>OX465497.1:12682649-13975863 GCA_950022335.1 Eurois occulta
TGTTGGTAAGTATTATTGGGATGCGATACAATAGCTTCTGAAGTCTTTACTAGGTAAATCGGGTTTTTGACAGATATTTAAGAACAGATTTTCTGACCTAATGTCCATGATCTAATTGTCAAAACTAAAATGCTCGATCAAACTGGTACGTACAAATAGCGAACACGGCTGACACGGACATTTCTTTACAAATAATACTGAAATAACTGCGAATTTCCAAAATGAATACTTAACCTACAATCTGTCCGTATCGTTTTGACTGATTTAAAAAAGTTGTAACACTTCTACATATTCAATCTGATATAATAGATATATTACCGGAAAATTGCAAACGCCGTAAGATTATAAAATATCGCGTGAAATTGAAAACTATTTTTTCTTACCAAGACACGGATATATTGGAAACTATTGAATTTATATGGGACTAGTTTTCCGCCCGCGGCTTCGCCCGCGTCAAGTTCGGTTACATCGCGTTTCTCCAAGAGAACTCTTCAAAACTCCGGGATAAAAACTATCCTATGTTCTTTCCAAGGTCAACTCTATCTCTGTACCAAATTTCATTAAAATCAGTTCAGTGGTTTAGACGTGAAAGCGTAACAGACAGACAGACAGACAGACAGAGTTACTTTCGCATTTATAATATTAGTAGGGAAGTAGGGATTTATTGTATGCAAAACGATTTTTCATAATATATCGAGACATTATAATATAATAAAGATTTATTACAATCTTACGGAGTCTGCAATTTTCCGTATATCCATACTTAATATTATAAATGCGAAAGTAAGTTTGTTTGTTACCTTTTTACGTCTAAACCATTTAACCGATCATCCTGAAATTTTGCATATACATTCTCAGGTGTACAGAGACGGACATGAGGGTACCTTTCATCCCGAAAAAAAGGACTGTTTCCGAGAAAAACAACTAAAACGTTCTTTTGGTATAATCCGAATTGATTGTCAAATTGTAAATTAAAGCAGCGGGCAAAAGCTAGTATATAATATACACGTACTTGAATATGTAAACGTAACGGAGAGCATCCTTGTTCACTAATGCATAATTTATCACAAATCGGTAATAGACAAATGCTCCGATGAATTTTAAAACTTTGAATTGTCTTCTCCGAGACAATTTATGCTGTTTTCGCCTAATACTGGTCTGCTGCAGGGCAAAGGCTTATTTCATTCGCAGAAGGCATGGTAAAGTCGTGGTAATATAACTTTTAGCTGTGTTTTATTTTCTTTGATAAGTATTGTGTTTATTTTTTGTCATCTCTTATTTCGCATCTCTTTTTTAAGAGCATCTACAATTCAGAACCATAAAAGATGAAGTAGAACACCAAGTAAAGACATACAAAAACCGAATAAAGTCACATACCAACCTTAGCCATAGCCCTAAGTGATTCAATAACTATGAAAAGGCTCAAACGCCACCGCATATGGGACTTTATAGAATAAAGCAAATAGTTTTGAGAAGCAGATTCTCCGCTAGAAGAATGAACCTCAGCAGTCAATAACCGCACAAAAAAATACGCCAAAGGCTTACAACCGATCGCAAGATGCACAAGGAAAAAAAACTCTTATTTCGCGTGTAAATCCAAAATAAAAACTACATATTTTACTTTTTGTTTATGACAGGTACCTGTTTCGTAATCCTCTGCTGTCTTTCAATGGAGTATTACAACTTAACATTTAATTCTCCCAGGTGCTGAGTTCCACATCGGCTGCACAGAGCTCTGCGAGTGCACAGGTCCAGACGAGAAAGAGTGTGCAGCTTTGGTGTGTCCCTCCCACGTAGGACTAGAGCTGGTGTCCAAGGGCTGCGTGCGCTGGGCCCCCTCCCCTCCCGCGACCCCACCCAACTGCTGCCCTAGGTCGGCCAGGTGTCTGAGCGATGGTACCTGCCATTATAAGGGAATTGCGTAAGTTGATCATTTGAGTATATTAATTTTACTCTCTTTGAAGGAATTGGGAACCTAACTAAGGGGAAATGGAAGTCCTAACTAACTATTTCGATGATGCGAATACGCGATCGTCGTGTCGGCGCCCTCTGTTAGTGCGACCACGCTGTTTCGATTCCCGGAACAAAATAATTCGGTCTTCGCGCGACCACCGCTTTGCAAAGATATGGCCAAACCCAGGGTAATCCAACTACGTAGTTTAATGCTGTACTTCTGCAAATGGGTACAAGCACGCTGAGCCTTCGATCACTGATGACGTAGAAACAGACTTACATGTGTTTATCAGACCGTGGATCGGTAGCAATATTGAAGCTTGGATTCTACAAAAGATAAAAACATTCTCCTTTTTCCTATTAGCTGAAATCTTAATTACGTACTGGGGCTGTAGGTTATGATATTAAATATTCTATCATTAAAAAACATTATTTTTCAGAGTACCAAACTGGAGCGAAGTACCATTAGACCTAACTGGATGTGAGCAACGCTGTTTCTGTGAGAATGGTGAGCTGGACTGCCAGGAAGTCTGCTCTCCTCTCCCCGCCATACCTCCTCAGACGTTGAGGTGTCCCCTGGGCCACAGGCCAGCTGCCGTCAATATCTCTGATGAGGACTGTTGCAAGCATTGGGGATGTGTGCCCAATATCGGTAAGAATTACATACGAGTATAGAAATTCGCTAAAATCACAATTTAACTTTACCTAATGTGCGATAGCCATGATAATATTTTATATTATCACCAACCAGATTCGTTTTCTGAAAAGCTTACATCATTATTCATTAATTTATTAAAACATCTAACTATCACTTTGTATAATAAAATCCACATCATCATAATTCATCTCATCTCGCAATATCACATGCATGTCACTCATACACATTATTGCTTGCAGCTGCAAATGGATCAACTTTTCAGCCTTACAAGATGCCGGTTCTCGGTGATGAAATCATGAACTATGTGACGCCTGTACCTGACGGACCGACTTCAGCACCCGTCTTACCCTCACCTCCCCTCCCTACGGACTCTATAGACTTCTACAAACACTTAAGCCCCGTCAAATCGTTTCCAAAATACCTTAAAACAATTTTCCCTGGCGGAGCCACACCGACTCCCCAATACTCAGCGGAAACACCTCCATCTCCTTATGCCCAAGGAGAAAATATCACGGTTTTCACTCTAGACGATATCGATTCACCATTCAAAACTATACATCCCGAACCACCTTTATTGAGTTCTCGTGGTAACTGGCGGGGTGAACCTCTCAAACCAGAATCGCCACAGATAATAGACACTTTCAGAAAATTGCCCACTGCCTACAGTGCACCTTCGTATAATATGCACCTTGGACACATTAATTTCGTTAACTCAGAACCTAAACAGCACGGCCACATTCATAGACCACATCTAACCCCAAGGCCCCCAACGCAGTCCATGGAATCTCACAAAATCCCAGTGAAATCAGTTTATGAGAAGATCAGGAAAGTACCGATCTCAAAAATTGATAACCTAAATTTATTCTTACCGTCATACGAAAGAAGACCTGAATCTTCTCTATCCAAAAGTCATAAAGCGCCTAAATCTAATACCAAGCCAGAGAAACCACAAACCGAGCAGAGTTTTTTCGAGCCTACTGCAACGAACGCTTCCGTTGACTACCGCGTTATTCCTAGAGTTATCCTTCCCCAGAGTAATTCTCGAGACCAATCTCAATTAAGGAAGCACGTGACCCTACTTAATACTAAGAGCGTGAAGACTCCGAAACCGACTGAAATGTACCGTGAAGCGTTGTGGCAGGATAGTCAGAAACCTCATCACGTATTGACTAAAGAACCGACCCCTTACGAGACTGTGCTGCTAAGACCTGTTCCCAACACCAAGCCTGATGCTCGTTCTACGTACGCGCAGAATACAAAGACGACACATATGTCTGGTAAATCTTACACAGCAATGGATCTGGAGCATTTGCTCAATCAGATGGAGGTGGAGTCTGTAGTGAATAAGAACCTGGGACGGTCAGCAGACAAAGCCCCTGGAGACGCGGCAGGTTTGTGACCTCGCCTTGCTGTTAGCTTCATGTGTCTCTTTGATGTATTTTAACGACTGACTCCCAACTTTGACTGACTTTAATGGCCTTTTTTCTGTCCTACTAGATTTAGATTTTAACAGCTTGTGTAGGAAGACAAGCGGGTATGAACTACTGATATAGCGCTGATGTTTCAAATGTACTCATAATGTCATTAAACTCGTAACTTGACATCTATCATAAATAATAACACAATAGCCCGTCAAACATTTCATGTCACCTCATTGTACATACATCTATTTGTATACAATTTGTTATAGGAAACAGATGGTTTGGCTGGTCCAAACAAACTTGTATGTAAAGATCTGTTTGCTTTAACTTCATCAGTACCAAATGATTCTTAATTTTCCAGGTCAACCAACATCAGACGAGCCTTCACAGCATTCGTTCCTACCAACAATCCCCCCTGAGATCCATTTCCCTCAGGATGAGAATATTCCCGACTACGACCAGAACAATATCCATAGGCCACCGCATACTGCTGACCAGCCTGCTTTGGCGGGTCTACCTCCAGGGCTGACCTTACCTCCAGGCTTCTCGGACACGAACAAGAAGTTGACAGTAATCTCTCTTCAAGCGGATTCGCCAACTAGTGTTAAGATGCTGTTTGGTCTTCCGCCTGTTCTGGTCGGATTGAGGGGAAGCGTGGACTTGAGATATACTGATAAGGCGTAAGTATTCAGTTATTTTGGTCTTAATACATCACACTAGGTATATAATTACTGAATCTTAGCTGTGGACATTAGTATTTCTTGTGTTAATTAAATAACAGTCATTCATCAACTACTCTATAAAATAACTTAGATCTATAAACGCATTTGTTAGCTGTCCACAGCACGTTGAAGGACCTGTTATAAAAGGTACGCTCAAACCAGCCGGATGGAACTCCGGACTAGACACCGATATTTCACAGATATTTCAGTACATTATCTGTCAAAGTAAAGTACTAATAGTAAAGAATGAGTACGTAAGAGGAAGTCTGAAAGTGGCGCCGGTGACTGAAAAGTTGTGTGGTAATCGGTTGTCGTGACACGTGATGCGGAGTAATGAGGAAAATATCGTGAGGAATGTTTTGAGATTGAATGGATGGCCATAAGAGTAGAGGAAGACCAAAGAAACGATGGATGATATGGGTAGAAAGGAGGTGACTGCTGAGATGACGAGTAATAGAGAAGTATGAAAGAAGAAGCCATGCTGCGCCGACTCCAAATAAATCGGCATAAAGGCACGAGAATGGTGATGATGATAATTATCTGTCAAAGTAAGTTGTCCGGAGTCCGGTCCGGTCGGTTTACCCACACCTTAATTGAGGTGTCTATGTCCCGAACTGTGCAAGTGTAATCCCACTTTCCATCTAATCCAAAGATTTTTTCCACCTTTCAGTGATGAAGATGTATCGCACTGGTACTCCCAAGTATTCGCGCCCGCAGACGAGGTCCTTACGACTCCTCGTCTGGAGTTCCGTCTGGGTGGCCTCAATCCGGCCACTACGTACAAAATCAGGGGGAAGTTGTACCTCCACAATCTACCCGTTGAGCCGGAGAGCGAGATCTATACTGTGAGGACGCTGGATCTGAAGACGGTATGTTTAGAAACAGGACTTTTTATTTTTGTTGGATTAGTTGATCAAATACAAAGCAAGATCTCTGTGTTTACAACGATTATTTTTTCAAGCCCAGTCTTCTGCTCCTTAGTATAAGGTGTTTGTGGCGGCATTTGAATCGCCGCATACGATTTACGTATCATAACTGACGTCACGCGAAACCCTACATCGCGAAAGCAGAGCTGTACGCGAGAAGGAAACAGGAGCCCACTAGACACAAAATCAATCTACATAGTTGGAGGATTTTCTATGATAGTTGTGGAACTTAGTGATCCTCATATCTTCGTAGATTCCATTTTCAAAATAGTCTGTATCTGGCTTAGGATCTTAGGTACTTATTATTGTGTGTGCTAGCAATGAACAGAAAGGGGAAGATGGTGGGGTTTCCTTTCCAATTGATTGGTAACTCAGGTCGTTTATCCAAATTACTGGAATTTAATGTTCTTATGCAGGCGATCCCAACAACTGAGGAGAAACGCAAAGAGATCGACAGTCACCTTACGATCATGGACGTCAACGACACAACTGCACACGTCACATGGAGACGCTTCGGAGAGGATGAGCTGCAGTTCATCGATGCTATACAAGTCAGGTGAGATGACAACCTTTTAAAGAAGTTTTCTAAGAAGTTTCCTTCCAACTAAGAAAATGTTTTCATCGGAATGAAAAATGTGTGCTTCTGCGTACATACGCGCTACGAATAGCTAGAACGCGAACTAAACACTTAAGACGTATGTATGGGTCTCAATGAAAATTGTTGTCGAACACACGTCTCATTAGACTTCTGTTACACAATGTATCTAACTGGTCATTAAGCTTAAATAAATTAACCAAAGGTTTTGAGCCAGTAGATCCTGCTTATTAGTTCGCTGGCATGAGGCTCTTATTCAAAATTATCGCTTCAAGAGTTCTTAAGCATTCTATGATCTGCCGTGTCGACGGCGCGTTCGTGTTCCACGCGCGCCTCAAAGAGATGTCAGCAAACAGGAGGGGCCCGCAAGGGCCGATGCCTGCCAGGGCTGCGGGACTGTTCGAAAGAGATACCGCGGCCCTGGAACATAAAGGGCAAAAGAAGTAACATGGGTGGTTTTAAGTCGGTAGGAGTCTGACACTACCTTCCGCTCCGCCCAGAGCGGGAGGAGTCATTTGAAGATTTCCCACCCGAAAAAAAAAAGCATTCATGATTCGTTTTCAAAGCTACTGTCTTCTATCTCCTCAGGTACCGTCCAGTGGGTACTCCGATCTACAGCATGACAGAACTACTCCACCACAGCCGCTCTAACGCCGAACTGCACGACTTGCGCCCTGGCAGCCATTACGAAGCAAACCTCGTATTCGTACCACCACCTAAGGCTACCACTGAGCTGATCGATCCCGGCAGGATCGAGTTCAATACTGCTCCTTATGTTGGTAAGTGAATCATGGGTATTGAGTCGGAAGACGTCCAGCGTTGACGGTAAGGTATGCTAGTCTGAAACTTGTCGCGTTATCTCTTCGAAACTGGCTTCTAAACTGTTACCACCTTTTTGATTCCTGAATCTAGTAATAACACAAAGTTAAGGTTTTAAGCCGGTTCGGTCCTTGGGTAACCTCACTGATGTCTCGCTTCTTACTCTGAAGGAGGTGTGTGCGGGTGTGGTACACTCAGCTTTCATTACATATCATAAGGCCTAAATTAAATACGCATATGACTCTAAAGCCAGGCACTTATTGGGCTGTTATTGGAAAACACAATTACCCTCTGTACCTAAGGATCAAGCCTGCTACCCTATGAATGCACAGTATTGCACAGCTATGGCGGTTGTAACCAATATTCATTTCTTTAACCCTTTTCTATTTCCCTTACAGACCCATACAACTGGACAGTAAATATCGAGACTCGCGCAGTAGGCTCGGAAGCCGCCGAAGTCTGGTGGCGCGGCATCCCCTCCCCCGCCGAGCGCTGGGTGCGGGTGTACCGTGGAGCGCATGCTTGCGGTGCTAAACGTGAGAAGGATGCCTTCCGGCTTGCAACGAGGGATCTTCCACCAGCTATTACGCTTACTGGACTTCAGCCTAACACCAAGTGAGCACCACTTTTATTAAGATATCTAAGGGCCTATACGAGTACGAGTTTTCAATACCTTACGTATTTGTACAGCGACTTTCAACAGTTACACAGCGAATTACTTATTTCGTGTATATCCCTACAGATGTCGTGTCTGGCTTGAAATGTTCCTGACCAACGGAAAAGTAAAGACTAGCAACGTGTTGGAAATCAATACAAAATCGGAAGACTCTCCAGAACCTATCGACAGTGAGTATCCAGTTTTTAAACTTACTAACGTTGAGTAATTAGCCGTGTTTCTGTCTTTTAAAAGAACTCACACATTTCTGCCAAGCAGTTTAACTCATTCAGGACATTGGTGTCAGTGAGAAAACTCGCCAATATTAAAATTTGCTGTGCCCAATTTGGTTTAAACTGCAGATTTCCTGGGTCTGGCAAAGTGTTATTGGGTTTTTCCAACAGGAATTTCTCAGTAGCAGTCTGGAGTTTGGATTTGTGCCTGTCATCGCCATAACTGGCGAAATATGAGTGTAGTATACGAGTAAGTGTATCGGGTGTGATGTTGTATTAACGACCCTGAGGTATCAACTAGTCTCTACTAGTTGATTCCGAGACAACTTTAAATAAAATGAGATGTTACTCTGTTATCCCTACTAAAACATTTGCTTTCCAGACGAGATAGAAGCGTCCTCAGTAGCCGGGCACCAACGCGGCGACTACTACAGCGCGCTGGTCGGCGTGGGCGCAGTGGCCGCGCTGGGGGCTCTCACGTCGCTGTTGTTGCTGCTCGTGGTGCTCAGGAGACATCGGCCACGATCTGTGCCTATTACCAGTATGTATTATTACGTGTCTGGTTTAACTGGATGTAATTTTCTTTTGACCTTTGGACCATGTGTTTAATGGAATTCCGTGTAAGAGTTCCGGTGACAGTGGCAGCTGTGGGTGGCCCTTTTTAATTACACATTGTTGCTTTGTTGCCTAATGTTAGTGAAAATTTGATGTTCTCGTCAGTTTTTCTAGTAGAATACGCAATAGTGCTTCAAATAGTGTTTGGAAAATGCGTCAATTTTTAATAAGTCAACCCGTTTCCATAGCTACGCTCCAGATATCAGCCTGTTTACTAACATTAAAAATTAAATAAATATAAAACAAATGATTTGACCACCATTTAGACAAATTCTAACGTCATATAATTGTTTACCCCTTCAAATTGGGAAAGTAACGACAATTCATGTTTATAGCAGTGCCATCCGCTCCCCGAGAGTCGTCCCTCCCGCCGTATGACAATCCGGCGTACAAACTAGAGTTACAGCAGGAAACCATGGGTAAGTTACCCTAAGTGAAACTATGAATTACCAGTTTACCCTGAGCTGCAATATTCTCGAGTGAACGAGTTTTATCCTTAGCAAATTCATTTTCTGGTTTATGATGAGATGAGATGAGTTTTACCGTAATCAAAATTATTTTTCAGTTGATGAGTTTTACCCTAATCAAAACACTTTTAAACCTACGATTTTTCTTATGTCTATGAGATTAGCCCATTCCGTGGTAAACAAATATGCAGGTCTCCCACTTTTGTAGGTATCCTTCCCAGGGAGTGCCAGGCATTCATTTTTATTTCAAATTTACACATTTATTGTACCTTTTCATTATATTTAATCATCTCTTAGCTGACCACTATGTTTTGTTCACAGATCTCTGACAGTTAAGTTCCCGTGGGCACACTAATGGGCTCAACGGGATCTCGGAGCGCGGCGTTGATGTAGACATGCACAACGGCAGGCCATACAACGAGATGGGTGTATGAGCCCATACAACGAGATGGGTGTATGAGCCCATACAACCAACCAAACAGATTTGATTACCAAATCCGATTTCATAATCATCTAATCTCATCAATTCACGTCATGAACTTTAATTAGATGGGTGTATGGACCATAAAATACTCATACAAATGCAAATTGTACTATGCAATGCATCCAGAAGCCGGGTACAAGATTATATGGACAGTGAAAGAGTCATACAAAACAAATAAAATTGTATGAGACTATAAATACATGAGTGTGACTGTACCAAATCAAATTGTGAATAAGTGAAACAGTGACAAACGTTAGTTTATGTATTTGTATTTTTTACTTAAATTATAGTGTTCTGTACCTACCTTAATTTAATAATTTTCTCATAATAAAGCAAGATGTAGCATACATACACCAATTGATAGATCGCATTCAACAGAAAATATTACATGAGAATGACATATTTGTATGGGATTTATTTTAAGTACCTATTGAATTTAAGCAGTATCAATGAGTTGTCGCTGATACCTTTTACAATTCAATAATTAGTATTAAGTTATGGACAAACTTGTATAAACATACAGTTTCCAAACATTAAAATGCATTAAGTTAGATTTTTTCAGTAAATAATAAAAACTATATTTAAAATAAATACCTGATGTGATATCCATTAAAAAGTTAAGCAGTATCACTTATCGTTTTTTTTAAATTATTTTATTTAGATCAAAGTTTAATATCAATTAACTGTCATTTTACCTATGCTTTCACGTATATTATTGTAGATAATTTTTCAGAATTCAACCTGCGCCGATACACTACCTGTATTTTATGTATAAAGCTGATCCGTGGTCCTTGAATTATAAACTGAATCCTAAGAGTTAAAATGTAAAGTGAGGTAAGAAAATATGTTAATTACCCTTACCCTTAGTAATATGAAGGAAGGGTAACGTACGTCAAAACAATATTAGTTGCAATATGCAATACAATATGTTTTGAAATAGAGAACCATCATAAAAATGAAAAAAATAAACAAATAGTCGCATAAACGTACAGTATGTACGTACTTGAATGGTAAAAAGGTCGGTTTAAGCTGACTTCATTATATTGAAACTTCGTTCTCCGCGAAGTCAGCGCGTGATCAAAATATTACTACCGACTTTCAGTAGAGTGTATCTAGGTAGGTACATTAAATTTGAGGCTTGCTTCCTACTATATCCAGTTTTTTTTTCGTTGAAAGTAGACTTGCATTTCCTGTTATCGCTGTTTCTACGACGGTTTAACAAGACTAAGATATATTCCATAGTGTAAATGTATATAGTGTAATAAATAGTTTTATACTTAATTCCACTACACTTCTGTATAGTAATTACTATTGTAAGATAAACAAACTGCCCAATACCTACATTTGTTAATGAAAATTAAATGTTAAAACATACTGAGGAGTTTAATTTTAATCATAATAAAGTAGAAGAGTGTATAGCGAGACGCCAAGAGTTTTATATCAATTTGAACCCCATTTTTTATAGTTAAGTAGGTCGTAGGTCTCTAGAAATATAGCAATGCGACAAACAAAGAATTAGGTAATTTCGTTCTTTGATAATTTGCTAAAAGACCAGCAGCCAGTTTCTAATTTGATGTATTTAAATAGAGAACTAGTCAAATTCTATTATTTCAAAATTTAAAACCTAAGCGGAGTTTGACAAGTACCAAACTTCCATTACTTCGGAAACAAGCAATATTTTTATAAATATTTAAGTTGCATCAAAACCTCATATAAACACTATAAAAGGGAAAGGAGTAGCAATTACAAAAACGTCATTTAATTCAAATACAACACCAAATCACATTATATTTTCTATAATAGTAGTACATAATATATTTTTCTTTATATGATTTTTTAAATTTCTTAACCATTATCCTAACGACTTTGTAATAAACCTACGGTTACGCCCATAAATATGGAAGTGAAAATGCTTGAAACTTCATTTTAGTAATAAATTTTATTCTTTAAGAAAATAGATGCAAAGAGGCTGTTGATAAATAACCATATTCAGTGTTAGTGGGCCCCAAAAGGAAGTTTAATCATGTTGTCATATAAATAGCTTTATTATATCTTACTCGATAACGATAATTTTCTAATATATTCTTTGTAAATACTCTAACATACGTGTCTTTCGACACATAGTATTATTAAACACAAAAGTATTCAAATGAGCTTTATTTAGCTGGGTTAAATCAAGGCCATTTGAATTTCATAAAACCTAAATAACATACATTTTTAAGAAAAATAAACTGTAATTGCCAAACTATCCATTCTACAAATAATTTTACCAACATATATAATAATTAAATTTCAAAGAAACGATATTTTAAACTCCTATTAAATCTTGTTCAACTTCGAGTTTAAAATAAATAGTTGATATTTGTGTAAGTATGTAAAGTTCACCATTACGACGCTACCTGATATGTTCATCTGTCTATGATTTATATAGAAGATGAACAAAATTCAAAGAAAATAAAATGTTCTAAAATTTTCTACTCTACGACGAAAGTTACAAAAATAATTTCAAATAAATTTATATTCTCTTCGTACGACTTTTCACCGTAACTCTGTTAAATTATTACTTTTAACCATTCAACATTCATTTTTTTATATTTTTCAATAAAAAGTTTTTAAAATCAATACAATAAAAATCAAGGTTAAAAAAATAAATAATGTTCAAGGACTAGAATAGTTTCTCAAATAAATAACATTGTTTTAAATCATGACTAGTTCAATAGGATAAAGATTAAAAAAGTATTTTAAACAAAAGAATTCAGTAGACTGTCTATTACAAAGAAAAAAAATGTTCTAGTTTTTAAAACATTTAGAGCAGTAATTATCCTTCTTTGACTGTTTTAATAAAAATGGCAGCGATTCGGCACGAAAAAAGAATTACAGTATTATGAAAACTAATAAGCCCAAATAAAATAAAGCAAGGAATCAATCCAACCCTATCAATTCCCTTTTTGAGAAAATATAATCAAGCATTACCGCCATTTTTATTGTTACTTCCATATTTTTTATCAAACGGTAACAGCAAACGGTAATAATCCAAATAAAAGTAATCATTTATAGAATAAATATAATATTAACATAAAAAAAAACCTAAAACATATAAATTAAAAAATGTAGTCTCTGAACAGTGTGCAGTTACCGTTTATTAAAAAGAGAAATAAAATCCATAACAATAATTTTAAAACGCCTATGGCTTCTGTGAAGCTATGTACAAAAAGTATATAGAGTTTGACAGACGGTGAAGTCAGCAGGCATAACATGAGCAACGCGCCACGACTCAGGAGCTTCTTAACAGATTTAGAAGAAAGTATGTAATGGAAGATAGAGGATATTATTATTATAAAAGCTAAATACAATGAATCCTTTGTCGTCACTTGGTTGTCTATGTTACGCCTACATTTTTTATTTCCAGGTTTTATTTCGCTGATCATGGTTGGTTTACTGCATAAATACTCCTTGTCTTTTATTTCGGAACATACTGCTCTCTAATACTTGCTTAATTTTCAAACTGTTCGTGGCTGTACTCCTATCCTGTGGTTGGGTTAGTTCATGGTAGGGTAATGACCATCAACTCTATTGTGGGTAATATTCATTAATTTGTATTACGGTTACCCTCCTATTTTTTATTTACGCTAGCAAATACTACAACTTAACAGTTTTACCAGAGTTTTATCATTTGAATCATAACACTGTTAAAGACCTGTTCTCTTCAAACCAACCTTGATCAGTTCATAAAACCTGGGTGTGTTGGTTTATTAGATGGTCGCGTTGTCTTCATGTGCCTTCTTGACGACGGCGAGCTTGGAGTGAGGGTCCTGGGGCTGCAGCTGCGCGTAGGGCGGAGCCCGAGTGCCGTGGAGGACTAGGGACCAGCCGCGGAAGAAGCCCGACCAGTCACTCGGGTTGCTGTTTGGACCACCGTTGTAGCGTGCCTGAAAATGAAACACATAAATTAATTGTACTACAGGATCGCACTACCGGGATAATGAGTATCCTATGGTTGACCCAGGTAATAAACTGAAACTGTGTGCCAAATTCCATTCAAATCCCTCAGTAGTTTGTGAAACAATAACAAATGTCCACCTATCCTCACAGACTTTCACATTTGTAATAGTAAGTAAGAAAATAACATAGGGTGTATTCAACCAGGTTTCAGTTCAGAATAGATATTCTGGCAATACAGATTTAGGTTTTCTAACACGGTAATAGGGACATCCGATTTTTATTTTTTGGGATATGGAATCATCAAATGACCCCCTCCCGCTCGGGGCGGAGCTGAAGGGAGTGTCAGACTTTTACTGACTAAAACCCATCCATATTCCTTCTTTTGCCACTTGTGTTCCAGGGCCGCGTTATCTCTTTCGAACAGTCCCGCAGCCAATATGTGTGTGTAAAACGTATCCACGATCGGCAACACATGCGAACGATACCCATTGAAAAATTCATTCATCGATTGATTCTCATTATTTCACAAAAAAAACATTAAATTTATTCTTTCGTATTTTTTTTTATTGTTATTTTTTGAAAAAAATAGTCCCAATCGTTTCGAGTTCGATGATCGAGTTCATGGTATTCGGCTCCAGAACGACCTAAAAATAATGGTATTATGTATCTACTCGAATTAAATTATAAACAAAATATTTCAATTTCTTGAGTAAATTAAGATTATAGTACCTCTAATATCCATGTGCCCTGCGGGTACTCTCCCCACGTGTGAGTGGTCATGAAAGGCCACTTGGTGAAACCGTCGCGGGAGTCATCGTCATTCGCGCGCCTGCTCAGGATCATTGATCTGTAATAGATACTCATAGGTTAGTAGTTGGTAGTAGTAAGAATAGGTAGTTAGTAGTAGTACGGGGTCGCGGCAGACCGAGGAGAGGATGACAGGACGCGTTGGATGGCTTTCTCGCTAATTGGCGAGAAGAGGCTTAACATGGAGAAAAGAGTAAGGAATGGGGGGAACCTTTGATCAGGAGTGGAAAAGTTCAGGCTAACAAAAAAAAAGAAGTAAGAAGTAAATAAAGAAGAGCATCCAATTTCTGAAATCTTTTACTGAAGGAGCCAACAAGTTGCTCATTCGATCAACATGCGGTTGTTAAATCAAACACTGTTCTAGTGATTCAGGTCAAATAATAATTGGTCTGTAGCAACATAGCCAACATTTTCAAAAAGAATTTGTAGCGACATCTATCACGCAAGTTAAAAACAAAAAATACTACTTCGCCCAATCAAAGTTATCCGCGAGTTAAGCAGATATACAAGAACGCGCCGGCGGCATATAGCCCAAACAGTGAACATAATGTCAAAAATCTTATGGATTCGTTCGTTCGTCTTACCTGGTGCCCATAGGACTAGTGAGGAAAAGCTCCAGGTCTCCGCGCCTGCTGGCGTTGGCACTGACCACTGCCTGCACGTGCTCCAGGTAGCGCACCTCGCTGGGCGTGCCAGCACATGCCGACGTCTCAATCTTCATCGTAAGCATCCCTTCGGATAAGATTTCGCTGGAAAAGCGAAAAAGTCGCAATGAGTATTCGCTGTTTAGTGTATAATAAGTGGTTATAGTGCTAACTAACTTAAAAGCAGCCACAGTTCGCGCAAAGTGACGACTATTCATTAGCCTTATTAAAAAAAAAATGACCGATCAGCCCATCTCTACTTACAGGTAAACCTAAACGTACAGTGTTTTAATCAGGCTTTAAACGGTTGTGGCGCATTTAGCTTGAGCGAAAATACTATCGGCTTAAAATTATACAGCTTCCGTTAGTGTTGCGCAGAAGATACTGTGATTAAATCAAATCAAATCAAATCATTTATTCGCATAATATGGGTAGATAGATGGTACATAGATGTTACATTACATAATATAACAATAGCGTTCCTCATATTAACCATTACTGGTATACGAAATATTAAATAAAAGCTTTTAATTACAATGAACCAAAATGGGTGATATGACTATTCTTAGGAACTCTTTTTCATTTTATACTAACTTAACTAGGTATTATTGCACTAGAATAGGAACATGGTCTTCACTATTTTATAATAATTTTCTATTCTTATAACTAAGATATTCCTGGGTCGTGTAGAAACATTTATTGACTAACCAGGTATACATTTTTTTTCGGAATAAAGTAATGGGTAGGTCTTTCAGTTCACTGGGTAATTTGTTAAATAATTTAATTGACATGGGGTAACAGTTTCTTCTAAACAGATCAGTTTTTATGTTTGGCAAGGGAAAGCTATTTGGATAACGGGTATTAAAATTACAATAGTCACCAAAGGATTTGTATAGGTACTGATGTGTTTTGACGAAAATACAAGACTCAAATATATACATGGATGGTGCTGTAAGTAAATTTAGCTTTTGGAATAAAGGTTTGCATGATGTTAAAGAATCCACGTTACAGAATGCACTGTTTTTGAGCCAGGAATACTCTATTAAATTCTACTGAGCCACCCCATAATAGTATACCATATCGTAGGTTGGAGGCTACATATCCATGATAGGCTTGTAAAGCTGTTTTTTGGCTGGATATTCGAGTAAGACGCCAAAGAGCGTAAACATACCTGTTTATTTTGTTACAGATTTTATTTATGTGTAATTTCCATGAGATCTGACTATCTAATGACATCCCAAGGAAAACTATACTATCGGATTATGCTATGTTATTGTTGTCGTATGAAATATTTAATTTGTAATTATATTGCTTTCTATTGTAAAATTGAATTATTCTAGTCTTGTCTATATTAACTTTTAAATTATTGCACTCTAGCCATTTGATAATGCATTGAACAGCTTCATTAACTTCTAAATTGTAGTCATCAAATGTAGTATTAGGTTTTTGTGGAATTACTAACGATATATCATCTGCAAAAAGGGTACAGTGATGATTTGTCACGTTAGGCAAATCATTGATGTAGAGTAGGAATAGAAGTGGGCCTAATATACTACCTTGTGGGACTCCGACTCTGTTATATGCGTATTTAGATTTATAAGCAAATTCTATATTCTCGTAATTAATATTGTTGATTTCTACATATTGTTGCCTATTTGTGAGGTAACTTTGTAACCATTTATGTGCTATACCGCGAATACCGTATGCATAGGCTTTTTGGAGCAAAATATCATGATCAACAAAATCAAACGCTTTGCTCATATCGAAGAACACTGCGCAGGTGTTAATACCTTTGTCAACATTTTCCGAAACTTTTTTTATTAGTTTAAAGGCGGCTAATGTAGTAGATTTTCCTTTCTGAAAACCATGTTGTTCGGATTTTAGTATATTGAATTTATTTAGGAAAGATGTTAACCGTTTAAACATAACTTTTTCAATAATTTTGGCTAGTGTAGGTATTAGGGCAATAGGTCTATAGTTGTTAGGTTCGGTTTTATCCCCTTTTTTATAAATCGGTTTTACAACTGATATTTTTAGTTTGTTTGGAAAAGTACCTTGTGAGAGTGATAGATTTATGAGATAACATAGTATTGGTGCTATTAAATGTGCAGTTTGTTTTAGAATTTGAGTGGGTAAGTTATCATAGCCTACAGATTTTGTGTTTTTTAAGGAGAGTATAATTTGGTAGATTTCGTATGTTGTAACTGGAGTTAAGAATATGCTAGCATTATTAGGTTCTAGTGTTCTAGATAAAGGTTCTCTATTTTTTTTATTATTCGGCGGTTGAATTTTTGTCAGCCCAATGAAATAATTATTAAAGGTATTAGATATAAGTTCAGGATCTGTTATAGTTTTATTATTTAAATTTATTTTGTTTATTTGTTGCGTATTATATTGATTGCTTTCTTGACTTTTAATTATTTTCCAAGAATCGCGACAGATATTCTTAGATCTCATCAATAATCGGTCGTTGTTGAGTTTCTGTGCTAGGTTTATACTTTTTTTTAATATTTTGTTATATGTGCGATACTTGGTTTTATAAGACTGACGTGATGATTTACAATTGTATAGATACCTAAGCTTTCTTTTAGTATTGAAAGCCAATAGATGAGACAGACCCTGTACATTTCTAGTCTTGATGTTTAGTGAAATATATGAAATACCTTCATATTTGTAGACTAATAATAAGTGAACGTGGTAAGGTCCGTCAGAGACACGGTTCAATATGAACTTTGGCAAATGTTTCACCCCTTCAGCAGTGCCTTATTCGTAAAGATCGAAAATCGTGATCCTTAATTTTTTTAATTTAAGTAGTTTATTCAGATCTCGCATATAACTATTTTGGTCTATTTGTAATTTTTTGCAACTGAGATCATATAAGGACAACTGATTTCTTCGACTCTCAACATTTAGCTACTTGCCTCCGCATGTTTTCCATCTAATTAACAGAAAAATAAATAAAGAATCGTGTGTTACTTACGTATGCGTATTAACAGATCCGGCCTCGCAATGATACCGCGGCGGCACTGAGCGCCAGTTGGCAGCAAGCGCCGTCATGGCACCCGCGTCCAGTACTCCGAACCCGAACAGATGGTTGAACTCCAGTCCTACGCCGTTCATCGTCCAGTGGAAACGACCCTGAGGATATGAAACGTTAACCATACAGTATAGTTCTATACAACGGGTGTAAAAACACCTTAAAAAAAGCAGAGAGGTCCTTATTCTTTCCGTCTCTGTGATTGGTTTACTGGTTTTATTTTGTACCAAACCATACCTGAGAACCTTCTACTTCTACGTTACAACTTCTTCAGTCCTATTTTTAAATACAAATTTACTATAAACACTTTTTTTCCACGATTTCTGTACTATTCAATGCATTTATCAGCACAATGTATAGCGCTTCCTTAATAAACCGTAAATTATCACACCAAAAAATAACGTATCTCAGCAATAATTTTTGGCAGTGTTACATTAGTTTGATGTACAGAATGCTTGGTTGACGACTTTGTTATGGGTCCTTTTACACCCGTCGACGGTTTTTAACCACAGCGGTCGAAATATCGACGTAGAAAATATTATAGTGCACTAGCGCAAAGCGGCTGAACGTGCTTTCCGATGCACGAGAATATCATACCACCAACTTCGAAATTCCCAGCTGCTACTGAAAAAATCTTAATGGAAAAACCAAGCAATCAGTCCAGGACTGCTGCTGCCGCGCGATTTCGAGACCACCGGGGTAGAAAAAAATAAACATCTAAAACGTCTGCTCAGGGTGATTTCTAAGTTTCTAACAGACAACGCTGACTATAAGCAGTGGTAAAAATTTAATTCTAGAGATTAGATATCTTACAAAAGACAAATTGAGAGAGCCTAGGTACCAAGTCGCACAAACGAATAACACGAATTCAGTACACCGATGAAATAATTCTCTGCCAAACTGTAAAGTTTGTTGGCAGATGTAGCTCCCATATACAATGATGTACTGTATACGTGCTAACCGTGTGTACGTTGATGTCCCTACCACTCTGTATTACCCGAAACATATGTATATATTAACTAAAAAAAATTCACAATGTTAGTAGTCTTGTAAAAAACGATCTGGTTCTATTATTGACAAGTTATGTCATAAGAAGTTCGTTTTAAGATTAATCTCGAAAGTTTTCCTTTTAGGAACTCGATGAGAATACTGAATATAAAGGCTTACAAGATAATGATGATTCCTAATATTGCAAGAAGATTAAAATCAATTGTAAATAATACTCAGAGCTCTTAGAAATAACAATCAAACTCTAATAATTATACTTCGAAAACAAATTTCAAAGACGAAATATAAATTGATATCCAAAGATTTCTGTTCTCTTGAACTTTTCGGCTCGCTAAATAATATTCGAATAAATAAATTATTTATGGAGTTTTCACCCACGCTAAGTTTTGTTAACAGAAGCACAATGGGAAATCAGGGAAGATCAATGAAACAAAGTCCAAATTAAACAGTAAACTTGGCTAAATCTTGGCTTTTGAGTTGCTTTACCTTGGTTTTTAAACTTGGAAGACAAAAGTTTGAAGTTTTTGACTGGCCTAGAGGCTTCACTCTTTGAGGTATAAAACAACAACTCCTATAATGCTTTTCGTAATTTGAATAACATTTATGTTTTAGTTGAAAACAGATTTATCAGAAACTTAACTTAAATTTATTCGAGTAAGAATATTAAGAATTTGAGAGGCAGAAACTAATCTATTATAATCTGCAGATAAAAGTTACCTGACAATTGAAAAATTGGCATAAACAATAAAAATAAACTTAAAAGGCCCATTCATCCACTCCGTGCTGCATTGAAACATAGCAAAAGAGACTTGGCCAACAAGTTTTACCACTCTTTATTTAAGACGCAAAAAAATGGCGTAACTGTCCATCCTTTTGATATGTCTATTTACTTTTTACGTCATCAATAAATAAGTATCCATTTTCTGTCTTATCACACGAGAGAAGAAGAAGTATCTTATACACAAGATTTACTGTCGTCATTTAAAAATATTTCATAAAAAATAATGCATACCTTAGCATCGTAAAGCGAGTTCCTCTTTGAAGTCAAAACAGTCAAGTGTTGGATGTCTCGCCACGTTAAGCTGGGACTGTGAACAAAGAGTCACCTATAAGAAGAAAAATAACATCGCTCTGTAGGTTAGTCGTGTTTCTTTTTTCAGAAAACTTGGCGCGTGAGGTTTTTTTAATGAACGCAATATAGCAACGTTTTGAAAGACGTAAACGCTACGTTGTAGAATGTAGATTCTGATTTCTATATTTTGACTTTATTTGACTCACCGAACACACATTGATACAAAGATATGAGACACATCCAATAGTCCTATAGACTAGTGTACCAATTTCTTACAGGAAGGCACATCATGCATTACTTATTTGTCGCTAAGTGCCTACTTAAAATTAGATGATTTGATGATGATGACTTTCAATTTTTTATTTACGTTGTCCAAGTTCTTCGCATTGCATTTTTCAACATAATTATGACTGATAATACAGTTATAGGTATGTAGTGAGATAAGTTCAGGAAGTAAAACTTACTTGGCATGCAAGGCCAGTGCAAACACGCCCGCAGCCTCAGGCGCTGCAGCAGATGTTCCCGAATGCGTTGCTGTGCATTTTCCATACAAGTCTGTAGTAGCTACCCCAGTGCTGGGGTCTCGGGCGCCATTGCTGAACGTACTCGCAAGAGTTGATGAGCAGGACTCGTCGTAGTGGGCGTTTTGACCGTCGTTTATCGCACTGAAAAATGGTTTAAGGGGTCAAAATGGGCTATTCGTTGATATACCAAACAACCAACCAACCACCAACCAAATACCAACCACCAACTGTTGGTGAACCTTAATTAAATAAATAAAATAAAATAAATACCGCAGTGAAATGACTTTTGAAATTGAGTTTAATATACTGACACCTTTTACCCACAGGGGTTCTTCACAGCCCAGCATTCCGATCCATACAGTACGACAGGTCTAATCACGGACTTGTATATTTTCCCCTTTAACTTGAGGGGCATCCGTGGGTCGCAAGTTGTTCCAGTGACCTGTCGCCATTTCATCCATCCTGAGTTGATCCGGTGTGTTACGTCTCGGTCTACTTCGCCATCCCCTTGGACAAGCGACCCGAGGTACCGAAAATCGGAACAGATCGGTATGGGCGTTCCGGCAAGAGTTATGGGCACAGGACTGGAGAGACCGCTGAAATCACAGAATAGGTATTCTGTTTTGGTCCTACTGACTTTCAGGCCAACATTCTCCAGTCTTTGCCACCTCACCTCCAATCTGCTCTGGACCTCTAGACCACTCTCGGCAACCAACACAATGTCGTCGGCAAACAGCATACACCAGGGAGCCTCTTCCTGGATGTCCGACGTAAGTGCGTCCATTATCACCAGGAAGAGGTAAGGGCTTAGAGCCGACCCCTGGTGCAAGCCAACAGCCACATTGAAGCTGCCGGCAGTGCCCGCTGTAGACCGGACTTGGGTACTACATCTACTGTACATCGCTCGGATCAACTGCACATACTTCCCAGGCATACCTTTATACTAATACTAGTCGTATTATAAAGAGGTAAAGTTTGTGAGGTTGTAAGGGGTAATCTCTAGATCTACTGAACAGCCACGTTATTTTTGAGTGTCATAGGCTATATATTAACGCGAAAAATTAAAAGACCTTTTCGTGGTAGTCGGATTTGCAAAGTAAGTCGGAGAAAAAACGGTCGAAAAGTTGCTAGCTAGTAATTTAATAAAGCAGAAATTCATTTGCGAGTGATTGGTCGCGCGAAATTATCGCGCCGTCTTACCCCCATAGGTGGCGATTTTATCACGTTTTTTGTAGCCCAAAATAAAACCATTCTTTGTTCTTCTTTAGATCTTCTAACAATCATTTCAACTACTACGATTTCAATAGCTGATCACACTTGATCAGGCTTCCAGAAAGCCGTGGGTGTTTTTAATAGATACGGTTTTCATTAGTCTCGCACGTGTAGAGACAAAGTATCTAGAACAATACACAACACGATTATACACTTCTCATCAAAAAAATCGAAACACCTCGCAGTTTATGATTTGATAAGGATTATCAGAAAAATGTGTATATTTAGGAATAAATGTAAAATGTCATTTAATAGTGAGTAGTATGAGGTTTTTAAATCCTAATGTTATTGTTCTAAATTCAAATTAAGTCTTCATAGGTTTCGTATTTTGTATAATGAGTAATTTTTACCCTGTATGGAATATGAAGGAAATGGGTAAAACAACACGCGTAAATGAAAAAAAAATGTAAGAAACGTTTATTTAATAACTTGTATTCCCTCCGCGAGCTCTTATTACTGCTTCCATACGGTTCTTCATCGATCGGATGAGAGTCACGATCACATGTTGTGGTATATTATCCCATTCCTCTTGGATTGCATTTTGCAGCTGGCTAAGTGTTTCTGGGGCTGGATCTCTTGCTCGAATTCGTCTCTTTAATTCATCCCATAGATGTTCAATGGGATTCATGTCCGGGCTTCTTGCTGGCCATACCATAATGGAGATACCGACTTCGGTAAGATAATCTCGTACGACGCCCGCGGTGTGAGCTCTAGCATTGTCGTGCATGAATATGAAGTCGTTGCCAATAAAATGTGCATAGGGCATCACATGAGGTTCAAGACACTGTTCGATGTACCGATGAGAGTTTAGTGCAGGCAGCCGTGGCCCAGACACAAAGGCAAGTTCTGTCTTACCGTCGGCGCTGATTCCTCCCCAAACCGTCCACGAACCGCCACCATAGCTGACCTTTTCTTCAATGCAGCATTGTGCAAAGCGTTCTCCATCTCTTCTGTAGACCTTGTTCCTTCCGTCGTTACCATACAGCATAATTTTACACTCATCAGAAAACAGTACTTTGCTCCACTGAAGGTATGACCAAGTTAGGTGCTCGCGTGCAAAGTTAAGGCGCGCTCTTCGATGGTCTGCAGTTAATTTCGGCCCATTCGCTGGCTTATGCGGTGCCAATCCGCGTTCCTTCAACCTTCTTCTTATTGTAGAGTCACTTACAGCTACTCTTCGTACAACGCGAAGCTGCTGCTGCAGTTGAAAAGCGTTAAGGCGTCGATTTCGTAAAGAAGTTGTTACAATAAATCGATCATCTCGCTCAGAAGTGACCCGATTCCTGCCAGATCCTGAACGGCGCGTGAACGAACCAGTCTCCCGATAGCGTTTGTAGACTCTATGAACAGATGATAAGCTTAGATGCAATCTTGCAGCCACAACACGCTGACTAAGTCCAGAATCCAGCAATGCCACCACTTGGGCGGCTTCTGCGGGCGAAGTATCCATATGTTTTAGAAAAAAAAGTTTTTTCAGACGTCCCAAAGTCACAGTAAATGAAATAAGAAACAAAAAGTTTAAAGACAAGCGCTAATTTTTAGTTTTTAAACGAGAAACGTACTCCAACCCTAAATACACATTTGTCTCAAAACAGTGTTTAATTTCATTTATAGGATAAACAAATGAAATTCTAATTTCGAATTTTGATTTTTTTCTTCTTACTGTAATGACCAAACTGCCAGCTACACAATAATGTTTTTTTTTCATGGAATTAATTCTCTTTTGTAAAAAATTAGGACAAAAACAATAAAAACGAAAGTGTTTCGATTTTTTTGATGAGAAGTGTATATAATACTTTGATTATGTCATGAGAATGACAGATAAACAGGAATTTCTCAATAGAGGACACAGAGAGCCCCCCTCCCTCCCCTACTACAAATGTGGGTGTACTATTAGGTAAAGCTCTGCTTAACCTTACAGGGATAATGTGACAGATAAAACAAAGTGTTGAGGTCAAAATACACTCGAGAGCAATGAATCCGGGTCGCTTAAAGAATGTTAAAAATCTCGGAAACTAAAAATGATAGGTTAATGCAATAAATTGTATTTAATAGACAATGTAATACTCCTTAAATGAAAGTAAAAAAAATATGAGTCGCCATACATTTTATTAACACAAAATTACATAAAGAAAAAAACTGCTGATCTCTCCTTAAAACAAAAATAGGAAACATGAAATTTTTGAACTTTATTACGATTTTCTTGAATTTTAATACTTCGTATTGCCTCCTCGTGCTTCCATTACTGCGTTTACGCGGTTTGGCATGCTGTACACCAAGTTCCTTATACGATTTTGGGGAATATTCTCCCATTCCTCTGTGAGAGCAATTTTGAGCTCACGAAGCGTGATTGGGGGAGGGTTTCGTTGTTTTACGCATCTGCCTAGCTCGTCTCAAGCATGCTCGATCGGGTTGATATCCGGGCTGCGCGCTGGCCACTCCATACGAGTAATGTTCATCTCTTGAAGGTAGTCATTCACAATCCTACCTGTATGAGGTCGGGCATTGTCATGCATAAATATAGCATCCTCACCTAAATTGACCATAAATGGACCAACGTGATCATTGAGGATTTCTTCCACATATCTTACGCTAGTTAAAGAGCCGTTTTCTATGATCACCAGCTCTGTGCGACTTTCAGAAGAAATTCCGGCCCACACAAGTACAGACCCACCACCGTAGGCTACTTTTTCTTCGATGCATGCTTGCTTGAATCTTTCCCCTGGTCTTCGATACACTCTGTGTCTTCCATCGTGCTTGTAGAGCATAAATTTTGATTCGTCGGAGAACATAACTTTTGACCAATCTTCAATACTCCAATTTACGTGGCTCTGGGCATATCTTAGTCTTGAAATACGATGCCCACGCTCCAGTTTAGGGCCGTTTGCAGGTCTAAGGGGTTTTAAGTTAGATTCAGCAAGCTGACGTCTTACTGTCCATGCACTTGGGTTACTTCCTCCGAGGCGTCGAAACTGATTTGTGAGTTCAGTTCCTGTGAGAAAGCGATTTCGAAGCATGGTGTTCACGAAGTATCGGTCTTCTCGTGCTGTGGTACACCTGGTTCTGCCCGTTCCTGGTCTGCGTAGGTTAGAACCAGTTTCTTCGTAACGTCGGAGAACTCTTTGTACTGTTGACAGCGACACACCGACAGTCCTGGCTGTATCGCGCTGACTCCGGCCGGTTTCCAGCATTGTAAGTATTCTGGTGCATTCTTCAGGCGTAAGCGACATAATTTCAGCTTGAATAATGAATATAGAGCACTATCAACATGGTTTATGTACCCACAGAAATGACAGATTACAAACAAAAGCAAAACCAAATGCTGTAATTTCGTAGTTCTATCTTCGAAAGTGGCCCTTTTTCAAATTTGATTTTTTTATGATATAACTTTACAATAACTAAGAAGTTTTAATACCTTCATTTAAGGAGTATTACATTGTCTATTAAATACAATTTATTGCATTAACCTAGCATTTTAAGTTTCCGAGATTTTTAGGATTCTTTAAGTGACCCGGATTCATTGCTCTCGAGTGTAATATCTGAAATCGAACTTAAATCTTACTCCTAGCTGCTGGCTCTTTCTGTTTATAAAGACCCTTTTAAAATAATAAAACATTCTAAGTCGACAAATAAATGGCTCCATTAAAAAGTACTTTAGCGATTTGGTAAAAAACAGACGCGCTGCTTGGATGAAACTAAAAGCTTGCCATTTTTCACAGAAAAAAATAAATAGTTTTATTTTGTAAGAAGTATTGCGCGTATTAAATATTAGACTAGGTACTTTATCTAGACTGATGAAAATTGAATTGAACCTAAGTTCAGCCTACTTTTTGGTTTGGATATTAGGCTATGCTACATTAAATAAATCGTACGTATGTTTATGAATTAAAATTTTGAATGGTACAGCTGTGTCTTTTCAAGATTACAATGATGGGTCCCATGGAGACAGTTTCAGTTGGACAGTGATACCACATCCTTATATTATAACCACAGCTTTCTGACACACACTGTATAGTCATGGCAATATCTTGCTATTCTAAGTCAGGCAATACAGCGACAGTTTTTTTCGCGCCATGTTAGCAGGGCCCTGTGTCCGGGCCTAATCAAGAGGAGAAAGTAATGTTTTTCTTTATTTTTTTTTTGAGAGATTTTGACAAATTACATTCATTACTAAGTACATTGAGGTACCTCTCCCAACTCGATTGAACAATTTACCGTCAAATATAAAATGTGTTTATTTACTTATAATATTGTTATGATCTTTTGAATTAGGTACCTATCTGTCTAAAATAACTAACTCATCATTTATTAAACCAACCATCGTATTTAATTTTCTGTCAGTTTGAAGAGAAACAGAAAATAGCTTAGGAGCATTTAAAAGTTGTTGAACTGGGTCAAGCCTGACAAATGATCACCGAACGACACTGTACGTAACTTGTTTACAAACTTAAAAGAAACACGAAGTTTATTAATTATCCGGAAAAGTCTGGGAGATACAGGATATTTATAAAATAAAATGATAATGAATTCTGAAGCTGATTTTAACCATTTTCAAGAGTTTTAAACATCCTTTTCAAAACTACGAGTAGATGGGCCCCGCATTTTATAACTGACATAGACAAGAAATGCCGATGCCAAAACACGCCCTAGAATCCAGAGGCTTATGGCTTTTTAACTAATTGTATTGACCTTTTTGAGACCATCTCTTACATTCATATCTGTTACAGGCGTAAAAAATTAAGTCGGTAACTAAGTACCTTTGTATTTTTATTCAGTCATTAATATCAAATTGTAAAAGAACAATTTGAACGAAGACTCCCCAACTAGGCGTTTGTCTGTGTATTTGAGATAAATATTACACCGGTAGAAGCTATAGACAGCCTTTAACAACAAAGCTATATAGTTAACCGTAGGTCCACCCACCTGTTGATGGAGACGGTCCACATGGAGGCTGCATATCCGTCGCAGTTGCAGTCGTCATCTTCTCCGCCGTCGCCACTCGCCCAGACGTAGATGTTGCCCAAACCGTTTCGTCCCTGTGGAGATCAAGACAAAATATGAATATAACATGTATAAATAATTACCCTTATTTAGAACGAGGACTTTCTAAAGAAATGTTTACAGATTATCATCATTATTTCAGTCTAAAGACGACCACAAATGGACATGGGCTTCCTCAAGCATCGCCACATCGACCTTTATTGCACGCACACACACGTTCAGCGGAATCCCGCTGTTATAAGTACAGGTATATTTGAACAAAATATATTATACACTACTGAATTCCTACCACTAAACGGTCAAAGAAGAATAATCATACCGGCTACACATCTGTTATGGATTAAGATCTGATAAACGACAATACAAGTATGAGACATCTGCTATCCATGCATATGGCGTAATCCTTTTGTAACCTGTGTAGGCATGGAGCTCACCTACTCTGTACTTGGAACTGTATATAATACGTCATACGATTCATAGACCAAGAGAGGGGATTCGCTCAACCTTCACCAAAGACGATAGACTAAGCAATTGCTTCAAAGCCTCCTTCACCTCCTTGTTGAGCTCTACCTATCCACTTTCTTCTATATCTTCCCTAGACCTTGTTGTAGGCGGATCAAAGTAACGAAGGAATATTTTTTAGCTTTGAGATTCAATAAATAAACAAAAATACTTGTTATTTTAGTCAAAGCCAAATCATCTTCAATTAGATAATTTGTGAGTATTTTGAAAGTAAAAAAAATATGTACAAAGAAAAGATAATTTGATTGCCTTACCCTGTGATCAGTCTATTGCGTGGGATGGAAATAGGCAGATTCCGATTGAAGAAACTTAGTAATTTAGTTTCGAAGAAAATGATTCTTGCGATTTTTATGCATATACTTATTTGTAGAGTGGCATGTACATTTCGTAAGTCGGGGCCGCCACCACTGGGCCACCGCTGCTCTCTTACGAACAGTAAGTCGTGGGTTCGAACCCAGGCAGGCGCATTACTTTGTGTAATTTATTTCATCACCACTGTTCTTAAAAACGGTGAAGGAAAACATCGTGACGAAACCGGCATGTCCGAGAACCAAAAATTCGAAGACATGTGACATCTACCAACCCGCACTGGGCCAGCGTGGTGGATTATAGCCCATTCCCTCTCTTGAGGAGGCCGTGTGTCCCAGCAGTGGGAACATTATAGGCTGATTATGCTATGTACATTTTGCCTAGCATTTTCAAATAATTATAGAATATATAACATCTACAACTTATCTAGGTCACTAAGCATGTCGCATTTGCTGGAAACAAACAAAAGAAAATGAGAAAAAACCCAAATTTAACTTAGTTGGAAACGAGTCCGAAAAAATAATTGTATTAAAAGGAAGCCGGTAGGTAAACTAAAATAAATCATTTATTTATTTCTGTAAATTGGTTTTACAAAACACTTTTACACGTCGCATTATGTTATGTTTTACAACTAGATGGGGCTGGTGTTTCCTACCTGACTACTTTGAGAAGAAACAGCCGAAACAAACTCAGAGGTCACTGACTGTTTTAAAGTATTTCAAAGACACTGGTCAAGTCACAGACAGATTTACTGACTTATCGAGTTCGGACCTCATTACAAATACGTCAAATAATTTCTCGCGGCTTCCCTGCGTGTCGGCAGTTATCCCACGGGAAAGTACTAAGAAGATAAAAAGAATTCTATGTCCACATTCATGTTGTTTTCGTGTGCAAAATTACTAAATCCATTCAGCCGTAAAGACGTGAAAAGGTAACAAACAGGCTTTAAAAAACAGGATAATTAAAGTACACCAAGTATTTGATAGGCTTTCTGTGTAAATTACTGCCTCGTTGGTCTAGTGGTGCGACTGCTGAGCATGGGGTACTGGGTTGGATTCCCATGTCGGGCAAAGTGATATTGTGTTTTGCCATCAGGAATTTCTTTGTAGCAGCCACGGAGTCGAGGGCAAATGGCGAAATGTGGGTGTACTTTTAGGTACACCTCTGCCTAACCCTTGGTGGATTACAGGCGTGAAGTTATGCTTATTTTCCTTTAATTTATTTTTACTATATGTACCACCACTACTAACTTTCTTTGACCTTTACATCAATTTGTATATTGAACAGCTAAGTTGAAGTCTTCAATATAAGTAATCAAACTATATTTTATTTACAAACTACAATTAATAGATCTATAACAACATATTACAGCAATTAAACTTATGTTCAATTTACACAACACACTTTAACGTAATCATACCTTGATCAAATAATTTCAGACTAAATAATAGTATGAAAACAAACTAAAGTTAAATTGATAATTACCCCTCTACGTCAGATCCCTTTACCAAAATTCCCGAAACATTTCAAACTTATGACTTTGAGTCTCGTTACCATATGTGACTGGAATTACGAGTACTTAGGAGCAGCCATTTTGTAAATAAGACAAGTCAGGCAAGTCTTTGACACTGATAATGTCGACAGTATGTTAATATTAGGTCGACTTATAGCCACCTGCGATGATTTTCGAGGTTTATTATTATATTACATGGAAATGTGTCAATTGTAAAATATATTTATGGGTTTGTAATAAAGGTGCATTAATTAGTAGCCAAATTTTTGAGGAAGGTCCATTTAACATCACTGTACGACTCATATAGGACCCGAGCAAAAACAAACAACGGGTGAAAACGCTGAGCATAGCCAGTGTTTAATACATAAACTTTCTCAAATAAATAATTTTTAAATGATGGTGAATATCTAAATCAATAATTTTACGTTTTTGGAAAGTATGTTGCAACGCAATGTCAGATATAATATTAATTATGACAGATATTAATTATGGACCTCCGTGTAAAATAGCGCTAACATATCGGGAACTCAAAACAAATAGTAAACATACTAAATATCCCGTTTTCAATGTTAATGACAAAGTTACGAATTAAAATAAGTTCCAAAAAAAAACGCAAATTCTCTAGCTCCATCGCTTTATCGTAAACCAAACTTTTCCAATAAAAAACTTCGAAGTTATCTTTAATATTTACCTTATGAAAACATCCTATAAAAGCTCAATACAAACAAAGCTAAAAGCGAGAATATTCCTCAAAAACCTTCTGAAATAAAAATAAGAATATCGGAGGAACATCATTTATTTCAGTGAGCATCCTTCTTTGTTTATCGTAGATAGCTCGTGTGGGCCGGAATAAGGTGCCGTCCACAGCTTCGAACGATACGACTTTCGTCAAGCTACACGCGCTCGTCACTTTATTTTATTCGTGTGAATAGGTACGGCAATTGGCGTATCTTCTAAGACCCCTCCTAAGATCGATTGTCACCCTAAAAATACTTTTTAAAGAAAGAAAGAAATATAATACCTTTATTTGGCTCCTGTCACAAGTCCACACAAATAAAACAAATATAATAAAAAAAGAAAACAAAAATAAACCTAAATCTAAACAAAACTAAACTAAAAACTAAACGCTGGTTTTCAACGGGACCTGGAATTATAATACTTATTGCTAAGATGACTTAATTACATCAGGCATTCATAATAGTATGTTTGTGCATATATTAAGTTTTCCAAAAAAATGTTTTCATTCGCTTAACAGATGAGTGATGGTCGGTCTTAGATCAGTAGCAGTCGCTCGTAGTCATAGCATAATCAACATCATCATAAAATCATGCCTGTAATCCCTGAAGAGTTAGGCAGAGGTGTACCTAATAGTACACCCACATATCGCGAATTATGTTTTAAGTCCCATGTAATAGAGACTATTGCCATCAACCGGCCACAAATCCAGACTCCGTGGCCGCTACAGAGAAATTTCTAATAGAAAAACCCAATAACACTTTGCCCGACCCGGGAATCGAACCCAGAACCTCATGCTCAGCAGGAGCGCTGCGATCACAGACCAAAGAGGCAGTCAAACGAGGTGGTCATGGCATACATAATACTGAACCGTTACTTTCATTTCTTTTTTGCCACAGTCATCGTCGCAATGCGCGTGTCGTTGAGAGTGTAAATCGTGGCCACAGGGTTATACCTGCTGTCTGATGTGACCCTGAATCGATTATCTTGTGGACATAAAAACGGAGATGTTAAAAGGAATGGTGGCCATTTTAGCGATGAAATAAAAGGAGGATATAAACGGAGAATTGGAAATTAAAGCGATAGCTGTTAAACTATTATACTGCCATTGAATATTGTATTTACCTGTTCGTGTGGATAACTTTGATTACTCTGCGTGTTTGCTGTGCTTGTTTTTATTGGCTGGAGTATAATTTAATTGTCTTGCACTGAAATTATATTTTCACATAAACTGCGCGTAAATGTCAAATTATATATCATGCAAACCTAAATTAAAGCAAGTCATTAAGGCGATTAGATAGCCTGCTTGTGTAAAAATTCAGGAATTCACAGCAAAAACAAAAACAAATCGTGTGTGCGGGGAAATTCACAGCATAAACAAAAACAAATCGTGTGCCCCCTTTTAACACCTAGACGTACTTAAATTATTTAAGATGATGCTAACGTTGCTCTACCTGCCTATTTACAGACTAAAAAATGGAGGTTATCAATTCGACCTTTACATTTATTTTTATTTTCAAGAACCATTATACAACTATAACAAACTACAACTAACAATAACAACAATGATTTTTCAATAGTTATTATTAAAATCATGATCACTAGTTTTCGATCATTTTTTTTTTGCATCCGCATAATAGAACTTGTCACCTTGCCACTGCAAAGTTGTAATAATGCTAAGGATTTTTTTTTTATATCTGGGACATTTGCACGAAAGACACTTTTGCGAAAAGACATTTGCGTGCATGGACTTATTCGCGAAAGCACTTTAACGCGAAAAGGACACCTGTGCGAATGGACTTTTACGCGAACGGACACTTGTGCGAATGGACACTTGCGCGTCTAATAGCCCGTGAAATGTCTATAGGTATTATAGTAAATCCTTATAGCTCAGGAATGCTGTGTCCTTTTGTTCTCGGGAGCCGGTCGCTCAACACAGACGCTCAGATAACTGGTATTTAATCCGGCGAGATATCGATCATATGTAATTGTTTTTAGGTTCATTTTTGTGTGTACGAGAAACTTGTTAGAAAATCACAAATGCGTCTGTCTTCAATGGTACGTAGCTACTTAAATATACGAAATTAAACGAACGACGCAACAGTATCTTTATTTAAACAAAAAAAAACTATTGTTAAATACACGATAGTAGTTAACTTATATACATAACTTTCAACGATTGAACTTTCAAAGAAATCGCTTGCTCTTTATTGCTACATAGATCTACATAACTAGATCTACAAGATTAAACTCATTTTATCTCAAATAGCTCCATTCCCAGCTAGTCTTTCTAGTTAAAGACCGGAAGTGTTGCAGTGTTCCTTTTTCAAACGTTCCACTTTCAGCTTCCAGCGGCGGAAATGAAGACGACCGGGTGGGGGGAAATGAAGTAGCTTTTAACGGTATACATGGAGTATCTTAGTAAACTATTGTAGAAGTTAAAGTACGGATGAGATGAGTTTTAGGATAGTACTTAATGGTTTTTTATTATTCTACTTTTCGCCCGCGGGTTTGCTCGCGTTATGTTGGGTGATTATCGCACAGGAACGATTTAAATAACACTGCCTCGTTGGTCGAGTGGTCACAAGCGCGACTGCTGAATATGAGGGTTCGATTCCCGGGTCGGGAAAACTGTTATTGGGTGTTATCAGGAATTCTGAGTAGCAGCCACGGAGTCTGGATTTGTGCCCGGTTGATGGCAACAGGCTCACCCCCTATTATATGAGACTTGAAACATACCTAACGAAATGTGGGTGTATTAATGGGTGCACCTCTGTCTAACTCTGCGGGGACTACAGGCGTGATCTAATGTTATGTATATTAAAGGAATTATCAAGCTAAATTTTGACAAGTTCCCGACGTCAAATTCTCAATTCAGAAACCAGGAGCATTGGAGTTAATACGCAGGGGCACACAAACAAAAATCTTTAGGATTTCCAAACCCTAAAAATCTTAAATAAGAATAGGAAGTCAGGATTTCAACAAAACCTCCTTTGTACCTATTTCTGTAATAAAAGATCAAGATATTCGACCCCAGTTTCGCGTATTGTTGAGACATCCTGTCGGATTTATAATTTGAAAAGGATGGATAAAGGACAAAGTAAATGGAAATATTTAAAACTAGCTTTTGCCCACGGCTTCGCTCGTTTAGAATTTTACAATTAAACTCTTAACACACTACTGAAGTTTCTAAAGATACGTGACGCCATCTATTATCATAAGAACTTTATTGTTGTTTTCCTCGGGAACAGTACTTTTTTTTTGAGATGAAAAGTACCCTATGTCCGTTTCTGTACACCGACTTATATGCAAAATTTCAGGATGATCATTTCAGTGGTTTATTGAAATCAAATTCATTTATTTGTCCGAATATGGTACAATACATGCTCTTTAATGAATAAATGGTCTTATCACATTCTGCCACGTAGAGTGCGCAAATATAGGTACACAAATAAAATGATTACAATATAAAAATAAAAATGTTGAATAAATAAGTACGAATTAATCTTATTTTTTAGGCGTGTAAAGGTAACAAACAAATTATAATATTATATAAAGTATTTATAATATATATATATAAAAGTAATTAGTAAAGTAATATTAGTAATTGGTATTTAAAAGTTAATTTAGTGAACGTTTTGGCTCTGCCATATGTGCTACGTTTCTTGGTCATAACTTAAAACTAATTTACACAAACCCGATTCAATAATAAATGCTACTTAGTCTTAGCATTATACCTGTCACTGTCACACAACTATCAAACTCCAAGTGTAGTGCTAAATAACGTTTATAAATCGGCTTTGTTTCGGTCATACGTGCTTATGTATATAAATGTATAATGCCGTGTCATTATCTAATATGCCGAAACACAGATCGACGGATCCGCGCTGCGCGGGGCTCCTATTTCTGTCTGCAAGGTTTACAGGAACCTAACTAACCGAACCTCGGGGTGCCCCTGACGTCGACCGTCTAGGGTTAGCGTTTCCGTCAGCAGGTCGACGGATCGGACGCTCGCTGTTATGAAAAAAGCGTTTATAAATTGCCGACGCCGTATGTAAATGGCGAAATCATACAAAATGCCTGCGACACGTACAAAACAACAGAGAATCGAGGAGCCCCGCGCAGCGGGGATCCGTCGACCTGCTGACGGAAACGCTAACCCTAGACGGTCGACGTCAGGGGCACCCCGAGGTTCGGTTAGTTAGGTTCCTGTAAACCTTGCAGACAGAAATAGGAGCCCCGCGCAGCGCGGATCCGTCGACCTGTGTTTCGGCATATTAGATAATGACACGGCTTTATACATTTTGCCTTCGGCATTTTTCATAACAGCGAGCGTTTATAAATTGCCGACGCCGTATGTAAATGGCGAAATCATACAAAATGCCTGCGACATATATAAGCCAATTCGACATAATTCTTGTGGCAAAAAAATTACCTACCAAACATAAGTATATCTTATAAGTACGTTACAACGAAGGCCAAACCAAGTTTATTTTCCACTATTTGGCCGCCCTACATTCAGTTGAAAGGAACTTCCATTAGGACAAGTGACAGAAAGAATATCAAAGCCGACGGGAGGGTAGTATTTACTCAGGTGACCCACCCCTTTCGTCCACCCCTTTCGACCACCTGGGTTGAAACTAATCCCTCTCTAAGAGGTTTTAATGTCAACTCTTAATGGAGTAGATACCTACGTAAGCTAGTATTTAGTGGCGAGATTGCTAGTTGAGTGATTTTAATCGTAAAGGTAAAATGAAATGAATGGACGCTGTTCACTTATAAGTTTAATTTTACATGGCCTTCCAGCAGGTTTTTTTTCTTAATTTGATCTAATGGTCGTCTGCAGAAGTGTATTCAACTGGATCAACATAATTAACATTACCTGGGTGACTGAACTCAGCTCGGGTGAAAATTAATTTTCCCAGTTATGAGAACTAGCTAAATCGATTTTTCACCCCCGCACACCCCTTTATCGCAACTTTTATCGAAATACTTAGAGCCGTCTTCGAGAACGTGATTACAAATATATATATACAAATATAGCTCATTTAACAGTAAGTATCATCATCTGCCTAGCCTTTTCCCAAGTATTTTTGGGGTCGGCTTCCAGTGTAACCGGATGCAGCTGAATACCAGTATTTTATGTGGAGGGACTGCCTATCTGACCTCCACAACCCAGTTAGTTCTGGGTAATACGATACCCTTTGGTAAGACTGGTTGTCAGACATTCGGGCCACTGACTACCTGTATCTCATTAAATAGTATGGGATAAGATAAAGATTTTGATTAGTTTCGTATTTTTTTAACTTATCCACCTTCGTTCACCTTCGTATGCCTGATAAATTGCCCCTTCTTCTTCGTTGTGTCGACGATTTCTTTAGTGTTAAATAAGCTTCGACCAGGGTACCTGAAATGGCCGCTTTAGCAGAATCATAATATATGAATTACGTTAAAATTCTTAAAATGGTAACAGACGCATTTTGAATTGTCACTTTGTGGTCATTTTACGAATAGTAACGTAATTCATATTATGATTCTATTATGTTTCTGCGGCCATTTTAGGACCCCGGAACTCTGCCTCCTCAAAAGCGTTTGCAGTAGTACAAGTTAAGGTGCACCGGGATCAGGTCTGGAGGTACATCGCTTGCGATTAGGCTACGCAGGCACAAAACCCTTCGGTAAATAAATGTCAAAATTGCAATATGAAGCAACCTAAATGAATCGTATCCCATAAAAGTGAAACGTTGAAAATCGCCCAAACATTTACTATTTTAATCAAAGTCCATTAGTTTTATTATACCTCGTAATATCGGCTTAAGCTCAATGAAGTAAAACATTTTTAATATAAGCATCTTTAGTTTCTTCATGCTATATTTGTCGTTTAAACTTGGCATAAACTAGATCGTGTGTATCGTAAAAAGGCGCCATATATAATGCTATTTTCACTTTAACAGAATCTATCGTAGCTACTAAAGTTTTATGTCACTATTTAAACGAGCTTATGGTTATGGCAAAACCGATAGACTATTAAATCGATTCATTTTAAAGTGCAGTTTCAGCTTTTACAGTGAGTTACGTCAGATTTCATTATGAAATGTGTAAAATATAATTATCATGTTAGTGTTATCCTATTCCATATCTATACTCTATACTATTAATATATTAATATTATATTATATTATATTATTATAAAGCTGAAGAGTTTGTTTGTTTGTTTGTTTGTTTGTTTGAACGCGCTAATCTCAGGAACTACTGTCCCGATTTGAACAATTCTTTCAGTGTTAGATAGCCCATTTATCGAGGAAGGCTATAGGCTATATATCATCACCACTACGACCAATAGGAGCGGAGAACTAATGAAGAATGTTTCAAAATCGGGAGATATTTTTTCCTATTGAGAGCTTCCGCTGCGTGCGCTGCGTAAACGGTTAAAGTTTCGCAAAAATCATGTATTACAGAATTATTCCTCTTTAAAAGTTCAAAAAAAAATCCGCGACAGCATATGTCTATCTTTTAAGGTTAGCTCACTATAACCTTTTTTATGCTAACCAAATTTGTTCTAAAATAATGCATTATTTACGGAGGTGTTTTTATAAACATGATATTAATCCTTATCCAAATAAATACGTTACTCATCACAAGTATTTCATTTAAAACAAAATTGCCCTTTACATCTTTCGATTTAAGTGAATATCTTAGGAGCTGTCGCAGTTTTAAAATAAAATCACAGCAAAATAATGATCGGGTACTGCGCGCACAATGTGCAAAGCCGGGCAGTCATGTTAGCCCAAAGTAACTATTCCACGCGGACGAAGTCGCGGGCGGAAGCTAGTACATACTATAAAATTAGCAACTTTTGTATATTTGTAATCACGTTCTCAAAAATGGCTATCACGATTTCGATAAAAGTTGCAATACCTATAGGAGTTTACAACCACAACGGAGATAGGCATCAATGTCATCTACGGAATCGTTTTCACACAGAGTTACATGATAACTATTGGTCTCCCTGTGCCTTGTCATAGCGATTGGGCTGCTGCCGTTGGCGCTACGATTTGCGGGTGTATTGGCTTTCAGAAGAGTACCTTAATATTTTTTTTTTCTTTTTAAAAACGTTGCCCCACACTAGGAATTTCTCCTGTATCGTGGGTGCGTTTACAAACATTTAAACTCACATAAACAAACAGCCAGACCCGGAACAACTATCTGTAGGCCATACAAATATTTGTTCCGTGCGGGGATCGAACCCGCGACACGCAACGTAGCAGTCAATCGCTCAGCCACTGCGCCAACCGTGCCGTCATTAGGCTGCATATTCAGGTCCATGCAAACTCTTTAGTGTAATATTGGTTTATTGTTTTCCTAGCCTATAACGTTTACTTATTAGGAAGCACGTTTATATCAAAACATAAAAACAGGTCGGTTACGAAACGTTTTTTGCCAAGTCCTACCAACGAATACGCGTTCAAAAATTGTTCTGACTAAAATAAAATTTCTGGCGACACGTGTAGGTTCTATTTCCAATACTGTCCGGTCCAGCATTTTGTGAAAATACTTACACATGACATTTTCTATTTCCGGCTAAAATAGAATTCCTGAAAGTCTATAACCGGCCGGATTTGGTTACCGACTTGTGACTAGATTGTGTGGTTCAAATACTGTTCCTTTTAAGAATATTGGTTGTACTATTTATAATGTTTTAATTGATAATAATAAAATAATAAATTATACAACCTACAGATTTATTTTAATTTTTTTTCTTGTTGACTAGTGTCACACACGTGGTCCTTGTGAAACTTCTCAGTGTACCCGGTAAATAATGTCTGTATAAGATAAGCATCTTATAAGCAAAACTCCTGCGCCATCACTTCCGAATTGTGCTAGTAGCCTACGGTTTTAGGATGTTTTATACAAACCATAAACAATTAATTAAACACTTGTGGCCTATCCATCAGAGGGTATGGTACTAAACATGAAAAACCCTTTTTTTTTTGAGATGGGAAATCATCAAATTACTCCTCCCGCTCTGGGCGGAGCGAAAGGGAGTGTCAGACTTTTACTGACTAAAAACCATCCATGTTCCTTCTTTTGCCCTTTATGTTCCAGGGCCGCGGTATCTCTTTCGAACAGGCCCGCCCTTGCGGGCCCCTCCTGTTTGCTGACATCTCTTTGAGGCGCGCGTGGCACACGAACGCGCCGTCGACACGGCCTGTCGTCATAAGACGGACGGACGGCGAGCTAGCCCATTACTCACCGTCCCGCGAAACATGAAAAACCCTACGGGATCTATAAATTACAATAACTCACTTTCAATCACAACCCAGAGTTTTTCACCCAAAATAAAGCAAAAAGCAAATAATTTGTTAGGTGGAGACAAATCTGTCTACCCTCTTTCTTAGTATTTTGCTACGCGCACTACTGGAACTTACTAGAACTGGAACTACCATCCACCCGCTTTCTCCAGTCATCATGGCGCTTGCAATAGCGTCGAAATATCGGGAGCTCAAAATAATGTAGAAGATGATAGTACGAGTACAAATTTAACACAGTCTTACCTCATTGACACCTCGGACGATGGCCCTCATAGTGGCGTTGCGTGGCCCATCGACGGTCCTGCCGTCATCCGTGGGCCCCCACGATGCGCTGTAGATGTGGATCTTATGGGGCTCGTGACCCATCGAGTTGGCCTCGATCAGGTCCGTCATGTAGGGCTGGTCCAACATTCTTATACCTGTAGGGTGAAAATGGAAGTCGTTATTAATTATGAAGAAAAAATGGAGTAGCAGAGCTTTTGGAGATGAATGGTGCAATTAAATTTGTATGGTATGGACAGACGCTGTAGGCGTGTACTTTTCAATCCTGGTTCAATTAAAATGAAAATGCTCAATAAGGTTCAAAAATGATAGATGATTTTATGACAGAAAAATCCTGGTAAAGGATGACCAGACCAGTTGGATAAAAAACAGAGGAGTTAAATTAGTATAGATACTGTTTTTAAGGAGGTAGGTAATAGGTTCAATTAATTATGTTAATGCTAGTGAGATTAAACTGTTAGTTTAAAAGAAAGTAATTGAATAGAATTCATTTATTACTTGATTAAATCTTGATAACGAACTAAACAGTTTTTATTCAAGCAAATAAAGTACGGAATGGATCGAATTGTATTTCTTTATAAAAAGAATCGAACAATGAAACAAAACTCGTTCAACTAAAATAAAAACTTAATACCGACGAAGTTCTTGATAAATACAAAGGAAAGCCAATAATAAAACTGTAGACAATATAGACTAAACTAAAAGACAACCTATGTATTTGAAACAGCTCCTAATTCAAATATTCAAAATGGCTTCCACTTCATTAAGTCATTTAGTGTCAGTCTGAACGGTTTTATTTGGAACGCGAATATTAAACTAAATTCAATTATATATTTGAGATTGGCAATCTAAAAATAAAGTTATGTTTGTACAGATATAATCCTCAATTAAGTTTACAAAGGGTGGCAAAGCTGTTGAAGCCGCAAATCCCCGAGCGATGCGTCAAAAGCGTAGTAATGCTTCCGTAATGCCACGCTACTCTTCGTCGTTCCACGAAGCCGAACAGATAACTGTAATTTACCCGTTTATCTTATTTAAGTACTTAAAACGGCTTTATGCGTCTAGCAATAAATGTTATATTAGCTTTTGCAAGGGCTTCAAGCGGTGTCAGCAAATATTTAGATACAAAATGGAGCCGCGATGTTGTCGCCTTTTCAATTGAATTCTGATTCCTTTTTTAAACGAAGTGGTTAACATTTTTTATATTTCTTTGCGTTTTCTTACGTTGAGTTCTTTTTATAAAAGCAGAGAGTAAATGAAGAAGTCTCTATAACAATTTTATTGATATTTATTTATCTGTAAAACAGAAGTTATGTCTTCCATGTAAGCCTGCACTGCTTGGGGCCTGTTGGCCTCGTATAGGACCAATTTAGTTTATTGTATGTCTTAAATAAGTTTTTTTTTGTATAATTTCTTGTTGTTCTCTTTTTATTTAATTTTGTTTTATTGTTTTGTCCTGTGCGAGTCTAATAAGTACTATTGCTTTCTTTCCATTATCTTATCCATTTCTGGAAAATACATGTACACAGTGACATTTAAAACTCTTTTTTTTTAATTACTTTTAATGTTGACTCGTTCAGAAAGAAAAGCACTTCATTTTAAAAACTCTATTTCGAACAAACACAAAATTTAAATGAAAAAATAACATCGAATAAGAATAAACTGTCATCGTCTGTTACTACTACTCGAAACTATAAATTAATCAAAAAAACAGATGTCTTGTCGAAGAACGAAAACGTTTGACAATTACCAAATAGACTAGTTCTTTCGAAAATAAAGATCATTTTAGTTTTCTCAGACTTGTCATTGGCAGCGAGCCAAAAGGAACCTTATGTTTACAACAATACGAATCATTGTAAATGGGCTGTATTTTTCCTTTTCATGATCACCTGTCAATGTCAGTTATTCGGAATATTGATAAGATGGTTCTTAAGGTGGAAACGCCAGGGTATCCCGCGAAATTCTAATCTTCTTTTTTCAATTTGCAGGTCATTGTCAGGTTGGATGTTGATGAAATTATGAATCGCACAATGTGTGTAATTACAGAATTATAACCATTAAAATTATTAAAATTATAACCATTAAAATAACCTATCAATACAACCCTCTAAGTTCATTTAACCATTTTAACCCTATTGAATGACTTTTTAATGAAATAGTTATTGGGGTTAAATGAACTTAGAGGGCTGTATAAGTTGTATTGATGATTTAATGGTTATAATAACTTCATACGTGTTACTTGCGCGATTCATATTTTCATCAACATACAACCTGACTCTGACCTGCAAATTGCAAAAAACGAAAATGAGCTCGTGGCTAAATAATAATAGCCACTTGGGTCGATCTTTAGGTTAAGCCGCGCTTGCCTAGGTTGATTAGTGGATGGATTACCACCCATTAAATACCGAGTTTCCTCCGTGCCTTGGAAAGCACGTTAAGTCGTTAGTCCCGGCTGTCATTTGTAGATCTTTGGCAGTCGTTACAGATAGTCAGTGGGCCGAAAGTCGGACAACCAGCCTTACCAAAGGGTATCGTATTACCTAGCACTAACTGAGTTGTGGAGGTCAGATAGACAGTCGCTCCATGTAAAATACTGGTATTCAGCTGCATCCGGTTAGACTGGTAGTCGACCCCAACAGTTAGGGAAAGACTAGGCAGATGATGAACTATGAAAATAAATTAAATCAGTTTTTTTTTTTTTTTTGCAAAGCCACTTACTGCTACTGCTTCTCTATTTCTTCATCGGTTTAGCATCCGTCACAAGTCAGAGGGGGTCGCTCGTAGTAAATAAATAAAAGAGATATTTTTCCTCACCGGTAAGCCGGAGCAAAGGAAAAATTTAAGTATCATCCCACACAAGTAGTTAACTTCTAGTGACGTGGTAGGAAGACTATAAAAGATAGAATGACAATATCAATGCATTTTATACAGTAGTAACGCTTCACTATTGGATGGAGAATTACCTAGTTGAAAGCTTTGTCTATATGAAAAGCATAGTGCAGTATTAACTAATAACAAAATTAAAAATATACACGATATAAAGAATAGCTGTTCCATACATTTTGACTGTCCCAATACCGACTATTGGCTTATTTTTATGGAACAGCTGTTTTTTTTAATAACCTACGTAATATTTCAACGCTATGGGACTTTAGAATCATGCAATAGTTTGCTCGCGTATAACTATTTCTGACTAGATAACCTTGACAGATGAATTAACTTTCAAGGGCATGAGGATCAGGGTGTAAACCAGACGGGTGTTGTGGCTGTTGGGCTACTGCATGCTACTAGGCCATTGCTCTATGCAGAATTTTTAGCTCTCATCTTGTGTCATAGATGTCGCTGCTGATCTATATGTATTTTTGACTATGTTACAACTATTTAATATAGAAAGCATTTTCACCCTAAAAACACATTTTTTCTGTACCAGCAAACAAAAAACTTTTCTACTGAATCACTGAAGTCGACTACGGAACTACACGGTCGATGAAAATATATTTATTTTTCACTAGCCGCTGCCCGCGGCTTCGCCCATGTAAATTCGATTTTAATATACAATAACTCAATAAATTATAGCCTATTTGTTTTTCTGATGTATAAGCTATATAATTGTAAAGTATCGTCAATTGCGTGAAACAGTAACAAACATCCATCCATCCATCCTCACAAACTTCCACGTTTATAGCAGAAAGATTTAAAATACAGGATATTAGTAAGCTATCGTATTTTTTAAGAGACTTAAAATTTGTTGCGCTTTACGACTTCGCCAAGCCCCGGCCACTACGATCCCACAAGAGAACATAAAACAAAATTATGAGTACGACAGCCGTTGCGTGGGAAAACTTGAGCTTTTCAATTCAGACCAACCCACTTTCCTTATTTTTCTTCAAGATTAAGTATTTTGTTATCCATACGCAAACAGTGCTTATTATGTTTACGTATGGATATGAAATTACCTACGATCTTAATCTTGAGCAGAGCCTTAAATAGTATTACTCCGGGCCTCGGCCGTACTCTCGGGACTTAGGCCTTATACACAGGCCTTGTGTAATCTAAGACTAATTTATCACTCGTGAGGCCACTGGGTCAGGATTAGGTCAGGGCTAAGTGTAAGATGAAAATTTTATTGTTAATTAAAGTGTTAGGAAGAAGAAATCTTTGAAAAAATCAAAATTAAAGCTTTTATTTCAGGCAGGCCAGTTACTTTTGAATTGTCGAAAGGATTAATTTTCAATAATTAAATAAGGCCACTTTTAATAGTATGCATTCTGAAAGTGACAGAGCGTATTCCATTACATCATCATCTTCCTGCCCTTGTCCCATGTTATTTGGGGTCGGCGCAACACGTTTTTTTCTTCCATTCTCCTCTGTCAACGGTCACACTATCATTTACTTCTTTATCTTTCATATCATTCATCGTTTCCCTGGTCTTCCTCTCCCTCTCCATCCATCAACGTTTATAATCATCACTCTTTTAGTCACATGCGATTCGTCCCTCCTCTTAACATGTCCATACCAAGACAGTCGATTCCCTTTCAGCGTATTCCATAACAGAACAGTGAAGTATTTGACAGCTATCGCAACCGACGAGGCAACCTCTCAATGAGGCCGAGATATTTTTTCAGTTCTGAAAACGAAGTTCAAGGTCAAGGTTTCACCGGTTGCCTTTGAAAGTAAATATTAAACTGGATCTTAAAACCCCCACGAGTCCACGACCTCTGTATCATTGCATTAAGCCACGAGCACTCACTGGACCCATTAACTTGTTAGTCTTGTATTTGAAAGGGCCTTCCGCTAATGTTTCTGTACGTGGGTGTGTGTATGTAATGAAAATACACTATTATTTGCCAGGCATTTGTAAGTCCCATATAAAAGGGTGAGCCCCAAAAATCGTATAATGTACCAAAAGCTCTTACCACGACAAACAGATAATCTGCTTAAAACCTATTTTGCCATAGCATTTATGTAATGTATTTTTAAGACAAGCATCAAATAAGACTATCGATATAACTGGAGTAATGATGGTCCAGTGGTACAATCTCCAACTTTTGGCCGTGAGTTCGAATCCAGGCAGGCGCTTCACTTTATGCAATTGATTTAATCATCTGTACTCTCAAAACCCGTGACAACCATTAACCTGCACTGGAACCATATAGTGGATTATGTATTTTAAAACAAAATAAAAAGCCTATTCAAACAAAAAACAAAACAAAAGCGAAAATTCGAGAGCAAAATTGAAAAGGGCCGCCATTTTCCGCGACGTCAGATTTGTCTTGTATGTAATAGGAGCTGTTTGCTAAATGTTTCCCTTTTTGTCATTGGGAACTCGGCTTGCGTTACAAGATTTTTTTGCGCGATATTAATAGTGGGTGTGGTGTAGGTCATGATATAAGTCACATCACTCCAAAAAAAAAGGAAAATGTCTACCTACCTAGAGTACGTCATGGTTCCTTTGTCACGTCTTATTCTTAGTATTTACTAGGATAACGGGTATAAACCCGTGGCTTTGCCCGCGTGGCGTTTGGTAATTGTCCCACGGGATCGGGATTGCTGGGATAAAAAGACATATCCTATGTGTTAATCCAGGTTATATACTATCTCTGTGCCAAATTTCATCCAAATCCGATCAGTAGTTTTTGCGTGAAAGAGTAACAAACATCCATCCATCCATACATCCTCGATTTGAATCTTGGGATTCAGATAGTGATTACGAATCATTGGAATCCTCAAAGAATTAAAATTGATGAATTTTATAACACATACAACATACATGTTAAAATTTCTATACCATCGCGGTTCTATAAATACAAAAAATATCAACTTCCCTATTTCTAAATCACTGCTTCAGTACAAAAACATGTTATTTACAGTTGTAAGCAATATACCTTGAAAGAAACAACCTACTCAGTAACATATGGTAATACGGGTCCGCAAAGAGATATATTACGGGCACGAACGGATATACGGCACAATAAAACGGACACGGAGCGTTTTATGTTTAGCGCCCCGTTTTGTTACAGTCTTTATTTGAATAACCTAAGCCGTTGGTCACATGGTCGCAACTGCTGGTCGTAATTTCGGTTTCAAACTTGAGCAAAACTTTTATTGGATTTTTTCCATTAGTTATTTCGTTAGGAAGCTGGCTCGGGGTTTTGAAGGTGTTGTAACACCTCTTTGCTTTATAAGTCGTTTGTTCTGCGCCTGATTTCATCATCACTTATGGAGGACATCAAATAATAGGAGTAAAAAGAACCTTAACGAATCCAAAAGGCACTTTTTCTTCCCGTCATTGTGATCATTGTTTTGTTCTAGTCCATACCTGGGGACCTTCTAGTTACGGAGATATTTAAGGTCAAAGTTTCAACTTTTTCACACGTTTTTTTTAAGTACAAGTTTTTAATGTTACAACTTTACTTCAAATACTTTCATGACCTCTGTACTACTTAATTCATCCATCAGCACAATGTTTTGAGAGCGTTACATTGAGTCCTACCGTAAACTGTAACTTTTTCACCCAAAAATAGTTTCGTTTTCCAGCAATTATTTTTGCGGTAGAGTCACTTATTTTGATATATACAGAATGCTTGGTTGACGGCTTTGTGAAGGGTCCGTTTACACCTTCTATAGTCGTCTTACGTATTCTGGTCAATCACTCCTGACTGGAAAATCTAAATATTGCTTAAAAATTTGCCTGTGATTCATAAATTGACTATACTCAAAGTAATAAATATAAATTCCTGAATTGGCTTTTCAATGCTCGCTCTGTAAAATGAATTGAAAATCTTGAAGAGCCAACGTCACGATTGACAAATAAAAATTCAAGTTAAACTAAAAATATTGGCAAAGACCTGGTGAACGATGCTTCTCAACCACTCAGACAATTCTTTGGATATATTTTACGTTCTTCAATGGAAGAGTAAAGAACGCTGTTCTCAAGCAAACACAAAAGCGTTGAAATTCTGTGAGAGTTTGCAAATATCTCTCGAAGAAAAATATCAAGTGAAAATATCCTTGGTTTTTTTCCTAACGGGCTGCTGTTTTAGAGAGAGTTCGAAAATAGCTAGCAAATGCTTTGAAAGTATACAGACGAAGTAGTGTGGTCTTTTTATGAACCTTTCACTAGAACTAGAAAGAATATAATAGAATTGAATACTCTTTATTATGTAGACTATATGACATTTCTACATAATTAAACACACATTCATGTTAAATTTGTATTCACAGAACACATACATACAACATATTAAATGCAGCTATTACTTTGATGGAAATTCCTATACAATTTAAACTTTTAACTTATTATTTTAACGGAATTGACACCCAACAAACTAGTTATAAAGTGTGGAAAATAACTTGCAAGAGAAATTAAACACAGCATTATTATACACAGGCTCTGGGATTTTTTTATGCAATTGTCCGCGATTCTGAGAAGATAATTTACTTTCCAGAATACAAAGCACCATAAATCTATGTTACTTTTCGAAATTTATCTAATGTAAAAAAAAATGAAAGTTAAATTTTAAGATAAAACCACAAGGAAAGGGATTATAGTAAATAAACTCACGCCGGTTAAACGTATAAAATCAAACGTAAATGAACATTTGCTTTTAATTAAAAATTATTGTCATCTTACCACGCAAAATAAACACCGAACGTAAACACACATTTCAAATAGCGATCCAATTTAGAAACTAATCCACCTGTTTTTTGTTTAGGTCAGGGCTAAGTGTAAGATGAAAAAATTGTTGTTAATTAAAGTGTTAGGAAGAAGAATTATTTGATAAAATCAAAATTAAAGCTTTTATTTCAGGCAGGCCAGTTACTTTTGAATTGTCGAAAGGATTCATTTTCAATAATTAAATAATTTAATTAATAATTTAATTCATTTTCAATAGTTATTTGGGGTCGGCGCAACACGTTTTTTTCTTCCATTCTCCTCTGTCAACGGTCACGCTATCATTTACTTCTTTATCTTTCATATCATTCATCGTTTCTTTGGTCTTCCTCTCCCTCTCCATCCATCAACGTTTATATTCATCACTCTTTTAGTCACATGCGATTCGTCTCTCCTCATCACATGTCCATACCAAGACAGTCGATTCCCTTTCAGCGTATCCCATAACAGAACAGTGAAATATTTGACAGCTATCGCAACCGAGGCAACCTCTCAATGAGGCCGAGATATTTTTTCAGTTCTGAAAACGAAGTTCAAGGTCAAGGTTTCACCGGTTTCCTTTGAACGTAAATATTAAACTGGATCTTAAAACCCCCACGAGTCCACGACCTCTGTATCATTGCATTAAGCCACGAGCACTCACTGGACCCATTAACTTGTTAGTCTTGTATTTGAAAGGGCCTTCCGCTAATGTTTCTGTACGTGGGTGTGTGTATGTAATGAAAATACACTATTATTTGCCAGTCATTTGTAAGTCCCATATAAAAGGGTGAGCTCCAAAAATCGTATAATGTACCAAAAGCTCTTACGACGACAAACAGATAATCTGCTTAAAACCTATTTTGCCATAGCATTTATGTAATGTATTTTTAAGACAAGCATCGAATAAGACTATCGATATAACTGGAGCAATGATGGCCCAGTGGTACAATCTCCAACTTTTGGCCGTGAGTTCGAATCCAGGCAGGCGCTTCACTTTATGCAATTGATTTAATCATCTCTGCTCTCAAAACACGTGACAACCATGACCTGCTCTGAAACCACATAGTGGATTATGTATTTTAAAACCAAATAAAAAGCCTATTCAAACAAAAAACAAAACAAAAGCGAAAATTCGAGAGCAAAATTGAAAAGGGCCGTCATTTTCCGCGACGTCAGATTTGTCTTGTATGTAATAGGAGCTGTTTGCTAAATGTTTCCCTTTTTGTCATTGGGAACTCGGCTTGCGTTACAAGATTTTTTTGCGCGATATTAATAGTGGGTGTGGTGTAGGTCATGATATAAGTCACATCACTCCAAAAATATAAGGAAAATGTGTACCTACCTAGAGTACGTCATGGTTCCTTTGTCACGTCTTATTCTTGAGTCCTTACTAGGTTATACCTGTGGCTTAGCCCGCGTGGCGTTTGGTAATTGTCCCACGGGATCGGGATTGCCGGGATAAAAAGACATATCCTATGTGTTAATCCAGGTTATATACTATCTCTGTGCCAAATTTCATCCAAATCCGATCAGTAGTTTTTGCGTGAAAGAGTAACAAACATCCAGACATCCATACATCCTCGATTTGAATCTTGGGATTCAGATAGTGATTACGAATCATTGGAATCCTCAAAGAATTAAAATTGATGAATTTTATAACACATACAACATACATGTTAACATTTTTATACCATCGCGGTTCTCTAAATACAAAAAATATCAACTTCCCTATTTCTAAATCACTGCTTCAGTACAAAAACATGTTATTTACAGTTGTAAGCAATAGACCTTGAAAGAAACAACCTACTCAGTAACGTATGGTAATACGGGGCAAAGAGATATATTACGGGCACGAACGGATATACGGCACAATAAAACGGACACGGAGCGTTTTATGTTTAGCGCCCTGTTTTGTTACAGTCTTTATTTGAATAACCTAAGCCGTTGAGCACATGGTCGCAACTGCTGGTCTTAATTTCGGTTTCAAACTTGAGCAAAACTTTTATTGGATTTTTTTCCATTAGTTATTTCGTTAGGAAGCTAGCTCGGGGTTTTGAAGGTGTTGTAACACCTCTTTGCTTTATAAGTCGTTTGTTCTGCGTCTGATTTCATCATCACTTATAAAAAGACCCTTAACGAATCCAAAAGGCACTTGTTCTTCCCGTCATTGCGATCATTGTTTTGTTCTAGACCATACCTGTGAACCTTCTAGTTACGGAGATATTTAAGGACAAAGTTTCAACATTTTCACATGTTTTTTTTTTAAATACAAGTTTTTAATGTTACAACTTTACTTCAAATACTTTCATGACCTCTGTACTACTTAATTCATCCATCAGCATAATGTTTTGAGAGCGTTACATTGAGGCCTACCGTAAACCGTGACTTATTCACCCAAAAAAAAGTCGTGTTCCAGCAATTATTTTTGCGGTAGATTCACTTATTTTGATATGTACAGAATGCTTGGTTGGCTTTGTGAAGGGTCCGTTTACACCTTCTATAGTCGTCTTACGTATTCTGGTCAATCACTCCTGACTGGAAAATCTAAATATTGCTTAAAAATTTGCCTCTAATTCATAAATTGACTATACTCAAAGTAATAAATATAAATTCCTAAATTGGCTTTTCAATTCAATGCTCTCTCTGTAAAATGACTCTTGAAGAGCCAACGTCACGATTAACAAATAAAAAATCAAGTTAAACTAAAAATATTGGCAAAGACCTGGTGAACGATGCTTCTCAACCACTCAAGACAATTCTTTGGATATATTTTACGTTCTTCAATGGAAGAGTAAAGAACGCTGTTCTCAAGCAAACACAAAAGCGTTGAAATTCTGTGAGAGTTTGCAAATATATCTCGAAGAAAAATATCAAGTGAAAATATCCTTGGTATTTTTCCTAAGGGGCTGCTGTTTAAGAAAGAGTTCGAAAACAGCTAGCAAATGCTTTGAAAGTATACGGACCAAGTAGTGTGGTCTTTTTATGGACCTTTCACTAGAACTAGAAGGAATATAATGGAAATGAATACTCTTTATATAATATGTAGACTATATGACATTTCTACATAATTAAACACACATTCATGTTAAATTTGTATTCACAGAACACTTACATACAACATATTAAATGCAGCTATTACTTTGATGGAAATTCCTATACAATTTAAACTTTTAACTTGTTATTTTAACGGAATTGACACCCAACAAACTAGTTATAATATGTGGAAAATAACTTGCAAGAGAAATTAAACACGGCATTATTTTACACAGGCTCTGGGATTTTTTTATGCAATTGTCCGCGATTCTGAGAAGATATTTACTTTCCAGAATACAAAGCAACATAAATCTATGTTACTTTTCGAAACATATCTAATGTAAAAAAAATTGAAAGTTTAATTTTAAAATAAAACCACAAGGAAAGGGATTATAGTAAATAAACTCACGCCGGTTAAATGTATAAAATCAAACGTAAATGAACATTTCCTTTTAATTAAAAATTATTGTCATCTTACCACGCAAAATAAACACCGAACGTAAACACACATTTAAAATAGCGATCCAATTTAGAATCTAATCCACCTTTTTTTCTAATTTAAACCTCGAACAGATAACGGCCAGTACATTGGGCATAGTCTGAAAGGACCGGGTTTCAAAATGTGTAATCACGCGGTCCGGCGGAGCGCGAGTAATGTCTGGGAGGGACAGATACCGACCACGTCATATACTGCGCGGGTACATCGCCGAGGGATTAGCAGGTCAACTGTTAAATGATAAACATTTTTTTGCTATGAAAGTGGAATATTTTGGAATGTAATACGCACATCATGTCTGTGTTTTTAGAGAGGGTATGTATATGCGAATGTATAGTACTATCGTATGATAAATAGGGTGTTAAGTTTCTCATTCTCCATTGAAATGAAACGATCTTTCCGACGGGAGGGACATCAATGCACACACTTTTGCCACGTATTCAGTATCATTCCGCCCCCCCCCCCGCTCACGTGATGATTTTACAGCAGTAATTAAAAAGGAAAAAGCTGTATCCTAGAAAAGTGCAATACCTACACGGTGAAAATATATGAAACAGCAGATTTTTTTAACAATTACTGTAATTGTCGATGTTACATTTCTATGAGCTCCCCCCCCCCCATAGAATCGTTAGTTCGGAATGATGTAGTGAATACGTGGTAATGTTTTGTGCTACCCTGTATTGAACCCTCATCTAATACAATAATAAGTACTAACAAAAGAACAGCAAATGCCAATGTAGGTAGACGATTTTAGCAGCAAAAAAAGAGAAGAGAATACTGCACTTACACATATCGGAGTTCGCAATTCTAGAGCCCTTTTTATACATTACCAAACTGTGTCAATTGAGCCCTTCCAACATCCATATAAGTCCTATTACAAATGGAACTCAACCGCAAACAGAACCCTTTTACTTCACGAATGCCTTTGGTAAGTATACATCTCTATTCTCTATGCTAGAGAATGTGTCAATACGATGTACTCAGTATTGAAATACCTAAATCGAAAACCAGCGTCGGGCACTAGTTCCCAAGCAGTTTTTTGATCAGCCGTGAGACACACAGTGTAATCTTTTTTTTTTTGTTTTGATTTAAGGTTTTAATTTCATTTTGTCTGCACTTTTGAAAATAAACATGTTTTTTATTTTTTTTTCTTTCTATGAATTATTTTGTTAACAAACTATTTTAATACTACATACATTACATTACACCTGCATTAGACCAGCAGAGGTATGTCATTAGACCAGTTATTTCATACCCCAGCATCCGATGAAGATAACAGAAGCCAAGCCTATTTCAATTATCCATGAAAAAGTCGAGACAATATAGCATATATAAAATATAGAAAGCAATATAGAAAAGTAAAAGATGTATTCATCATCTGCCTAGCCTTTTCCCAAGTATGTTGGAGGATTATTAAAGACTTCTAATTATTAAAGAATTAGAAATACTTTAAAAGCGATTGCAGCTGGCAATTATATTAAATATATTTGTTGTTGAGTTGGCCGTCTGCTTACACCAAGCTAAGCAGTCGCTCTTGAAACAAACAGGAAACAGGCGATGATATCAAAAAATCTCCGTACGAAATCATGGGAATCGTATTTCCTAACTCCGGAGGTAAACTTGATTTCCGGAATTCGAAGTATTGCGGTTGATTTCATTTTATTATTTTATTCCTCCTTCGGATGCTGTACTCGTTTATATAAATTTGTGCAAAACCAAAATTAAATTACTTTCTGAGCGCCTTCTGCTGCCTGTTAGTTATATGAAGAAAGAAAATCTGTTTATATATATTAAGGTAGATACTCGTACCTTCTGATTTCTACAAATCCGATTAGACCGGCACTGCGGCGGACAGACTGAATGTTGAAGTTTTGAGTGTGGACGAAGAGGATTCAGTGAATAAAAGAATGATCATCTACCTAGCCTTTTCCCAACTATATTGGGGTCGTCCTCCAGTTCAGGATGCAGCTGAATACCAGTATTTTACATGGAACGACTGCTTGTCTAACCTCTACAGCCCAGTTAGAATAAAAGAATTTTATACGAAATAATACTTCATTTATTTATTTAGTCCTGCCTTAAATCTATAATAAATTATGAAGTTACAAGACACTGCAAGCTACGAAGTTAAAAGTTACGAAGAACCAACATAAAGACACTATAATTATTTAAATTTCTAAAACACAGATTATTGTACTTTTTAGTTTTTATGCACGAGCACCCATCTCACTCTAGCACGTTTGCGGCCTATAGCGCGGTCTGCACGCACACACTAAATATTCAGAGTCGATATGTTAATTGTCTTGTTAAAGGTCCCATATGTTAATTAAAAATTTATGTTGGAAGAGAAAAAATAACATAAATCACAAGTTATCCCACGGGAAGGTACATACCACATTTTTTTTTTTTTTTTTTTTTGGAGGGTGGGAAATCATCAAATGACTCCTCCCGCTCTGGGCGGAGCGGAAGGGAGTGTCAGACTCTTACTGACTAAAAACCACCCATGTTCCTTCATTGGCCCTTTATGTTCCAGGGCCGCGGTATCTCTTTCGAACAGTCCCGCAGCCCTGGCAGGCACCGGCCCTTGCGGGCCCCTCCCGTTTGCTGACATCTCTTTGAGGCGCGCGTGGAACACGAACGCGCCGTCGACACGGCCTGCCCGTCGTCATACGACGGACGGACGGCGAGCTAGCCCATTACTCGCCGTCCACAGGCCCTCGCCTACGGTGGCCGAGAGCCATCACGGCGTGAGGTACATACCACTGGGATAAAAAGAATGTATGTACTAACCCTAACCAATATGGCAACTGGTATGCCCTTTTATCAAAACCTATTCAACCGAAGTGAAAAAGTTACACTCAGTCAGATAGAGTTACTTTTGCAGTTATAATAAAACTATGGAATTATGGATATCCAGACCACAGAATTTTAAACAAACTTTCATTAATGCATAAAGAAACTAATACACTAATACAGCATTAGAAAATTTTACTTACACAGTGTGAAAACTACGCCTGTTAAATTTAGGCTTAGCACACATTTCCTCAAGACTACTCGTATATTCAAGAGACACCTCGAATCACCTATCAAACGCTATCAGTGACATCTGGCCTCAGCGTAAGTTTCGCAGTTTTTAAGCTGTAGTGAACAACTTAGCTTTACAAGAGACCACATCAGTACAATCCTTCAGAGGTGGACAAGGTGCAAAGTTTCTCATCCTGCATAGAAAAGGGAGATTTAAGCAAGTATCTTTTCGCAAAGTATGAAGTACGGTCTAAAAAGACAAGTTTAGCAGAATCATAATAACATAAACTTATACTGTCACTTACGGGATATTTTCCCGTAAGTGTCCCGTGTCCCGTTCTTTTCTTCTTACCAAGGCTGACAAGAGAAGCAATTGAAATCAGAAAACTTCAATATTTCAATTGAGAAATTCCAAATTGTCAAGTACGTGGAATCCAGTTTTGAGTATGCTCAAAAGTAGCAGCCGGCTTCGTAATAAGGAATCCACAAAACCTGGTGATACTGTGAGTGTGTTTTGCCGTGACTTTAGTGTTGAGTTCCAGTAGCAAAAGACAAAGAATGCGGGTAAACAGATTTGCCTGCTTCTAAAAAAAATATTTTCCACCCACCCACATGCTCCAGTTAACCCGCGATCATAGCGCTTGCAACAGCAGCGTCGAAATATCGGGAGCTCAAAATCATGAACACGGACATCAACAATCACGGAAGAAATCCCGTAAGTGACAGTATAAGTTTAATTTTAAACCATGAAAGCTAGTGTTCATAATTGGATAATAATATGAATTACGTTACAATTCGTAAAATGGTCGCAAAGTGACACTTCATAATGTCAACTGCGTCTGTGACCAATTTATGAATTTGAACGTGATTCATATTATTATTATCCTATATGATTCTGCTAAAGAGGTCATTTTAAGCCCCAAGGCCTTGTATATGGCCTTCTTCCTACATTCCTAATCATACCCCAAGAAAACCATTGAACTTTGAAATAATTACAAGTATTCTGCGATAAACACAATGATGATAATATGTAAACAAGGCAAGCCTATCCCATTTCTAATGACAATTTAACACTGCTCTTCAAATCTCTTTTTAAAATTAAAAAACAGCAGTCCACAACCAGTTTTTATTCTATATTTATATAACTGTCAGTTTGCCCTTGTAGAGGTCTCGGGTGACGGACGAGCAATGACCGACGGCTAATGGAGGCAATATAGATACTTATATATAATATAAGTATCTATATTGCCTCCTCTACTACAATACTCTTTATAAATATCTCTGGTTAATAGTTAATTAAGCTGATGCTAATGTGAGAGCTAGGCTAGGATATAGCTAGGATTTGTTGACAGAATGCATTTTTTAACCGACTTCTAAAATGGAGGAAGTTCTCAATTCGGCTGTTTTTCTTTTCTTTTTAATGTTTGTTACCTCATAACTTCGTGATTACTGCTCCGATTTACGTGATTCACTCATTTGGTAGAAGAAGCTAACGCGGTGGACCCGTATACATTTTATTCACATTGCTTTGGTAGTTTCTGAGTTATATTTTTTCTTCTATGTCTATGTGGATTATCTGCTAATAACTTTTAGTAACAATGGAAAATTACTATCATACCACTACTAAATAGGTTGAGATAAAAAAACTTTTTTGCAAAAAATTAACAAAATTAACCATGATCCCAAAAAAAATCTAAAAAGTGGAAAAAGTGAATGGCAAAAAAGTCAATGAAACCAACAAAAGTCCACATTTTTAGGGTTCCGTACCCAAAGGTTAAAACGACCCTATTACTATTATCCGCTGTCTGTCTGTCTGTCTGTCTGTCCTTCTGTCACCACACACAAGATGATGTATTTCTGTTGCCGCTATAACAACAAATACTAAAAAAATTAATTAAAAAATATTTAAGTGGGGCTTCCATTCAACAGACATGATTTTTTTGCCGTTTTTATAGAAAATGGTACGGAACCCTTCGTGTGCGAGTCCGACTCGCACTTTTACTTTTTACTATTGGAGCGATTGTTGTTGAAGGTCAGATATTCCCGTACCTAAGTATTTTTGGGGCTGCTTACGTCTTGAGTCGCGTCTGCAATTTATCTACAGAGCATCGACAGATCCCTTCTAAGTTAAACAATGCTTGTACAAGAAATATGTTGATACCAACAGACACTATCCAAACAAAGCACTATCGACCAATCATATCCCTCATATTATCTTACATAAACAAAAGCTTCCTAGCCATTGGATACCTAATTATTATCACCAATAGAGGAGGGTAATCGATACGGTCCAGTCTCTGGTTACAAATTAGATGATCTCATATATCTGGGGGAAGGGGAAAGGGGGGGAAACTAATAACATCGTGCTGTGATCTTACCCGGTTGGCTATCGAGAGAAATTATACTCGTAATAAAACTAGCGTCAAGCCCCTGTTTCACACGGTTTTTACGACTTCTTGAGATTGTTTTATTATATATAACATCACGCCTGTAATCCCCGAAGTGTTAGGCAGAGGTGTACCTAATAGTACACCCACCTTTCGCCAGTTATATTTTTTAAGTTCTATTAATAGGGAGCCGAACCTATTGCCTTCAACCGTGCACAAATTTTATCCAGACTCTGTGGCTGCTTTGCCCGACCCGGAAATCGAACTCAGGACCTCATGCTCAGCAGTCTCGCTTGAGACTACTCGATCAACGAGGCTGTTGTTTTATATGTGTGTAATCATCATCATTTCCCTTAAAAAGGCAGAAAAAATAATTATAAGGCTTTAAAATCTTTTTTTCTTGGCTTTACTCATTTGCAAATCATCTCACGTCGAGCTCTGAGACATTGTGTGAAAAAAATTCATATGCTTACACAACTTATGCATACATTATGTTGGATTTAGTACCAGAGCGAATCCGAATGAGTTTTTATTAATGGCAAACACCGTTTTCTTCGTAATTTTCTAGATTTATCTATACTTCTACACTAATATTATAAAGAGGTAAAATTTGATTGTATGTAGGGGGTAATCTCCGGAACTAATGAACCAATTCAAAAAAATCTTACACTAACAGAAAGCAACATTATTCCTGGGTGCTATAAGCTATAAATTTTATTTATATCATGCATAATAACTGAGCTATTACAATTTTTGCGGACGAAGTCGCGGGCGAAGTGTTAGTTACAAAATAAAATTACGTATTCTGATCACCAATCCCTAAAGAATAATTCTTTATAGTTCGTGGAAGATACTATGTAGGTCACAGTCTGATATGACAAGCTTACGAGTTTTTATCGAGTAAATAAAAAGAGCTACTCAACCGCTACGAGGTACGTGACGTAACTACTACGGCGTAGCTAGCTGCTACGCCGTAGTAGCCGTTAGTGCTACGATTTTTATTGCAGTTATTTTCTTTAACGTCCGTACGTGTCGATGGCTTTAAATTGAAGTTTTATTATAGTTTGAGATGATGGTTTTTGTTAAGTGAATAAAGAACACTTGGATTAAATGTTTTCTGAAAGACAAGGCCGTTTCCTTGAAAATAATTTTAGTTCTTAATTCCTTTATTCATTCATCAACCATGTTAATTACATTTTTAAATATATAAATCTAAAAAAAAAAACATTTAAATATATAAAGAATTGTAGCCCACCCGCATTGGGCACATGGTCTAAGCTACCGGTGGTCAGGGCTCTTGAGAAAGGAACCTCCTAACAATACGCGTCGTGTCCAGCTGCCAAATGAGAGCCTCCTCAGATATTGGTCGAGGCTATTGGCTATTAAGCGATTGGTCGACAGGACTACAAATAAAAATGAGAAGCACAACATTCATTTTTTAATTACCCACCTGACAACGTATTTATCTTTGAATACCACCACGAATACTTCATCAGGGTCATAAATATGACATGAGTGTCGGAACAAGGTTTCTTAAGTGCAAAAGACAGTAAAATGTGAACTTACCAGCAACTTTGGAGTGATACGCCACTCCCACGCCACAGACGCCGTTGTCCCGCGCTGCGGCCACCTCTCCCGCACAGCGGGTGCCATGGCTGTGGGACAAACATCAATCATTGAATTTATATTCACATAGATGTGGCCTACACAAGCGGAGAAATAGTGGACCTCGACACCAGGATGTAGGCAATCCAAGGAAACTGTGCCATCCCTGGATAGGAAGCTGCCTTCACTGAACAAACACTTCCACACCCTAGGTGTCACTGACAGTCCCCTGTGCAGACCGTGCATGGAGGTGGCGGAAACGGTAGCGCGCATACTCCTCGAGTGCACCGGCGTCACCCAGATCCGCGAGGAGACTCTTGGAACACCAAGATCTCTTGCGGATGTCCTGAGAAGACCGGAACGTTTTCTCTGCTTCTGGAGGGAGGCTGGTTGGAGTAACGGCCACCATGGCTGACGCACAATGGTCCACTTTAAGGACTAAATGCGGAAACCAAAACCCTTAACATAGAACATATGGCCTAGTTAAGGCCGTTGCCAAACTATGGGAAACATGGCTGATTGTTGGTGAACAGTAGTAAGCTTGCATCGTATCTTTGATATTCCGGGGGTTAATTTGTAATTTAAATAAAACAAATGATGATCTTGCATTTAATTGTATTATATAATGGATGATGATGTACAGTGGCTCAGCGATTGGCTGCTGCGCTGCGTGTCATGGGTTCGGTTTCCGCGCGGAACAAATATTTGTATGGCCTACAGGTAGTTGTTCCCATGATACAGGAGAAAATCCTAGAGTGGGGCAAAGTGTATTAAAAACTCCACGTCCAAAGCGCGTATTTTTTATTTATTCAATGGTGATCTTACGTTAGTTTCTGCTGACGTGCTAAGGCGTCAGTTTATGTATTTAAGTAACTTAAAAAATCTGAATTTCTATTAACTGACTAGATTTAATTAGAAATTTTAGACGAAATAATATTTAGAATTTGTACCAACCGATAGTTGGCCAAAAAACTTCTTTGCAACCTAATTTAATGATTTGAGAGGATTTGTGCCCGTTTGGTAGGTAATATGCTCGCCCTCCTATTTCATGGGAGTTAAATATAACTGGCGAAATGTGGGTGTACTATTAGGTACACCTCCGCCTAACCCCTGGGGGTTACAGGCGTGATGTTATGATGTTCTAGTCTAAAAAAACAATGTCATTAGTATAATGTGTTTCATGTAAATAAAAGCATCCCACATATTTTGTTCTCATAAAAATGGTAAAATATTGAATAAATATGAATTTATGAAGAGTTTTACTTTAGAAGAAATTAGAATAAAGATTTATTTTTAAATCTAATCTTATGTGAAAGCTGTCAACGTTAACAAACACGGTCAAGGCATATTTTAAAAGAGCTATTTAAATATCATGAAGAACATTTGCATTTACATATTTTTTGCAAATGATTTTTAAATTCCATCGTTTTTTATGAATTCTCAAGAACATAACATCACGCCTTTAATCCCTGAAGGGTTGGGCAGAGGTGTATCTAATAATGCAACCCATATTTTGCTAGTTATGTTTAAGTCCCACGTAATAGGGGGCGAGAACCGGGTACAAATCCAAAGACGTTACTTAATTTTTTAAAATAAACATTTGTTTAATAATTAAATTGGGTCAACGGCAGCGGAAAATGATGATGATAATGATTTCGAAATATAATAATGTATTTAATACAATTTAATCATTTAAAGTTCTTTACCTAACCATAACATATCACAAATCCAAAATTCGTGGCTTCTACGAGAAATTCCTATTGAAAATCTCAATAAAATGTTGCCCGACCCGAGATTCGAACCCCGACCATGCTCAGCAAACGCGTTTACGACCACTCAACCAACGAGGCAGTCTCAAGAACATAAGTAATAAAAAAATAACTAGAAATTTTGTTCCAAAATTATAATATTGTATGGTAACTGATAAAAACTGCCTACAAAAAAATCAAATCAAATCAAATCATTTATTTTTGCAGAAAACACTGTTACAATGGTGGTATAAAAATGTATAAGTATGTTTCAAGTGATTCTACCGTAAGGCATGCAAAATGTATACAATCATGGTTTATCAAAATCAAAAATGGCATTGAAGTAAATATATATAATTAGATCAAAATATTACACATATATGAAACAGTCAAAAATGGATTGGATTGACATAAACCATCGAAAAGGTTACGTCATTCTACTACTGTTGAATACTGCTGCTGTAAATACGAAAATCTTTGAAGGCAATATCACTTGTATTTAAGCTAAAATAAAGGGTGTAAAAGTACCCAAAAGTAACGAAGCCGAAAGGCACTTATTCTCCCCGTCATTGTGTTATTTGTTTTATTCTAGACCATACCTGGGAATCTTCTAGTTATGGAGATATTCCTCAATATTTCCCTCTATCTCAAAGTTCTAGCTTCTCCACAATTTTTTTTTAATGCAAGTTTTTAATGATAGATCTTTACTTTCAATACCTTCACAACCCCCGTACTATTCAATGCATCCATCACCACAATATTTAGAGTGAAGCATCAAAGTCAATCGAAAGCAGTCGCTATGGCCGAAATCGGCTAGATGGCATCATCATCATTTTGAGTGCGTTACATTGAGTTCTACCGTAAAACATGATTTTTCACCCCGAAAAAAAAGTCGTTACCCAGCAATAATTTTTGCGTAGAGTTACTTAGTTTGATGTACATACTGCTTGATTGACGGCTTCGTGAAGGGTCCGTTTACACCTTGTATTATTGAAACTTAACCAATTACTTACTCATTTGCCAAGCTAACTTGCAACCAATTTCAACCGACACAGCTCTCCAATTTAACTGATCAAGACCTAACAACTCTCCAGTCTAGAACTTAGCCCTCCCACTATTTACTTCGACAAGGTTTCAGTCTAACCTCACTCGAAGTACGAAGCCTTTAACTTGACGACTTTAACTTAGCAAGACAGCTACTTAAGTGGAAAACTCGCAGAGAGTCGTATAGTGTTCGACAGCTGACAAAATGCTTGGGCAAAAGTAATTTTGTCGTGGAATCAGCAATATATGTGTAGTAAATGGCGTGGAAAGATGTCTCAGAGAAATGTGTGAGAAGTTCTTTTATATGTATTTGTTTTTGCATGCGCGTGTCTCCGAGACAATAAATGTTTTATTTTTTGTGTTGAGTCTGCTCGTTAATCTTCTGGTCACGCTGGACTGGTGGCGTGGTAAGCGCGACTCCTGAGCATGAGGTCCTAAGTTGGCAAAATGTTATTAGGTTTTTCCATCAGGAATTTCTAAGTAGCAGCCACGAAGTTTGGATTTGTGATATGTTATGTTTAGGTAAAGAACTTTAAATGATTAAATTGTATTAAATACATTATTATATTTCGAAATCATTCTCATCATCATTTTCCGCTGCAAACAAATGTTGATTTTTTTAAATTAAGTAACATCGGTCATGTTGTGTCAACCTTTATGGTTAAACATATTTATAAACCAAAGTACAAAATGTGTATAAAACTTGTTTTTGGTGTTAAAAATCAAGTTTTACGGTAGGACTAAATAACGCACTTAAAACGTGCGGATGGATGAATTGAACCGCACGGGGGTCGTGGAGGTGTTTAAAGTAAAAATCAATGTAATTGAAAACATATATTTAAAAAAAACTTGTGAAAAAGTTGGAACTTTGACCCCCAATATCTCCGTAACTAGAAGGTTCCCAGGTATGGTCTAGAACAAAAAAAAATATCGTAATGACAGGGAGAACAAGTGCCTTTCGGCTTCGTTATGGGTCTTGTTACACCCATTATATTTCACTGAAAATAACTTTTATTTGCGTTTTAGTTACTCGCTGTACATACTATTCGAATTTACATTTAATTACCATTTACATTCCATCCAATCCATTACCATTTCATATTTTTTAAATATTTTTTTTCCTTTACCAATTTTTCCTACCTGTAACACAGACTTCTTTAAAAACCTACTTCAGGCCCCAGTCTCTTCAAATGTGGAATATAACATTGGTCAAAAACATTATTAATCTTTAAAGAAACCAATATTGTGAAAAGAGAATATAATACATGAATTGGAAATGATTGAATTGAAATTCCGTCCTATCAGAAATTACACTGAAATCAAACTTTTAACCCTAAAATCTATAGTCGTTGCCTAAACTAACAACTATTAAATATACATAAAGGCTTTACCTCCTGAGGTACTTAGTCGAATTATTAATATGGGTTTACATTGCTAAGTCCTAAGTAATTCTACCCTTTTCATTAAATATTGGAAATTCAAATATTTATTAATGGAATTCTGTTTTAATGTCGCAGACCACCTTGCTTGCTCTAGATTTGAAAATATATAATTTATAATTGTTTTTGAACGAGGAACTTTTGTTATTAGGCATAATTACTTACAATGAAAGTAAGTATTGAAATAATTGCCTCACACTAGAATTTTCTCTTGTATCGTAGGTGTATTTACAAACATTTAAACTCACATACAACAAACAGCCAGACCCGGGAAAACCACCTGTAGGCCGTACAAATATTTTTTCGGTGCGAGAATCGAACCCGCTACCCGCAGCAGCAGCCAATCGCTCAGCCACTGCGCCAACCGTGCCGTGCCTTAAAAAATATTTATAAAGCTGTTTTTAACATTCAATTAATACCATAACGATTTGTCCTCCGGCACCATATGTTGTAGACCACGACAGACCCAGAAATTGTGGCACTGGATAAAAGTTCCTGAGAAGACTTGAGGGAGGTTTTTATCCAGCAGTGGGACAGTACCTAGAGGATAATTAAAAAATATTAACTTACCTGTTGAACCAGTCGTCTGTATATCTTGGATAGGGGAACGGGTCGTTGCTGCTGAAGTCATATGAAGCCTCCGCGTTCTACGACAAATAAATTACAAGGATTAGTTATTCATTGCGCAACGAAAGCGGGCGCACAACTACTTAAAGATAAATATCTATCATATTTGCCGATTATGGCTATGTTTTTGGTACACTTCCAATTGCTCATTATATTTCACGGGAATACGATTTCTAAAAGGGCTTAGCAACAATAACTGTTACCTTTTAACCACATTACATTTCAAAACAAACCCTTGGGAACTGCCACAGCCATCGGAGCTCGCAAATGTTTGTTCCAACATTTTAAACAAACATATTAATTGTGCTGATCAAACAATACGGAATGATGCCGACAGAGTACAAAATATATGTAAAACAGGTAATAAAAACAAACTGGTAAAATAGAATACTTTACATATCCACATACAGGGTGGAATTTTTCACCGCCATGGAGGGAAAGTACTCTAAATACTGGAGATAAAAAAAAATACTCAAAAGAAACATTCCTTTATTTTTTAAAAGAAATAAATCTGCATTCAAAGATTTTCGAAAAATCGCTTGCCACGCTCGGGAATCGAACCGGCTAAATTCCAATAAAATAACACCCTGTACTTTTATGGCATTAATCGATAGGGTCAATCATACGGATCAAATCTCTATGTCAAACATGATAAATTAAATTAAAGGAAAACCATGAAATTTTAACTTATAAATTCAATGGCATAAGTTAAAGCACTTTTACTCAAAGGTCCATCCGATTACTAATGTTAGTACCTAACTAGCTTTTGCCCGCGGCTTCGCCCGCGTGCAGTTCGGGAATTGCCCACGGGATCTTGCCTACTTCTGGGATAATAAATAATCTACATCTATTTGTATCAGACTATAATCTATCTCTGTGCCAAGTTTCATCCAGATCTGATCAGCCGTTCTGGCGTGATTGAGTAACAAAGATCCATTCATCCAAACTTTCGCATTAATAAATAGTTTATGTAAGATATATAATAATATGTAATATTAGTATTTAGGGTTCCGCACCTCAAAGGGAAAAACGGAACCCTTATAGGATCACTCGCGTGTCTGTCTGTCTGCCTGTCCGTCTGTCACAGCCAATTTACTCTGAAACTACCGGACCGATGGAGTTGAAATTTGGTACATATATGTAAGTCATCGATTCAAAGACGGACGTATAAATTAATTTTAAACAGGGGAGCCACTTTTGGGTCGTAAATTAAAAAATGAAAATAAAAATATTTCTAAACTACATCGTGTATATCAAAAACTGTGATACACGTGTCTCATAATTTTAATTGAAGAGTGATGTGTACATTAAGTTTTGAGTCAACCGACCCAGAGAATATTAAGTTTCACAGAAAATTCAACCCCCATTTCAAAACAAAGAATACATCCTTCAAATTTCATGTCATTAAGACCAGTGGTTGATATATCAGTCAGTCAGTCAGGACTTTGATTTTATATTGCGGGATGATTTTGGAAAAACTGTAAGTAGAGTATGTAGACTTTCAAGTCTATCGACACTATCTATGTCCGTCCGTCGTATGACGACAGGCCGTGTCGACGGCGCGTTCGTGTTCCACGTACGCCTCAAAGTGATGTCAGCAAACGGGAGGGGCCCGCAAGGGCCGATGCCTGCCAGGGCTGCGGTACTGTTCGAAAGAGATACCGCGGCCCTGGAACATAAAGGGCCAAAGAAGGAACATGGGTGGTTTTTAGTCAGTAAGAGTCTGACACTCCCTTCCGCTCCGCCCAGAGCGGGAGGGGTCATTTGATGATTTCCCACCCTCCAAAAAAACAAAAAAAAGGGGTGGAATTTCGAAAAACCCTTTTTAAGTGGACCCTTTGCCACTAGTAGGTACCAGTGGCGAAGAGTGAAAATTGAGTCAGGGGAAACCGAAGAAAAAAATGAGAATTGTTTTTTTTTCCTATGTTTATTTGGACCTCATTTTCGTTATCAGTGACCTCAAAAACTATGAAAATGATAACCCTGATGAAAAATCTCAAAAAAATGGTTGGTGCCATTTAAAATTTTCATTTTGACCTAATTTTCGATATCAGCGACCCTGAAAACCATGAAAATGACATTGATGACGAAAAAACCAAATATTTTCGTCCGCACCATCTTGGATTTTCATTTTGACCACATTTTCGTTATCAGCGACCCCAAAAACCACGAAAATGACACTCATGACGAAAAAACCTAAAATCTTCATGGGCGTCGTCTTGAATTTTTATATTTTGACCTCATTTTCGTCATTGGCGGCCCCAAAAACCACGAAAATGACACCCATGACGAAAAAACCGAAAAAAAAACAGGACTGAATTTCATACTGGGGGATGATTTTGGAAAAACTGTGATACACGTTTCTCATAATTAATCTCTTCTTAACTGAAGAGTATGTACACAAATTTTCAATTCAATCGACCTCGAGAATAAAAAGTTTCATAGAAAACTCAACACCCATTTTTACCCTCTTAGGGGTAGAATTTCGAAAAAACTTTTCATAGTGGATACCTACTCTTCACAAAGAATACGCCCTCCAAATTTCATTTCTCTAGGACCAGCGGTTTGGGCTCTGCGTTGATATATCAGTCAGCCAGGACTTTGAATTTTATATTGGGGGATGATTTTGGAAAAACTGTGATACACATCTCTCACAATTTTAACTGCAGAGTATGTACACAAACTTTCAAGTCAATCGACCCCGACAATAAAAAGTTTCACAGAAAATTCAACACCCCAATTTACCCTCTTAGGGGTGGAATTTCGAAGAACCTTTTCTTATTAGATATCTACTCTTCACAAAGAATACACCCTCCAAATTTCATTTCTCTAGGGCCAGTGGTTTGGGCTGTGCGTTGATATCTCTGTCAGTCAGTCAGGACTTTGAATTTTATATATATAGATTAACAATTATCTTTGCCGTCATTCATTTATTAAAATGACGAATGGTGCTCCGGCCCCAAACAGCAAAAGTATCACTGCCTAAGTGCCTATGTACCACTTCAATACGTGGATAGCTACAAACGGCCCAATCAGATGGCCTGCGAGATCACCAGAACTCACACCCCTTTAGATATTTTATGGGGATATGTTAAAAATCAAATTTACCAAAAATCTTATGCAACCGTACACGAGTTAAGAACTGAGGTTCCCAATACGATTTTCAATATATTCATCACACCTCATTTTTAAAAGTTACTGAAAATGAATTCTTTAAAAGAATAGTGTATCCAACAAAATGGAGCTCATTTTGAGCAATTATTATTATTTTGTTATTACAAAATGGGCCTGCTCTTGACCTCGATCACGCCTGATGGAAAGCGATGAATGAGGTCTATGATGAAACGAGCGTGCCCAGAAGATGCCTGTTCACTGTTGCTTTGAAGGCAGACGGGTTATATGTTAATTAATTAGTTAGTTTACCCTTTTTTTGTTCTATTAAAATAAGTTAAGATTTTATGGTGTTTCTTTCATTTAATTTATCATGTTTGTTAGAAAATCTTTGAATGCAGATTTATTTCTTTTTAAAAATGAAGGAATGTTTTCTTTGAGTAAAATTTTCTATCTCTAGTATTTAGAGTACTTTCCCTACAGGTGGCGTTGAAAAATTGCACCCTGCAGTGGCGAAGGTTCCATACAACCCGATTCGTACCGGATTCCCTTTGAAAAATGGCACAGTCAGTAGTCTGTAGACAAATACGATAATCACATTAAGATATGTACTCCGGTTTACCTCTTACAAAAATTTACCCTTCGCTACTGGCACCCTGTATAATATGTATACATAGATATTATGTACTTAAACAGTTATCGTTGTTAATACCCAAGCCCAGTCGGGCGAATTACAAAAGCTTATTCAACGGTTCTGTTTTCATAAGCTGAACCTGTTTGGAAAGGTTCTGTTTTCAATTTCTGCAAAATCTTACGAAATTAAATATTCTGTTGACCTGTCAAATGAATGATTACTCGATGGTTTACTTCAACACTCATTTTGCGACAAGCTTTCAATGAGCAGCCATCAAGGGCAGAAGCTGGTCTTACACACAGCCCAGGGAATGCTAGACGTATCTATGATAGGCAACCATAACATCACGCCTGTAATCCCCGGAGGGTTAGGCAGAGGTGTACCTAATAATATACCCACATTTCGCCAGTTATGTTTAAGTCCCATGTTGTAAGGGGCGAGCCCACACCTCTGCCTAATCCTTCGTGGATTACAGGCATGATGTTATATATAGTATCGGCTTAGCAGTAGTAAATGTTACTATCCAAACGGAGCTCTAACACAAGTAACAGACCGGTATCTGGGTAATATTAAAATAAATTGTACAGTCACCAAAAAGAAACGAAAATGAAATTCGTTACAAAAATGAAAAGTGTTACAAAAAGGAAACCAAAAGGAACTATTAGGACAATTTCACAATTAACAAAACAAAATAGGATTCCGTTTTTTTTTAATTATCATCAATCACAAATAATAACTGAACAACTTAGATACAACTTGGATAGGTTCATTTGAACTTTTAATAATACCAAATCAACTCTTGATAAAAAAAAACTAAAAAATAAAACAGTAAAAACGATAAAACCTTTAAATATGATAATACTTTAAATCACAAAACAGGTCACAATGTCACATTTTTAATGGTTTCATATTTTTTCTATTCGAGATCAATTTATCAGTCTCATAATTCTTTCTTAAGTCATTCGTCATCATCATTTTCATAACTTTAGGTACTACACAATAAATACACACAAAATATGAAGATGAAACACAAAATTTTTTGGTAACCGGTGAAATTCAAATTTTCCCTTGTTTTTGCAAATTACGACCGTCAGGTTATATGTTGAGGAAAATATGATTTGCGACCATAGCTAAGACTAATTTTCACTATTGCTATCTACTAGTATTCCTACTATGGAAGGTGAAAGCATTGCTAGATTTTTTTTTGTAACAAAATAAACGTGTAAGAATTTTTCAGTAGGTAACTAGTATAAAATCGCCCTTACTTCCTTTTTGTTAACTCATTTTTGTTGCGTAACAAAAAAATGTAACAAATTATAACAAAAAGGAATGTAAAACACGTGTTGAATATAACCTCAAACGAATTAAAAATCAGTGAAGCTCCTTAGCTAAAATTGTTGTTTACTTTTGATTTGGGCGAGAGTAATACAATATTTAATGGTCTAATAGTAAAGAAACAACTTAACGGGTGATAAACAGACCACCGCACAAAAGGGAATGTAATATTGTTGAAAAAATTCATCACTGCTTTAGGCACATTGCTCTACCAAGAACGCACGTTGCAAAATGGCCGACTGTCACTAGTTAGAGCTACGTGATTGGCTACTCACAATAAAGGCAGTGTTGACAATTCTACATTTTAAAAACTACCAAATATTGATGTTACAAAATGGAATAACAAAAATGACGAAAATCGTGGACGAAGATTTGATATTAAGTTAAGTATCTATTTCTTTATTATTTTTAAGAAATAATGCAGGATCTAGATAGTCTTAACAATACTGAAGTTAATTTTAAACTTGAATTAATTAGATATGTAGCACCCAAAAAACTAGAGGCTTTTTTGTAACGCACAAGTCTTCGAGGACAGTATTATTTACATGGGAGAAATATGATATTCCCCAAAACAAAAATCTGTATTTTAATAACTATATGCTATAATCTGCTGTAAAAATCATATTATTCATCCATAATTCTGTATGTCTACGTCTAATAACTTGTTTTATAAAATTTTCGCATTATTTCGATAGAACCTGCCATGGACATTTCAGCACGTTAGAATGTACAATTATTTTTGATATTACCCATCTATAATAGTACAATATTATGGGAATATTACCGAAATGACTCCATTGTACCGCACTACAAACTTCACTCAAAGGTAACTTCGAACAAGTTTAAGTAAATGGCGCTTAATTTACTTAATCTTTGTCGAGGTTACTTTTAAGTAATGGTAATTGAGTGAAATCCTCGCTAAATCCTAATGAATTTGCACGCACAGTTAAGCTCAGCATTAAGCCAGAATAAAGATTAATCAACTCTCAGTAATTACCTGAAACAGAGTCAAGGTTATACAGTAAACTCTGTCAATATAAACCTATTCCGAAGAAACGATTGAAATGGAGGATTTCTAGTGAGACTTGCGACACCAATATTCAAGTGCCAGCAAGAGAGGGAGGTCTACAGAACGAACTGGAGCAATTTAATATACAGCTCCAGCTTGTATGTACCTGGCCCCATCAATTCATCATCATCTTCATGCCCGTGCCCCGTTCTACTTGGGGTAAGCGCAACACTTCTTCCATTCTCCCCTGTCAGATGTCACGGCATCATTTACTCCTTTCTCTTTCATATCATTTCTCACAAAATCCACCTGGCCCCATCAATTGTCCCATACAAACTGCTAGAAATATTTAGATGTATTCTCTGTGGATTGTTATTGTTGAGTACTAAAATTTTATTAGTCTGCTTACACTATAAGTATACACGTTTTCTTAAAAAGTTAACGAATTCTCATCAGTAAATGCCGATCTCACTAATCTCCATCACTAATCTCTTCAAAGCCTGCTTTCTCTGTTTTGAACTTTCTCAATATCATATATACGTGGAAAAGACGCAAACTAAATTTAAAACAACGCAAAAAAATGTTTGGGCGGTAATTTAATTACAAATAAAATGAAATTAAACTTCATCAGATACCCAACTGACATAAAAACTTTTACAACGACGGCAAAAAATATCGTGTTTTATTTCTGAAATTATTTTCAATTTCAAGTTCATGAAGAAAAGCGCTAAGTTTACCAAACTCAAGGCCAGACAGTTTTAGATGTAATCGAATCTTCGTTTTAGGTAAAATATAAGTATAATATCCACAAACACAATATTACACAAGGCTTTGGTTTATTTTACTAAATTGACCTTGAAATTCAATTGTCACAATTTACGAGTACTCTCTTAAATCTTCGGCAATCACAAGGCGCATTAAGTTGTTCTTTTTCAATACTTTACGTAAAGGGAATTGACGAAATTACCTAACACGATCATCGATCACGCCTGTGGTCCCCGAATAGTAATGAAGGGGTGTACCTATCGTCATATACCCTGGTCACAACGGAGAGTGGAACCGGCGAGAGATGTCGTGCGGTGTTCCACAGGGATCGGTTCTGGGGCCGCCCTTGTGGAACATCGGCTACGACTGGGTGCTGCGTGCCGACCTCCCTAGCGGCGTCAGCGTAGTTTGCTACGCTGACGACACGCTGGTGCTGGCGCAGGGGAGGTCGCACGAGGCGGCGGCCGAATTGATGACACGCGGGGTTGCGATAGTCGTTGAGAGGATCCGGCAATTGGGTCTCGAGGTGGCATTGCACAAGTCCGAGGCCATGTGCTTTCATGGGCCTCGGAGCGCGCCACCGTCGGGATCCATACTCACGGTAGGAGGGGTTCCCGTCGGCGTCGAGTCGACGTTGAGGTACCTCGGACTCGTCCTCGACAGCCGATGGAACTTCGTGGAGCATTTCCGACGTTTGGCTCCCAGACTGGAAAAGGCCGGGGCTGCCTTCAAGCGGCTCCTGCCCAACCTGAGGGGGCCAAACGCCTCCTGCCGGAGACTCTACGCGGGGATCTTGCGGTCCATGGCCCTTTACGGGGCCCCGGTGTGGGCGCGTTCGCTGAGGTTGCGTGCAAAGCACTACCTGAACGCGCCCCAAAAGGTGGTAGCCGTAAGGCTGATCCGGGGGTACCGCACGATCTCCCGCGAGGCGGCGAGCCTCCTTGCCGGATTGCCGCCATGGGATCTGGAGGCCATAGTCCTCGCGCGCCTGCACGAGTGGCGCGCGGAGGTACAGAGCCGGGGGGTAACTCCGCTGCCGCGGCATATTGTCGCGCGGCGGACAGACCTCCGCCGTGATCTCATGGCGACATGGAGGGAGCGACTATCGCAACCCCGTGCAGGGCACGCCACGATAGTGGCGATAAGTCCCCTCTTTGAGGAGTGGCTGGAGAGGCGCCACGGCGCCCTCACCTTCCGCCTGACGCAGGTCCTCACCGGACACGGGTGCTTCGGGAGGTACCTGCACCGAATCGGGCGGGAGGAAACGCCCGGGTGCTACAATTGCGAGGATCGACCGGAGGACACGGTGGAGCACACCGTGGAGGTATGCTCCGCTTGGGCGGAGCACCGCCGTGTCCTCGTAGCGGCGATTGGCGGCGGTGACCTCTCGCGTCCGGCCCTGGTTCAAGCCATGGTCCGGGGCGAGAGGGAATGGGAGCCGTCGCCTCCTTCTGCGAAGCAGTCATGCTAGCGAAGGAGGCGGCGGAACGTGAGAGGGAAAGAACCTCCTCACGTCCCAGCCGCCGCGGGAGAAGCACCGGGCGTCGGGGGCCACGCCGTGATGGCTCTCGGCCACCGTAGGCGCGGGCCTGTGGACGGTGAGTAATGGGCTAGCTCGCCGTCCGTCCGTCGTATGACGACGGGCAGGCCGTGTCGACGGCGCGTTCGTGTTCCACGCGCGCCTCAAAGAGTTAGCAAACGGGAGGGGCCCGCAAGGGCCGGTGCCTGCCAGGGCTGCGGGACTGTTCGAAAGAGATACCGCGGCCCTGGAACATAAAGGGCCAATGAAGGAACATGGGTGGTTTTTAGTCAGTAAGAGTCTGACACTCCCTTCCGCTCCGCCCAGAGCGGGAGGAGTCATTTGATGATTTCCCAGCCCCCAAAAAAAAAAAAAAAAAAAAGGGGTGTACCTATAGTACACATACATGTCAGTTATATTTAAGTCCTAACTAGCTGGGGACGAGCCTATTGCAGATGGAAAAGACCCTATAACGATTTTCCCGACCGAGGAATCGAACCCAAGACGCTTGCACCAAAATACTAACGAGGCAGTAGCCATACAATAAGAATCAAATCATTAATGTTGCTTAAATATGGGTACACATAAGGATGGAACACAACACTAGAGCTCAGGACCATATCCTACCCTAACATCTACACATATAATTAAAATTAAAAAAAAAACATGGGTTGTTGGAATGTCAATAATTAAAAACAAATGACACCTTACATACTTCAGACATTTACCATTTAGAGAAAAAGCTTTAGTTGAGAGGCTTTTAGAGTCTTCAAACAGTTTTGGGGGTATGAAGAACAGGGTGTAAAGTTCTTCATCCCCCATTGAAAAGGGAGGATCCTCCGACCAGACGGGTGTTATCTCTGGTGGGCTACTGCCCGACTGTTGTTGTCAGATTCTTCTATATAGTCATAAGTCGCAAATAACTTTACTTGCGCGATGCAGGATTTAGTTGTATTTCGATGTATAGTTTATCCTCTGCGTCATAGTTGGCGCTGTAGTACTTTTTGTTGTACCGCTACAATGTCATATTATCAATTTAAAGTCTTATCGGTCAGAAATTCCTCAACTGAGTAATAACATTTATTAATTAAGAGAATGAGATTTACCTAATAAAACGAAACGGAACATTAACACCTACACACGTCATTCATAATTTTAAATCAAGTAAATAATATCTAACTAATAACTCGCCATCTCGCTTGCCTCCATAACCACATAGCAATATTTTTACTGCTCTTAAACGCATGAAAATATTCAAATCTAAAATCTCCTTGCCAAGAAATAAGGTTCAAAATGGTTTTCAGACACGTTTCACTGTTGATTTTTGCTTGACCCTACTTTGCTATGTCCACGACTATAGTAGAACATTACTTATGTAAGTACGTGCAAAAATGTGTTATGATTTCTTTTAGGAAAATTCATAACTTTTAAAATACTTATAATCATTCTGTCATGAGAAAGGAATTAGAGGGCTTTCATTTTTAGATCTTTGACAGTCGTTAGCGGTAGTCAGTGGCCCGATAGTCTGACAACCAGTCTTACCAAAAAGTATCATACTCGTATATCCCATTATCGACTGGATCGTGGAAGTCGGATAGGCAGTCGTTCCATGAAAAATACTCGTATTCAGCTGCATCCTGTTAGACTGGCAGCAGATCCCAAGATGGTTGGGAAAAGGCTTAGCAAACGATGATGATGAAAGAAAGACGACGATCCTTTCCAAAGTTCTCATTTATTACTACAGACATTACTAAGCAAAAAAAGCCTATTTACACGAAAGTATTATTTCGCGCCCGGCTTTAAATATTTGAACAAGCTCAGTGCCCGTGAAGGTATTCATTTAAAATTCAACGGTGGAACAAATCTCACTTCTCATTACGTGGAACAGCACGATAAAGTGTTTCATTTTTTTGTTAAAGATTAATGAATCTTTGTTAAATTCAACGTATAATTTGAATTAAGGAAAGCTTTTCTTTTTGTTAAATGTTTAAGAGACTGTTAAATTGTTCGAAAATATGTTTGTGTTTAATTTACGCCTGTGACTTGATATTTACAGACCCGATTTGTGTTGGACTGCCTCATTGGTCTCGTGGTCGCGAGTTCGTCTACTGAGTGTGGGATGCTAGGTTCGATTCCCAGGTCTCGCATAGTACTTATTGGGTTTTACTATTGAGAATTTCTCAATAGCAGATCCGAGTAAGGAAGTTGGCGGTATGATATCCCTGTGTATAAACATAAAGTACATTAAGCCGTTGCTGCAGTAGTTGCCCTCCGCCAGATCTATCTCCGGTCGTGTCGGATTACCATCCCATGGGAATATAAGAGTGAGAGGAGAGAGCGTGTCAGTTTTTAAACACACCAGCGTGTGTCCTATAATATGGACTGCTCCCATAACCGAAAAAGGTCTGGAATCCTTTTATTTAATACCTTCACTGCGGATCACACAACATCAGACCGATACGATGCTTACCACTGCTGCGCACGGTGAAAACTATAGTTTTCTCGCTGGTGCGGAACGCTTATCTTCGGTATTTGTAGAAGTTCGACACAGACAAACATAATATACAATAAAAAAAATAGGCAAAGTTATAGCGCATTAATGACTGAGGCTGACTGTCGAAAAGGATGCGCATTCCGACCGCCACCGCACCAGCTGAAAGTTTATGATTTTTTTGCCGGAGCTAACTTGTTAAAAACCCACGGCTATTTGAATGACGAGTCAAATGAAACGGTTTTCCATATAACTATTCTATGAGCAGTAAACGAGTATACTTACATAGTTGTACTTCAAGTCTGGATGCATATAGTCGACTCCTGCAACAAAAAAGACATATGTAAATTAAGTATTCATGGTTCTAACAATGTTTTATTTTAGGAGGGATATCGGCACGCAGCCATGACCATGAACATGATATTAGACTCCAAAGAAATGTTTCGTAGGTAAAAAGAAAGCTTCTGTTTGATACGAAAATTCAATACACACACGGTCTTCTGCTAAAACCAATCGAAAAATGTCTGTATGTATAACAGATAATATTAATAAGAACCAAGAAAACAATATCGGATCCCGTATCTGACATGTTATCATAAAGTTGAAGGTCATATTAAGGAGGCCGTATACGAAGTATAGCCTATTTCGCTGATTTACGTGATTTTAAAAACAGTTAAATACTGTATTTCTATAAATTTTTATGCACAACATGAAATATCATTTCAATAATGATCTGATGAATGAGCTGCTTTTATTTCGATTTGTTTTAAAGTAAAAAAATATTGTTCAAATTTTAGAAGATGGGCAAAGAATTATTTTTGATTTCGGCAACTTAGAAATCTCATTCATTAAAATAAAACAACAGAAATAAAAATCCTGAAAACAAAATGCAATTTTTTTTTAAGAGCAATAAAAAAAATCTTTTAAAGCTTATAGAAACACAGTATTTTAACTGTCAAGTCACGTCTGTTAAATCATGGTTAAATCACGTAAATCAGCGAAACCAGCAAAATTTCTCTTAATATCTGAAATGCCGTTTTATTAAAAACGGCATCAAACGGAGACTGTGTATATTATATAATTTATTCATTATTATCCCCTCATAGGACGTAATTATGTTTTCCTTATTAATATTCATTAAAAAGGTAGCACGTTCCGTACCTACAGTGTTTTCAGAGACAATTTTCCTTTTTTTGTAATTTGGGATCGTGTTTTTTTAACAGATTCAATTAAAATTGGATGGTCATGTGTACTTTCGTGTGAAGATTACGCAGGTATTCAGAGACAAGGACAAATCATATTTTTACAAATTGATCTTTTAGTTTGAATAAGGGGTATAATTGAGAGGCTCATTGGTGACGTTGAGCTGGTGGGTACCAAGCTTCATAGTTTGGCCCACCGGCGCAGGGTTGCATGTCTGTCGGTCTTTTACAGGCTGTACTTCGGTGAGTGTGCACAAGAGCTCCACGAGATCATTCCACCATCTCCCTTCTTCCATCGGGAGTCCAGACGTACTGCGGGTTATCACCCATTCCTTGTCGATGTTCCACACATTCGCACGAAGCGCTTCGCGACATCGTTTATTATGCGCACAGCCAAGGAGTGGAATTCCCTGCCTTCGTCAGTGTTCCCAAGTTCATATAACCCCAATCTTTTTAAGTCGCGAGTTAATAGGCTTCTTCTGGGTAAGCTCGTTCCATCGTCGACCTCATCTCTGTCCTCAGGACTAGATTGAGGTCAAGAGTAGACCCATTTAATATAAAAAAAAAAACAAAAATAGACCCTTAACGAAGCCAAAAGGCACTAGTTAAAAAAATATCGCAATGGTTGATCATACCTGAGAACCTTCTAGTTACGGAGGTATTGGAGGTCAAAGTTCCAAATTTTTCACAGGTTTTTTTTTTAAACAAATGTTTAAGATACTGTACTTTAAATACCTACATAACCCGTTTACTATTCAATACATACATCAGCACACTGTTTTGAGTGCGATACATTGAGTTTTAAACAAAAGTTGCGTGATTTTACATCCCAAATAAAAGCCGTTTCTCATCAACAATTTTTGCGTAGTTACTTAGTTTGATGTGCAGAATGCTTGGTTCACGGCTTCGTGAAGGATCCGTTTATGCCTATGTAGGTTGCATTTTGTTCAAAACATATTGCCATGTAACAATGTTGGTAAAGTACATTACTCAATTCCCAGAAAAGCCTGTTTCAAACAATCATTTTTGCGTAGAGATGCTTAATTTTTCAAATTCAAATGTTTATTGCTCAACACAGTACATTTTATACATTTCCAGATGTCAATGAGTTTCTGTCCAACTGTACCTGTTGGAATATTGCTAATAAAAGTACATACAAAATAAAAGTTGGACTCGTCCGAAATGTTATAAAAGTTGGAAAGTTGGACTCTTGCGAACAGCAAGTGAATGCGCAGTCCACTGTGTTGTACCAGTTTGAGGTACAGAATGCTTGGTTGCCGGCTGCGTGAAGGGTCCGTTACACCTTGTATGTTAAGTATGAAATAAAGTATTCTTGAAGATATTGCGATATGACTACAACTTCAGCATAAATGCAGAATCCAAATTCTGCGGCAGTGATCATGCTTTAGTAACTACACAAAGTCAGCGAAATCAATGTTCAGCGTAAAGAGTATATACTAATGTTGTGATTCTGGTGCTGAGAGTACGGGCCTACGTGAGGTTACAGTAAGATGTTTCTTACCGGGGATCGTGGAAGGCGCACTAGTTCCTATGATCCCCAGTGCAAGTGTAGGAAGGGAACACCAGGGTGGTTAGAGTCCGACAGACCCCACCGCCCGCCCCAGGGTGGAGGACATCAATAAAACAAAATGATACTAACCGTCATCCATGATAGCAGTGGTAACATTGATCCCGGTATACCCCAGGGCCCACGCTGCCTCCACGTTCAAGTCCAACTTGGGTTTCCCCCCATTCTGGCCCGTGTTCTTCAAGTACCATTGCAGGGGGAAATAGGGATCGCGGGGCTCTGCCGCCGGCGCCGGCGCAGGCTCCGGCAGCCTGAGGGGTCGGAATCCCCGCTTCACTCTTTTAAAGCCGGTTTGTTGGACTGCTGTGTGAACCTGAGGACAAAAGAGGTGGTATAAAGAGACAATTTCAGTTCAAAGATATCACGTTTTTGGGTTTATACATTACATCTATACATACAAATAAATAAAATTGATGTATCTGTTTGTAATTTCAAAATATCAGCTTTTTACTGAATGCATATGAAAACATATACTAGTACGGCTGAACCAATTTTAACGGGACTTTTACTGGCAGATAAATGAGTAACTTAGCCAACTTTTATTTTTTTTTAAAGAATTAAGGTTCCGTACAAAAAACAAACCCTTCAAAATGTTAACAAAATCCGATTCAAATAGGGAAGTAATATTTTTATAATCATTTCACGTGTACGAAGGTCGCGGCATAGAATATTTATTAAGAGAGCAATCCACAACAAAAAAATTTCACTGGAATCCACACGTCTCTTACGTCTTACAAGATTTAAACCCTAGGTAGGAGGGTCCACTATCTGGCATTATGGAAAGCGATTAGGTATACCCTCGTCGCGCAAGTTTGCTTAAAAGACACTTTGAAGACTCGAACTAGGTTATTGATATCTGGCAACACTAAAAAGCACAGAAGCTGTGAACCGATACGGCAGTCGAAATGGCTCCATTTTGTGTGAGTAGCACAAAGGAGAGGAGGAGATTCACAGTACACTCCCTCCCGCTCCGCCCAGAGCGGAGGGGGGTTTTTTTTTTTTTTTTTTGGGGGTGGGAAATCATCAAATGACTCCTCCCGCTCTGGGCGGAGCGGAAGGGAGTGTCAGACTCTTACTGACTAAAAACCACCCATGTTCCTTCATTGGCCCTTTATGTTCCAGGGCCGCGGTATCTCTTTCGAACAGTCCCGCAGCCCTGGCAGGCACCGGCCCTTGCGGGCCCCTCCCGTTTGCTGACATCTCTTTGAGGCGCGCGTGGAACACGAACGCGCCGTCGACACGGCCTGCCCGTCATACGACGGACGGACGGCGAGCTAGCCCATTACTCGCCGTCCACAGGCCCGCGCCTACGGTGGCCGAGAGCCATCACGGCGTGGCCCCCGACGCCCGGTGCTTCTCCCGCGGCGGCTGGGACGTGAGGAGGTTCTCTCCCTCTCACGTTCCGCCGCCTCCTTCGCTAGCATGACTGCTTCGCAGAAGGAGGCGACGGCTTCCCATTCCCTCTCGCCCCGGACCATGGCTTGAACCAGGGCCGGGCGCGAGAGGTCGCCGCCGCCAATCGCCGCTACGAGGACACGGCGGTGCTCCTCCCAAGCGGAGCAGACCTCGACGGTGTGCTCCACCGTGTCCTCCGGTCGATCCTCGCAATTGTAGCACCCGGGCGTTTCCTCCCGCCCGATTCGGTGCAGGTACCTCCCGAAACATCCATGTCCGGTGAGGACCTGCGTCAGGCGGAAGGTGAGGGCGCCGTGGCGCCTCTCAAGCCACTCCTCAAAGAGGGGACTTATCGCCACTATCGTGGCGTGCCCTGCACGGGGTTGCGATAGTCGCTCCCTCCATGTCGCCATGAGATCACGGCGGAGGTCTGTCCGCCGCGCGACAATATGCCGCGGCAGCGGAGTTACCCCCCGGCTCTGTACCTCCGCGCGCCACTCGTGCAGGCGCGCGAGGACTATGGCCTCCAGATCCCATGGCGGCAATCCGGCAAGGAGGCGGGGGGGGTCATTTGATGATTTTCCACCTACCAAAAAAAAAAAAAAAAAGCGCGGCATGTCTCTATTACTCTTCATCTCATCATACACCTCCTTTCTTGCTATATCATCATTCACACAGTCCATCCATTGTTTCTTTAGTCTTCCTCTGCTCTAATACATTCATATTCGTAACTTTCCTAACGACATTTCCTCATTACTCCACATCACATACCCATACCAAGCCAACCGATTACCACACAACTTTTCAGTCACCGGCATCATTTTAAGACTTCAGTTTATGTGGTACTCATTTCTTATTTTATCCATTCGCGTAATACCACACAGCACCCTAAGCAGAACATAATTATTAATTACTACCACAAAATATATAGTGACGTTAATAGTGCAGTTCAATTTAAGATGTAAATAAGATCCTACCCATCTTTGCATCAATTGACTTAACCGAGGAAGTAACTGGTTTCATGTTTTTATTATAACTCACCTTTGACTAAGTACTCGTACCAGGAGCTAAAAAGGGCCGTAAACTCGTAATTTGTATCACAAAGGAACTTGCAACGTTTAAAAACAAATAGAGAATTTAAAATAAAACACTAATCGTATTTTAAACAGCTCCCTAACCCGATATTAAGTAAAAGTAGGTTAGTTCAGTGGTCTACTACACGCAGTAAATATTCCCCGGGAGCTTCAAACTATTAAACAAAGCTGAAAATCCCCACTTTACAGCGAGGTTGTGAAACAAAAAGTCCAAACGTGCTTGTTCGGGGAATCTGCAGTTCTCCTGAATGGACTATTAAGACTGTTTTACACGAGTGGGCGATTTGAGCAAAGTGTTGGGAACATTTAAGGGCACTAAAATAGTTTAAAATACAATTTTGGTACTTAAAAGCTCGTGTGTAACATAACTAAACTTGACTCCGCAATTTTCAGGCAGAATGTGCAAAATGACGAAGATTGAAGCATATTATATTCTCACCAACAAATACGATAATGATAACTTAAGCCATCAGTGATAACTTAAGCCGCGTTGACACGGTCAGAGTAAGCTCGGACTGAGTGGACTCGGATACCTACTCGGATGCAACTCGTATTGTGGCAACCCATACCAACTATCCGAGTGCGCTCGGATTATGGGTTGCCACAATACGAACGGCTTTAGTGGTGTGACCGTCATCGGACTGCCAAGTCATAGGTCTCGAGTTCGAACCCAAGGCACCTTTGATTTTTCGGATTCATGTGCTTATTGTATAATTTATCACTTGCTTCGGTGAAGGAAAACATAGTGAGGAAACCAGCATACCCGAGAGATATTTCTCGACGGCATGTAAAGCCAAGTCAGAGGCCCATGGGCGGCATAAAACTCTGACACCAGGTTAGGCACTAACCACACGATAAAGAAGAAGACCACCAAATATTTTTTTTAAAGAATTGTAGGTGCTTATTACGGTATTGACGCTGTAAACAGAATTTAATATCCTGTTTGACTGCTACGGACCACCGATTCTACAAGCTACGTTCGCTACGAACTCGTATACCAATGTCTATATTAATGAATTTTATGAGAGGTACATTCACGTTCTTTTATTAAATCATGAATATCAGTATTGTTATTTAGGAACCCTTCAGTAAGATCATTATTAAAGTAAGAGATTTGGAAAATTATTGGCAAAAGATTAACAAACGTAAATATAGCCGATCTTATGAACGATTAGATTGTTCAACGGGTTCAAGCAATGCGCGTGGGCACGCTATAAAGGTCAAAATACTATGACAACTGTTTCAACAGATCATAACGTAACTGTATTCTCCAGGCATGAATTCGAGGTGTAATAGTCCACCCACATTTCGCCAGTTATGTTAAAGTCCCATGTAATAGAGGGCGAGCCAACCTGGCACAGATCCAGTCTCCGTGACTGTTACTGAGAAATTCCTGATGGAAAAACTCAATAACGCTTTGCCCCGACCCGGTAATCGAACGGATCTCTTGTTCAGCAGTCGCGCCTGCGACCATTAGACCAACTAGGCAGTCTTAGTTACATAAATCTTCTTTAATTGGCTAATGCAAGTCGGCACAAATCTTCATTTCGGGCGTCTATTAAATATTACTTCAACAGTCGCACGTTTATCGAACGAAAGAAGTAATCAATGCGAAAAAGCGTAAAATAAGTTTCATTTATTTTTTTCTTTGAAGTTTTCACTTACAATGAAGAAAATCGTCATCTTCCTGCCCTTGTCCCATTCTACTTGGAGTTGGCGCAATATGTTTTGCTTGTCCATTGTCCCCTGTCAGACTAGACGTCACGGCATCATTTACTGCTTTCTCTTTCATATCATTCCTCACACAATTCATCCATCAGTTGTCTGGTTTCCATAGTACAGGCTCTGCCTAGTTTGGGATCAGATGGCGGTGTGTTGGTTGTCCCAAGATATTATTAAGATATTATCCATCTTTTCTTTGGCCTTCTCTCTCTCGCCATCCATCAACATTCATCACCAAGACAGACGACTTCTTTTCATTTTTTCTATAACAGGCGCCACTTTCAAAGTTCTAATGTGTTCATTCCTTACTTTATCCATTCTTGTCACACATAACCGTCACGGCTCCCTAAAGAGCTGTCTAGATTAGTATTCCACCGGCACCAACTAAGGGATTCCGAAAAACTGATTAATGTGCCCTAAACTTGGACTGAATGTAAACTCGCACGTGTCTATGAATACTGTCGGTCGTACGTCAAGGTTAATAAAACCAGTATAAGCTGGCTTCATAACTAAATGAGCCTGTAATGTTACCACTGCTGGGACACATCCTCCTCTCTTTAAGAGGGAGTGGGACATCGACCAAGCGAGCCCTCTGTGAGTTGGTGGAAGTCACATGTCTTTGAAGTTTTCGACCTAGGACATACCGGTTTCTACCGGTTTCCTTCACCGTTTTGAGACCAGTATAAGGAAATAAGCTCATAGTTTAATAAACACAGCCGTTTGGGTCGATCTTTAGGTCAAGCGGCGCTTGCCTAGGTTGGTCCGTGGATGGGTACGGAAAACACATTAAGCCATTGGTCCCGGCTGTCACTTGTAGATGTTTGACAGTAGTGGCCCGTAACTCTGACAACCAGTCTTACCAAGGGGTATCGTATTATTACGCAATACTAACCGAGTTGTGAAGGTCAGATAGACAATCGCTCCATGTAAAATACTGGTATTTAGATAAGATCGCAAGCTGACCTCAACATAGTTGAGAAAAGGCTAGGCAGATGATGGTGAGAAATAAGTTACACAAAGCAAGGTGTAAAATGTAAGTCACGGCAGTTACTATTGTGCTACCACTAGTAAGAAGACTTTTTAAAAGTACATAACCTTTTTTTTTGTTTTTTTTTGGGATGGGAAATCATCAAATGACTCCTCCCGCTCTGGGCGGAGTGGAAGGGAGTGTCAGACTTTTACTGACTAAAACCCATCCATGTTCCTTCTTTTGCCCTTTGTGTTCCAGGGCCGCGGTATCTCTTTCGAACAGTCCCGCAGCTCTGGCAGGCATCGGCCCTTGCTGTTTGCTAACATCTCTTTGAGGCGCGCGTGGAACGTGGAACACGAACGCGCCATCGATACGGCCTGTCGTCATAAGACGGACGGACGGCGAGCTAGCCCATTACTCACCGTCCACAGGCTCGCGAAACTACACAACTTAGCGTCATATTCTAAAGAAATTTCGTACTACACTAGATCAGTTCGAGTTCAAATCATTACCATCGAGGAATAATCGGCTATAAATTGTTATCACAATGATAAAATGGTTCTTTGAGATATTTACTTTTATTTAGTTTATTCAATTTCCCGATTTGGAAACTATTGTCATCATTGTAGCGAGTTGATAGCTTTTGGTACCTTTCTATTTTTTCTTTACCAATTTTTTTTTGTGGTAATAAATGTGATATACGTTCTTTTATGTAATATATGTATTGGTAAATAGGTCGACGGTTCAAATTATGGTTATTGGTTGCAGCAATTTCATTTACATAAAACTTTTCTAACCAGAAACATATTTTTCACTGTGCTATTGATGCCCAACTATAAATAGATTACATTTTATTCAAAACACATTGACTGCCTCGTTGGTCTAGTGTCACAAGCGCAACTGCTCAGCATGAGGTCCTGGGTTCGATGCCAGGGTCGGGCAAAGTGTTATTGGGTTTTTCCATCAGGAATTTCTTAGTAGTAGCAAATCTGGATTTGTGCCCAGATGATGGCAATAGGCTCGTCCCCCTATTACATAGGACTTATACATAACTGGCGACATGTTGGTGTTCTTTTAGGTACTCTTCTGCCTAAACCTTCGAGGATTACAGGCGTGATGCTATGTTACATTGACATGTAACACACACAACACATTATTATTATTGTTTTTTGCTATTATTGTTGTTATTATTATTATGGGACATTGTCGTGTTGGTTGATAGTAAAGTACCATTATTCAATTTCCCGAAAAAGCAGTTTCTCAATATGTTTTATTATTATTATGCCATTTTGTATCAAATTTCCAACTAACAAAGTTAGTGTTTTGCTACTAAATCATTTCAAGTTACTAACTTACGATACATTGAAACTTTCGTAAAACGCCTTGTTACCTAATTCATATCCAACTTGTTATGGAAACTTCGCACCTAACTCCAGATACTAAAGTGTATCTGAAAATCAATTTAAAACGAAACACATTCATATAAAACTTTATGGACAGCAATTCACGAACTTCACAAAACTTGCCAAGTGGCTCATATGTTTCCTAAACTTAATTTACCTTATACCGTTCCTTAAAAAGGTATAATTTATGATATTCATTCATTTTCTGTCAGCTTTGAAGTTTTGAATATGTTAAGGAAATGTCCGGTGATTTTGAAATTGTCAGTTTAAGTGTTGTGGCCTCGTTTTGTCTATTAAAATGTCGTCTATCAAAGTAAGTTTTTGTAAATTCATTAATATGCATGAGAGTATTGATTGGCTGTATTAAATTGTAATCAAATGGGAAGGTTTTTTGTCCCAGCTGTACGTTAGGATACCAATATTATAGAATGAAATGAATGATGTTTTTCAGCCTCCTGGAAAAACATTTTATCATTAATATATACGAAATCTTTTAGTTTAATACGCAGTATTAGGATTTTTTTTGCAAATTCTCAAATATAGAAATCAAGCGGAGACGCATTTTTACAACGGTGATTTAGTTCAATTTGAATGGGTAGATGGAGCGCCAAAATGTCATGGAATCAGAAGTGCCTATTATATTATTCGACAGAAGGGTACTTCTGTCATCTTATTGACGTTATCCCATAGTCAGCTATTACAATACCTAGCGTATTCAGATGATGCAGAATGATTGACCAAATTACCGAGAACCACACGAGTACTATTAAACATATTTACTGAAATGAAGCATCGAATTATTGCAGGTGGTTGCACCTACATTAATCCGGTACATTACTTACATCTAAAATTAAAAACAAATTAATCGAATTCATTCTTGGGTATAAAAACTACACAATGCACTTATTATTGTATTACTACCTTATAGTACACCCACATTTCACCAGTAATGTCTTGAAGTCCCATGTCACAAGGGGCGAGCCTATTGTCATCGACCGGGCACAAAGACAGACTCCGTGGCTGCTACTGAAAAATTCTTGATAGAAGAACCCAATAACACTTTGCCCGACCTGGAAATCGAAACCAGACTCAAAAGTCGCGTATACGACCACTAGACATAAAATATCTAATAAACCGTACCGCGCACACCAACTATTCAAAATTCAATTCAACAAAATCCCATGTAAAACCTCAATACAACATTTTATTAAAAACCGTCAACAATTTCTGTGGATACGTCTGGCTGGTTGGAAAAGTCGTCGACTCAGCGAGTTCAATCACGACTTTATAAACGACGTCAGAAAATTGTCAATGTTCACAAGTTCGCGTTTACAATCACCTCGTTGATATTCCCAGGCGATGCCGCCATGAACAAAATCATAAAACATGTGTTACAGCTTGTAAATAATGTCTTCTTTATGATTGAAAGCTTGGTTTATGATGTATGAAGCAGTATCTAGGCGCTGCTTTTTAATACTTTGAGTTTAATCTATTTTGTACCATTTTCCTTATTGCCTACCCTCAACTGCTGCTTTTAAATTTAAATCAATTGAAACTGACGAGTTCTTCTTCAAAATTACCCGAATTTCCTTAATAGTTATGCAAAAAAAGCTATACTCGACACGTGTTACGCCCCTCCACGGGGCAAACTAAGGAGGTGTTGACTCGGCGACCTCTCGGGCGCTAATCAAACACCACTCGTCGTCGAGAGCATTCCACATCATCAGCCCTGCATCTATTTTCGCGGAATTAAAACTAAAAATTTGCTTAACATTTTAACATCATGGATATCCGCAAAGTAACGCCTAATTCTATAACTTATTACAATTTCCTTAATATAATTAAACCGACTTTAATTTCATCAAGTCTCACAGAGTTTCTACTTTTTTTTTGGTGTGCGTAATCAAGAAACCATCCTAGAATTAAAAGGCTCTTAGCACACCAGATAAAGGAACCGTCCCAAAATCGAAAGAAGCTCTTATGGTACTGGGTCAAGAGTCATACATAAAGTGATCCTCTTAGCAATCTTCTCTAAAGAGTCTTAGCTAAGTTCTATCTAAGTTTATTTGTTTGTTTGTTACCTTTTCACGCCTAAACCACTGAACCGATCTTCCTAAAATTTTGTATATACGTTGTCAGGTGTACAGAAACGGACATAGGGTATTTTTCAACCCATAAAAAAGTACTGTTCCCGAGGAAAACAATAATAACTTCTTATGATAATAGATGGCGCTATGTGTCTTTCGAATCATGATTCGATCATATTATTATAAAAACTTTAGTAGTGTGTTAAGAGTTTAATTGTCAAATTCTAAATAACTGTGAGCGAAGCCGCGGGCATTATGATTTAATTATATTTATATCATACATTTTAGCCAAGCTATCACAATGTTTCAATGTTCTAACTGCAGACAAGCAAAAAAAACCTTCAAGTACGCTCTCCATTAAAATATGAATCACAACACCGGTTATTATTCTTTACTGCAGTCATCAAGGGAGCTCCTAATTTATTTCATGAATTTCCATGTCAGTCACTTTGTATTTTTACCGTTTCTTAGTTAGTCTGAGGCAGCTGAAAACTAATATACTAACCCCTCAAACGGCGCGTCTGCTACGTCAATTTGGATACTTTTTGGTTTACTGGCAGAGAAGCCGAAGAAGGTGAATTCCACAGACTGGCGGTTTGCACAATAAACGTGGAAGCATAGCGCTTTCACCCTCACCTCATTTGAAAGCCTGGAAGCTTGGAAAACTACAAGAGTTATGTTCAATACTACTGTGGCATGAAACCTTTTAAACCTTTTTGTTAGTAACATTGATTTCTGTGCAGCCAGTTCTATCTGTCAGACTAATGTCAATGTTTAGTTCTGTAAAAAATAAAAGACGTATGACGTGCAAATTACATCTTTTAATTTCATCGGCCTCCGGTTCTAAATAATAACGGGGTTTGAAACCCGTGTAGTGGTTGGTATAGGTGACAATACCTATCACCACACTACCAAACCAATAATGTTTATACAATAGCTTCCTATTGCGCATACGAAAGCCACATAGGTATTTGTAAAAGATTGAAATGTGCCATTTACTACATATGTATTACAAAAGAAATTCTCCAAAAAATAGAATCCCTACACATGAATAGTATGGTGGTACTTCTCAAGAGTCCTTTGTGTACAAATGCTCGAATGTTTGGCGGAGACCGTCTGAGTACCTATTAAGTACGTGACGAATGTTAGGACGCGTTTAGAATGAGCATTGGTTCCTTCTCAATCAGATATTATCGACAGGGTGTCTCACAGTCTTTCGCCGACCACCTGCCACCCGGCCTCGGCCGCGGCTGGGTTAGGGGGCGGGGGCGGGGGGAGCGGCCGCTGCTGCTGCCGCCGCGGCGGCTGCGGCTGCTGCTGCTGCCGCTGCGGCGGCGGCTGCTGGCCCGCCGCTGGCGCTGGCGGTTTTGCCGGCTTTGCCGCCGCCTTGCCCTTTTTCTGGGCCGCCGCCTTGCCCGTCTTCTGAGCCACCGCCCCCTTAGCCGGCGCCGGTTTCGCCGGAGCCGGCCTCTCAGGGGCCGCCACAGCCCTGCCGGAGGGCTGGCTGGGCGGCCCCGATTTGGGGGCGGCAGCCGCAGCGGCATATGAGGCCGCCCTCGGGCCCGGGGGGGCCTTGTTAGCGGCCAGGGGGGGGCGCAGGACAATGCCCTCCAGGACGGAGAACCGCGCCTGGAAGGCAGCCAGCTCTTGGCGAACCAGGGCAAGCACCTGGTTCTCCACAGGCTGGCCTTGCCGCTGCTGGCCCCCCTTTTGGGCCGCCTCGCGGGAGCCGGTCTCGCGCAGACCGGCCAGGTCTGCTCGGAGCTCCCCATTCTCCTTTTGGAGAAGCTCCGTAGCAGCCGTCAGGCGGGCGACCTCCGCCCGCAGTTTGGCCACCTCGCCTGACGGAGGCCTCGCGTAGGCGGCCTCCGCTGCCGCCAAAATGGAGGCGGAAGCCGCAGGTATGGCCGCAAACTTGGTCGATGGCTTCATTTTATGGGCCACCGCCTTTAATGCGGCCTCCACCTCCGCCGCAAACCTGGACTTACGCTCCTCCTCGGAGCCGCCAGTTGCATCCGCCTCGTCAGAGGTGCCCGAGAGGGACACCACGTGACCGGCCACCCCCGGTTGCCGCCCATCCTCGGCGAGCCGCGCCGCGCTCTGGGCCGCTGAGAGGCCCCGCCCCTTGCCCCGAATCCCACCACGCTTGCTGGTGGGGATCTTTCGGGCCGAGGCCAGCTCGCCCTCGGAGGACGACCCATGGTCGCCCTCCGGCCAGGACCGCTTGCGGAAGAACTTGCTGTTCTCCGCAGCAGCAGTCCTGGTCCTCTCGCGGCGGGAGGAGCTCTCTGAGCCTCCTCCCGCGCTCACATCGCTGGATGCGGCGTCGGCCTCCGACACCGCATCCCTCCTCTCTTCCTGATTGCCTTCGGCAATCTGTTGGTTTGTGTTTGTGTTGTTCTTTTCCATGTCTGTTCCCACGAGTAGTGGGGGAATTAAAAAGTCCGTCTGGGGTACCCCCTATACCCAGATAAGCCTGCGGATTTTAACCCATAACCCGCCAGAGGGCCGGTGCCTGCCAGGGCTGCGGGACTGTTCGAAAGAGATACAGCGGCCCTGGAACATAAAGGGCCAATGAAGGAACATGGGTGTTTTTTAGTCAGTAAGAGTCTGACACTCCCTTCCGCTCCGCCCAGAGCGGGAGGAGTCATTTGATGATTTCTCACCCCCCAAAAAAAAAAAAAAAAAAAAAAAAAAAAAAAAAAAAAAAAAAAGGGTGTCTCACAGTCTACCGCCATTACATGCGCAACTTTAGTGAAGAACTACTTGACCTACTTGAAGATAGAAGATAAGTAAAATATTATGCATTTTTTTAAAGTTTAATATTATTTTCATAAGGATTTATAAAGACTATTTCGCTTATTACACAAATTACCAAATTATATTTGCTTTTTTTCTACTTAACTTTTGTATGCTTCTGTTTTTAAGAGTTACCGCTTATAATCTGGTAAATGTTAAAGTAAGTAAGAACAGGCATCACAGCATCTATCTCTTTCCAAAAGTCGAAGTGGAAAAAACACACTCTGCGTTTTGTTTTTGGTTTGTAAGAATGTATCATCAGCGTAGTCACCATAAGAGCAATAAAACTCATTCTTAATTGCACACAAAATAAAAAATATACATATAAATTGCAATAATATAGCTTATGTATGTACAATGGCGAGCTTAACCCAGAATTGGGTTTTCTTACAGCAAACCTTATTTTGATTGAAAAACAGTGCAATTCTGAATTCCTGGAAAATCCCCTCCCCAAATGTACAGCATGTACACAAAATAAGCCACAGTCTGCAATTGATATACGTCCGTCATGGACGCGCCCTAAATCCGAACTCCATTTAACTCCACACGTGAACACTTCGCACACTTCGCTCGGTTCGCACACAATCGTTATGTAATGAACGATACATACCACTTTTGTTATATTGAGAAAATGTCGAACGAAACCTTTTGGTGCGGCGAAGACCGCCCTCCGAGAGGCTGTCCAGCGGGCCAAAGATGCGGCCCGCGAGGAGATGCTGGAGACTCTCGACGGCGATCCGTGGGGGCGCCCTTACAAGATGGTGCGGGACAAACTCCGCACCTGGGCCCCCCCGCTGACGCAGAGTCTCCGGCCTCAGCTTGTGGAGGAGGTGGTGAGCGCTCTGTTCCCTTCGCGAGGGGAACATCCTCCCCCGCCTATGGCTCCGCCGCTTGCGGTGCCGGAAGCGGACCACGATGACGATGACGACACTCCGGAGGTGACCGGGGTAGACCTGAGAGTGGCGGTAAACCGGCTTAAAGCCAGGAATACCGCCCCGGGACCCGATGGCTTACCTGGCAAAGCCTGGGTCCTGACCTTGGAGGCTCTCGGGCCCCGACTGGAGGGGCTCCTAAGCGCATGCTTGGAGAGAGGCCAGTTCCCGCTTCGTTGGAAGACAGGGAAACTGGTCCTCATCCGGAAGCCGGGGCGCCCTGCGGACTCTCCGTCCGCATACCGGCCCATTGTGTTGCTCGACGAGGTGGGCAAGCTCTTTGAAAGAGTAATTGCAAACCGCCTCGCCGGGCACCTTGCGGGGATTGGGCCGGATCTTGCGGACAACCAGTTTGGTTTCCGCAAGGGGCGCTCGACGGTGGACGCCATCATGCGCGTGAGAGCCCTCACGACGGGGGCTGCGGTGTCTAGGGGTGGGGTGGTCTTGGCGGTGTCTCTCGACATCGCCAACGCCTTCAACTCCATGCCCTGGAGCTGCATTAGGGAGGCACTCCGGTATCACCGGGTGCCGACCTACCTTCGTCGTGTGGTCGGGGACTACCTGACGGACAGGTACGTCATATATCCCGGTCACAACGGAGAATGGAACCGGCGAGAGATGTCGTGCGGTGTTCCACAGGGATCGGTTCTAGGGCCGCCCTTGTGGAACATCGGCTACGACTGGGTGCTGCGTGCCGACCTCCCTAGCGGCGTCAGCGTAGTTTGCTACGCTGACGACACGCTGGTGCTGGCGCAGGGGAGGTCGCACGAGGCGGCGGCCGAACTGATGACACGCGGGGTTGCGATAGTCGTTGAGAGGATCCGGCAATTGGGTCTCGAGGTGGCATTGCACAAGTCCGAGGCCATGTGCTTTCATGGGCCTCGGAGCGCGCCACCGTCGGGATCCATACTCACGGTAGGAGGGGTTCCCGTCGGCGTCGAGTCGACGTTGAGGTACCTCGGACTCGTCCTCGACAGCCGATGGAACTTCGTGGAGCATTTCCGACGTTTGGCTCCCAGACTGGAAAAGGCCGGGGCTGCCTTCAAGCGGCTCCTGCCCAACCTGAGGGGGCCAAACGCCTCCTGCCGGAGGCTCTATGCGGGGATCTTGCGGTCCATGGCCCTTTACGGGGCCCCGGTGTGGGCGCGTTCGCTGAGGTTGCGTGCCAAGCACTACCTGAACGCGCCCCAAAAGGTGGTAGCCGTAAGGCTCATCCGTGGATACCGCACGATCTCCCGCGAGGCGGCGAGCCTCCTTGCCGGATTGCCGCCGTGGGATCTGGAGGCCATAGTCCTCGCGCGCCTGCACGAGTGGCGCGCGGAGGTACAGAGCCGGGGGGTAACTCCGCTACCGCGGCATATTGTCGCGCGGCGGACAGACCTCCGCCGTGATCTCATGGCGACATGGAGGGAGCGACTATCGCAACCCCGTTCAGGGCACGCCACGATAGTGGCGATAAGTCCCCTCTTTGAGGAGTGGCTTGAGAGGCGCCACGGCGCCCTCACCTTCCGCCTGACGCAGGTCCTCACCGGACACGGTTGTTTCGGGAGGTACCTGTACCGAATCGGGCGGGAGGAAACGCCCGGGTGCTACTATTGCGAGGATCGACCGGAGGACACGGTGGAGCACACCGTCGAGGTCTGCTCCGCTTGGGAGGAGCACCGCCGTGTCCTCGTTGCGGCGATTGGCGGCGGCGACCTCTCGCGCCCGGCCCTGGTTCAAGCCATGGTCCGGGGCGAGAGGGAATGGGAAGCCGTCGCCTCCTTCTGCGAAGCAGTCATGCTAGCGAAGGAGGCGGCGGAACGTGAGAGGGAGAGAACCTCCTCACGTCCCAGCCGCCGCGGGAGAAGCACCGGGCGTCGGGGGCCACGCCGTGATGGCTCTCGGCCACCGTAGGCGCGGGCCTGTGGACGGCGAGTAATGGGCTAGCTCGCCGTCCGTCCGTCGTATGACGACGGGCAGGCCGTGTCGACGGCGCGTTCGTGTTCCACGCGCGCCTCAAAGAGATGTCAGCAAACGGGAGGGGCCCGCAAGGGCCGGTGCCTGCCAGGGCTGCGGGACTGTTCGAAAGAGATACCGCGGCCCTGGAACATAAAGGGCCAATGAAGGAACATGGGTGTTTTTTAGTCAGTAAGAGTCTGACACTCCCTTCCGCTCCGCCCAGAGCGGGAGGAGTCATTTGATGATTTCTCACCCCCCAAAAAAAAAAAAAAAAAAAAAAAAAAAAAACCTTTTGGTACTGTTAAGAGTAGGTATAACTTGGCAGGTACTTACTTGACATAAATGTGTTACGAAAAAATTGTACATTTTTAATTCGAGGCGGAATTCACACCCGTGCCGCAGGCGAGGTTGTTTTGGAGCCGAGAACTGCAGTGGCAAATGCCCGCGTGTATCAAACGACGTTTATCAATACACTTTTGAAGAAATAAAATAATAGAACGAAAAGTATTTTTGTCATAAACTATGATTTAATTTGCGTTTTTTTTCGCGTTTTGCTTTCGCCAGGTTGGAGAAGAAGCAAACGTATGAAGCTGCTAAACAGCCTAATATGAAAAATAGAAAATTCAAATATTTTTTTTAATTTAGAACACAAATAAATGTTAATTTGTTCATAAAAGTTTTTTTTTTAAATAATCATGTTTCTCGATATTCTGTTTATAAACACAATTTAAATATTCATAAATTATTTACGCCTTAACGACATATATTGCTTTGCCGAGATTAAAAAAAAACAATCACCGCCGACTATAGGAATTGTACCAATTTGGACCTAGTATAATGTATGGTTAGTTTTCTGTGAATTTTTTTATTTTAGCCCACGTTGTGATAAATGAAAAAAAACACCACGTGTGTGAAATACATTGCATGTTGAACCTAACCTAACCAAATCGCAGTGCGATAAGAGCCGGTTTTTTCACCGACCAGTTAGACGTAACCTTGTACAAAAATAAGGGACGCGCGTTGTGCAAACCGGATGAAAAACAAGGAAACTCCTTATTACCGACCTTCCTTAATACTGTTAACAAAAACACCTTTTGAAATCACGCTGTTAGACGGAAAAACTCGTTATTTTAGTGAAAAAATCTCGGCTCGTAATTTTTTTAAGGTATTTACGTGTACTTGAACAATCTTACAGCAGTGAAATAAAACATGAAAGTGGGTAGTACTTTTCGTAATTGAGCAAGATTGGAGGTAATTCCATTTTCTTACCTCGTAGAGAGTATAATAACACGTTTATTTTTTACTGTTATTATAGTGGTGTCGGAGCTTTTGTTGTTTTTATTTTATTTATTTATTAATAAAGGTTTGTTGATGTAACAAGTTCTGAATAAATTATTTTGTTAATAAATCTGGCTGCAGTGTAACGCCTCGGTCCCAGCCACAGGCGAGGTGACCAGCGACACGTGCGTACTTCACTGGTTTACTTTGCGAAAGTACCGTCGCATCGCGGTGTGTCGTGGCATACCCTAAGCAATTTCTCTCATTTGTTTTTTCAACAGCAGACTGCCTCATTGGTCTAGTGGTCGCAAGTGCGACTGCTAAGCATGAATTCCTGGGTTTGATTCCCAGGTCGGGCAAAGTGTTACTGGGTTTTTCCATCAGGAATTTCTCAGTAGCAGCCACGAGTCTGGATTTGTGCTCGGTTGATGGCAATAGGCTCGCCCTCTATAACTTTAACATAACTGGCAAAATGTGGGTGTACCATTAAGTACACCTCTGCCTAACCCTTCTGGGTTTACAGGCGTGATGCTATGTTTTTTTTTTTCAGCAGTAGCTGTCGCAACATTCGTGCTGCTTGAGTGTAGGTCGTGGTCAAGCGTTAGGTAGGGAAGTTAATGTCCACATTAGTGTAGTTCTCAATTAGGGCCAACTTTTCCTAAGAGGAACAATTAGGTTGATTGCAAATGCTGGAATTTTCTTGAGGACTTTCTTCCATTTCCTTGTTCATGTTTTTTCTTTTTTTTCTACTTAAAGTCAGTATCGTTCAATTTCAATGTCAAAACAAAAAAGGAATATACGTTTTGACTTTTGACTTTTTGAATAACCCTTAACGCGTGCCTACCATTATACGTTTCATTAATTTGTAAAATTGATGCCCATCTTTTTTCATCTCCGAAATTCCACAAAAAGGCGTTATAATGAATTTCCGGATCTCTCCGAGTTCGAAGCGAGAAGTACGAGTGAAAGCCCAAAAAATCAGTTTCAACAGAAAAATAAAACCAGAAAAGTTTTTCGTAATGTTTTCAGAATTTGTAGAAAAAGTTACTCGGGAAATATTCGGCTGGATTTTGACGCGTAATTTATGCCGCTTAGCAGATCCTGCCAATTATGGTAGGCTTGGCAGCGAAGGACGTGGAATGTAAACTAGATTCCAAACAGTCTACGTAATGAATGAGGACATCTATAAATTAATTTCTGTTTATGTAACTGACTGGGAATTGTTGCTAGGCAACTGTGAATTATGAGCCTTCGTAATATCATCATATTATTGCTATCAGTTTTGGCTATAGCAGATTATTATAGCATAGTATTATGGCATAGTTTTAATGAGCAGGTAGGAAAGGACTTAGAATAGTCTTGTATGAAGCCTGGTCTGCTAACGTACCTGTCATTTTCGTCATCTGCCTAGCCTTAACCTAACTATATTGGCGTCAGCTTCCAGTCTAACCGAATGCAGCTGCTTAGAAACTAGCCCCGAGTTCCTCAACCAACCTGCCATTTTATTTTATTTAAAAAATAGCAGTCACGCATAAAACCTGCATTAATTAGCTAGCATTAAAAAAAAATGTTCTAAAGCATCGCGTTTCCAAGACATAGGCTTAAAGTTAGACTCATTCATTCATGATGTCCAAGATTGTTCAGCTATCGATTTATACAGGTTTTTACGGCATCAGGCTTGCTCCCGTGTCGCGTCTCGTGAAACGTAATACTGTGAGCCGAGAGCTGACTTATAGCACACAACAGGATGGGCCGCACGCACCACCTCGCGACACATTGCAGAAATCTACATTTCGTGCGAAGACAACAAATGCGAAGTGAGGTCACATGTGTCTGTAATGTGCTAGCTTACATTACCATAATCCGTTGAACAATAAATTTAACGCTGACTGTCGGCAGATGCCGCGACAATCTGCGAAGGTATTATCTTCGTGATGGATGACGGTCTTGGCGCGAATTGACTCAGATTCTAGACTGTACTGGCCATTCTTCATTCCTTTCACTCTTAGGTGACATATCAATCATTTGGAATTAACCTCACTTATAGAGGTAATACTTCAGACTATTGAGAACTTTGTACAAAGGACGGTGTTAGGACTTTTGTTGCCCGTTACCTATGATCGACATAAGTCGATAGTAACTAACTTTCCATCGGATAGAAATTCTCCATCTCCAAATACAAATCAATAAAATTCAAGTGTCTGTTTGTAATTTCAAAGTAACAGTTTTATACTGAATGCTTATGAAAGTATATACGCTACTCATCATCTTCCTGCCCTTGTCCCATTCTATTTGGGGTCGGCGCAACACGTTTTCTTCTCCCATTCTCCCCTATCAGACGTCACGGCATCATTTACTCCTTTGTCTTTCATATCATAAAGTATAACGGGACTGATAACGAAAAAACCTTTTATTTTTTATTTTTGTCTGTTTGTTCCGGCTAATCTTCGAAACGGCTGGACCGATTTTGCTTTGACTGGCAGATAGGTGATGTTATAAGGAGTAACTTAGCCTACTTTTATTTTAGAAAAAGAATTAGGGTACCGTGCAAAAAAATGAAAACCCTTGAAATTCGCTGGCAAGAGCTGGTTTGGATATAGAACATTCAAAAAGTTCGGACAAATCAGTACAGACCATTAATTGCAGACGCGGCTCCGGACATGGATACTTCTAATAGACAAATGTTACTGAAGTACCTATCTATCATTGTATATTGTCCGCAGACGGTTCGCAATTTGTCCACACCAGTACCTATATCCTTTAACAAAACAACAACTTTAACATCATTTTTCACCACCCTGCGTCCACGCAAATCTCTGTTAGAAATATATACCGGTAGCTTAAACGCCGGCCAGAATTTTGGAATCTCGAATTAAAATTTCACGCGCCATTGTTTCAATGCTAACAAAACACAGTTCGAGTTAATGTTTGCTTTTATTTTTATGCCAGTTCCAGTAAAAGATAAAAGGTCAAAAAGTTGTCGGACGTTGTGAATTTAAAATACATAATTATTTTATGAAACTGTGCGGTTGAGCACAGCCTCGGTTAATGGTTTAAAATTAAATTAATGTAGCGTAATGTAAGCCAGAATGTTAATAATGTCCTTTTTTATTATTTTTATGCCGTTTTTTTGTATTTAAAAAACTACTTTTTATCTTTTTCCTTAATAGTAAAATGTAATATTAATGCACCTTACAAAAACGACAAACACCTGAATAAACCAAACAATAAACTCGCTTTTTCAACAAACATGTTTTAATGAAAACTATACGTTTAACCAGCATAACTTGATTCTTCGACTACCCACCTACCTACTATCATAATGGCTGACATACTTGTTTGAATTGAAATCGCCCAAGGCTTTTCGAAGTTTATTCTAAAACAGAATGAAACTGGCGAAATGTGGGTGTACAATAGTACGCCCACATTTCGAAGGCACATCTCTGCCTAGCCCTTCGGGGATAACAGGCGAGATGTTTAGTTATGTAGAAAGAAAATTTAAGTACCAGGAATTGCCCACAACTCCAGTGTAAATATATAACCCTACGGAGATACGGGGGCTTTGAAAACAGGAGATTTCTCAGTATAGGGTGAAAGTTATATCTATTGTATCTAAAAATAAATCTTAAGCTGTCAGTGTCTTATTTACAATGGTAGATATTGAATGAGCTAGAAAATTTTCTAACCGGAAAGATCGCCTAACTTCCCATCTTAAATTAGGCTTTAAGCTTAAGGTTAAATGAGCCAAAAAAAAACAAAAATCAGACAATGTAACTGTAGGTAATCTGCCCGCTAACTTTCGTATTTATGGAACTTCAGGATAACTATAACACAACACACTACGGTCCACCGGCCCCAATACTCTTTAAATGTATTAAAAGGATTCTGCCCACGACACCGTATCATACCATGACCGTGCTGTGAACGTATCAGGCAAAAACTATTATTGAAGTGAAAACTTCTTTAGCGGCGTTGAGCACTTTTTCTGTAATGGGTATAAAATCTTAAACTCGCGTCAGGACACGTGACCCTGATCGAAAAAGCGTAAGACAAATTTTCTCATTCGATTTTGAACTTAACCTTCAACATTTTATGGTTTAAAATCATTTAAAGAAATTTTTAAATGTTTCCAATCAACTTTGAACCTAATGCTTTAGGGATAAAGCTGACAAATCTATTAAATAAATTGCCACCCGCCGCGCGCCGGCGCAGCGCCGCGAAACCTAGTCCTCTGGCTATCTTCATCGTCCTTAAGATTGTGATAGAACCGTGGTCTTTGGGGAATTCGCACCGTGCTAACTACGAAGGCAATTTACGTGCTATTTACAAACGTTACGTACCTGTAGGTATGTTAGTGTAGCTAAAATTCCGTATTTCCTTGCAATTTTATTGATTGACGCATAATGACAAGAGATTCTAAAATCAATAAGACAGTGTTGTCTTTGAGTTTGCAGCTTTCTTAGTATCTAGTAGCTATTAAAAGTACTTGTGAAGGCTTTTAAGATGCAAGCACAATCATGATAATAAAATAAAAAAGGAAATCGTTCAATCGCAATAAGTACCTTCCGAGTATTAAATTGCTAAACATTTTCACTAAGGCGTTTGTTGTTTGGTAAAATAAAGGTCAGTTTATTTAAAAACCTGCTTTAAAAATGATTTGATTACAAGTATTTACAAGTAAGTTAAAAAGCACGAGTGTTATTGGTATAGGAAACCGATAAATTCTCAGCTAATTCTGTAGTAAGATCGAATGTGACGTTCCTGCTTACGTGCTTACTAAGCGCCTGTGAAAAGATGTATCGCACACATTTTTATGTGCGACAGATTACTTCCACACTTTTAATTACAAATTCTTTAGGCAGGATTCAATGATAACATAACATCCTGTAATCCCCGAAGGCTCAGGCAGGGATGCACCGAATAGTACACCCTGTTCTTTATACTGATAAAGCAATTGGTGCAAAATTATTCCCTAACCATTCCAAAATATCAAACATGCTCAACGTTAATAATCAAGTTTTCACTTCTGCCGGCACTCCCGGAGTGCAACCCGTCTTTTTTTTTTTTATTGAAAAGCATGAGGCAATGCCAGCTAGACCGTTCCAACACCGACCAACACCGTCGCGTGCTTTGTAGCGTATCGGCACCGGCAAAATATTCTCGCTGGCAATTGTTGGTCTCCGTGCATGGCACGCGACAGTGACGTAACGCGGTCTAGTGGGCATAGTCTCATACGCTTCAATGAAAAGATTATAGGGTTTAAACGCGTATGAAGATGATTCCAAATCCGTTATAACCGCGTATGCTGGCCGTTCTAAACCCGTTATAAACGGGTGTGAAACGCTGTTAATACGTTCTAGTGAGTATACTAGTCCGTGTCATGTCTCTTTCCGTGCCTGATGCGTTCATAGCACGGTCATGGTATGGTACTGTGTAGTGGGCAGACTCCTTATGCTAATTTCACTTTTTGTTACTTCAGTTTTTGTCAATCGCTTGTAGATGACTGCACATGAACATGACGGACAAAAACGATGTTTTAACACATTTTAAGAGTTGTGACGCAAACGGGCTTTAACTAATAAATTGGTCATCATATTGTCTTTTTATTATCACAGGTATCCCATTTCTTACCGGTACAGAATAAAAATCTTCACTACGAAAAAAACATTTCGTAAATAATTTACACATAAAAAATCTAATGAACAACTAACTTCATTCATGAAATTACCTCAGCTATTAAGTATAGTTATTTTATGTTAAGAGGTACTTTAACAGCTGAGCTTATAAAGGATTACCTATTTCCTTTGTTTTACACCAGAGAACGAAAGTAATTGGTAATAAACATGGCTTAATTACCTTTCTGTCGAAGTGGTGTTTCTATTTTACCTCTCTGTATTTTAATTAATTGTATCTGGGCGTACTTCGATCAGTAAGCCTTTTAAAGTCCTTGATTAAAGTTCTCTTGGTAACATCAATTTTATGGTAACATGAGTCCGACGATTTCAAAAAGAACTACGTTTGACATCATATTATTTCACGTCATTTCTCCTTCTGCAACTTGCTTTAACTTTTTGACAAACTGGCACCTTCCTTCTTCCTTGCGAAATCAAAAAGTGCGTGTAGGTAAATGGTTTAATCGCATTTTGAATTTATGTTTATTGTTTTTTGTATCAATAGCAAACTATTGATAAACTCAAAATTAAAGCGATTTGAACAGATTGAAGGCTTTTCAAACGCATTTTTGCACGTATTTCATTTAAACTATTTACAGGCACTTTTGAACTGTCAAATAGTCGGTCAGTGAAAAAGATGTTGCAAGTCCCAAAGCTTAGTAAGTTCCTATGAAAACGAAAAAATAAAACACCTTTACTGCCCCCATAAGCAGAAGGGGATATTTGCGAAAAGAATGCTAAGAAAAATATGCCTTATTAAGAAAAGATACATCATCTATTAAGGATCATTTTGCCTCGTTTCTCTTTTTCAGTGTAAACATACACACATATAGCAGTGTACATCACTCCATACACTGCTGTATACCTGTTTAAAGTATTATACAGGATACCTATAAGTTTAAAGCGTCCTAAGACGGACTACACTTTACAATAGAGGATTGAGACTTCGCTTTGGGCACATATTTTTCACTGAAAATACCTCCATTCATCGAAGAGAACAATATACAGCCATCTGGAAAAGTAAATACCCTTCTCCTTACACAAAAGAAAATGTCTTGTTTCTTGAATACCTATTTTAGTATGCGTATTATTTTGTCGAGTCTCCGGGTACGGAAAGGACCAATTTCATATTGTATTCTGCGGAAAAGTGGACTCGATGCTAAATAGGCCTCGAAACCACTAGAGCAAAAAAAGATTTTGAATGTCTCCCGGCTGTCATCTGTAGGTATAGCTCTAGACTATTCTAGATCATAGACAGTCGCTACGGGTAGCTAGAAACCTGAACTTTATTTTAAACTTCTGTTGCTCGCGACTTCGTTTGCGTAGAAATTTTGGCGTGAAAAAAAAACAAGTGCTATTCCAGACTATAATCTATCTCTGTGCCAAATTTCATCCAGATCCGTTCAGGCGAGATTGAGTAACAAACATTCTTCCATACATCCAAACTTTCGCATTTATAATAGTAGTAAGATTTGACAACCAGTCTTATCTACTGAATTGCGAAGGGCAGATAGGCAGTCGCCCCATGTAAAACACTGGAATTTAGCTACAACTGGTTATATTTGAAGACCCGTATATAAATGGAAAATGCTCACCAGATTATGAGTAAACTAAGAAGAAACTTATTAAAAGGAACCGCTTTATTAAGACTTTATAAGTCTTATCAGGGGTAGGTAATGAAGCGCAAACAACATGGATGACCGGATAACGTCATTCACCCGATGCCGTTTTATCGACTTTCTTATTATTTTTCTTAGCTTAATACTTTCCGGTCTATTAAGTTATTAAGTTAACAGATCTCGGTTTTTATAGGACTTAGGTATCATGAAAAGATATTTTCAATGAATCACTGTTAATGAAATAAATTGTTTTGAACTATTATCGTTTACCGAAGGGTTAATTAGAGATGTACTTATTACCACATTTCGTCAGTTATATCTATGTCTCATGTAATAGCAGGCAGGCCTATTGCCATCAATCCGGTGAAATATGGCGGTGAAAATCCTAACTCCGAACTAATACTGAGAAATGCCTAATACTGAGAAACCCCAAAGCAATGTACTTGACTTGGATATCAAACTGTCATGTTCAGCACTTCAGCAAAGAGTTTACGAACACTGGATCAACGATGCAGAGAAATTATATTTGATTTAGACACGAAAAACCGAGTAAAAATGTCACCTCAAGTCAGTATTGATAACCACACCAGCCCCACGCTTCATCCATGATCCAATTCACTTACAAACAACATTTTCCGATCAACCCAATGAACATTCAAACTATAGAACCATAGACACCTTTCTACTTACATAAGTTTCCCGATCACTACTACCATAGTAATAGTATTTTCATTCAAATACACCCACCTGCATTGTAGTTTACTACAAAACGTATTGGGTATTCATCCATGTAGCTGTCCAATCGACTGTCAAGCAAATTGTAGTGTGGTGAAATTGCTCGTTGAATGCGTTCTCGCATCGGTAAATGAGATCAGTCGCCGCGCACCGAAATCAGTAAATTGGGACCTTTTTAACCGGTTACACGTGTCGGTTTATAACAGGGTTTTGGTGAGTGGGAAATTAATGTCATCTTTTTTCCGGTGGGAAATCATTCAATGACCTATGCGCCTGTATAGCCATAGAGTTACAATAAATAAACAATTAGTAACAGGCCTCGTTGGTCTAGTCGTCGTAAGCGCGACTATTGAACAAGAGGTCCTGTTCGATTCGCGGGTCGGGTGAACCGTTATGGGGGTTTTCCATTAGTAATTGTTCAGTAACAGCCAAGGAGTCTGGATCTGTGCTCGGTTGATGGCAACAGGCTCGCCCCCGATTCCATGGGACTTTAGCATAACTGGCGAAATGTGGGTGTACTATTAGTTACACCTCTGCCTACCCCTTCGGGGATTACAGGCGTGATTTTATGTTATGTATTATTAACAGGCCATGCAGGGTACCTACAAACACGATCAGTGGTCCACATTAGCACTAGATCGAAGTGATCGAAAGAATCGGAAGTCATGGGGAAATACCTTTGCCCAGCACTGGGATGACGCAGGCTGGTAGTTACAGTAACAGGGTACTTACAAGTGGGTGTTGCTTGAGCATGCGCGTGTGTGCGATAGAGCGGCGCGGGCGCGCGTGGGGCAGGCCCCGGTGCGCGAAATGCCATTCTGTGTCAGAGCCTAGTACCTGTGGAAAAACATACTATGTTATTACTTAGAACTTATATATTAAACTTTAATATAGGGCCACACATCAACTGAAAGTATATCCTCAGAGATTAGCACGGCTGTGAGCACTGCACGGACTCAACTCGAGCTGTTCGGGGTATTATGAAACTCTACACTGCAACGCACCCTTGTTAACAATGGAATTTAATAATAGCATTTTATTTGATGACGTACTTTACAATAAAAGCATTTAAAATTTTCCTGTTTATAATATGTCATATAATTCGGTGTGCTTTTAGCATAGGCCTCCTCCAACTGTTTCTGTCCAGTGCTCTTTCCAGTGCCACCCTAGTCCAGAGAGCATCTCTAGGATACCAGAGGGTGACACTAGAATGCTGCTCAGCTAAAAATGAGGTAAGGTGATGCCTATCCGGTGCAGTGCTTACAAGTGTGTTAAGCCAGCTTTATATTTAAAAAATCCTGCGCTCTGTGCCCTAAAACATGCAGTCAGTGACCTTTGCGCTGCCACCGACGATGCTGTGGAAGTGATCATAGACTAATATATTGGAAGTGATGAAGTTTTTGACAGAAATGCTGTCGTTACAGCCACACGAAGAAAAAAATGTTGCAAGTGAATTGAAAACATGATTCACACAAAGAATAAAGTGTTTTGTATGTTAGAAAAGGTATTTTGCTTTCCACATAACTCTGAAGATAAATGTAAATGGCAATATTTTTCTCAATATGTTGACGGAAATCGAAGGTATTTCTAAGAAACGAGGTAATGGACGATGTGGACAATCTAAATTGAATTTCTTCAGTTATCCCGTATAACATTTTACTACAGAAGGCAAGAATTAAATATTGGAACGTAATATTCTAGAAATCGTTTCAAATAATTACGTTTTATTTATTCCTTTACTCAAATTGTTATCTTGAAGTAAACAATTACCTTCGCTACAGCTAAAGTATCATTAACACCAAGGAAACCGTTCTAATTTAAGATCAACAAAGAACGAGTGCTTTCTATTGTTGCTTTCTAACTTTAACCACTCTGCTCGACAAGATTTTGACACATGACACATCAGCTGAATCGGGGGGGGTGATGCGAACTGTCATGAAATTCAAGAATTTTCGTGAACATTCAGCATTCGATTTTATGAGGATTTAATATGTCACGGCAGCTGTTTCACACGATAAGTTAGTGTTAAATATCTTCAAAACCGTGTTGGGGTTGGTAAAACGGCGTCAGTCTATGGCCAAATATGTGTAAAATACATATTACGACACGCTTCCAAAAAATAGGTAACTTAGCTGCGCTGGAAATAATGTACATAGACAAGTTTCTCGTTTCCTAAAAAAACTCGAAAAGGAAAAATAAATACAGTAACATTCTATCTGCGTTCTTATTTTTGCCATTATTCATACATAATTTCATAAAAAACACGATCAAACTCTTGACAAATATTACTAAGAAGCTATGTTGCAAGTGTTGCAAAATGACACTTTTAGTGCTGACCGTAAACCCAAGTTCTATCAATACGATTAAAAAGTGACATTCAGCCTAATCGATACTCGCAATGAAATCGAGTTTAGAAAAAAAAGAGTTGAGACTGAATTCTTGGTATAAATTCGAATTAATTAATCATTTAATTTTATCTTTTTTATTAATTTCATTTAGTAATTATTCGATGCTTTTGGTTGACTTCAAGAGAAGGAGATTTATAAATACTAAAATCTAAAAAAAAAACTTGATTCTATGTAATCATTTTGATGATTATCTTTCTTTCCGTTCAACTAGCAGCGTTAAATTTGGCAAGAAATAAGTCTCACAGTTAAGGCAAAGAAAAATCAGAAAATGGATCGATTTTCAATTTAACTGTAAGCACGGACAGAACCTATGGCTAAATTGCGTTATTTTTTTTGTTTCAAATTTTAAATTAAGAATACGCTCGCAATTCACAATTTTAAAGTATTTTAATTTACTAGGTACATCATTTATTGTGAATTTGGTTTTATAATATCTGGCGGTTGGATATAGAATGCTCAGGATCTCGGTAGGCATAATAAAAAATTAGTTTGATTCGTCAAAGATTCATTATTTATATTACTTATTCTACAAAATTGTGTATAGTACGGTTGGGTTATTGTGTTAGGTTGGGACAAACTTTTTTTGTTGTTTAGCTTATTCTTTCCCGCTGCTGGGCAAAGGCCTCCCCATACCTTTTCAACTCTTTCGGTGCTTTGCCTTCTCTGCCCAATCAGTCAAGAACGAGTGAGTCCAAATCGTCACACCAGTGTTTCTTGGGCCTGCCTCGGTGACGACGACCGACAAACTTATTGTCCTATATTTCACAATCAGCAGTGCATAGGCCGTATCCTAAATAAACATTAGTTTACTTTTTCAAAGCGGTTCACTGTCTACTCTAAAACCTCTTTTTACAACTGCAAAGTTCAGGTTATCCATCATAGACCGTGGGCCGTGTCACTTGAGTGAGGCCGTGAACAGCTATAAGACAGAACCCTCAGGGCAAGAGTCCTACTCGCATTTCTAGAAGTTTTATTAAAAATACAATTTTATAGTTTTTGGGGTTGCTACTAAACCAAGTTTATCTATGCATAAAAAAAGAAATAGGCTTTCTTTTTTTATGCATAGATAAACAGTGGAAGAGAAGTGGCTGATAAAAAAAAAGTATTTGTAAATAGTGAATACCTAATAACCAATCCAAGCTAACCATAACCCAATTTTGTAGACTAAATATAATTTATCTTGGTGGGAACCAAACAAACACTATGGCCTACCAAGATCCTTGGCGTTCTATATTCAACCAACCAATAAAAAAAAATCACAATAAATAATCTAGTAACTATAAATACAATATAAATTGGAACAGCGAGTGCATTCCTAATTTAAATTTTGACATGGAAATAAAATCGGCGCGAATTTAGCCATAGATTAATCTGTTCTGTGTATTGTTGGGTCGGTTTTAATACCTACAATGCACGAAAATCTATTAAGATCACCATTATAAAAGCTTAAAAAAATATTATAACATTTTTTATTGTATTTAACGCTTAAAACAAAATTATTTTAATTTCTATCTATCGATTTCTTAAATTCCTTAAATTTAATTACTCGATTCAATCGAAATTTACAAAACAAGAATCGATTGAAATAATCGCTTTCACACATCACAATAATTAAAAAAAAAAATGGCCGTCAATTTCGAATACAAATTGAGTAGTGGTAATGAATATTACGTGTTATTCGTCCTGAATTAGTAAATTACGCTAAGATCTGGGCATTTTCATGTTGTTTAGAATATTTGAAATTATATTTATCACATTTGTTATCGAATCTTTATGCGTTTGTGTGATATAATGTGAAAAATAAAAATGTAAACACGCACGATTGGCGCGAAACTTCGACTTTAGATACCAAAATTCATCATTACCACTGCTTATTTAAATTGAACTATGGATGAATTCGTCACATAATTAAATGACGAGTAAATTATTCTCAATAAAGTGGAGTTTGGTTGTCCGAAAACCACAATTTTTATGATTTTTAGCCTCAGCCAGCACTGCTGTCAAAATGGCGATGACCGTATTTACGCATTTGGATTTTGTAAGGTGAAATTAAGAAACTTGCGCGCTAAATACAAAAGTTTTAATGGCGTTGACATATGAGCTTTTTATCCAACTCTCTTAATTAACACACACTTATAGTATTTGATTATCAGAATATTAAATATTTACATAAATAATGAGGATGACGTATGACTTAAGTGCTAGCCCCTTTGGGGGCCGATACCGAGCCAGCGGAGGTTTGTATGTCAAGCCCCCAAAGGGGCCCGTACCGAACTATATGGTTAAAAGACAATTCAAGTCCCCTTTCACGTACAGTAACGTCTCTAAACAAAAACATTTTGAAAGATAGAACAACAAACATCGTCATCATTCATTTGTTTTTCTCGAAACATTACGAACATTTGCCAGACATTTGAGTTTGGGTCTTTGGGAAGAATATCAAACCTTATTAGTCTAATGACTGGCCAGTTTCATCACGCTCTTTTTTTATATTTCGAATTATTTTTCATTTAGTAATTACACGAAAAACTATCCAATGCCGTTGTACACATAGAACTAGAAATGTTGTAAAATAGCTATCAAGTTTAGTGTACAATAAACTATATTCGATCTCACTACACGAAAAATTATTGTTGAAAAAACCAACATATTATAATACACTTATTCGAAATAAATAATACTAAACCCTATCTGAAACTGTAGCTGCACGTCGAAACATTACTAGAAACGTGTGTATCAACAGATTGGAATAGAGGCACTAAAGCAAATCCCGCGATCTTTACCCTAGATTTATATACGCGGCAATAAAACCAAAATGGCGGAGGAACCGAGCGTAAATATGGCGGGAATCAACGTTTACATTCCAAGGCGACATCGGGTGTTGGAGAAAATTACGTTGTATTGGCGAGATTTGCAAGGGCGCGTTCGGTTCATGTTGTAAATGTTAGTGAGAAATGTGCGGGATTTGGAACTTAAGGAAACTATATTGCTAAAGAAAAGCAATAGTTTTGTGGAAAAGGCTTACTTCAAAAGGCTTTAAAGTTACCGGTACTGTAATTTCGAAAAAGTTTCACATCAGTTTTATGATTTGTTTTGAAAATTAAGTAAAAAAGTAGATAAGTAGGCATGTAAATAACAAAACAAGTTTTGAAGTCCTTTCAAAGGAGGCTAATTGCAAAATAGGTTTATCTGTATGTCAGCCAATTAGAGTTACCCTACATAATAAATATATAAGGTATATATTTATATATTTATTATGTACCCTCAGACATAAAACAAAGAATTTCCTCCCCATAACACTTTCATATTTGATGAGCGTAATAAGAGAAAGGAGGATACAAAGTTTTTATCTTCATTTCTTATTATTTATTTACTCTTGACGGAAAGAGGGCCAACGCACTAAACTTATTAGGCTTAATAGAACGTATTCCTGGTGATACAAAATATTACAGCCAAATGTAGCCTCATATGCATTATATTCGGTGCATTAATATTTAAAAAAAAACCATGAAAAATAATTTTCCAGAAAATCAAAAAGAAGCTAATGTATAGACGCCAGCACATCAAGTTACCACAATCTGTCAAATTTATTTAATAGATTTTTAGCTTTGTCGCTAAAGCATTAGGTTCAAGTGTGTTTGTATTTAATTTTATAGTTTCGGGTAGCTGGATGTGCTGCTTCTGTATATAAACTCGCTTTTTATTTTAACTGTAGGATTCTAATTTACTTTTCCTTTTGATACAAAGATGGCATTCTATCTAGTACACATGTGCTTTTTTCCATTACAGTTACTCTACTTATATGTATAAACCTAGCCTACTTTGCCAACCACCTGCTACGCAAAAGCAAAGGCATCGACGCGTCGATCATCTTCAATCTTTTATATAATAATAATAATAATATAATATATCATTTATTTCAGGTAACAAAGACCCATAACATATATACCTTATAGACTATCATACATATTTATAAAAACCAGAAAACAAATGTTATTATTGTACACGAAGTGACGGCGTCGTGTTGCGCTGCGTGGTGTCGCGTAGCCTTCCGCGGAAACGCCGAAACATGACACCCTTCGGCCAAAACTCTTCCTTGAGGAAGGTCTCAATATGATGAGTCGGAACTCGCACCACGAACGACTTAAAATTCGTGTTGTGGCGCGACTCCAACTTCTCAACCCTCAAGGTCCAGCTGGTCTTCGCTCGGACATACTCCACGATCTCCTCAACCTTCGTGGTGTGATGTAGCCGGGACACATAAAGCTGCGTCGTTGGTATTGCCGGACGCAGCACATTGGGTCCAGCCAGCGCGGTCCCGCACTGGTTCCGACTAGGGGGCTTCTTCCTCTTCTTCCTCTCCACCTTCACGAAGCCTTCCTTGTCACACGTGCCCGTAGCTGGGCCTTGCTGTTTCGAACCCTTGTTGTCAGGTTCACAGCTCTTCTTTTCCCCCTTCTTGGTTTGTGACACAGGTTTGTGCGTGTCGACGATAGCAGTGTAGGCACGTTTTGGGGTCGACGTACCCACACGAGTCACTACTTCGACCGGCATCGAGTCAGCGACGGCGGCGGCGTAAGTTGCAACGCGTGCAGTATCAGCAGCGGGTGACGCAGTGGAGCTCGCCGACCCAAAACTGCCGGCGCACCGTATATGACCTACATCTTTTCTTCGGCAGGTACTTACCTTTAATTATGTATGACAAGCACACGTATCCGTTGTGAAAAATCAATAAGCTTGAATTTGAAGAATAAGATAAAAGAATATGGGAAACTTTCTCTTTTTGAACTTCACTGCTGTCAGGTAAAAATATAATATTGAAACCATACTGCTAGACTTACACTTTCTTCAAATTGCTAATCAGATTGTGTCATGTATAAAGCGGTTAGCGTATAATCTAATATTAAAAGTCATCGGGTAAATTCAATTGACAGCTTAATACTAATTAACAATCGAATATTGAAACACGAGAATATCAAGCCTCGGTTTTCCAACGGTGTTCTAGAATTTTCCAGAATTTTATGGGATAGCAAATTTTTCAATATTCACCACATAAAAAACACAACTAGCTCCGCTTTCTAATGAGGAAACTAATTTATAACTCATCTTACTAAACTCATCAAGCAAGCCTTCAATTTTAAAATATTATAGTTAAACCTCACAGAAAACGAGTTTTAATCACAAGGATAAGTACCTACGTTTTAAACAAGTTTTAAACTCAGTATTCATGTCTTCAAACTACACTGTTTACCCACCAAACATTTGTGTTGCCACACTTAATTAAAGTTGGAACAACTTCTACCAACGCCAAACAGTACCTTCCGAAGTATACACAGTAACGTAGATAGTTTACGAAGAAACTTCCGAATCCAACTTCCCCTTAGCTAAAAGTTCAAATAATGTTTCTTTTTCACAATATTAAAAAAGCAAGAAACCTTTTTAGCATTCCCATAAAAAATTGTACAAATTAAAAAGATTTTTTTTAAATCACCATCTCATCAAATTCGAATTTGGAATCCATTATTCCAAGAAATACGGGCCTGTTATATTCAACGTCGGTTTAATTAAAAGTTACGCTAATATAGGTTCGAGGAAAACAATTTCGGTTTATGTCTCCTTTGGCAAAATGTACTATTACGATTTCTTCTAATGTACATCGAATTAATTTGCCTGGATTTATTAGTGACGCAAATGCCTTAAGGCCTAGCGACTGAGGCGAAAATGAAAACCAGCTTTACTGCTTGGAGAATAAAGTCCGAGTGGCTATAACGTTTTATAGCCAATACGCCGCCAATTGCGCGTTGTTTTCACGTGTAAGTGTAATAATATTGAGGCGAAAAGGTTAATTGGTATTATAGCAGCGCGGCTCCAGCACTTAACGATTACAAACACGCCCTGCCTGGAAGCGTGAATATCAGACTACATAGGACATTGTTTAGGTTTACAGTTACTTTTGAGACTAGCGAATTGCAGGTTGACTGTTATAAAATGACTTAAACGTAGGAACATCGGTGACCTTCGTTCTAGTAATCTTTGAAAAGAAAATGTTATGAAGCTCACACAAGCTTATGACATGTGATGTAGGTATAATGATTTGAAACGTCACATGCAATCTCGACAGATCAATAAATGAATAATATTCAATGTTCCAGAAGGACAAGGTCCTTCTTACGTTTTTGCAGATGGCAACTTCTCGTCGTTGTGCCGAGTCTAATATCAGTCTGTTCAATTCAAATTGTCATTCTTTTGATGTTTTATTTATTATAAAGATCTACGCTTTGGAATAGGCAACTACAGGATTTTGGCAGATTTTATGTACTTATTGTGGACTGGGACAGTAGTTTCATCGCTTTGTTTTAGAATAAAATATACTTTGACAATTTAAAACTGCCTGGAAATGATTTAATTGAAATAAATGTGTTGAAGTTGAGTTTTCTTAAAAAAAATAAGTCATTTATCCGGAAAGAGCAGAATTCGATCCGATATGATAGATTTAAGAACAATAAAAACCAGCCAAGTGCGTGTCGGGCCGCGCACAATGTAGGGTTCCGTAGTTGACCATCAAAATATGCAGACACTTCCTACGGTTCGATTTGCCTCCGAACGATGATTTTATTGTAATAATAAAAAACAAACATACATTTGCAGTTGAAAAACCTGTGTTCCCATACATTATGTTTTGGAAAATATGTTATCCAAATAAATTTTACAAGTTGGTCGACTATTACTCGTAAACTTGCAAATTCTACTTAGTTGTGATAGTTTTTCTTTTAATTTCGTTATATAATAATTATATAATATTAATTTGAATTTTGTCATGCACCCAAACATAACCGTTTAGCTGGTAGAGGGGGTGACACTTGAGTCTAACAAAAATTTGCACTTTAAAGCTTAATATTTCTCAAACGAATCCCTTAATCGAAAAATTATTCGAACAAACTCGCAATATTTTTTTAAATATACCTATCCAATGGCATCCCACATGGGGTACGCGAGAAAAAAGAATCCCCGCTTTACGTGTAGGTACTGGAGATACCGTAAAACATACTTTTCGAGATTTTATTTTACCACTTTGTCGGCTTTTATATTCATGCCAAATTACAGCTTTCTAGTACGAAGAGTATTTGAGCTAAGCTGCGGACAGAAAGACAAACGGACATGGTGAAACTATAAGAGTTCCTACCCTTGTGTGTTTATTCACTACGAAACCCTAAAAATGCAAATCATTTGTTCAAAAATATAGAAAGAAGGTTGGAATATTCACGAATAGGTGCGCTCGTGGTTAAATAATAACAGTCGCTTGGGTCGACCTTCAAGATTAAACAGGGCTTGCCAAAGTCGGTCCGTGGCTGTGTAACCAGAACCACTCATTACATAGTGATTTACCTTCGTACCTCGGAAACCACTTTAATCCGTATTCCCCGCTGTAATTTGTAGGTCCTTAACCAGTGGTTACACGTAGTCAGTGAAAGTCTGACCATAGTGACAACCAGTCTGACCAAGGCGAATCATATGACCCAGTACTGGTCCATGTAAAATACTGATATTCAGCTGCAACCGGTTAGAATGGAAGCCTATCAAAACATAGTTGAAAAGGCTAGGCAGTTGATGACGCAGAAAATATATTCCATACATTGTGCCCTTTCAAGACAGTAAACTACAGATCGGAACAATTGTACCTTTTCTGCTTATCCCTCACGTCATAAAAGTTAACCAAGGGTAACAAGTTACTGCGCCTCTAACCGTTATGGGGTTGAATACGTAAGTAGTTCTAGCCTTTTAGCCGCCATTTTACTGTTTCAAAGGTTACAAGCGTGAGCACCAACTTTTCTTTTTAGTTATTATGAAATAACAAACTTATACTTCACTTGTTAGCGATTAAAGAATTTGTTGTTCCTGACTTTGAAACTTCAGGGGGTGAATGGTATATAAGTTTATTCCATTCACCCTTTGATATGTAAAGTATTTTTTATGAATAACACGGCAAATTATGGTTAAGTAATAAAACCCAGACCCTCTTACAGAGAGGGTCTTACAGAGAGGAGGCCTGTATCTCAACAGTGGGCACGTTACAAGCTTTCAGGAGTATGAAGAACAGGGTGTATAATTCCTCATCCCCGAATGTAAAGAAAGAAACCAGAGTATCTGGTGGGCTACTGCTCGACAGTTGTAGTAAGGTTTTTCTATAAGTTCTTATATCGCGGAGAACTCTAATAGTGCGACGCAGGAATTTGATTATAGTTTTTCATTTGCGTCATAGTTGGACTTACAGTACTTTTAACTATCTACAGGCTGGTTTTAATTATGTTTGTAAAAAGCAGTTCCACGTTTATTTGACTATTGAGATGTCTCTTTTCAAATAAAACGTTTCAATTCAAACATGGAATGGTCATACCTATCGATATTCCCGAGCTACATGACTAGAATAGAACCAGATTAGTGAAGTAACTTAAACTTAACTAAAAGGCTGAGTTTTAATGAATGCCAAAAATGCCATAAATGTTGGGATACCAGTTCCGAAAGGAGACCTGCATAGCTATTCACAAACTCTTCGATTCGATTTCGATCCGCAAAGTCGTATGTCTATCTCGCTCGCTTACGTAATGCCAAAAAAAGATAGACATACGACTTGTCGAATCGAAATAGAATCGAAGCGTTTGTGAATAGCTGTGCTGTTGGAGCTGCCTAGGGATAATAGGTACACACAACGACACATCAAGCTATTCATTTCCAGTACAACATGGCGTCGCTTTGTATAGATTTTCCGTATAATGAGAGATCCGTATAAACTGGTTTTGGTGCGTACAATGTGGCGCACAGAAACCAAAAAATATTCCCTAAGTTCTTACATATTTCCAAAGAACATTAATAATGAGGTCACTTTATCACCCGTTCGAATAAACCCGCCTGAATAAACTGTGTATTCATTCCCAGAGACTTGTTATAAAGTTTCTTCGCTCCTCCGGGGTAAACAAGCGTATCTGAATACAAAGAGATCAGACTCGATCGAGACCTCTTTACAGAACTATACTATATCGCAGAACGCAGCCTTGTAAACTCAAAAGATTTGTCGCGCGAAATCCGGATTAGAACCTTACAGAACCGTCCACCGAATTGATTTTACGAAGTCAGCCATATTAGTTTGACCGAAAATGCCAATATTAGCAAAGGCTTTGCACGAAACTGACGTAATAATGTATTTATGGTTTACAGTTGTTTGCCTACAAACTAGCCGTAATGAATATTTAATCGGATCAATGCGAAACTTGCAAAGTAAATGAATAAATTATTTTAATCGAAATTCAAAACGATTAATCTATTTTAAGGGTAACTAAATTGCTTTCAAGATTCTACTAAGTACATTACTAACGGAGCAGTTTCCAAACAAAGTACTTAACACAGTAGCCTTTGTAGGTACATACGCTGTAATGTTGCAATTTTCATATATGTGTTTTTTTATATTTTGTTGTCTACAATAAAGAATAAGAAGTTTAAAAAAAACAGCCATACCCATTATGGCACCAATCACATATGAAAAGAACAGATTCAAATTTATAAACGAGTTTGTAATAGTGCTGTTTGTTTCAACGTTCAAAACATCATAATGCTCAATTGCTCACGTAACATCACAAATTCATCAACAACAGATGTTGTCAAAAGTCCCGCCATTTTCTACGGAAGCCCGTCTTGATTATGTAAATACTATCTTCCGCCCCAGTCTGAATACAAATATCAAATGTGACCTTTAACTTCATGGTTGAATGCCTCTGCTTTATGTTTGTTACACAACGCGGGTCACGTGTTTTTGTTCTTTTTCCTTTTGTTTCTCGCTATCATTCTTTTCGCCTGGAATTTTATGATGAATGTTGCCATATTTCTAAAAACTTAATCGAATGAGTTCTTAATAAAAGAATCGTTTAGTTTCTCAATAAATTGCCCTGGGCAAATGTCATTCTATCAAAAATTGTCTAAGGAGTAACGATGGACAAGAAATGAATGGAACTGACATAAGAGGAGACAGGTCCTGCGAGAAATTTAAAAAACAACATTTGAAGAAACTGTTGCCGCGCTGCGTCAAACCTGCCCCCGTAGAGTAATAATAATAATATAATAATAATAAAGATTTTATTGTCGAACTAGAACTAGATTACATGGCAAAGTAGTATAAAATAAAGCACAAGCAAATAGTTTCTTAATCTAGTTAGTGAGTGCCGTACTGCTCTCCTAGATAGGTTACAAAATAACCTGTGTTTAGGAGAATGAGAGTGCAATAGGGACAGCTGCAGCTCAGACCGATTATATCACAAAAATTTTGACGAGATCTTCGTTTCGTATTCTCATTTTTCCTCCTCGAAAACTGAGCCGCTGAACATTAAAATTTTAAGAAAGAGTATGTCTAGATTCCTTTCAATTTATTTTATGTTGAAAACTTTTAGAATTTATCTGGTAGTCCTCTAATCATGGCCGTAAAAATGGGTCATTTATGACAATTTTGGAGGATCATATTTTCTTTACTTATTTGTTGCTAAAAAAAGGAAATGTCAGGGACGTGACTATAGTAGACCTTGATTTTCTGAAAAATAATAGCTCTAGAGGCATTATTCATGAAGAAATAATGGGAATACGAAACGTCGATTTCGTCAAAATACGAGTATGTATGGAAAAATCTCCTTAAGAGGGTACCTTATAAAAACCCTGTTGAACATCGTTGGAGAAAAGTAAACGCTTTGAGCGATCGCCATTAGTCTTGGCCCACATGAATGTAAAAGGAGGAAATTAGAATACTGCGTAAAATACAAAACATAAGGGTTTTTTTATAATATATTTTTTTCGGAAAGCAGATTTTATTCGTGACTTTAAAACAAGGCTGACGTACTGAACTACTGACCGACGTAGTTTGAGATTGTTAGGGAACTACCAGGCAATGGGCTGCAAAAACATTGCGGAAGAAGAATTAATTATACTATTTAAAAAAATTAACAAGTATCGTAGCTGTAAAGGTGGAATATTTACAAAAATAATTTTGATAAAATACGTCAGGTAGTTTCAGATCATAGCGCATTCAAACAAACAGTCTTCAGTTTTATTACCAGACTGACCCAGAAGGAGGGTATTGTTTGTCGCGCGTATGTACATTGTATGTATGTCCGTGTAACCTCGTATCTGGAAACGGATGAACCGATTTTGTTAAATTACGTTCGTCGTTAGATTCGTCTTGGAGGCGCGACTGTCACAACAAAAAAAATCGGCGCCATACCTATTGTAGGAGTGTATTTCTTTTTTCTTCCTAGATCGTCGAGCGGGGTATCGAAATGAAGGGTTTTAAAACGTGATTATAAATAATATATAAATTACTTAAGTATAATGTTCGTCGTGTTTTTTATTTTTATTTAATGTAAGTTTTAATTTTACCTTACTTTTCATTGAACGTTAATTTATTTATTTTAAGTAGAAATTTATGCACCTTGTAGCCTGAAACACAGGTTCAACCTAGTTCAGGCAATAACCAACTGTGCTCTATTTTATTTGTTAAGATATTTCATTGTAAATGTGCCCTTTTTATAAATAAACCATTATTATTATGACGCTTATTCATTTTTAAACATATTCTTTACATTTTTAAATATTTAAATATAAAACAATATAAGAAAAACATTTAAAAATACAAAAAATAGGAGTCCGCCGGTGTCGGGAGCAGGGTCCAAGCTACCGGTGGTTAGGGCTCCAGAGACAGGAACCTCCTCACAATGCGAGCCGTATCGAGGAGTACTGCCTTCTGAATCAGGCCCTTGATCCAACCGCCTAAGGAGAGCCTCGATAGATGGTCATCGAGGCTCTTGGCCATAAGGCCATTGGCCGTCACGACAATCGGCACAATGATAGCCGAGTTCACATTCCACATGTCGACAACCTCGTGTGCCAAGTCGAGATATTTTATTTGTTTCTCTTTCTCAGCTTTCACGAGGTTCTCGTCATGCGGGATGGTAACATCGACTATCATTACGCGGCGCGCTGATCGGTCTATCACCACTATGTCAGGCTTATTGGCAACAATAGTCCTGTCAGTAATGATAGACTGATCCCAGTACAGCGTGACATGGTCTTTCTCGAGAACTGGGTCGGGCACATACTTGTAGTACGGTACCTCAGATTCCACAAGTTTATATTTCAAGGCAAGTTGCTGGTGAATAATCCTGGCTACTTGGTTGTGCCTGTGCAAGTACTCGCCGTTAGCTAGACGAGAACAACCAGAAATAATATGTCTGATGGACTCACCCGGACGGTGGCATGCCCGACACACGTCAACCGTCCCGTCCTTCATAATATGTTTCCGGTAGTTGTTCGTTAACATAACTTCATCCATAATCGCACAGACAAAACCCTCAGTTTCCCCAAAGAGGTCACCGAAACGTAGCCAGGACACGGACGCTGGGAAATCTACATCCGGCCCATGAAGAGCCCGGTAGAAGCGCCCGTGAAGCTCCTTGCCTTGCCATACTTCCTTGCGGTCATCATTAGTAAGTACCACAGGTTTGCGCCAGTTCTCTTTAGCCATGGACAGCGGGGTGAGTCCCTTGTCCACTGCGACCACATCTCGGTGTATACCCACTTCGCCTTTTAAAAAATATTCTCTGAGACTGCACACCTCGCGGTTGTGGAGGGTCTTGGCGTTTAAAAAGCCACGACCCCCACACTTCCGCGATATGTACAGCCTCATCACCGATGATCGTGGGTGATGCATCCGGTTTGCGGTCAGCAGTGTACGAACTCCTATCCTATCCAGGGCATCGAGTTCGGTCTGAGTCCATTTGAGTATGCCGAAAGAGTACATTAAAACCGGCATGACCCAACCGTTGAAGGCACGCACCTTGTTTCCGCCTGAAAGAAGGCTATTTAATACCTTCTTCAGGCGTCCAAAGAAGCGCTCCCTCAACGATTGCTTCATGTCAGTTACGTTAATGCCTAACGCTTCCGACATACCCAAATACTTCTAACTTTCGGATGAGGAGAGGGATCTGAGGTGTATGGCATCCGAGAGCTGAATTCCCTCGGGTTCCATAATCTCCCCCCGCTTTACATACATGACTGCACATTTGTCCACACCAAATTCCATCCTGATGGCGCTACTAAAAGTTTCAGTTACTTTCAGTAGCTCCATCAGTTGCAATTTGTTGGGGGCAGAGTTTCAGATCATCCATGTAAAGAAGGTGAGATATGACCTGACCACCTCTCCTCAACCGGTAGCCTAGACCTGAATCCTCCAACAATGTGCTTAGAGGATTCAGGGCTAGACAGAACCAAAGTGGACTCAGACTGTCGCCCTGGAATATTCCCCGTTTAATCCATACAGGCTCATCGTTCCCCTGGATCGGTCGACATCCTGGATATCGAAGGACCGTCCTCCATTGCCCCATACATGACTCAAGGAAGGCGCGTAGAGTTGCATCTATCTTGTACAACTCTAGCACCCTCATGAGCCATGTATGTGGCACCGAGTCGTAGGCCTTCTTATAATCTATCCAACATGTCGAAAGATCCTTGCGGGATCGACGAACCTGTTGGCTAATGGCCATGTCGATGAGGAGTAGCTCCTTAGTACCGCGGGACCCGTTCTTACATCCATTTTGAGAGGCAGACATAATGGAGTTTTTGTCAATGTGTGTATTAATTTTCACTCTCAAAATGGATGTAAGAAGCTTATAGACCGTCGACAAACACGTGATCGGTCTATAATTCTTGGGCTCCGCGGGACTACCTGACTTATGGAGCAGGTGGGTAATACCTGTTGTTAGAAATTGCGGTAGCGACCCAGACTCTAAGGCTGACTGGAATTGGGATGCCAGGCAAGTGTGTGAACTACTAAGCCATTTGAGCCAGAAGTTGTGCAGTCCGTCCGGTCCTGGTGACTTCCAATTCGGTAACGGACGAACTGCTCTGGCTACATCTGTTGCTGTTATTAAGATTGGCTCCATTTCTGTGATAGGTTCACACACTCGCTCGACATCACGCATCCAGTCAGCCTCAGTATGGCAGACGGGCATCGACCAGATGCTGCGCCAAAAAGAACTCGTGACGGTATCATCTGGGCGGCACACGTCTGTCATATTTTGCTCGGGTCGCTCCCATGCTCTGTATACCCACCTCTCATCGCTCTGGAACATGCGATTCTGTGAGTATCGATCAACCCGCCGCTTATACCGCCGAATACGGTTCGCCCATGCATAAACTTTCTGCTTCAGGAAGTCGATGCGCTCTGTGACACGGGACATGTATTCTTGAGGACTGATTTCAGTCCCCGAGAAGGCCCGCCTCACAAAGCGCATCACACGTGGTCGTGTATTGCCCTCCCTGAAGCAGTATAGTTTGCCGATGAGTACCCTGGCCCCGTCGATACGATGTTCGATCCTGCGCTGCCAGGCTGGTACGGCTGGTTTTGGTCGGCTAGCTAAGTCACAATTTGGGAATTTTACATTAGCTAGACGACATGCCGCAACAGCCCCACAGTACAGGATCGAGTGCGTATCAACGAGGTCCTCGCTACTCTCGAATATATTCTTGAGTTGCGAGTCCAAGGCACACACCAGCGCTCTATTTTTCTTATGCATGGGTAACCGTGGTAATCGGGGCCTAAGTTCGGTAGGAGTGGATCGATACTCACGAAGCGCATCCTCCAGTGCGCTCCTCAATCGGTCGTTGCACTGGCTACTTACCGTGACAACCCTATCATCTTCCTCTACAACAGCAGGGTTGGACCGCGGTGGGGTTGCGTCAATAGCTGTCGCTCGCATCGCGGTTTGTGACGGAGTCAAGACGATAAGGTTGCTCAGTACCTCTGAGCGCAGCCTATCAAGCGCGGCGTCGTCCAACATGTGATTGCGTTGGATGACCCGCACCTGATCCGACAGTCGTTGGGCCGAGACGTTGACGGTTGGTTCAAGTTCCTGGAACAGAGACAGCATCCTAACACGGTACGCAGTGAGGTTAGTTCCCCCCTCTGTAGACCCGTAATATGCGCGCATGACGTTCTCGTTTATGGACCGAGTCCATCTCATGCGCTGCACACAACCACCGGCAGCGGGGACCCGGCTCGGGGCCGGATGGCCCCTAAGTCCCAAGCTCCTCGGTGGCCGGCCTCTCCCCTGCCGACGCACAGGTGTTGGCGACGTCGGCGGAGAGAAATATTCGTCGCTGGAGCTCGACGCAACTGCCGCTGCCGGTAACACAGGTGATCCGGGGTCCGGCGGCGGCGAGGCGGAGCTGAGCGACGAGTCCGGGGTTGGTAGGCGTGCGCGTTGGGATGCAGCTCTTGTTATCATTCTTTGGTTATGATCATCGTCTTGTTAATTTGTTCTTGATTTTCTCCGTATTTTATTGTTGACGCCGTTGACAGACGTCATTTTCATATTTAATTTTTTTGCCTTGTGGTTTTCCAAATTTGTTGTATTTCCTTCATTAAAAAGGTCTATTTGAAATGGTTTTAAAGAACGGTATGTGAACTGTAAATATCTTTGTATTCAAATGAATATTTATATTAAAATAAAAATTTCGATGATAAAACCTAAGTGATTGATATACTGGGTTGCCACGTTATTTTATTATTATTATTATTAATGTTTTAAAGTATTTCGAAACGATAAATCGTATAAAAAGTGAGAATACTTCAGATTTTATTAGAACTAATCAGACTGGTTATATTAATAGGTATATATATGATGCCATTGATATTTTCTTCAAACATTTCATCAAAAACAAAGGGACCACTCAGAATTGATGTTCCGTGTCCACAAGCTCAAAAGGTACCAAATAATCCTTCTTGTACCTTTTACGTAATCCTACCCGCACCTGGCAGATGCTTCCAAATATAAACCTGTCTTTAATGCTGTACCTAAGTCCTTTGACATGGACTTAAAAGCTTTCAATGCACCTTCTTAGTGTAAATATGAAAGAACACTCGTAATCTTAATGTATTTCCTTACGTACAGTTAGTAGGTGTATACAGGAAAAACGTTACATCATTTTTTTGTTCTAGACTCTACCTGGGAACGTTCTAGTTACGGAGAAATTGGGGGTCAAAGTTCCAACTTTATCACATTTTTTTTTAAATACATCTTGTTAATGTGAAACACCTCCACGACCCCCGTACTATTCAATAAATCCATCAGCACAATATTTTGAGTACGTTACATTGAGTCCTACCGTAAAACTTGATAAAAAAAGTCGTTTCCCAGCAAAAAAATAAAAATATAAAAAATAAAAAAATTATAATAATAATTTAATAAAATAATAATAATTGATTATTTATTATTATTTTTTTATTTTTTTTTATTCTATAATATAATAATAAGTTTTGCGTAAAGTTACTTAGTTTGATGTACATAATGCTTGATTGACGGCTTCTTGAAGGGTCCGTTTACACCCTGTACTTACAAATAGTTCCAGGAAACATACCTGTTTGAAACACAACGCCGCAAATGATATAACCTACCTACAGTACCAACCTCCGGTGTCTACAGGAAGTGACGTCGGTTTGTTTTTCTACCGACCCACATTGTTTTTGTTTTGTTAGAGCTTCAATTACGCGGTCATTTGAGTGATTAAAAGGCGGTGGTATTGTTGACTTCGTGTGGGAGTGATGAAGAGGGACGTTTTGAGAAATTAATTATTGGTTGTTGTTGGTCGAGTGGTCGCAAGCGCGACTGCAGAGGTCCTGGGTTCGATTCCCCAGTTCGGCGAAGTGCTATTGGGTTTTTCCATCAGGAATTTCTTAGTAGCAGCCACAAAGGCTGGATTTAAATTGCAATATAGGCTCTCCCCCTATTGCCTACATGCGACTTAAACATAATTGACGAAATGTGGGTGTACTATTGGGTACACTTCTGCCTAACCCTTCGTGGATTTCAGGTGTGATGTTATGATATGTAATTTTAAAGATGATTTTACAGAAAAGTATTGGTCTTTGGACTTACTTTGGCGCCGGTTGTTTATTTTTGTTGAACCAACACTAAGTATTACATGGTTAAGCGCTGTCCCTATCAACCAAGGTGAAAATGTAAAAAAAGCCATTAACTAACGTCATCTTATTATAAGTATTTGTAGTGACGTGGCGGGATCCAATCAAAAAAAAAATGAAAACCGAGCATGTCAAACACTCTTTATTCAACTGTAAAAATTATAATAATAAATCAGTATGAAGGCTAAAAAAATTATATTCCAAGCTATCTAAAACTGGTCCTACCTTATGACATTGAAGGGTAATTTCCTCAACTCACAAAAGACACTATGACATCACACTTACTAACTCAACCACTCCAAAAATAAGTACACTCATTGCCTAACAATGTTATTTGAACCACACAACATATAACTATATAACTTCATCCACCACGTACATTAGCCACATTTATGCAATTAACTCGGCAGCATTCAATTAGGTAATAGCACTTACCTAGGTACAGTTAAGAACATTCATATGAGTACATGTCTTATCAACTAAAACTGATGTTATTCTACTATAATCACCATCTGCCTAGCCTTTTCCCAACTATGATGTGGTTCAGTTTCCAGTCTAACCGGATTTAGTTGAATACCAGTTTTTAACTATAGTCTCCGACGACTCCGAATCGTTATTCCACAAGAAAATTGCTTTTGGATTTTAGAAAATGTACACATATTTGTGCTCGTGACTGTACTTGGTTTGACCTGACACCGTTTATAGCAATAGGTCAGGTGACCTGACCTGCATCAACGTGCTGAAGAGTTTAACTATGTGTGTATGTATCGTTTGATTAGCTTGTGAAAATTTGTATTTGTGAATGTTTTATTAATGAGTTTAAGTTTGAAAAAGATTAGAAAATTTATTTTTTTCGAGTTTTTTTTTTCAGATTATGAGATTTTCTGAAGTGTATGTAAGTATAATTTTTTTTTACCTAGCAATTGCTCTTTGCCAATTTCTATAAGTTTTTAACAAAATGTGTTGTGTGCGTGTTATTAGGTAGAAATAGTGACCATATTTCCAAAAATATCATAATAAATAAAAAGATTTATAAAATCTATAAATAAATTTCACTTAGATAATTTTATACTTATATTAGAGCAGAAGCAAAACAATCTGCCGGTAGTGCCGTTCGTTTCTATAAAAGAGTAAACAGATTTTAATCAAACCCAGGTCAACTAGAAACAGATAAACTATGCAAAGCTCAGCTGCCAAAAAAAGAAAACTTCTAAAGAAATATGGATAAACAAGGGCGCACCTTCGCCATGATTGATTGAACATTTTATGTTGAACAACATTTGTTGTTACGTCTTGTTACGTCTTTAAAATTCCAACATGTGTATTTGCAACAGGTGCTCTGGTCTCTGATACTTAACAGTTATAAACAAAGTTTGCGATGCTACTACTACGCTAAACATTTTATAACGTACGAATTTCACTAAAAAGTTGGGAAAATCTGGCTTGTTGGAAAAATCTGAAAAAATCAGGCTCGGATTAAAGAAAGAAACTCAAGACTGTAACTCATCACCATTCTCCTGCCGTTATCCCAATTCATTTGTAGTTGGCGCAGCATGTCTTCTTCTTCCATACTTCTCTATTACTCGTCATCTCAGCAGTCACCTCCTTTCTTGCCATATCATCCTTCACACAGTCCCATCCATCGTTTATTTGGTCTTCCTTTACTCTTATAGCCATCCAAAGTCATACTCAAAACTTTCCTCTCGACATTTTCCTCACGATAACCGATTACCACACAACTTTTCAGTCACTTTCCGACTCAAGAAAAAAACAATGACTGGTTGACTGAATTATGAACGGCCAATCGAATCACTTGATTGACACGATAATTTTCGTTCCAGAAAGCGGGGATCAACTGCACAAACCCACATAATTGCTGATTGGGGATTTTTCCAATGTTTGCATTATTTCTTCTTGGAAACAATTACCCCCTTTTTTTTTTTTTTTTTTGGGGGGTGAGAAATCATCAAATGACTCCTCCCGCTCTGGGCGGAGCGGAAGGGAGTGTCAGACTCTTACTGACTAAAAAACACCCATGTTCCTTCATTGGCCCTTTATGTTCCAGGGCCGCGGTATCTCTTTCGAACAGTCCCGCAGCCCTGGCAGGCAAACAATTACCCCCGAAGTGAAGTTCGGGGAAAAAGAGAAAGGACTCGATACCTAATAGATCTTCATAAAATCGCTATCTCCATCGACAATAATAGATCTTTATAAAACTGCTATCTCCATCGACAATAGACAGATGATACCTATTAATCCAATATAGCAAGAAAAAATTTAAACTTTACCAAAATATCCATGTTTTAAAGGTACAGACGCTAACACATCAAATTACCCGAAACTGCCAAATTTTGCTAATTAACCTGGAACCTAAAGCTTTAGCGCTGATGTTGGAAATCTATTAAAGAAATTAGACAGATTGTAGTAGCTTGATGTGCTGGCGTCTGTACATCCATAAACACACGACTTTTTTTGCACAGGAGTAAACAGCAGCTATTGAAAACTAGTTGCTACGATCCATACATACAGTAACTTTTGCTTTTTGTCTATCTTTTTGAAGAAAGGCCTTGAAAATGGAATCAAGAAAATGTCATTTGAAAACAGCGAACTAAAGGAACTTTGGTTAAGAAATCGGACACCTTACAACCCAGAACCCTATTAGAAAGACAAATTTCATTAGCTAACAAACGTCTGATTCCTTCGATTCATTACAGCGATACAAACCTTCAACTAAACAACCTCAAGAGTTTTACTGACACCTGAAACCTTTAACTTGTCAGCCGTATTTAGAGCTTTTAATTTACGATCATTTTCTTCGCTTCGAGAAATAGGTACTTACGACTTTACGTGAAATTCTTGGAAATGGTGAACGTGAATTCCTTTGATTTAAGTTTTGTTTTATTCTTACATACCCGAACGTTTCTTTTTCTTCCATACAAATAATCAAATAGCCAAGTGTTCAGTTAACTCAATTACCTACATCTTGTATGAACTCTTATATACCTATATCAGCCTATTTTATATTGGTTCAAAAGCTCTAGAAAAAATAGTAGATTCGATTTTACTAAGTAATCCGATAAATTGTCTATCAGTCTATAAGGTAGTGTGTAGTTCTCTCTCGTGTTGAATAGATAACCCTATTTACTGTCCTTAAATAACATGCCCGTGGTACCCGTTCAATAACTTAATATTCATATTATGCTAATTTTCAACTTGTTCAGCTGTTTCGATTTTCAACTCACGGAGTCACGGCACGTATGTGTTGATGTCAAGTTCAGTGCGACATGTCACAATGCGGATAAGACGCCATTTTGTCTTGAAACAACACACGTACATTCGTACAACCTTGGTTGTCCTGTCTTATACAAGTTATACTTAGAAGAAATACGCAGTTTTGAGTTTATGACCCGGAAAAATTAGATATAATGCAGCTTGTTTCTTTTGGAGCTTGCTTGAATTTGACTGACTGAAGAGCGTTGTTTGTAAAAAAGCGTGAATTGTTTAAAAAAAAACAAGTTGGCGAAATTAGTTCTGATTGCAGCCACGCGTCGTTCATCTTTATAGTACCTACTTCGTTCATTATCATAAACAACTAATGAAGATTAATGGACAAAAGTTATTTAAGTATACTTATTTCAGTGATAACCAAATCCACGAAGCGCTAATAAGAGTTTTGAACAAGGAATATTGAGTCGGCCATTTTGATAATGTAACACGAGTTACTTCGGAAAATAAACGAACTTTTGGTTTCGGATGATAGCTCCTTTAACCTTTCTAATATTATAAATGCGCAAGTTTGTGAATATGGATGGATGGATGGATGTTTGTTACCTACTCTTTCATGCAAAAATTACTGAACGGATTCAGTTGAAATTTAACACACAGATAGTTTATAACCTGGATATATTTATACCTGTATGATCCCGTGGGACAATTAACGATCTCCACGCAGGCGAAACCGTGGGCATAAGCTAGTAACCCATATATTAATTTGGTATTTCATAAAGATAAATAAGAGTCAAGCCCCTATTATTCAACCGTCTTACAAGGCGGCCATTTATTGCGGTCCTTAATAACTTGAGCCGTTTCATTATGATCAGATAATAAATGAAGCTTGGAGAAATATGGCGGCGATGCGTAATTACTGCTGATGGACCTAATTATTTGGAGAATCCTTGTCTAATGGACCGTTTGGTATTTTTATAAAACTTTTCTGCGATTCCAATTCATTATACACCGTATAGAAAAGCGATTAAGGTCTTAATTTCCAACATAAAAATCATTTTTAGTTTTCGCTAACTAGGCATAACTACGAGTTGTACTCAAATCGCGCTTAGGTCGTGGAGATGCGGATGCCTGTCTGATATAAACGATATAATGCTACAAAAGTTTCCAAACACCAAAGAGTAAGTAAACAGGATGATTTTGAACTGTGTGTATTCCTTGAAATGGATAAAACTAGACCTAATTTGCAACAATTTTGACCCGATAATTTGGGGTCCAAACTGGGTTGTTTTGGAGAAATCGAACTTTTAAAGTTTTATGGTAAATCTCCATAAACTGCTTGCTGATTGTGAGAAATCTACGCCGTTCAGGATAATAAGCTAATACATGTCCTGACAGCCAATCAAATTGTAATATGACGTACTCGTTCACCGACTAGAATACCTTTAAATCCACGTTTTTACTCGACTAAAGCCAATAATTTTTCAAGCTTTATAGTTTCACTAACCATAGACACTACAAACTTTGAATAGACAAGAGAGTTGTAAACAAGGCATAAAGTTACCCAGCTAAACTAAAGTCCTTTCGCAGTTATTTTATCTCTGACATAAACCTTATATTATTAACAAGGTCACTACAGCAAATTCAGAGATAAAATATCAACGAAAGAACGTTATTAATGCTCAAATGTAACACATTTCCTTTACTAACGCTGTCACTTACGGAATATCTTCCGTTTTTTTTTAGGGAGCTCAGAATAATTGAAAATCACGGAAGATATCCTGTAAGTGATAGTGTAAGTTCTACTAATATATATATATATATCCTACTAATATTATAAATGTGAAAGTTTGTGAGAATGGATGTGTGGATGTGTGGATGTTTGTTACTCTTTCACGCATAAACGGCTGGACCGATTTGGTTGAAATTTGGTATGTAGATAGGTTATACCCTGGATTAACATATAGGCTGCTTTTTATCAACACACCACGCGGGCGAAGCCGCGGGCGGAAGCTAGTATGTATTATAAATGCGAAAGTTTGTGAGTATGGATGGATGGATGTTTGTTACTCTTTCACGCAAAAACTACTGACCGGATTTGGATGAAATTTGGCACACAGATAGTTTATAACCTGGATTAACACATAGGATACTTTTTATCCCGGTAGTGCGATCCCGTGGGACAATTACCGAACTTACGCGAGTGAAGCCACGGGCATGAGCTAGTTTAGTTAGTGTTTCACATTTTGTTTGTTTATGCGCCGTTACAAAGGTTAATATCATTTCAACTCTCTTAGAAGTGATACGATCTGTTCAAGGACTCATATTCCGCTCATGTTATATTAACCTTCTTCAAAACAATTTGCAAGGAAAGTACTCATCTAGATAGCTTTTCCGTGAAATGAGGCTCACAAAATGTTTGTGTTATTTTAAGCTGTAATTCTAATTCTAATTCTAAATCTTTTATGAATAATAAATCTAAGGATGATGGGAAGAAACGTCCCCACCATCCAACAGATTTGAAATAAGTCTCATTTGAAGCATCTAGTAGGATAGATCATTTTTTACTATGGCGACGTCCTTCAAATACGTGGGGTTTAGGTTTTATAACATATTGTTTTTTTATATTTTTTTTTTTCTTTTACTAACACATTTACTTAGTGTGCAATAAAAAGATTTGAATATGGCGATCCTAATAATGTTTACATTATAAGGTAACGGTTTTTTAAGCAACCGATTGTTTTTTCTCTTACTTGTGACTGGATTGGACGCCCATGAGCTTCATTTTTGGTCTGGACTAACTACTGAGCAGTTTAATAGTATGCTATTGGAAACGCCAAGTTTATCAGAGAGACACAGGCATCCGCGGAGAGTTCTTGGGGCCTATATGACGAAATTAAGAACTGGTGAAAGCAATGAAAGGTTAGCAACATTGTTTGGGACATCACGTCGAACCTTTGAAGACCATTTAAAAATAGCGAGAGAATGTTTAACAAGATTTCGTTAATAGACATCTTGGTCTAGATCATCTTTCTAGAGAAAATGTTCTAGAACGAAACTTATTGATGCCTAAAGAGTTTTTTGGTGATGAGCAAAACACTAAAGCCATTTTGATATTAGATGTAACGTATGTATATATTGAAAAAAGCTCCAATTTTTTATTTCAGCGCCAATCTTACAGCCATTATAAGTTTCGGAATCTTTTAAAACCTTCATAATTGTGAGCAGTGACGGCTACATAATAGACGTACTCGGTCCATTCCGGGCTACAACATCTGACGCTACCATTATGCAGTCATTAATTAATGAAGAAAATCCATTGCATTGGTTTTTAAACAGTAGCGACGTTTTTATAGTAGATAGGGGCTTTAGAGATAAATAAATAAATAATAAATATCCCTGGACATTTCACACAGCACCATCTAGTCCCAAGCTAAGCAACCTAATGCTTGTGTTATGGTAACTAGATGGCTGATAAACTACATATATACATTTTTTTTTTGTAAATACATACATATTATAGATAGAAAAACACCCAGACCCGGAACAACTACTTGTAGGTCATACAAATATTTGTTCCGTACGGGAATCGAACCCGCGACATGCAGCGCAGCAGTCAATCGCTTGACCACTGCGCCAACCGTGCCGTCAAAGAGATAGCATTGATGATATCCAGTCTTGTGGCTATGAAGTCCACATGCCACCTACAAAGGACCGGAACGCTAGTCAGCTGACCACAGACCAGGCAAATAAGTCCCGATTGGTTACGATTTGCAGATGGGTGGTTGAGGTGGTAAACGGCAAGTTTAAAAAAATAGGTTCAGGTTGTTGCGACAAACGTATTTTAACCGTGCATTAAGTCATATGTTCTGTGACTTTAAAATCGCAGCGGCCATAATAAACGCCTATTATCGCGTCGCTGTTGATAACAGACTTGCTGCCGAGATCATAAATATAATTCATTTTAGAATTAACATGCCCGATCTTTTGCATGATTATGTGCATATCAAAAATCTTAATAGACAGAGAGTGCTTTTTGAAACTATGCAAGCAAATCTTCCTAACTTCGAAGACTTCCCAAGTTTATCTGAAGATGAAGTGTTTCTTTTCGCGCTAGGGAGCTATCATATTAAGCTTGCCAAGTCTTACTGCGCTGAGCACCTTCGCAATGGGCTTTATAATATGGAATTATACCGTGATAACGAGTTAAACGATTAACCGCGATGCATCATCTTGCTAAATAATGTTTGGCTAGTCAGAGTACGGATTCAGTCGCGCCATTTATTATAGTTATATTTTAATAGACCGTGATTTGGATGGCAGACACGCTATTGCTTATTGGTACTGCTCTTGCCTTACCGGCAATCGCACTGTGGGAAGTTGTGCCCACATAACATCTATTGTATGGTATATGGGGTTAGGGCGTCATATTGACGTTAATGCACCAGCACAGATGCTTGATAATATTTTCATAGACGACTAAATGTAATTGTTAGTACAGTCAAGAGCACGTCAAGCTTGACTCTTTGGACTAGCCGTGTTTTGTATGGCACGCAGTATAAATCAAAGCTTAACTTAAGCTAGTAGTGTATCGTTTGACATGCTTTTGGCCGTTATTTTTTATTATTACTCAATGATTGTCAGTTTGAGAATCAAGTATTTTTTATATAGAATCGTTATAAACAGAAGTATTTTTTTATGTGACATTAATATGCTTTTTTGTTTGTGGAAAATATGTTTTTTTGTTTAAAAACAATACATTTTTGGCAAAAAGTATTTTTTTTTATAAATAAACCCAATAGTTTTTGCAACTAATACTGGTACTTTAGGGTTTTTTGGGTCCCAATGAACAAATTGACACGTATCCCATGACTGTTGTAGGGTGGGGACGGGGTTCATACAAAATCCCCCATGGTCCTTTCTATTTGTAGGAACCAGACTTTCGTAAATAAGTTTGCGTGATATGAATATTGCATTTTGCTCAAAGTCTTTGAACAAGATGAATGTTGCGTTTTGTTCAAAGTCTTTGAACGAAAGCGGTTCATACTAAAAAGTTTTATAGCTCTTAAAAGTTTTCCTACCCACAAGAAACAATGTTTATAATAACATGTTGTATTAAAAGCTGGTGCAAAATGGCCATTATAAGGATTGAAAAAATAAAAGCGCGATGCTTTTGTTTTTGGCCAAACAAACTGTTTCGAACACGTTCGAATGTATGAGTTTAAATACTGCAACCGTCTTTGGACATTTGAAAGTAAATAGAAAACACCTTTTCTGTTTGTTTTAGCGTTTAATATTTGTTTCAGTTTTCTGTGAGCATCAGAAATAAAACTATTTATCTTTTGCAGGTTTTCTTTTTTCATCAATGGGGATTTTTCTCGTCCAACAGTTTTTATTGATGTTGAATTGCCTCGCAAAACAGAAATAGATTGATTTCAGTGGATTCCGAAAGACAGACATATCTTGTTCCCTTTATATCATACAATATTGCATAGCGGCCATTTTTCATAATTTAGCACAAAAAAGCAGATAATAAAAACCATGGCAGATAATAAATCTGCTGAAATAACAAGGTCACAGATAATATGAAATCTCTAGTAATCCCTTTGGCTCGTGGCGGATAATGTTATATTATGTTCACTCAATCTTCCTCACACAAATTGTTCAACTCGTTATGACAACTTCAGCTTCGTTCATGCGACATTTATTTTTTCTCTGACTTTATTTGTTTAGTATATGTATACTAGCTGTTGCCCGTGACCTTAAAAAATGCGTGAAATTATGATAAAAACATTACTTCCTTTTATTTGAATCAATCAGATTGTTAACAATTTCAAGGGATTTAATTTTTTTGCACGGAACCCTAATCCTTTTTCTAAAATAAAAGTAGCTTATGTTACTTCTTATAACATCAGCTCAGCTCAGCGGTCCACCCGTTTCGGAGATTAGCCGGAACAAAGAGACAGACAATATTAAAAAAAAATGTGAGCGACCACGTCTAGCACGAGCTGGCAGATATTTCAGTACATAAGCTGTCAGAGTCCGGTGCCCGGAGCGGCGGCCGCAATTTTTAACTGACTTCTAGAAATGAGGAGGTTCTCAATTAGCACAGAGATAGATTTTAATCTACTACAAAGACTATTATTTTTTTACTTACACGTACACATCAAAATTTCCACGCGAACGCAGGCGCGGGCACCACAGTCAGTGATCCATTATGGTTAGTCATAAATACAGAACCTACTCAATTACATAAAGTAATATAGTAAATAGCGTTAATTTTAATGTTAAACCGCAAAAATTAGGCCACTGTGTGAATGGCAATAAATTATAAACATGTAGCATGAATGCCAGTATATTTAAACGAGTAACAATTAACATATGGTTGGCTCTGAATACGGCAATCAGGGTGTGTTTGAACAAAGTGTAAATTAATTAAAGTTATTCACGGTTCAGTTTCCCTGTATTTACTGAACTGTTCATCCTGAAAAGGCGAGTTTAAAATTAACTAGACAGTTCATTAACTCAGTGTTTAATTTGGATGGTCAAGAGTTTACGTTAACACTTTATACCAGGAAGTATAAAGGCCAAGGAAAAAGTAATTAATAGATAAATGATCAATTAAAAGAAAAGGAGGGGCTTATCGGGTCCAGGCTGTCATTTGTAGATCTTTAGCAGTTACTGCGAGCGGTAAGAACCCGAAAGTCTGACAACCAGGCTTACCATGAGGTACTATTGCTATACTATTGCCCAGAGTATTGCCCGGTAACTGGGTTGTGGAGGTCAGATAGGCAGTCGCTCCATGTAAAATATGTACTGATATTTAGCTGCATCCGGTTAGACTAAATGACTACCCTAACATACTTGAGAAAAAGCTAGGCAAATGATTACAAAAAAAAACTGTAGACATTGAAGTACCTCCTGTACTGTTGAGCAAAAAAAATTGCATTGGACAAAGAACATTGAAAAATTGCTACACTATCTTGGCCTGAACCTGAAATTTTTGTCGTCCCTTTCAATCTAATATTTTCACAAAACGGAACAATGCAAGATATCGCATATTAAATAGAAATAAAAATAAGGAAACATTCATTTCCTCCACCAGTATAGTCATACACTCTGTTAACCCATAAAAGGCCATTCACACTGGATAGCACAAATTGAATGAAACTGCTCGTGTGTAAATTGCTCCTCTATTCAGCTAGGCTGTGATGAAAAAATCTAATTTGAGCACCATTGTGCAATACGTAGCAATTCATTTAGCAAGACAATTCGAAAATGCAGCTAGGTAAATGGATTTCTATTTGAAGTGTATTGCACTTTGCCAATGTACTGTAGAGATGTAAATCTCTACGTTTATTAATGAATTGGCTGAATAGGAAATAAACGCTAACTTTGTATTTAGAATAGAAAAAGTTTAAGACGTCTGTCAGAGTGGTGACATGTAAGAACTTAGGATACAAGATTACAAAACTTAATTTGCAATCGTATTCAGGTAAGTGTCTAAAATGGGGTGATTCGTAACAAAAACTTGAGAAGGATTTAATCGTTAAATCAATGCTTTCTTAAAATTTTAGTTAAATGAATTACAATTAACGTGAAAATGCCTTTCAAAGTCTTGTGCCGATTCATCCTCGCGTCCCTTTTACTCGATCATCTTTACTTCTTTAAATCATTTTGAGAAATGAAACAAGTCGTTTTTACTGTTTTTTAATAACCTTAACAAGACAAAAGGCAGCATTACTTCAGCTCACTGCATTCACTACATTAACCGTTATGAGTGAGTAATTACTAATTAGACCTAATTACCTTGCACTGAGTAAAAAGGTTCTATGCGGTTAAAAAAGGCTTTTTACTTTCACAAACCTGTAGCTGTGAGTGCTTATTAGTCTAATTAGCTAAGGTAATAACCGGTGCTATGCATTTCACCAAAAGAGTTTCTTTTAATGATCCATTTTTATTTTTTACCGTGATTTTACGCATTTACGACCACTGCCTTCTTTGTCTTGTGATATAGTCGCAAACCGCACTAAAATAAATAAATAAAAATACAAATATTTCACTGTCAGGCATCAAGGTCCATAGGGTTAGTAACATGCAACACCAAAAAGAGAAAAAAGATAATCACAGTCACGGGAAGGTTTAACAAGCTTTGTTGCCGACATGTAGCTTGGTAAACCTCCCTATTGTAGGCCGATCCAGTCTAATACTGCTGAGTTTCAGTTCCTGGGTCCTAGTCCCGGGTTTATTATCCAGGTCGGACAATGTGTTATGGGGTTTTTTTCCATCAGAAAACTTCTCAAGCCGAAGCCCGTATTTGTCCCCGATTGACGACAATAATTGGTTAGTCATCTATAACATTATACGACTGAAACATAACTGGCAAAATGTGGGTGTATAACAGGCACATCTGCCTAATCTTACGGGTAATTCAGGCGTGATGTTTCTGTTGTTTACACGGTATATTACTTCATATTTTCCTCTTTGAAGTATGTGTCTACGCTTTTCAAAAGTTGCTTACATTTTGTCTCAAGATTTTTAATTAAAAATATGACATATAAAATCAGACTTTAAATAATTATAAAATTGAACAGAATAACAGACTAAATGTGCATGCTGTTGTATTGTGGCAGAATGAATCCAACACCAATAATATCTGTAAATTCCTTTATATTTACCACATTTTATGCAAATAAAGAATCTCTGAACTAAGTAATGCATCTTTACCAAAGACAATGAATACTTTACAATCAGCTTTGTTGCCAACACTTTAACAATCATTTGACGTCTTAATCTTGACATAACTTCCCTCAGCCTCTAGAACATCAAAGGCATTATCATCTACAACACAATGTCTGTGTCGAACGTTTGGCTTTTGACGTCGGCATCCGTTTGAAGATACCACAGCTCAACGTGTACTGTCGCTAACAGTTCTCACAAATTAATGGAAATATCTCTCGGTATTCAGTTTTGCTTCCCGCTCAGGAACGTTTATATCAGAATACAGAGGTTTGATAATCGAGATATTAGGGGTATTATTATATTTTTGTGAATGCCGAAAGAAATAAAATATTCACAAAAACAAAGTTCCAAGAAAAGGTCTCAAACTTTACAATAGTCCTATCATCATCTGCCTAGCCTTTTTGCAACTATGTTGGGGTCGGCTTTAAGTCTAACGGAATGCAGCTGAATACCAGTATTTTACATGGAGCGACTGCCTGTTAGTACTAGGTATACCATACCCCTCGGTTAGACTGGTTGTCAGACTGTCGGGGCACTGACTACCTGTAACGACTGTCAAAGATCTACAGATGTCAGCCGGGACCAACGGCTTAACGTGGTTGCCGAGGCACGGAGAAACGTATATAATGGATGGTCACCCATCTACGGATCAACCTAGGCAAGCGCGGCTTAACGTAAAGTTCGTCCCGTCGGTTTGTCGGTCCATGTAAAATACTGGTATTCAGCTGCATCCGGTTAAACTGGAAGCGGACTTCGAGATAATTGGGACAAGACTGATGATCTTGTGCTTTGCCATGACGTAGATAGTTCGCTTATTCTCCTTCACCGCAGCTACGGCGTAGCACTTAGCACGTAGCGGCTGCTACGGCGTAGCTAATAACAGTTTCCAATTACTGATACTGATAACCTGCGTCATCCCACTACTGGGCAAAGGGTTCTCCCCATGACTTCCCGTTGTTTCGATCCAGGGCAAACGTGGACCACTGGTCGTTGGTTTTGCCCAGCTCGTCCCGTCATCTTCTACGAAGTCTGCCGCGACGCCTTCTGGCTATATCAGGGCTCCAGAAAGTGGTTATTTACAAAAGAGATATAATAAGTTGTACCAACCCGCACTTGGCCCGCTTAATGGATTAAGACTACCTCTCACGGAAAAGATGCCTGTGTTTTTGTGACATCCTTCATAACATAATTAACCCTGAAGCTACATACATAAATGCCATTTATGCCACTTTACATCATTGAACTCTATGAAAATGCACTAAGCCTTACGATAAGGTGATAATATAGTATGTCGCATAACTCGCATATGATCAACAGTTTGGATGTGGGTAGATGTATCTGATATCAACTCATTGTACATATCGGTGTTATCATTTCAGCTCTGCGTATACAATTATACTAACATGTCATAACAAGTTAGTATTTACATTGCAACATAACATCACGCCTGTAATCCCCGAAGGGTTAGGCAGAGGTGTACCTTATAGTACACCCACATTTCGCCAGTTATGTTTAAGTCCCATGTAATGGACATTAATGAGCCTATTGCCATCATCCGGACGCAAATCCAGACTGCACGGCTGCTACTGAGAAATTCCTGATGGAAAAACCCAATAATACTTTGCCCGACCTGGAAGAAATTATTGTTGACCAAAACAGTCACTGACAGCTACCTGATTTGCTGCTTTAAATATATTTTTTTAAAATCCTTACTATATATTATAATTTAGGGTTTTAAAAAAGAAACATAAATCGGTCTGGTTTCATCTAAGATCTTATCATTTGGCTTCTAAAACACGTAATTCACTTACGAACACGTTCACGTGGGTTATTGTACATTCGCCACAAAGTAAATTCGTCACATTTTGTAAACTCCATACATTGAAAGTGTATTCGCCACATGCATACAAAATATGTGTAAATTCGTCACAAGTCTCCATAGGTACATATTTTTTGCATAAAGTACTGGTAGAAAACAAAGTTATTGATTTTTAGCGCTTATTCGTTTCGTACTTTCAGTTGAGTGGATTAAATTCACTTTTCTTTAGCGACTGAAAGCGCAAACGGAGAATTTTTGTTTTTTTTTTAATATAACTCACCTCACCTAATCCTTCGAAGAATTGAAATGAGGAGGGGATGGGGACGTAGGGTGATTTGGAATTCAGTTTTCTAATCGATGGAACACAACACAGGGGGTGAACTATAGAACATCCTTGTTCTATAGTTCACCCCCTGGCTCCTCTTTCAGGAAATACAAAAGTCAGATTGTACATTCAGTACGTAACACTCTAACTTAGAACTCCTCTTCAACTGGAAACTTCTCAAGTGAACCTCAACTGTGCTTGGGTGTACACCCATGTACGTTTGTTCGTAAGTTTGTTGTTTGAATAGTGTGGCCTTCAAGATTCTTCCAACTTTCTTATCAAGAGGAGGATGCAGGATGAATGTTGAAGTGGGTTTTCATTCAGTTTCTTGGGTGCAGAATGTCTTTTGTTTTTTTGAAGAGGAAAACAAAAGAACACCCGTGTTTCCATTATTTGAAGTTTTGTTGCTCCACATGGACAGGGGCGCATAAACGGATTAATGTATAGCATTAAATAGTATTGTTGGAGCTGCTGAAGATTGTACAACTATCTTTGCATTGTATAGATTCAATTTCTTTATATTATATAACCACATAGCCCATATTATGTGAGTACTATGTAATAGAAAGCTATCATTCACTGGAAACCTACGTCTTTTTTTTGACTTGAATGTGCCCTGGCGGTTAAGTGTATGTCATGCTCACTGAAATGTCTCGCTGATGGTGGCGCGTGTGTCGGATCATTTAGTTCCCTTCAAAATGGTTGAGTTGAATGGTGCTGATACATGCGTCATGTTCGTGAACGGGCGCTGTCAGTTGTGACTGGTCATCTCTTGGTTGCCACGGCTTATTTGAATTAATTATTTTATTTTTTGAATTGTTCTTTTCTTTGTTTTAACTATGGAAACTTTTAACGTGCACATCTTGCTACATCGTTCTCACATAATGTACCATCTCAACATGAATGATGTAACCAAGGTTTTGTAAAAATATTCTGATTTAAAAGAGTGTCCATGGAGTTTGTTGCCCGTTCTTCTCCATAGAGATCTACGTTAGGGAATGGGCAACTACAGTAGTTTCACAGTTTTTATGCCTTGTGACTGGGACTGTAGCTACATTTCATTGTAGTCGATAAACGAATCCTTGGTACAAGTTTGTGTCACTTTTTCCCTTACACCGTGTAAATCAGAACTGCCTGCAAATATATTATTTAGTAGGCAAGGTGGTCTGTTTAAGTATCACCTATATAACACTACTATAAACACTATTTCATATGGACACATAACTAAGACATTTTGACATAACCACAGTCTGCATCTACTAAATTTTTTACTGTTTGAAAACCATTGTTTAATGGAATTTCATTAAAAATGCTAATGGCACACATTTGGTCTGTTATGCAGTTCTGTTGTAGTCAGATCACGCTTGCTACTGCAGTCACCCACCATTTAACAATTAGCATCCAAGTTAAAATTTAAAATGAACTATTTCAATTCACTTGAGTTCTATGCCAGTAAAGCAGTACACTTTCTACTTTTAACTCAAGAGTTAAATTAGATTTTTTTCTCCATGTTAAAGCTAAAGTTTAACATTACACAAAACGTATACCATAATATAAACAAAAATATGAGAAGTAAAAACTCAAGCTCTGGCGAAAAAGTGTTTCCCTGCCCAACCCCTTTGTGCCACTTGCAGAAAATCTCTCACTTGCATCCGAGTTGCCATGGCTGACCTGGAAGTCTTTGAATAGACTCCGGACACAGGTTGGCCGAAGCAAGAAAAACCTGTTCGTGTGGAGATTCATAGATGACTCTGCTCTAGAGTGTAAATGTGGTGTTGTTCCACAAAAGATGGAACATTTGATACCGTATTCTGCCTGTCCCTGCCTGTCCTGTTGCTTGCACATTGCCGGACGCTACTGAAAGTGCCAAACTCGTCGCCAAATTTTGGGCTGACTCAATTTAAATTGTCATCGACTCGCTAATAAAACCAACAATATACCATAGTATATCATTACACTTATAATCTCCAAAAGGTTAGGCAGAGATGCACTCTACAATAGTATACCCACATTTCGCCAGATATGTTTTACTCTCATGTAATAGACGACAAGCCAATTGCCATCAACCAGTTACAAATCCAAACTACGAGCGCTACTGAAAAACCTATAGTGACAAATACCAATAAAACTTTTCCCGATCGAACCGAACCCAGGATCTCATGCCAACCAAAACACGATTGGTGTTATCGTAACACCATTATCGATACATCATCCATTCGTAATCTTCAATATATTCTAACAAAGCTATTGTGCAGTTTAATAACCCCACATACCATTGATCCTCTAAAGGGTTAAATTGTCAAACACAACGCTGTAAAATATGATGTTTATTGTATTTTATGAACACAAATCGTTGAAAATTGCCAATAAACTCTGTAGACGTTGGGTGATTGAACCAATCAGGCGTGACCTTATGTAACCTTCTAAATTAAACCATTGTTTAACATTCAACGAACCGCTTAACTGTAACGAGGTTTATTTTGTACTTGAGAAAATTTAACGCATTCAATATCGAATGAAACAAACACGACAACACACAACATTGTTAATGTTTAAGGAAACCAATATTGTGAAGAGAGAATAAATAAATGAATTGAATTGAATTGAATGAATGAAGATTTCAATTGAAGGGCTTCTTCGTTAAATTTCAAGGATTTAAGTACTCCGTACGCGGTATTGTGATAAGTGTTAATTATTAACTGTAAACCAAATTTATTACATCAAATTTATCTTCTTTCTCTTGCCAGCACGGTCTAAAGGCGCTTGACCAAAACCATTCGCCTGTAATGTGTCAGTGAGTAAGAAGAACCGAGCTGTAACGATACAATTTATTACAATCACTTGTTTGTGTACAAAATTGAATCTTCGATTGTTACATTACAGTCGAATGCTACAAGTGAGGCAGCCCCTTTATTAAAAAAACGCATGTTGCGATGAAAAACTAATCGTTACAGTCGACCTCGTCGCTCCACTTAAGTTTGAATTTCATTTGCATTGTAAGATCTACTTGTCTCTGTGAAAGTTAGATAGAAAGAGTGGATGGCGAAAGACAAGAAAGCGAGACGGTTGAAAGTGGAAATTGGAGAAAGAAAACGTGTTGCGCCGACTCCGAGTAAAATGGGACAAAGATGATGAGATTCTCATTATAACATAGTTTCAAACCCATCGCAGTTATACGTTGTGTTGTTAAAAGTGGCAAAGCAAATCCGTAGTCGACTATACCCACATCATGATCTGCCTAACCTTTTCTTAACTATGTTGGGGTCCGCTTCGAGTCTAACCAAATGCAACTGAATACCAGTATTTCACATGGAGCGACTGCCTATCTGAACTCCACAATACCACTTGCTAAGATTGGCTGTCAAGCTTTCGGGACACTACTAGTCTACTACCTGTAACGGATTAACGTGTTTTCCGAGGTACGGAGGGTCCTCGATAAATAATGGGAGGTCACCCATCCACATACTGAACTTGGCAAAAGCTGTTTAACCTTGAAAATGTATTTATTTATTAATAGGCTCCTCAACAATGAGTACACTGTTACATTATAATTTGTACATTGTTAACTTAAGTCTAAGTGCCTCATCACTCACAGAAAAGCACAGCAAGCTAAAATCTACCCGTGGTTCTATTATTATTTACCTACATAGCTAGTAAATGGAGCTGCCTTTGTTACAGATCATTAAACGTGGAGGCTCTAATTAATACGTTGTAATAAAAATATTCCACATTTATTATCTGTGATATTGTCTCTGGAGCATTAAGGAGAAAATCTTCTACTTAAGCTAACGGAGCGGAACCGAATATAGATTATATTTTATCTCGACTTTGTTCTCTTGGGAGAAAATGAAATATTATATCTTTTTCGTCGAAGGTTTCTTAATAATCATGCTCCGAGTTATTAATTAGTCATTTCTGTATATACTTTGATAAAGGAACCAGCTTTGTTTTCATTAATATTACACGAAGCACCCTAATGCCGTTTCCAATAGGCCATTTTCTTGTCATAACCACGCAAAACACTATTAAAATTAAATGAAAAATCTAGACCTGTTGTTTCTTTAACCAATCAACTTAAGTGTAAGTACTACCTATTATTCATTATTTTAATAAATCATAACATCATGCTTGTTCACCCCGAAGGGCTAAGATCTATACCAATAGTACACCCACATTTCGCCAGTTATTTTAAAGTTCCATGTAATAGGGATCGAGCATATTTCACTGTATTTTTTAATTATATAGAAGCCATTTATCGTTACCAATATCAACACAACAGCACAAAGCTTCATATCAGAAACCCAAATCGAAACTGGCAGAAAAATATTATTTTACATAGCAACTTTATATGGCTTCATACATGGTTGACAGTTAGCACACTATCACGTTTTCAATTTACCTAAATAAAAGCCTACGATATTGGTAGCGAAAGCCAATCAAGGAGCCTATTTCATTCGGGTTTTTCATTCCGAATGAAAAAAAACGACCATTACCAATTCCCCTGGCGGATGAGAGCGCCGACTGATCAAAATGGTCTATAAAACGTGTTTTATAGATGTTAAGCGCAATGGATGTAGTTAAAAACTATTATAGTCCAATATCGTATGTTATTATACAGCCTGACAATTAAAGGTTTGTTGTGAAATAAATGCTCGCTCCCTATTACATGGGACTTAAACATATCTGGCAAAATGTGGGTGTACAATGGATAATAACGAAATACAAAATACACGCACACAGTCGCGAGCAACTGCTGTGTCAGAAATAAATCCATTTTGTGAAACTGAACTGAATCTCTCCTCACCTGTATTTGCTCAAAACTCAAAAACCCATTTCTCGCTACAAACCACAACCCACATTAATATACAAATGAACATGACAGTAACCACAGTAAATAACAGAGATGGCGCGTTATAAAGCTAAAACATTGCAAGAATTAAGTGGCAAATAATAAATGGGCGAAGTTGGCGAGGGTCGAATGAATAATTCGGTGACTACGGAACGGTGTATTCCCGGCGGCGGATACAGGTTAGCGTGGCCAGGGATACGAAGGCTGATGGGTATTTTTATGTTTATTTTTTTTATCTACTCTCAATAAATGATAACAGTCTGTCCAACCGGACTCCACTCTGAGAATACAATACTATCCTAACTATGATAAGATAAATGCGAAAGTAAGTTTGTTTGTGTGCTTGTTACCTTTTCACGCCTAAACCACTAAACCGATCATCCTGAAATTTTGCATATACGTTGTCAGGTGTACAGAAACGGACATATACCTTTCATCCCGAAAAGAAGTACTGTTCCCGAGGAAAATCACAATAACGTTTTTTATGATAATAGAAACTTTAGTAGTGTGTTAAGAGTTTAATTGTCATATTCTGAATTAATGCGAGCTAAGCCGCGGGCAAAAGCTAGTTATCTATAAGGCTGAAAGGCGGATAACAAGCCAACCAAGCATAAGGTGAGAACGTAAGGGTAGCCCACGAAATTTTCTTTCGTTTTTTGCAACTTGCAGTTCAGTGTCAGGTTGTATATTGATTAATATATGATTCGCGACCGTCACTAATAAGGCTTTACTGCTTTATAATCATTAAAATCATCAATGAGTTATTCATTAAATAATCATTCAGTGGGATTAAATGAACTTAGAGGGTATATTGAATCATATTTTGTTCAATATATAGCCTGACAGTGTCCGGAAAATTGCAAAAAACGTAAGAAAATTTGTATTTCGCGGACTTAAGCTTTTTAAATAAAATAGTATTTTCCTTGATTTTTTTTTAGAAGTAGAAGTGCTTTATCAATGAACTCTACTTGGGAAATACAACCGAAGCTATTTCTCCCACCATGTAAAATTGCCAGGTTCCGGTTTTAGAAGTGGGTGTCGGTAAAATTATCGACATTCCAGCTTTGTCTCTGAGAAGACAACGTGACTAGTAATGAAGGGGTAGCGATGTCCTGCCAGGGCTGCGGGACTGTTCGAAAGAGATACCGCGGCCCTGGAACATAAAGGGCCAATGAAGGAACATGGGTGGTTTTTAGTCACTAAGAGTCTAGCGATGTAAACTTGCTCTCTGATGGTCCACCTACATCATCATCATCTTCCTCCCCTCGTCCCATGTTATTTAGGGTCGGCGCAACACGTTTTTTTCTGTCCACCCACATACCACTGAATACACTACATATAAAAAAAACGATCAAAAATGTGGGTGCTCGACAACCCTGATTATTTCACAGCCTTTCAGCCACATTTGTAACAAAATACGATCGCATTGGTACAGTCTGAATAAAAGATAAAGTTGTATTATCAATAAGATAGCCGAAACGCCCACAGTGAAACACGAGATCGGCCCAAAAATATTTGTCGACACTTTTTTTGCTATCTGTATCCAAAGGGCACGGAGATGTACTTGTTTATGCATTACTTTTGTAAATGTTCTCGGTTAAAGAATGTTTTATTTTTCATTAGATTCATCATCTTCCTACCCTTGTCCCATTCTTTTAGAGGTCGGCGCAACACGTTTTCTTCTTCCATTCTCCCCTGTCAGACGTCACGGCACAATCATTTACTCCTTTCTCTTTCATATTATTCCTCACACAATCCATCCACCTTTTCTTTGGCCTTCCTCTCCCTCTCCATCCATTAACATTCATGTCCATCACTCTTTTAGTCACATGCATTTCATTCGTCCTCATTACATGTCCATACCAAGACAAACGACTTCCTTTCAATTTTTCTGTTTTTTATTCCTTACTTTATCCATTCTTGTTACTCCACACATCCATCTCAACATTCTCATCTCTTCTACATGCACTCGTTTTTCATCCACCTTCTTCACTGCCCAGCATTATGTTTTATTAGATTTTAAGGTTTATTTTAGACTGATGATAATTATATACAGTGTATAAACGGACCCTCCACGAAACCGTCAACCAAGCATTCTGTACATCAAACTAAGTAACACTGCGCAAATTTGCTGGTAAACGACTTTTTTTTTTGGGGTGAAAAATTGCTGTTTACAGTGTCGCTCAATGGAACGCACCCAAAATATTGTGCTGATGGATGCATTGAATACAGGGGTCATGGAGGCATTTAAAATAAATTCATAACTTTTAACATTTTAAACTTGTATTAAAAAAAAGCGTGAAAAACTTGGAACTTTGACTCCTGATATCTCCGTAACTAGAAGGTTCCCAGGTATGGTCCAGAACACAAAAGTGATCGCAATGACGGGAAAACCAAATGCCTCTTGGCTACACATAGGGTGTTTTTACACCCGCTACAGGTCCTGTATTTTTCAGGTTCATTTTTTCACGATAATATTTCGTTTTCTTGTAGCTTAAACGATTATCGTCAGATAATTATTCACTCTCATAAATTTAAATTGCAAGCTCTTTCCTTGAAGAGACGAGGCGAGCGATATCTCCATATAAATCAGCCTAGTAAAGTGAAGTTAGATGCAAAAAAATCTAATTGTATTCTCAAGGGCTCTTCCAAGACCTTAAAGAAAGAAAAAAACTTTGCAATCAGTCAGAGCTTATTTGTCTTCTTCAGGATAACAGCTGGAAGGATACTTTATTGACAGTGCATTAAAAATCTTGCTATAATAATAATAAATAATATCTTGGGACAACCAACATGTACTAGGTATGGCAACCAGACAACTGATAAACATACTTATATATTTCAAAATACATACATATTATAGAAAAATTACACACCCAGATACAGAACAAATAATCGTACCTACTCATCGCACAAAGATTTGTCCTGTGTGGGAATCGAACCCACGACCTCCGTCCTAGCAGTCATGGTCACTAACCACTAGACCAACAGGCCAATCAGTGAATCTATGAGTGACTATTAGAGGTTAAAGTATGAAATTGCAAATTTGTATGGACGATTTCGTGAAAAGTGATATTTAGATACTAACATTTTTTTTCTTGCAAACGTCTGAACTGATTATATATGATGCAATTGCAAACTACAATGTGAAAAAAAGCTGCGCTGCACTGCGTATCTTAAATTCTCAAAACACAGTCTATGACAAAAATATACCTACTTGAAGTAGTGAAACCGACGGCACATTGTGGGGTAATATGCAACTACTAGTACGGGTTTTAAAAGGTACATAATTTAACAAATAAACCAATAAAAATGGAATTAGGAAAAAATATACTTAACTACATCAAAGTTACAAACAGAACAAAATGTAAGAAAAAAAACAGCAATTTCATAGTGAAAGACCTATTATATCCTACGTTGTAACCTTTACTGTCCCTTTGATGTGTCATATAGTGCTATCTAGTGGGAAATCCCATTAGCCAGCCTAATCATTGCACTTAGCGATGCACCAATTAAGAGCAGAGTAATGGTGGGTCAATGGCAAAGACTTTATAAATTCTCTATGGTCAGTGGTATCGACCCAGACTTAGTGCAAATTTTACCAAAGAAAATAAACCAGATCATGATCATCTAAACCACGTTCAAGAGCAATCGTCGGTGTCAAAATTTCTTTGAAATATTGACACTGACGGCTTGAACGTCGTTTAGATATTGTGCTGATCGCGTTTTGGTCAAATCAGCTATACAGGGTGTAAACGGACCAAACTAAGTAACCTTACGCAAAAATTGTTTCTGGAAAATGACTTTTTTTGGGGTGAAAAATCACGTTTTACGGTAAAACTCAATGTAACGCACTCAAAACATTCTACTGATACTCGTATATGTTTCGAATAGTAACCGAGGCATGGAGGTAATTAAAGTTAATGCATAGGTCCTGTTGTAACATCTGGTAGCTAATAGGATTTTTGTATATCTGATTCAAAGTACACATACAACTTTTTAACAAAAGTTTTTCGCGCTTATGTTACAATCACGATCTACAGTTCTTCCCTTTCCGTATTCAACCCTTTCATCGACAAATGAAGCTTCCCAATAAACAGCGCAGCTCTTCTAATCGGCATTATGCTCGCGTAACATAACATAACATCACGCTTGCAATCCCCGAAGGTTAAGCAGAAGTGTACCTAATAGTAAACCTACATTTCCCCAGTTATGTTTAAGTCCCAAGGATGATGTAATAGGAGGAAGCCAATTGCCATCAACCGGGTAATACCCTTAAGTACTTCTTTGTAAATGTCTCATGATACAGGCACGTGTATTTTCAATTTACTTTTCGAGGTTAAGGCTGTAGACTGTAGGTAGTATGTATATTGTACTAAACTGGTGGAAGTTCAGAACTTAAAGTATTAACATTGAGTAAATATATCGTGTTGGTTACATTTCGATATTCGTAAATTGTTATATCCATCCATTGGTAAGTCTGACGGCGTCCGTCATGTAATGTTCAACGCCAACTTACTAGGCAGAAGGTTAGGCTACTCAGAAGGTTAAGCAGAAATGTATGTACCTATAGTAGATTTACTATAGGTAGTACCCACAGATGTGGATTTAATACACTACTATGTATATTTAACTACCGGGAAGCCGGCAAGAATTGGCTTCTTAGGTGCCTTCGGGCCTGATAGATACATGGCCAATTATGTATAAGTTCCATGTAATAGAGGGCGAGCTGATAGCCATCAGCCAGGTACAGCTAGCTTTAATACGCAATCTGTTCTGGTTTATTTCACAGAACATCACTTTTATATTCACCAGATGATGTATGTATTCACCTACATTTCGCCAGTAATGTTTACGTGTTATTTATGTAATAAAGGGGTGACCTTATTGCCATTTTCGGATTCCGGACTGTTAAATGCGAATTTACTGATGTTTTATTTATTTAAACAGGGTGTTTTATTATTACAACCTTTAATTTTACATCTGTTACTAAACCCTTTACTTATTTCCTTGAAAGATACATAAAATGACAAGAACATTGCATGTATACGATGATAATAACACTTTCTTTTTTCAGACCATTAAACAACATACAGTTATAAGCGAGAGCATAGAGATCTACGCTTTGGAATGTGCAACTACAGTACCTTCTCAAGTTATAATGCCTTGTGACTGTAGCTTAGCTTCGCTTTTTTCTTGACTTTCAAAAGTGCCTGTAATGGTCTAATTGAAATAAATGCTTTGCCCTTCCGACCGCAGCCACATGACCACATAACATTTGAAGTCAACCTACTTACAGGAACCTTTACAAGAAGCTTGAGGGTACTTAACGTAGCTTGTTCTAATCTAGAATATCTTGACGTTGGTATAGGATGGTATAGGTATTAAATAAATCCTTTTGTAAAGGGAGGCTTATTCCATTGTTGGAAACAATAAGTCTTCGCAGTGTTTGATCGACAGGCTTTTGTTCAGGTCCTCAAGTAGAGGGCTTATCGGAAACGGGGTACGAAACGACCTCATTTTGGATGTAAGGGTTTTTTGTAGTGTGCCGGCCAGGGCTGCGGGACTGTTCGAAAGAGATACCGTGGCCCTGGAACATAAAGGGCAAAAGAAGGAACATGGATGGTTTTTAGTCAGTAAAAGTCTGACACTCCCTTCCGCTCCACCCAGAGCGGGAGGAGTCATTTGATGATTTCCCATCCGAAAAAAATAAAAAAGTGTTTTTGTAGTGTTCAGCCGGAAACCTAAAACCATAACTGGTTATTCCGTTTTAGATTCAGCCGCCGAGACTGTAAGCTAAATCGAAACTGTACCTTTAATAGATCTCTAGTTTTTAGAAATGTAATATTTATTTTTCATGATATTGTTTTAGAAAATAAACTGTCTCTGATTAAGTAATTGTAACCTATCCATAAGTATGATGACTGTCTTGTTGATCTAATGTTTGCAAGTGCGACTGCTGAGCATGAGATCCTGGGTTCGATTGCCGGGTCGGGCAAAGTGTTATTGGGTTTTTCCATCAGGAATTTCTCAGTAACAGCCACGGAGTCTGGATTTGTGCCTTGTTGATTGATGGTATTAGGCTTGCCTCCTGATTCAGATACTTAAAACATACCTGGTGAAATCTGGATGTACTTGTAAAGTATACCTCTGCCTAACCCTTCAGAAATTATAAGGCGTGATGTTTTATTATGTAATGTGTTGAATTTTTGCGATAATAGTATCATTATTATAAAAATTATGATGAAACTGCATTAATTAGCTCGAGTTTTAAGGTATATTAAAAAAGTATATAATATGGTAAGTGAATTACATACTTAGTTTTATGGAAAAAGATTAAATTAAGCTTTGTTTAATACAAAACAAGAGCACTTATGAATTCCCCAAAGACTAGTGCTATTTATAATAATCCATTTAAATAAAACCAGTACCAACCAACGAAAAATAAAGTTTATATTATAAAGTAACAGAGCTTTGTCAAAAGGCTTTTAAGAACTTAAAAATATTACAATTTTGACTTTGAAATCTTAGTTGTAACACGCCCTCCTCCAACCAAGACTAAATTAATAAACTCTGAAAATCTTAAGGGAAGTCTATTTTTAGTACTAAACGGTTTTAATATTAATATTTGTGACTGCTTTCAGTTAAGATTCAGTTAACGACGTTTTGAAGGTCAGGTGGATTTATTGGATGAAGAAGACTTGAATCATTTAAGACCAGTGAGGCCTATTTACATATCGGTTATGTGAAGAAAATATCAATTAATGACCTTGGATTTAGGTAGACTATTCAACGTAATCTTGTCCTCATCATGAGCATCATCATCTTCCTACCCTTGTACCATGTTACTTAGAGGCCGTCTCCACGAGCGAGAGAATCGCGGCGATATTACGTATTTGTATGGGATAATATCGCCGCGATTCTCTCGCTCGTGGAGACGGCCTCTAAGAGAGTGTATAGAAATACGTGGCAACGACGATAATATCGTCGCGATTCTCTCGCTCGTGGAGACAGCCCCTTAGGGTCGGCGCAACACTCTCTTTCTTCCATTCTTCCCTGTCTGTTGACAGGGAAGTCACGCTATCATTTACTCCTTTGAGGAATGATATAAAAGTAATATCATTCCTCACACAATCCATCCATCGTTTCCTTGGTCTTCCTTGGTCCCGGTCCTTCCTTGGTCCCGGTCCTTCCTTGGTCCTGGTCTCCATCTCTCAACATCTCTATTCATCATTCTTTCATTTTTAGTCACATGTGATTCGTCCCTCCTTATCACATGTCCATACCAAGCAGTGGATTCCCTTTTAACTTTTCTGTAACTGGCGGAACTTTCACAAACCTTGTCCTCGTATGACGATGAAAATTAGGTTGAAATTGTAATAACTGCCCGGAATATGTGAAATGGCAAAACTGTAATACTGATGCTAACTATCTAGACACATGACTAACTATTTCTTATGACAAGACAGTCAACCGCAAAATAAACTTTGTCATAATATGATGACCACTTCAGTGTTCTTCACTTCAGTGCAGTTCACGGTGGCGCTGCTTGTCAAGAAAATTTTCATCGGTAGGTCAATCTTGGTATATTTATTTTAGTTCTATGTTTTCCCGCCTGCACAGATTAGTTAGTTGTAGTGTACCACAGAAACCTTGTCGAGGAATTAGAATTAAATTCAACTGCTTTGACTGTCAAGAGACATTTAGAAATACCAACCTCTTTGACTCGACTACCTACTTGAATAACAGAAATTTTCAAATGTTCAATATTACCAATAGTTTTTAACATGATTGTGCGACTCCACGCAAGGGTTCGGACAGATGAAACCTAACAAAGATCACAAGTAAAGATAAATTAACTACAAAAACTCCATTTAACAGAATGTTCTTTTTATGTTCTCCCGTGCGTCATACGAGAAATACATTTTGATTAGAGATGACATCACGTATGACGTCACAACTCTTACTTTATCAAAGCTAAGTATTATATGGATGCAATAAAATAACACTCTCTTATCGTAAATACATATCCTTTTATCCCTAGTGTTTGATAAACAACGCTTTTAAGGCAAGCTCGATTTTTTTAGAAGCTTTTGTAATATCGATTATGTAATTTTAGTAATTTTACTATAGAGGAATTACATAGTTCTTACTTAAAGTAAGTAAGTAAAGTAGATAGAAAGTAAGTCTTTAGAGAATATTAAGTAACAAAGTTTTAATATTTTTATATTTGGTTGTTGTCAAGTAGACATAACATAACATCACGCCGCCAGTAATCCCCGAAGGATTAGGCAGAGGTGTACACTTGCTTTTGGCCAGTTATGTTTAAGTCCCATGTAATAGGGGGTGAGCCTATTGCCATCAACCGGGCACAAATACAGACTCCTTGACTGCTACTGTGAAATTCCTGATAGAAAAATATATTACCACTTTGCCTGACCTGGGACCCGAACCCAGGACCTCATGCTCACCAGTCGCGATTGCCACCACTAGACCAACGAGATTCACATTTTTTTGTAATTCACATTTTCCTGAAAGCATTATAATACCATAATTCTTACTTCCTTACTAATCCTTACTTAACATTATAAATGCGAAAGTTAGTTTGTTTGTTACCTTTTTACGCCTAAACCACTGAACCGATCATCCTGAAATTTTGCATATACGTTGTCAGGTGTACAGAAACGGACATAGTACCTTTCATCCCGAATAAAAGTACTCTTCCCGAAGAAAACAACAATAACGTTCTTATGATAATAGATGGCGCCACGTATCTTTTGAAACATGTTTGAATTATATTATTACAAGCAGAGTACAACCCGAACTGATTGTCAAATTAAAAAATTAACGCGAGAGACACCACGGGCAAAAGCTAGTCAGACTATAATGTGCTTACTGCTGAGGCTCAGGCCCCTCAACTGTGAGAGGGAGTGGGTCATAATCCACCACGAGTCCAGTACAGGTCGATGGATGTAAAAGTACCAGCTGCAAGCGTTAGAAGCTATTGAGCCTCGTGCCAAGACGCTCATTGACAACGACTCTCTTGTTAAAACCAAACTCCAAAGCCTTGGACATCGCCTCAATGTTGCCAGCCTATCGGTTATTTATCGGTTACGTTTAGGAGAGAGTGCTTTGGAATTACACAATCTAATTCCCCCATCCTCATTCTATCATCGGACGAGCAGAGATACGGCGAAGCGTCACTGTTGTATGGTTGAAGTCCCAGGGACCCGAACAAAGCGCTATGCTTCCATATTTATTGTGCGAACCGCCAGTCTGTGGAATTCACTGCCGGCTTCTCTGTTTCCCGATCATTATTATCTACATAGATCTCTTCAAAGTCCGAGTGAATCGCATTCTTCTAGGCAAGCGTGCTCCACCCTAGGCCGCGTGATCGCTTCATATCAGACAAGTTGCGGCCAAACGCAAACCTATTAGGCATTTAAAAAAAAAATCTTCTAAATTTTGGTTCATGAACGTGCCAGTTTCCTCACGATTATTTTCTTCGCCCATAAGAGAGCAGTGATGATAAAATAAATAACACAGTTTGAAACCACAATCTGTGATAATTGAGCCTGTGCCGCTACTACTGGGCCACCAATACTTGAATAGAAAAAAAATACTACGCCAATTCACAAGAAAATACAACCACAAATCACATAGTTGTAGGTAAAGTCGCTTTGTACGATTTACCTGTAAAATAAACGAATAAAATGTTTCTTCTCTTTGAACCGTCAAAGTCGGAAACATACGCATCATCGGGAACGAAGCGTAGTTCCCGTCTTACACCGTTTCCTATATTTTTTTTTATGAATTTTAAATTTAGAAAGGGCTTTGCCAGTACGTAAAATATGTTAGATTCTATTTTCTACTTTCATGATTTTTTTAATGGAAATGTTGACAAACAAGAAGAACAAAATATATAAAGCTCAACTAACACGTAATTATATAGCCTGTGGCATTTGGGGATAATGCAGCTTACCATTAGTGAAATAAAAATGAAAGTTGATTTTTTAATAAAATAACTAGCGAGCCGCCCCGGCTTCGCATGGGTACTATATACACATTATGCCTACAACTTTGTCCGTCGTTGGGTCGCATCAGCTTGATGCCTCGAATATTTGTGGATTAGATTTAAAATGTAATATTACTACACTACTTCAAGTATTTAAATGTATGGCGCGGCGCAGGAGTGATCGCACCAAGCGAGTGCCATCATTGCCGTCATCATCCGTGTGAAAAACGCGCTTGAATTTATTTTCTTTTCTTTAACTTCATTTAAATTACACTCGAGAGCAATGAATCCGGGTCATTTAAAGAATCCTAAAAATCTCGGAAACTAAAAATGCTAGGTTAATGCAATAAATTGTATTTAATAGACAATGTAATACTCCTTAAATGAAGGTATTAAAACTTCTTAGTTATTGTAAAGTTATATCATAAAAAAATCAAATTTGAAAAAGGGCCACTTTCGAAGATGGAACTACGAAATTACAGCATTTGGTTTTGCTTTTGTTTGTAATCTGTCATTTATGTGGGTACATAAACCATGTTGATAGTGCTCTATATTCATTATTCAAGCTGAAATTATGTCGCTTACGCCTGAAGAATGCACCAGAATACTTACAATGCTGGAAACCGGCAGGAGTCAGCGCGATACAGCCAGGACTGTCGGTGTGTCGCTGTCAACAGTACAAAGAGTTCTCCGACGTTACGAAGAAACTGGTTCTAACCTACGCAGACCAGGAACGGGCAGAACCAGGTGTACGACAGCACGAGAAGACCGATACTTGGTGAACACCATGCTTCGAAATCGCTTTCTCACAGGAACTGAACTCACAAATCAGTTTCGACGCCTCGGAGGAAGTAACCCAAGTCCATGGACAGTAAGACGTCGGCTTGCTGAATCTAACTTAAAACCCCTTAGACCTGCAAACGGCCCTAAACTGGAGCGTGGGCATCGTATTTCAAGACTAAGATATGCCCAGAGCCACGTAAATTGGAGTATTGAAGATTGGTCAAAAGTTATGTTCTCCGACGAATCAAAATTTATGCTCTACAAGCACGATGGAAGACACAGAGTGTATCGAAGACCAGGGGAAAGATTCAAGCAAGCATGCATCGAAGAAAAAGTAGCCTACGGTGGTGGGTCTGTACTTGTGTGGGCCGGAATTTCTTCTGAAAGTCGCACAGAGCTGGTGATCATAGAAAACGGCTCTTTAACTAGCGTAAGATATGTGGAAGAAATCCTCAATGATCACGTTGGTCCATTTATGGTCAATTTAGGTGAGGATGCTATATTTATGCATGACAATGCCCGACCTCATACAGGTAGGATTGTGAATGACTACCTTCAAGAGATGAACATTACTCGTATGGAGTGGCCAGCGCGCAGCCCGGATATCAACCCGATCGAGCATGCTTGGGACGAGCTAGGCAGATGCGTAAAACAACGAAACCCTCCCCCAATCACGCTTCGTGAGCTCAAAATTGCTCTCACAGAGGAATGGGAGAATATTCCCCAAAATCGTATAAGGAACTTGGTGTACAGCATGCCAAACCGCGTAAACGCAGTAATGGAAGCACGAGGAGGCAATACGAAGTATTAAAATTCAAGAAAATCGTAATAAAGTTCAAAAATTTCATGTTTCCTATTTTTGTTTTAAGGAGAGATCAGCAGTTTTTTTCTTTATGTAATTTTGTGTTAATAAAATGTATGGCGACTCATATTTTTTTTACTTTCATTTAAGGAGTATTACATTGTCTATTAAATACAATTTATTGCATTAACCTATCATTTTTAGTTTCCGAGATTTTTAACATTCTTTAAGTGACCCGGATTCATTGCTCTCGAGTGTATATGGTGTAAGAGATTATAATTATAATTAAATTCATTTAAATTATATGGTGTAAGAGATTATAAATATAAATTATATAAGAGGAGCTCGTGGCTAAATAAGAACAGCCGCTCGGATCGATCTTTAGGTTAAGCCGTGCTTACCTAGGTTGGTCCGTGGATGGGTGACCACCCATTACATACCGAGTTTCCTCCGTGCCTCGGAAAGCACGTTAAGCCGTTGGTCCCGGGTGTCATTTGTAGATCTTTGACAGTCGTTACAGGTAGTCATTGGCCCGAAAGTCTGACAACCAGTCTTACTAAGGGGTATCGTATTACCTAGCACTAACTGGGTTGTGGAGGTCCGACAGGCAGTCGCTCCATGTAAAATACTGGTATTCAGCTGCATCCGGTTAGACTGGAAGCCGACCCCAACATAGTTGGGAAAAGGCTAGGCAGATGATGGTGTAAGAGATTATAATTACGTGCATGAAATGCAACGTATTTAACTTTCCAATGACCACATTGTACGTGACCATAGATGATAGAATGGGTATATAAGCAATCCTTAAAAGATTGATATGGCATCGCGAACTATTTAATGATCTATAAAAGAGGTATAACCCACCATGCATTGTTTTGTTAAATGTATCACAAAGGAATTAGGGAAGGCCGGCGGAAGACTTTATTTTATAACTAGCTGCCCAGCGCAACTTCGTTCGCGTGGTGTCCTACCCCTTACCCTACCCTACTCCTAACCTACTCCTACACTACTCTTATCCTACTCCTACCCTACTTCTACAATACTCCTACCCTACTCCTACCCTACTCCTACCCTACTCCTACACTACTCCTACCCTACTCCTACACTACTCCTACCCTACTCCTACACTACTCCTACCCTACTCCTACCCTACTCCTACACTACTCCTACCCTACTCCTAACCTACTCCTGCACTACTCCTACCCTACTCCTAACCTACTCCTACCCTACTCCTACACTACTCCTACCCTACTCCTAACCTACTCCTACACTACTCTTATCCTACTCCTACCCTACTTCTACACTACTCCTACCCTACTCCTACCCTACTCCTACACTACTCCTACACTACTCCTACCCTACTCCTACACTACTCCTACCCTACTCCTACCCTACTCCTACCCTACTCCTACCCTACTCTTAACCTACTCCTGCACTACTCCTACCCTACTCCTAACCTACTCCTGCACTACTCCTACACTACTCCTACCCTACTCCTACCCTACTCCTACCCTACTCCTACCCTACTCCTACACTACTCCTACCCTACTCTTAACCTACTCCTACACTACTCCTACCCTAATCCTACCAAAAAAAAAAGTATCCTAGTGTTGTTTTTAGACTTATCCAGGCAATTTTTTAAATTTTTCTCGCCGTAAAAACCATCCTTGAACTTCAACGAACATTTAAAAAAAAGAATTGGCCAAATTGGTCCAGGCATTGTTGAGTTATGCGCTTACCAACACATTTTGCGATTCATTTTTATATTATAGATATGGATATAGTTATATTGGGTGGAGTTTTTATTTATAAACATATTTAATTCATAAATGTCAACCATTACAAAGAAAGCGAGGTATCCAAGGTTACATGCTTGTGCTATAATATTAGTAAACACGTTTTGTTACAACCCTAGAAGTGCTCAATTGTTCTGAAACTGAACTGAATCTTGAAAGTTGGATACGGTAAGTATTGGGATACATCGAACTTTGAAATATTACACTTGTAACTTTAGATAATATTGATCGCGTATTACAACTCTATAATGTTTTGACGACACCAACCAAACCACTCTATAATATTTTTAACCAAATATTGTTTTTATGGTAGCCACTATATTAGTTTTTATTATACAGGACGGAAGGCACTTCGTCGCAAAAACAATTACCACAGATTCAGAACAAAATTGTGAACTCCACATAGAAATTTTTCATCGGTGCATATCACCCACGTGCGGTCTAATACTTCAAAATTCTCACACAATCATGAAACTAGATGATAACACACATGTAAAGTAATTAGTTCGGAGTTCAATGCTGGTTATGCACGAACAAATGCAAAACTATAGATCTCACACACAACCTCATTTCAATAGTCTAACCGTGATCGCATCAGGCACGGTTCCGACCACAATCGTGCAGTTTCAACACAGACAAATACAAACTGGTATAATGTACAGTCAAACAAGGAATTGGGTGTACGTCAGACAGGTACCTTGCAACTACTAAGTTGTGTGTGTGCTGAAGTAGTCAATTCTTTTTCGTTTACACGACAGCGTTTTTTACGGCACCGCGCGCTCTTTGCTGTCGTCTCAAAAACTTTGAAATTCATTCTACATACCCACTTTGATAACGTTCATATTCTAAATGATCAAGCCCACATAATGTGTGCTACATCATGTATAGTATGAATTCAAAAGTCTCCGAAAAGAACGTGACCTGCACCGGGATGACCAAGGCGCCCTACAGTATGCCATAGGCTGAATGTGTGAACAAAATTTTGAAGCGTCCCTGAACAGCCAATCTACTTACAACAGAAGCAACCTTTTTCAATGAAAATAAAGATCGCTATAATTTTGATGGAGATGAAAAATCGAAAGCAGATTAAATGTGAACGGTCTTTAGTAGAAAAAATAATATGTTTGCTTGTCTAGCAAATAGCTTGTTCGGCTGTACATACAGATAAACAGACATGTAGATAGACATATCCATTAACCGCAGCCGAACGTGCATCGGACCGTCTGCGACGCAATTATTTACCGATTGATCCGCGTTATTTGAAATTGTGCGTCCGATATATTTGAATTTAAATTGTAGTTAGTTTGATTGGTATTGATATAGTAGTTATGAAGCTGTAGTGTAGTCAATTTATAGATATTAGATAATGTAGAAGGAATATAACAGCTTATAACGGTAACTTAATAAAGTAAAGTCACTTAACTATTACTTAGAAAGCCTAAAATTAATAAACCTACTTATTATATTAAAACAAACTAAGCTACTCGTACATTTTTTAAATTAATGTGACCTTCTATTGATCTAGATATAGAACCAAATTAACTTACCTACGAGTATGTCACGAATCATATTACAAAATTAACGAGATATAATCAAAGAAAAATATTAAATTTGTTTTTTTTTCTTACCTCATTTATTCAAAATCCAACACATAAAGGTAACCTTTCAATCATTTTTCTTCAAAAATATATTTTGTGTCAAATCAGCTAATATTAAACTCAATGGGTATTAGAAATGATTCCTATTCCCTGGAGATAGCTTCGTAATTGCAATGTTCAGAGACGTGTGACTCGATCTCTAAACCTCCCAAAAGAGATGAAAACATGTATCACATCATGTATCTAGATAAGCTTTTACCCGCGGCTTCGCTTGCGTGGAAGTCGGAAATTATGCCACAGAAACGCACCTACCACCGGGATAAGAAGTATATCCTAAGTAATATTATAAATGTGAAAGAAGGTTTGTTTGTGTTGAAGCAAAGAGGTTTTGCTGAAATAATCTCAGGCAGGTAATAATTTTATGTTTTTTAATATTGTTACCTGAGATGTCACTTCTGAATAAAATGGTTTTTCGGTTGTCAATGATTTTTTCAATGTATTTTATTTTAACCGTTTCATTATGTTTTGGTAATCACGATCTACAGTTATTAGAGAAACCTAAAGTAACAGGGATCCTCTAACAGTTTGTTACCTTTTCACGTCTAAACCACTGAACCGATCATTCTGAAATTTTGCAAATACTTTGTCAGGCGTACAGAAACGGGCATAGGATACCTTTCGTACCGAAAAAAATTACTGTTCCCGAGAAAAACAACAATAACATTCTTTTGGTAACACGATACCCTTTGGTAAGACTGGTTATCAGACTTTCGAACCACTGACTACCTTAACGACTGTCAAAGATCTACAAATGACAGCCAGGACCAACGGCTTAACGTGCTTTCCGAGGCACGGACGAAACTCGTATGTAATGGGTGGTCACCCATCCACGGACCAACCTAGGCAAGCGCGGCTTAATTTAGCCACGAACTCCTCAAATAAATAATACAAATAAAAATAATACGGTTCTAAAAATATAAGGATCTGGAAGCGATCAATCCCATTACACATGGGACCAATAACGACCCAATACTGCAAAATAATTGGGAAATTGTGAGTGTTCAGTTACACCTATACCCAACGACCCACATCTTAGGTTATATTATGAACAAATTTGGAAATGAATCGTCTCAAAACATAAAACTATAATAACACAATTTCCTACAGAAAAATCTTTCCTAAGATTTTTCCGTTCCAAAAACAAAGTTCAAAATATCTTTTAAACGCGTCAAAAAGCTGTTCTAGAAAAAAAAATATTTACCAAAGGACTTTTAAGCAGACAGAATATGCAAAAGGATTTTCAAAGCTTCTTTTATGAAGAGTCTTTGGTATGACATTGCATAATAAATGAGATGATAACCCACTAGGACTCGTGAGAGAAAACATCAAAGACACCCGGTGAATGAGTAAATAAACATAAAAGGTGACTTGAGTACTTGACCAGTTATTCTTGGATACTTGGCAGCGCTGAATATGAAGGCAATTTTAATGCGGTTTTTCTTTTTATTTCAAAAGGAATATGTATTTTATCATTAACACTAGAAACGGGGTATTTACCATGGCCACTGTTTGTTTTGAAACACAAATAGTGTAAATATGTGTGCGTGCGTGTTTGTTTGTGTGTGTGTGTGTGTGTATGTGTAATATGTGTATGTGTTTGTGTGTGTATAAATATGATTTTTTTAAGAAGCGTACCTAGAGACACTAATATAAAATGTACATGTTCATCATCAGTATAGAAGAGTTTAGACTGCCTCTTTGAGCTAGTGGTCCCAAGGTAGCCTGACGCTTCGGGGAAAGACAGGCCCTCACGATATGATCTCTTTTTTCGTGAATATCTTATTGCCAAAGTGAGAAAAATAGTCTTGCTGTCCTTGTCCTATGTTACTTGCAAGGTGGACGCAACTCATCTTTTCTTTCCCTGTCAACCATCACACTATCATTTATCCTAAAAAAACCGGCCAAGTGCGATCTATAAAAACGGCAAAAAATCATGCCTGTGGGGAGCCCCACTTAAATATTTTTTTATTCTGTTTTAGTATTTGTAGTTATAGCGGCATCAGAAATACATCATCTGTAAAATATCAACTGTCTAACTATCACGGTTCATGAGATACAGCCTGGTGACAGACGGACAGACAGACAGCGGAGTCTTAGTAATAGGGTCCCGTTTTACCCTTTGGGTACGGAACCTTAAAAAGATAATGACAGAAATATATATTGATAGAACGTTTCAAGAAACTTGGTATTTCCAAATCCGATAGTCTTATTATGGAAAACAAACACCCGTAAATTTATCTGGACCGCCTATAAAAACAAGCAGTAGATTAAAGTCCAATCTCCTTACAGTTTAACCAAGATTTATATGCGTAAGTAAACAAAGGAAATAAATTGTGTTCTGCCAACAAAGTGGCAACTTTGCCCGATGATGGCAACTTTGCCCAACGATGGCTCAGACCACTTTACATGCGCAGCTTGTGCCGCCACCAACTTTATTAATTTCTAACTTGGACGACAAGTTTGTATGAAAGGATGGTAAGGAAAAGGTTAGATTATACTCGTAAAGAAGGCTAGAAAAATATGGAGGGGGAATCATAGATAGAACAGGCTGAATGCACAACTTAACCTTAGAAATACACAATGAGTTTTTAAACTGACATGTTCACTAATATTATCATTAACACTGAAAACGGGATATATACCATGTTTATTATGTTTTGAGTTCCCGATATTTCGGCGCTGTTGCAATTACCATAATCACGGATTAACTGAAGTTATTGCGGGTGGGTGTTTATGAGCAGAAGAAAGAGGGTTAAAAGACCAATTTGGTCTCTTGCTTGTTCGTTTTTTGCACTCGGTACCGCTACCTCTGTCACTCACAACTCGATTCTGTTCCCGCCACACGAAACTCACTGTGTCCGCTCGCGAACTTGTTTCGGCACTTTTTCAAAAATTACACCAAAGGCCTACCCAACTTCCATGGCATTATGGTCATACCATCTGAACTCTTCCCATCGACGCGTGCCAAAGCATTGGGTTCTAACATAATACAATTTATACATTACTTAACGTAAAGCGCAATCAAACCTAAAATAATAATAAATAAAAAAATAAATAAAATCTTTAATTCAGACTAATAAAATGTCCATAGGTTGTTAGTAACAATATCTTAAAACTAAGTTAGTCAAAAAACAAAACTTATACAACATGCAGCCTGATAAGCCTACCTACAACTGCAGATTCAGGTCTCTCTGCAATCATCCTCAATAATAAAATATGTAGAAAAAGAGAAACGCGTCAAAAAATTCGTCCACATCGGTGTCAACAGGAATAGTGCCAAGAAGGCTGGCCGCATTGCCACTTAAAAAAAATAGACCAGCCCTCTGATGATAAGCAGAGTTGACCAACCGCTAACTCAAAGCGTAATGATACCAAATTATTACGTTTTAATAATTAACGTATCTGCTATTTGCAAACTTGTCGAACTTATAATTTAGCTCGCTTGAAACCTTAATAAAACATTGAATTACAACTAACTCATTATAGCACTTAAACTCGATAACAACCTAGGTTACCTTTTCAAGTCATAAACTATCCATCTCGACAACTTAGCATAAAATTGAATGACCATAACTAGCAATCCATGTTACGTCAGTAAACCAATCACAAAGTTAAAGACAAACTTCGTTAAAACTAAGTGGTTAGATAGTTATGCTAACAATGTTCGCATGCCCAGCCTCGGCAAGATTGCCCAATCTTGGGCAACATTGCCGACGGCGTAACGTTGTTTTAATGTAACAGTTTGACCTTTCGAGCAATTTAGAGTAGGGTTTGTCAGGTAAATTTACGGCGGAGGTAAAAGTAATCTTGTAGGGAAATGATCAGAATTTAATCTATGTTTTTTTTATTCTGTCTCAAACAAGAATCAGTTTTTGCTCCACCGTTCGCGTTGAGATCACTAGAGGGCAGTGAAGTTGAGTGATGTTTTTGGGGCTACTTTAATTGTTTCTGCCGACATTTGGTGTAGCTACAGTCTTCTTTGTATAAATTACAATTCATTTATTAAATGTCTGAAGAGAAGTCTGTTTAATATTGGTGAATAGTGAGGCGGTTCTTGTAACTTTTTAACCGACTCTCTCAAGCCCATGGTCAGTAAGTGCTGCTTTGATTGAAGTATTTTTAAATGCAAATATCCAATGCATTTTACTCGGATACACCGTACCGTAGTAAATACGTTGATTTTTTAACTTAAAAATACACGTTTCACATATAAAATATTCATAATTTTAAGAATGTATTCATTACTATGGATGATACTGATTGTGCTTGGTGCAAACAATTTAACTCAAATGCTGTGAGATAATTGTATTTTCGATTCAAAAATCGACGTATTATGTTACGTTTACATCGCGGGCAATTACTATATAGCCAACTGAAATGGTAGAATGACCACCATAACCATTTTTTTCTTCTGTTTTGTTACTCAGCAGTTCATCTTTTTACAGCAGCTACTCAGTTATGTTAGGCACGTCTGAGCGCCTTCTGTCTTTATAACAATCTTTACTTTAATAGTTTCAAGTACAAACTAGACCAAAATAATCTCACTTTGGTAACAGTAAAGCTATTCTAGTCTTGTCATTCCAAATTAGTCTCAAGATCTTTTAAGTTAGTAGTTGGATTTTTATGGTAAAGAAAAATATTATGGTAAAGAAGTGAAATTAAGTTCTAAATTATATTGAGTTAAAGTTCTCTTTTTAATATTAAATAAATATTTTTTTACTTGCTTCTAAATGTAAAGAAAATATTAATGTTATTTTGAATTCAGGACGACTCTAGGCACCCCGTACGTACCTATGTTTTTTTTTCGTGGGTTATTTAAAAACAAAATCATCTTCTGTTTAAATAGATAGTAAATATTTTGGCGCTTTTGTCTAAAACAGAAGATTTTTGCGCGTCAATGGCGCCTTACGCTCTGTACAACATTTTTGGTATACTGTAATCTCATAGTATATCAGAAAAACATACAAGCTATTTATAAACACACAGCCGCTCTTCACAGCAATCGAAAATTGGGCATAACATAAAATATTCTTCAATAACTTCACACACGAATATCGTCAAAACTCCACAATAAGACCTTCCAGAAGAAAGCGAGCAGATGGTCGTTCGCGCATCAAGTCGTTATGACGTCATCGTTAATATTAAATTACGGCCTCAACCTTGAGGGAGCACGTTCATAACACATTTTATTCATACGTACGGTTCCTTCAGAAAGTCGGCATCCAACGCACAGGTGCCAGGAGTTGTCACTAATAACTTGTATAAATTTATGAATTGTATTGTACTGTCAATTTCCTTTTTTGCGTAATCTTAATTCTTATTTGTGATAATAATAACCCCAAATTTTTATTTTACCATAAAAATTGTTTTTGTTTTTTTTCTCAAATTATTAATTAGTTTTTGATAATTAATCAATTATTTATTTTTTATTTTATATATCTGAGTAATGCTAATCTAGTGGCACCGTTTACCTTATCTTAATTTTGTTAACATGCGTATAATGCAGAGGGCTGCAATATTGTTAATACTACGTTATTTGTGAACATTATATATTGTGGCTGTTTATTATCCCAAAAAAAAAAAAAAAAAAAAATAAGTATGTTATTGTCATTATCATCATTATGTCCATTTTCAATTCTTAAAGGAATACCGAGAAAAAACTCAAAAGAAACACAAAGCTAAGAATGAAAGAGGTACCTATGGATAGCTGTAAAAGGAACATTACATCACCTACATCATTACATACCGAGTTTCCTCCGTGCCTCCGAAAACACGTTAAGCCTTTGATCCTGGCTGTCATTTGTAGATCTTTGACAGTCGTTACAGGTAGTCAGTAGACCGAAAGTTTGAAAACTAGTCTTATTAAGGGGTATCGTATTGCCCAATACTAACTGGGTTGTGGAGACCAAATAGGCAGTCTCTCCATGTAAAATACTGGTATTCAGCTGCATCCGGTAGACTGGAAGCCGACTCCAATAAAGTTGGGAAAAGGCTAAGCGGATGATGATGATGATGATGAGCTGTACAAGAATCTTTTGGCGCATGTACAGAACTAACGCCGCCATATTGTTTTTTTCAGCACAATTTTACATATTCTTAAGATTATGATCCCATCTATGTCATTCAAGTGCTAAGACATCGTCGTAGCTTCATAGATCTTTTCTTTCCTATCATTCCTCACACAATCCATCCATCGTTTCCCTGGTCTTCCTCTCCCTCTCCATCCATCAACATTTATATTCATCACACTTTTAGTCACAGTCGATTCCCTTTCAACGTTTCTGTAACTGGCGCAACTTTCAAACTTCCTCTAATATACTCATTCCTTACTTTATCCATTCTTGTCACACCACACATACACCTCAACATTCTCATCTCCGCTGCATGCAATCTTTTTTCACCCATCTTCTTCACAGCCTAGCATTCCGATCCATACAGTACGACAGGCCTAATTACGGACTTGTATATATTTTCCCCTTTCTCAAGTTAAGGGGGGCATCCGTGGGTCGCAAGTATCGTGCTTCATTCACACTGAAAATGTAGACACTTATACATACAATACCACCTTTGATAAGTGTTCTCAAAATCTTGAAACCAATAATTGAAAACTACAACAATTAAGAGATCTGAATATTAATTAATATTAATATTCGCTGTTTTGTATCAAGGACCTCTTCATTTACATTGTCTCAAGTTCACTCCGTTCTAAACCGTCTCATTATAAACAGTAATTCGACCCACAATATCTTCTGAAACAGAGCATTTTCAGCCAAAAGCTCCTCAGTAACGGAATAATGAAGTTCATCAAATATGCACATGTATGAATACAAAATGACGGCGCTATATTGGCCGCGCCAGGGTTGTCGAATCGAAAATAACACCGTTAAAAATATCTAGACTTCATTTTGAGGCTAGCGAAAAGGTCAGCGGTTTGCAAAAAGATTTGCTACAACGTTGCATCGAGAATATCTCACGTTTATGTGGCGTTCTTTTTACACGACTACAGCGAAGTCAAAAGGAAGGGTTGTGATTTTAGCAGTTTTTTTTTTTTTTTTTTAATAACGTTGCCCCACACTAGGAATTTCTCCTGTATCGTGGGTGCGTTTACAAACATTTAAATTCACATACACAAACAGCCAGACCTGGAACAACTATCTGTAGGTCATACAAATATTTGTTCCGTGCGGGGATGGAACCCGCAACACGAAGCACAGCAGTCAATCGCTCAGCCACTGCGCCAACCGTGCAGTCAACAGTCAACAGTCAGTCTATGTATGTTTGTTTGTATTTACGTATGTGCCTCCGTAGCGCCTAACTATGTATCCGATTTTGATAAATAAGGTGTCTATCGATTCGTCATTATAGCCTGGGTAACATAGACTGACTTCAACAATAGGAGTCGATTTTACCTTGTAAACCCCGATTTTTCTATATTCTTGAATTTTATGAAAACCTATGCAATTTCAGTGTGCCTAGCTTTCTGAGTCACGTGTTCGTTGAAGTTATCTTGTAATTCTGCACAACGTAGGCTCTAAATTGACTGCCTCGTTGGTGTAGTGGTAGCAAGTGCGACTGCTGAGCATGAGGTCCTGGGTACGTTTCCCGGGTCAAGCAAAGTGTGTCTGGGTTTTTCCATTAGGAATTTCTCAGTAGCAGTCACGGAATCTGGACTTGTGCCCGGTTGATTGCAATAGGCTCACCCCCTATTACAATAACTGGCGAAATGTGGGTGTGTACAAGAGTGATGTTATTTTATGTAGGCTCTAATGTAGGTGTACTATTAGGTACACCTCTGCCTAACTCTTCGGAGATAAATGTATATAAGTAGACTATTAAATTCTAAAGACTAATAAATGTAAGTAGACTATTAAATTCTTGGTGATTTATGCACATCCTGTCGTCTAATAACTTGGTCTAACTTGACAATGGACGGAGCACTGTCATACTCATAGGTAGGTCACAAAGAGGCGGTCCGTTGCCCAGCTGTAGGGCATAGGCCATTACACGTAAGTTGTGTGTTTTTAGGGTTCTGTACCTCAAAAGCAAAAGGAACTCTTATAGGATCTGTCTGTCTGTCTGATTTTTTTTAAATAATATACCTTGTCTACATACATACATAAGCGCACGGCTTTTTCCAATAGGGATAAGCGTGGGTTCATGTATGTAATATATAAACAAGACAAATTATTTAAAAAAAAATCTTGTCTACATATTTCAAACTTACAGGTATTTTTAGCTTATCACAACATGGTATGGTTTTTTTATATATCACGAATGTCATTGACACACATACAGAACTCAAAACTATAACACAAAACTCAAGAACTGCCAACCCTAATTTCACCCACGTCACACAATAATCAGATTGCGTTCACTCACAGTAAAACTTTAGAGTTCATTATCACACTTAGGTAACTACCACTCAAGGGTATCCTGTCTGGTAAGGAAGATCTATTCACACCTCATATAGTTACTTACCCTTAATTAATAATACGCTTGAACTAGGATGAGAAGTTTGTAGGTTACTAGGCAACTCTATTATTGTTGGAAAATGTTGATAAAAGTTGTGTTAGTGAAGGTAAGTGCTGTAAAATAATGAGTCATAATATGGTTAACGGTATATCGCCGATGGTACGGTTAAGCCGTTGGTCCCGGCTGTCATTTGTAGATCTTTGACAGTCGCTACAGGTAGTCAGTGGCGCGAAACTCTGACAACCAGTCTTACCAAGGGGTATCGTATTACCCAGTACTAACTGTGTTGTGGAGGTCAGATAGGCAATCGCTCCATGTAAAATACTGATATTCAGCGGCATCCGGTTAGACTGGAAGCGGACCTCAACATAGTTGGAAAAAGGCTAGGCAGATGATGATGATTGGCCAGATAGCAAAATTGGTAAAGTAAAGTAAAATTTATTTGCATAGATTGTAGGTACATGAAATAAGATGTAGCGATAAGATGGGTGAGACTTGTACAATCTACCTTATATTCGGCATGCAAACATTAATAAAATTGTTAAATACATTGAAAATAGAATTAAAAAATGGTTTACAGTTAAAAACAATAGTCTGCATAGTACATTCATAGTGTATACACATAAAATCTTCATAATACAATTGGAATAAAATCGGAAACCTGAAGTATGTGGTGGTGTGGTGTGGTGTGTGTGAGGTGTGTGGTATATGTGGTATGGGAGTAGGATTACCTTCCTAGAGAGCTGCTGACATAGTTATAAACAGGCAAACAGGCTTTGACGTTGCCGCTGCTGTGAAACAGGCCTCCTATCTATGAGAGGGAGTGGGTTATGGTTATCTACCACCCGGGCCTATTGCGGGTTGATGGATGAACTGACTGACATACCAAAAAAACAGACCAAGTGAGAGTCGGACTCGCACTTGGTCTGTTTTTACAAACAATATACATAATAACAATATTTTTTAACGCTCTTTCATATTATGTAAAACAGCAAACCTAAATTTGTTTTTCGTAGTATATTAATGAAAACTAAAGTTACTGCTGCAGTTTGACGCAAAAATCCCATATCTCAAACACTAAATCAAATCTTTTTTCCACCAATTTTTGTTGACAGTTTTTTTACGTTCTACAAACCTATATTTTTCCTCCTCTTACTTTGAAAATAAGAGAGGGGGAACATAAATACCATACCATACCAATTATTTTCCAATATCAAGGAACAAAAATCCGTAACAAAAATATTTCGTAGCACAGTGCGTGCTACGCCGTAGCCGCGAAGCATACGTAGCACAGCTACGCACATTCTCCTCATTATTTAGCGATAATACCGTACATTGCGGTATTCTCATAAAATAATAACGTTGGAACTATGGAAGCAGAAATAATATTAATACCAGCGTGAATATTCGCACATAGAAATAATAATATAAGACCATCTCCTCAGTCGACGCGGTGTAATCGGATTGGGAACACGCGCATTATATGTAATCATGTTTTTTTTACAGGATTGGTGTTCAATATGAAATTGTGTTCTATTTATATATGAAGTTAAGGAAAACAACAAAAAAATATGAAGTACTGACGAAGAGGGAAAATTTTTGTCCTTTATCTCTCACTAGCTGTTCCCCGCGGTGTCACTCGCTGCGCGGCTCCTAAGGGTCGTAGCGTAATGTTATATAGCCTATAGCCTTCCTCGATAAATGGACTACCCAACACAAAAAGAATTTTTGAATTCGTACCAGCAGTTCCTGAGATTAGCGCGTTCAAGCAAACAAACTCTTCAGCTTTATAATATTATATAGTATAGATGAATCAGAAACTCTAAAAATACTGTTTCTGATTCGTGACAGTTTAATTTCATCGAATATACAAGGTGTAAACGGATCCTTCATGAAGCCGTCAACATAGCATTATGTACAACAAACTAAGTAACTTTACGCAAAAATTATTGCTGCAAAACGACTTTTTTTTGGGGTGAAAAATCACGTTTTACGGCTTATGTAACGCAATCAAAACATTGTGCTGAGGGATGTATTAAATAGTGCGAAGGTCGTGGAGGTATTTAGAGTAAATTATAACATTAAAAACATGTATTAAAAAAAAACTTGTGAAAAAGTTGGAACTTTGACCTCCAATGCAGAAGATTGTAAAATATCTTTGCATTGTATAGATTCCATCTCTTAGTATTATATAATTGCATAGCACATGTGTGAGTACTATGTACTGTAAAGCTACCATTTATATTGTGTTATCTTTCATTGACTTGAATGTGTCCTGGTGGCTGAGAGAATGTCATGCTCACTCAAATGTCTCGCTGATGGTGGCGGGTGTGTCGGGTCATTTAGTTCCCTTCAATATGGTTGAGTTGAATGGCGCTGATCCATGCGTCATGTTCGTGAACGGGCGCTGTCAGTTGGGACTGGTCATCTCTTACCTGCCACGGTTTATTTTAATTACTTTATTTTTAAATTGTTGGTTTAATCTCTTACTCTGGACGCTCTTAATGTGCACGTCTTTGTACATCGTTCTCACATATATGTATAATCTCAACATGAATGATGTAACCAAGATTTTGTAACAATATTTTGATTTAAAAGAGTGTCCATGGAGTTTCTTGCCCATTCTTCTCCATAGAGATCTACGATTTGGAATGTGCAACTACAGTACTTTTGCAAGTTATTATGCCTTGTGTCTGTGACTGTAGCTTAGCTTTTTTGTTTTTGACTTTCAAAAGTGCCTGTAATGGAGTAATTGAAATAAATGCTTTGACTTTGACTTTGACAATATCTCCGTAACTAGAATAAAAATAGATCGCAATGACGGGGAGAACAAGTGCCTTTCGACTTCGTTAAGGGTATTTTTACTTTCATTATGCATTATAACTGACATATAAAGTCGTAAATCATTTCGAATCGTATTTTTGCTTAACAAGTTTAATTAGATAAATCTCGGATACACAGAGGATCTAATATCATTAACTTGAATCTCTTCTGATTAACTTAATTCAGTTAAATCGCCTAATTGTTACGGCTGAGTTCACTACAATTAAGATTCAAGCTTCAATTATGAAGATATATCTCATTTAAAATCTTTGAGTTTTTTATTTGAAACTGGCCAATAACTGGCATGTAAAATTAAATGATTTACGGAATGTTACCTGCGTGCTTTATAAATATTTGTTATTAAATATTCAGTTTTTTTTAGACTTATGAACTATGCCCCACAAAGCTGTGATAAAAACCGCGATTGGAATCGGCAGCACTCAGTGATAGGGCCCCCAGGCATGGCGGGCTAATACCAGTGGGAATGCACCTCTATCTTCGGCCCCCTCTACTCTAGGTATTAGAAGGAAGAGTGGAGTTTTTAGTTGGTAAAAGCCTGTTGTAACCCTCCTGTCCCTCCAAACTAAGGGTATCCATGAGGATTCCCAAAAAAGGCGGGCTGAATAACAAATATAAAGTATATTCTCTGTAATAAAATTTGGTTTATAATAATTTAATCACCAAATTCGCCACTTAAATGCACCTTATTACATAAAATTATTATCAGCTTATAGATATGTCCAATTGTACATCATCGAATATGCCTACCTACCCGATTAACAATTTATTACTACATGGCCTGACCACGATGACCCAGATATTCTGGAACCATTCATAATGATGTTAAAAGCTTCCATTTTTAATCGAAACATGATAAAATAAATCCAACCAGCTGCATTTTTAATAGGCTTTTTATGTGATTAAAATTGTGGTAAGCGGTGTCATCAAATAAGGTGCACGTTTGTAAAGACTACGGTCTTGCCATATGAAAGTAGGGTGTACTTAAAGTCAAGATAATTATGTCATTCAATTCACCCAATAATGTAGAGAGCTTGAGTAAATTTTTCGCTATTAATTATTGTTGGAGCCGATTGGATTGGATTTATACTTATCATTGGTTCTCATAATCATCTCACTATGTTCTACTCTCACATAAAATGTCCATATGGTGTAAGGGGCCGCCCTCCGCAGACTGATGGGGTGAATTCAGTATATCATAAGATGACCGGTACAAGAAATTATTTCAGGAACGTTACGGGAATCCAATGTATTAGATTTGTTTTACTTTCTCATACGCAATGTATCGTTACCGTGGCAATACGCACATCGCGAACGGCAAGCGCGACGACGAGTTCGATGAACTCTAGCTAGGCAGAAAGTGAACAGCTGATTTCACGCGTCGTTTGTTAGAGTATTTCAATATACATTGTTGTTTTTTTATTAATTTTAGCCGTATTATTTACACAAATGGATTGTTGCTAACAGATAATGTAGTTTTACAGTGAATAAATAAAATAAAGGAATAGTAACTGAAAAACGATAAAAAAAATGAAATTTTCCTGAGACAAATTCCAGTGTAATATGATCCAAAATAAGGACCTGAATGCACCCTCTCAGTTTGCGGAGGGCTGTCCCTTACAGCCTGCATACCAATTAAAAACAATAGCTTTAAAAGACAATCTATTAAACAGCGCTGATGGAAACTACTATGCAACGCTGCATGTCCAACATTAAGTGGGGCGGTGGGGCCTGAATGTAGGCCAGACCACAGAACTGTGAAAATAACTGTTTTCTTTAGTAGTGATCATTCAATGTTTTGTATGATATTTTTATTTATGTTTTACTTTTTTGTTGACACGGTTGGCGCAGTGGTCAAGCGATTGACTGCTGCGCTGCATGTCGCGGGTTCGATTCCCGTACGGAACAAATTTTTGTATGACCTACAAATAGTTGTTCTGGGTCCGGGTCTGGGTGTGAGAACCACGAATCCAACCAAAGTTTAGACCATGGTTTTAACAAGACACGGATGGGGACGAGTGTGAACAGTATTGAAGTGCACACAGGTTTTGTTTATATACGTCACGGTAACAACGGACTTAAGTGCCATAGGTCGCGGATTCAAGCCGGTTCTTAGTGTTGTGTTATTTATTTCATCACCAATGATCAATAGGTACTTCCGAGTTCCCTGACCGTCTGCCACTTTTAACCCTTATGCCCTAAGTAATAAGGTTGAAAAATGGCAGACCGAACTTGGTATGAATGGCTTAGTACCAAAAAATCGAAGACATGTGACAACCGGCCACCCGTAATGGGTACGCGTGGTGTGTATAATGGCCCATTCCCTCTCATTGAAGCCAGTGTCTGGAACACTAGCCTCCATGAGGAACGTTAAAGAGCTGATTATGCAATAACAAGTGAATGTTTACCCATAAGCTCTTATACATAATACAACAATCTATGATCAATTATAATCTCCACTGAGTCTTATCACTCAGAAGAACCAACTAACAATCGCAAAAGTAAAAAGAAACTGTTTGAATAAGACTTTCCTGAACAATAATAATATCTCTTGCGAAAGTCAAGTACATTTCCTGAAAAATAAATTCCCCACCTCTATTTCTGCTGTCCCGCAGTTTGGTTATGTTCTGAAGTGAAGGTATCTTGGCAAAGAATATTTCGTTAAAGTTAGAGGCACTTGAAATATTCAACTACAGCAGAGACCTATAAACATTACACTTCAACCAACTTATCTGTGCAGACAGAAAAACACAAAACTAAAATAAATGTACCAAGTTTGAGATATCGATACAAATTTTCTTGACAAGCAGTGCCAACTTGAACTGCACACTTAAAGTGGTCATACTATACCTAGGGGCGTGCTTTGGCTTAGCAAGTTTACGACGGACTTGCACTTGTCGTTTGACAGTTGTGCGACACTGATAAAAATAAATTTAACCAAAGGATGCGCTAAGTAACGTTTGTAGACACATCAGCATATAAGTCAATTCGTCTGCAAACCCAATGCTTCGATATTGCAAGTTTTGCAGGTAACGGTAACAGCTTTCCATCAGCTGAGCCTTCAATGTAAATTAATCTCTAACATAACCTAGATTTTCCATCTCACAAACCACATTATCCTTGGAATACTTACCAACCACGAGTGACGCTGAAGATCTATAAATATCTACATTCTCTCCGTATTTAGTCTCGATTGAATAACGATCAACCTCATCAATATATTAACATAATGTGTACTTAAACGTGTTATTAATAAATTGATTAAAATGTGGGTAGTTCAATGGCAAGTGTGTGACGTCACGTGGAGAGCCCAGGGTGATGCTAAGTGACAAGTTGTTTACTAATCAATGAAGTTAGGAGCGCCTCCCACATGTCCCATTAAAATCACCATGAATGAGTTTGTGGGCGTCACCAATATATTTGGTTAATTTCGATGGCACCTGTGATGGTTGTGGGCGATTGAATGGCGAAATTAGACTGTTATTGTCTTTAGTTATGATGGGACACCTACTTAGATGTCCTACGTCAATCGTACCGGGAGAGATGTTTTTTGTGTCTGGTGTCAACATGTTTATATTATTCTAAAACTTTCTAGTGGGCGGTAAGTAGGTGACTTAATTCCATTAGACAGATTAGATACACATAGGGAGGTAGACGAAAATATCAGGCTCAATCTAAAATCTCTACCTAACCTAAAATGATAAAGTAGAAAAATCAGTGATAAACATACTTAATTTAAAATGAAAAGATAATAATAATTTATGACAATTAGAGAAGGAAATACATGAACAAAAACATTTGATATTTTTATCTGCAAATTAATTCTAAAATGCTTCGTAATGAAGCGTTAAAAATACATAAATCAAGAACACAGGCATTTAGATTATTTCCTTCGTAATCATACGGCTGAGCCTAATTTCACAGTAGCCGGAATTAGGGAGTTTGTTCAAGTATTCACAAAGTGAAATATTCGGACGTCTTGAGTCCGACGCGCACTAAACTAATTTGAATGTTTGATACCTCCTGTCAAAAGTACTCTTAAGTATTTCCTTTGTGACTGAAAAGGTAAGTTACGCATAAAAGGTTGGAACTGAAACATAAAAGATATTTTCTTTTGGATAGTCAAAAATAAAATTGTAACAGCTAAACTATTCAATACTAGATTTAATACCAAAAAAGCAGAGCAATGCTACTGAGACAAAACAAAGTCGATTAGGATGCAGCTTAAATTGTGTTTTAGAGACCTTATTCTTACTCCAAGTCTCAAGATTCCCATTTACCATGACGCCTCATGCATATTTACTTGCCTACTGCAAATAATTTTCAATTCATTTTATTTTGATGAAAGATCACAGCCTGATGACATATCTACCATCGTCAAAAACACCCATCGCGACATCAAACGGTGGAAAGGCAGATAATAAAGTAAAGTACGTTACATTTGTAAAGAAAATAATGACTAAGCAAAGAACGTGATCAAAGTCGAGGCCACCCATCCGTCACGTGGCCCCAAAAACCGTAACGTAATAAAATATACGCATCAACCTGACATTTCCGCAATAAATCTAATAAAGAAACCCATTTTACCACACAAATCGAAAAAGTAGACACTGATAATCGAATTTCCTTTTGAGGAACCTGTAATAATATACGCACTCACAGAATAAACTAATTTGGAAGAATCAGCCTTCAGATTTTGTAGTGTTTAAGACAGATAACATATCACCCACAAATGTCCTCTCAATGTTATTGGATGGAGAGGGAGAGGAAGGCCAATGAAAGTATAGATGGATTATGTAAGGATCGCTATGGAAAAAAGGAAGTGAGTGATAGTGTAAATTGCCATGGGAGAATGGAAGAAGAAACGCCAACCAGTAACCACATAATAAGGGTCCCATTGAGGGCAGGAAGATTATCATGAAAACACTATAAATTAACTGAATGGTATGTATCAGATATCGTAATAATAAATGTAGCGAAATGAAGAGTACATCAAAAATTTAATAAAAATTTCATCCAGAATTCACGGAGTGACTGCCTCGTTGGACTAGTGGTCGCAATTCCTACTGCTGAGGTCCTGGGTTCGATTCGGATCGGGCAAATGTTATTGGGTTTTTCCATTAGGAATTTCTCAGTAGCAGCCATGGAGTTTGGAATTGTGCCCGATTGATGGCAATAGGCTCGCCTCCTTGTACAAGGGATTTAAACGTAACTGGCGAAATATGGGTTTACTTTATGGCACACCTCTGCCTAACCCTACGGGTATTAGAGGCATAATTTTATGTGTTCACGGAGTGACAAGACTATACCGCTGGCCATCCTCTTCTGAGCTATATTAAATATTTAGTTTAAGCTTTAACTGAAGTTCCGACAAGACTTTAATTACCTACCCTTTGATTAAGACAGGGGGTTGTGCGAAATCCCGAAACTCGGAATTTCACTCAAAGCTTTAATCAAAATATTCTCTGCAAAAATTACAGAATTTAGTCCTCAAAGCCTCTTTGAAACTGAAAAGCAAATATAAGCCACTGAGCGTCAGGCTCATTGAAGTGAATGCCGTCTAATTCGGGCCTTTCGCTCCAAACTTACAAACGGATGCCCACAAAATGTCAAATACCAAAAGGCTTTATGTAGTGGAACGGAGTAATTTTCTAGACATAATATATTATTAACACAAGCTTAATAATATCCTTCCGACCGAATTTCGGTAAAGGGAGCCAATCATAATGGAGGTTAACCAAGTACAAAAGGTTTAAAAGAGTGTCCATGGAGTTTCTTGTCCATTCTTCTCCATTGACATCTACGCCTTGGAATGGGCTAACTAAACCACAGTACTTCCACAAATTATTATGCCTTGTGACTGTGTCTGTACCTTCGCTTTTTTTTTTTGTTTTTTTGACATTCAAAAGTGCCTGTAATGGTCTAATTGAAATAAATGCTTTGAGTTTGAGTACGTAGGAGATATTTTAATGCACAAGTATACACTGGTACACTCTCTGTTCGATTACTCTCATAGTCCGATGGGACGGTAGCCTGACATGACCAGGGAGAGATCAGGCGCAAAGCATTGGCTTTACGTGGTAAGTCACGGGGGTAGCAAAGCTTACCCTACATTTAAAGACCTATAAGAAAAATAATTAAAATCATTATTTTAATTTATAAAAAAAAAAATTGCTTCATAACCCATATTAGAAACATCTTACATCATACTATTATTGAGTTATTATTTACTACATTAACTAAGCCACACCAATTTATTTTGACAAAGAAAAGCCAAATGTTGCTTTCTAAATTCATGTATAACAAAACCAACAAATTAAGAAAGAGCCTCTGAATTTTCCAACAAATAAATATTTTTATCATCAAAGAAAAATTATTACGTCAATTATTATTCAAATTTCTCTCAATTGGGTATTCCTATTAATTAGGGGTAGGCATAATTGAGGAAAATTATAAAGGAAACAACATCTTTATCGAGAGAATATTGAAATAACAGTCTTTACGAAAATCCTCTTACTTTTTGTACAAACAAAGATTGGAAGGCTGAATTCGATATACTTATGTCCGTTTACACCAACTCTAGGAATCACCTAACTTAAGGCCTTATAATATTATTGCACTGTTGAAACAATTCTAAGCGCTGAGCCATATTAAAAATTCAACAGTGCTTTGATCAACCGGGCACAAATCCAGACTCCGTGGCTGATACTAAGAAATTTCTGATGGAAAAACCCAATAACACTTTGCCCGACCCGGGAATCGAACCCTCATGCTCAGCAATTGCGCTTGCGACCACTAGACCAACGAAGCGCGCAATTGATATTATACATACATACTACAAAGGCCTTATTTCTATACTAAATATTGTGTAGTATTTTTTTATAATATCCAAATAACATTATACGTCCAAACGTAGTCCCAACCATATTTTCATGCTAAACGATCCATTTCGGACAATCATCTTACAATAGATCTATTCCGCTACGCCGTAGCCCGTCGCCCGTAGCAACTGTCTACGAACGCTACGCCGTATATTTCGTGTAATCGACCCTAATTTGTCGTACAGGCATTACCATTGGTCGGCGCCTTTAGGGATGATATCATTCCGACCCTAAATAACCCTTAGAATAGATCTTTTGTAATGCAGATAATGGCATCAGCTATGTCGGAACATATGTGATTTTCCACTTACAATTGCGTATGAGACATGAATTGTTAATTTAAATGGTCGTTTTACACTCGAAAATGTGAAGGTTGTACGAATACTATTGAAATTACTGGAGGACAAAATTATTTAGGAACCGAGTTGACGAGTAAGTTATCTATTGCTTGGTAATGAAACTTCTATTTGATAATCCAACTCTTATCCTCTACTAACTTAACAGCTCTTAATTTTTATATAACTTACATAATATGTTTCAATTCGTAATATCAAATATATTAATTTTTCAGTTGTTATGATAAGTTTTCTTCGCTCAACCTATCCCAATTAAAAGTAACAAAACTATAGACACCAAACTCGATGCAATGTGAAACAGCATTTTATTTCTGTTGGCACATTGAACTCGCCCGCATAGCGTTATGTGATGACTATCTTCAGTTTAATCGGTCAACGGGCGTCGCATCAAATTAACACTATTTTAAAACCTCGACATTGGTGTCAGTACTGTGGGGCATAGACCAAACAAATGTATATCTATTTATTTCAACTAGCCGCGACCTTCGTCGGCATGAAATTATTATTAACATATTACTTCCCTATTTGAATCGGTCTTTATTAACAATATCAAGGGTTTCATTTTTTGCTTGCAATTCTAATCCTTTTTCTAAAATAAAAGAAATTCTCATAAATTACTCTTTATTATTCTGCTTTCCACCAGTAAAAGTCCCGCCAAAATCGATCCAGCCGTTTAGGAGATTAGCCGGAACAAACAGACAGACTTCAATTTTATTTAGTCGTATTCGTATCAGATTAAGTAAAATTTAATTTATGCCAACCAGATGACACCACTGGCTGGACACTGACAGGTAATCTCTTTGAAGGCCAAACTATGAAATAATCACATACACATTAGCAAATTGGCAAAGTTCAGTTTAATAGTTAGCCTGTTAGGGAACACCCACATAGCAATACATTATAGGCCTTAAGCTAATGTTCCATCCCGGAAAGATTAATTGATCTCAAGAGCCTGATGTTGCTTTGAGAAAACCTAAGAAAAACGAAGTATCAATCGTTTTCAAACCGTTTCTTTTTAACTTGCCATGTTTCTTTAGGTCAAATCTACAACTAGAATTTTAAAACAGTCATGCCCAACCGATTGGGCTGAAATTTTGCATACACGTTTAGTTTCGATGACAATGCATGCTTTAGCTAAGACCTTATTCTAAATTCAATATGGCGGACTCCCAAAGATGGCGGACTAGTTATTTTTTATGCACCCCTATGATATTGGTATCTATTAAATGAATACGAAAAAAAAAATTCGTATTTTAAAACTTGTTTTTAAAAATGTTTTTTTACTATAAGCTTGTTTCTCCAACGATTTAGAACGGGATTGACATAGGCTTTACGGTATATTCTGTCAGTTCTAAAGATTTTTTACTATTCCATTATTGTTATCGCTGGTAGATTGGTGAGTTGACACTTTACGACATGTATGTAAGTCACATTTAATACACCAAGTAACTACCTGGGTCTAGTGGTCGCAACTCGCCTGCGGTTTCGATTCCTGGGTCAGGCAGTGTTATTGAGTTTTCCATCAAGAATCTTTCAATAGCAGCCACGGAGTCTGAAATTTTGCTAGGTTGATGGCAATAGGCTCGCTCCCTATAACATCGAAATGTGTGTAACTGCTATTAGGTACACCTCTGCTTAAACCCTTTGGAAATTACAGGCGTGATGTTATGTGTGTTTTGTGACACACACTTTAAATCAGTCTTTCATTTTTCACGCAAATCATTTCTACGGATTCCACCTACTAACGCAAATAACAAGAGAGTATGATCAATCTAAGATACAGAGAAAAAACAGTCTTAATATGATCTACCGTCAGATCACATTTTAGCTTGCAAAGATTACAACCAACTCCTCAATAAGAGATTTAAATAATGATTAAATGACCGGACATGTAGGTTTCCAGAAACTGAGGGTCATTTAAATATAAATGTTCTCGTATTTCAGCCGCTGTCTGAAAACCTACAAGCGTCTCTCAAGTTCAAGGTTAAGCGAAGCGTGTACACGAGGCAAACTTTAGAAAAACACGGTGGACCAATGATTGCTCCAAATGAAACTGTTTTGGATTACATTGCTTTTTTACATTCGGAGTGCTTCAGCAATTTTGATCATTTCATATTTAGTGCTCGGCGCGGGGGTGGTTTTAATTTTAAACGTGGTTCTTTATTCACGTTTGGATTTTGATTTTGAAACGAAATTTTGTGACTGAGTGTTCCATTCTTGAATTGGGTTGAATGAGTATTTTTTTTTAGTTGTGTTGCCATTAAAATGATAAAACTATTTTGGTAGATTTTAAAATAGATTATACCGTCCGAAATATATACTTTTTTGACGGTATAATCTATTTATTTTTTTATTGGGCTATAGATAGCATAAAAAGTATACCTTTATGTATTATGTCATTAAAAAAAAAACATCAAGTGTTTATAGAAGAATATAAAATAGAATATGTGCTTTAAGTACTGAAATAAGGATTTTAATACAGTTTTTACCGTCGTAATACTACTTGTGTGAAGATTACTAGCTAAGTACTGGACTAGCAAGATATAAAGGCTTCACGTAATTACTGCTACGAGCAGATCTTGTAGCACACAAATAAAACCTTATTTAAGTGGTTAGATAAACTTAATTTGCTGAAAGGCTAGTACGACACGTGTTGTAAACGTAACGTAAATAGGTACGATAGTTTTTTAAATCGTAAAATACTATCGTAGTGCTTTGACTGTATGCTTTGTTTAATAACAACTATATTTATAAATAATATACTAGATATGAATAAAGTTTTCAAACTAAATTAATGTTTTAGTAACTATAACTATTTTAAATTAAAAAATTGTTCGAATTTACGTGGTCCGTTTCTTTATTCCGCGTGTTCATGCTAAGCCTACAGGATCTTAAGATTCATATTCAGTATTTTAAACGGCTTAACTACAAAATCAGACTCAAGTATTACGGGAAATAATAACAATATTATACGAATACAACCGTCGGGTTGTCCTAGTTCTTGTGCCACACATTCACATTCAAATATTACGAGCTATACAATTCGGCGCTGCGGTGCGGTATTTTGCAGATTTTTTTTTTCATGTAGGTAATATGTTTTGTTTTCACTCAACACAGGTGCTCTGATTTCAAGGTTGAAAAAGTTTGAACCTAAAACATAGTAACTATTTGTTTTATTAATTCAGATACCCTGTTTATGCTTTTGCGATCTAGTAACCGTATGTGATGCTTAAATCGACAATAGAGTCCCAACTACTAAAATCCAAACTTCATTATGAAATCATTCATTTATACTTTGTTTTTTTTTTAGTTGCTTCATTCAACTCTACAAATGTAGTGATAGTATTGATATTTTCTTTTTTTGCCGATTTCCCAATATTATTTATTTATTTAACACTTCAAGCACAAAGTACAGAGGCGGACTTAAATGCCATAGGCATTTTCTACCAGTCAACCTTTCAATATTATCTACTGACAATAATGAAATGTCTATAATGAATTAAACTGAGTGTGTTTAATATGTACCATTACAGCTACGAGTATTATAACAATACAACAATGTAGCAACAACAACTCTGTTACTAGGCAATTCAAACTGAATGCTTAATGTGGAGCCGGGAAATGACCTCGTGTATCTGAGATACTCTGTGCTAAGAACAGGGACTAAGCTAGCGTGACATGAGCCGACTTACATGGTTTATAGTGGATGGTTATGTAGGGTAGTGTTAAACCAAGGGTGGTTGCGAATAAAGCGTTTTTATGTGGTTTTTTAACCGCTTACCGCTGGGCGATCTAAACCTACTAAGTAGAAGTAGGTACCTACTAAGGTTGAATTATTATTTATCTTTGAATTTTTGGATATGAAGGTTCTATCTCCTTTAGTTAGACCGTAACGTAAATAAGAACGAATTGAAAATAGCACTCGTATCGCTCATCATAACCCTAGTTCGTTTTTAGACTTTATTCACATTCATAGATTAACTTAGGTACAGACCTAATTGTGCTTGTCAAATACATTTAAACCAAAATGCTATAGATTAGTTGTATATAATCGATTGAAAAATCGTTCGATTTAACGTAAGTCAATCAAAGGTACGTAAATCACTTACTTAAACAGGATGCGTTTTCTAGGATCTTTCAAAACTCAGATCAGTCATACGAACAAAGTTATATTTAAACGCAGATCAAAAAAGAGTTGTAAAGTTTTAAAACAGGTACGTGTTACACGTCGGGGAACTTTGCGTGACTTCATTGTTCTCAATCTATGCACTATATCGGTACAAACCTGAAAGTAGTTTGTTCACATCTACAAATAAGTAGGTAATGGCTTTATAAATTATTGTTTAGTCGCGTAATTTTTTTTTTTTGTTAATTAATTTTTTTAATTCAATTAGACGGCTGCGCGGGACCATACTTATGCCAACTTACCTACCTCTAATTTCACTCGTTTTCATTCTTATTTTCTTTAAATGGGCTATTTTAATGAAAATCTTCTTAGTCTGTTTCTTCTTTTCTCTAACCATACTAAAAGCTACATTGTACCTATACTTAAAATTGTAACAGTTTGGCTGTAAAACCTCCACAAAGCAAGGTAAGGTGAAGAAATTAACGTTACAGTTTTTTTTTTGTTTTTGCTTAATGTAGAATCACGAGCAATGAAATGAAAATTAACGTTTTACGTTTTCAAGAACATAAATTCTTGGAAGAAATACAATAAATAAATAGGTCTAATCTTAAAGTAGAAACTGTTATTTGACGAGAAAATCGCTTTTGAATTTTATTAGTGTACTGATCTGTCATACATTTCAAATTAATTGATTGATATAAATTGTAATATTTTTGTTATTCACTTAGGTAATAGTAATCCTATGATATTTTTGTTTTTATAAGTCATTCATTATGGAAATAAAGAGGCTATAATAATAATAATAATTTGTATACATTTCATTGCTCGTGAATGTACCTCTACGAATATCATTTTTCATGTTGAAGATACCTATAGAATTAATACTGATTATACAGACCTCTCATAATATATTAATTCAGATTATGACATACGAAATTGTTTCTTAGAAACGTCATTTATTTATTTATTTTACTTTATTGGGATTGTTTTTCTTTATTGAACTGCTAAACCCAATTCTATTACCCGAAAACTCGTTACAAAGCTGCGGTAACAATGTTTACATTCGGTGGTTTTGAGCGATTCGCGCGTCACCGCCACCGGCACTAACACATAGTTATAATAGAGTTAGGGCCAACCACTAGCTAGTGGTTTTACCAACGACCATAGCAACTAGTTTACGATACGTCAACGCAACGATATATCTATCGCAACAACTCCCACGCGATGAGAATAACGCGCGAATCTATGTATCAGGCCCCATTCCTGAAAAACACTTTCTTTGTCCAATAGAACGATCAAAATTAACGACAGGACATAAATAAATGCCCTAACTTAACTCCAATTAACCAACCAACAATGCCCGAAGCCATAATAATCAACACAACATCTAACAACCACATCACAGTTACAAACCATAATCAATTTACGAAGGACCTCGCCGCAATAAAATTCCAGCGATTTCGGAGGCTTAGGGATATTCCGGAGACATAAATCAAGTTATACTGGCGTAAATATGAGTGTCTATGGCTATGTTTACGTATAATCACGTGGTCAACACTCACCGGTCCGAGGCTGTCGAAGCCGTGGCGCAGCGCGAGCTGATGAGCCTCGTCGTGCTGCACCGAACGCTTGAAGCGCACCAGGAACGTGTTGGTGAAGACCTCGCGGGACGCGGCAGCAGCGATGAGCAACGTAGCAGCCAAGCATTGTACCCACATGTTCGCGCTGGGGCCGACGGTGGCTGACTGGAGACCCCACCGTCGCTGACGTCACCACATATCGACCAGAGCCCCGCGCATGCGCCAACCCGACCATTCACGCTCCCCTCGGCGACGTCCAGCCTTTTCACAGATTATGAAAGGATGGATCGCGCCGCCACTACTTGTTTTGGATGAAACAATCTAGATTCATGCTGTTCCGTTTAGCGCGACCCCATCTTGAAGGCGACCTTGTTCACGGTAAATAAGTCTTCGAACTCGAAATTTACATTAGTGGCTGTCTAGTGCGATAGCGTTAGATATGCCTAAAAGCTTTACGTGTAGAGCCAAGAGGTTGAGATGTTCGAGTACCTACCTACCTACTTGACATTATTGTGATATCGATATTTCAAGATAAACATGATACCTACTTCATTTAACTGTATACTCATGGGAAGCTTCGACTTTGTAAAGTCGAATTGAACTTTTCTAATCTCGGCTGGAGGGTCGTCAGTTAATTAAGTTGATGGACAGCCAGTTATGAGATCGTGTCTCGTGAGGCTGCGGTTAACGCTTCAAGACTTGTTCACTGATAAACTTTTGTGAAATTACTTTTATAAGTACTAACGAGGGAAGTTTTGGAACCAGAAACCTCAGCCTTTGTGGATTTGTGAGTCTCACGCAACATCTACCTACCCACAGCTGTTTTACCTACCTATAACAGTCTTATCTAGAGTGTCACTGATATAAAATGACGTGTAAATAGGAATGTGAATGAAATATGGCACCGATTATGTTCTTTTCTGATTAGGCTCTTACCTACATTACGTCATTTATTTATTACCTACTAGCTTTTGCCCGCATGTTCGCTATTGTAGGAAATTATCACATAGCCTACGACACTATTATAAGGAGTGGAAGGGACACCGACGCGAAAACGGAAAAACAACTGATTTTTTATTTTTAAATGGTAAGGGTAGTGCTCGGAATGATGTACTGAATACGTGGTAAACGTTTTCGCGTCCCTTCCACCCTTTATACACGATAGGTAATGAAAGAATTTTCGAAATCGGATCAGTAGTTCCGAAGATTACTTCCTACATCCAAACTTAGGTACAAGCTTAACCTCTTAATAATATTAGGGCTCCAATATTAAAAAGTGTTTCAGCCAAGCAATCAAAGAAATGCTGAAAAATGTAAGTGCACTCACTGATATGGGTACCTACCTATCTACTTGCAGGTTCATTAATTCCTTTACTTCAGTTGAAAATCCTCCACTGGTGGACAGTCCTCCAAACGTTTCCCCATCTTCAGTACCTAGACTTCTAGTCCAGGTTATATTACCTAGCCAAAACTCACATACTCTTTTTCAGGCTTGAAGTTTAAAAAAATCTACTAAAACCCCTTGATTATTATTGCCTCTACATGCATTATTAATGAATTGGGACAAGGGCAAGCGAATGATGATGATGCCATGTGTTGTTAATCCCCCGAGATACCAAACATGTTTGCCACACAGAAACCTTGAAATCGGCTGTAATAAAAAATCCAATCGCACGATTTGATATCCCCTAATAAGTAGACGACAGCCTGTAACCATCGTAAATGAAAATTAAAACCAATAAAGTTTAATAACCTACATTTAGTCTTAACGATCATTATGTTTTCTTTACCCAAGATACACTAACTGTTCTTCCTTATGGTTGTGTTCTAGAGCTGAAATGGGGCATTTTATGGTCAGTGGTCTGTATACAACTATTTATGACTTTCCACATTGTAACTACTTACTTAGCTATAGACTGCTTCAATCCCTGGATCTGCGGTGCTTCGGTCCTGAATCAGAACATTCTTATCACGGTGGCACATTGTTCGCACGTCTGTGACAGAGATGACCCAAATCATTTGGTTAGCTTTCGCGGGACGTGAAAACTTAGAGAGGGTAGGAAGGTTTTTCTTTTAATCAATCGATTGATGTCAAATTTAATCTTACAGTAAGGCTAAACAAATATTAGCTGAGTAAGTAGATCCAACTGCAAGTACCTACAATAATATTAGTGAAATTGATGGATTGTTACATCCATGTTTAGTTGTTTAGTAACCTTATTCATACAGCATTTATAGGAGGAGCTAGTGGCTTAATAGTGGGTCAAGGCGCCCTTGCCTAGGTCGCTCTGTGGATTGGTGACGATCCATTACATACCCGAGTTTCCTCCGTGCCTCGGAAAGCACAGTTGTTACAGGTAATCAGAGTGACCCGAAAGTCTGACAACCAGTCTTACCAAGGGGTATCGTATTACTCAGTAGGTTCTAACTGGGTTGTGGAGGTCAGATAGGCAGTCGCTCCATGTAAAATACCTACTGGTTTTAAACTGCATCCGATTTGATGATGATGATACAGCATTTGGTAATATTCATCTACCGAGAGTACAAGGTAGGTAGGTGTTATTGCAATATGGGGACAACTTCACTTTTACAATGGAAATAATTTCAACTTTTCTACAGGTTAGATCTAAACAAGAAGCCGTAATAAAGTTCCATGAAGATTATGACGAACACTCAGCTGCTAACGATATTGCGCTGGTTGGGCTCAAAAAGAGTTCGTATTTAGAGCACAACATCAAGAGGATTACCATCAGTCCACAATTTCCGAACGTACGGAGAGGAGAATTGGCTGGTTGGGGAATCGTAGATGAAAGTTTACACCTCCTTACATGGTTTAAATAGGTAGTACAGTAAGCACCGTTAGATAGATAGATAGAATAGAATACTCTTTATAATGTACACCATACAAATTACATTAAGCACCGTTAGCATAATCAGTTAACTTTCACGCTGCAGAAACACAGGTCACCACTTTCTGAGAGAGATTGAGCAAGAGGGCCAAATGCGGATTGGTAGATGTCACGTCTGCGAATTTTTGGGTCTAGGCCCGGTATGTGCTGTTGCCAAGGAACTTAATATAAGTTCCTTTCACTCCTAGTAACGCGACAATAACAGGCAAAATAGAGTGACCTCGTAAGTAATCAGCCGTAGAATGTCCGAAATTTGGAACGATAATATCACTATCGAGTTGGTGGAAAAGCACTTTTTAACTACAAATATTTCTTGTTTTTTTTTTAAAGAAAGAGCAACTTCAGAGATAAGTCTGTGTCACAGAAAATAAGGTCGGCACGAGTGTGGTCTCTTATCGGCATACTAGAAGCTAACATGTTGATAGGATGATTCACACCAGCCAGCAGAGCAAGTTTTTTTTTTATTAGTAAAGGTCACGCCTTTAACTTTTAATCAAAAAGTTACCCAGAGGCGTTTAGTACGTATATGCTAATAGTACCCCCACATTTCGCCAATTACAAACTTAGCTATAGCAAACTCAAAGTACGGTCTGTGAACCTCGCCCTAAGATTGGTTTGGCCTTTTGGGATCTGTACTTATCGACGTAGCTAGCAGTGAGGTGAAGCATTACTAAAGAAATAAGAGAAGTGGAAATTAAGTATTTTTCTTACTCCTGCGCTGTTCTTTCTAATTTCGTTGTGGGTTCCAACTCCAAGACAAGAACAGACAAAAACCGATTCTCCTGGACTCGTCGAGCTTTAGCGACTCGGTGCTTTTCACCGGGGTTAATTTTGGCTTTAAAGAGTTGCTGAATGATTGGGGAGTGTGGTGGGCTTGTCCCAAAGTAAGATACACTATAAGGTACCTATATGTTTTTTTTACAGTGGAGATTCCGGAAGTGCTCTCATCACAAAAGACTACACGGAACTGGGGCTGGTTTCCTTTAGGTCAAGAAGATGGCCAGCCCTGATGGTGTACACCAATCTGACATACTACTATGACTGGATCAATAGTCATGCTAGAAGACTGCACTGCGAGATAATTTACAAATACCTACAATCAACATGCCTAAACTAAACTAAAGTAGGTAGTTACTTTTAGTTCTGTTCTAACTTTATGGCGGCTCGCTAGTTAGATGCGAGTGACAGTCTGCGCATATACAGTCAAGAGTTCAAGACGACCCGTACTCTGCGCCCCGCTAATTCCTAAAATTAGGTTCTGCACAACTATACGTTAGATGTTCCGATCCGCCATAAAGTCTAACTTTATATACCGTTATACCTGCGCAGGCCGTCACTCCCAGCTAACTTTCGAGCCGCCAAGAAGTTTGAACAGAACTTTAATAAAACTTTTTTTGTTTTTTTTAGCTTTCTCTGCCTCACTCCTTACTGAAAGCTTCCCTCCATTTCTTCCTTCTTCTACAGTAATTAAGTAAATTTTATTTGTCATTAAAACATTTCTATTGACTGACTGCCTGGATGACTTAAAATTTTAACAGAGCTATGCCATCCTTCTTCTTTGCATGTTGGTTTAACTCAAATTAAAAATTTAAACCAACATTTTGAGCTGTGTATGTAGAGAAGATAAAAGCTTTACTAATGATGCTGTTTAAATCCTGGAAGGTACAGTTGGTTGTGCATGATTGACACTGAAATAAAGTGACGCATAATTTGTGAACCAACCTTTAGAAGGGGAAAAATAAGACTAACAATTAATAATGGAGCTTCCATTCTCCCGAATCCTGGGTATAGCCAAAATGTAAAACAAATTATTTTTGTTCATGTTCTACAAAATAACTAGAAATCCATAGAGCAATGTATTCAGAAGTTCATTAAAATATAATTGAATGTGAAAGCACCAGGATACCCTGCGAAGTTCAATTTTTTTAAATGTTTTTGCAATTTGCAGGTCAGCATCAGCTTGTATGTTGATGAAAATATGATTTGCATCCGTAATATAATGTTAAGTGTTAATACTTTTAATCTCATTCTATGACTATTTCATGAAAAAGCCATTCAATGAGGTTAAATGAACTTAGAGGGTTGTTGATTTTTATGATTATAATTCTGTAACTATATGTGTTAAGGACACATATCATATTTTCATCAATATCCAACCTGACACTGGAAATTCCAATAAACGTGAGATAATTATAATTTCACAGGCTACCCTTTCACCTTAAGGTACAAAGGCCTAAAGCAGGTAAAAGAGGTGAGATTACAGTGGTGGTAGTAGTGGTGAATTTTGGTAAATATTTTGTATTTCTATGAAATAAAACAAAGAATATTTGATAAATTAAACTATTGCTATATAATAAAATACAATTTACTATTATAACAATGAGTAAGTTTTCTTTAATTATCACCACAAGAGTCTATCATCGAATTCACCATTATTAGTACAGATGCCAATGTTGAGATGATAAATCTTTCAGATATCAGGCGGGAGCAGGGTTTAGAGGAGCTGGTGCCGGAGACACTGGAGATGTTGATGGTGCTGGTGAGACTGGTGTATTTGCAGCATTTTTTGCAACCTGCTGCTCCATAGCATGGGATGGAGGATGCTCCAGAACATTGTCAATTAGCCCAAAACACTTTGCTTCAACAGGAGACATAAAATGGTCCCTTTCCATTGAAGTCTGCACTTTTTCAAGAGCTAACCCGGTATGTCTGACATACAATGTGTTTATTTGTGCCTTGAGCTTCAATATCTCTTCTGCTTGAATCTGTATGTCTGTAGCTTGTCCTCTCACTCCACCAGACGGCTGGTGGATCATAATGCGGGAGTTCGGAAGAGCATGTCTCATGCCTGGTGCTCCCGCCGCCAGAAGTAACGATGCCATGCTGCAAGCCTGTCCAACACACCAAGTGGCCACTGGCGGCGTTATATACTGCATCGTGTCGTATATACCCAGACCAGCGGTTACGTTACCCCCAGGAGAATTTATGTAAAGGTGTACGGGCTTTTTACTTGATTCTGACTGCAAGAAAAGTAACTGAGCAACGATCAGTGAACTTATATCGTCGTTTATAGGTCCCATGAGACAAATGATACGTTCGCGAAGAAGTCTGGAGTAAATATCGTATGCACGCTCACCTCTACCAGTTTGCTCCACAACTATCGGTATCATACCGATTCTCAGAGGTTGACTGGTGCTTATCAGTCTCTGGATATTACTCGATCTACTCGAAATCGAGCACGCAGCTTGTGCGAATCGTCGAACGTAATTCAGTGCCATTTTTTGTTGTATTTCGATTCGTTACAATACTTCGTACTTAACTATATTTTATGTATAGTCGGGTTTTTTATAAACATACATCTGAGTAATCTAAATTTATCTTTACAAGTAAGCAATGAATATTTATCAAGAAATTAAATTGAATTTACTTCACAACCTATAAAAATATTATTTTGACATTGACAAATAAGAATGACATGACGTGACTCTTTCCTTTTTCACAACTCATACACTCGTATATTTTTTATTTACGGGCTCTGACACCATGGATGGAGGTTTTTTTTTATTTACGATTTACGTGCTCTGACACCATAGATGGATGTTATATGTTATTGATTGATTTTTTTATTGCAAGCCCTTGACCACTGACTCACTTGAGCACTGGGTAATTGGTCTCCCTCCATTTCTTCCTTCAGACATGTTTTTACGTTACTTCTTTCCAATTTTCAATGAAGACATCCAGTTCATCCCGTCATCTCCTTCGTGGTCTACGACGACCCCGTGTAAGTTTCAGTACCACCCACCAAAGGCTCGTTCTGCATGCGACAGACATGTCCTGCCCAATCCCATTTAAGTCGTGCAGCCTATTGAGCCATGATTTGCGTTTTGGAATGCAGTGTTTCAAACAAGATCTGTTAATTAATTTATAAAAATCGACTAATCCAGGAGGATTGGTCGAGGACATTTTATACGTTATGCATTTACGACGCATACCTTTATTTGAGTTTGTTCTTACTAGTTCGATCGTCGAATTGGATTTTTTCTCACAATATTTGACCGTCGAACTATTGAGATTTTCTTTTCTCATTTGTTCGACAGTCTTTGTATACTTATGATGTTTGTTAATCTGTATAATATTTTTCTGAAATAAAAACATGCTTTTAGGTGTAAGAAATGATCATTAGTTAAAGATCAAGAAAAGCATTTTTTTTTTGTTTCTTTTTGTTGGCAAGACAGAAAAATATTTTACAGATTAACAAACATCAAACCTACAAGGATACACCATTTTTAAATTTTATTTTATTATTTTTTGTTTCTCGATTTAAATATAAGTTCCGAGTGTTCCGACGGTCGAACAAAATGAGAAAAAAAAATCTCAGTAGTTCAACAGTCGAACTATTGAGATAAAAAATCTCACTAGGTTGACGATCGAATTAGTGAGAACAAACGTTTTTTTGGCGCTGGTAAACGCTGTCCAAATAGCAGTCTAATTTTCTATTAACATTGAATTTAATCAACTGAACTCGTTCACCCTGATCATAATAGAATTAATTGCTGATCTTGATCTACAGTGGAAGTTCCGCACCCTGACTCCTTATTAGAATATGATGCTGATGTTCATGAAAAAATTAGCTTATTGAAAGCAACTAATCTAAGGGCGAATGCTGAAAAATATGTGTTCTGAGCACCGCGAAATAGCGCGCTGCCCTACCGTAAACCGTCTACTATTTTATTTTAAACCATTAAATTAATTATATAAAATTAAATTAATTATAATTAAGGATTAAATTAAATGAGACATAAAACAGTTGATTAATCATTTCTATTAAAATGGTATTTATCACGTGGCTATATTTAAAATCACAAAATAGGCACTACTTGTCTTATTTAAAAATAGAAATCAAACAAAATCATAATTTTAACTACAATAAACATATCAAACATAATGAAATCACTTGCTTTGTATTTGTCGGCGTCTTAGTTTCATCAAAGCTTCTTGTCTTTTCTTCTCGATTATTGACTTCAGATCTAGAGCACTATTATGAGTTTTCTGAAAACTTTTGTTTGGGACACTTAATACACTACTAGCAACTTTATGTTGAAACTGAGCTTTCTTAGGAAGAACTACATCTGGTAACTTTTTAGAAAAGCCAGTTTCGTCATTTATTTTTGAAAAGGATTGTTGACTCATTTGTGTACTTGGGATAGGCTGGGTAACTTTCTGTGATGATGTAAATGGTAGAAGCCTCTTAGCCAACAATTTTTCTCTCGCAAGCTGATGCTTCTTTTTTATTTCCTCTGGAGTGCACCTTATAGGAGAATCACCTAGAACTGAAACAAGATTCACATAACAAAGTAAAGAATTATTGTAATCATTACAAATGTTTTTCTTTCGACATGTCATTTTTTTTTTTTGGATAGTTTTGTTTAGACCTGTATGAAGGATGATATCGCAAGAAAGGTGTCTGATAAGATGACAAGTAATAAAGAGGTATGGAAGAAGAATACATGCTGGGCTGACCCCAAATAAATAAATTGAGATATACATTCAGGAGAATGACAATGAGGTTGAGAAAAGCTATCATTCCAAAATAACTTGATCAATGAACACAGCCATGGACCATAGTTTGATTCTAAATAAAGATTATTATTGTTACAGTAAATGTCTGATAAGCAAGCAATAATATTCTGTTTAAATCAAGTAAACTATTACCTGTTGTTTCTTCTGCCTCTTTGCCAAAAGGCATTGAATTATGTCTCCCGAAAACCATTCCACTTGTCGATGGTTTATTCATATTGGTCACTGTCGGCGATACAGGCATTGAATTATGACGACTAAATATAGATTTTGAAGATGGACTACTCTCATGCACAATTAATTCCTTTATTGTCCAACTATTGCCATCTTTAGGACTATTTAAATTATTTCTTCTTCTAGATGTATCTATTTTCACTGGCATCTGTGTTAGCCGATCCAGTGCACTATCATTTAAGTTACCAACCAAACTATCAAATGAATCATTATTCAACTGTGGGGAAGAACATTTCTTCAAAGTCTTAACAACTGGTGAGTCTAATTTTATACTGTTCAGTATGGCATCCATTGAATCTTGGTCCATTTTGAAGTTTGAATGAAGATCTGGTTTTATAACTGTATTTTTCATATTTTTTTCATAACAAGGCCTTTTTACAGGTAGAACTTCGTTGAGGATGTTTTCTTCTACAACCTGACTGGCTTTTATAAGGCACTCATTCATAGAATCATCTGATTCCAATGCAGTTTCTGGATCGGGTTTCACAAAATTTGAGCTCAATACATTTCTTCTTAAACATCGAGAATTACTTCTCACTCTAGCTTTCGGAGAGAATTCTGGTGACTCAGTCATAAAGTCATCTTCACTACCAGAATTCACTTTTTCTGGACATATTGTGCTATGGGATTTCTTAGACATCAATTCAATTAAATTTTGATTTAATTCTATCAGTTCTTGAAATAATTCAGTCTTTTTATGTGAGGTTTGTTTAAGTGCTCTTCGTTTTGGGGGTTGTCTTTCAGTTATTTTTGGGTTTACTGTTCTTTTTGATTTTCGGCTCACTGGCGTGGAATTTTTGATACGAGATTTTGCTGCATGCTCCGATTTTGGCGTGTAAAAGTTCCAAACAACATCTGTTTCTCCTTCTGCTCCATCTTGTGTGCAATAAAAAGGAACCGGGCTCGCGGCTTCCGAGTCACAGATAGAATCACTGTCCCTAGATGGTGATTCTGCTCGATGCTCAGGTGTTGAACAGGATATTACTGAAAGCATTGAATTTTCATAATAAAAGCACTATACATAACACGCATTATACAACCCGGAGTATCGAGGGTGCTACGTTTATCTAGGCATCATGCAAACAGCCGCTTAAAACAGAACTTACTAATATATATCTAAATACAAAATGCATTGTTACCTTTATTTTTGTTCCTCGTAGCAACCATTTCGTTTGAGATTCTCTTATCTTTGTTGTTCATAAGGATAGTTTAAAGTTTTGGCAATATTGATATTCATATGTTATTGCATGCAATATTGTGTAAATTTTAAACCAAATAAACTACTCTGCATTTGGGAACCAGCACAAAACATTTGACAGTTGACAATATATGATGTTCTGCAATTTGTGTCTTGCGTCAATTATATTTAGTGATGCGATGTGCTTACTAAAATATTCTCGATCCCTGAAATGAAACAATCGACTAAATTAAATTAAACTTCCCCCTAATCATATACTGCAACTCTTACAAAAACTCCTCCCCTAAGATGACCCACTGGCCCAATTCTCGTTGTGTGAACTTGTGTGTTGTAAACATGTCACCTCGGCTCCCGCTAAAAGTGGCAGAAAAGGAGATGTTACATTTTCGGCCATAAGATGTACAGACGCTAGCACATCAAGCAACTACAATATGTCTTTCTTTAATAGATTTTCAACTTATTGTCCGGTTAAGCAGCTTCAACCTTAGAGAGTAGTTGCGCTGCGAGAGGGCATTAAAAAAAAAAAAATCAAATTAATTGCTAAAGCAAAATTTGACAGTTTCGGGTAGCTTGACCTGCTGGCGTCTGTACATTTATTAAAAAAGACGAAAAAATACCACGAACTTAGGAAAAATATTCTTTAGTGCATTTAAACCTGAATTGCGGCGCGCAAAAAGTAATAGTTTTTCAATTATTGCCATATTCTATTCAACATGGCGTCTTACACAGTCTTAACTTTACAGTACGTTAGAATTATGTAGTCATGACAAATAGGCGACTTTTTACGTTTTTTTTTTTTCAAAATTATACATAGTTTAAAATGCTGTTTTTATTTTTGAAAAAAAAAAACGTAAAAAGTCGCCTATTTGTCATAACTACATAATTCTATCGTACTGTAAAGTTGCCGACATGTCACTTAGTAAATATTGCCTTTCAAGCGTCGATGTGTTCTTGTAATTAATATTGTATTGTTGTTGTATTGTTGTTGTTGTATTATTATTCTCATATACATCATTTTCAACACAACTAACTATAAGCAAGTGTGATGATTTCATCGTTAAAAAATATAATAGGTACTACTTTTCTGGAGTGTACTTCTGAACGAAAAATTCAAAATGAGATTTAGTTCTGACAAAACCCATCAGTGTCAGTCAAGATAACAATTTCAAAAAATGTTACTTTACTCTATACAGGGCCTGCAGTCTCGACATAGATAGCGATCTCATAACAACCGATTTCGGTCGCAAAGTCTTAGCGACCCGGATTTAACAATATTTGGTAGTCTCGACACTCAAAGTTTGCGACTGTCATTGGTATTGTAACAATCTTTGTTGCTAACTTACCGATTTTCGCAATATACTTTGCGACCATTTTTGACAGCCCGCAAAGTGATTCGGTAGCATCGTAAGCTAATTTATTGGTGGTTTTTACGAGATTATTAACAAAAATTATGCCGGACGGGCTTATTACTCGAAAGTCTATTGTCTGTAGCGAAGTATGCTGTGCTTACGGCCTTATTATAAGGTCGTAAGCCGTACCTAACCTATAAATAGGTTCCGGATCTATGTGTGAATAGGCGTCGCTGATATTCATTGATATTCATCTCAAGTTTGCGACAGTGTCGTTACTAATGTCGAGACTGCAGGCCCAGGGGTTTGTTTCCCCGATTTTCTGAATGGTACAGGTTATGGCCGGAGTCCTAAACAAAAAAAGAACTTCATGGTGCATGGCATACATGTGCACTTCACAACACTACTTACTAAACTGGAATGTCAAATCAGTGTTGCCCGATCTACACGTTTTCTAGTAACTCTATGAATATGAATCGTAGGCGATCAATTTAAACTACATCTTATAAACAAGCGACGCTCACTACTCAAATATATCTACCTATCCTCTTGGAATTGTCAACAGGATTATATGAAAGGAAAGTCACAGCACTTATGTTTCAAAACTTTCAAAGTAAAAAATAAAAGCTGATTAAGTTCAGTAATTTGACATCCCAAACAAGCCAAACGACTACTATTTTATTTGTGTAACGCAACTCTGGTCCCTAAGATACAAGCGTCACTTAATTTGGGGATCACTGCGCCACCGCATGTATCAAAATAATAATAACCTACTGTTACAAACAAAAGTATTAAGTTCAACTTATTTTGTGGTAATGATTGTTACAGAGTTTCAATAGATTATATTCCTTTATTTTTTTTTAAATATTATATTTATTCCTTTTAGGTTGGACATTCATACCAATTTATTATTTTTCTAAAATCTGGCAAGTTCCAACAATTTTGTTTATATACCGATTTTCTTTTCTGTTCGTTTGGAAACAAGACTGGCAATTAGCAAGTTGGCAACACCGATTCAGTTGATTGAAGTCTGGCGAGCTTGCTGGACGTGCGTCAATAAATTTTAACTTTGTAGTCGCAACTCGCGATGCTTCTTCGGAAGTGACATTTATTTATTGTGAAGTGTAAAAGAACTTGTGAAACATGTTGGCGGACGGTGAAGTCGTTGGCGATGGGTCGTGGAACCTCACGATCTTCGTCACCGATCTAAATGAGAAACGGACCATGGTCGTGAAGGGAGATATGCACATTGGAGGGGTTATGCTAAAACTGACAGAGAGCTTCGGTTAGTACACAGATTGTTTAGATAAACAATAACCTACCTACACCCATGCTCACTAACCTTTCTTAACATACCTACCTACATTTAAAATTCGAATTACAAAACTATTTTTACGTAGACTTATAATGGGATGTTGACTCTTATGTATTTCGAGGTGGCCTTGCTGAGTTTCGGCGGCACATTCATAAATGTACGGTTTGTTTATCTTTGTAACTAACCAAAAAAATAAAACTGTATCACTGCCAATTCTTTTTTGTTTAGTAGTCTTTAGTTTTTTAATTGAGGAATCTATATAGCTACTAAAAGTCTCGACGTTTGGCTATCATACTCTTTGACAGCTTGTATTCTAAACAGTCACAAAAAAATGGGTAATTTCCAAGCAAAAACTTAACATAGGTAATTGACTGACATTATCAGATATTGAAATGCTTCAAATAACAGAAGAACATGGTTGAAATTTGTATTCATTTGTTTCTAGATGACATAATTATGAAAAACACTTTCAATTTTGGAATATCCTGTTGTTATGTTTACCATGTTTTCTCAATGCATGACCATAATTTCTATGTATGTATAATTGTTTCTTGCCTTTTTTATGAAATATTTTCTTATTCATTGAGAAGTGGAAAATAGTTTATGTATATCAAACTTCAATGCTACTAGTTTTCTGATCGATAGAAATAAGGCTATTCCGAGAATGGTGAAAATGATACACAATTGTGTTAATTCAAATAATTGATGTCTATACACACACACAATCCCTTTTGATGTAGAATTTTTAAATATCACATAGGGGTTTAATAGAGATGATGTATAGAAGTTAGCTATTTTTCCAATAAGAAATCCCATCTGACACATGTCATATTGAATAAGCAGAAAAAAACTGTTATAACTTAAAAAAAAGGTTTAATGCATAATATCTTAATTTTAAACAAAGTTTTGAATGGAGAAGCCTCAATATTTAATGCACTGTTACAAATGGTGCAATAGAATTAATAATGTGACCAACATGCTTAGATTATGTTGGTTCAAACTCCTTGCTGAATAAAACATTATCCCATCTAGAAATATTTTCCATAAATATTGCTTTATATGCAAGGCTTACTCAGACAACCAATGTGACATTGAGGGCAGAATAATATCATTTTATATTCTATTTCTATGACAGGTACTGAATATTTCATAAAGTACTATGGTTGTTCTATTTCTACCAGCTTTAGCATACATTGCATTATATAAATCATAGAATTTTTAAATCAACTTTTGCTTCTTAAACTTACAGAGCAATGAATACTCAACTGGCGAAATTATCATCTAGTTAATATTCATAATATTCATCATTCTTCAGAAGCCAGTTTGGTTTGCCGACTGGTCCAGATAGTAATAAAAGCAATACCTGTCTGATTAAAGAGCAGAGTGAGAAAGATAGCGCTATACTTGCGAGAGAGATGGAAGATGCGCGTACGCAAGCACGCGTCCTTCGCGGCCGATTATGTCGTGTGGACCGGGTTTTTTGCCCACTCTTGCGCAGGTGAACTACCGAGCAGTTATGTGTTTGAGTATTTTGAAAATAAAGAGGTTTGATGCGAGCGTCCTGTGAAGACGAACACGAACGAAACTTAAAGATTTATACAAAATAGGTACTATTATTTTAGAAACGTAAGCAGGTCAAACTCTACCCATTGAATGTCTGTTGTAAAATTATATATTAACAGGAAAAATCCTTTAAGTACTACCTAGGTACACAAACGACAAGATAGTAGGTACCTAATAACTGTACATATTTTCCTGGTTGACTCAAAAAAATCATACCTATCTCATGAGAAGTAAAATAACTAAAATTCTCATGACGGTTTTCTCACTAAGTTCCTCACTAACTGCACCATTGAACAAAATAAGCAAACATTATAACTAGTCGCGTAAACAATTTAAAATTCTCACCTACGCCAAATAGCTCTGATAACTTTCAAAATGGCGGCTATTCGCCCACTTGACTCCAAAACTCGAATTATTATTCAAAACTATCTTGCCCCTGTATAGTTGTCGTATTCCGTAGTAATACGACAACTATGTTATTCAAATAGTAAGCTTGTTTGCTTAAAGACAATTGTTTCGTTACCGAAGTACCTAATAACAATGATTTAGGGACAGTACAATCGTTTTCTTCGGACAACTTAATAATCTTGGACAAATACCCACCCGACACCGACCTATTTAAGAAACTTAAAACAAAACAGTATTTGGGTTGAAACAAATAAGTTATAATACTTAATATCATCTAAGTAGACAAGCATAAATAGTAAACATCCAAATCAGCTATTGCAGGAACATACGGAAGCTAAAAGCCGCCGTTCAAGTAAAGAGAAGAGAACTGAATAACGCAACTGTGCGAAGCAAACAGCGAACCAGTCACCTAATTTTTATAGGCGCCAATAATTGCAGTAATTTATACACAAGAAAATGGTATCAGCGTAAGCGAGAATTTACAACCTAAAACATTGTACCGGTGTACCGTGCTTGTTTTGCTTTTCCGTGTAGCGTGATAAACGACAATGTTACTAAATTGTTTAATGTTTACTGATGCTACTGCTAGAAATCTGAATAAAGCCCAAACACGTCTCCACGAAAACAAACATTAACCTAAAAGGTAAGCAGATGATGAAGTTGGATCCCTAGAAGATAATTTAAGAATTGAAAACTCTAAAACTCATTTAAATAATATATGATGTAGAACAAATTGTGAAATAAGATTCAATCAGCACTTATTGCCAGTGAGGTCAACCAAGTGAGAGCACTAATACAGACTGCATTGGACGAAGTTAAGAATATAATGAATGTACGCCAAAAGGAAACAAAATAACGCCGACTGGCACCAATAATAGAGTCTCATTCGGTCTCATTAGTCAGTCGCCAACAGACAGACGTGAATGGAACACAGGCAACGCACAGATATGGGATAATAATACCCCTTTGTGAAGAAAGTCACCTTTCATGTTAAGATAAAATGAAAATAACGTCACGAGTGAAATGTTCAAGAAGATTTTCGTTCGAGAGTGTATCAAATCTCGGAAAGATAATGCTATCTCTTTAAAATGTGTAAACATTTTCTCCGTCAAAACAAGCTTAATTTCTGTTTCGAATTTTGGAGCTAGAACATAGTAATTCATAGGTAGTAATTTGGAGTAATTCAAGGCTGGATTTGATCGTACCATTCATTACCCAATACTTCAATAATAATTGCTCAAATCCACACCTTAAATAACTTCAAATAATTATCAACTTCTATTTCATTATTATCTTTGAAATGTTTCGTAATCATGCCTTGAAATAGGTAAACGTAAGTATTAATGTGCGTGAACAAATCAGCACCCGATGTAATGAATGTCATGCAAATTATTTCACTATACCATTACGTTGTCTGCATAATCTGGCTTGTCTATACATACTGTACTCGAAGCGATAAGATTGTCAATATCGTTTACATAATGCTGAACTCTATCGCGATCAATAATAACAATTTGCGTCAAAGTTCATAGAACAATTACCAATTGATACTATTGCAAAATCGTATTAGGTCATCGGACTATAACGTAGTTTTCTTCACTTTCGAGACGGATGCGCGTACGCACGTTCCGAGAAGCCGCCATGTTGAGTCGTTGTATTTCCGGCGCCTCCGTCCCCCTCCCCCGGCTGGCGTAGATAACGCGTTATCATCCGCTCATTGTTCCTCCATGCTGATGAGGTACTTGACCAATCGCGTAGTAGCGCAGGGCGTTGACTTGCTTGATATTTTTAGCGTGCCAAGTAAATATTTTGAAGGGCCACACGATATAATGGCAACAACATGGAGTCGATGCTAAAGACGAAATTTGCACTCTTGGCGGTATAAACAAAAAATTCACTGCTCTTTTGCGTGATCCCGCATAGGTTTCTCAGTAAGCTAAATAATTTAACTCTTCCCTCACTTTGAAGCATCCTTTAAAGCAGGAAAGGCAAAGCTTACCTGTTCTAAAATAGTATGTTTACTATTTTGGAAAATCTACAGCCATTGTGTTAGAACGAATCAGGAAACTAATTGCATTGTATTAATTCTTATCTAGGAGTATTTGTAATGTACATCCTGGGTAAATTCCACGCTGTATTCATTACCGAAGAGCTTTGTATTTATATTATTTTTATCGGGATGTGTCGATGTGTGGGGACACGGGAACGTGAGCTATCTACCGTGAGGTGATAAGTGCGACATTCAAGCTGTTACAATGAGCCTTGTGTCAACATGTCCTTACATTGATAGGCACTACTACTTAATTCAAACGGCTCTGCTTCAAAAAAATCGCTGTCATATTTTTTTTTTGATAATTTGTGATCAATATTTTGTTTGAAAAAGTTATGAAACGGGGACGTGTGATTTTCCGCTTTTATTTCTGTCATAGCGGCAACTCCCCTGCCACCAGCCAATTTATCTATTGAGAACTGCAAAGTACACAACACAAGAAAAAACGGGCCAGTTACATCATATCAAATATTTAAAAACAACAAAAGCATGACGTAAGCTTCCCATTCGAATGATAACAGCCTCGCCCACATTATCGATGTGTTTTACAGAGGATTATAAAGGCAGTCGTCAGTACATAGGACGCTGGTTGTTCCTAGGAGTGCCAACTATGGCACAGGCGGACGCTAACGGTCGCGCGCATTCTTGAATCCCACAGTCCGATGGCTAATTGCCGCGATCTTACAACGACACTATTCGAATTGAACAATATGCATTGAGTCCTTTTAAATATTAACTAGTCACTGAGAATCCATAAGATATACTCGTAACATACAGTCTGGTTTTAAACAACTAAGTAAATGAAGGCATGTATCACCTTGCTCCCTTAAAAGCTTAAATGTTAAGATGGCAGATGTACATTACTAATTGGGGAGTAGGTATTGGTTGAACATAATGGCACTAAACGATCAAAAACACCAGGAAAAGCAGGAGCTTTTAACACTGCACATCCCGAAGTCCATCTTTACGGCCTCTCCGTCTATGGTAATCAATAGCCCTTTAATGGGTCTGTCCTAAATAAAATGACTATAATCATTAAATGGGCTCGTAATTGTCATGTAAGATTTACCACGTATTGCTTCACACAGCTCGTTTGCTTATTTGCTATTTAAAATAACTTGCATAAATTATATTCAATGAGCGTAACTAAATAAGCATAATAAATTCATGCGAGCAGCTCTATGCAGCCGTTGTTTTACAAATAATTACTTCATTCATTTCAAGTTACTGGTATCGTTGTACGATGAATTTCGGACGTGCCATTGGTCAGTTATTGATGAACAGTCATCGACTTACACGTAATGTATGTCGCAACAGGCCATTAGCAATAAACACCGACTATGACTATTAAAGCCAGACTCCACTTTGAATTAAACTCGTAAACGTAACACGATATTTTAGTCTTCCAAGACAGGATTGCGATCAAGACTGAACATGTAACTTGTGTTTGATGAGCATAAACACTAGAAAAACTGGACTAGCAAGTCCTCAGAAATTTCTCTTTTTTAATTCTAAATGGTTCTCAAGAAGTCATAAGTCATTCACACTGTTAACGTCTGTTTTCTTTTTCAATTCCGCAATACATAGAGGTTTTCCGTCATACGCACTCGCGAAACGGAACAGGGGACGCATTGTTCACGATTGTTATGCAAAACTGACACGCGCTCGGTAGTTTACTCGTCAATTGAATATGACACATAATATAAACCATTCAATACGCCTTCTGAATTGTAAGCAAGCTGTAGACAAAGAAAGCTTTTCTTAAGCTGAGTTTCTACTGAACTTTTGGAGAATGTCAAAATATTAATTTAAGTAGTGTCATTAAAGTTGAAGCCATACGGTTGCGCAAGAGCAATGGAATATGACATACAAGACAAACCGCAACATAGCCAACGTGATTCAAGATAGCGGATGACTCCGCAGCGGTCATGCATGATTCCGACCGGTTTTTCTGCAGCGTTGCCTCCTGACGTCATCTCGAGACACTGAGAACAACCGATACTTATAAGGCAAAAAGCCAAATGAAAGAGCTGCTTAATTTCTTAATGTGTTCTTGGAAATGTATAAAATATCAGTTACTAAAGCGGTCGTGAAAGAAACGCTTTGACACGAAGATGTGAACGACGATAAATATTTTGACGCCTAAGAATATTGGCAGATGTAATAAATAATTGTTGCCTGTGTTTGTGTTTATCTAGGATATAGCTGCTCGTTAGTTAGTCCCACAAAATCATAAGTGCAAATCCATAACTGGTAAGTAGGCTAGGAAATCATCATCAAGTCATGGTCATCTCTTAGCTGCCAAGGTTTATTTTGTTTATTGTTGATTTAATCTTTTACCCTGGACGCTCTTAATGTGCACGTCTTTCTACATCGTTCTCACATACTAGTATATGTTTAATCTCAACATGAATGATGAAGCCAAGATTTTGTAACAATATTTTGATTTAAAAGAGTGTCCATGGAGTTTCTTGCCTATTCATCTCCATAGAGATCCACGCTTTGGAATGTGCAACTACAGTACTTTCTCAAGTTATTGTGACTGAGACTGCCGCTTCGTTTTTTTTTTGTTTTTTGAATTTGAATTCATATTATTATCCTATTATGATTCTGCTAAAGCGGCCATTTTAGATCCCCTGAATTGTTCAACATAAAAAATATTCCCACCCATTGGCCGACGATAAACAATCGATTTTGTTAACAGATTTCAATTTGTGGTAACTTTATTGTTCTTTTCATTTCACAACGGGCCGATTTCTCTTGTACTTTTTGTATTTGGAGCTTGTTGGCAATAAATCGTGAATCGAGGCGTAAAAATTGTACTCGAATACTCGTTTCAATTCTCTATTAATAAAATTCTGACTTCATACGAAATGAGGTTCGTTTAAGTTTACATACATTATAATACGCACTGTTCGATGCGTCTACGCACTATGAACCATTGAGATCTTGCCAAATGGTCATAAATAATGATCACAGGTAATGATAGTAATGAATGAGTTACATTATACATCATTTTGGTGCTTTGTGTTGAACAATAGTACTTGTTAGATTCATAACGTCTTACACTGTAGTCACGCAATCTTCCCTGTGTTACATAACTGGATATATTTCTATCTTTGAAGGAGGTACTAATCCACTAACTGGAACAACGTTATTAAAATTAATTACGTTTTATGTTTGCTTCTGCAGTCCATAATTTATCTTTTAATATCTTCGTTATGAAACCCTTCATGTATAAACAATTTCTTATCGCGATTGTAGCAAAGATCTCCAGACTTATTCAGGTCAACCTATCTGAAAGAGGTATTGTAACGCACACATTGTAGAGCTATTAGGGCCAGTCCTTGTTTAAATTGGCTTCTCCATAGTTTTTTTCATCATCTGTATCTATTTCATAGATAACCTTAACCTTTACATGTGGTTCATTAAAAAGTTCGTTAGTTAAGTTTTAGCAGATGTTAATATCAAATTCTACTCCTTTATGTCGTGATCCAGTTGTTGTTTTCTCTTTAGGCCAAGGTCTCTTGCCGGGTGTGACACCGCGCCTTTATTTACACATCCATTAAGCGCAAATGCTCACTCTACTGCTTTGTTCTTTGTTTTTATTTTAAATTTTATGCCCTCGACCGTTTTGTCTGGCTTGTTCGCAGCCTCTGTAGATATCAGTACATCGTGTGTTCTTTTATGGGGATGTGAAATGTACTTCGCTAACAGAGTTGTTTAGTCTCGACACACCATAACCATCAAAGCCAGTTCGCAGGCATTTCTAGAAACATCTAAACATTCGTTTACACATACCACCATACCACCACCATACCATACCATACCATACCATACCATAGTGGTATCTTATCGTTAAATAATTTACTTACGACGACAATCTTGTTAATTTTGTGCCCATTTCATGTAAATTCCTATTAACGTGTATAATTTTATTTGTACTTTTACTGCGGTAAGTGACGTCATCGGCACATGTGGTGTCTCTTAATAACAATATTCTACGTAATCCATTATAATAAACATGGCATCATGTCGTGTTCAACATTAGCAGTTCTGTGCCAAGGTTACAATAATACTGCATAGCTGTCACGCTGCTGGTGTATCGTCAGTTGTTGTTATAATTAGTGATTCAATTTCCGAAACTATTGTGCTTATTGACTGACAGTTTGCCGCCATAAGGAAAATTATGAAACTCAGTAAATTAGATGATACATCTGATACAAAATTAGTATTTTAATAAACGAAATAACTTAAAGCATTAAATAATGGTTGGCCTTCTCGGCTAAAAGCTATATTTGGTTGAGACAATCTCTTTATTACTTTAACAAATCGATATTTTTATAAGGGACGTTCGTTCGCTTGGCCTTTACAAACGTTAAGCTGACATTTCCTTCGGTAAAAAAGACCATTCAGTTACAGAAATGTCTGAGTTAATTTCCTTGCCAGTGTTTGCTTTAGCATTTTGTTTTTAAGTTCTCTGTTTTTTATATCTTCATCCAAGAACTGACTACAGTTAAAAAATGCTATGTCGTCAAAGATTTTTATATTCTAGCAATACAGAAAGCTTTGTTTCATTCTGAATCATTACTTCATTAGGCTATTGGTGACAGTTAACGACTTTAGAATCCATAACTTCAAAATGCTACTGAAAAGTCTGCTTCGGTTAGGGTAAAAAGGCAACTGTATTTTTTTCTTGTATTTTGTCATATCCTCTGGAAGTCCTCATGTCTCACCATAACTTGACCACAACGTCGTATGATTGTTTGACGTAAATTGCAAGTTAGGTACTTGCATTCCGTTGTCCTGAATAGTTTGGCTTGTCATATTTATCCTGTTTGTTCACTTAATCATCAGTTTTAAGGAAAACCAGAAATATTTTTAAAGGACGCTCCTAGTAATTACGTCGAATATTCGTTTTTTAAACCCGTATTTTATTATGCCTAATACTAATGAATGTTATTGGGTAGGCCTTTGGTGTGGGACGCAACTTGCGTCGACACTCTTGCGCCATCCCATCTTCCTAGCACAGTGGGCTGCGCTGCTGCAGGTGCTGAAAACCTCAAACGGCGCAAATACAATAATTTAATTGGTAGTTATGTGTTATATACCTAGTATAATCGCCAAGCGGTTGGTCGACTCCTTCACTTGACCAGAGGGCGGGCCTATTTTTTAGCCAAAGAATCAGCATTGCCATCCAACGTGGCAATGCTGCCAGCCTTCTGGGCACTTTTCCTGTTGACAGCGATGCGGACGAATTTTTGGACACCCTGTAACCCTTTTCTACTTGTACATATTTATTACTGTCATAGATTTGTAGCTTGTAAATAATTGAATTATCTTTGAAATAAACCACATTACAATGTTATTGTAGTTATTCACATATTATGAAAAGACACCAGTAACACCAGTTTTATTTCTCGTATAATATTGTAACTATTCAATATTAGTACACGTTATTGTTTAAATAACCTCTATTAGTATCTAACAGTCAGTTACCGAAACAGTCAACTGCGTAGGAGTCGATAGTCATTCCTTTAAAACTTTTATTGTGTTATAGTAAAAGCCATATTTGGGAAAAGCAATGAAACTAAAGTCCGAGACGCTAGCAATTTTCTGAATAAGGACATTGAACATCGTTGTGTTTGGAAAACTTCATTTTAAATTGTTATTTGCGGTCTGACTCGCCATCGAATTGACAACCTCGTGAATTCTAATAGATTTTATTCGTAGCGACTTGGCGAGACATTAAATCTAGGACGCTTAAAAATAAAATAAAATTACCAAAAGTATTGTATAAATTGAAAGAGTTTTAATTTCAGCAAAAAATCAGAGGAAGTACGCACAAAATAACTGTTTACATATTCTGAATTCTACTGGAAATTTTACGATGCCATTGATAAAGTGATAGGGACCAAAACTATCCATCAAATCAGATTGCCGGTATCGATAATAAGATAACATTCTCATAATGTACTTAATGAATCGTAAAGAGATAATGCCAGAAGCATGACGATATTAGAAAAAAAAGAACAGCTACTAGAGTCAGAAACAATCCAAAAATGCCTGACCAAATTAAAAACAAAACCGTGTAATCTTGCGCATGAAATCAACAATATGCCCATTCCACAAGATCTGCAAATACCGCAAATAATATTTGAGCCATAACAGCCAGAACTTATCGAGCTGAACGAATTATAGTCTCAAAATGAAACTGGAACATTGTGCAAGTTCCCAGTTTCCAGATGTTACTCATTGGTTTGAGGCGGCAGTAACCGAAATATTTACGGACGCTAATGGTCACACCTATCGAGTTACGGTCCGTTTAACGTGGATGTCTCTTTCAAAATCGATTGAAAGCCAGCCAAGTGAGATATAGATTCATAAACTATGAAGATATAGTCTTCTGAATTTAGATTGTTTTATGTAGCTTCAATCTTTTGGATACACTTAGTGTGATCATTGCTAACTGGAAAATACTTGCTTAGGTTACCTTAACTAGCAATATGTTATGGTTTAAATCACATACGTAAGTCTAATTTAAACCACGATTAAACATTAATGTTATTTCTGTCGATTTCATGTTTTCCTTCTCGTACACTGTCGATTGTTTATCCGCAAACCACGATGTAGGCACATATTTTATGCAAACATCATATTGTATATAATATTGTTTGCAAGTATAATTAAATCAGGAGCCAAGTCAGTTTATGTTATTGTTGTAGCAGCTATTTTCAGATGCACTAGACTAGAAACAGGCTTCGTTGTCTCATTTTGTTATAGAGAAGTGGCTGTTACTGTTTCATACTGTATATTTTACATCGCTGCAAATTGTCTGTTTTTGCCGTTCCGACTCTGGTGTAAGTTAACTACGTGTTTGTTCACTGAAATGCACATGTTCGAAGTGCATATCTAATTCGGTGTCTGTTTTTATATTATCTTGTTCAGTAACTGCAACCAAGGTGACCTATTAGTGAATATCTTTAATGAACTATGCATTGAAGGACTTTGTAACAAGAACTTAGCTCGTTAACCGTTTTCATTTGGAACAAAATTCCCATTTTCCATGCATACCCTTTTGCTGCAGACGGTCGGCAAAGGGCGTCGGCATCCAAAGGGCGACATCAAAGGCGCCGCCCGCCCTGACCAGACACCATATCTTACGTTCATAATCATTAAGGCAATAAATTGTTCTGTTTGCGTTGCTATGAGACTGAAATCTAATAGTCTGGATTTCTATAAACATTACTCATTGATCTGATCTGATTTACCAATGGCTATCATATAGTTTATAGTTCTTCTTAACATTCCGAATGTTGATTCATAAATCGATGCATATTTCTATTGGAATGAAGATTCTAACAATTTGGAGAGATTTGATTTTAGAACGGTTATAAACTTATAACAATTTGGTTGTGTCGCATACGAAAGGGCAGGCGCTAGCTAAATAACGATACTATAAATGAATATTATCACTACATAATTATAAAACAAAGTCCTCTGCCGCGTCTGTCTGTCTGTCTGTTCGCGATAAACTCAAAAACTGCTACACCGATACATAGGCTACTTTTTATCACTGGAATAGGTTCCCATGGGTTGCGGGAACGGGATCAACATTTCATGATTACTTTTGGTCACGATAACCGACATCCACGCGGGAGAAATCGCGGGCATCTATGTTCTACTCGTATATATAATTAGGGATTTTGGTTTCCGCACTTAGTCCCTAAAGAAAGTGGACCATTGTGCGTGGCCGTGGGCATCCGCTAGTACTTAATAAATCCTTCTTTGAACGAAGTATCTGAAGATTATCACAGCAAATCTAACATAACTTGTTCAATATCCTCTTCGAACATCCTTGATTTGTTAACATAAGCCCATTAACATAAAATTCGATAACATATTGAACTTTATGGCCTAAGAGGCTCGAAATTATTCCCATTTGTTCTTTTAATCCGCGATGATGACCTCCGGTCCACATCGCGGTCCTCTAAGAGGTCGATGGCAGTCAGTACAGCATACCATAGGTGTTGAACGATCGATACAAGTCTTGTAACGTATCGTGTAAGTATCGATTTGTGTTGTAATTCAAATTGTGATGCTTGAAACTAGTTCAATTTTTTATTTTATTTGTTGATAGGTATTGTCAAAATCTATCTGCTTTAAATATCCGTTGTTTGATAAGTGCAACGATATCCATGCGATCTTCCTATATTTTGTGTGCGAGTAAAACGTAGAATATAAAAGCTTTTACAACTTCTCATGTTGATGCAAAATTTTCTTGACAAGTATCATGTTGCTAATATTGTACTGTAACACTTTAAGTATAATGAGAATGCATGCCTCTTTAAGTATAATCAGAATGGAGGCTGACTATCAGTAGGTTCTATTACATCCTGTATTCGACTTGGAATATTTTAGCGTTGGTAGATAGATAAGTTACCGTGCTGATTTTATTGCTTTTGCAGTTAAATTTTCTATGGTCAAAACATTTACTAAATATGTTCTGAAACATGACTTCGTAAAGGGCTAGTCGTTCTTTAGCTGGACATGACTCAAGTTTAATTATTTAATGGAATGAAGAGCAAAAAGCACCAGTCACTCCAGCGTGCCTTAGGGCTTTATTGTCGAAATTGAATCAAGATTAACCCTATTACGAGACCACCCGCATGCGTCCGAGTACCGATTGGTACAATGATCTATATGCATTATTAAACTTAGCTTTAGAACTCCCAGTCACTCACAATTTAACTTCATTTTATTATCCGTGAGCTGTTTCTCAAATATTGGATGAGCTTGGAGCAAATGATCCATGTCGTTTACTCTTCACATTATGGGTGGTCTCGTCATTTTCTATTAACATTCTGAGACAAAGCCAGTTTATGTTTTCCCAAGTTACTAGACATTTTATTTCTAACACTTACTGAGATTCCTCGAAAAGGAAAGTTGTTGGACCACTTGTAGCAGACGTGCTAAAATTCGACTCTGGGAAACAAGCCTGACATACCACCGTCTTGACTGATGCAGTATTTTAAATTCATTCAATTGTAGACTTTAAAGCTCTGGAATAAAGAAGTTGGTAAAGGATTTTTATTTTTTCATTAGCATTGAGTGATACGAAGGAGTATATTCCCACGCGAAAAGCGCTCATTGGTGGCGAGTCGGGAGATAAATATTTGTATACTGCACTTAGCACTTGGCTCCCTGACCTTGGCAAAGAACGGAGATTGTGTAAACGTTACGAATTATTGTTTTTATCAACGTTGAGCGAGTGTTTTGTTTATAAACACGAATATAGCCAAATTAATGTTTTTTTTTGCGTCCTCTCTGAGGTCATCAAAAATACAGTTTGTAAAACGCTTTATAATTTGTAAAAAAAACATCGCAGGTAGCAGTTCAAGCAGGCTGTGTCATCAATTTACAATATTTATCCAACTCTGACTCATCGTGTACTTTGTAGTGTGAACGTACTGGCCCTTTCGAGTATGATTCAATATGTTAAGAATTTAATTAATTTCAACGTGGAGTCCCAGACGACGGCGTCAGGCACATGGCGGGCGCCGGGGTGCTGTGTCCTGACCGAAATAGACGGCGGCTATTTATACGAGCCGCGTATCCGCCCGGCGCACGCGCAGCGCCGTATCCGCACGTTCCACACACCGTGTGAAATCGTGAATATTCCTCGCAACAACCAGAAACCTCCATCAATAAGGTATCTTTTGAAAATAGGTAAACGAAGGCAATAAATCAAGAAGCTTTCAACGAAACCGGTAATAGCTCATCAATCATGAAGCAAAATGGCGATAAAAAGGGGTGGGACGTTGTGGCTGTGAAAGGATACCGATTCATGGCTTAATGCAAGATGTGTAAACTACGTCAAGTTATAGTTCAGGTAATAGTTGATCGCATCAAGTCTCCTCGTCTAGCCTTTTAAGGTCGAAGTTCCGCTGCCAATGTAAAATGTTGTATCTCAAGGTGATATGTTTATGTTAGCAACTGTTATGGCAGAACATACACAAACAGGTCGCACCCAGCCAGTGATGTAACTACGGTGATGCTATCTGTTGTTACTATTTATAAATTGCTCGAAAAATTAATTCCGACTGCTTTAATTTGTGATGCGGTAATAAATGATGACATTGACGGTCGTTAACGAGTTGGAAGTGTTGTTGGTATTCGCTTTATTGATGTAAATTTAGCTACCGAGTATGGCCGTAAAAATAAAATTTTCATCCGTGTTGCCTTAGTTTCTGTGAATGTCAACATAACGACCATGTAGCTACCAAGAAGAAAAGATTTCATATCAATAAATGAAACCTGCCCAAAGTATAATTCAAACAAACAAAACATTTATGATAGCCACGAAGTTGATTACACAAATTCTGGGACCGGTTAATGACATTGTGTAATTGTTGAAACGCTGGACAAACGAGTTGGTAGACGACCTTCGTTAATTGAATAGATGAAGAAGATTACTATCGAAGCCAAACTTAATAAATAACACACTTGGACACACACATACAACTATGTAGACTTGTAGAATATGATGCCAAATCACAAAGAGAGATGATCGAATCTGTGTTGGTTACACAGATTTGATCATCTCTATAATTTTCGCATGAATATTTAGTCACGTACTCATGATTCGCGTCTACAAATAAAACGTGATGTAGGTCACGGCATCCTGCAAACCTTGTTTGATTTCGTACCCTACATAAGAATTGGCCTTAAGTCTTGATTTTCCTTGCTCATGATATCATTGGATTCATCTGAATACAAGTCGTTTGTAAGGTATGTTTGAGAATTTTATATGGATTTCTTCATATTTTCTTGATGTGCCTTATTTCTTGTGTCACGAAACATCTGCCTTCTGTCCTCATATTTTCACAATGTTGTACTTTAAACCCATTTGGTTAAATGTTTGCATTGGCGTGTACTTGTACACTGCAAACAGTTATAAAGACTAATAACTCTAGCCGAGATAAGGTTAAGTGGCACAATAGTCGTAAATTGGTATAACGCTGTCTTAGAGATGAACTGGGGAATTCCACCTCTTTTTACCCGACTGCCAAGGAAGGGTTATGTTTTTCGCGCGTATCTTGTAAGTTTGTTTGTAAATTTCTTTATTACCTCGTATCTTCTAATCGGCTGGATGAATTTCGACAGTATCGTTATATTCTTCTTAAAACCCAAGTATCCTTAGATAGGTGTTTGAAAAAAAAATGGTGGATTTTTGGCGCGAAATAGTAATACATTAATAAAAAAATAACTAAACCTATCGAGTAGGAGTAAAGTATCAAAATAAAGTAAATTAAGAGGTGATTACAAAAAGTATACATAAATTAAATGTTTAAATTTAGTAGGAATAATATAACAATAAAAAAATATGTAACTTGTTGTTCTGTTTCTAAACTTGCAACCGCTTGATTCTTAAATGTCTTTAACCCAATAATCGATAATCGAGAAACGGCCCCTTTTGCATATGACAATAACAATCGATTTATTATGCATTCGTTGTCTTCACAAAAGATACGGTTCAATTGATGCTTTGTCTTCAATGAAATTGTCTTCGGTATGTCGGTAATACCATCCGCTGACGTACGATTATCGAGATGTACCATACATAGGGATCCCAGCTCATGGCATGTTCGTGACTTCGGATCGTAAAGTTTACATCCCGTGGTAAATGCACAATTACTATGTAGCGTGCCACATCAATCTTCTCACAGTGTTTATTAGAGAGCTGAGAGCTCGACATTTCATAAATTACTGCATTTTATTCGATGAAGTTCTTAGACTACAAACCTGATTAATTTAACAGCATACTGAAAATTATTTTCCCCATTAGGTATACCCGAGGGTGCGGAATCATTCATGTGCTTATATGGTCTGAGGTGGAGAGAGTGAACATCGATGGCAATCATGTTATCCACGTCTTAATTGCCGTTATTTATTTAATTGCTGCGATCTGTAGCCTCTACTATAGCATTTTCTCTGCAGTATGTATGTAATGCATTAAAAGCTCTACACGTATTTGTAAATCGCCGTCTCGCTATATCGGTCAATTGTCGTAAATTGCAGGCCATTGACAGTCAAAGAGAACATTCAATACATTACTAAAGTTAAAAGTCACATTTGATTTGGTCGGCGCCTGCATTGCACGCATAATTAATTTGCGCAAGCGCAGGGAATCACAATAGCAGATGTTTGAACAGCTGGTGGCCATATTGAATTTAATATACGTAAGTGATGTCAGATTACTTTGAAAGTGCATGTTTATAAGTCATGTGACAAGCGGGACACAATATGTTAATGCATATCGCAAAGAAAACTGTGAACTGTTAGCATTAGATGAGAAAATCCAGTGGCTGTAACTGAATTGAGATTCATGAAATATTTGAATACATTTGGGATGCATCTCACGCCTCTGGGAAGTTTGAGATGAGTCTACATCACTCTGAACAAGTGTCCAGTCAGGGGTTAACGACTTGATTGGCCAAGATGGCGATTCGTGAACGTGCTAAGTGGATGATGACGGCTCGCTAAACCCATTTTAGTAACAGGTTCAATGAATTATTTCGAAACCGCTTCTAAGAATATTGTAACAGTAAAGCTGCTAGTTATTGAATATTTTATAATCAAATATCTGGAAAGAACAAACGGCTTAGTGTGAGAAAAACTGTACCAGTGCAATGTGTAGATAAGATACATTTTATCAGCACTAACAAGTTACGGTGTGCCACTTTCTACCTACGGCTACACTGTCCTAAGCATTTTATCAACTGTCAAACATTTACGTAGCCGAGGTTTATATAGCTCAATATTGCTACAAATGATGCCATAATCAAAATCTGCAGTTCAATGAACCTTTTTTTATAGATGGTCGAACGTAGAAAGCTTTTAAGCCAATTTAGATGGTTCATATATGATCGTTACTTAAATTATTTAGATAACGTTCGCTAATGGCAGAGCTGGAATCTAGAGGAGCACTAATTGTTCCAGTAATGTTAATTGCTGTTCTCTGTCGGTATCTAATTCGTGCCATGGTCCGACCTGCGCAGACACAGGTATGGGGATATTTATTGGCTGAAACACGGTTACCGGTAGCCAGTGCAGAGAACTACGGATAATGATAGGGTATCACACTGACAGATTGTTTCTAGTCCCAGCTAAGAGATTCTGCTCGGTTTTGCTATCAGTTTTTCTTGCTCGAATTTATCGCCGACTTAGTACAGGACTTACGTAACCAGTTCTTGATATTTATAACGTCGGATAAGTGGTGCATTTAACCTATTAAAATTCATAGCATTTGAATTTTATCTTCGTACTTTGAATGTTCATTTCGCTTGAAGTAATTGTGTCGTAATTTGTCTCCAGTGACAGCATATGTTTCAACAAAAGTCGTGCTGATGGTAGCTGTTCAATCAAATAAAGATTGGCCAATCGTTAAGGCGTTGGTTTTATGCAACTGCACTACAATACCGTTTCACAAGTTACTAATGCGTAATGACAGCTATTCATCTGGAGGACCACTTTCACTGAGCGCCCACTAGTTTTTCTGGAGTGGGCGATAGGGAAAGCAATATGCTAATCGGGCTCATCTGGATGACACTTGAATAGAATGCTTTAGATGTGTTAATAGTCACAATACATCGTTTAATAAAACGGTTAACACTTGTTTATTTCTGTTTACAGGTAAAGGTGAGCATTCAACAACTAGTTCGTTATCGTAAGTTGGTATCAACGGTAAGTGCAGTCAAAATTTCAGTGGAACATTAATCGTTGCAGTCATTGGCCAGATAACAAGGCTGGTTGACTTCCACGCTCTAATTGACGTTGTAAACAATACCAAATTAATTTGTATAGTGAACGTAGCTGATTAAAATGACATAAAAGTTACGACTGGAGATTTTATCGCGGGTAATAAGTTTTATGAGAGAACTATACTGGTAAGGAATAAATGAGAGTGAAAGTAAGGCCGGTGTAACAATAACAAGACAATTTTCCCAGTTCATGCGTGAAATATCGCATCCGATACGCTGAGCTGATACGACGTGCATAACGTTGCCTATCTCATTAAGTAATCATCGTTCTTCAACAGCTTTCAGATAATATTCTGTATGGTGTTGGGTATGTTTCTTTACAATTATTTTCGTTCAGTTTGGCACAAAAGAAAGCTTTACCATCGGCACTTCGACAGCTTCCGCGTCCCACGCGATTTAAATTGCGTTAAATATAAACTGCCTACGCCGCATGTTTTAATATTGTAGCAACATTTGTAAATCATATAATATTATAGCAGGTCGTAGGTTCGCGGCTGAATATTGGCCTACACCATGGACCGTTATAGCAAACCTTGCTGTTATAAATATGTCACACTTGAGCCACATAACTAGACCTAGACACGGAGGTTAAGGGTCGCAATTTTCACACGGATGAAATGTAAATATTTTAAAGTTTTTACTCCAGAAAAATGATATGAAATCCTCTTTGGGATTTCTGTTCGAGATCTCGAGCAACATCGATGTTTAGGTTCATTAAATTTAAAAAGACAATGGAATGTCAAATATTATCGTTGGTAAGCAAGCATCCACACCGTTGTGCAGCAATAGACACATTGGCTCGAGTTGAATTGATAGTTAACATTTAGTTCTCATTTAGACCTATATTTCAACAACATCAGCACTAGAAAATACTTTAAGCTTCTTATTACAACTTCTTTCTCAAGTCAAACAATAACAGTTATCTAATCCGCACCAATCAAGTTTCAATGAAAACTAGTATGAGCTACTTTTACCAGCGGTGTCTTGTCAATGAAAATCATTTTATCAATGGGCCTACCTGACGGACTTGACCCTTTGATTTCTAATTCCGTGTAGGCGTAGAATTAATTCTACGTATTTCGCTTTCTTAAATTCGTGATCATTACAGCATCATTAATCAAATTGTAGTTTTGCTACGATAATGATATTTTAAATGTCATGTTTGAGTGTCGTTATCATTTTGATGGGTGCATGTCATGTCATTCTTGCGTTAGGCTGCGTAATCCCTCGATTTTAGTTTGTGTGTAAAATGTTGGTTGTCACGCAAAGCTTTGAAGATAGTTATGCTGTTATGTCAGATGTTTCCTGGGTGAGATGAGTGCCTAGATTTGTTATGCGGTTGTCGTTTCCCTAACGGTGCGTCCCCACGTGTTCCATTGTTCCTCGGCGTCTCATGATTTCGTAATTCGCTGTTGCGTTTCACACTTTCTTCCGTCTCTATCATCAAACATGTTTGTTAATGCGTCACTTTGTTGACTTATTTTAATTCAACCTTTTTTTTTTTATAAAACCTGTCGTTTCTTTATCTTTGCATTAGATCAAAACAAATTCAGGTTTTTTTTATTTCTTTAAACAATCATTTGCTACATTATCTGTAAATTTTGCGTGTGCGGCTAGTTCAACTCGACGTGGGACGAAATTGACCACATTAAGTCACTTTGAAAACAGGTCAATTTAACCCATTAAACTGAATCGATTACGATCAGAGCGTAGATGTCTACTTATACAATGGTATAGCGGTTGTGCTGCAGACCGGTAACTGCTGCAACCTTCGCTGGGAGCGTTAAGTGCGGCACCGGACATTCAGTCTTGAGGCCCGAGCTATAAAATCCCTAATTTATTACTTCCATTTCAGGTAAGTAGTACGATTGTCCGTTCGTATCAACAAATATGAATTCAATCTCCTAGAGATAAGATCTTTTCTCACATGCCCGTGCGTGAGATGTATTTATCGATAAATATAATTTATTTATGCTGTGATTACTGTTCAATTGTATTGTGGTTTATTGATCTCGGTTTTTCGATTTGTCGTTTATTTTATTTTACTTATCTCGAATATAAAGACAGCGTAGGCTCGCCTACTTCACTGTTTTTTAGCAAGCTGTTGACATTGCCATTCGCATTAATATTTACTGAGATTGGTATAATTTACACTAATTAAAGCTGTAAACGTTTAGATTTCTAGTAATATAAAGATATAAAGTCCCCGTAAGCCTTATTCCTGATCTGAACATTAATACAACTGCACGTAGTGTCCATGACCAATGAGACCGCAGTGGAATTTAAATGGAATCGTCCGTTAGATTGGCAAATTAGTGTTCGAACAAGCATTTCCTTATGCGTTTACATAGATTAGAAAACGAGGAAATCGACAAACAGCCATATAAGGCAAACAAGTTTATTTTTAATCATTAGTAATGAACTGTACAATTGTAAAGTATTGCAATAGCTGGTAGGGGTTAAGCTTATCTAAAGGCAACAATGACTAATCCCACTGATTATATGGAAACTATTCGAAGCGTGCATCTATTAACGACTATGGTGGTGACTGACGCAAACATAGTTGCTAAGAGCTCATTACGTCAATTGTAATAACAACTAACGTCAGTGTAATGCTCTGAGATTACAACATTAAGTATCATTTCATCCTCAATTGCTGTCATAACCTCAGACAGGTTTCCAACTAATAAGAGCCTTCCCTTCCCCTGAAGATGTTGCAAGACATTTCATTACAAAAGTGGAAATAGAACGCATTAGCGATGTCTGTACTCAACTGCTCATGGTGAACACCCACATGCTTGTCCGTTTCATCAATCAATCAGAGACTAGCAATCAATGTCCGTATCAATTGTCTTTGGCATGTTTTATCCATTGGTCCCTTGCGACAATTATCCTTGAATTTTAATTATAGCGCCGGTCTTGTGATTATCATCCTTTGATTAATTGCTTGGGTTCACTATAGTTCATATCATATGAACGGTTTCTTTTGTGTCTAAGGCATCAAATTGCCAGTGGATTGATGGTTGAAGTTTGTAATAAATAAAAGAAACGTTAGTTTTATTGTCAGTAGTGTAACTATCTAAAGTTTACCCTTTTTTTCGGTTGGGAAATCACCAAATGACCCCTCCCGCTCTAGGCACAGCGGAAGGGAGTGTCAGACTTGTACTGACTAAAACCAACCCATGTTCCTTCTTAGCCCTTTGTGTTCCAGGGCCGCGGTATCTCTTTCGAACAGTCCCGCAGCATAAACTTTACCCTGTGATTGCTACACAATGCACTGATCAGGTGCTGTAACACCGCCTCCGCGACGGAAGCGGTGGGCGGCGACCGGGGCGTGCGCCTACGCTGCTGCGGCTCCGATTATGTCACCTATACCTTCTCATCATATAAGGACAGCTGTGCGGAATCCTACGACAACTCATTATAGTAACACACCTATAATTAACATTTTATCACCCAGTAGTTCCTCATACTATGAATTCTTCATTCTAAGAAAGACGTTAAACTTTCTCGTTAGGGGTTATTTAAGTTTAAAGGCGCAGTTAGTTCACATAATGCGTTCCACGAATAGCCAGGAATATTTTTAATATCCGTTAATGTGATCCCGGTCCCAATTTTCCGTGATTTAGTACGCAATAATCATCAAATAAAATCTGGTGTAGCACCTGACAACGGTATAAAGGGCACGTGTTTACCATGGGGAATAGTACCAATAGCTATTTATATTCATCAAGCAAATGGATATGCGCTTCATCCATTAAGCAACAGTAGCGGACTAGTGGTGTCTAGTAAACAAACAACAGTAACATCTTTTGACCTACACCAAGCCTTCTACATTCTCAATCAGAACCTTTTCGGTACAGAAATATGGTTTAAAATCAAAATTCTCTTACAAAACTTGCGCTGTTTTATGTGTAAGCTGTTTACGGTTACTGCCATAATCTCAAAGCGGATCTCTGTATGTCTTGTGTAAACCCGGGCTGTAGATCATAAGTTGTACCGCAAGGAGTGTACTCCAGACCTTTACTGATGGGACTGTCTTGACTAGGATATATCTTATAATTTCAGCAGATTTATGTGCATCGTGCAAGTTGTTCGCTTTGGATACGAAATCTCCATGTATATCCAAAGCAAAAGAAAAACAATACTACTTAGCTACTACTTTATAATCGAATAAAACATGTTTGATAAATAGCACATAATACATTTAGTAGTATACACAGTATTCGTAGTCAATGCTTTCTAACGTGACAGTTTTAGAATTTATTATCAAGTTGAAACATGTCATGACGACCGAAAATAAATAGTGACAAATAAGAAACATATTGGTAAGTATACTACTTTCTAACTAACAGCTGCGAAATTGCTAAATCAATGTTTATTTAGATAAACATTGATTTAGCAAACACGCTGTCGCATTAAAATTGGTAAACTAACGTAAATCATTCAATATAAACAACGCGTTCTTCGTCTTGCGCTTGAGCTGGTGTTGACTCCGTATTTGTTTTACGAGACTCGCAAGATTTATTTACTATTAGTAAAGATAACGGTTAGTTTAATTACTTTGCCTGTTTTATGTTTAACCAAATTGCTGTTTTGTGTAAACTAAAGCGACTCGCTAAGTCGTGTAAAAACTTGCTTTTAGTACGTGATATTATTTAGTAGCGGATAATGCTAGCGTAATATTGCATTTGCGGTTTTATCGCACTCATACGTTCATCCATTGGCCTAGTTTCATTGGGTGCACAGACTTCCTGTTAGGTTAGCTTGGACCCAATTATTAAAATTGGTTCAACCTACACATATATGTATATCTTGACTGGTCATTCGCAGCTACTTATCCAATTGAATATAACTAGGGTATAAACATATTTGTTTGCATTTGTCCACAGTATAATGCGTAAGTTATTTGTTATGTCTTCAAAATTATATACCTAACAAAATCATGTAGCCTATCAAACTTGTTTTTGTTATTAATTATAAATATAAACTTTAATATTGTGTATATACAATATTAAAGTTTATTAAAGATGTTTCTAAAGTAAACGCAACAGTGAATCCATTAATATTCTTTGCAGTACACATAGGTTTCGAAGAATTTAGTAAGGCAAGTCGAGCGTAGCATGAGAGAACGATAAATTGGCGAGACGTTCTACATTTATAATTTAGCAGAAGCGATCGTTCCAGTTTCTGGATTGCAGTAACCTATTTATTTTTACATTGTACACATTGCGTATATTCTCATTACAAAGATTGAAGTACATAGCTATGAATGTTTAACGATCATGTCTATCCATTCCAAAGCGATGAAGCCCATTGAACCTTTAAATTGCGCCGTTGAGCATTCAGTTTTTAACTACATCTTCATTTGGCTTATCTACTATTTTAACACCTGCGCTTCTGTCTTTTAACACTGTGTTAGCCGCACCTACTCCGAAATTATAACTCTTGATGACTTCATAATGTTCGGTTACCAACTTATTTATGACAACCTAATCTTGATGCATCCGCTTCACAGTCTTCACACACTGTGAATGTGTGACTTTTTAAACTACTCTATTTTTATACGATTCCAATCACGTTTATCGTTTACAAGTTTATCAGTCATTTTTAGATACTGAATTACTTTCGCTTAAACTGCTTTTACTGTTTGTGTTATTCAATACTATCTTTATCTTATCGCCTTTCTTCGTACGCGTGGTGCACACGTTGATATTTTGTTACGCTGAGCTGTCAACACATTATACTGTCGAGACGGTGGCGCAGAAACTGTCTGCCACCAGAAATAAACTATCTTGTCCCACATAACTGTCGATAACGCTGAGAATAACTAACCAATTAGTAGGGGGAGCTTACGAAACAATGTTGTCATATAGAACCGCGTTAAATATTACAAAACACAAAGGTATAGGCATTATATTCCCGTATTGTAGTGTGAACAGTTGTCTTGCCTCATACATAGCTTGTTTCTTGTTTTTATTGATCGAATCATTTATTCGTTTCTTCTAACTAAAGATAAAGAAGCATCGAACGTGCGAAATCTCTCTAAGATGTTTAGTATCCTGTTATCCACATGTTCTTAGAACGTATTTTCTTATCGATGCATTGGAAAAAATCGATTTACAGTCGTCATACGCATTAAGATCCATATCGAGTAAGGTGGTATACTATAAAAGTATGGTATCGGCGCCTCAACATTGGCCACAATCGCCCATATAAGGAGCAACGCGAGTAACCTCAGGAATAATTAATTGATCTTTAAGATCCTTGAGCATGAATACGATTAAATAAGTGATCATTAAAATATTTTGAAATAATTACAAGATATCTCATCTCAACTACCGCGTTTAACCGTTTCACCTTGTACATTTAGTTATCGGTCACTCTTTATCTTCGCGAGAATTATCTCAAATTATAAACATTGCATTGGAATTGCAAATACATTATCAGAATCTAGTTTGCGTAGTACTTGCGGACATCCTCCTTATGTATGTAAGTATGGCTTCATGCTTAACGTTCTCTCTTCTTGGATACCACAACCTTATAGCCAATATTCTTCACGGTATTGGAAACATGTTTGCAACAAAGGAATTTTAGAATCCCAAAGTATTTCTTAGGCAAGAAATCACGCTACGTGATCGGGGTGGTAAAATCGCGAAAGCGGTGAATGCCAAACGCGTCTATCCAACTTATCTGCGAACAAATATGGTCATAGACTCCGCAGGAGCCGAACCTGCTATCTATGTGCATTGTTGCTAGCAATGTGTTTACACGACGATAATGATGAGGGATGTTTATAAGTTGATCGTATGCATTGAATAATGCATAAATTAAAATTCTAATTGGAAGTGAACTTGCTGTATCGATCTCCTGTAAACATGAGATGATAATCACGTTGGAATTTTGCCAGTTCACAAAAACGCCGAGTAAACAAAACAAATACATAGTTGCAGACTGCATCGCTTTACTTCGCAGATGCACCTTTTGACATTATGACTCACACGCTGAGTACGGGTTATGCGGGTCCTATAGCTACTCAGCTCATACAATTTAATGATCGATGGGGTGACGTCACCACCATTGGCTCATTATTAAAACGTGATTACCGTCTGTCACGTTTTTCCTAGAAATAAAATATAACACTATGAATCAGTTTCCCTGTACCATATTTTCTGCTTGAACTTCAGCTTACTAGTTTAGCTTTAGATTTCTCTCTTTTTTGTCCGCGTCTACTAATCATTTAGAAATCATTGACCTCCTTGTGTAGACCGCATTATTGTCTGCGTTTATAACTTTTGTCCACATTTGGTGTTCGTTCTCATTGATTCTGAGTGACGTCACGTCTGCACTTAAACCTTGACAGGAACTGACCAATATTTCCAATTTATTCTCGTCTTGCCTTGTCTTTCCCAGCAATTTTATACCAACTGCAGCACAATTCATCATGTTTATAAATATACTGTTCTAGATACCGAACAATATTGTTGATGCTTTGGAATAAAACAATTCAATAGGCTCCATAAGTGGTGGTGGTCATAGATGGCTGAACATTTTACGAGTGACTGTAAAAGTGGTCATTATAAAGCCATGAACGCATTCTAATCGGTTGGGAAAGGGACGAGTTGAGAGTTCATTGATGGTCGTTATATTTTTTTATAATATTTCTGGTGTTGTTTATGTTTTCTTTAGAGTTTAGTGATGGATTGAACTCTGAATTAGTCTGGTTATTTACATCGTTACTTTAAGTAGCTTCTGGCTTGGATTAATCTACTCCGTCTTGTACATTGCAACTTATAAAGCAATTGGAATCTAAATACTGCTTCTGCACTGTTTCATCATCTGCCTATCCTTTTCTCATAGATCTACACCTTTTCCCAACTGAATTGGCAATTTTGTAAACTACAACTTTACAATCCTATAGCGTACCTACCTAGTATTCCTAGTAACGGTTATTAGCAAATGGGTTTCAATTTTCCAAGTACCCAGACAGGTAGTGTTGTGGTTAACTTAACGCACAAATACTGAAAATCAAAATGTTTTTCCTCTACCTTAACTACTAATTGACGCAATTTCGACGTATAAAATACATACCTACTCAAAAACACAATAAAATGAATCGATCCAATGAACTTCCAAATCACAGCACACCTTAAAAGTATAACAGTTTAGTAAGGTTTTTCTAGCAATGACTCATAGCAATTAGATGTTATAGTTTGTTCGTCTATCCTCGAACCAGCTTACGTGAGTCACGGTTCAACGGAAGCGAAACAAAATCTACACGACAGTGAAAACCAGTATGTGTGTATCTCCCCTGCACTTTCATCTTGCGGTGTAAGGGGTTCACGAAGCTCTACAATGTTTTACAGTTCATCCGCTCCTACAGAAATGACGTCACTTCAGTGATCGCTTTTTCGTCCATGACTCCATGAGTTCGTTCGCCAGATGATGAGATCTCTTTTTATTTTAACTCTAATGACAGCCATGTGTACTTTGAGTGCAGGGCTTAGTACTTTAGTCTGGTTCGTCCCTTCATTAATTCTCTTGTATAGTCTTTTTAGTATCTACTTAGTTATTTTTACTTTTACTGCTAGTTTCACAGCGTTTTCTCCGTGTTTTATTTTATTGCAGTCAACATGGTCACTATGTTTAGTGAAGAAACTTGTCATTTTTTGAAGTACTTGCTAACTCTCACAAAATCTTTACTCGATACTTTTATAATGTAGCGTATATCGTGTATCACTATACTTATAATTATGCTTTTAGCAGATAGGTACCTACACTCTTTTAACGAATGATTGATGAATTGAATTGATGTTGATGAAACTCGGTAAAAATTGAGATTAATTTAAACGATTAAATAAAAGTATCAAAATTTTCTTCTTCCAGAATTCAAAAAGGATTGGTCAGACCACGCTCTGTGGTGGCCCACTCGCAACAAATGGCTGTCCCGACCCAAGCACACATTGGACCAGTATGGCGTCCACGCCGACGCCGCCCTCCACTTCACTCCTATGCACAAACCGATCAGAATCCAGCTGCCGGACCTCCGATTCATTGACTGCAAGATTGACTTCTCTATTGACACCTTCAGCGCCGTTGTTAACCTTTGCAAAAGCCTTGGTAAGTTTCGTTTATGTTATATCTTTGTCGTCATGTCTTAATCAGTTAAGCAAATGTTTAGTGGCTTATATTCAAGATTGAATTGATTAGTGTTGCTCGAGACAACAATAGATCGTTTGCCATTGCGAATCTCGTAGAATAACACCTATTAGTTTTTGTGGTGATGATTTGCCAGATTTGTCTAACACCTTACCTACAGCAGTTAGAAATCTTCTGTACGTGTACAAATTATATTGTAAGAAGTGACAGTAAAAATGCAGATAAAATTACAAGATTCCCAATTTAGATAGGTACTCGCGCCCATCAATATCGTTATCTTGTTTTCCAATATCTTTCTCTCCGCAAAAGATCGTAAAGGTCATATTTATTTTTATAGCGAAACTTTTACGTTTCAACACTTTGTAACGGTTGTCGATTTACGATCTGACTTTTATGCCTTATACGGCAGTACATGCCGTAACTAAGATCTAAGTCCAACATCAAATGTATTTCATCTCGTCCAAATGTTAATGCTCGTAAATTCGATCAACTCGTAAAAGCTGAATGTTTATTCTGAAGGACCCATAAGATGGGGCGTGTTGCTATCGTTGTATTACCACCAGTTGTTATTTTAGTTCTTATTTATGAGAGCAATTGCCTCCTGGTGTTTGAAGACAGGGAAATTAGGCTACTGTAGGTAGGTACTCGGAATCTCTAACTGTGCTAAATGTGGTCTTTACAGTAGTTCTACAAGAAAGCACGGCAGGTTGCCCATCATAGTTTTGTTTTGTCACAGGAGACAACAAAGGTTCATAGACCTGTGGCCATAATATTTCAAACACAATAAAGTTGTAATTCGAAACCTATGAGCTTCCAATTATGGTGTGGTAACCAAAATGTATGTAACTGCCTATTCTACTACATATACGAACTACGTGATGTAAGTGCCTGCTCAGACGAGAGACTTGTCCGTAAATCTCATTGCCAAGGAAATAGGAACATGAACATTTTTAGCGTCAGCGTCAGCTACGGCCAGAAAGAACTTTACAACAACGTGTCTCATTATTCTTGCAGGAATACGACATCCGGAAGAACTGTCTCTCTGCTATCCCTTAGAGCCGTCCCACCTGAAGCAGAACTACCAGAACTTGAAGGAAGCTAAGAGAATAAAGTCATCACACCCCGCAGACACCAACACGTTTATCGCAGCCACTAGAGGCTCCTCAAACAGTTTGGACAGGTCCAACGGGCAGTGTCCCGCGACGCCACCCCCACCAAGGTCGCTCTCCGCTACCCCTGTGGCTTCGCAACAAGTAAGTGCATTACATTCAAATTAATAAAATACGATGAAGTTAAGGTTCAGTCAGTAAAGGAAATACTTGGACTCAATGCTGTCCCTTGCGAGAAACCACTGATACTCACAATTGTTTCAATCCAGAATTTGCGCACCATCGGGTTTTGATTGGTTCCGTCTTACTGCAAGACAACAATTCTCGAAATTGGTAAAAAGGAAACAAAATTGTAGTAAATGTAACATGATCTGGAGTTATGAGCTCATTCGTTGGTTAGAGATAAGTCAGCGGTTATATTTAACACATTATATTATCCGTCAGCTAAACAAGAATGGTGCAGGAAAATGCATCTGTTTCACATCATAATAATATACTGTTTATGTTACATGCATAAGTTTACTAATAAATTGTGCTGGACTTGATCGCTTCAGCCGTAACTTTTGACTTGGAAACTAAACAAAATGTCTGTTGATAGCATTTTATTATCAAGTATTTTGTCTTACAGTTATGTATAGGATTGCTCGTGAAGTGACAAGATATAAAGTCTACCCGCTTTTCTATGTATTTCTAATATTAAATTTCTTTACTTTGACTCCTGAAAAAGACAAGACAACTCGTTTTTTTTACTCTCCAGAACGGCACACTCCGTCGGTATGGAGGTGTATATAGCACACAGAGCGATGGCTCAAGCGATGGGGGATACTGTGGCACCCCGCCCCGGGCCGCTTCCATGGACGCTTTGGACTCCCTAGCCGAGCTGTCTTTAGCGGACTCTCCCTTGGAACCCGACAGCCAGTCGCGGGAGTCTCTTCTAACGCCGAAGTCTCTCATGGAACGTGCTAGAATGAATGTTGGGTATGTATCTGTTTTTTTTTTACCACTCGTACGCAAAATACACGCTTTCTACGTTGAGTTGGTCACCAGCTCTATAAACAATACAATGTATCTATATGAGTAGTATGCTATGAAATCATTTTTGGAGTTTTAATTTATCCTGCTCGGATTACAAAGAAAAAAAGTGCTATGAAAATCATAATAAACTAGTTGTTTGCCTGTTTTGGTGTTCTCTAGTTGACCACAATAATAACGCTATTGTGAGATTATGATGTTAATGGCTTTTTAATGATCACTTTTATACATTTTGATGATTTCATCTGTTTGTTCGTCATTGTATTGGAATTTTGTATGCCTCAATAACTAGTTTACTAGGATATACCATGATTTATATCATCTGTACTAATATTATAAAGAGGTAAATTTTGTTTGTAAATTTTTATGTAGAGGATAATAAAATTTCTGGAACTAGTGATCCAATCCAGTGCCAAAGGATATAAATTATATTTATATCATGCATAATAGCCGAGCTATCACAATTTTTGAGGACGAAGTGTTGTCAATCGTTGTTATAACCAGGAATTATGGGACAAAACCAATACGTTAAATCTCATCGTGGCACGTTTTGAGGTCGTGTCGTGAAATCTGACGTGGCAATCCTGCGCCGTAGCCGTAGCCCGAACCACTTACGAAGAGATTTTTGACGATTCACGTCGTAGATTTCCACGATACGAAATCGCATCGCGACACGACATCGCAACGTCCCTTAATTTGCTGTAGTAATCGTGATTGTGATTTTAGCCCCAACTCCTTTTTTATGCATATCTTCAATTATTTCGACAATACTTGAGAATCAAACATTACTCACTCTCATAGAGAGCAGACCTGTCTCCGAGCTGTGAGAACAATACAGGCTCATTATGCTTTACTTGAACATTACTAAGACCTAAAAATCGTTTTCCCACAGTTGGCTGGACTCATCCCTCTCCATAATGGAGCAGTACGTCCGCGAGTGGAACACGCTCCAGCTGCGGTTCAAGTTCTACTCGTTCTTCGATCTGACGGCCCGTGCGCAGGACGCGTCGCGACTCAACCAGCTGTACCAGCAGGCTCGCTGGCAGATCCTCAACCAGGAGGTGCAGTGTACCGAGGAGGAAATGCTGTTGTTTGCTGCGTTACAGGTAAAATTACAATAAAACACAGAAAAGTTACCAGACCAGTTCTAGCGGTATAGATCAAAAAACATAAAAAAGGACTGTAGCGCCGTCTATGACGCTAATGAAGAACTAAAATCAAATTCCTGTATCGTGCTATTAGAGTTCTCCACGAGATAAGATTGATTTCAATTCATCACGTTGAATGAGATTTTTTTCAGTAAGTATTTATTTACGGACGTTGTTGACGCCCATTCAAGACGATGAGTGTTTTTAGTAGGGATGTTATGGATATGAAATTTCGGTTACGGATAGGATACGGATATAGGAATGATTATTATACCGGATACGGTTACGGATACGGATAATAAATTATTTCGGATTATCCGTTAGTTTCGGTTACGGATATTATATTTTTAAGGAATTTTAAAAGTAAAATACTAATAGGTAATAAAGTAGTTTTATTTCGTTTTTGGCAGGAATTACAATCAGTCTGTGAGTAATTATTACAGCTATTTAAAATAAAAATAAATATAAATAATTATATTATATTGAGTATTATCTAAATTTTAGATGATTTAGATCAAAAACACCTAAAATGAAAATGTAATAACAAAATTATTACTTATACTGAATCAGTAATTTCGTATTAAAAGAAAATATTGAAATCAGAATTAAATTATAGTTATAGTCTATAACTATAATTTAAGTCGAACATAACAATCATAGCTTCCTTTTTTATAATTTGTGCAAACATAACAATCATATCTTCCTTTTTTATTCTGAACTTAATCATACATTGTCTTACATTAATTTATAATAACATTAAACATTTTCAATAATCAAATTTTATCAAAGGTAAATTATACTTGACAAAAAGTAATTTCGCAGCCTTATCACCAGAAAGTCTATTTCTTAAAGGATCATAAATTAACCCAGCAGCACTGAAAAGCTGTTCACTCGGTACACTGCCAGGCGGCGGAGAGAGGTACTGTCTGACTAAAGCACTTAAACTGTTGTACTTCGTATGCATTTTCCACCATAAAAGTGGATTTTCACTGAGTGTCAACCTTTTCTCTCTATTGTATTCATTTAACAATGCTTTTTTGACAATTAATTGATTGGGTACTGTATCATCCTCATCACCACCTACGTGCTCTTCTTCGTCACTTGCGCTTAATATTTCAGCTAGACAAGATTGAATGTATGAACTTGTTGATGGCAGCTGAGTCCGTGATCTCTTTGGTGAAGAAGGACCTTCATCATGAGAAGTTCTTGAACACCCAACGATTCCTAGAATCTCTGTCTGTACTTGTTCCTTAGTAATTTCATTGAAAAACTTGAGCTTGTAGCGTGGATCTAGATAAGTAGCTATTGTATATATTTTATTATTCTCAATGTCCTGAAATCTGACGCTGATATTATGGACCATATTTGTAATCATTAATTTAAAGTTTTCTGATGTGTATTGTTTAGTCTTTTCTGTTTCTAATGTGTTTTTAAGAGTATAGACTAAAGGAATCACTGAAGTTATTGTCGCAGTTGCACTACTTAACTCCTGTGTAATTTCTTCGAATGGCTTTAATATTGCAATACACTTTTCCAAGTCGAGCCATTCATCAGCAGTAGGAATCGGTATAGTATGCGCGCCCGAATACAGTATCAAGGAGTCTTTTAATTTCAATATTCTATCCATCATATAATAAGTCGAATTCCATCTGTGAATAAATAAAACATATGTGAAATTAAACAACGTACAGAAGAAAAAAAAAACATTTATATAAAATTATTTTAGTTTAAAATAGAAATATCTTACCTTGTAGAACAATCCTGAACGATACATAACTCTGTTTGGTTCAGTCTTTCTGTTTGAATTTGTTTTAATTCATTTTGAGCAATTAGTGAGTGATGGAAGTGAGTAGCAATTTTTTTGCACTTTGTAATCACTGGCGAGATAAATTCTTCGGTTTCCATTGCTGACCTAACACATAATTGAAGTTGATGAATAGTACAGTTTGCATCAGGGAAATTGGCCGTTCTCATAGCTTTTATCATATTTGATCCTTTGTCGCGTAAAATACAATGAACTGATTCATTGCTTAAGCCCCAATCTTGCAAAATATTGTTTAAATTATTCGCTATAATTTCACCTGTGTGCCGACCCTCTAATTGTTCACACTTGAGTATTATAGAAACTCTTTCATAATTATTCGTGATGCCATGAGCAGTAAGACTAAGTAACGAGACATTTGCGCTGGGCTCGGACCACACATCTGTAGTAAATGATAACTTCTCAAATTGTTTCAATAAGTCCAGAATCTTTAACTTCATTTTGTTGTAGATATCATTGCACAGTAAATTAGTAAAGTACTGCCGACCTCTAAGATTATAACGTGGTAAGGCTGCCTGCACTAATCTTTGAAATCCCACACCTTCTACAAAATTAAATGGCAAGTTTTGTAACGCTATCATTTCAGCCACTAATTTATCAATTTCTTTTTGTTTGGTATTAGTTTCATCCCAGGCACCTTTGTTTTTTAACGAATCTTTGAGTGTCAACTGTTTTTTACACTCTTGTAAAGGTGTCAGCTGCTTGGCTGTTTGTAGGTTATTTTGTTGGTTACCTTTTTCCAGTAGCAAAAGTTCTTCGTACTTATCACTATGTTGTGATTTAAGGTGAAGTTTTAGCGATGTAGTCCCACCTCCTTTCCTTGAAAACCTTTTACCACACTGTTTACATTTTGCGGAATCGGTCATTTCATCAAAAAACGACCAAACTGCACTCGACTTAGGACGCATTTTGTACAAATTCAATCGATTCCGTAACACAACCAACACTTTGTCAAAGAAGAAACAAAACAAACAATACGCGCAGCTTGTGTGTCGGCACTGGCAGCGGCCGGCCGATCAAAACAACTTGTCATAACGTGTCTCAATTAGGCTCCGCCCCTATCCGATACTATCCGAAACTTTCATTTCGGATTCGGTTACGGTTACGGATGATTTTTTATATCGGATATCCGATAGTTTCGGTTACGGTTACGGAGCTCCCTAACATCCCTGGTTTTTAGGAATTGAAAAAGCCTTTGGTAAACAGCTGGGTCGATTGCCCCGTAACCGTTTGGGCCAGCAAAAAGTTAATATTTTAGTAATTTCTCAGTCTTGAATACGGCTGCTCCAGTCTCGCCCGGAAAAAAAAACTGACGTAAACTGATCAGGGTTAGACAAGACCCTAATAAGCACCCAATTTCCTATTTGACAGTGAATTAACCTGACCCTATCAATCTTCCAGCTCCAAATCGAGCTACAAACGCTAGCTGGCGGGAGCCTGGACGCAGCAGATGGCACAAACGCCGCGCCAGCCAACGCGCCGGAGGACGAGATTGACGCAGCGCTGTCCGCGTTACAGAACCAGCTGGAGGGCGGCCCGGCGCCGCATAATGATATCACGCATGTGCCGGAGCTGGCGGGATACCTGAAGTATCTTAGGTGAGGCAGATGACGAGATATGAGGGGAACCCCCTTCTCTCAGTATACACGACGTCCTCTTTGACGTTTCGCCAGCTGATTTAGCTATAAAATGTTTACTATTTTATACCGGTCATGGTATAAAATAGTCTGAATAATTCTGAATGTGAATTGTCCCTTTCGAAATAAGATTAAAATAAAACAATACTGCTCCGGGCCACCTGTAATTTATAAGGTGAAAAAAGTATTTATGCGCTACTCGAAAGAATTGACTCAGGAGATCAGCTGTTGAGGCATCTCAAAAGATTTCAGATGTTTTATTTATTTATTTATTTTATAAATTACATGTTCTATTTATTCAAACAAAGCACACAATTAGACCTCTGGGGTCTGTCTTAGCATGCCATGGCCTGAGATTTGATCAACGCGCTATTAGCAATTTAGCAGTTAGGTTGTAAACGAGTTGAGGTAATGTTCTTTCAGCTTACGCTTTATATTTTTACGATTCATTGAGTCTCTGATGTCTACAGGTATTTGGTTAAGTAAATTGGGTATTGTGAAAGAAGCGGTACGCCTGCCATAGAAGTTATTTTTGCGTGGCACTTGATATGATTTTGTTTTGGCTTGTCGTGTATTCACATCATATTTAATCGGAATTTGAATGTCACTATTATCATAATGTTCTATGAGAAACAGATACTCCGCGCGCGCTTGCACAGGTAATACTTTGCAATGTTTAAATAACCCCGTGTAATTGTCTCTGTATTTATTTTTTACACAATTTGGTACAACAAGTTTCAGTAAGCGTGTTTGCAAATTATGTATTTTGTCTAGGTATGTTTTAAAAGTGCGTCCATAACTCCTGAGTCCATAGGAGATTATCGACTCAGCGAGAGCCGTGTACATTTGAAGGAGGGTTCTGTACGGTATATTGCGCTTTATAATGGCAAAGGAGAATGCTCATGGATATATGGAATCCCGTACCATGCTGCATCAAAATCAAACTTTGTTTTTTATAGACTACACTGATCGTATTAACTCCTACAAAAATTATTTTTGAAAAAAAAACCCGCGTTTCAGAGTTATTTTATAAAATCGAAACTAACCTAAAAAGTAGGTCTATTTTTTCGACGCTACCAACGACGTATTTTAACACACATACATTACATTATTGCTCTAAAAACAGCGTAATACACTAATATTAGTAAGAATTACGAGTTAAAGTAACATCCACAGTATGCTTGACTGAAACTCGATTTTATTTTAGACCTTTATATTGCCAATAGTCAGTCAGTACAGTACAAATGTCAGATGCCACAGATAAGATAACTATAAACCATAGAGTATAGTAAGTGCTATAAACTAGTCGGGATTTAGGGATGTAATCGATAAATCAAAATCTTTAGGCTGAGAAAATCTATTTTGTTGCAAATAGCAATAAACCAAACTAAATCGATTTGGTGTACTGATCTTACTTAATTGTAATTAATTTTAGAGTCCGCTCGACAGACAAGGGTTTGTTCAATAGAAACGGAACGTCATTTATATTCAGTTGAAACGGAACGTCATATAAAGGGAGTAAAACAATATTCATACTTTTAAACTCGAAAAGTATATTTCCAGTTCAAAAATCAAATCCCCGACGCGTAATGCCGTAAAAAAATATGAAACTAATTACTATAATATTTTGGTTTTGAGGCGCGAGACTTTGTGGTACCAACTTTGGTCATTCTCTTTTAGCGAGTATCGCACGTAACTTGCCGCAAACAGATTCCACCTGGTAACTCCAGTTGAATCGGTTGTCAATTATTAATCCCAGATAAGTATGATTTAAAACAGTTATCTCCAACCGATTGAGCTGAAATGTTGCATACACGTTTAATTTGGATGACAATGCATGGTTAGCTAATTGACTTCATTGTAAATCCAATATGGCGGACAAATTATTTTTATGCACCTCCATGTACTCATGTGTTAGGCCTCGAATGTGTTACGATGATAATCAGATTCACACTACCGTTGTAAGACGGTTTAGCACAATAATTAGGAATATTAGCAATTATGAAGGCGGTAAACATCGTCTTTGGTCTTCTTCTTTATCGTATGGTTAGTGCCTATCCTGATGTCAGAGTTTTTATGCCGCCGATTTGGGCCTCTGACTTGGCTTTACATACCGTCGAGAAATATTTCTCGCATGCTGGTTTCCTCACGATCACCGAACCCCGGACTCTCGTGAGTCGTCTCGTCGTCGTTGCTTTTCACACCACTAGACTATGGGTATCAATTAAAAAGGTTTGCTGAGAACACGAAAAAAATTACGTCATACCGTATTTAAATCTTTTTTAACTATAAGCTTGTTGCTCTATTATTTCTGTTAGAAACCGATACTCATCACGTCTTGTAAATATTCTCTAGTTAATTTATAATGGTTTTGTTTGCCCGGTTAAGTCCCGAGTCGATCAATTTGCCGTTAAGTTTCAAGTCAACTATTACGGTTGTTTGTGAAACAATCATCAACCAATTCATTATGAGTTAACAATGACACGCCATTGATCTCAAGTCACATTGAATGGGGAATTTTTCAGTAAATATTTATGTCTGGAAATTGTTGAATGAGTGTTAGCAGCCCATTCAAGACGTCTTCCTCGTAGTGACAAATGACAATCAACGGTGTTATTTTGTGTAAACTTCATGTCAAAATCAAAATATTTTATTTCACATAGGCATACATCAGCTTCCTGCCCTTGTCCCATTCAACTTGGGGTCGGCGCCACACGTTTTCTTCTTCCATTCTCCCCTGTCAGACTTCACGGCATAATTTACCCCTTTCTCTTTGATATCATTCTTCACACAATCCATCCATCGTTTCTTTGGCTTCCTCTGCATCTCCATCCATCAGCATTCATGTCCATCACTCTTTTAACCACATGCGTCTCATACCTCCTCATTACATGTCCATACCAAGACATACTTATTCCCTACTTTATCCATTCTTGTCACTCCACACATCCATCTCAACATTCTCATATGCCTAAATGGGCACTTATAAAACTTCGAGAAAATATGCACGGTGCACATGTCGTTCCATACATAAAACCTGCAAACTATTGAGTTGGACTTGTATTTTTTCTTCTTTATTTTTTAATTTTGATTAATATGTTATATATTTTATGTATATTTCTAAGTATTTACATAATATTTTCTTTCTTTCATCTCATGTCGACCGGCCAGCAAGTGTAACAACGAATACTGCGCTTTCGCGTAAGATATTTGTCATACCCCTCATACCACCAAAATAACTTAATTGTCGTAACCTTGTCGTAAACACATGTATTTAGTTTGTACACAAATTTGTTTATTAACATGTAAATTTTTGAAGTGGTCGTACCTATCTGTTGTTACTGTTGCACACCTATACCTCTTCCTTTTTTGAAGTCGGTTATAAATAATTATAACGTCCTTATATGTATTATTTACCTACTATATCTCCATTAACCAAACTTTTCACTTAGTGCTGTCCATATTGATAAATTGTGTATTATTCTTAAACAAAATCTAAATGGCGTAATAAGACCCTTAACGAAGCCGCGTAAGGCACTTGTTCTCCCCGTCATTGCGATATTTTTTTTTGTTCTAGACTATACCTGGAAACCTTCTAGTTACGGGGATATTGGGGGTCAAAGTTCCAACTTTTTCACAAGTTTTTTTTAAATACTTGTTTTTAATGAAAGATTTTTGATTTAAACACTTCCATGACCCCCGTACTATTCAATCCGTCCATCAGCACAATGTTTTGAGTGCGTTACATTGAGTCTCTACCTTGAAAGGTGCTTTTCACCCCAAAAAGTCGTTTCCCAGCAATAATTTTTGCGTAAAGTTACTTAGTTTGATGTACATAACGATTGTTTGACGGCTTCGTGGAGGGTCCATTTACACCCTCTATAGTTTACCCCTTCAGTCTTTACCCAAATTATTTTTATTATTATGATCTATTGTCGCTCATGATCAAAATAATTCTTCAGTAATCTTTTTCTTCTATCTTTCATAACAAATTGTAACATCATTTAGGGCATTGGCGGCCCTGTGGTCACGCTTCGTTGCACTGACATACGTAGGGCCAAAGAAATCGAAGACGGTTGGCATCCACAAACCTGCAATAGGTCTGCGTGGTGGTCCTGTCCGTACCAGAGAGGCCTGTTTCCCAGCACTGGGAACGTTATAGCCTAATTTTGTTCGTCTGGTGCTCGCTAGCGTGACTGCTGAGCATAAAGTCCCGGCTTCAGTTCCCAGGTCGGGCAATGTGTAATTGGGTTTTTCACTCAGGAATTTCTTAATAGCAACCACGGAGTCTGGCTTTGTGCCTGGCTGATGGCAATAGGCTCTGTTTTTTTTTGTTAAATACTAGATAGACTTGCGTTTGGCCGCAACTCTACATCTACTATTTGGTACACCTCTGCCTAACCCTTTGGGGATTACAGGCGTGATGTTATGTTGTAGTAACATAATCGTGTTCATTGACAGGCCCAAACGCTTCACTCTGAAAGCGTACAAGCGCGGCTGGGTGTCGTGCCGCGACGGCGTGCTGCGCATACACTCGTCGCGCGAGGCTGCCGGGAAAGGAGAAACTCCTTCGTACGCAGTTGAACTGCGTGGTGCTGAGGTAGGCATTATATCTATGGTTTTATTATAAAGCGCAACTCTAGTATGTTTTGATTATAGTCATGTTAAACGGCGATGATTCTTTAAGGTGTCAGATAAACTAGCGAAAGATTGTGAGAGGGCGTTGTATACTTCCCGTTAGTTTTCAGCCAATCACAGCTTTTGTGACGTCACATCTTCGACCAATTAGCGCGGAGTTCCGGTAGTTACGTCATAATTTTAAAAACATATCAGCTGTCCCATACATTTTGACCGTGTAGGTATTAGTTTTGTAGAAAACAGCTGATGAACGACTTATAATTTCAGAATGATGAACTAAATACGTGGTAACCGTTTTAGCGCTTCCACCTTGTATTTTATTTCTTTGCACACCTCTACCAGTATTTATTTTAATCCTGAACTGTATCCTTTACTAGGTGACTCCTGACGCCCACCCCGCGTCGGGCCGCTACAGCATCAAGCTCGAGGTGCCCGCAGAAGACGCCATGCATGAGATGTGGCTCAAGTGCGAGAATGTAAGCAAACTTTATTCAAATACGTGTGATTCCTTTCCACTTAGACAAATATATACTTTAATGAAGTGTAAATAGAGTTGATTTTGGAATGACTATTGAAAAGTCATCAAATAATTAAGCAGAAACTAGACGTCCGAAATCAAGCAAGACGAGCAAAAGACTAGGTATAGTTTCTGGCCGTGACTGAGAAATTCCTGAATGAAAATACTAAGACCATCTAAAATCAAAATATTTTTATTTCACATAGGCCTACATGGGCACTTATAAAACGTCGACAAAAAGTTGCACGGTTCGGGTTGGTCGTTTCCTATGGAGAAGAACCGGGAAGAAACTCCATGGTTACTCTCTTAAAATGATTAGATTTTACAATATTTTATAATATCAAGTATGGGGGGACAGCATAGGCCCGACAATAAGTCGTTGCTTACTACACAAGAAAACGCAAAACAAGATAAGAGGTTAACAAAAGTTAACACACCTCTAGGAATCTACAAGGCCTATACTGTATGAACGCGCCCCAAAAGGTGGTAGCCGTAAGGCTGATCCGTGGGTACCGCACGATCTCCCGCGAGGCGGCGAGCCTCCTTGCCGGATTGCCGCCATGGGATCTGGAGGCCATAGTCCTCGCGCGCCTGCACGAGTGGCGCGCGGAGGTACAGAGCCGGGGGGTAACTCCGCTGCCGCGGCATATTGTCGCGGCAGCGGACAGACCTCCGCCGTGATCTCATGGCGACATGGAGAGAGCGACTATCGCAACCCCGTGCAGGGCACGCCACGATAGTGGCGGTAAGTCCCCTCTTTGAGGAGTGGCTAGGGAGGCGCCACGGCGCCCTCACCTTCCGCCTGACGCAGGTCCTCACCGGACACGGGTGCTTCGGGAGGTACCTGCACCGAATCGGGCGGGAGGAAACGCCCGGGTGCTACAATTGCGAGGATCGACCGGAGGACACGCTGGAGCACACCGTCGAGGTCTGCTCCGCTTGGGAGGAGCACCGCCGTGTCCTCGTAGCGGCGATTGGCGGCGGCGACCTCTCGCGCCCGGCCCTGGTTCAAGCCATGGTCCGGGGTGAGAGGGAATGGGAAGCCGTCGCCTCCTTCTGCGAAGCAGTCATGCTAGCGAAGGAGGCGGCGGAACGTGAGAGGGAGAGAACCTCCTCACGTCCCAGCCGCCGCGGGAGAAGCACCGGGCGTCGGGGGCCACGCCGTGATGGCTCTCGGTCACCGTAGGCGCGGGCCTGTGGACGGTGAGTAATGGGCTAGCTCGCCGTCCGTCCGTCGTATGACGACGGGCAGGCCGTGTCGACGGCGCGTTCGTGTTCCACGCGCGCCTCAAAGAGTTGTCAGCAAACGGGAGGGGCCCGCAAGGGCCGGTGCCTGCCAGGGCTGCGGGACTGTTCGAAAGAGATACCGCGGCCCTGGAACATAAAGGGCCAATGAAGGAACATGGGTGGTTTTTAGTCAGTAAGAGTCTGACACTCCCTTCCGCTCCGCCCAGAGCGGGAGGAGTCATTTGATGATTTTCCACCCTCCAAAAAAAAACAAAAAAAAAAAAAGGCCTATACTGTATATCTAAACCAGGAGTTACGCTTAGCTGTCGTCCTACAGTCATTAGACCAATGAAACAAAAAGTTCTACCACTTTTACCATTTCAAATATCATTTATCATTTCCCTAGGAGGACCAATACGCAGAATGGGTAGCCGCCTGTCGTCTCGGATCGCGCGGTCGCTCCCTAGCGGACGCGGCGTTCGCGACGGAAGCGGCTGCGGTCAGGTCACTGCTCGCGCTCCAGCGACCGCAGCCCGCCGCCGCGCTCAACCAGCACTCACTGCCGCATCTGGACCATCTGCAGCCGGAAAACTATCTAGCGCCGCGGTTCCTTAAGAAACTCAAGGGGAAGGTGAGCTATATTTTTACTTTTAGCCTCAGTGTTGAACCATTCGACATCAATCATCACCACTGATCTCAATGGGGACATGCCGATTTCCTGACTATGTTTACCAAAAAGCTCCACCAAAAATTCGAAGCCACAGTATGACATCTGCTAACCTGCACTAAGTCGGCGTGGATTATTACTGCAAATTCCCTGTCATTGAGGAAATGTATAATGATTTCTGCTAGGACAGTGAAAACATTATAGGCTTATATATTATCACTACATAGTATAAAACAAAGTCGCTTTCTCTGTCCCTATATCCCTATGTATGCTTAAATCTTTAAAACTACGCAACGGATTTTGATGCGGTTTTTTTTAATAGATAGTGATTCAAGAGGAAGGTTTATATTATGTATAATATGCATGCACCCGTGCGAAGCCGGGGCGGGTCGCTAGTACAGAATAAAAGGTTTTCTGATGATATACAATACACCTTATTTTAATGAGCGATATACAGATCAAAGTTGTAACACTAAATTAGACTTGTAACTTCTTTGTTCTCAATTTTTACGCCTATAGGTACAACCTCCCTTTCTCAGCTATTTCTAAATATCCATATTCCCCATTTCAGTTCACCCAACGCGTGTTAGAAAGCCACGCGAATGTGAAAGACCTTCCACTCCTGGAAGCCAAGCTGCAGTACATCAAGACCTGGCAGAACCTCCGCGACTACGGGCAGACCATGTTCGTGGTGCGCTTCATGGGCCACAAGCGGGATGAGATCATCAGCATCGCCAATAACAGGATCATGCGACTTGATCCCAACACCGGGGATCATATCAAGACGTGGCGGTTTAGTACTATGAAAGTAAGTATGGTTTTGTTAAAATTCCATGTAGTATGTTCTCTTGCCTCTATCCCAATTTATTTGGGGTCACTGCAGTCCGTTCGTCGTTTCTTTGGTCTTCCTCTAGTCTTATAGCTTATTAATTTATTTATATTTTCCTCATTCCTCTGCATCACATGTCATGCCATGACTATTGATTACAACACAATTATTGAAGTATGTACAGGCGGTAATATTATCTATCTAGTTGTCTATGTGGGGGGGGGGGGTTCAGAATGATGTACTGAATATGTGGTAACAGTTTTAGCGTCGGTGTCCCTTCCACCTTGTATCTTACAGTTCTTTTAAAGAAAGAAAGAAAACTCATCACACCATTTTAATAAAAAAAAAAAATATTATTTTATTTTATTTAAAACCCAAGCTGATGACTACAGATATCCCATCATCAGGTTAGTATTGGTGTTAACAATTCTGTTTCTTCCTTTCCAGGCATGGAACGTAAACTGGGAGATAAAACACATGATGGTACAGTTTGAGGAGGGCAACATAATATTCTCAGTTCAGTCCGCCGACTGCAAAGTGGTCCACGAATTCATCGGAGGCTACATCTTCCTTTCCATGCGGTCCAAGGATGCCAACCAGACCCTCGACGAAGAACTGTTCCATAAACTCACAGGCGGGTGGACGTAAACACTTCGTTCATCATGTTAGTTAAGTAAGACATACTATTACAGTCCTGCATGATTCTTTTGGCGCTTAAATGACAGAGGACGCTTCTAGTAAACATTTGTGAAGAAATTCTATTGAAAAATGAAGATGGCGGCGTTAGTTCCATTTACGCCACGCGCCAAAAGATCCATGCACAGCTATACAGCGTGGGAGGGACACCGACGCACAAAGGGTCACCACGTATTCAGTACATCATTCTGAACCCCCCCCAACATAGAGATTTAACACCGGTAATTTTTGAAAAAATCAGCTGTATATATGATTTTGACCGTGGAGGTATTTTTTTTTTAAATTAACAACGAAAAATTTCCAATTAAAAAAAAAATATTTTTCTGCAAATCGCGCAATCGAAGTAAGGTTTGCTGTAAGAAAACCCAATTCTGAGTTAAGCTCGCCGTTGTACATAAGTTATATATTGTAATTTTGTGTGTATATCTTTTAATTTTGTGTGCAATAAAGAAGAAGAAGAACAATTCTGTTGGGGTTAGAATGATGTACTGAATACGTGGTAACCGTTTGTGCATCGGTGTCCCTTCCACGCTGTATTATTATTAACGAAACTGACAACCCCGTCATGGGTAATCCGGAATACTATAGTTTATAGACGTTCATAACAAAATAGTGCAAGTTTTAAATCTAGTGGCAAGTAATAATTATATTTTTACTATATGTACAACATTGTAATAATTATTTAATGTAACGGGGAATGGATGGGGCCTTGAAACGTGCCTTGATGACGTGCTAAAGTTTGATAGTGTATAGTTGATATTTTTGTACCAAGAGAATGCATTCATAATATTCTATTCTACACAAAACATTTAAGGCCAGCGCAAACTGGGCACGGTACGGTATGGCATTTTTTGTTTACCCAACGTTAATTCATACGTAGCTAGTGGTAACAAGATACAGATTCCAATGTTCAATGCCGCGAAGAGAATATCCTATTGATGTCTTGGGGTCGGTATCTAAACATTGGAGTTTCTATCTTTTTACAACAAGCTACGTATAAATTTACGTTGGGTACAGATAAAATGCCTTTCCGCGCCGTCCGCGATGTGCGCTGGCCTCCACTTTAGATCTTATAAGTAGTGCTTCCAATAACTTCGTATACAGCCATCTTGTAAATGCCAAATACACATTTTGACACAGAATCTTGATAAATGAAATGCTTCCGTACATTAATACATCACTTTATTGTTTATATTTAATTCTAGTTATAAGAAACATGCGATGGATATGAGCTTTTAAATATGATAAGTAAGTTTTAATGTTCATGTAATAAATAGTAATGTTGGATCCTCTGCGCAGTGCCATTATTTGACATAATAACACCTTTGATGTGTGACTATGATCCATTTGGTGCTGAATCATTCAACAACGTGTATGTATTCATACATCACATTGAGTGGCCTTAACATACTAGAGATTTATCGTATTTTGTTCTTTATTCATTGTAAATAACATCGGTTTTTAATAGACACATTAATATAAGTTATTTTATACCAGTGACAAAATAATTTTAGATTAAAATTTTTGGCTTTCTTGTTGTATACCTATTAATTGCAAAGATTATCTTATTATTGTTGACTACTAGTCTCATTGAGATCGCATATAATGCTGTCACTTTTATTTAAGTATGGTAATTAGAGTAATATTATAAGTATTAACAATTATCTGCCTTATTTTATTGTGGAGTTTTTGTACAAATTGTATGTACTTTAATTAATAATTTTGAGTATGTTTGTAAATGAATGACGTAATAAATGTAAATTAATAACGTTGTGTTTTGAAGTTACCCTGTTCCATACATTGTGAGGTATCGTTGGTGGCAGGGTGACACGTCAGGGTTAGTGGGAGGCGCCGTCATCACTACTGAGCAAGATCCTGTGGAATTAACTCCTAATTGCCAGCATGTTTGTGACATGTTACATATAAGCTTCACATTTTCGCTAGGTATACTTGCATCTTGAAATTCTTCTAGATAAATGATGTCTGTTACCACGTCACCTGAACGTGTGATAGCGACCAGCCTGGTACCTGCAATATAATAAAATGGACTGTAGCTTCTCATATTCTGAGTTGATGATCAACAACATCAACAATCGCGTAGTTTAAGATTATGCACAGTTAATGTCAGTTCACTTAAAATAGTAATTTAATATAACAGGTATTAGGTTAGTAAAACGATTGCACAATGTTATTGTATACGTACCTAGATTGCATATAGACACAGGGATATGATTAAACGTTCCAATCAGCTGCAAAGCTACATCTACTCCTGGTCTGAACCTGTGCAAGTGGGGAAAATAACTCTGTGCCGCATATATGTAACTTTTGAAAGAAACCAAGATGGTAGGCATTATGTCCGTGTCGAGGACCTTTATCCACCGCTGGTGCTCTCCAGTATCTTCGTATTTGTAAATATTTTGGAGTCCTGCCATATAGACTTCTTTTTCGTGGGCACATACTGCAGGTGACTGTATCGCGTCTGGCAGATCAGCAATTCTTCTAAAAGTCCTTTGCTTTAAGTCGTAAATAATAGCAGTTTCTAACACTACCCTGAAAAATACAGATTTTATTTGGTTATGCTTTATTTGGGCAACAAACAGATGCAACAACAAACCTTGTACTGAAGTAAGCTGCTAACAAAACTAGATACAGCGAAAGGACTGGCCTTCCACGTTATTTTACGAACGTGTTTTCTGATTTTGCATCAGTCAAATCATAGAGATCTTTGACTGAGTGAAACGACAATCTTGCTCGATGCCAAAATATTAATACTAAAACTTATGGTCATAATTTTCCGGCTGCGTGTTCTGCTGAGTCCACGCACAAATTTTGTGATCTCTTCCATGTGCGTATAGTGAGAATATTTAGGGTTTTTAGATAAAACAAAACTTTGCCACACTCTTCGCATTATTGTCAGTCCATAGCCGGGTCGCGAGGAGAGACCACCATACTCTTGCCGAGACATTTCGGGGCAAGTTGAGTGGGAGTGTATAACCACAGCCACCATACTAGCAGTTTAATTTTAATCTTACTCTAGTCTTTATTCGACCCGGTTATTGTGTTATTTACAAAACTTTTAGGATACATTTTAGGAAAATTGCTGATTACCCATGCATTGGGTAATGACTAATGATAAACATTATAATATAATACAATACTTAGGTTATAATGACTTTTGAACATTATGGTTACTGAAGTTTATAGCAAACGTTTTATGGATAATGATTTTCGGACAAACAATTTTAGGAGAAGGGAGTGCCCTTATTCTACTGAAAGATTTGCCTGTGCGTAGTTTACTAATCATGAAAATATTGGTTCGTTTTAAATACGAGTTCCGTGACTTCCGTATGGATACCAAACGAACAGAAACCGTCACTGTGCTCAGACACCTAAGTAGTGTAAGGACCCTCGTAACTTTACTTAAAGTTCAATGTATGCTATGTTTTTTTTTTATAATTTTGTAGGTAAATAAATAAACAGCAGTTGTATCAGATACTTTATTATTCACTGCAACTTACAATTTTGTTTACATCCATTTTTATTTTGTTTACATTACAACAATATAAACTTAGTATCTAATATTCTTCATTATTATAATTTTCATGTCTGGCTTGCGGACACTTTTGGATGCTGTACTTGTCCTTGCAACTTGTATACAAAATAACATTATTTGTTAATTTGTTTATAAGTCATTCCAAAAACATAATCATAATAATATAATGTTTTCATTCTGGTGCAGGCCCGTTTTTTTACATTGCAGTATTGATAAAACATCTTCTATTTGAGTGGAAGTAAGTTCCGACTCTTTGGACAACAATTCGTCACGAAGTCTGTCGCTTGGGGGCATGAAAATTTTGCGATTTCTTAACAGCTTTGCCGTAACCATTAACGGCACCACTAAACCACCAGGAATTGTATATTTTTGACATATTCCACTATTACATTTTGCTGCTTTATGTCCTGACGGATTTTTTGTAGCGAATAAAAGACGTACGACCATGGGCGTGTCTTGTGGAACTTGTGTAGAACACGTTTGCACGTGAGAGCCTGGTAGATATGGGCTTGACTGACCTGAAAAGGCTTCTTTTTTTGGCATTTTACCGGGCTCCTGTGGCATGGGAACTTCAGGTACTTCCGGCACAGGGAGCTCAGGTACAAAGGGTATAGCCACATCAGGGAACACCGGTACTGGCAACCCTGGTAAGGGACTGCCTGGATCGGGTATTTCTTCAGGGTGGCTTTCCTTTTTTTGAGGCTTTGGCCTAGGAGTAGGACTCATATCAATTCCCTGGAAGGTGTGGGAAGTTCTGTGTCCAGTGTCTATGGAATCAGAAAATATATTACTTATGGTACACATATCTATCTCGACTCTCTTCTTTGCTTCAGCCCAAGATCCAAAGAGCATTCCAATTTGATGTTTCAACTAAAAAAAATATTAGGTTTGTCAGAAGATAAATTAAAAGAATACACTGGAACCTAATCGAAGTCCACCTGTAAGAAGAGGCTAAATGGCTTCACTTAATAAGAAAGTTAGGGATAAAACATTTAATTTTCATGATAAAATTTTAGGTTCAACTGTTTTTATAAATTAAATATAAACAAAAACATACATATTTATGTCCCAAATAAAAATTGTGCTCAGGAATATTATTTCCAAGTTTGCTTTGAAGATTTTTGCAGCATTCTGGGCAGAGACATCTTTTACATGAATACGGCTACAAGAACGATTAGAAATAATTATAAAAACAATCATATTTGAGAAATTTCTTTACCAACCCCTTCTTTTTTTTAAACGTGTATCATGGGACAAGGGTAGACTGATGATATTTTTTTAAAACTAAGACAAGCACTTATTAAAAAAGTGCATTCAATAAAAAGTTCAATCCAAGCAAGCAATTCTAACAAGATAACTTACCTGTGTCGTGCGTAATGAATAATAGAGGACTTTTAAAAGAGTTTCAGTAGTTTCTTGTACTGAGCGACCTCTCAAACGAAAGGTATTCAAAGCGACGCTTACGCCGCGCGTAGCAGAATACATTTTGATTTAAATATCTTGACTCAAAACTATGTAATATTGAATTATTAATTTGTAATTTTATGAGTAAGAAAACATAGTTCTTTTTAATGGCATTTATTTCAATTTTGATTTACTTTAATTGTCATTTATCATCATTTTTAACACTGTATATTGCGGTAAATTTAAACCGTTTATTGGACATGATTTCACATTGTTTACAACAAATCACGAAAATAAGTTGGTGGATATTTTTGAACCCATTTTGTTTAACTTCAGTTTGATACAATTTTGACAAAGTTGCCAAAGTTTATTTTGTTTTAATTTTTAGCACGAAAGTGGGTAGGTACGTTCGGCTGCCAGTACCATTTCGATAGATCTCCTCTTACACTGCAACTCTAAAGCGCGCCACACGTGGTTATTTAGACAAACTTGATAGTATAGGTTTAAACCAAGGTTTATTTCGTTTTTTGTAATAAGACTGACAGGGTTCATTTAAATTAGCTTAACAAACTTCACAGACGTGATCGATATCAATGTCTAAACCCGATAAACCAAACAAAAAAAGATTTGTCAACAAGTTCCCTTGATCCCTATCCGCAACAGACGCACCATTCAGAACCAGATTAATCAGAAAGAGCTTTATGCCCATGCAATAAAAGCGAAAAAGAGCTCATTCGCCTCGTTCTGTGTCTTTCGACGCGAGCCACATAAAGCTTCTTCTGAATGGCTCAAGCCTATTTGGCATCAATAAGTGTGGTCAACCTAGAGCTTCGAAACTCACGTAGACAGGCGCATGGCGCTCAGTCTTGCACAGGGCGTGCGGGGCGCGGGAGTGTATATAAATAAATTTTCAAACTTACCTATATCCACCAACCCCTCCAAGAATATATAATGAATCCTCAACAACCACAACACCAGCGTGTCTTCGTAATGGCAGCTCTACTCCATGTTGTATCCATTCCTTTTTAAGAACATCATATACTTTCACGTCCCTCATATAGCTGCCCGCACCCCTTCCATATTCACCACAAACCTTAACAATCTTTGTAGGAGTCCAATTGGTTAAATTCCAACCCCAAAGTTTCTTCTCACTTAATTCTATCCACTTTTGAAATCCATTCTCTTCTGTATAAGTATAGAGATTATTCTCTGATAGTTCTGCGTTTTTGTTTTTATCAGACCACATTGGCACCGCAGGTATAAACTTGAGCTTACGTTGTATACTTGCATCCACTATATTCAACACTTCCGTATACACTTTTTCTGTATACATTTCACACAGTACCTGTTTGTTTCCTTTTATAGCAGAAGTTGACAGTTCATAGTCTTTTGACAATTTGTATAGGCATTCTACTACTTTCTCAGTTAAACTGTTCACATAATCTTTAATGAGATCCTTCATTTCTTTTAATTCTATGCTTGTAAGTCTATTCATATCTAAACAACAGAGTATGATAAGTAACGCGTCAGCACCCATCTCTTGAAGTTCAATCCATTGCAAACCAAATTTAAAAACACTTAATTCAGATTCCGTGTTCAAGTATGCGTGCGATAGGTACCAAAACAATGAATTTATTGACGGAACTAACTCGGGTTTCATGTGTTTGAATGAAAAAAGTCCATATGTTACAGCTGCTTGCTCCAGTTCCTTTGAAGGCGCGTTTTGTGCTATTTCTCTAATTTCCAAGAAGTTGGACATTGATATTGATTGTTCTAAACAGTAGTTGATTTGTTTTGTAAGTTCTGTGATTTGCAGGAAATTCGCTGCAATGGCAAGATCCCCAACAGTAGATAGAGGGTAATCTGATATATCAATCAAACCTATTTCCATGTATCTTGTAATGATATTCATTGAGTTTGCATCTACCACCTGCAAAGAAGAAGCTTTCAAGTTATGAACTCAAAATTTGATCTATAATTAAGGTTTAAACTTATCAAGCATTTTCATTGGTAGTCTAGTCTAGCGGTCGCTGAGTATGAGGTTCTGGGTTCGATTCCCAGGATTCCCTGATTGAGCATAGTGTTATAGAATTTTTCCATCAAGAATTTCTCACTAGCTTACATTGGAACACATTAGGCCGCTGCCTCGAATTTTGCGCGCGGGAGCGGCAGGATCTTATGCGTAAAATCAAATGGACCGGTTTTCGAAAACAGCGGCGCGGGGGCGGGCAACGAGCGGTGCACTCCAGTCAACGAGCGCCGCCGCCGCCGCCGCCCCGCTGCCCGCTAAATTCGAGGCAGCGGCCTTACTCGCGAAATGTGGGTGAAGTTTAGTATCTATTAGTTCACACCTCTGCCTAACTCTTCGGGGATCACAGGCGTGATGTTATGTATGTTATGATTTTATAAGAATAATAATACATAGCCTTGTATATTTTCATTACCTACTACGCAACAGTTCAGAAAGTAGTCTTCAAATTGGATGTAAACTATTGCTGTTGTAAATTGTATCGTACATGAAAAGAACTAAATACATACATCGATGTGAATTTCTTGTTGCTCCTTTTCGACGTAGTTCCCGCTAAACATCGCCCGAAAATAATCACTATATTCACTAAGCAGGTCCCTTTTCACTTTAAAAACTTGTCCCTCTATTAATAGGGAAACTTCTTGTTGACTCTCCATTTCTAAACTTTCAGCAGGCGCAAGCGTGTGAAAGAAACTGTTTGTTTTTGTTGTTCAATTCAGAATAATAATTTTCAGTCAGCTGTTCTGTTTGTCCTGTCGAGCCCGGCCGGTGCCGTTGACTTGACAATTCTTGTTTCTTGTCACTTTTGACAGCCACAATCAAAGGGTTCGGGGTCTTACAGTGTGTAATTTCTGTGAATAGGGTGCTTTATGACTCAAATTGTCTATAAGTTTCTATTTATAATCTGTGAAAATAAAAAATGAACGTTTGGAGGGAATTCTGACAGTGACTACTAACTTTTGACATATTCGATTTACGAAAACACAAGTTGAAACTTGAAACTTGTTGTTTTTCCTCAATATGTCACTTTAATAAACATTAAACAAAATAAATAAGAAGCCTGTTTGTGTTCGTATAGGTAAGTCATTAAAAACAGCAAGTGACTACGGGTGAACTAAACAAAGAACGAGAGCTCTGTAAAACTGAGTAAAAAGATTTAATTAAATGTTTTGGTTGTATTAATTAGTGAAGGACAACATGACAGCCACCGCATCAGCAGTAACTGCTTCAGTAGCTGATGAAGACATAGACGAATGTGGACCACAACTTATTACTAAATTAGAGGTATAGTTTATGGTTTATTATATTAAGGTTGCCTTCCAGTTTATGATATTAAACTCACTAGAAATCTTCTGCAGCTCTTAAGGGGACCGTCTGATCCGTAATTATGATTTGTGACCATGTGATAAAGTTTCCTAGAGGAAATACCAGCTAAACTGGCTATTTCTATGTTGGCCATGAACTGAACCCATGCACTGTGCGTTTCAAGCAAACCAGCAAATGTTAACATTGTGGTAATATAACATTATTTTCTACTACATCATTGGTCTAGTGATTACAAGCGTGACTGACTGCTGAGCATGTGGTGGATTCCCAGGTCGACCAAATTTGGACTTAAACATAACTAGCGAAAATATGGATGAACTGTTAGGTACACCTCTGCCTAACCCTTTAGAGATTACAGACATGATGTTATGTTAATAATCAACTTCAGCCTTTCTGAAGATACATAGATGATAGACTTAGAAAAAAATCATTTTTACTAATTATTATTTCTGAAATATTTTTCAGGGAAATGGTATTACATCTGGAGACATTAAAAAACTAGAAGAAGCAGGTTATCACACAGTTGAGTCGGTGGCCTATGCTCCTAAGAAATGGCTGATTACGATAAAAGGAATATCAGAAGCGAAAGCAGACAAAATACTGGCTGAAGCATCCAAGCTGGTGCCGATGGGATTCACTACGGCTACTGAGTTCCACCAGAAAAGGTAAATAGGCATTTTGATTAGCATATTATTTATGGTGAGTGTTTAACAGTATGTCTCGGCATGTGAAGGGTCCCTGTGTGTCAGACCAGATCAGCATGGTCAACATGTACTAGTGGAAGATGTGCACCTTCACCCCCGCATTACTATGGCAATATTCTTTACCGCTGTTTTGAAGACTAAAAGTATAGTGGCACCAATATTATGTGGAAAATCAAACACCAAAAGTTTTATTTAATTTTTATTTGTCTACAAACTTCTTTCATCTTTTTACTTCATGTTTCTCTCTCACATACTACATGACATGTATGAAACAGTCATAAATTTTATCTTACAACTGGTATAACAGCTATTTCGAATAAATTAATGAATATAATAATTATTTTGTCCTAGATCTGAAATAATTCAACTAACTACAGGCTCAAAAGAGCTTGACAGGTTACTGGGCGGAGGTATAGAAACTGGATCTATTACTGAAATATTTGGAGAGTTCAGAACAGGCAAGACTCAAATATGCCATACTTTGGCTGTCACATGCCAGGTAAATCTCACTTCTTTCATAGGAGGTAATCTTCTGATCAGCAGTTCCAAAGATTACCTCCTATGTCGAAACTTACAAAATTCTCTTTACAATAATAGAATAGATTAAGGGAAATCTTGAGAAGGACTGTGTTGCAACACAGCCCTTCTCAATATTTCCCTGTGTTAAAACCTGGTGGTCCAAAAATGAAGTTTTGATTCCTGTACTTGTGTGCCTGGACTAAACAAACAAGAAAATGTACCACCTTAGTTAGAGGCTTTAAGAGCTTATGAAATAACAAAGCTTCATAGATCTAAAGTTCTCATGTCCAGCAGTGTTGTTATGTTCTAATTTGACAAGCATATGAGCTTTGTTCTTGGGAGGCAAACTGTCCTTGTTTTTCCTCTGGTAAGCATCCAGCCGCCTTGCCAGCGAAGTAATACAATTATTTGTTCCTTGCAACATTCTCACCGCTGGGACATGGCATCCTCTATGTAATCCTCTTTAGTACCTTTCTATTTCTTTTCAGCTCCCCATAGAGCAATCGGGCGGCGAAGGCAAATGCATGTACATCGACACGGAAGGCACATTCCGGCCGGAGCGCTTGCTCGCGGTCGCTCAGCGGTACGGCATGGAGGGCGCCGCGGTGCTGGACAACGTGGCGTATGCTCGGGCGTATAATACTGACCATCAGACGCAGCTGCTAGTACAGGCCTGTGCTATGATGGCGGAGTCCAGGTTTGTTTTGAAACCTTCTGATCGAATCAAAATCAAAATATTTTAGTTCACATAAGCCTTCATGTGCACTTATGAAAGTCAGAAGATGGTGAGCAGTTTGTGTTGGTCGTTTGCTATGGAGAAGAACCAGCAAGAAACTATGGTCACTCTTTTAAAAACATTTGGTTTTACAATGTTATTATTGTCAAAGTTTTAATAATTAAGTATTGCAGGAAAGCATGGGCCTGTAAACAAGTGGGTACTTCACCGAAACGTAAATAAGATAGAAAAAGTTATCAAGTGGGTTATCTGGGAATTTGCAAGGCACACACAATCAGTAAAAAAGAAGTTATTTAAAAGAAAAGAAAAAGGCAGTTTGATGCTCCTAACGTTTGACAAAAACCTATTACTATAACTATTGAAATGTATGACTTAGAGTAAGAAGCCCGCACGCAAAATACGCGCATTGGACGTGGAGTTGCGGACACCAGCCTGTTATACAATTAGTAGATTGCAGTCTGCCACATTAAGGTGCTGTCTCCACGAGCGAGAGAATCGCGACGATATTATCGTCGTGCCACGTATTTCTATACACTCTCTTAGAGGCCGTCTCCACGAGCGAGAGAATCGCGGCGATATTTTCGCATACAAAATACGTGGGACGACGATAATATCGTCGCGATTCGAGCCTATTGTTCAATAGTCAAATAGCTTTTATCCGTAAACAAATATAGAGGTATAAGATTGAAAGATCTACCCTTAATCCTTACCTTCAGGAGCCTAGCCAAATGAGAAACGGCGGATAGAACCGCGGGACACACCCAGTTTAAAATATAATTGCTGTTTTCCACAAAAAACACTGGTATATGTAATTTTACAGATACTCCCTAATAATAGTGGACAGCGCAACAGCTCTGTACAGAACAGATTACTCCGGCCGAGGCGAGCTGAACTCGAGGCAGCTGCATCTGGGACGATTCATGAGAATGCTGCTAAGATTGGCTGATGAGGTATGTACATTTAATACTATTACCAGTACACATCATCAGATGTGTATTTGTAGCCTCCTATCGCTAGGTGAAGTGCTACACGCTCAAGAGATATAGTTCTGTTCAAACTTAATGGCGGCTCGTAAGTTATTTGCGAGTGACGGTCTGCGCATTATACAGTGCTCCTATCCTTTTCTGTCGCTCAGAACCATCATTTGTTAGAGCGAGAAACAGAGTCTTGATAACATTCCCGCAACCGCAACCCTAAGACTGGATCCCGACCCCAACAGTTGGGAAACGACTAGACAATGTAATGATGTGCCAGAGGCAATGCTTAGGATATGATAGGAGTACCTATTATCAAAATGTGGATGTACCATACATACACCTCTGCTTACCCCTTTCGGGGAACACAGTTGCAATATTCTGATCTCGACTATCTAGTAAAACATGTTCCCCTTGATTTCAGTTCGGCGTAGCAGTACTGATAACTAACCAAGTGGTAGCCAACGTTGACTCAGTAGGAGTATTCAACGCAGACACCAAGAAGCCAATAGGCGGCCACATAATTGCGCACGCGTCGACGACCCGCCTCTACCTGCGCAAGGGGAGGGGCGACAACCGAGTGTGCAAGATCTACGATAGCCCGTGTCTGCCGGAAACGGAAGCCATGTTTGCGATCAGTACTGAGGGAATTACTGATGCTAAGGAATAGGTGGACGACTTTGATGTTGAATCTATAACAATACCTTCATTGAATCAACTTTATTCAATTTTCCGATGTGTCTGATAAAGTTCAGAGTTGTACGAATATAGATGCAGACGTCAACGTAACGTGGGCGTGTAGGGGCAAGTCACACCGAAGCAAGTTAATATGGAACTTTATTAACTACGCGTAAAGGTTCTTAACTTCTTTTACATTTTAGTGAAATAATTTCAAATCGAGTAACAGGGGGCCTATTCAAGCATCGTCGCGTCGTGTCTTGGTGAACTGACCCTTAGCCACCCGGACTCGTTAGCACTTAAGTGCACTCGTTGGTCACTAAATTATTCAATATCATGGAAAAACTTCTGCTATGCTCCGTAAACTGAAGTCTACGCTTTGTGTACCTCGCTGCTTCCGAAATGTCTATTGTAAGTTTTAAAAATAAGTTTTCCAACCTCATTTTGGTACATTGTCGTAAGTTTGTTTGTAATATATTTTAAAACGTATTTATTTTGTTTCTTGTAACTTAAAAATGTGTCAAGTACCAATTTTGTAACGAATACTGATTTTGTACCTCCCGCCGATCTCTCATACTGAATATTATTGAAATGAATTTTAAAATAACTTTAATTACTAAGTACATATTTTTTCAGATGACTGTTTATATTTCTTTGGTTCACTTTAATCCCATTGTAAATAAGCGATCATTAACACACTATTTTATATATGAAGTAAATAAAACAACATAATGTATAATATTTTGCGTTTTATTCTCAAGATACACAAAAATGTAAGAACACACAGAAAATAAAATATACATTCGTGAGCACCTTATACTACTCGCGCCATACATAAACACGTGATTTTTTTCAAGAAATACGTACAACATTTATATAGCTTTAAGTTGACATCAATATCATAGGAAATATTCAGTAAGCACTCTTTTATTTATGCAATTAAAATAGGCGTAGGTACCTACAGGAAAATTTACCCATTTATGTACACCACCACGACTTGCATTGCGAATCACCTCTATACAGAACTCCGCCGGGTTACTTTATCAGTGGCTTATCAGAAGTTAACCGGTATGCACATCTGGAAATTGCATTAATTGTTTTGACGAAACTAGATACTATGCCTGAAGAAGCTACTCAAGTTGCAATAAGTACTTAGTCAGCGAACCAGCTTCACTGGAGCCAGTTCGCTGTATCAAGAGTACACAGAATGTATCGAGAAACTGGTAACTTTAATCGGATACCAAGAGCCAGCCGCAATGTTGTACTTCAGATTCTGAGTCTTATAGTCGCTGCGGAATCGCCTATCGACGAGTGTTAATGTGCAACAGGAGCTGAGGTATGTTCGCTGTCAGCGAATAGATAGTTTGACACCGCTTAAAGCAAACCATCTTACTCCAAAATGGCCTGCCATAGGCCTGGAATTTACTCAAAGCGTGCCTCTAATTGACTCGAGATTATCTCAATTTGAGCGTCACGCTATGAGAGTCAGTGTTGCTCACAGATGAGTGCAAACGAGTCTACATGGTAGTGACAGGAGAGGCCGGGTCTACAGGCGTGCGATTTACGCAGCGCTGGTGTTTTGTTGTAACGGTTGCATACGGCGGCGGCTCCTACATCATATCTTTAGAGAAAACCGCGTTTTTTTGTGCCCTGAGGCTAGGTCAAGGAATGGGGACTGACAACTGATCGGTACATTATCGAGATTCAACAAAACCAAATTAACAAAAAATATATATAATAAACCCAACTTTTCTTAGACAGGTCACCTAAGTTTCTTTTCATCATTTTGGGAGATCAGATTTTTAGCCCCACTCCCCAAGGTACAGGAACGAGATCGGGTGACCTGTCTCTAAAATTTAAAAAAAAACTTTCCAAGGTATAGAACGAGATCGGGTGCCTGTCTCAAAAATTAAAAAAAACACTTCCTAAGGTATAGAACGAGATCGGGTGACCTGTCTCAAAAATTTAAAAAAAACTTTCCAAGGTATAGAACGAGATCGGGTGACCTGTCTCTAAAATTTAAAAAAAACTTTCCAAGGTATAGAACGAGATCGGGTGCCTGTCTCAAAAATTAAAAAAAAAACTTCCCAAGGTATAGAACGAGATCGGGTGACCTGTCTCTAAAATTTAAAAAAAACTTTCCAAGGTATAGAACGAGATCGGGTGCCTGTCTCAAAAATTAAAAAAAAAACTTCCCAAGGTATAGAACGAGATCGGGTGACCTGTCTCAAAAATTTAAAAAAACTTCCCTAGGCATAAGAACGAGATCGGGTGACCTATCCAAAAATTAAAAAAGAACTTCCCAAGGTATAGAACGAGATCGGGTGACCAGTCTCAAAAATTAAAAAAAAAACTTCCCAAGGTATAGAACGAGATCGGGTGACCTGTCTCAAAAATTAAAAAAAAAAACTTCCCAAGGTATAGAACGAGATCGGGTGACCTGTCTCAAAAATTAAAAAAAAAAACATCCTAAGGTATAGAACGAGATCGGGTGACCTGTCTCAAAAATTAAACAACACTTCCCAAGATACAGGGTGGAAGGGACACCGACGCTAAAACGGTTACCACGAATTCAGTACATTATTCTTAATTTTGCCGATGAAAAATGTCTATGTAGGGGGTTCAGAATGATGTACTGTACTGAATAATTACAGTATAATACAATAATTTAGCATCGGTGTCCCTTCCATCTTGTATAGAACAAGATGGGTGACCGATCTAACAAAAGTCAAGCAACAAAAAATATGCCGTCGAATCTAAGAATGAAAGGAACCTGCGCAGCATGAGCAAGCTCGAAGGTTCAAGCACCCCATTTCCAATAACTTAGCTTTCTTTGACCTTTTATTCAGAAATACCAGAATTTTTTTAAGAACAAAGGCTCTGATAAGTTAGATTTTCTTGTGATCTTTCATTCAAAATAGGAATTACTTGGTTGACATAAAGGTGCAATAAAACTATAAAGAACCAAGATAATCTAGGCTGAAAGACAGAATAGTTGTGTGTGACCTGTCACAGGAGTTACTTGGTCGAGTTTTAGAGACGCGGTCAAAATGCAAGCGAAAGTAGCATACAAGAGCGACCTCGAAAATGGTAACACCTTGCCTCGACAGCCAATTACCAAAATTGATGATTTTATATTTTTCTGCACCTACTAACGAAACTATGTTGGAGAAAATAACAACAAACAAATACAAAATGTGGTTTGATTGTTTTGTACTCACATACTGACAGTGAAACGATTTTAAAAAAGGCTCAGGGCAGCCCTCCATTTTTACCTATCTACTGGAAAAAGATCCATAAAACTATCTTAAGAGTTTTACAGACGAGTGCTAATTAAATTTATCCGCATCTTTTTAGCGGATCTTGAATTGGTGAATTTCACCAATATAAATGATCCAGATGCAGATAGGGTAAATTTTTGCATCGCATCTTTATATTGCTGAATTTGGTATTGGTTATCTACAATACCAGTAGTATGAAGTAAATAAAACAACAGACCTTTAATAAATATTATGCGTTTTATTTTCTCAATATTGCTTACAACAATTTATATAAATTGCAAGTACCAACAGCTAAAATAACCATCAAATACGTGATTGGGTTACACAACATTGCTATTACAGTACAGTCCTTTCACAGATTGATTTTACTTCTGACAGGAGCAACCCAATAGCTACCTTATTTCAACAGAATTAAAGATCACTTTGATTTTGACAGTGACAGTCCAAAGGTACAATAACTATAAAAGGACTGTAGCCCCTCAATTGCGTAACACACTTGCTATCTCAATCCGAAAGATTTAAAAGGAATAGTCATTGCAATTTTAAGTCATCTGCCTAGCCTTTTCCCAACTATGTTGGGGTCGGCTTCCAGTCTAACCGGATGCAGCTGAATACCAGTATTTTACATGGAGCGACTGCCTATCTGACCTCCACAACCCAGTTAGCGCTAGGTAATACGATACCCTTTGGTAAGACTGGTTGTCAGATGTTCGGGTCACTGACTACCTGTAACGACTGTCAAAGATCTACAAATGACAGCCGGGACCAACGGTTTAACGTGCTTTCCGAGGCACGGAGGAGTCATTGCAATTTTAAGTGTGATACGCAATATGAGCTACAGGCTATCCGAAACTTAATCTTCACAAAGGAACTTAGCAGATATTGAGACAAGCTTTTTTAGCATCGGCGATAAGCGGTTTAAGTAGTCGGCTTTTCGCTTGATATGCGACCAACTGGTTGAACTCCCGCTAGTCGGCCAAATCAGGCGTCGCACAGGCCGAATGCAAAGAGAGAGTTAGCAAAACGCAATACAGCATTGATGAAGCAGCAACATCGCCGATGTTAAAAGTAGCATGTTGTTAATTACATTAAATTACAATTTATATAAAATTTTGCATTCGGCTTCAACATTATTATATGGTTTACGATATTAAAATAGCTGATATTATATATAAGGCTTCATTATATTGCTTGAGTTTTTAAATATGCTTTGCGTAGTCCCAGTTACATAAAATATTTACATCTTGTGGATTTTTAATAAGGCCTATGATTTCAGTTAATTGGTGTATTACATGAAACACTAAGTCACACTAGTTTATATTGGGGATACAATTTTCTAATATTTTGGAAGTTATATATTCTTAACATTCTGAGCTACACTTATTTACTTTGGTTCAAAAAGATTGACAAAGTACATAATAAATAGGTATCGCATTCAGTTTAAATCTATTCGAGAACACGGCACACTGCAAGGTTATTTGTGAAAGGAACTACATTATATTTATTGAACCCTAAAGCACAGTGTAAATACGTACAGTGGTTCAACACTCACACTAAGAAATTCTCAATACCTTTTTACATTATTCGAACTTCAATGACCAGGCATAAAACGCTCCGCCCACTGGCCCTCCCCTCGCACGATTGCTCTATGAAAGTGCTTCAATTGAACCACTGTGTGGTTACCCTGTGCCCCAAGCAACGTCGCTTCCGCAAAATCCCCTGTAAAACTAATTCTAGACACCCTTTAAAAAAATAACATTAAAAATTTATATGTATAATAATGTACCGATTTTATTAGCACGCCGTTATAGCTACATATATATGTATATCTGTATCATAAGACATGTTTTTATTACTATTACTGTGCGTTCGCACTGGCGAAACATTTACATAACCCAGGGTTGTTATCATTGACAATTAAAACCTCGTTAATAACAAAAATCGTTATCAATGTCACTTCACGTGTATCCGAACGCGATTTGCCCCTTCAACGCGTATCCAAACGCGTTAAGTTTATATTAAGGGGAATGCTCCAACCAGCCCGCGAAATTCAAAATTTCTTGGGTTTTTTGCAATTTGCAGGCCAGTGCTAGGTTGTATGTTGATTAAAATATTATTCGCGGCTGTAAGACATATGTAGTTACAGAATTATAATCATCAAAATCATCAATAAAACGCTCTAAGTTCATAAAGCTGTAGGAATGACTTTTTCTGTTTTTTTTTGGTTCCTACGCCTTTATGAACTTGGAGGGTTGTATTGGTGATTTTGATGATTATAATTCTGTAACTACATACGTCTTACACTCGCGAATAATATTTTAATCAACATACAACCTAGCACTGGCCTGCAAATTGCAAAAAACGCAAGAAATTTTGAATTTCGCGGGCTGGTTGGAGCATTCACCTTAAAAAAAAAAATGTAAATTTTGTGTTAGTTTGGATTGTTGCCATTTCAATATCTAGGACCAGAGTGATAGTTACCAAATGTCGAAAAATTAAGTTGAATGACTGGATTCGAGTGAGTTAAACCAAATTTTGAATCAGCATGGATATCAAAGAAAATAATTATCTTAGTAACTTCGAACCCTGCATATAACATGTTCAAATATCTATTTCTCTCTCTGTCTTTTCATAGTTGAAATCTTTTATCCCAGACAACATGTTATTATGTAAAAGTTTCGTCATTGTGAAAACACAGTTACCTACACTACAGCTATAGGAATTTTAAAATTTTCTACAAGACAACAAAACATGGAAGATTTTGTAAGGCAGGACTGGTAAATAAGAAATGCATATTTCTGATATAAATAAATAAATAACAGACAAAAGTTAGATCACATAACGAATATTATAAAAATAAAAAGGTTTATAATGTACTCAAATAAAATATTGGCGTATTGGTCATGCAACAATAATATTTCTACTAACTATTTTAATAATCTGTCTACACCCCATTCGCGCCACAACTCAGTAATGTATATAAGGTGCAGTGCATCTGAAAGTTGGCAACGTCGCAAATTGCTGTCATATTTGACTGTTTTGATAATTTAAGTAATGCTACTAAAATAATGATGAAATATCGCTCTGTCTTGCATTAAAACATTGTTGTTGAATTGCAATAATTACACTGGAAAAAGAAACTATGTGTTGTAACAGTTTTAGGTGCATTTGGTAGATTTTAAAGTCCCCTTTTTGCGTCTTAACCTAAATATTCATCTGTCACGATATAAGTAATTGCAATTCATAATCAACACTTGAGTAAAACACAGCGAATCATTCATAAATCAATTAGTAATATTGATTAATTCATCATAAAAGCCAAATATTTGACAGCAATTTGCGACGTTGCCAACTTTCAGAATGATCCTAAAACCTCGTTCTGTTTCAGTCAATGGTTTGAAAATGACAGATACCGAATTGGGTTTAGAGGTAAACGCGTTTAATGAATTGTGGTTCAAGTGGGACTGAGTCAATAATAAATCGCAATGTTGACTAGTCGACCACCATGTTTTTATGTCTGCTCTTCACATTATTTGACAGTTTGTATCTCAGTGGCGTGCCTCGGGGCCAACAATACGGCAAGACTATACAGCGAGCAGACTGTTCAGAAACTCTAACACCATGAAGAGTAGTAAGTTATAGACAAGCCAAGCTTTTAGGCTTGTATGAAACCGCCTCTAGTCTCAGTCAACCATGACGTCCAATAAATGACGCAGTATATAACAGAAGCGTTGGATGTTTCTGTCGATACAAGATATGCTCTAGCCTCATCCAGACTGTACATGACATAACCTTATTCATTTATTATGGACAAAACAGCTTTTGTCAATCCATAAAATTTTATTATCGATTTCAGTGCTGTAAAAACAATTTTATGGATTTTTTGCCATAACTCAACAAATTGTATATTTTTTTGCACCAACTGAATAAGAAACAATAGGCTGAATAGTCATTGTTCCTATTAATAAGAGAGTTCAGGAATAGTATTGCTTTATATAAATTCTTTAACCCATACATATAAATTTTAGGAGATCTTTACATTGTACTTGAAGAACTTCTACTATTATATTAATTTAGTGTGGGTGTGGTAAAGAGTCTGTCCAGATAGGGGAATTAACGCCGTGTGTAGTCGAAATACTACAGGGGCTGGATTCGCTGTCCGCACTCTGACTTTACTTTGCAAAGTAAACATTTCATACAAATTTTAACCTTAATCGTATGCGGTTAATGCTCATCTAAATTCGATAAGTGAATACGAGCAAGCATTAACAATGATGAATAATGTACATATTCAAATGATGAGATACGTAGCAAAGCCAAAGTGTGGTCAGTGAATGCTATTTGATGACACACATTCCATCTATGTAAGTGTTGTAAGTCACACAGCGAACGTCAAAAGCCAATACCCACAGGCTCTAGGTTGGGAAGCCCTATTCTTATTGGTAACTCATTTGCCGATACTAGGCAACATGCATTTAAAAAATAAAAAGTAACTGAATCAATGAACAAAACAGTTTAAAATAAAACCATAAATTAACCCAAGATTACCACAATAAATAAAATAAATAACTAAAAATTCATAAAAATTACTATATGAGGCACAAGTAACAATTATACAGCCTTGTTACCTACTTTGCTAACTTTTATCAATCTGGAATACAGTAATTATTCATTTTAATATTAATAAATTAAAAAAGTCAATGCTAAGTCGAATTCGATCACATTTTTTATGGTGTAAGTACCTAGTTTTTATGGATCTTTAAACTAATCCATTTTGCATAATATTTTTCGATTTTTAAGTCTGTTTTCAATTTTTTTCAACATACATTTTCAAAATTACGTTCCAGAGAAATAAAAATACAGTATTTTAAAATTATTTCATTTTTTTTTTCAGAAACCACTATTTTAAATTGCTTACATATTGTATTAAAATGTGACTTCATAGCAATGAAGGATCAAGTGACATTTCTATACTTTTTGATTTTACTACTGGACTTCTTATTCCGTAGTTGATAAGACCCTAGAATCCAGATACCCTTGTGGCCTGCTCCACCTCGTAACCAAGTTGCAACAAATCTACAGTCTTAATACAATTATAATACCTGTGACAGCAGCGAATTTTAGTAACAAGAATAAAGGTCATTATGAATTTGACAGCGATGCAGAATCAGAAGTACAATAATTGTGAAAGAATAGAAGATGTGCTTCGGGCAACAGAACAAATGCCTCTTATGCATCCCTCCCATTCTCTTTTAGGGGATTTCTAATAAAAAGACATTATGAACTTTCGTGATTTTAAATTCCCGTACAGCCAACTACGACCATTCAATCCAAGTTGGTGGCCTTTGATACATCAATAACTATCAACATCGGTGTCTATTTTATTTGTCTGTTTGTTTTCGTAATTTTGATATAATTATGTACGGTTGATATTTTTAGATTCAAAACATATCGTAATATTTTTCCTAAATAATTTGAACAGCTTTTTAAAAAATATTTCAGGTTAAAAAAATCCCCTAGAAATATTCCAGTTTAGAGTGGAGCAGACCTGTCTAAACGTAATTAATATGTGTTGTATACATGCGCGTTCATAGCTTAGTGGGGTCTGCGGGCGGGGTGAGTCCCCCGGGAGGCGCGGACGGGCTCACTGGCAACTGCACGTGCGCGTGCGGCGACAGGGGCGCGTGCACGTGCGCGTGCGGGGACAGGGGCGCGTGCACGTGCGGGGACACGGGCGCGTGCACGTGAGCGAGCGGGGACACGGGCGCGTGCACGTGCGCGTGCGCAGACGCGTCCAGCCGCGCGTGGTCGCGAGTTATCAGCGCGCGGAGCTCATCCTGGGGACCGAATAAAGTTTTAAATAAATTGACAGTGCCGTTGGATTTTAACTTTAAAGGCTTTGAAGACTACTTACCCACCAACCAAGTCTATCAGCGAGATCCTGGCAGCCATCGTCGCAGTCTCCGAGCCGAGCCACGTCTCTCACGGCGTTCTCGTCCAGGTGTAGGCCTCCGGAGGAGACGCCCCACATACGCATCAGAGGGGACACTATACCTGCCTTCTCACGGTTGATTAGGAGACGGGGACACCAGTCGGGGACCCTGAGGAGGGAGATATTATTTGTAAGAAGAACACAAGTCCAGAGATTCCAAGTTGCGGTTGGAATCGTATCGGGCGGGGAAATTGCATGGGCATTTTGGGTTTCGCTTCGCCGGTAAGCAAACCCGTGTGAATTGTAAAGCCCATCCTAGTTAAACGCTAACTTACATATCAATAAGCGAGGCAAAAGGCTGTACTTCCAGCGAAGACCCCATGATGATGAGCATGTCACATTGCTGGAAGTCCTCCTGCAGACACCGTTGGAAGCGCTCAGGCAGGCTCTCTCCGAAGAACACTATGTCCGGCTTCACCACGCCCGGGCAGTCAGTGCAGATTGGGATCTGATCCGCGAATATGCGCTCTGGAATGTGGATTTTTGGATTTATATATTTTTTTTTTATACACAGAGTACCTACTGGTACGGTGGTAGTACTTCTGGCTCTTGTGACACAGTAATTCCTAGTGCAAGAGCCAGGGCTACACAGATATTTATGCCTTGAAGTGCCTCAAAGATTTTTTATAAAACGTGGCTTCCTAACATCCGCCACAGTGGCGTTCCCGCAATGAAAGGGAGGCAAAGCCCAATTAACCGACGACATTTGGGGAAAAAATAAAGTTTCACTCTCTGTTCTGAGTTCTGACATTGGTTTTTAATAACGCCGGTTTTATTTTTCCTATTATTTCAATATGCCTAAATATAAAAATACAAATAGTGGTGATTAACATTTCGTATTTTATATCCCTTCACAAAAGAAGTAAATGATATAAGAGCCATCTACTGACATAAATGTAACAACAGAACTCTTCAAATCAATTCGTAATTATTTCCTCGCTTTGGCGAGAGATGGCGCTCAAATAAAAAATTGGTTTCTACGACTGCAAATTGTTGAAAATGTATGAATGTTATTCTTATTACTCACAGTGTGAACAGCCATAACTCTTCAATCTTCGCTTCTTTACCACGGACAGATGACAAAGAACAGAGCACACAGTAATGCATGGTATTACTAGATAGATTTACAGATACTTACATACTTATTAATATCAACAATGACAATTCGTTTAAGTAAATGACACTTGTATAATAAAATTACTTTCTGTGTTATAGATCAAAAACACTATCTTTCTGTAAAAATAATTTTATTACATCAGCATAAAATGTTGGTGAAGGTTTTAATTCTGCCAACAGCTGTTCTTCTATAGCAATATTATTGTCGTAAGTTATGAATAAATATAACTTGTCGCGAGAATTGTCACAATTAAATGTGATCAGGGGTAGGTTTAGGTGAAGTAACGAGATTATATTTTTCTGTAAAACTCAAAGTATTTACCTTGCCCAGTATCAATTTCACACACTAATCCTTCACAAGGAACAGTTGCATGCGTTTCCGAATTCATTTTAGTGTTAAAAACTATAATAATAAAAAGAAAATGCACTAGTATTCACTAATCACTCAAAACACAACGAACATACCTCTTGCTTGGCGCGAACCGCGAACACACACTCTCTCTCAAACTACACTGACTTACACGCAAACATTCAAAACAAAGCCCAGCTTTAAATTCAATACAAATTAAATATAATAAATAATAACAAAAAAATAAATAAATAATAATTAATAAAATATATAAAAATAAATTAAAAATATATATAAATATAAAAAAATATATAAATAAATATATAAATATATATTTATTTAATTTAATATATTTAATTTTTATTTAATTTTTTTATTACTACCGTGTTATTTTAGGTTATTTCAAACACAATGTAAATTGTTTGTGAATAAAATTGAATTGAATTGAATTGTATTGAATTGAATACAAAATGTCCAAATAAGTACCTACGAAAACAGACACAACTTGCTAGGAGCAAGCGAGAGGTCAGAAGCCAAATGCAAGCCAGTAGGTGTGAAAGAGAAAGCATTAGCACTGGCTGTAGCGGCCGATGTAGGTACGATTAGTTTCGCGCGCTCGTTTCGCGCAAAATCAGATGAATTAACTTATTATATTATTGTTTGACGTAAATTTTAGTTTGTGTTCGATTTTTTTATTTATTTTTTATTTGCAAGCAGTGGGACCGTTATAAGCCGACTATAAAAATCAAAGACGAGAGAGAGCATAACTTTCAAAAACATCTGCTTACCTTTAACATATTCAAGATTGTATTCCTTCCGGCAGTCGAGACAGTGTGACGTATAGAAGGTGCCATGGGCCTCCACTAGCTTCTCCTCGGGAATGCCGGCGCCGCGCTCCAGGGTGTCAATGTTCTGTGTGTAGTGGCGGAGAAGAAGACCTAGGTGACGGATGTGAGATACAGTAACCGAGTTTTAGTATGGGACTTGAGGCTTGGCATGGCGAGTTTTTGAAAGAGATAGAGATATGAGTCACAGGGAAGACTGTATTATATTAAACCAAAATGTTTCTAGAACTTAATATGCCATATTTATGGCTGTGCAGTACATAAAGCTGCTCCCTCACCAGGAGCATTCGCCTGTTATGTAACAGCACGCGTAGCATGACCAATTCCATCTCTAATCTACAAGAATAGGCAAAGCTGTTTCTATACAACTCGACATGTCTTCTGCCCGAGTAAGGGGCGACCCGTAGACTCGTGTTTCTACGTCTTCGTGTTTTGTCTTCATAAGGAATTATTTCCATAGCAATGGGGAAGTAGCTAGTGATGTAGATATTTTACGAATCTCGATCGTCGTGTCAGTGTTGGTGATGGTGAAAAAAGGAATTAGGCATTCAGTTCGGTGACACTTAGTGTTGGTGAAAACAGGAATTAGGCATTCAGTTGGGTGATACTTAGTGTTGGTGAAACCGGTCATTAGGCATTGAGTTGGGTGACACTTAGTGTTGGTGAAACCGGGCAATAGGCATTGTCAATTAGTGTTGGTGAAAACTGGAATTAGGCATTCAGTTGGGTGACACTGAGTGTTGGTGAAACCTGTCATTAGGCATTGAGTTAGGTGTCACTTAGGCCCGTATTACAGAACGTCACTCAATACTCAAGCATCATTTAAAACTAGTTTCAACCAATCAAATGGCTTGAATCTAGTTTTAAATGATGCTTGAGTATTGAGTGACGTTCTGTAATACGGGCCTTAGTGTTGGTGAAACCGGGCAATAGGCATTGAGTTAAGTGTCAATTACTGTTGGTGAAAACTGGAATTAGGCATTCAGTTAGGTGACACTTAGTGTTGGTGAAAACAAGCATTAGGCATTGAGTAAGGTGTCACATAACGTTGGTGAAAACTGGCACTAGGCATTGAGTAAGGTGTCACTTAACGTTGGTGAAAACGGGCATTAGGCGTTGAGTTAGGTTTCAATTAGTGTTTGTGAAAACAGCAATTAGGCATTCAGTTAGATGACAAAAATTGAGGAGATGGTGGCGCGTGGGTAGGACGTCGACATCTTTTAATAATCAATATTAATAAGGTCCCATTTTAAATTTGTCCATCTATTTAATAGATGGACAAATTTTAACACAATGTTCAACCAAAGAACCAAAGCAAAAAAAACACAGACTAAAAAGAGATATTGTTTTGACCGTTTTGTGGATGTGTTTATTCTAGAGTGCCGGCAATTTATTATTTTAGGTCAAATTACGACGATAGAAATCTTTCTACAATCTGTCATTTTGCCGATTCTTCCGTCGAACAAAACCGTTTCCACGGTGGTCATGCTACGCGTGCAGTTCAGATCCGAGCATGACTTCAGTGAGTTAGGAGAACCCACATTACTGTGCAGAACTTGTACATTACACAAATACAAACTTGTGCCTGATTTGTTTAGTTGGTGGGTAAGAAATCAACATTGTAATGGGTATTTCATCTTGATTACTGAGGATCCCAATCTGGATTTGCAGTTGTTTAATATAAAGCTCATAAAAGAGAAAAAAAATATCTTTATGCCATGCATGATAGGAGTTCTGACATAAAACCTCATTTCTGGTAGAAAAACACAATATAGTTGTAGATGAGGTTCTACAAGATTGATATAAAAGTATTGTAACATCATTCTTCACAACCTGAATTCACCTACTGTAACTGCTGGGTGTGTTCTTGTGCCCGCCTCATTCAGATTTTTCCCAATGCTTTGGATTGCAAAATGTCATGTGCCCATTGTTCTCTATTAAATTGTTTATTTATTATATTTCTGTTCTTTTATGAATACCTTAGAACTATCCATATGCTTGATAAAAAGTATTTTTATTTTTTCCCAACATCCATTACAATTTGAGCTATAAACATAAAATAATTAAATAGCATACCTTTTTCATGTAAAAGCCTGATGAAGTAATGTGAAAGGGTTGGTTTGAAGCTTCCAGGGTACAGTTCCTTGGCAAGCATAAAGAATGGCTTCGGATTCTGTCTGAAGAAGTTGATTTCAAATATAGCTTGAGGTTCTGGAAGGTCATATTTTTGCAGGTTGTGATACAGACCAGTTTCGGGACTACGGAAATCAGGGATGCCAGCGGCTGTAACAAAAATGTATAATTATTAGCTTTGCTCACGTGGAGCTCAGAAATTAGTCTATGAGAATGTACAGACGCCAGCACATCAAGCTACTACATTCTGTCAAATTTCTTTAATAGATTTTCAACTTTATAGCTAAAGCTTTAGGTTTAAGGTTGATTCAGAAAATTTCATAGATTCGGGTAGCTTGATGTGCTGAATATCTTTACTACTAAGATGAAAAGTAACCTATGTTTAACCCAGAACATGATCTAACTGTGTGCCAAATTTCATAGAAATAAGTTCAGTTGTTAAAGCGCAATAAGGTGACAGACAGTTACTTTTGCATTCTTAGTGGTTATTATTATATTATGGTATGTTAGTATTGATGTTAATACTGTGTAGATTTAGAACATCAGAGTAATCACTAAAAGGACATAAAATCATCTTCTAATAATCTTTTTGGTTTAGTGACAATGTGCATTTTAATGTTTGTCATTTAGAATAATAACTACTGAACTCAATTAATAATAAAATATTTATAGGGATGTACTGCAAATTTTATCTACCAATTGTATATAACACTAATAATCTAATGACTAAATGATAAAGTTTCCATCAAAACATTAGACTTGTCTGACCTTGGTGTAGTAAACAATGACATATTAATTTTCCACTGAACATTTTTACAGTCAAAAATTCCATAGCGGTGTTTTTATAGTCCTATAGATTTGGTTTTGAAGTTCTAGGTCTAGTGATAGATCTATGAGCGCACCAAAAGTTTTTAATAGGACTGCTTATTTTAATATGGCACTAAAAAGCATGATTTCCGTTACTTATTCATTTTTATCTATTCTAATCACTACATATTATAAAACAAAGTCGCTTTTCTGTCCCTATTTCCCTTTGACCGCTTAAATCTTTAAAACTACGCAACGGATTTTGATGCGGTTTTTTTTAATAGATAGAGTGATTCAAGAGGAAGGTTTTTATGTATAACACATGCACCCGTGCGAAGCCGGGGCGGGTCGCTAGTAATATTATAAAGCTGAAGAGTTTGTTTGTTTGTTTGTTTGAACGCGCTAATCTCAGGAACTGCTGTCCCGATTTGAACAATTCTTTCAGTGTTAGATAGCCCATTTATCGAGGAAGGCTATAGGCTATATATCATCACGCTACGACCAATAGGAGCGGAGCACTAATGAAGAATGTTTCAAAATCGGGAGATATTTTTTCCTATTGAGAGCTTCCGCTGCATGCGCTGCGTAAACGGTTAAAGTTTCGCAAAAATCATGTATTACAGAATTATTCCTCTTTAAAAGTTCTAAAAAAAAGTCCGCGACAGCATATGTCTACCTTTTAAGGTTAGCTAGTTAATGCATTATTTACGGAGGTGTTTTTATAAACATGTTATTAATCCTTATCCAAATAAATACGTTACTCATCACAAGTATTTCATTTAAAACAAAATTGCCCTTTACATCTTTCGATTTAAGTGAATATCTTAGGAGCTGTCGCAGTTTTAAAATAAAATCACAGCAAAATAATGATCGGTACTGCGCGCACAATGTGCAAAGCCGGGCAGTCATGTTAGCCCAAAGTAACTATTCCACGCGGACGAAGTCGCGGGCGGAAGCTAGTACATATTAAAAGAGGAGCAGTTAGTAAGTTTGGATGTAGGCTAATTAGTCATCTCTGATGTACAGATTTAGTTTGACAAAATAAATAACCACAGCCAACGGTAAATGAATGTGCAAAAGCTTTTTTAGCTATTTCAATTATAATGTGGCATCAACATGTTTTACTTTTAACATTATATTTTAATTGCGTGGTTAAAAAAATATTCTAAATGCCTGAAAATACTCTTTAGGCACCTAAGAGTACAAAAATTTTAATTCCAACTTCTCTAAACATATTTATTTTTTTTGTTCAAATTTTGCCCAATATAATAATAATAATATTTGTGCAACAAAACATGGCATATCAGACGTAATAAGAAATTTTATTGGTAAAAGAGTCATGCAAAAATGATATGTAACAAAAATGTAAGCTGTAAAAGTAGAAACAGCAGTAAGTACAAGAGTCGTAGTATTAGTTAAATGTACTTTGAGTTGTTTTAAGAATACCTAATAAATAAATAGTAACAAGTCAGTGACCCGTTGTAAATAAACAATGCTCTGAAATAAAATTATAATTATTCAGTCCAGGAAATAGTATTAAAAATAGAAATATTGCTTGAAGCAAAATGTTCTGTTAATAAGTGTACTTTATTCACAATAACCAGTTTGTAATGTTGGTACTATTGTGAACAAGTAGAGTAAATAAATAATAAACAATAATATTATTCAAGTCCTTTACATTGGATGCATTCATATAATTAATTGTCACTTAGTATTAGTACTTACATGTCGAAATACCCGCCCCGGCAAGAGTGATAATGTTTTTACAACGTTCGCTCTGAATCCATTTCACGACGCCATCCAAGCTAACTTCTTCAAGGACTCTGGTGGAAGGCGCAGGTAGGGTGACCTCGGGCGGCTCGTATAATCCCAGTTTCTGAGCCAAATACCGACGAATTGTATCCACATCCCAGTCCCATTTATCAACGCTAGGGACGGGTGGGACGCTCGGCACAGGCCTATCGATAGGATCATCACCTACAATCATACCAACATATTCTAATAATAACACGATATATATTCATCTCACAACGTCCCTCATGTAACAATAGCTCACCATCACTCTTTCCCGGCGGCGAATTTGCAGACATTTTGCGTAAATAAATGGAATTGCGACTCGAAACCTTTGTCCACTTTTGCCACGGTTTATTTGACAGATAAAGAACGCGCATTCTCGAATAAAGCTAGTGTTCGAACGATAGGCAGGTGAAATGTTTTTGGCAATTTAAAATAGGATAGTTATTTATAACGTGTACTTTGTTCGATGTGCGTTTCTAATCAGGTGACTGTTGTTATCTTAAACAATATTTATATTTCTATAATCACTTCTGAAAATTTACAAACAAATGTATAAGATAACCATTCATTCAGGGATTGAGTGTTGCGCCATTCTAGTTGCTCGCAGTTACTAACTTCGTAAACGCAATAAACTAGTGATGTGCAAAATAATATAGTTTATATAGTGTAACATAACTGTTGTAAAAATAACTGTTAAATTGCTGCTTATTATATTTTTAAAACGGAAATCATAAAATCTAGCCATATTTTAAGTAATTGGAACGGATTATTTGCACAAAACGTATAAAAATAAAATAAATGGCTTCAACGCCGGTGTAGATTCCGATTCCCATCAACATGCCAGAGAATCCACCAATATTACCTGAAACAATCGTAACATTCAAGCTCTGAAGTTTAATTTGCTCTAAGTTATTATTTCATTCAACATATTATGTCTTACTTAATATCTCGAACCAGTAAGAAACCACATCAAGACGGTGTAATATTCCTTCGCTTGTAGCCTGGTAAATGCTTACAATACATTTGTCTGAGAGATTCACTCCTTCACTGTTACAAAATATTAACGATCATTATAATCTTTAAAATAATATCGAAATAAATAAAATATAGATATTTTGTTTATGTGTAACAATAATAAAAATATACTAATAAAACAATAATATATAGGTTTATGTTAAAAAGGATATTAAATTCGGGGTGGAAAAAATTCAGCCGTTTCCTACAAAAGTGCAATACGTCCACGGTCAAAACGTATGGAACAGCTATTTTTTTTTAATAACGGATTAAAAATTTTTATGTTCATAATGATGTACTGAATGTGTCCCTTCCACCCCGTATATCTCAATTTCGCAAAAATATATTTTTTATTTTAGCAACATATTTGATATCAAGAGAGCTAATCGATAGAAAATTTAATAAATTCACCAACACAAAACTTTTTTTAAACCCTCTTTTTATCTTTGGTGAATTGCGAAGCGGAATTTTGAAAGATTTTGTAAAATGTTGTGTTAGCTCGCAGTCCGGCAAACATATAGGACAATATAATGAATCAGCAAGCTCTTGTTCCAATCCCGCAGTATCTTCAGTATCAGGATACAAATAATCCAGTTTTTCTAAAAAAAAAAAAATATTGATAATGTAACTCAATAATTAAGTTGTAAGGTTTTCTCTTTCATTACGAAATACGAACCTTTGTATTTATTGAGACATTTTAAGTTATTTAAAGTGCACGTACGTGTAGAAATGCCAGTGGGCAAAAAATATGGCGTACATTTGCACAAGGACTGTACGGATTGGATCCGACATTTGATAATGCAAGCGCTGTACGAATACATGTTTTTAAACTCTGTGGCATATTCGTCGTGGAATAGGCATTTTCTCTGGAAGCAAGATCTGTTAATAATTTCCAATAAAACGGTTTCTTCTAAAGAAGCGTGCTCTACCCTAGGCCGCATTATTCTACTGGACTGAAACACAGGTTTAAATAAACCTAGATCGGGCAGGTCGCTACCGAACATTTGAATTGAACATTATCATTACTTGCAACTGTTAGTAAACTAACTGTAACTGTTGTTGTATTTTAGTTATAGTTTACTTATAAAAACTAATTGTACCATTTTATGAGAAATAACACTACTGCGCCTTAATGTACACTTTTGTAATACTTTTTAAATAAATTATTCTTATTTCTTCACATCAGGCATCAGGTAAGCCTGTTTATTTAGTGCAAAAAATAAGAAAACCCTAGTAAAGTAACCTATCTACTTAGCTTATCCTTTTTTGATAGCCTTTTAAGTGTCCCACTGCTGGGTACAGGCCTCCCCTTACTCCTTCCGAACCCCTCTATCTTGTACGATTTCTAGCCATGTTTGCCCCGCAAACAAGATCAGATCGTCACACCATCTTCGCCGTCTACTTCTGCGGCAATTTCCTCCATCAGGTGTCCAGTGAGTGACGTTCCGTGCCCACCTCTGCGGGTGCATTTGTGCAACATATCTAGCCCATTTTCACTTTAGCTTGGCTGTTTTTTCCTCAACATCTGCAACCTAAGTTCTGGAGCCTATTATACCTACGCCTCATTACCCGCCAGCAAACCTTGAGTTTGGACTTCTGCTGTTCAGTAAGTGACCACATTTTTGCACCGTAGGTTAGCAGTGTTAAGACGGGCAGGATGCTCATGCTTAATCTACTTGACATAATTTTATTTGTCAATCCTCCGTCCTCTGTCTTGGAATTTTGTGTGTAGTTCCTAACAGAGCAGCTAACAAATCTAAACTTCAATTAAATATAGGTACGTGAGTAAAGAAAAATCGTCATATAATAGTTCCCTAAAAAGTAAAAATCAAAATGTCTACCGTACAGCCCAAAAACGCAAAACATGTTTAAATGCATTAATTTCCAATCTGGTTAGTACCGTTTTTAACGGATATTTGCGGACTTCGGCTGATGCAACTTGTTTGATGGACGCTATTTGAAAGTGTTCCGCTTGGTTTGGCTGAATTGTGCGCTGCAGCACTCTCCCGCCAGTCATATCAGCGAAATGGGTTGGATCGAACATAAGTACCTGAAAAGGTTTCGTTGATATAAAAGTAACCGGTTTTTTATCAAAATAACTTGTTACAACTTGGGACAACACTATTAGAAGTGCGTTCTGATTTTTGACAAGTGGCGCGCAAGGATACTGAATTCAAAACAAATCTTGAAATGACTCAAAAGCTGGGTTATGGTTATTTAGTAAGTTATTCCGTAGATTTAAATTGTAGAGTTAACCTAAAAATACTGAACTTACGTCAAACCCGTTCCTGTAACCTAATGGGTACGCGTATTCATCCAGCATAGAGTCGATAACCACCCGCAAACCGTTACTTGGACCGGGCACTATTTGTCTCTTTACCTCCTCTATAGTTCCCTTAGGTCTGGTAAGGAAAAAATGATTCAAAACCGTATATTAAAGATGCCTGCATGAGTCAATGCCTTGCCCTAGAAGGTCTTTAAATCTGACTTTAAACTACCCGGGTAGGTATTCATTTCATAGATCTCGCTTCAATAAAATATCATCCCACCGTCTTATTGACAGGTGTAGTAAGCGGCATATATGTAAGTGGTTACAAAATCTCTCGCATTCTAATTAAACTCTCCAGCTGAAGGTCAAAGTGTCTTGTCATCAAACGTGCGGTCGATTGTACCCCTGTAACCCCTGACAGACTTCTAGACATGAGGTGCCAGTTAGATTTGCCTTTTTTTAAAGTTGTAGGTACCCATACCCATTAAGTTTTGTAATAATGAGCATAATGAGATCATAATACAGTTTCAGGTTGTAAAGCTAGATTCGCAGCTCATCAACTTTCTGATCGACTCCTAAAGTGCCTGTAGGTTACTGTAAACGTTAAACGTTTATGTCTGCGAAGACTTATTACTTGTCTCCCGAATCGTAATCCAGGACGTAGTTGAAAGCGCAGCAGTGCCCGAGAATAGTCCTTCGAACGCGGAAGATGCTCATACAGTCCACTTCTTTACCAGCCCACGTGCATTTGATCAGCATCTCTTCACAACTTGGCGCCAACTGTTAATGTCATAAACATAGTGTAAAGTTTTATTATATTTTATGGCATCATATGCCGCTTTTGAGTCTCTAAATCAATTTATTGATACGCCATTAGGCACACACCTAATCCCTAATGTTTAAAGCGCTTGCGTGCTTCGGTGAAGAATCATCGTGAGGAAACCAGCATGCCTAAGATATTTCTCGACGGCATGCAAAGCCAAGTCAGAGGCCCATGGGCGGCATAAAAAACTCTGACACCAGGTTAGGCACTAACCACACGATAAAGAAGAAAGACCCTAAAGCGCCATCTCCACGGGTGTATCCTGGCAATAGTCTCGGCGCATCATAAAATTCTCGCCGCGATGATATCTCCGTGTGGAGATTGATTCATAAGTTTCTATGGCCACGATCCTCTCACCCGCGTTAGGATAACCCCAAGTTGCCAACACCCGACACCCAAGCACCCAGTGGCGGCGCTAGGCGTCGGCGACGTCGGCGACCGCCGACGGCCTCGCACCTGAGGGGGCCTCGCAAAAGTTTTACAAATTATTTAAAAATTATTTATTTTTTCTTATTTATTTTCATACACTTCCGTGGGTGAAGTGAAAAGCTGGATTCAAGAATTCCGTAATACAGGATTTGACAATAGTGTTGCACAAGCTCGATTGTTTGTGGAGAAAAGTAATTTCGAAATTCAGTCTCAATTTAAAGAAAAAAGAACAGCCAGGAAAAAACGAATGTTCGATTATGAACATATTGATGAACCTATTCAATATTTTGAAATGCAGTACAGAGTTAACTTTTTTAACACAATGATGGATGCTATTATAGTGGACACCGAACGTCGATTTACAGCGCTCAATGAATATTTTGAACAATTTGGTTTTATTTATGATATCAGTTATTTAAAATTGATATCAAAAGAGGACCTTCTCAAGCATTGTAATGATTTAGGTACAATACTGCGGAAAGGCGAAGACAGTGACATACAGTCTTTCGAGCTATATGAAGAGGTCCAGCTTTTAAAAGCGAATTCACTTGACTCTGTCAACGACGCGAAACAACTCATTCACTACATTTTACAAAATACTTTGGAAGAAATATACCCAAATGCTCACAGTTCCCGTCAGTACAGCTTCCGCTGAGAGAAGCTTGTCATTGTCAAAGTTAAAATTGATTAAGACCTACTTGAGATACGATGAGCCAAGAGAGACTATCTGCGTTATCAATTCTATCAATTGAAGCTGAAATAGCGGCTAGTATTAGCTATGACGTAATCTTGAAAAAGTTCAATGAGGCCAAAAGCCGAAAAGTTCGTCTATTTTAATTTCTATTTGTGTGATTTTTGTCATCATTTGATTAGCAATAAAACTCGTTTACTCATACATTAGTATCACTATAATTCGGCTCATGTAAACTAACGTTTTCTTTTTAACTGGGAAATAAAAAAGGCCTCGCGTACCTAATTTCGCCGACGTCCAAGTGTGGTCTAGCGCCGCCACTGCAAGCACCCGACCTCCCTCAAAACTTTGGGCAACGGCCATTTTAAGCAACGACTTTGTGACCAACATCACCATGCAGCAGTCCACTGATGGACGTAGGCCTTTCCAATTGCGTGCGATTCAATACGATTATCCGTAACTCTTAACCAGCTGCTGGTGGCCGGTAACCACCCAGTGAAGAACGTCGCTTGACCTAGCCTGTGGGCATCCAACTTTATGTTCGCCGATTCACGGAGTTTGTGATATATCATATAAAAAAAGAGCTTCGTTTCCACTAGTACCATTAATAGTTCCATGATGGAACTATTGATTTATTTTTATCACTAGTTCCACATTGTTATTTTAAAAGGAACCACATACCGTCTTCATAATCCCCACTGTTTGATCGCTGTACTCCCGCATTGCGAAAAGTTCCATCAATTTCACATTTGGCCAATATTGGTCGTATTCTAGGTCTATCAGTCTGCCCATATCTTGGAGGAATAACTCCAGATTTGTGAGTGTCATGTTCATTTTAGGCAGTTTCGGATACCTGAAAATTGGTTTAAAAAAAAATAAAAAGGCACCAATTTTGGCCATAGGCTTTTGTTAAGCTTTAATAATCTTTTATTTACTTACATTTCTACAGTAAGTTTCTTCAAAGCTTTTTTGCTGATCCTGTTAATGTTGCAAAAGGCTACTGCTGGGAAGTCAATGTCCTTGATAGGGTAGGTATAGGACTCGCCGGTGACCACCAGCGGCTTCGTCAAGGTCGCAACCCAGGTGACATGCAGAAAGTAGATCACAATGCCGAGGAATGAAAGTAGTAATCCCAACAAAAACAATCTGGAACAATAAGATATAGATAGATTAATCTTCAACCTTTTTCTAAGTTCACGAGAGTTGGCAATAGAGTGGCAGCCTCGACTACCACTCTCTTGCCAAGTTTTGTATGCCAGAATCTTTAGCAGATATGGATCTGTGTAGCAAACTTTGATTCACTTCCTAATGCCTGAATTCCTGCCCTTTGTGCTCCAAAACAAACAGCTCTAAAGTAACCTCTGCGCTGGCGCCGACGGTGCCATTGAAGTGGTGAAGTTTTGGGCTAGCAGAAATACTATAGTGCGGAGTGCCAGCGACACGAATAAGACAAAAGTAGTAGCGACTTACCAGAAAAGCGCTGAGATTTATGAGACAAAGTTGCTCAATGCTGCAAATTGTTTTATCAACCAACTTAATCTTCAAACACATCATCTAAGTAGGTACTCACCATCCGTACCCCGGGAAGCAGCTGAACACCAGTGTTCTACATGGAGCCACTGCCTCTTACCTCTATAACCAATTTACAGTCAGGGTAAATGATTTTCTGACAAGGTCTGGGGTCTTGTAATAGTCGCTCCACGTCCGACCCAGTTCTGCAAAACTATTTTATTTGGATACCTATACAATGAAACTTCTTCATAATGCTGATTGACGATCACCATTTTCTCCACTCGGAAACACGAACTCCAAAAGATCAATAGTTTCAAGGTCAATACTAACCGCCGCAATACAGAATGATTCGGATCAGTGATATGCCTCATGCCAGCGATCGAAGAGGCAGCGATGTACTCCCTCACAGTCTCCACAAAACTTTTCCTTATAATCATTTCCAGGGTTAAGCGCCTCCTTGGTTTGTACTTCCTCTTTCTGTATCTGTCCCACCATGGTTTTGAATTCATGGTACCGTCAGGTTGGCAGTTCACCTGATTAATGTGTGAGCAAACTAGCCATTTATTTCATGTGTTTTAAAACCATTCGTGTTAAGTTTATGAATTATTTATGAATAGTGGGCAATGTTAGCACTAGTGCGCGGCTCAGTACTTAATATGAAAGTTAAAATAAAACAATTTAACAGTGGACGTAGTAGGGACGGTAGATTCCACAACTCATATGAATACCTAAGTTCTGTGCTATCTCAATGCTAACGTATTGTCTTCTTCTCACTTATTTCGTGACGGCTCTTATGTGTCTAATCTATCTATAAGTAGGATGTTACATAATAGGATGGATTTCATTAGCAAACGCGTTTACTTATTCAAAAACTTTTTTCACTTATTATAATCGCGACTAACAAATCTTTCAACAGTAATACATAAATTGTCATAAATCGTCAAATACATTTTTAAAATATCACAGAGACATCACTATTTCCATAGCATGTCATAGAGCAATCAATTAGTTAGTATTTCAAACACATTTTAGCGTTAATATCAGCATACACCATCTTAGATTCTGAAACTGATAGTCGATGATCGATAGCATAGCCCTAGTAGCACATATTCTGGGTTATGATTAGACCATCTTAGGATTCTTTATTTTAGGCTGTACATGGAAACAAACTTCTTCAAATAGGTAGAAGTTAGATTCTATCATCATTGTCCTGCTGAGATGCTGTGCCAACCCCACATAAATTGTGGTAGGGTACCACAATTTATGTGGGGTTGGCACAGCATGTCTTCATATTTCGTACTTCTAGATTATTATTCGTCATCTCACCCAGTAGTCACCCACTTACCAGTGAGATTCCAAGTTCCAATATTTCATACAAGTTCAGAAATACTTCCAAAAAAGGTCAACCACATATCTCTCCGAATAAAACCGGAGTGAAATCAAAATTCAGAGTCGTCAAAAAAGTTTGTTGATTTTTATTTGTATTACCAGTTAATTTGTCAATAAGAGAATTGTAGTTTTTGTACAAAAAACATACCATTTTTCGTTCTGAAATCATACAATAATACACAATGGGGTAACCAACAGTGGTAACCAATGGTAGTCCTGAGGGGTTAGACAATTGGCAACCACATTCCAAGCGTTTCGTATTTCCACACCGACTCTTAACAGGATTGGCAATAGCTTTCCGGTGAGTCAGTCCCGTCATTTTTTTACTTTTCCATCACCTTTATCCATGGAACATCACTTAGATAATTATCAAGGTGCTCAGGAACCTTTTTCTTAGTTTTCGGGGTCATCAAAAGTCGGCCGGGGCTAAGGTCGAGTAATGTGGGACCTCACTGGAATCACACCGTTGGTTATTATCAACGCAGCATATCGAGAGGGACTTGGGATCCAACGAAAGGGACCACATAACATAACATAACGCCTGTAACCCTTGAAAGGTTAGGCTGACGTTTACCTAATGATACACCACATTTCGCCAATTATGTTTAAGGCCCATGTAATAGGGGGTGAGCCTATTGCCATTAACCGGTCATGAATCCAGTCGCCGTGGCTGCTGCTGTGAAATTCCTGATCGAAAACCCAATAACACTACCCGATCTAGGAATCGAACCCAGAACATCATGCTCAACAGTTGCCCTTGCACTAGATCAACGAGGCAGTCTAAAGGGACCTTTAGCTCCAAAACCCTTCTTGTAAGATGACGTTAAAGTGCCCTGGATAAAACAAATCTTCTGTGACCGGCCATACTTGTCCAGCTTTTAAAATAAACACGGTCAACCTACAAATCGAATAACGCTTACAACATTTTTTTGTGACAAGAGGATCTCTCTTGTCGCCATTTTCGTATTAACAGAAATTGTTTTATAAACGGTACAGCATAAGAAATATCGGCAGTCTTTGACGGGAACATGGCCGGTGCAAAATTGTCGATCACTTTTTATCGATACCTACATCGATTGTTTTCGATGTTAATCGAATACCGATTGTGGTTTACACGATTTATCGATTCGAGATTCGCATAAAAAATATGTCGGATCGAAGTTATGTTGCAAATGTATTATTTTCTGTATATTTCGATGGTCTAAAGTTAGCATTACCAGCGTCCTGGGCGAGATTTCTACGGCGCCCCCTAAATGCAATTCAAACCCATACGAAAAAAACCGGCTAAGTGCGAGTCGGACTCGCGCACCGAGGGTTCCGTATAAACTTGTAGGTATTTTGTTATTAAACAACATATTTACGGTTTTCAGATCATTTTTTTTTCCTTTACATGTGCTGTAATTCATTATAATATTTACATGATGATGCAGATATTATTATGCAGGAGAATGCGAAAACCTGTAGCTCATCATCGCTGGATTACCCATAAATAATCATCCTATAATGTTCCACAAGCCTCCTCTCAATGATAGGGATGAGTTGGACAACCCCACGCGGGCCTAGAGCGGGTTGGTAACTTGGTAGATGTCACATGTCTTCGAGTTTTCGTTTTTTCTCATGATATTTCCTTTACCGTTTTGAGAGACGAAATAAATTACACAAAATAACCTGGCTGGGTTCGACCTCACGATCACGACTGATATTATGTCGGGGTCGTTACCACTGAGCCATCACTGCTCTAGCTCAAATTGATTTATAAGATAATTCTGCCTCGTTGGTCGACTGCTGAGCATGAGGTTCGATTCCCGGGTCTGGCAATTCGGGCAAAGTGTCATTGGGTTTTTCCATCGGGAACTTCTCAGTAGCAGCCACGGAGTTTGGATTTGTGTTTTGGCAATAAGCTCGCCCCCTATTACATACAACATAACTAGAAAAATGTGGGTGTTCTATTAGGTACACGTTAAACCCTTCTCTGCCTAACACTTCGGGGATTACAGGCGTGATGTTATGTTAAGACGAAAAGTTAATACTTACCTAGTTTCAAAGTTGCAAAGCAGCCCATGAATTTATTTTACTGCCGGAATAATATCTGATTGTAAGTGGTCCTCGATCGCCTATGCAAAATCATTGTCTTAATAGTTTTGACAGATTTGAATATCGAATGCAAAAAAAATAAAGATTACGGAGTGAGAGAGACCACCACATTTCGAAACTACAATATTATTGAACATTGTTTTAAGCTTTAACTGTTTATCACTAAACGTAAACTGTCTCAAAAGGGATATCTTCCATGATTTTCAATTATTGTGAGCTCCTTCGAACATGTTTCGGATTTTCGACGCTGATGCAAGTGTCCTAATCGCGGAATATCATGCCGTACGTAAGTGAGCAATATAAGTTTACAGATTATTGTATTAATTTCGTAGTAATAACACACATAGCTTAGGGATAGGGCCTATTGCCATCAGCTCTGACCTATCTAGACTTGCGTCATCATAATTCTTGCCCTTGTACCAATTCATTTGGGTAAATTGAAGGTGACAAAACCAATTAACACTGCCCGATCTTGAGGGCCTAGAGCAGACAAATGGCAATCGCTATCAAATCCTTCATAAGTACTTTTAGAACGGTAGGTAATCTGATTGGCGTAAAAAACTTAATACCGTTATAGTAGTTGCAAGCGAGTTGCTTGGATCTGAGGTCCAGGTTTCGAACCTAGCGGGATTTCCTGTCCAATATAAGTTGTAATTGAGTTTTTTTTCTTCTTTTTATAAGGTGGCCAATCTTTCTATATCGTGTAATTAGTGCCAAACCTGGTGTCAGAGTGTTTATGCCGCCCATGGGCCTCTGACTTGGCTTTACATGCCATCGAGAAATATCTCTCAGGCATGCTGGTTTCCTCACGATGTTCTCCTTCACTGAAGCAAGTGATAATTACACTTGGGTTCGAACTCTGACCAATAACTAGACTAAGGTGAACAATATAAGTTTAAATTAAGAAAAGGTTAATAATTGTGTCTAAAAATCGGGTACATCGCCCATCCATGGCACGTTAAAGGAGACATGTGATGCGCATGCACTGACAGTATTAAATAAATCCAATATGGCCGCTCGTAAAATTTGAATAGCCTCCTCTTTGCATTGTACGGGACACAGTTTTTAACTATTAACATTTAAATATATGGAGGTGTCATCACGTTCTCTATGGAAAGGAGAAGAAATTCCAATGGATGTATGATTTTTTTTTTGTTTTTTTTTGCATGGCTGATATGAGACTGCGGTAGGCAAGATTTATTGATTTGTCAAATAAATTTTGATCTGCGAATCGAAAGCGTAAGGCAAGCCTTCTGATTGATCGCATCCAGAACGAAGCTATCCGACAGAGAACCAGAGTTGTCGACATAGCTCACAGAATAAGTAAGCTGAAGTGGCAACGGGCCGGCCATATTAGCCGCTCCGACCGATGAGTTTTGGGGTAGACGTGTTCTTGAGTAGAGACCGTGAGTCGGCAAGTATAAGGTGGGACGCCCTCAGGCTCGGTGGAGTAAAGATCTCCTCAGGGTGATTCGTAGCAGCTGGATAAGAGTTGACGAGAAGTTGCGTGCGATTGAAAATTTATAATAAGTCCAACAGTTATGCTGATGATGATGATGTGTTGGTCGCTGTCAGTATTGCGAATGATGAACCGATGAACCCGACAAAAAAAATCGTTTAGTTAAAGTAGATCTAGGAATTGCTATCACTTTTAATCTATACATATAATAAAACTGTAACAAGCCGATATCTGCACATTGAAGATATTGAAAAAAAAATGAGGGTCTTTATTAGAGCAACAGAAGCCAAAAAAACAGTTTTTGGAATTTTTGTCTGTTTGTCTCTCTTTCTGTCTGTATGTTTGTACGCGCATCACGCAAAAACTACTGCATGGATTGGAACGCAACTTTCACCGCTCTACTGCTAGATGCTTAAGGTGAATGCTCCAACCAGCCCGCGAAATTCAAAATTTCTTGCGTTTTTTGCAATTTGCAGGCCAGTGCTAGGTTGTATGTTGATTCAAATATTATTCGCGGCTGTAAGACATATGTAGTTACAGAATTATAATCATCAAAATCACCAATACAACCCTCAACGTTCATAAAGGTGTAGGAACAAAAAAAACACAGAAAAAGTCATTCCTACAGCTTTATGACCTTAGAGCGTTTTATTGATGATTTTGATGATTATAATTCTGTAACTACATATGTCTTACAGCCGCGAATAATATTTTAATCAACATACAACCTAGCACTGGCCTGCAAATTGCAAAAAACCCAAGAAATTTTGAATTTCGCGGGCCTGGTTGGAGCATTCACCTTAACTTAAAATATGGGCTACATTAGATAGAGTTTTGGACCCGATAGGTGGCGCTGTGCGAAGCAAGGGTGGATCACTAGTAGTAACTTGATAAAATTAAAGCCTCTCAGGTTGACAATGACATAATCTAGACATCTAATTTTGACAGAGTGCCGAGATACCGTATAATCTAGGTTGATTTCTACAGTTATGTTAATCTCGTAATTGACTGACGTAATAATACTAATAATGGTTTTTTCGGTGGCGTAGCTTGTAACAATTACAAGTTATCGGTGATGTAAACATATTTTTTCTATAATATCCTATTGTTTTGACTCTTTTAACCACTTCGCTGACACGCCATTGAGCGTTCGTGGTTCTATAAACCGGTTCAAATGTATTTTAATTTTTACAGAGTTATAATGATTAGAACCATCAACACGGTTCTCTTAGTAGCGATAAGATGGCTTCAAATGTCAAGAGTTGTTGAAATAGACGTTGTGTAGGATAATAAGTAAGTATTTAGGGAGTTTTATTGATGATGTTTGTGATTAAGATTATAGTCCCATACCATAACGGACCATATAGTATAGGCACCATTTCATGCATTTGGCACCAACCCTCAACAGTGATAATACCTAAATCATATGAAAGCTAATTATGTGCATTTCGTTCCATGGCGGCTAAGTTCGAATCAAGCGCAAAAGTGGGGTTATGATTAACGTGACCATACGTCCCGGTTTGGACGGGACAGTCCCGGTTTCAGGCAGTCTGTCCCGGTGTCCCCAGCGAAGCCAAAATAGTCCCGGTTTTGCAAGCAGACCCAACGATATTTTAAAATTTATTTTTCCGCTCGAAATGCTTGGCCCGACGCCTCGCACGGGGAGGCAGATCGCGCGGTGCTGCACCAACGCGTGTGAGCAGGACAGATAAATCCCTTCCACCCGCGCTTACCGATGTTCCGTCACGTCAACGACTGCGATATTTCGTTTTAGTTCAGTTCAAGGACAAAACGAGTATCGTACGCAACGCAACGCAGTGATTTTTAAAACAACAATAATGCCTAAACGCAAGTGTTCTTTTAATATTAGTTTGCAACAAAAGTATCCTTATATAAAACAGAAAAAAGATGGTACCGCAGACGTTACGTGTGAAAAGTGTCGTACTGATTTTAGTGTTGGACATGGTGGTGCCAGTGATATAGAACACCATTTAAAATCAGAAAAACACAGGCTTGCCGATCAAGCTGCTGCTTCAAGCTCGTCAATGTTAAGTTTTTTTAAGAGAACCGATTTGCCGACTTCTAAGGATTTGGATATAGCTGCATCTGAGGGTACTTGGGCGTATCACACCGTGCAACATAATCACAGTTTTCGTTCAAATCACTGTTCTTCTCCTTTAATTCAAGCATGTTTTGACCAAAAATTTAGATGTGCACGTACAAAGTCTCAAGCTATTGTGGTAAATGTGCTGTCACCTATGGCGACCGAAGATTTAAAAGAGCATTTACTCAAAGTCCACTGCATAACCTTATTAACAGATGCTTCAAACCATGGCTCAATCAAATTATTCCCAGTTTTGATTCGCTATTTTTTACCATACGAAGGCGTGAAAGTCAAGGTTTTAGAGTTTCGGGAGCAGCCAGGCGAAACATCGGATATAATTGTCGATTATTTGAATGAAGTATTGTCTGTCAATGACTTGAAAAAAAAAATTGTGGCATTTTGTGGAGACAACACGAACTGTAATTTCGGGGGAAAGAATAGGAAAGGAAGTAATAATGTTTACTCAAAATTGAACGTATCACTCGGCAGACAGCTTATTGGAATTGGATGTGGAGCCCACATAGTCCACAACGCGATCAAAACTGCCGCTGATTGTCTTCCTGTTGACTACGAATGCATCATAGTGAAAATTTACGCATTTTTCTACATTTATAGCGTTCGAGTAGAAGCTTTGAAAGAGTTTTGTGATTCTACTGAGACAGAGTATCACAAACTGCTGGGCTACAGTAAAACAAGGTGGCTTGCGTTGATGCCCGCGCTTGAGAGAGTTTTAAAAATGTTTCAGCCTTTGAAAAACTATTTTCTGAGTATCGACAAATGCCCAAATATTTTAAAGACGTTTTTCAATAATCCCAGCTCAGAATTATGGTTATATTTTTTGCACGCACAAGCAGCGACCTTTCATGAAGCTGTGTTGAAAATCGAAGGGCAAAATGTGTCGGCCATAGAGTCAGCCAAGGAAATTAATCGTCTCCGAGATAACCTGGCACTAAAAGAGAATACGATTTTCCTTCCCCACATCGTCCGTAACCTCCTTGTAAAATTACAAGAAAGTGTTGACCAGCAGAATGTAAAAACTGCAGCGGCCGAGTTTTATAAAACAAGCAAAGAATACTTGGAGCAGTGGTGTCAATTCAACACAGAACTGGAAGTGTTTGAATGGGCAAACTTAACAAAGGTGCCTACGTGGGAAGAGGTGCAGAAACTGATGGATTTACTGATCACGCAAGAGTTTATTAGCAGCAGCCAAGATACGAAGGTCTTTGATGAGTTTACATTAATTTCCAACTATGCGACAGATGAAAAAATCTCTAAATGGAATGCCGAGAATGTATCTACTGAAAACCGTTGGGTCGAATTATTTCAGCACTTCCGTACTAACAACCTTCATATAACAAACTTTTCCATAATTATTGAGTACGTTATGTGTCTGCCTGGAAGTAACGCACCAGTCGAAAGAGTTTTTTCCCAAATGAACAAAATATGGACCAGTGATAAAACACATCTAAGTGTCGCCGTACTTAAAGCAATGCTAATTACCAAAATAAATATAAATAAATCATGCACCGAGTTCCACACATATGTAAAAACAAGACCAGATATTTTAAAAAAAATTTGTTCCGCTGACAAATACAAAAATACGACTTAGAAGTCGCCCCGGTACCCCGGTAGACTTCGCATTTTGAATTTTATAGTCGCTTCTATCTTCTATAATAAAATACTTCTAAAACACTAAAAACTTTTTTTTATTATATATTTCCGCAGATGTGTCCCGGTCTGACAAAATAAATAAATGGTCACGTTAGTTATGATTCAAATAGTTCAAACCCTTCAACAGTGTTAGCTGTTTATTTCAAAACAACTAAGCTATTTAAGAGCATAAACGGTGATATGGCGCATTTTATGTAAAAATCATTATGTCATCATCATCATATTCGTATAGAACCAACCTCTAAACGGAGTTTTAAGCTATGCTAAATGAAAGGTTATGGACTGCTCTTTATCTTTATATATATAATTCTTCTGTGAGTGTGTATGTCACTGAACTTCTCTCAAACGACTGGACCGATTTTGATGAAATTTTTTGTGTGTGTTCAAGGGGATCTGGGAATGGTTTAGATTCACAAAAAATTAGGGTAGGTAGGGTAGTTGGTAGGAAAACATGCATTGCAACGCATGCCGGGCACAGCTAGTTTCTTTATAAATCATCTAAGTTAAAATCAAGCGCAAAAAAATGTTTTAGCGTATTTATGGTGGTTTATTTGTACGATTATATTTGTGTAGAATGAACATGCCAACAGTATGTGATGTGAGCCAAATGAAAACTTACGATGTGCTCTTCTCTTTATTCTACAGGAGCTAAGTCGAAATCAAGTGCAAAAATTGTGTCTTGGCACATTTAAGGTAGTTTATGTTACGAACACTTTTGGGTAGAATTTACATTTTCTCACACTAATACGTCTGGCATATATTTCCGCCAACATGTGATGTCTGGCAGTGTTGATAGAAGAATAGAATTAATTAATATATTCTTAATTGGTTTTATTTCAAAGATAATTAAATTATTTACAAACTACAAAACTATAATAGTAATAAATATGTACAAGTAGAAAAGGGTTACAGGGCGTCCAAAAATTCGTCCGCATCGCTGTCAACAGGAAGGCTGAAGTGCCCAGAAAGCTGGCAGCATTACCACGTTGGATGGCAATGCTGATTCTTTGGCCAAAAAATAGGCCCACCCTCTGGTCACGTGAAGAGTCGACGAACCGCTTGGCGATTTCCCGAAATACTAGGTGGGCACTCGAACCCCATGGCACTAGTGTCTTTTTTTTTCAAATCATCAAATGACTCCTCCCGCTCTGGGCGGAGCGGAAGGGAGTGTCAGACTCTTACTGACTAAAAACCACCCATGTTCCTTCATTGGCCCTATATGTTCCAGGGCCGCGGTATCTCTTTCGAACAGTCCCGCAGCCCTGGCAGGCACCGGCCCTTGCGGGCCCCTCCCGTTTGCTGACAACTCTTTGAGGCGCGCGTGGAACACGAACGCGCCGTCGACACTCCCTTCCGCTCCGCCCAGAGCGGGAGGAGTCATTTGATGATTTCCCACCCCCAAAAAAAAAAAAAAAAAAGCCCTGGCAGTGGCACTAGTGTCTCAACCCCAAACGGCTCAAACACATAACTACCAATTAAATTATTGTATTTGCGCCGTTTGAGGTTTTCAGCACCTGCAGCAGCCGCCCCAGCGCAGCCCACTCTGCTAGGAAGATGGGATGGCGCAAGGGTGTCGACGCAAGTTCCGTCCCACACCAAAGGCCTACCCAACTTCCATGGCATTATGGTCATACCATCTGGTCTCTTTTTATAATTTATATAATTAATATATTAATTAATTCTATTAAAAAACTACTCACCACAACTTTGACTACTCGATCCCACACAGTTTGTAACTTAAATAAGTAAGGTCTGGCGGCCCCTGATCTTGGACCATAATTTATTTAAAAAAACCGGCCAGGTGCGAGTCGGACTCGCACACAAAGGGTTCAGTAGCACCGAATAATATAATAAAAATATGTTTAACGCTCGTTCATCTAGGTAAGTAGGTCAATTCACACTCGACAGCAAAATTAAATTTGTTTTTCATAGTATGATAATGAAAAACAAAGTTACTGCTGCAGTTTCACAAAAAAGTCCCATAACTCAAAAGCTAAATATCAAATCTTATCCAAACAAAGTTCCGTTGAAAGTTTTTTTTATATTCTACATACCTACATTTTTTCAGAATTTTTCTCTTCTTACTATACATATACTTACTCGTAAATTAGAGATAAGAGAGAGACCCAACTTTTACGGCTTTAGAAGAAAATATCTCATCAACCATTGACTTAAGGTAAAAAATATTTTAGAAACCTCGATTTCATTAATTTGTGTAACCCCCCTACTAAAAGTGAAGTAAAATTATGGAAAAAATTAAAATGGGGGGCCCATTTTAATTTTTTCCATAATTTTACTTCACTTTTGTATGGCGGTTCATAGAAATGCCAACAGTCTCGGAGTGAAATGGCTGACTAGCGGACAGACAGACGGACAGGACGAATCTACTTAAAAGGGTCCCGTTTTTGCCATTTGGCAACGGAACCCTAAATATGAAAGAATTTTGTATAGTGAGTCTACTAACTAGGTACTACTACTATTCCTGCCTGTGCCTTCAAGGGACGAAGACCTAAAAAAGAAAAATAAACTAAACCTAAGGCTTCATGCTTGTCCTTGACCCTTAGTCTGTGACTTTTTAAAATAAACTTAAGTACAGTCATCAACAAAAGTGAATGACATTATTTTGTTGTCAAGTATAAAATATATTCATGATGCTTTGATAACTAAACAAAAGATTTATGTCCTTCGAAATACGAAACCCTGTATTATCAGGAGACGGACCTGTTTTTCCGGCAATCCTATTCCGGATAGGTATTCATTTAGTCACAACATATTTTTCTCGATAAAGAATCGAATCAACTAAAGACTACAATCGGTTTGATTCTTGACCCAGTCAGAATGAGTAAGAATCTAGTCTAGAGCGTAGGTAGGTACATCATGGCATATCATTTAACCCATTGGCGGTTACCTAAATAACGCAAAACCGACTACTTACCATTGTTTATTTGCGAATGAAACGCATATTTCCGAAACTTCAGTGACGTATTGACGAGCTACGCACACTTCAAAAAATTTCATGTGTAAAAATCGTGCGACGCGCACACAAGCAAACATTCACACCCACACACGCAAACATTCGCCGTATACGTATAAAGGTGTGTATTTGTGTGTGAGCGTAGCTGGACGCGATCGTCGAAGTGCAACCACACGCAGTCAGGGCATTTATTAGTGTGCACTTTTGCATAATAAACTGCAAATTACAAATTGCAATGATTTAATTGTTGGATTTTTTTCTCTCTGTAATTTAGTGGGTTTAATTTATCCAGCTATTTGTAAAGACGTGTTTGTTAGTTGGAAGGTCAATTTCAGGCAATGATTTTAATTTATTTGTTTTAAAAAGTGTGACGCTTGTGAGTTGTGACTGGATTTTCACTTTGTGCAGCTATAACTCAAAGTTCCTATGAAATTTTTATGAATGATGAGGAATGTTTTTGTAAAGTTCAGTTTTATTGTAGGTTTAAAAGCAACAGAAAATATAGAGAACCTATGACTTACTTATAAGGAGTGCGTAATAGGTTTATACCTTTGTATTACCTACTTAGAAAAAAGTTATGATGTATTCACATTTCAGTTTTTCTTAGACTGAAACAGTAAAAAGAGACATAAAGGTAAATACCTTTATGCCTTTGTGTGTTTGGTGTGCCTTTATGTGTTGTGTTTGTGTGTGTGAGTTTGTGTTTTTGTGTGTATGTGTTGTGTTTTTGTGTTGTGTGTGTGCCTTTGTGTATGTTTTGTGTGTGTGTGTTTATACCTTAGTGTCTTTTGTGCCTTTGTGTGTATTATAAATATTTTGCTGCTGAAGATAGAAAAGAAGAATGTATAATCAAGAATGCTTGTTGAGAACCAAACCTTGGAAAAGTCAATCTTGAGCATGCACCAACAATCTTCTAAAGTAATGCAGCCAAGTAGATTATATCATAATATGGCAAATTGATTGATTACTGTAAATTAAAGAATAAAGATATTAAGAAGCGTTTAGATAATGGAACATAAGTAATTAGTTTGTTTTCGAAACTTAGGGATCATTTTCATTCAAACCCGTGAACATATTGCAATTACGTACCCAGATTCCTGAAAGACAGGATGTCTTTCGTAAATTCAGTACGTTTTACGTGCATAGAATTGAAAGAATTGCATAGTTGCATAGAGGCACGGCAATAAATGCAGTAGCGCGGCGGGGTGGGGCGCGGGGCGGGGCGGAGCATGCCGGCGGCGGGGGCAAGCAGTCGCATCGTGACCGCGCGCCGCACCGTGTGTGCGTTCGTTTCGCGCCCATCGAATTCGCCGCGAACACGGCCGAAAACGAGGGCCAAGCCATGGTGTCCGTGGGCGCGTGGAGGCGCCGCACGCCCGACGACTGTGAGGAGCGCTCCGATCCCGGCGCCTCCAGCTCGGCGGTGCCGCGTGCGCCACCGAACTGCGCGCGTTGCCGGAACCACCGGCTCAAGATAGAGCTGAAGGGCCACAAGCGGTACTGCAAGTACCGCCACTGTAATTGCGAGAAGTGCCGGTTGACTGCGGACCGGCAGCGAGTGATGGCGCAGCAGACTGCACTGCGACGAGCTCAGGCGCAGGACGAGGCGCGTGCGCGGGCGCAGGTGACGGGGCTGCAGCCCCCTGGCGTGGAGCTGGAGCAGCCGGAGGCACCCATCGTGAAGGCGCCGCGCAGCCCCGTTGTGCCGCCGCCGCGCTCGCTGGGCTCGGCCAGCTGCGACTCGGTGCCGGGCTCGCCGGGAGTGTCTCCGTACGCGCCGCCGCCGCTGTCAGCGCAGCTGCCGCCGACGATGCCGCCGTTGCTGCCGCCACAACAACCGGGTTAGTAGTGTATTTCTTTGTACAGTGAAGTTTAGAACATAGTTTCTGCTGTCAGAATTTTCACGTGCGCGAACGCATTAGGGACTCTATCTATAAGGTTCATATTCAATTTTTTTGCTTTTTGTCGGGATGACTTAAACACGAAAAGGGACTTCATGTTAATACGCACCAACCAACAGTCAAAGCTTTTCAAAGTGAAAATTTAGGAAAAAGTATCTTTTATCGTCTGAAAAACCATGTTTTTTTCACTCATTTCCAGCGTTTTCTGCAACAAACTGTGAATAAAGTGTTTATCTTGTTTCTTTTACCACTGAGAAACTTTCAAATCTAATCAAATTACTATTGGATTATGGTTTAGCAACTAGTCATCGTGGTCAAACTTAGCTATCCCATCACCCAGGGATTAATTGATTTAAAGACAGTTAGTTAGTTAGTTAGATAATAAGTAGATTATCCATAGAATACACACTAATACCTTACTTTACATAGTACAAAAAAAAATGAGAACCAAGTTTAAATTCATGCACCTTTCAGTTTCAACATTTTAAATCATAGGTTAAATAAAATAATAGTCACTTTTTACCCTGACTGTACATTTTGGTAGTTCAAAAAATATTCATTTTTGTGAAAAGATGAAAATTCAAAATGAAGATAAAAAATTGATGTCGTTTAAATATAGAAGTAACCATTTCGAAAACCCGTTAAAAGTTGCACGTCACGGCGAAAATTTAAATGTCTATGATTGCCCCCTCACAATTGCCGGCCGCCTTAGGCCTACAAAAGATCCTATTGCAATACACGTGTAACTGTGACTGACATATTCTACTTATAAGATAACATTCTACGATAATAGAAAAGTGCTACCTATAATATGTATAGTGCTATATTGTAGCTACTTTTAATCACTTTACTAATAATTATAGCCGACTGCCTCCATAGTTTTTTTTTAAGTATCAATATTTTATGAGTACGTTAGAGGTGGATTTGAATGATCATTTGTTTATACTCTGCTCTATTATATTAGGCCTATTTTTACATAATTATACTCAACTTAAAAAGAATAATTAATAAAACCATGATGAAGAGTTGATGCCACATTATAATTGAAATAGCCAAAACAAGGCACTTTCTTTACCGTCGGCTCATCATCTTTCTGCCTTGTCCCATGTTATTTGGGGTCGACGCAACACGGTTTCTTCTTCCATTCTCTCCTGTCAATCATCACGCTATCATTACCTCCTTCCGTCATATCATTCCTCACACAATCCATTTATCTTTGGTCTTCCTCTCCCTCTCCATCCATCAACATTCATATTCATCACTATGTTTGTTTACCGTCGGCTGTAGTTATTTATTTTATCTCGATTCATTGGCTTTCTCAGTTACGAAGAAAAAATGCACAAGTACGGAATTCATTACCTGAGTTACACGTTATTTACTAACTTCTCCCCTATACTTCGTTAGTATCGAAGTAACACAATTTCCTATAACATAGCTCTCGGTTAATATGTAGCTTTTCATCTATAAAAGATTTTTTTAAATCGGAAAATAATTATTTTCGTTTATTACCTCCTACATCTAAACCTACAGATTTTGCTTCTTTATAGTAAATTTTAGGGTAGAAAATATTGACGTAAACTTATATTGACCTCTACTTATACTACAGCGTACTAAACTTATCAACATGGAAACGATTTACCTTCACCTGAGACTTATTTTCTAATTAGTTTTTGGGGACCACCCTAAAACTTAAACCAAACCAAACTTTAACCTTGTTATAAGCGACTGTATATACCTATGTATACTTAAATAGATAAATAATTTCTATAAAATGAGTAAGCACATTGTGTTAAAAAAAATGTGCTCTTTGTACAAATCCTAAAACAGAATTTCTAATAAAAAGTCACTCGATTGAAAAATAGCCATTATTTGTAAGGCTGTGTTTACATTCTAACATTTAACTGCTCTCCTGCTAAACAGAGTTGCTTACTCAGTGAATGTAAACGCGTCCTTATTGATGTATGCAAAATGATTGATTGATAGATCGTGTGTCTCCGACGTCGTCACTGAGATATTCTAGCGATCCATGAAATAGGCTAGAAGGGACACCCGTTTATTTTTCGTACATACTAACTTTTGTCTATGGCTTCGATCGCGTTGAGGCGAAAATTGTCCCGCGTGTTACCGGAATAAAAAGTATCTTATTTCTATTTCCTAACCTAAGTCATGGACTACTATTGTGCTAAATTACAACGAAACCCGTTCAGCAGTTAGGCGCGAAAAGTATAGACAGTATCGCAATTTATAAACACACAATACAATAAATTTCCGAATTCTCGTCGCAGACTGCACGGAACCGACCGACGGCTTTTGCAGTCGTCAAGACACAATGAAGTTGTATGGAAGTAAGTTGTTGAAAGGAATTAATGAAAATCCCAGTGGTGGCGGCCTCGACTTACGAACAGTAAGTCGTGGGTTCGAACCTAGGCAGGCGCATTACTTTGTGTAATTTATTTCATCACCACTGCTCTCAAAAATGGTGAAGGAAAACATCGTGAGGAAACCGGCATGTCCTAGAACCGAATTCGAAGACATGTGACATCTACCAACCCGCACTGGGCCCGCGTGGTGGATTATAGCCCATTCCCTCTCTTAGAGAGGAGGCCGTGTGTCCCAGCAGTGGGAACATTATAGGCGGATTAATCTGAGTAGACTTGTAGAAATGAATAAGGCATTACTGGATGTAAATGCCGATACTTAGATAGATGAGAAGTGAGAACTCATCGTTTTTCCGCGTTTTTTAAGGATGGCAGGTATTTAAAAGTACTTCAATTTATTCCCATTTCATTTACCTAATTTTGCCTGTGTTCCACCAAATATACTGAATGTGCACCAAAATATGTTCATTAAAATATGTCATAACGAGCATCTATTCAACAACTGTTGCAAATTTGTAAAAATAGTAATACACCTAATTTTAAAAACAAGCATTTATTTTTTTAGTTTTACTTCAGATAATGCACTGCAAAATGTATTTGAATCAAACACCAATGATATAATTTTAAATTATATCTAGTTTCCGCCAGCAGGTCGACGGAGCTCCGCTGCGCGGGGCTCCTATTTCTGTCTGCAGGGTTTACAGGAACCTAACTAACCGAACCTCGGGGTGCCCCTGACGTCGACCGTCTCTAGGATGCATACTAAATATTTTGTGTAACATTCAGGAATATTTGGTGCACGATCAGTATTTTTCGGGGAAGAATAAATATTTTAGAAATGCATACATAGATGTACCTTTACATTTTTAGTGAACACAAAAATATTATCCGTTTTTTAAAAGTAAAAGTATTGTAGTTGTAAAAGTTTTACTGAAATGATGGTATGTCTACAATTGCAAAGGTGAACTTCCCAATTAAAGTCACTGAGTACTGACGTATATTTTGACGTTTAGCATAAAAATTATAGATTAATTTTCGTTATTTACGGATCCAGTATAATAAAGTACCTGGCCGATCGAGCACTGCTCGGGTAAAAATAGAGAAAATGATTTTTTCCAGATACTTATGAGACTTAACTAGACCGATGTTTCGCCACCGTAAACCCCTATAATAGGACTTTTATTGAAATTGCTAGAGCTGTTTTCGAGAACGTATTACAAATACGAGTACATACAGAAATATTGCTCATTTAATAGTATAGGATATGAATGTAACATACTTTAAATGCTCTTGAATTCTTATCAATTTTATTCCAACGATTTTGTATGAAACAATAACCTATCATTCTTTAACTTATTGAAGCCAGCTTGCTTTCAATTACTAGGCATCGTTCTTAATTTTTTTCCATAGAACTGGGGTACTAAGGGCTGTATTTACCCCATCGAGACACCCCTCGGAATTGACAGCTATAAGGGTTGTAGATTATACAGGCAAACATATCAACCTCATGCCATTGCCAATTATTATCTACGAAATACACGGACCGTTTCATATTATTTCTATAGCGATTATTTATTGTAGTGTTTTATTTACTCGATCCTTAAGTTTGAGGCAGTTTTTCAAATAATTGTAACACCAGATCTGAGTTAGGACGTCAGTAGTTTATGTTTTTAAACTGAAATGGTCACTAACACTATTATTGACATTAATTAAAAAAAGCGCCCAAGTGCGAGTCGGACTCGCCCATGAAGGGTTCCGTAGCAGTAAGTAACATACATATAATATAAAAGTTCTTGTAGTTCATTGTAACTTTGATCAATGCTTTAATAATAGAAATCGTATTAAAAAAAAAATACTTACTAGATCTCGTTCAAACCAATTATCGGTGGAAGTTTGCATGGTAATGTACATCATATATTTTTTTTAGTTTTATCATTCTCTTATTTTAGAAGTTACAGAGGGGGGGGGGGGACACATTTTACCACTTTGGAAGTGTCTCTTGCGCAAACTATTCAGTTTAGAAAAAAATGAAATTAGAAACCTCAATATTATTTTTGAAGACCTATACATCGATACCCCATACGTATACCTACGTTTGATGAAAAAAAATTTTTGAGTTTCAGTTCTAAGTACCTATGGGGAACCACCAAAATTTATTGTTTTTTTTTCTATTCTTGTGTCAAAATCTTAATGCGGTTCACAGAATACATCTACTTACCAAGTTCCAACAGTACAGTTCTTATAGTTTCGGAAAAAAGTGGCTGTGACATACGGACGGACAGATAGACATGACGAATCCATAAGGGTTCCGTTTTTTGCCATTTGGCTATGGAACCATTACGGAACCCTAAAAACGGGATATTTACCATTTGTTTTGAGCTTCTGTTATTTCGGCGCTGTTGCAAGTACCATGATCACGGTAAGATCAGCCGATCATAAGTAGTAGTAGTTCAGTAGCTTAGCGGCCCGAAAATCACTCCGGGGCGTCATCTAGTTTCCCAACATAAAAAAAAATCACACTGCCTAAACCGCTGGGGCAAGAACGTAAGTGTGTATTTAAATTCTGCATTAGTAAATCATTAGTACCTCTTTGAAGTTAGCATAGCATATTTTTGTTCAGCCATTTTCGTCTTGTCGAGATGAAAATATAGCCTTATTTCGATAAAATAATCTTGGACCCCCTTGCTTATGGTCTTATGTCTGCATCGACAGCAGTTAATTTACTGCTTAATATGAGCCTTGGTAAAGTTATCTTTTCTAACCGATTTTACAGTTTTTGCATGCCAACTCAAGTTTGGCATGCAAACCGATTTTCGGGTTGTCCGACTCGCGGTAAATTTTTGGTTTTCACGGTTTATTTGCGGCTAATTTACGGCTAATTATCCAGTACATTATTTATTTACCTACACATTTGCCATGCTAACTTCAAAGAGGAACATAATTATAGTAAATCCTACTACTACACTAATAAGTACTTATAAAAATGGGTTAAGCTCGCCATTGGACATCTACATATACAAATAAATAAAATTGAAGTGTCTGTTTGTAATTTCAAAATAACAACTTTTTACTGTATGCACATGAATGTAAATACGGTACTTACTTATAAATAAAAATAAATAAATCAATTCACTCATTTCAGGTATACACACCCATAGCCACACATAAATTGTTAAAAAAATCACCAAGACGATAAAGTAAAATCAGACTACATCTAATGGAACCAATTAAAAACCACATAAAACAAATCAAATTAAATTAAATAAATCGAATAAAGCTAATAATCAAATAAAACTTACCAACAACAACAGACAATTTATTTTTTATTTTTTTGTCTGTCTGTCTGTTTGTTCCGGCTAATCTCCGAAACGCCGGGACCGATTTTCACGGGATTTTTACTGGCAGTTAGCTGATGTTATAAGGGGTAACTTACGCTAGTGTTGTTTTAGAAAAAAAAGCAAGGGTTCCGTGTAAAAAAATAAAACTTGAAATTGTTAACGAAATCCGATTCAAGTAGGGAAGTATTAAAAAACATTACGTGTACGAAGGTCGCAGGCAGTATTTAGCTAGCTAGCTATATTAATGAAATTTGAACGTATATTTTCTATTTAGTGTGCAGAAAATTATAAGAATTTTCTGTTTTAAGACCTTTTGGCCTAACTAGCTCTTTACTAAAACACATTATTATCTTATAATTAACACTAGAAACGGGATAATTACCATGTCCACTGTTTGTTTTGTCCGTTTCTAGTGTTAATTATAATGTTAGTGACCATGACAGTTTAAAAACATACATTATTATCTTTATTCATCTTTCTAACAGATTATTTACATTTTTAAATATTTTAAGTTACAAAAATTAAAAAAAAAACATTTAAAAATATAAAAAAGCCCACCGGTATCGGGAACAAGGTCCAAGCTACCGGCAGTCAGGGCTCCAGAGAGAGGAACCTAAAACACATTATTATTATTAAGTCAATAATCAAACAAAACGATACAAGTTTACCTAATGTCTTGTTTAATAATAAGAACACTCAAATACAAGAATCAAGATACGGTCGTTGCATTTCACTATGTCAGTAATCAAAGTTGCAAGTGATAAGAGTTGCTGTGTCAATGGAGCTGATAGTGATAACACCAGCATGTTCATATTTAATAAAATTGCATTTATGTACGATTATCATTTCGACTGCTCGTGTAAGATTGAAGGTTTGTCATTTTTTTTTGGGAATCAAGGATCTTGAGTGCGTCTTAAATACTTGTATTCAATTATACAGGTTGGAAACTTTCAGCGGGGCAGTAAAAAAAAACAAAAAAAAAAAATGTTTATTGTGGCTCAAATGGTTACGTTTACAAATACGTATGAAACAGCCCCAGTAGGTAATTAATAATACTTGTGTTGGGGTTGTTTCGCTCCTTCCCCCTATGTAGGTAGGTATAGTTTACAATATTGAGACTTAATAAAATAATTTAAAATGAAAAACACTATTTTAAAATAAAGTAAGGGGAACTACCTTAACCGTTGGAGCTACAAGAAAATGGTCTTACGAGACTATCCATATTTTTTCTTGGTCCCTTAGAAGTTTTTGATCAGTATTAGAAACAGGATCGATTGGCATCAAAAAAATGTTTTGTGTAAAATGTCCATTTGCTTGCTTGGACATGGTCACTAACTACCATATTTACCATGTTTACTAATTGTTTTGAGTTTCTGATATCTCCAAACAATTAGTAAACACGTATAATATCCCGTTTTCAGTGTTAATGATAGCGGTATTCAGTTGTATCCGGTTAGACTAGAAGCCGACGTTAACATAGTTGGAAAAAGGCAGATGATGAGGGTCTTAATTGCATCTTCTGACCAAGGCCGTTAGATCCCCAAATTCCAAGTTAGACTGTAGTTGAATGGAGTTCCCATTGCAACATTTTTCAGGAGATTCCTCACACTAAGGCATATATTTCAAAAAGGCCAGTCTCAGGCACTTTTGAATTGTCAAAACACAAAGCTGAGGCTGCAGTCCAGCCACCTAGCAATATAACTATAAAGGGACTATAGTGCCCATTCCAAAGCTTAGACCTTTAAGGAGAAGAGTGGGCAAGAAACTCTATTGGTATTCTTTCGAATCATATATTTTTACAAAACCCTGGAGCATGGGACTGAGATCCCCCAAGTTCCAAGTTAATCGCTTGCTTGTTACTGACAATGGTTGGCTTGATTGGAGCTCTATCAGTGGTAAGACCTGCATCCTTTAAAATTTTCAATAGGCACCTAGTTTCCTACTATGGGTTTCTACTTTCTACAAGCCCAGAGTTTGATTGTTTTGGATTTGTTCCATTGCCTTTCGAGGAATTTAAGCGTGATATTATATAAAGAAAGAAACGATGGATAGATTTTGTGAGGAATTTATTTATTTATTTAAACTTCATGTACAATAGTGGTGCATAGGCGGACTTAATGCCACAAGGCATTCTCTATCAGTCAACCTTTGGGTTAAATAAGAAAACATTGTGATAGGTTACAAAATAAATATATAAAAAATAACTTCTTATTTTCGAGGAATGTCATGATAGAGAAAAGAGTAAATGATGCCGTGACGTTTCTCAGGGGAGAATGGAAGAAGAAAACGTGTTGTGCCGACTCCAACTAGAATGGGACAAGGGTAGGAAGATTATGTAAACGGACCCTTTACGTAGCCGTCAATCAAGGATTCTGTACATCAAAATGAGTAACTCTACGCAAACATTATTGCAAAGCCACTACTTTTATTTTTGTGTTGAAAAATTACGTTTTAGGGTAGGACTAAATGTAACGCTCTCAAAATATTGTCCTTATGGATGCATTGAATAGTATGGGGGTCGTGGAGGTAGTTAAGTAAAATTATAATATTAAAAACTCTTGTGAAAAAGTTGGATTTTTGACCCCCAACATCTTCGTAACTAGAAGGTTCCCATGTATGATCTAGAACAAAAAATTGATCGCAATGACGGGGAGAACAAGTGCCTTTCAGCTTCGTTAAGGGTACTTTTACACCCATTATGAATATAGGTAGTACTTACTCATCATGCTTATGCTTTCTTAGTCAGTTATAAAACACGTGCTGTGATAACAGAAGTGTGAATGCTGATAATAATATCGCTAATTTTAGTGCATTTTTTGTCGTAAGTTATCTGTTTCAAGTCAAACAAAGGTCTGGATCCGATAAGAAATTGACAGATTTTTGATACATTTTCGTGTCTGAATGTTTTTAACTTCGAGTTTTAATTATAAACCTTATTGCATGGCTCCTGTCTGTTAATATTAAGTCCCAGTTCCAGTTGAATCTCAGTTGAGTTGGTAAAGCTATCCAGTGCCGTCAGCTATACGACTTGTTCTCACTTCAAAATATTGTAAAGTGAAGTCAAACATAATAGGATAATTTATACTACTTTTAAATGACAGTGTACGTTATTGTGGTGTATTACCGTTGTCCCCGTAGGCCGTGTCCCCGTTAAAGGGGACAAAGGGAATTTAATAAAATAATTTGAATGACTGCCCGTTGTCCCCGTAGGCCATGCCCCGTTAAAGGGGACAAAGGGAATTCAATAAAATAATTTGACTTACTGTCCGTTGTCCCCGTACGCTGTCCCCGTTAATTTCTTGTAATATTATCAGTGACAGATGGATCCATACGGCATTTAGTCAACCTCAACACGACAATTTGCCTCTTTATCGATATCGGTCGAATGACTTAATCGCAGCTTAATTTTCAAGTGCCATTGTTATCAATATCATTGTCACGGAACTCGGGGTAGCGATAGAGTTTTAAAAGCGCAATATCCGGCGAACTTGTTTTAAATCAGAAATATACATGTCCAATAACAACCCATGAAATCCACCAACCCGTGGGTACTGAAGCCGGCGAGGAGGACAAGGCTGAGTTTCCACCAGAGATGATGATCCATCAGGGATGCGTAGCGAGGGATGTGTGTGGAACCGACCAATCACATAGCTAGAATACCTCAAGCTATGAAAAAAGAAGCGATGTTTATGAGATAAAAAATATCCTATTTGTTAATCCAGGTTATAAATTATCTATGTGCTAAAGGAGATGGCCAGTTTTGGGCCAAAGTATGTACAGAAACGATATGTATATTAAAAAAGACTAGATTTTTTACTGATTAAAAATAACATGTAACAATAATAACTTTCTACCGGAATGAGCTAAAAATTATAATTTGAAATGTGGTTTTAAATTGAATGTAGTTCTAAAACTAGCTCCGTAAACAAGCTGTCAGGTCACTAAGAGTTCGTTCTAAAACTAGTAGTTCTAAAGAACTTACTAAAAAAACGATATCTGTTTTGTTTTAGCATTGGTCATGAACATTATAATCATTTATAAAAGAAAAAAGGACATTTGATTTAATTATTGTTGTTTTAGTAATAGTTATTTATTTATTTAACAATAACATCGTTCAAAATCGTGTATCGGTTGACTATTTCAAAACGAAAAAATATTGATGTTTGTCAAAATGTCAATGTCACATCACTCCCGTCAAGTCACGTCATTCGTTTGCGTACTCGTGCGGATGTGCATATTCGATTTCTACTATTTTTCTGACGACTTTGGATTGATTTTACGGACTTGGACACCGATTCCTTATCGACTGGATAATGGTGAATTGCGTGAGTTGTGGTATCGCTACTGATCGTAGCAACGCTACTGGAAGTGTGCCTTTACATGATGAAGCAGTTCTTTCCATAATAAGGGCAAGGACTGTCGTCAAACAGTGGCAAGGTACCAAAATACCATCACACCTCCTGCACCATTCCTGTATGATATATTAATTGAGTATGAAAATGAAGATGAATAAAATATTGAAAAAATAACTTGTTTTTATTTTACATACCTACCTAATTCTTTTTTTGTGCTATGCAATAATATGCTGATAATAACATACAAATATGTTTTCAAACAATTAAATCAATGTGTTTATTCGATTATGGTATTTACAATACATTTTGGCGGTATATAGGTACAATTCTTACCATCTGCCGCATAACCTAACCTAGTGACCCAAAAACTTATTTTCCTCCTAATTCCCATAGAATTTTAAAAAAAATCTTTCTGATATGAATATGTTTGTGTTTTATCTATTAAATAATACATAAATGATTACTGTTCATATTTGGCCCAACGATGTATGGATTTCTGGCGATCTCCTTTCATCCGAATCCTTTCAGTATAGTTTTGCGTGAAAGAGTAACAAACATCCATCCATACGCACAAACTTTCGCATTTATAATATTAGTTGTAAAATAGTTCATAAATATATTTGAAGTTGATGAGAGTTGATAGCTTCAATAAAAACATGTGTCAGCAATTTTAACAGTCAGTGTGCTTCCATAAAATACGAGTATTAACAAAAATACTCAACCCTTTAGCAATATTTCTCATTAAATCAAACACCCGTTTAATAGCCGCAAAAGCAAAAATATCTTCTCAGATGAGCGCGGATGCGTAGCGAGGGATATGTGTGGAACCGACCAATCACATAGCTAGAATACCTCAAGCTGTGAAAAAACAACCGGCCAAGTGCGAGTCGGACTCGCGCACGAAGGGTTCCGTACCATTATCTATAAAAACGGCAAAAAAATCATATCTGTTGTATGGGAGCCCCCCTCAATATTTTTTTTTTAATTTTTAGTATTTGTTGTTATAGCGGCAATAGTAATACATCATTTGTGAAAATTTCAGCTTTCTAGCTATCACGGTTTATGAGATACAGCCTGGAGACAGACAGACAGCGGAGTCTTAGTAATAGGGTCCCGTTTTACCCTTTGGGTACGGAACCCTAAAAAGAAGCAATGTTACGCATCCTCGCTCATCTCTGGTGGAAACGCAACTAAACATTAAAACATCCCACTGCCTCGTACGAGGGCTGTGGCCCAGCTTTGGAAACTGATTACGAATCATTTCTTGAAAGGCCTACGTTTGTAAACTAACTATAAAAATACACTAAAGAAAAAGGTTTTATTCTTAAATAAAATATAGACTATTCTGAAAGTATGTATCGTACAGAAATAGTCTGTCTTACTAGTTCATTGCGGTACGAGTAGGTGACCTTTGTAAGATAATATGTAACTCAAATTTTTTCATTATTTTAAATCGTTTTGATAATACAGTTGAATAAAGAAGATAATTGTTTTGTGACCCCTGACTATTACCTAGACCTATTTTTATTCAGGAACGTTATATTCTCAGGTCAAAAGAAACCTAATTCAAAACAAAGTGTGGAAATTTAAAAATAGTAGCCAATGCAAAAAATAACAATATCATAGAGTCGTGAAAGATAGAATTACAATAACTAGAGCTCATTGCTTTGATAGTACAAAAAAAAGTGTAGCAGTAGACATCTTAACCACATTATTCTACTTCTTAGGCATTATTTATGTTCTCAGTTATACTTATAAAATAACCATTATAAATTATGACGACGACATAAAAATATTTCAATTCTTGCAACCTAACATTGGACAGCTCTCATTATAAAGAAATGTGGCCAATTGTTCAACAACAATAAAATACATTAACAATAAAATAATGTATTTACATAAATATAGACATCTTAACCACAGACAACATTATTCTACTTTCTTACCCATTATTTATGTTCTCAGTTGTACTTATAAAATAACCATTTTAAATTATGACGATAACTTATAAAATATTTCAATTCTTGCAACCTAACATTAGACACCTCTCATTATAAAGAAATTTCACCAATTGTTCAACAACAACGAAACACATTATCAATAAAATAATTTATTTACTTAAATAAAAAATTCAATATGGTTCTTGATAAATATGTGGAAAAGGTAACCGCCCATTGGTTGTTTCTTTCTTTTATAAGTGTTTATGCGTTTGTCTCGTTCACTCCTTGAGTTTGTGCCCCCATTCTGAGGGGTGAAGCATTCCGATAGGTCGTACAAGTAGGGTAGTACGGGGGTGGGGTGGGGTGGCAATAAAAACTTAAGCCTAAGGGCGGGGCGGGCCTATGCTTATGTATGTAAACGGTTTTATGTGTATTAGTAATACAAAAAGAACGCATGCGTTGCTGTCTGTCGAGTTATCAATTCTTTACGAAAGTGTCGCTACAAGTAGAGGATAGTCTGAATACATTCAACTAGGCTAGAAAACTGAAAAAGCTAGTTTTTATACATACACACATTTCCATCTAAACGAGATAGTACCTACGTGTAGTATTGACGTCATGTCAAGGAACTAAAATTGAGATTCAGGAATAAAAATAAATCACAAAATACTTACAAATAATAAATTCGAATTGCAAAACTTGACCTTCATTCAATTCCCCCATATATAAAGAACTGATAAAAAATCAAACTCGAGTCCTCATTGTCCTCAATAAAACAAATCAATATAAAATAAAAACAGCAACTCCTCAAAAAACTTAGATTTGACAAACTTCTAGAAACTTCGTCTCGTAGAATTCGATGCTCAATTGTTAGTTCGGAACGAGTCGGAAGGAATGAGCTTAGTTCGGTGAATTTGAAGTAATTTGAAGGGAAGCTCCTACAAACAAGGTTGTGCTTCCGTCAAAACGTGTGTCTAGGGAGGTAGGGATGGTGCTGGTTTATTTTGTTCAGTTCATGGGGTGTATTTATTTATTTGGCTCACCAACAATTGAATACACTGTTTCAAAGCTACGAGATACATCCAACAGAGTCACAGACAAGTGTACCAACCTCTTACAGGTAAGCACATCATGCACTACTTCTAATCAGATGAGTACCTAACAAACAACAACTACTCACCGCACACAACTATGGTTTTTAAATAATATGTAGGATCCCACAAAATACTTTTTTAAAGACTATGTCGAGTGAAGGGCCTATTTTCAGTGGCAACACTTACGTATGGCTTTATTATAATGATGTTCTTGTGACAAAACCTTGGGCTCTTTTCCCGCCGATTTAGATGCTCAATTGTTAATTTTAAATTGGAGTTGTATTTGAAGGGATGGTCTAGAAACAGCTGTGTTTCAGTCGATACACGTGTCTAGGGATGGTGAGATATGTAAGTCAAAAGTTAGTTTAGATCTAGGGTCGTAGTTCAGCGTTTGAGCGTTTAAGTTAAAAAAGAACTCATAGGAAAGCTTTGTTGCGTTCATTCTTTTTCCGTCTGAACTTCTGTAGAATAGTAGGGACATAGCTTCGTTTGTCGCAGAATTCGATGCTCATTTTTTATTCGAATTTCCAGAAACAATGTTCCTTTTCCGTCAATACACGTGCCTAGGTATGGTGCGAGATATCTAAACTGTTTGGATCTAGGGGTGTAGGTCAGACTGCAGGGTTGGTGGTTATTGTTTCAGTTTTTATACCGTTGATAGAAGTTTTGTTTACTGAAAGTTTTTTGTTGTTCATATTCATTCATTAAAAGTCCGTTCATGCTATGTCTGGTGTTATTTATTATTATCTATTATTAATCTTGGTTTCTTTTAAATTGAGACGTCACTAGAATTTGAAATCATTGTTTTTTTGGTTTAGCAACTTTAACGGCATTAGCGAGATATTTGGTAACTCAAAATCCCAACTTGAAACAACATTTTTTTTTTCAAAATCGACTGGATTATCGCAGAAAGTGTGTTAAGCATCTGGGGTGCTGTTTTCTACGAAGAACACCCAGAGACACAGCGAACAAAATGTTACTTGTGACATCTGGAATATAAAGGAGACAGCCACAATACTGTACTTTCATCTGAACATAAAATCATGACCATTTCACTACAAACGCGACACCAAGTTATATTTATCATACATTTCACTGTAACTACTTAACGTTTAATTTATTTTCACTTGCAATAAAGTTTGCAAAAAGAGTAATAGGTAGTCGACACCCCTAACACGAGCGTTTGATGTTTTACGAGCGCACCGCTCGACATTAAACTTCCCTATTTCGGACGGATACTGTAGGGTTGTCACAAACTTGGGGTGGGTAAATACGTAAAGGCTTTTTCGAGAAAATGGTTTTGCTTTAGCGGCTATTAAACGGGTGTTTGTTTTAATGAGAAATATTGCTAAAGGTTTGAGTATTTTTGTTAATATTTTATGGAAGCACACTGACTGTTAAAATTGGTGACACATGTTTTTATTGAAGCTATCAACTCTCATCAACTTCAAATATATTTATTAACTATTTTACAACTAATATTATAAATGCGAAAGTTTGTGCCTATGGATGGATGTTTGTTACTCTTTCACGCAAAACTACTGAAAGGATTCGGATGAAATCTACCACACGGATAATTTATAACCTGGATTAACATATAGGATACTTTTTATTTCGGTACTACGATTCCGTGGGACAGTACCGAACACCACGCGGCCGAAGCCGCGTGCATAAGCTAATGTAAACCTCATGTGTGTAACCTCGACAGTCTCAATAACGATACTCATTTCTTTTTTATTTTATACCTGCTTACTTTACAAAATTCGATCATAATAAAACAAAAAAAATAATATTTTTAAAATTATTTATTTAATCAGGAAGCAGAGGTAGTCAACCCTAAGGCAAGGGTTAAAATTTTACGTGCCCCCGTATTTCGGGCAGTGGCGCGGGCGGGCAAGGTCGGGGCGTGTAAGATATACACACACAGCTAGAACTACCACCTTGCGTCTTTGTGCTGCTTCTGACTTCTTTTGTTCCCGGAAAATACCTTTCATTTATATTCTGTCTGATATTATAAAAAGTTTCTTCACAATAACTTTGAAATATCTTTATGCTCATCTTAGCCTATTGTTGTCCTGTGGTGGACGACTAGATACTGAATTCCACAAGACCGTTTCATATTTCTACAACAGTTTTCAACAAGATTGACATAGCATATGTCAACCCTCTACATTTTCTTCGAAAAAAAGCACGTTTTAGCGTTCCGTACCTCAAAAGGAAAAAAATGGAACACATAGGATCACTCGCATGTCTGTCTGTCTATCCGTCTGTCACAGCCAATTTACTCCGAAACTACTTGACCGATTGAGTTGAAATTTGGTACACATAATTATGTAAGTTGGTGACCATAATACGGACGTATAACGTAAATTAATGAATTTTAAACATGGGGGCTACTTTTGGGTTAAATTAGAAAATGAAAAAAAAAAAAGTTTTGCAAACTATATCGTGATTCGTGTTACATTTCAAATGAAAGGGGCTCATTGTGAGCATCTAGCAAATACATATATTTTTTTTATAATTTTAAGATAAATGTTTTGAAGTTAAAGAAAAAGTAAATTAAAAAAAAAGTAAGTTTTAATTTTTATTTTGTTATTACTTATCAATATTATCATATATTTCCATTTTAATTTTTATAATTGATTATACAAATGCTGTGCACACCTATAGGTGACGAATTCACCACAAAGCTGTTAAAATAGAATATATTTAATGTAATGACTTAATGAATAGGTCGTTGGTGTGTCAATAAATAAATAAATAAATAAAACAGGCAAAAATAACTTAACCCTAAACTCCGAAACTACAGGGCCGAAAATTTTGAAAAAAAATCTCTGCCTAAATATTACAGGAAAACCTATAAGAAATCTTAGATTCAAAACAACTTACGGAATTTAGACAACTAACGTACGGAACCCTCTTCACGCGAGTCAAACTCGCACTTGTCCGGTTTTTTTTTTCCGAATCAATTTATATGCTAATTAACAAAATGATTTGCGTAGTTGCCAGCCCTAAAGGTTAAAATGTTACGAACCCCTGTATTTCGGGCAGTAGGTAGTGCTCTTGTACAAGGTCGGGGTATATTATAGCTGTATCTTCTTGTAACGACTTTCGTGTTCCCAACATCTTCAGAAAATATCTGGTCTTCCTTATAAATGACGTAGAAGACTTTATTGTTTAACTGTACCATTTTCTTGATGATGGAATGATGTGAAAGTCAAAAACGTGTGTATGATTGCGTGAAAACAGGGGAGGGGGTTGACAGGGGAGAATAATAATATCTAATAATATTTTGGGACAACCAACACACCGCCATCTGATCCCAAACTAGGCAGAGCCTGTACTATGGCAACCAGACAACTGATAAACATACTTATACATATATTTCTAAATACATACATATTATAGATAAATTACACACCCAGATACAGAACAAATAATCGTACTCATCGCACAAAGATTTGTCCTGTGTGGGAATCGAACCCACGACCTCCGTCCTAGCAGTCAGGGTCACTAACCACTAGACCAACAGGCCAATCAATATGGAAGAAAAAAACGTGTTGCGCCGATCCCAAGTAACATGGGACAACGACAGGGGGTATGATGAATTTCTTGATAGATTTTCAACAAACTTTTATCAAATTATTAACACTGAAAACAGGATATTTGCCATGTTTACTATTTGTTTTGAGTTCCAGTGTTAATGATAATGTCATTGACTATGTAAGTTTTAAAAAGATATATTAAAATCAGCCCTTATTCATCCCTTGTTGAACATGGCCGTTCCATCATGGTGTAACAATACGATAAACAGTATTAAAGGTATCATATTCATTTCTCACACACAAATGGTGATTTCTAACATCAATATCGTTGTGTCTGCCATAATAGTGATCGAATAAAAAACTCCTCTATAACCAGCCAGCCTTCTGGGCACTTTTCCTGTTGACAGCGATGCGGACGAATTTTTGGATGCCCTGTAACCCTTTTATACTTGTACATATTTATTTCTATTATAGTTTTGTAGTTTGTAAATAATTAATATTTTGATTAAATAAAGGTTCTATAACTCCTGTAAACATAGACACGTACAGTCAGCATAATAAAAAACAGTCCACATTGAAATCGATCATAATTAGCCAAGCAATTGAATAGGAATTGTTAATTAACTTTTCTAGTAAAAAACAACGTAACTCTTAAGGCCAGCGCACACCATCATCGGCATCAAAGAGGATTTCCTTCGGGGCCACATTAACATTGGAATCTGTATCTTGTTACAACTAGCTACGTATGAATTTACGTTGGGTAAAGATAAAATGCCTTGCGGTGCCGTCTCCGCTTCTCGATCTATTGAGCGAACTAAGACTTGGCTCAAGCTAAGTACATTAGCGCTACATCCGAAAATAAGCCTTGTTGTTAAGTTCATATTCCTACGAGCGACTGTCACCAAACGTGATAAACGTGAAACGTGAATATGAACATTAACTTAATACCAATGAAGTTCATTTTTGTATAAAACGCTACTGTAATTTGCTTAAGTCAATGTTCTTATTCCCTACAGATAAACAGACAGCTAAACAATTACTAGTATATAATTAATTAAAGCTATATGTGTCTATGCACTATGTATGCATTGTGTATCATCTATAAAGTACATTACATAAGCAAGATAATGACAGATAACGATACTCGTGCCGCGTCTAGACATGCGATTGACATAATTAATTGTACCGGTGGATCTTATGGCATGTTTATAAGGGGAGAGTTTCTTGCCTCGAAAACAGAATTATTGAAAGAAAAAATACTAACTGACTCACACTAGATATACTGACTGGCTGGCTGGACTGTCTCGTTGGTCGAGTGGTAGCAAGCGCGACTGCTGAGCATGAGGTCCTGGGTTCGGTTCCCGGGTCGGGCATAGATTTATTTAGTTATGCCATCAGGAATTTCTTAGTAGCAGCCACGGAGTCTGGATTTGTGCCCGGTGGATGGCAATAGGCTCGCCCCCTATGACATGGGACTTAAACATAATTGCCGAATTTTGGGTGTAGGTACTATTAATGTAACATCTCTGCCTAACGCTTCGGATATTATAGGCGTGATGTTAGATAAAAATATTACTTACTCGTATAATTTAAATTACCTTGGTTGTGCCTTGTCAGCGTCAGCGTTAGTGTGCCTTTTCAACTATAGACCTCGAATTTTAATTCTGGTCTCCTTACTAGTGTCATTACGTGACGTCGATGTATGTATGTATGTATATGTTAATATTTATAACATGACGGCATTATTAATGACTAAATAAGTGTTCGTGTATTCGATCAATTTATAAGTATAGTTTTTTTTTTTAAAGAAAACTGCCCCACACTAGGAATTTCTCCTGTATCGTGGGTGCGTTTACAAACATTTTTTCCGTGCGGGAATCGAATCCGAGACACGCAGCGCAGCAGCCAACCGCTCAGCCACTGCGCCAACCGTGCCGTCATCAATTTGTGAGCATCTATCCCTTTTTGCTCCACGTTATTATAGTTGAGTAGCGCTTTCAAAAACATGTCTCCTTAGAAAATGCAAATCTATATTGCAGCTACCGAAGTAAAAGCTACCATCAAATAAAACTTAAAAGTTACTGGCCCATTTAAAAAATAATTCCTTCGTTCCTTTTGCAACAATGTTGACTTTGTTCCTGTAGCTAAAGCCTTCTGCCTGTCGATGGGGCCCTGGTACTTCGTAGAATTCATTTGCTTCAATTAGAACCAAAACCACGACTCGGTGCCTCCAAATCCCTTCCCAACCGCTTCCCAGTGCTGCTTTCCTAGTACCTACCAAAGTAAACAATGTTCATATGCAAATGAAATCGGGTAATTTAATTTATCTTTTGATTTAATCAATGTGTAATATTGACGTTTGTGGTTACTACCGTGGAGCCACATTTTTAATGTACAGCTTGGCAAAAAAGAGTGACGCGGTGACAGTTGGAACTAATATCGATGATTGTGGTTACTTGTCAACTGCAACTGCTAGTACATTCTGTGTCAACAGTGCGTATATCTTAGTGGTTTTTCATAGATTTTTAAAAATTATCAACTTTCCTTGCGTAATTAACTATTTAAAATGAATAAAACTATTCGAAGCAGTGGCAGTGGCGACCTCATTTATTCCACACTCTTTTTTGCCAAGCTGTACTTTATGTCAACTAACTATTTTTGTCATAGAAGATTGTGTGCGTTTTGTTTGCGATTGCTTTAAAACCTCTATAGAGTCGTAAAAATACCATGTTTTATTTATACAGAGATAATTTTATCTATTATCCGTATAAATATCTACTGTGATTTATTGAATGGCGTAAATATTCAAATCAATATCTTTATCAAATCAATTTCCATACTTGCATTTTATGAATAAAGTAATTGACAAATAAATAATAATCAATTCGATCAGTGCAGTGTGATGAAATAAATCATTAATATAACCGATTGCTGTTGAGAATAAAGTTATTTTTTTTTACTATCATCATAACAATTTAATTATTAACCATATTTAGGCAATATGGTTTTACTTATTTTTGGTAACTTAATAAACGTATAAAAAGCTAAAATAAAAAGTTTTCTTTCGATGTATTGTTTTAATAATAAATGAGTACATAACCAAATTTTAAATACTTACCACGATTTATTTGATGATGGTACTTACAGTTATTTATTCACTAGCTGTTGCCCGCTACAGAATTATTTTTGTAAAATAAAAGTAAGCCTAAGTTACTCCTTATAACATCAGCTATCCGTCATTAAAAGTCGCGTCAAAATCGGTCCAGCCGTTTCGGAGATAAGCCGGAACAAACAGACAGACAAGATTTTATAAAAATGTGTATTTGTTAAAAGTACCGTATAATACTTTCCTGAGCACTAAGCAAACAGCTATTATTTTGAAATTACAAACAGACACTTCAATTTTTTTTTATAGATAGGAAACCTAGGACAGCTAAACTATTCCAAGTCTGGAACAAATCCGTAGGAGGATGGTCGATGGAACTATTCAATTTGCCTCCTCAGCGCGCCAATAAAGAGTGAACGGAGTAAATTCACTCAGGAGGTGCATAAAACTTGCTTGTTACTGAACTTTACTTGGGCAAACAGATTCGCAGTAAAAACTGAACTGGCTATAAGGCAGTGGACACTCGAGAATTGTTACAAAAAATTACATAAAGTTATTATGTACTAGCACTTAGCCGTATATTTGCTACTAGCATTAAACCCGCGACTTCGTCCGCAAAAATTGTGATAGCTCGGCTAATATGCAAAACATAATTATAATTTATAGCCTTTAACACCCACGAATAATGTAGCTTTCTGCCAGTAAAAGAATTGTTAGAATTGGATCATTAGTTCCAGAGATTACCCCCTACATAGAAACTTCTTTGTAATATTAGTATAGATTTAGTTCTGCAGGTCATTTTTAAGTCGGCCGTTCTCCTGCAACTGCAGCTTTACAAATAACTTTGACGCGTGACCAAATTCACACCTAAAACCGCCATTTTGTTTTTTCTACTACATATTTATACCTTCAGCGCCTCGTGTTAACGTCGTCCGAGCACAGATTTTAATCGCTATACCCACTGAAGACGCTTTCATTGTGAGAGTTATACAATGTCAGTGTCCAAAGAGCCCAAAAGCTTGCACTTTTGAGGACCTAAAAAACGCCACTGATGCCGCGATTGGCGTGATCACGTAGGGCTCAAGGTATTTTATTTATTAAGGGGAAGCGCCAGGGTAGCCCGCGAAATTAATGTTTTTTTTTTAATCCCATTGAATAACTTTTTTATGAAATAGTCATTCAATTATTAAAAAAATAACTTACAGGGTTGTATTGATGATTTTGATGATATTAATACGTACGTGTTACGGTCGGAAATCATATTTTGTTCAACATCAGCTTGACAGTGGCCGTCAATTTGGAAAAACCGGCCAAGTGCGAGTCGGACTCGCGCACGAAGGGTTCCGTGTTCCGTACCATTATCTATAAAAACGGCAAAAAAATCATATCTGTTGTATGGGAGCCACCCTTGATATTTTTTTTTTCATTTTTAGTATTTGTTGTTATAGCGGCAATAGTAATACATCATTTGTGAAAATTTCAGCTTTCTAGCTATCACGGTTTATGAGATACAGCCTGGAGACAGACAGACAGACAGCGAAGTCTTAGTAATAGGGTCCCGTTTTACCCTTTGGGTACGGAACCCTAAACACGAAGGAAATTTTGAATTTCGCGGGCTACCCTGGCGCTACCACCTTAAAAATGTTTACTGCCATTCGTTTCGAAAAGAAGATTGTCATTTTGATTCGATACGTCTTGAAAAGTGAGCGAGCTAAATAGTCTAGAATATCACTTCTGTTCTTCTGGTCTATGGTACTCGTACATAATAAAATATGTTCGTGTTGCATGAAAAGTAAAGGAAAAATAAAGATCGTACAGCAGTTACGATCATAGCACTTTCTCCAGTTCTAGAATGTAAGTAATATTCCTGCAATTAGGCACGTTTCTGATTAATGTTTGAGCAAGTTAATAAATTATACCGTTTATAAATGTGATTAACTGCCTGTCCATCAGTTGCAATACTAGTAATTAATACTGTTTCCAATATCATGAATCTTAAATGTAACTTCTGTGTTAGGCACGATAATCGTTTTACATATTACTAGGTGCTAATATAGACTGGTTCCTCTGTTTTGGGGTTTGGCGAAATACACAATGGCAATGCCGTTCATTTTGACAACTGCATTGCGTTGGCGAGTAGCTGAATTTATAAAACAAATGCAGAATAGGATTTCTTTCAAACTCCATCGAATTGTACCTACTAGAAACTGCAATATAACACACTAGCGGTTAATCCCGGCTTTGTACGGGTGCCTATGTTACTCAGGGTGAATGTAGCTTTCCAATGGTGAAAGAATTTTTGAAATCGGCACAGTTGTTTTTGAGTTTATTCATTACAAACATACACAGACACAAAAATACAAATTCTTTATAATATTTGTACAATTAGGGTGCTGGTCTAAATAATATAATTTTATTCGATACAAACAGTGAAATAAGTTATCGAAACCATTTTTCCTCTGTGCTTTGTATCATTTATCGTAAACCTAACAACGAAAACAGTTTGGCCTAACTAAATTAAAGTAAGCCAATATTAGGTTAGAGAATCACATAAAATATTGGCCATAAAGATGTGAGCCAAATGTTTTTAATCAGTGCTCGTTTAATCGCGCTTGGGTTTAATCGTTTTTATAACGAAACTGTGCTAAATTACAATGGCAACAGCGCCGCGGAACCCGAAATGATCAGGGACCATTTATTGTTGATTTTGGAGCAGAACGACCATAAAGTTTTTTTGTTAGATTGACGAAACGAAACGTCGTGTTTTGTAATATTTTTCGTTTTTCTTTATTAAGGCCGCTGATGAAGGGCTGCGGGACTGTTCGAAAGAGATACCGCACCGCGGCCCTGGAACATAAAGGGCAAAAGAAGGAACATGGGTGGTTTTAAGTCAGTAAAAGTCTGACACTCCCTTCCGCTCCGCCAAGCGCGGGAGGAGTCATTTGATGATTTCCCATCCGAAAAAAAAAAGCCCGCTGATGAAATTGAACGTGATGTACTTATCACGTTAAAGCACCTGTCAGTGTCGTTATTTTCACAACAATGATGACACTGACAGCTCTTGAAAGCAATTCTTCTTTTCTGTCTCTTAAGATACAGGATACCCTAGTTTAAGAGACAGAGTTTAATCTATTGTGTACAGATTTCCGAAGCATCCAAATGTCTAGTATAGTGTTCTCTAACATGAATTCAAAATTGTAAACTTATTATCTGTATTTTTGGGAAATAAAGATATTTATTATTATTATTATTATTATTCTCTGATGAGTTAAGATCTTTTGAGCGCGATCAACAAATTAAAACTGCGATCAAGAGCAGTCAGTCACCATTGCTGTGGAATATTGACTTTTATGACCACTCTTAGTTACCGACTTTTTATTTCAATGTAATTAAATTAATTAAGTAAAACTACCCTATTATGGATCCATCAAATGTAAATTCGAATATTGCAGTCAAAGATTTTGATCCCATGAAGCTTCATACAGGGAGACGATTGATTTTGGCGATTCAACTATCTTTTCGGATAGTGTTACAGAAAAGAGATGTAAGCTTCCTGAACGAAAACTTTCAATTTTATCTAAAGCTCTACTAAACTTTGAAATCACTTGTTGATTTTTAATGTGTGCAGTTTTTTTTTTAAACTGCTTAATATGGAGACGTCGCAGATCTTCAAACTTTAAAAGAATTGAAACTTACATCCACAATACTGTCCTATTTGACCCAAAGGTTGACTGGTAGAGAATGCCTTGTGGCATTAAGTCCGCCTATGTACTACATGTACTCTTACTACTGCTACATGTACTCTTGTACATGAAGCTTAAATAAATAAATTAACTTTACATCTACTCAAAGAAAGTACTTTTCCGTAAATGGACCGGGGGTGAATGGGGGGGTTGATTTAATATAAGGTGCCCTTCGAAAAAGTAAGAGTTTTTGAAGAGAAATTGCCAAACATTTCCACTTTCCCACACAACCCTGATATGATTTACGGACGCCCACAGCCACGCACTAGCAGAAACACACGAAAAAATAGTCCAACGTTGGCATGGTCCTGGAGTTACAAATCAAACAAAATATATTGCTTATAAAAGTGCAACAAGTATTCGAAATGCACACATATCCAGCCTGTACGTATCCCCACTTGCTTTTATAGACCATAAACTGTGTTTACGACTGTCAGGATAATACCCATCCGGCTAAAAGGGTTTCGACCACTCCGCAAACTTATAGATATATACAGCGATAATTAAAAATGTCTGACAACAAATGCAGTTTAATCATTGTTGTTCCAAGGGTGGAAAATTTGAGCAAACACTCGGTAACTGTGTTGGACTTCTGTGTTGAAAGATGGATGTGTTTGTATCGTTTTTGTTGCTGTCATTATTTCCTAAGTCTGGTATAATACTGCCAGGTATCCTCACTGCTCAGTCTCTGAATTATTATACTTATCTGTATACTTCTTTTAGCATAGTTTTAACGCATAGTAAAATAGAAGCGTAGATACGCCGTCTCTATCATCGTCTGCTGCTCTGAATTCTCCTTTACTTCTCGGTCTTTGCGTATTACCTGCATGGATATCATGCTTGAGGTAAGGAAAATAGCCCGCCACTAACATTTTGTCCAATCTCTAAATTCTGAAAAGTTTTCGTAAAGACTCCTTTAATTTCTGCCAAGTGTCTCAACTTGGAACACACCTGCCACACCCTACTAAACGTATTGATCTCAATTTTGAAAATAAAAGATGTGATTAACTGCGAAAAAAGTCATTAGAAGAAAAGATTAACAACATAAATGAGTATTATAACAGGGATCCATTGCGGTGCTCCATTTGTTTTCCCCGCCACAACAATGGCATATCGGTGTACGTAATTATATGTCTGCAAGCCATTTATGAGTTACGTGGCGCATAAATGTGACTTATCTTACGATAAAATGTTCTCATTTTAACGCCGACGCTCTCCCTTTGTACGTGTTTGCCTCCATCCATTAAATTCATCGCCGCCACTCACTAGAACAGTAAAAGTCACTCGAAACCTCGCAAGTCCTTACAGATCTTACGTCGCTAAGTTTAAGTTAACCATCCCTAATAAAACCGATGCGTTGCTCGCCAAAACCCCATTCGATACATCCAGGAGAGGATCATAAACGCCCCTCACTACATGCGAGGCCAAAAAAGTGCAAAAACAAATAGCTTCATATATAATTATACAAGAAATAAAACGCGCGTTTATTACTGTGTGGTTTATTCGTTTTATGACCTCCCAGGATCGCATTGGATAGACGTCAGTTGGGAGCCTAGACGTCGTAAATAAGTATGAAATATGATAATTGCGAAATTCTTCAATATATTACGATTTAAACATTGATGATTCGCCTGACGTTTTGTAGGGCCATAACTCGGGTGTTCGTGGAACATGCGCGCGCGCCGTCTTGCTCGCACCACCTAACGCACAAAGCCTTTTCGAGACCATCGATATTGTGTTTCACGCACTCAATATTATTTTTGTTTGCTTTTTAAATGCCTGTATTATAAATGATATTAGTTTTGCGCTCTAATGTTACTTGAACCTCGTAATTTATTATGAAATATGTTTATTAGCCGTCAAATTAAGTTAAATGATGACTGAGAAACAACTGATCACTGGGAATGCAGGACATGTATTTCCTAAGGCATGAATTAGTTCTTGAAGCAATGGCTTTTGTCGTGTTGTCCCAATGAAAGCGACTTTTATTACGTTAATATGCAGTCAGTGTGAAACGTCTGAATATAATCAGCCACTGATTACCTGTAAAGATTGTCAAGGATCTACAAATGACAGCCAGGAACAACGGCTTAGCGTGCTTTCTGAGACACGAAGGGAACTCGATACGTAACGGATGCTCACTTGTCCACAGACAGACCTCACCCGTGCTTAACCTTGAAGATCGACCCGTGCGGCTGTTAATATTTAGCAACGAGCCAAAACTAGAACAATAAAAAAAACTCATTAAATAACTACAAAAACCGAACCACATCTAACCATAACATCGACGCAAGATTTAATTAATCAACTAACGCGACATTTGCAACATTAAGCCTTACTACTTACGATAAGGACATACTAATTATATTTTTACGATCGTGTACGCAATTAGCATGGGACACGGTGATTGATGCTGTCTTGCGATTATGCGATTAAAAGTCGCAGCAAATGACGTGTGACGGTATAGTGCACAACATTGATTAAAATATCGTACCGTGTTTACATTATAAGGTGAGATTAGGTCTTTTATGACTGCTGGAATTATAACGGTCTTGTAATTTAACTGATGTTGTTGTTGTTGTGAGATTATGAGAGTACTTAGATGCGTGTGCGCAGGGCCGGCAAGCATACTGATACTGTTAGCCTGCGTCATCCCAATGCTGGGTAAAGGCTCATGAATTCCAGTTGTGTCTATCCAGGGCCAATGTGGACCACTCGTCGTTGGTTTTGTCCAGTTTGTCCCGCCATCTTCTACCAGATCTGCCGCGACGCCTTCTGGCTGTGTCAGGGTTCTAGAAAGTGGCTAATTTGGTCCACAGCTCATTGGGCATGCGGCAGACGTGGCCAGTCCAGTCCGACTTCAGCGTAGCGGCTTATTGAGCAACATCACTAATTCGTGTTTTGGAGCTGCGTAAAACCGACCGTGCGGTTAGTTTGATGGCAAGCATAGCAAAAGCATAATCAGCCTCTAATGTTCCCACTGCTGGGACCCACGCCTCCTCTCTATGAGAGGTGAATGTGCTATAAATCCAACGCTTTCCCAGTGGAGTAAATAGATCTGTTTCATTAGGCGTTGATGAAACTGTTCAAGATATCTGACGAGATTGGTAGAGCTGTGTTTTATTTTGTGAGATTTTGATTCCACGTGAAGTATTTGAGTCTCAGTAATAGGACCTTTTTTATTGGCTTTCATTTCTTTTTGATTTCCTTGTTGAGTAAATGCTCAAAACCAAGCTTCCATTCGGCAGTATAGATAAAGTCAAGGTCTTTAAACTGTCTTTTGTTTCGTGTCGAATTTCTACTCACGTGGTCAGTGGACTGCAGATAATATGTAGTTTCTTCTTTGAATCGATGATTCCCATATTATAACCAGAACGTAGCCACGCCATGACAGTGTCCTCGCAAATGTCTTTCATAGTGCAGATGCGACTGCACAGGGAGTATGTCAAAAGGTAAGGCATCGTGTGTAGTATGACCACAGTCGCAGACGGAACAACGGAAACTAAACTGGAATCTGCTAACAGCGCTAAGTGACCATGCGTTACTCACTCGTCTAATTATGTAATTGTGCTTCATCATCATGGATGATGATATCCACAGCCATGAATTCACCCACTGCTGAGTATACGCCTCTCTTTCCTTCTGCCAATCTCCACGTTCCTGTGCCAGCCTCATCCAGGTTTTTCCCTCGATGGCAACTATGTCGTCTGCCCATCTCGCCGCCGGACGACCCACATTTCTTTTCCCCGTTCTTTGACGCCATTCGGTGACAGCCTTAGTTCACCTGTCATCCTTGCTTTATTTTTCTTCAAGGTGGTTATTTTTAGGGTTCCGTACCCAAAGGGTAAAACGGGACCCTATTACTAAGACTTCGCTGTCTGTCTGTCTGTCTCCATGGCTGTATCTCATAAACCGTGATAGCTAGAAAGCTGAAATTTTCACAAATGATGTATTACTATTGCCGCTATAACAACAAATACTAAAAATTAAAAAAAAAATATTAAGGGGGGCTCCCATACAACAGATATGATTTTTTTGCCGTTTTTATAGATAATGGTACGGAACCCTTCGTGCGCGAGTCCGACTCGCACTTGGCCGGTTTTTTTTCTTTCACATTTCATCACACCTTTAGTGGCGATACTTCAAAGTTCAAACGAGCCTAAAAGCTTGGCTTGCTCTTATAACTTATTACTCTTCATGATGGTAGGGTTTCTGAACAGTCTGCTTGCCCAAGGGGCTTGCCGTATTGTTGGCCCCTAAGCACGCCATTGCACCTTCATATAGTATCATATGTCTATTTTATGCACATATTAATAAGATGTAGATTCGTAGTGTTTCTCAGAAGTATTGTGTCAACGGAAATGTCACCTTGCCTCCATATCGCCAAAAATTTAGGAAATTTTAATTGATAAAACGTACTCTTTGCCAATGACGTTCGCTTAACAACAATGTAGATACAAGGATCAGTAATTTTTACACTTCTTGACCTACAGATAAAGCGACCTGATAAAATTTGTGCAATGCATAATAATATCTTATCTGACTCAATTGACGTGAGGATATGAGATATCAGGCATTTATTTTGGTTATATTATAAAAAAAATAAACAATAAATGCAAATAAATGATTTTGGCTTCTTTTAGGATGAAATTCAGAATTTTCAGGACCTAGGCAGGGCCAAGCACGGAAATTCTGGGGTCCAACCTGAAGTCAATAGGCAGGAGCTATTCTGCAATCATTGGGAAACTCATCTCCTGTCTCCTATTTATTATGTATGCCTTACACAATATAAGACAACGCTAGCAAAATACCAACAACAACCAACCACCACCACCAAGCAACCTACACCTCAACCAGCTTATCTATGCAAGCGGGAAAAACAAAGAACAAAAATAAATGCACCAAGTTTGACATATCGATGCATTTTTGCTTGACAAGCAGCGCCACCTTGAACTGAAAACTTTAAGTGGTCATACTAGGTATATCTCCTTGCAATAGCCAAACAGTTGCTATCGGTTATAGTGTACGTGACGGACTTGGCAATTCCTCCCTGACACTAGGCATAACATTTTTTCTATGACTTGATAGATTTTCTATATTATCTTGAATTTATTTGCTAGTTCTCGGCTAGTACAATTTAGTTGTTGTGCTTTGTTTGTAAGCTGGGGTTGTTTGCTGTGCTGTTTCTCAAGGGTCCACGAAGAAGCAAATAACTAGCAATTACAACCCACTAAGTATAGGTCGAAACTGCATCCATCCGAAGACAAAACGATAAAGTTGTAATATCAGCTCGAATTCTTCAACAACAATGACATTAATTAACACATTTACTGATAAAAGGTGTCTTCCGGACAAAATGTATTCGTTTAGTGATCAAGACCCGCAATGAGTCAGATAAACGATTAGTTGCCAATATTGCTCTGCTTTAAATAAAACGTAACCTTATTCTTATTATTTATTGCACACAAAATAAAAAAAATAGACATACAAATAGCAATAATATAGCTTGTGTACCAATGATGAGCTTAACCCAGAATTGTGTTTCTTGAAGGTTTATATCATATTGGCTTTTGCGCAATAATGGCAGAAAATATTCCACAAAAACCTTTTTGAAATAGTCAATGACACTCGGGGATAGCTTCCCAATAGTCAATGAATTTTCGGAATCGGATCAGTAGTTGCGAAGAAAACCCTACATCCAAAATTAAAACTTTACCTACCTGTTTATAATCAGTATAGAAGTATAGATGCCATCTCTTAGATATGCTTCTTCTCTACTGCTCAAGTTCTGTCAATATTGTGCTTTTATTTACTTGTCATCTTTCGTGGTTTGCTCTTCTAAATGCCACTTTAATTTTAGTTTGACTGTCAGTTCTGCGAAGCCAACCCTGTCCTTCGCAATGCAGAACAGTTGTTCAGCGTCTTACTGGTGCTATAATTTAAGTCTCAAATTATAACATCACATTATCCATCGAACAATTTATTGGCTAGTACTTGATATTAATACTGTGAGTGAACATTAAAATGAAGTTGGACTGACTGACCATGGATGATACCGAAACCTTGCGTGAAAGTACTAGATGTTATTGCGAAGCATATGGCTTAGGCATAATATACAATGACCATCACCACTTATTACTGTGAAATTATACATACAATATAATTTCAATTAAATGTAGAATTCACTTAATTTCTGGAAGAGGTTTGTGTCTCATTGTAAAAGGCCACAGAGCGACATATGGAATTGAAATTAAAGTTCGGTAAAAATATAATTGGTATCATCAATGAACAGTTTAATTGAACGTTTCTCAAAATAATTATTTTGCCCTACGGTCAGTTGCGTCCCCTTCTCTTCATTAGGTTCTAGTACTTACGTAAACAGGTGGCAGAGTATCAAAAGGCAATACTAAATACTTGAATTAAAAACCGATTGTGGTCCCAGTTCGCCACCGGTTGGTTGGACATATAGAATGATTCGTTGACTGTCTCAACTGTTTTGATGGGCCCCTATGTGAGCCCAAATGGTAGGGGTATTCTTGAGTGGAGACAAGTATGCCGTCCTCAGGTTGTCAGAGCGATAAGAGTTGCCGAGAATCGAGTTGATTGGAGAGCCTAATGTGATCATTCAAAGCTAAGATTTGTATTTGCACTCGATGTTAATATTATCTTGTCTAGCAACACGAACATCTTATCCATAAACAAGTAAGGCTGACAAGATAACCTAATTTACGATGTAATTGTAAACAAATCGCTGACAAATGGTTGCTGCTTGGACTTGATTATAAGCTTGAACTTTGTTAATTTAGGGTCAGAACTCAGATATTAATAAATACAATTTATAGGCAGACAAGGTAACGTATGTGTGGTTAGGGCATTACCTTTTAAGTCAGCCTATCGCATCGTCCAATCTTGGACATAAGCCTCTCCCAATATGCTCCACAACATCCTGTTCTCCATCTCAGCTTTGCCTGCTATATGACATTGTTGTGAATTCTACCGATGATTGTAGGCCAAATAAGGTAGTCAGGTACTCGAAAGTTTATAAAACCTTGCCTTATCCCAATTTGTGATTGGTGCTGCACGTCTTCCTCTGCCATAGGTACTAGAGTAGTCTAATTATTCCTCTATTCAGTGGTAAACCCCTAGTCATATCTTTGGCACAATCCATCCATGGTTTCTTTGGATTCCCGTACTTGTATCCAATCCGCTTTCAAACTACTGTCACGGCATGATCCTTATTTTTCTGCACCACATTCAGCCCCTCAAAATGATATGGCATACCTTAATTCACCACCCCCAAGACCCTTCTGGGATATGGTGGTCGGTGCGAAATTTTCGCAGAATGTGTAATAATAAAAATAAATTAAAAATTACAGTGGGCTCGCCTACCGCGGTGGTATGAAACCCTTCATGCGGGAGTCCGTCTCGCACTTGGCCGGTCTTTTTTAAGTCTTAGCCTTTCCTAAACAAAATTTATCTCCGCCGAAAGTTCGTGAATTCGTGATTGATACAATTAGGAGGGAATTCATGTCCGGGTCACAAAAAATAAAAACCTGATGTCCCCAACCCCAATTTTATCAAGAACACATACACGAAGTACATTGATCGTTAATTTCATCGAAAAAAAAGTTTCAGCTCCCAGCTCCACCAGCTTGTACCTCAATGAAAACGAGTAAGCTTACAATGGCCACAATCATGACATGGCAGGCATCTTACTCAATGCGCATTTAGTCGAGCTTACACATTTATTTAAAAAATACGTTCTCGTGATGTTTTGTTAAAGAGATAAAAGTGAAATTTCGTGCTGAACGGAGATGTTTCAAATGTATGGAGCCCCGGCCAGGTCTTTGTACCTACACTATACTCAAAAATTGAACACATATAAAACAGTTTTTAAATATCTAATTACTTCGCCAAGTTACAAAGTTCGCTTTGTTTGGTGATAAACCACAAGAATATACGTTTGAAATTGCAACACAACAAAACTCTTAATTTCGGTAAGCTGTCATGTTTTGCTTCAATGACTGACCACACAGGAAAGCCTCCAAACTTATATAAACACCCGTCCGTGACGCCCGAAGGCTCCACCAGCTGTGAAGCTCCGGTCAAGAGCTTATTAACTCTAAATAATGGTCCAATGACTATTATCATGCGTTCCAAAGCGTAATAAGTATTATTATACTAAATTCCTGAATGTATGCACGGCGATCAAGCTATACACAACCAGTTTATGCAGATCTCTCATTGTATTGGAAATCTTTACAAAGCGAGGCCATGTTGTACTGGGAATGTATAGCTTGATGTGTCGCTATGTGTACACCGACTTTGCATCAATGTTTTCATTGACCACCTCACTGAATAACAATTTATTTTTGAAGCCGAACCGAAATCTGATCTGTTCAGTCAGATTCCCTTTTAATTGTGTACGGTCGGTATGAGGACATTTGGCAATTCTGATTTTTGTTGTTGTCTTACAACTTTCGAGATATCGAATAGATTTTTTAAATTAAACGACTTTAACATGATTAATACATTTTTGGCCGTTACTGACTTAGCTAGCCTTACTAAATCCTCTTCCTTATTTTATTACCTGGAATAGCATTGCTCCTCTGTTCCTAATCTGACGCAAATAATAACAAATACTCCAGCTATCCAGCTAGTTCCAAATCGACATACATCAGCTACGTCCCACGATATAATTCACTAAAGTAAGGAGTTGTTTTAAAAGCGTAATCATAGAAATGCACATTGCACACTTCCAAATCTTGATGGCTGACTTTCGACTTCCGTTTCACCCCTAGCTATCGAAATAGAGAAAGTTACCAACTCTAAAACTGCTGCGCGGTACACTTAGTACATCAATCAGAATAGTAATATAATATTATAGTTTATGAAACTAAAAAACATGCTTTAGAGTTACGTCATTTTATTTCCCGTATTATTACATATCATGGGAATTCATAAAAAATAACGAGTCCACCATCGTTGGGAGTCCGCCATATTGGATTTAAAATGATGTGACTTAGCTAACCATGCATTGTCATCCAAACTACAGATGTATGTAAAATTTCAGCTCAATCGGAAACCGAGAATTGGGGCAAATATAACTTTTAAGATTTATTTTATATAATTACAGGTGAATCTAATAATAGCGTGTTAAAAAAAAAAACAATTTTCTCCACCAATACAATAGTATCTCCGAAGAACTACTTACATCCAAATAATGCGCCTCCAGGCTTCAATAACCCTCGATCCGCGGCTCACGGAACAAGTGACACCGAGGTGTTTTACAATGCAAGAGTACGTATCCAATTTTGATGGAATTCGACAAACTCAATTTCCTCTCCAAATAGGTTATGGCGACATTGGGTCACTAGATATAATTGTGGTGGGACTGTCCATGCAAATCCCTTTGCACAAAGTTTTAGAACAAGGAAATATCAACTGTATGTTGCGGTCTTGGGGGTTTGTTTTCGGTTTTGCGTTTCTCGGTCAAGGACGCAGACGTCGGGATGCAGAATGAGATATTGTATGATTGTCATGTAGTGTTGTTGTGTTGTTTATTTCTATCAGTGCTTACTAACACAGTCGTAAGTTTTACTAACAGTCTTTGAGTCTTCTAATTATTTTCTATTACGTACCATCATCATATCAGCCTGGAATCACCAACTGCTGGGTGGCTGGCTAGGCCTCCTCTTTTTTCACTTCCCGGTTCTGTGCGTCCTTTTATCAACGAGCTTTAGGACGGCCCCAGTTTCTTTGGCCTAACCTTGGCCACCACTCGGTCAAAGCCTTGCTCCATCGGCCATCTCATAGATGTCCTGCCCAGGTCCACTTGAGGCGCACCGGCCGGTCCCCGACCTCGTTGACTTTCGTCTGATGGCGGATTTCGGTGTCACGCACTCGATCTAAGCGGGTTATGCCGAGCATGGCTCGCTCCATGGCCCTTTGTGCCACTTGTATTTGGTGGACAGTCTCTTTTGTGAGCGTCCATGTCTCGGCACCGTAGATTATTGTTGGTTGAAAAGGTGGGCTTTTTTGGCACTGAGGGATCTCTTTGGGCCAAATTGGTATATACAGTGGGATTGTGTCAATTTTCAGAAAAATTGTAGGGGAACCTTATCACTACAGGTCTCGTTATTTTCACGTCTAGCAATTCAATTGCCACAAGTTTCCAAGGTTCTTCCTTGTTTATAAAGAAGTATTGTCTTCAGTTTTTAGTGCTTCAAGTAGAATTACATGAAATAGAAAATACAATGTTGCGTGATTGACTTGCAGGTGGTTTAAGTGTTTGTACCATTTTTAGTGCTTACTAACATGTTTTTTAAATTAGTAGATAGTTGTTATTTAAGCTTTATGTCCGATACCAATAACACGAGGCAAAACCAACGTAAATTCTTACGTAGTTAGTGGTAATAAGACACAGATTCCAATGTTCAATCCCGCGAAGGGGGGTCGATCTCTAAACATAACTATGAATCTGACTAGGTGGAAGGGACACCGACGCTAAAACGGTTACCACGTATTCAATACCTCATTCTGAACCCCCCCCCCCACATAGAAAATTTACATCAGCAATTAAAAAAAAACAGCTGTTTCCTACAAAAGTGCAATACTCACGGTCAAATGGAACAGCTGATTTTTTTTAATTGGTGGGGCTCAGGATGGTGTACTGAATACTTGGTAATCGTTTTAGCGTCGGTGTTCCTTCCACCGTGTATATAGGAATTTCAAAATGGTGCAATAATAATAATGCTCTCCTTAGGCGGTTGGATCAAGGGCCTGATTCAGAAGGCAGAACTCCTCGACACGGCTCGCATTGTGAGGAGGTTCCTGTCTCTGGAGCCCTAACCACCGGTAGCTTGGACCCTGCTCCCGGCGGACCACTATTTTTATATTTTTAAATGTTTTTCTGACAAATATTTAAAAATATGTAAAATGTGTAGATAAATAAATAAAGAGAATAATAATAATAGGAGACAGGAAAAAGTTTACGTAGTACCGATAGTAGTCGTATAACGTAACGTAGTGGAACGTTACGTTACGTTATAACCAATCACCTCCACTATAGCTTCAAATTAATAGAACTCAAGGACTCTATCTATATTCGCGGGCCTGTGGACGGTGAGTAATGGGCTAGCTCGCCGTCCGTCCGTCGTATGACGACGGGCAGGCCGTGTCGACGGCGCGTTCGTGTTCCACGCGCGCCTCAAAGAGTTGTCAGCAAACGAGAGGCGCCCGCAAGGGCCGATGCCTGCCAGGGCTGCGGGACTGTTCGAAAGAGATACCGCGGCCCTGGAACATAAAGGGCCAAAGAAGGAACATGGGTGGTTTTTAGTCAGTAAGAGTCTGACACTCCCTTCCGCTCCGCCCAGAGCGGGGGGGGGGGGCATTTGACGATTTCCCACTCACCAAAAAAAAAAGGACTCTATCTATATTACACTCCAAAAAGCCGCAATTTTAAACACCTGCAGAATAGTAAGGAAGTTCATACAAATCGAAGAAAACGAAATTTGTCCCCACGACTCACACACACACACGCTACGTTGACTTGGTACAGGCCCGATAACGTAGCTAAAACCAGCTAAAGCAGAGCTAAGAAACAATATAATATGTTTTCCCTAAATAATAATAATTCATTTATTGGCATAAACAATAATGTTCAGACATAAGTTTAAATTTTGTCACCTAGTTTTGTTGAACGGGATTTCTGCGTATTCCTAATAAACATCCAAGTTACCAAGACATTTATTAAGTTTCCATTAAAGCACGTTAATTTACGACCACCTTAAAGATAATTTTAATTACTTGTCACTTAATCTGTGGTAAAAAAGTCGAATCGCGTATCTGCGGTGGGTCCTAATGTTAAGTAAAAAACTGTTTCTACCTCTGAAGGTCCAATTTTTATTTTACGACCCATAAATTTTAGCTAAAATACGTCATATTGTGGGAAAATAAACTAATTTGTATGTAATTAAGAGCCCGTCAATATTGTCATAGAGTTATATTAAAATTAATGTTAATTCTTTTTTTTTGAGTATCGTCTCGCAAAACGACTAGAAACAAAACAGTCAAAATATTAAAAAAACCTTAGTAATTTTATTATGCCGCAACGGGTTTAACGCATCGTTTTAATTAAAAACTACGTTTATATCAATAATGATTGAATGGTTTTAAACCCGTTTGAAATGTAGTTTTCTGTTGAGCATACAAGTTAATCGATTTTTGCTTTCAAAATCTGCCGTGCTGACGATACGTAAACATGAAATAATGTCGCAGCTAATTAATTTTAATTTAACAATTATTTATATGCAACAAACACTGTAAACGTCTTGAAACTAATTAATATCGTATCTATAACAAATCATCACTATCAACCTCTTTATCCCAATTCATTTGGGGTCGGCGTAGCATGTCTTCTTCTTCCATACTTCTCTATTACTCGTCATCTCATCAGACACCTCCTTTCTTGCCATATCATGCTTTACACAGTCCATCCATCGTTTCTTTGGTCTTCCTCTACCAGTAGCGAAGGGTCAATTTTTGTAAGAGGTAAGCCGGACTTTTAATGTGATTATATCATTTGTCTATAGAATACTGACTGTGCCATATTTTAAAAGGAAGCCGGTAGGAATCGAGTCTTTATGGAACCTTCGCCACTGTCCTCTACTCATATAGCCATCCACATTCATGCTCAAAACTTTCCTCACGACATTTTCCTCATTCCTCCGCATCACATGCCCATACCACGACAACCAATTACCACACACCTTTTCAGTCACCAGCGCCACGTTCAGACTTCCTCTTATCTATAACAAATACAAAAACATAATAAGTATTTATATTTTAACAGTGTCCTTTTGATGACTAGACGGCACGACTTATCTGTGGCTCGGATTAATGCATTTTATTGTCGCCTCACGAACGACTTTTATGTCGCATTTGCATATTTTTATGGTTTTCTGGCGGTGAAATTAAAGTATTATAAACCGATGCAACTCATTGCGATACAGTCATAAGTCGTAAAATATTTGTTGTTGCTCGTAAAAATCGCGTGAAATAAAAACAGTTTGAGCAAAAAAGTTGCCGAGTCATTTAACATAAAGCCGGACTAGCCGGGATTGGATATGATTAAGGGTTCAGGGCGCCGCCAAATGGGACGTGGAAACGTGGCTTGCGACGGCTGAATGCGTTTCACGATTATTTGATTGACATGCAGTAGGAGCGGGTGAGGGAAATTACAAGTTTATAGCTCAGACATGGATTTTAGATGACATTCGGGTATCATTTAGTGTAGTCATAAAAAGCTTATGGCTTTGCGAATATCGCCACCGTATTTTGTTTATTTTTGGGTTTAATGATGCTTACTTTATTAGGTCATCTGCGATTTGAATCCTTTCGATTTTCTTCCATGTGTTTCTGTTAGTTGCCCCATTCGTGACTAAAAGTAAAGCGTAGTAAGGTGCTCTTCTGAAGTTTTTAGACCAGGCATATCTAGCCGTGACTTACAGGGGTGTTAATACTTTTATTTTCCACCTACTCACATTTAACACATCAACCAGTTTTCGTATAGAAAATATTTTTAATAAAAATCCACAACTGCTTTAAACAATGAAGTAGGTATAGTCGATTACATTTACTCGTACAAATGAAAAACAAATTAAAATCAACCTAAACTAATCACCCTATTTCACGAACAATTTCCACGGTCATCAATCCCGTGCTCGTCCCAAGTTGATGGCGGCTTGTATACCTCTGATTCCCTCTTGTATTAGACCCAGCCATAATCCAAGATGGCGTTATGTGATAAAAATGTCAGGTGGGCATTCACAGAGGCAGTATCACTCACAATGTAAGACAACTCAATGTACGTCAGCAGATGAAATCGTAAACTTAGTAATTAGTTTGAATGCCTTAACTGAGATGACCGGGACATACGTACAGACTGGACAAGTTGGAACCCTCAGGTTTTTTATGTGCGAGAAACGGTCTCGGGTATCTAAAGCAGTCGAGTTTTGCTATAATTGTAGAAACATGGACAACTTAAAGAAGAATATAATTCAACACAATGAGGAAAGTGTCGTGTGGAAAGTTTTGAGTATGAATGTGGATGGGTATAAGAGTAGAGGAACACCAAAGAAACAACGGATGGACTGTGTGAAGGATGATATGGCAGTAATAATGGGTGTCTGGTGAGATAACGAGTAATAGAGATATGGAAGAAGGCAGGCAGGAAGTGTAATTGAAACTAAAAAAAAACAATCACCGCCGAAATGACCACCATCTGAGGAAATTTTTATTTCCGCACACGTTGTGATAAATGAAAAAAATCCACGCGTGTGAAATACATTGCATGTTGAACCTAATCGTAGTGCGATAAGAACGAGTCTTCGAGGAATTGTATTGAAAAAGAATTACTTAGAAACATTGGCGTTTTTATATAGGATTATAATGTTTATCTTACATGAACTCATAGTGCGATCGTCAAGATTACCTACTTTACATTGTTTGTGGTTTCAGAAATCAAGTAATATGAATAAAACTGTAAGTTTTTATAAAAATCTAATAATAACGAGTCATTTTTCTCTATTTGTTATGAGAATGTAACGTTTCCGCGATTGTTATACTTTTATTTCATGGGACTTACATCAATCTTGTTGAACTAACTTAGAATGATCTCAACAGTAAAAATATCACATTTACGAGCAATTACGTCATCAGGATGATTACTATTCATTTGATTTTAAACCTACATTATATACTCCTAGATATAGGCCTATAATACTTGGTCATCCATTAACGACCAACATTGAGGAAAGGCCGAAGTTAAAAAAGGGAAATTGTTTTTTTTTAAAAGATCGTCTGTCGAATACAAAAAGTTCTAAGGCGCTTATTATAAAAAAAAAACAACGATTATTAGAAGACCAATTAAAACTTTGCCCTTTTTATCACGCTTTTATTAGTTTCACCTTTAACAATGTGAAAAAATCTTAGAAGTTAAATTGGACCCACTTCCCGGTTTCCAATTGAGTTGAAATTTTGCATACATGTTTTGTCTGAATGACAATACATGGTTAGCTAAGTTACGTCATTCTAAATCCAATTAGGCGAAATCCCAAATATAGTAGACTAGTTATTATTTATGCATTCCCATTATATGTGTATCTATTGAAAGAGTCTGCTGAGAATACGAGAAATAAAATGACCTCACTGTAAAGCGTATTTTTTAGTTTTTTAAACCATAATTTTATAAAATTGTAAAATTGTTTGCTTGTCTTCCCGTCCGTATGTCTCACAGGCAATCCTTTGAGTCCATCCGACTCATAAATTGATGCAACTAAAGTACTAAACCGAGTAAAGAATGCCCTGCGCACGATCATATGTTGGACTAAACAAGGACAAGAATGCCTCTGCTGGTCCTACTAACTAAACTTAATGAAATTGTCCGTTTTGCCGCATGTTTATGTGGTTCACTGTACATGAATGTTGGAAGAATGTCCTGTTGAATGATTTGATTGATGTGTTACGGGTTTTTTTTGTTAATTGTTTTGTTTTTTAATGCCTCGGTGGTAATTACATCCTGTTAATTTTGACAATTGCTGGTTAAATGTAAATGGGGCATTTTTAAATCAACTATTTATTTCGAGGGGAGCAGGCAAATTGTGGAGAATGATTAAGTCAGGACGATAGACGAGTCCAGCCTAGGCCTAGCCCAGGCCTATGTCCAGCAGTGGCACGTCTTTGGGCTGAAATGATGACGATGATAGACGAGTAACAATAGATGGACAGCTGGATGGTATGGGTAGAAAGGAGGTTACTGCTGAGATGACGATTAATAAAGAAATATGGAAGAAGATGACATGTTGCTCGGACCTCAAATAAATTGGGATAAGGGCTGGAGAATGAAGATGATTTAATTATCATCGTTAAATTCGGTCAAGACTATCGGTAGGTCAAGCAGGCTGTTAGCATAGCATAGCATAATCAGCCTATAATGTTCCCACTGCTGGGACACACGGCCTCCTCTTTATGAGAGGGAATGGGCTATAATCCACCACGCGGGCCCAGTGCGGGTTGGTAGATGTCACATATTTTCGAATTTTTGGTTCTAAGACATTTCGGTTTCCTCACGCACGATGTTCTCCTTCACTGTTTTTGAGAGCAGATGGTGATGAAATAAATTGCACAAAGTAATTCGCCTGCCTGGGTTCGAACCCACGACTTACTGTTCGTAAGTTGGGGCCGCCACCACAGGGCCACCGCTGCTCTCGCAGGCTGTTGCTCCATGTAAAATACTCGTATTCGGCTGCATCCGGCTAGATTACAAGCCGACCACGACATAGTTTGGGGAATGGCTATGCTGTTGATGATTTAGGTCGAGAGGAGATTTTGTGATGAAACTGATGTCAGGAATGGGACAGGTAGGCTCGTAATCAAATGGAAAACTGATACAACTAGTTATGGTGGAAGCGCTTGGGTGGCCCGCGAAATTCTAATTTTCTTACGGTATTTGTATGTTTAAAAGTAAATCTGACTGTTAACATGAAGTACAGGTTGGCACAGTCCGCAGTTGTATAAACCCTATTTTTAAGTAACCTCACAGCTGAACACTGTCTCTTAAGATACAGGTTATCCTAGTTTGAGAGGCAGGGCTCACAATATCTGTATACAGACTTCTGCAGCGTAGTTAGCATCTTGTCAATCAGTGTATACTAATGTATGTTTTTTTTTTTGTGACAATAAACTATTATTATTATATTATTTGCTGTCTGCAAGTCTGTGTCAGGTTGTATGTTGATAAAAAATATTAATAGTTACAGAATTATAATCATTAAAATCATCAATACAACCCTCTAAGTTCATTTAACCCCATTGAATGACTTTTTCATGATATAGGTTCTTTTTTCTCTACCATGTGTTGTCACTGCATCACCTTGGTAGCCTGGTAGGTAATGCCCTTGACGCATTAAGTACAGCATTGTACGGTTTATACATGCAAGTATAGTGTTAGTAATCTTACTTCCTACTAATATTATAAATGCGAAAGTTTGTGAGTATGGATGGATGGATGTTTGTTACTCTTTCACGCAAAAACTACTGACCGGATTTGGATGAAATTTGGCACACAGATATTTTATAACCTGGATTAACACATAGGATACTTTTTATCCCGGTAGTGCGATCCCGTGGGACAATTATCGAACTTACGCGGGTGAAGCCGCGGGCATGAGCTAGTACTATTATAAATGCGAAAGTTTGTGAGGATGTATGGATGTCTGTTCCTCTTTCACGCAAAAACGGTTGAACGGATACGGGTGAAATTTGGCACACAGATACTTTATAACCTGGATTAACATATAGGAGACTTTTTATTCCGGTAGCAAGATCCCGTGGGATAATTACCGAACCCGGCGCGGGCGGAGCCGCGGGCATAAGTTAGTAACTAATAATATTAAATAGGAAATAGAAGTTACATTGCACGTTTTATTACCAGCATAAATAAGGCTATTTTGTCTATCCTCTTACAAATGCCAAAAACGTATACCCTCGCATACATTGATACCAATTCCACTAAAACCTTAATAAAGACTGCTAAACTAAATTAATTTTAAACACGTACTAATGACAAGACAAGTGCGGATGCTTACTTGCGCAAGGATATGAAAATCATTCATTAGCCATTAGTACGTTATTGATGCATTGTTTTGACTCTGAAGTCTATTCAAGTCCTTGTTTCCGATTGACGTTATTTCCTGTTACACGAATATTAACTTTATCTTGGCGCTGATAAAGTTGATTTCAAAATGACTAGTGCTATTGAAGAATTCTCAAGCGAAAAATGAATTGTACGTGCTTGTGTTAAAGTTGTTTTTTTGAATGTCATATATTTGTTTATATATAAGGAAACTGAATCGTCATCACAGTTTAATAGTACCGTAATATACAGCCGGTGTGTCCGTCCGCTGTGCGTCTCCTGCGCATCCGGTGTCGAATTCATGTACTAATCTAATAGCTTCTGAGAAGATTCACTCTGATTGGTTGGCCTAGTATGGTTGGTCGCGACGCATACAGATGGGTTATAGGAATAAGAGGATTGGTTCGATGAATTTATTGTTACAACATGGAAGGAATTTATTAGGAATGATTTATGGGCGCTGAACTTTGATCCATGTTATTGTACAGTTACGAGCACCAATATGTAAACACTTTCCTAAATGTAAGAGCAATTTTCGCGAAAAATAACGATTGTAACTTTGAGATAGGATCTTTTTCATAAAAATATGAGTTCCAGAATACTATGTTCGTAACAACATGAAATTTTAATCAGTACAGTAGGCGAAAAACACTTAAAAAAATTGTTAAGTGTTTACATATTGGTGCTCGTGACTGTACATGGATTGTGACGTTTTAGTTTCAAGGAAAATTTGAAATAACGTAAATAAAAGATATGCGTAAAATAACTTTAAAATCAATTGGGTAGGTTTACCTTTATAATGACCTCTGTGGCTGCTGCTGAGAAAAAGACCCGGGAAACGAACCCAAGATATCTCATGCTCAGCAGCCGCGATAGGGTATTACACCCATTTTTGAAAAGTCGCTCAATTAGATTCTATAGTGCTAATGAACCACAAAAAATTCTCAAAATTTTTATTCAATCGTTAAGTGCTATAAAAATGCATTTAAATTTAGCATTTTCAAATTTCGCGCGTAATTTGACGAAAACGCTGGACGCAGTGGACGCCATATTGCTCGGTGGTCGTGACGTCAGTTGGCTGTGTAAGCAAATGCAGTGATAATTTTTGTATGTTATGTAGTTGACAGTTGACACTTCTAAGTTTACATAGCTGTTTGACGTAATAACATGGCGACTATTAATTAATGATGTTATTAAAAAAACTGAAACATTTGAATTGAATTTTAAAATTTAGTTTGCTATTTTATGAACTAAAACTAACGTTTTCCGACTGTTTTTTGCCTAAGCTATCTCAATAATATATTTTTAGATTTCTCTTCTCAGGCAAGAAACAACATTTATGTATGTACGTCACTTGAAAATTTGTTAAAAAGTTGTTTCTTTTTGCTATTTCTTGATTGGGATGAATTTTGTGTCACGCGAGTAGCGTGCGACCAAAAATCTCAATTTCTGGCATTTTTTTCCCCCAGACAAAGTCGCAGACTGTTTAAATACATTCTAGCATTATTTGGTGTAACATTGATAAATTCGATGGATGAAGCGATCAACTTAGGTATTTCCTTCAAGAATCACTCGATCGATTCGCTGAATGGATTTTGGAATTCATTTTGCATTCTTTCACATAAATGAAATATATTTTAGTTAATGTTTTTAAAATACTTTTGTACTTCTTTACGACCGTACCGCACCTACTTGAAAATGAAATCGTCTGCCGACATACGTATGTATATGATTATTCTTTTTTTTTACTTAGCCTCTATTGTCCCACTGCTGGGCAAAGGCCTCCTCCATAGCCTTCCACTCTTCTCTCCGTGCGGATTATGATTATTCTTAGTTTAGTGAAAATCAGTGTTCCGTAAACTTTTTGTTTTCAAGGTAAATCTGGAAAATCGGAAAATTTTGGAGGTACACAAAGGAGGAGGTTTTTTTACATAATATTTATCAACTTTTATTCTAAAGGTTTGCGGCTGTTTAAGTAGGTATTTTTATTAAGTCTGTCTATTTAACTTTAGGTGATAACCTTATTTTTCCGAGGCATACCAACTTATGACACACTTTAAATGAATGCAAGACAGTGTTATCTACAAACAAACCAAAGGCTTCAACAAAACCAATAAAATTACCGCTGCAGTGTTTATGTATTTAATTTAAACACTGAATTATTTTAACCCACAAGATTTAGCTATAAAATGGCTACCCAATGTTTGCACCTAGCGTTGCTTGCCTTACGTTCCTCTTGACGGCGACCGTTAGTCTGAAACTTCAGAGAAACACACTTGGTTACCTAATTTAATGTTTGTTTCACTTAGGTATTGTGTTTTAGAATTAGCATCTTACTCATTAATGTTTGCTTGCCAATTTTATGACGAAGTGTGTCATTGCACTATATATTTTTTATCATCTTTTGTGCCACATTTACTGCAAATATATAATTTTAACTTTGGAAAAAAAACATGATCAACCAGAGGGTCTAACCAATCGTTTCCAAACAATGTCTACAGCACCTTTCATTTCAACAGAATTATATAATATTTTTTTTTTCAGCGGCTTATGTTTATACATTTTTGACTTTACCAATCTTCTCATTATAATTATCGCTTTTAGAATGTCGCTTTGACTAGACCCCCGGCTCTCACATTCCATCTACCATAACGCAAGAAGACACCAAGCTCGTTAAAGCCGCACTATCACCGAAAATAGCCCCCACAGATATCATAAAGGGGACAATACATTACCTACCGCATCGCCATATAAATTCCAGTCACACAATTATTCTTATTCTGCGCGTGAGTCTGATCAAGGCGTATGTATATGCACGCATGCGCCTCTATTACCATGCTAAACGATTCAGAGAAATTTTTCGCAGACACCTGTTCTGTTCTTTTAGAATTGGTTTAGAGTTAAGCCCTTTGTTTTAAGTTCGATGTGTGAGGAATAATCGGACGCCCGGATGGTGTGGAGGTCTTTGTCGTTTTGTGAACGTGCGTTTTGTTGTAAATTGTTGGTTTTTTTGTTTGAAAGGAAAAGTCGGATTTGAATATTATGGTTACCGGCAGACGATTTCATTTTCACGTAGGTCCTGTCGTCGTAAAAAGTCTACAAAAGACAGAGGTCTACTTAAAATCAAAGGCAGCTATATCCAAGCCTGTCAAATATTTAGGAAGCTACAAAAACTGATACTTTTATCTAGGTAGCACGACAAGGACGGAAGAATGAGAGAAATTGAGTACTGAGTGAAAATAAAAGCGTCTCGGTTTTTTTTTTTCGTTTATCTGCATTCGATTTTATAGGCCTGTTGTGCTAGTTCTACTAATAATCCCTCGGAAAATAACTTCATCGTGAAAAGCACTGTTTCATTGTTTTTAGGACAATGGTTAATTCTGTCAGATATCTTGCCTATTCCACTGTAAGACCACTATCTCCATTGGATAAGTAAGTAATAAGTATTATACCCCAAGTCTTTCAGCAGACATCTGCTTTACGTAGGCCAGTCGATTCCCGACAACATCCCATGAAACCAGCCACCCTGCGAAGATGGACGTCCACCTAGACTTACCGATTTCTGTTGTCCACTCAAGAACACATCTGACCCAACGTTCTACGGCTCATTATGACCGGCCCATTGTCAATTCAGTCTTATATTACCTTCCAACAATAGTTACCAATGATGATGTAATCCCAACTAAATCAATTCGCAATAAAGTGTCTGATTTGCTTGAGCAACCAACCATTGTTTACAATAGTCATTGTAGTAAATACTAACATTCGGACGTCCACAAGATTTTGGCACATATTGTGACAAACAATGAATGATATGTTTTGATGTGGAATTGTAAGCAGTAGATGTTCTTTTCTACAAAATGGCGCCGAATGATGAGTTTCAAATGAAAATGTTGATGAAAAATGTTATGTATTTTTTATTGTCTACGGTTTCGCATGCGTGAAGGGAGGTCTGAAGTTATTCCACGGGATCGTTAAAATGTGCATTATCTGTACTAATTCAGGTCATAGCCTTTTCATTTGCCAAATTTCAAGCAAATGCGTTCAGCAGTTGAAGTGAGAAACTGTTTTGTCACCTTTTCTCCGCCTTAATCGGGCGGACATACTGAGTTACTTTCTAATAAAATGTATGATATTGCAAATTGGTATGGCAGTTTATATATGGATGGTGTAACTAGCCTGCCCGACTCCTGTATCATGATGGTGTACTTCTTTTTAAGGGAGCGGCGCCAGGGTAGCCCGCGAAATTCCATTTTTCTTACGTTAATTTGCAGGTAAGTGTCTGTATATTGATCTAAATATGATTCGTGGCCGTAACACGTATGTATTGCCAGAATTATAATAATTAAAATCATCAATACAACCCTCTAAGTTTATTTAAGAGGGAACAGGGGCTGCGATTCTCTATACAAATGTATTCCCCTTTACTCTTTCTGAATAATGCCTCTAAAATCAAGGTCTACGTCCCTGTCATTTCCTTTTTTTCAGCAACGAAAATTTGACCCTCCAAAAATAACGATTTTTACGGCCGTGATTAGAAGACTACCAAACAAATTAGAAGTTTTAACGTAAAAGAAATTGATAGGAAACTAGATAAACTCTTTTTTAAATTTCAATGTCAATAACAATTGAATCGGCTCAGTTTTCGAGGAGAAAAAAGGGGAATGCGAAACGTCGATTTCAATTTTTTTGTGAAAAATGCTGATATCGCACTCTATGGGGGAAGGCTTGACGCAGTGCGACGGCCGACGGCAATAGTTTCTTCAAATACCTACGTCGCAGGAACTGTTCCCTCTTAATCCTACTCAATGACTTTTTCATGAAAAAGTCATTTAATGGGATGAATTGCTAATGATCGTTTAAATCGCAATCAAAATAGTTGAACGTGTTAAAGTATTTTTAATCTGTATAATTTACATTTCGCGCCTTCCAACTATAGACTAGTTAGTATAATCTGTGCTCTCACTCTACTCCGTGGAACATAGTAATGATAACGTGCATAAAATCTTAATTATAATAAAATACAAGAATATTAGAATCCAAATCCTTTTATTGCAACGTAACGTATTTGAATTGAACGATCGTAAATTTTGATTGCAGACCGTCAAATCAGACGCTAGGATTACTGAGAATCCGTAATTGTGAGGTCAATACGATATAAAATTCAATGACTGTCGATAAAAGTTTATTTTCTATTATTACGAGTATGATAGTAAATGGTTATAGGAAACGTTTCGTTATAATGCCGTAAAATTAGCATCTAATGACATACCTACTTAATTATTTACTTTGTTACTTTTAACATAACATTACGCCTGTAATTCCCGATGGGTTGGGCAGAGGCGAACTTAATAGTAGACCCACATTTCGCCAGTTATGTTTAAGTCCCATGTAAAAGGGGGCGAGCCTATTACCATCAACTGCAAATCCAGACTCCGTGGCTGCTACTGAGAAATTTCTGATGGTAAAACCCAATAATACGACCTGGGAATCGAACCCAGCACCTCATGCTCAGCAATCGCGCGTGCGACCACTAGACCAACGAGACAGTCAAATAAATAATTTATAAGTAAAAACTTAGTTCAAAGTAGTCACTTTTAATGTAGGAAAAGTTGAATTGTTTGACAACGTGCATTAGGTATAGGTATATCATTTTCATAATGGACATTTCTTAGACTCATTCTTGCAATGTGTAAACTGTTTATAATGTCCAACTAAAGATTGTCTAAAAACTCCATTATTAACATTATTGTATTGGCTCTATGTTGATCTTGTTATACAATAAATACTATTCTATTAAAGGTATCAACCAATGTGCATAGGCCTCGTTCAACACTTTAAAACAGTGGAATTGTCAGTATGTTTGTAAATCAACAAAACAAGGGAGATTCCTCGCAATAAAACAATACATTATGTTATAAGAAGCGGAAGAGCAACATGTATTGAAAAACGCCTGAAAGAGTGCGGTTCAGGCGTATCACCATAAGTGTTTGAAAAAAAAACAATAAAGGCACTTGATTAGAAAAAGAAACAAACTCCATTTATTACCTGTGACGACGAGCAAACACATACAACTATATTTACTGTTACATTTATGTAAAAGTAACACAATTTAAAAGAGTGTCCATAGTTTCTTGGCATTTCTTATTGAGAACTATAATACGTTTTGAAACGGGCAAATTAGCTTCATCGTTGTGTGACCGGCTTCTTGGCAATTTAAAACCTTTAAATGCATTCAGTAGTTCTAAAGCACCAAGGAAAACAATATATTTGGCACGGAATGAAAGTAACAAAAACAAAATTGCATTCCAGAATGAAACAGCTAGAGATCATAGCGAAATAAAAAAGAAAAAGATCATAACATTTACTTTATTTTATATTTGTATTAATGGCCAGTCTCTTTAGCAAGAATATATACTATCAAATCCAGTAGAACCGTCTTTCCGAGTAATTTAAAAAGGCAATACAGGTCTACTAAAGATAAGTAAAGTTAACCGTCCATCTGATGTAAAAGACTTAAGGAATGATAAAGAATTGCTTAATAGACACATGTAAAAGTTTGCTGAAGAGTAAGACAAAGGAATTTCTCAACTCCCATGGGATATCACCAACCGCGAGCTCCGTTTAAAATAAGAAGCAAAGCAAGAGCAGAAAAGGTTTTGCCACTAAAAAAATTATGGTTGAAACTTTTCTAAGGAGCAGATACAAATTGGTGCCTAACTAGTTTGTATCTGCTGCGGTGATTGCAAGTGGAGTAAAACTGTGACCGAGTGGCGTCCAAGGACTGGAAAGAAACGTGTTGGAATGAGGCTGGCACAAGAGCGTGGATCTTGGCACAAGCAAAGAGAGGCCCATACCCACCAGTAGGTGACGGACTGTGGATGATGATGATGACGTATATGACGACGAATAATATGTAGATACAGTGGAATAGACACATTAATTAGTACTTGTAATTCCAATGAGAAGTTGAAAGGAGAAATTCCTTCGCTAGCGTGGTAAAGGACCCTCCTAATGCCGCTTGTAGGTGGCACAACTGCGAGTAAAAATATTTGGGGGCAAATGTTTAAAAAACTTGTGAAAAACTAATGAATAAGGTAATTGAACAAAATTCAAATAATGAAGTCCTTTGTTGAGAATGTGTGGGGTTAGGTAATCGTTTGCATCATTGATTGTTTCACTATAAAACATAATCACAATAAGCATTGAGACATCGCTGGGCTGTTTGTAAATATTTACTATACGGCTGTTCGAGCTATTGTAATATAGTACCGATTTACGTGCTCGTACTAGGCTTGGCTGTATCTTGAGATTTGTAAAGCAGTGTAGGATTTTTTATAGAATATTCTACAGATGGATTCAATAAATTTGAAGACGAGTCTCTTACTTTCTTACAGAAATGTGAGAACATCAGAGGTTCTATCATTCTATTTCTGATGTTTCCATCTATATTGCCGATAACAATAAAAAATGTATTTATTTTATGAAAGTTAGCTTCCCTTCTGACAGTAAATTAACTTAAAATGATTATAACAAACATCACGCCAATAACACTTACTTACGTACTTCGTAACATAAAAAAAAGATAGCCGAGAGTGACTCGCATTAATTGGCATTAAAAAAATAATTTGTCTCTGCCTTTAAGTTTTTTGTTGTCTTTTGTTGGGTAGTGAGCAGTTAAATACATAAATGGTATGCTTTAAAGCGTTTACCAGAAAAGTTTGGTCATATTTCGGGATGTGATTCAGACCATCAGCCTGGGCAATTTCTCCATAGGACCACCGTAAAAAAACAGCTGTCGATTGGGTCGAGTTTAGATTGAAGTTTTGTACTGGATAGCTGTTTTTTTTTCGCAATGTCGGTTTTATGGTCTGAATCACACCCTGAAGTATAACCACACCTTTCTGCTATACCCTGTGTGTAGTTATCATTTGCTAGTGCTTTGTCTAGGTATAATTATATCAGTTGACTAAAGAATAACTTCTGAGTTTTTAACTAACAAACAGTTTTATGTTAGTTACAGTTCAGACTTGAAGATTCCAATTCATAACTGAAAGGAATTGATGCTTTCCCCGACATATCATTTACTCATACTGTCTAATGTCGTTTCGTTGATGCTGCTACTTTTGTTGATTGAATAAATGTATCTTGTCAATATAACAGCCCGAGTTTGTCTCCAGAAACATAATGAACTAGCCTTATAGCCGTCGCTAGATTCGTTATCAACTTCTGCCATTAGAAATTAGCCTTTGTGTTTTTGCCTTTAGACATATACGTCTAATTTGGGAAACATTTTTCATGTTTTCCACGAAAAGTATCGCTCTTTCAATGTTCTTCTCTCAAAAGTTTTCACCAAAGTTCTCGCCATAAGTTGTTTCTTGCGGTTCTGACACAGTGGCTATGTTTACTAGGAAGCTGGCACAATCTGTGGCCTCTATGCATACGGTTAACCACAATATCGTACGTGTCGGAGCCGCTACTAACCGTTCTCGGACGAAATTCGAACCTGTTTCGATTTTGGAACTAGATTTGATAATTGACAGTTGAGAAAAGAAAGATGGCCGTTTGGTTGTGATGACTTTGGTAGTATTTTTGGGATGTAGCAAGTGAAATTAGGTTAATTTTTGTAGAAGGAAAATTAATACGATTTAGCTGCGATTGTTATCGGGATTAGGTACTCTGTTTTGTTTATGTTTAAATCGACACATTGCAGTTGTGAATGTGTGAAAGAATTTAAAAGATTTTATAAACTAAATTGGAATTTTACTTGCAAACGAGCCTTTTAATATTATCATTATGGCATTGACAGCGTATCAACATGCAGATTACAATATAACACCTAGCTTAGCTTAAATCTTCTTTACATAGTATAAAACAAAGTCGCTTCCGCTGTTTGTGCACTTAGATCTTTTAAACTACGAAACAGATTTTAATGTAGCAATAAGAGAGACGATAGAGTGATTCAATAGGAAGGTTTATATGTATATGTATACAAATTGCACCCGTACGAAGCCGGGGCGGGTCGCCAGTAAAACTATAAGAGGTGTTATTCTCACATAATCCCAGAGTAAAAAACAAGCGTTACAACTACCGAATCGAGGATTTTCCCAACTAAAAAGAAATATATTTTAAAACTCTGTTATCCTCTTAAATGAAACACCAATAATTACGTAAAGTAGTAGGGGCTGCTTGCAAAGCCACTTTCATAGCGGCAATAAAAAGTTTTCATTGGCCCCAGTCAACTCCGACGGTGGTTTAACTTAAACTTAAGTTTATCTCGCTTTTATGACCAAACGGTATAAACATGCAGGTGTGTTGCAAAATCCACATATTTTTACGAAAAAAGAAAACTGTAGAAGTTGCAGAAAATGTTTATCCGTGAAATGTTGTGTCGTCAAGCTGTGGTTAATTTAATCGTAAATTAAGTGTAAGTTGGTCTTGCATTACAGGGTTACTAAACTGGTAATAAAGATTATATTATTTTTATTTGATAATTTTGTTAATATATATCACTACATAGCAGTGGCGACGAGTCAATTTTTGCAAGAAGTAAGCCGGAGTACATATCTTTAATGTGATTATATTATTTGTCTATAGAATACAGACTGTGCCATTTTTGAAAGGGAAGCCGGTAGGAATCGAGTTGTATGGAACCTTCGCCACTGCTACATAGTATAAAACAAAGCCGCTTTCTCTGTCCCTATATCCCTATGTATGCTTAAATCTTTAAAACTACGCAACGAATTTTGATGCGGTTTTTTTTAATAGATAGAGTGATTTAAGAGGAAGGTTTATATGTATAATACATGCACTCGTGCGAAGCCAGGGCGGGTCGCTAGTTTTTCATAAAACATACATCGTTTGGTTAAATTAATATTATCCTTTTGTAACTGTGTTGTTCCTGACATAACTAAACTAAACTTATACTGTCACTTACGGGATATCTTCACTATCAACTACAACAACTATGTAGGTTTCAGATTAGTAGACACAACTAATAACTAGTTGGTTGTTATGTCGTATTTAAGATACCGCTGTAAACTGTATTCGTCTTTTCATAATTTATAGAATTATGTACCTATCTGCGAGTTAAGTTTACGGTGTGTTAAACTCGCCTATAATTTTATCAGATTACATTTTTATAGTTTCCTCCGTGCCTCGAAAAGCACGTTAAGCAGTTAGTCCCAGCTTTCAATTGTAGATATTTGACAGTCGTTACAGGTAGTCAGTGACCCGAAAGCCTGACAACCAGTCTTACCAAGGGGTATTGTATTACCCAGTACTAACTGGGTTGTGGAGGTCAGATAGGCAGTCGCTCGACGTAAAATACTGGTATTCAGCTGCATCTGGTTAGATTGGAAGCCGACCCCAACATTGGGAAAAGGCTAGGCAGTTAATTATCACATTTTCATTAAGAATTCCTTAGAACAGAACATGAAAAGATAGAAACAAAAAGAGTAACAGTGTTCATATTTTTCTAAAGTAATCTGTTCTGACGCAATATTGAAGATGGATGGATTGTGTGAGGAAAGATATGAAAGAAAAAGGCGTAAATAATATCGTGACGGTTGACAGAAGAGAATGGAAGACATATAAAAGGGGTAACGCCGAACCCAAGTAATATAGGCCAAGGGCAGGGAAATGATGATTGGGAATTGAAAATTTTAACAAAATTTTCAAAGACAACAATAATTAGGTAGTCATTGTTACAATGTGATACAAACAATCGTAAGTACTCTATTATTTTATTCTGGAACGACGAAATAATCTTGCTATTATTACTCAATCACCCCAGAACGGCTGTACGGATCTGGGATAAAATTTGGCACAGAGATAAATTAGAGTCCGGAATAGCACATAGGCTACTTTAATCCCGGGCAATGCGCGAACTCCACGTGCGCGAAGCCGCGGGCATACGCTATGTAGTTTCTAACAAACTTATTAACATACGAGACCATTGCAAAACACCAGGTACCTAACAAATTGTCGCTGTATTATGTAATAATAATCAGGCATCTTCTGGGCGCGCTCGTTTCATCATAGACCTCATCCATCGCTTTCCACCAGGCGTGATCGAGGTCAAGAGCAGGCCCATTTTTAATAAAAAAATAAAAAATAAGTGCAGATAATAATAGAAATTATTTCTATTGTCCTTTTTTTTCGTATTGTATTGCATATAACTTGAATCTATATTTTACTCAATTGGAACTGACATAATTATGCAGTTATTTGTTGTTATTCGATTGCAAAATGAGTAATTGTGTACAATTGCTACGTTTTTCTGTTCAATTTGTAAACTAATTTACTTTAGTGGTGAGCGTTGTTCGTGCGTTGTTTTTGCCGAACCTTTAACCGGTTTTTAACAATTCAGTTTTTTTTGCTCTAATTGTCTCGGAACGTTTTCCTGAAATAATCAGAATTAGCATTTTTTTTTCAAATATTTGGGGTGGAAGGGACACCGACGCGAAAACGGTTACCCCGTATTCAGTACATCATTCTGAGCCTCCCCATACAGAAATTTTTCATCGGTTATTAAAAAATAAACAGCAGTTTCCTACAAAAGTGTAATCTCTACACGGTCAAAATGTATGGGCCAGCTGTTTTTTTTTTAATAACCGTGAATACGTGGTAACCGTTTTCGCGTCGGTGTCCCTTCCACCCTGAATATCTATATCTATATATCTATATATAAAAATGAATTGCTGTTCGTTAGTCTCACTAAAACTCGAGAACGGCTGAACGGATTTATCTTATCTTAGTCTTGAAATGTTCGTGGAGGTCTAGGGAAGGTTTAAAAGGCGAGAAAAAATCGAATAATTTCCGGGAAAACCCTAAAAACAGCACTTTTCTATTTCCCATACAAACGTTTTCTAAATAAAATGTAGAGTCAATTTGAAATTAATTTATACAAAAGTTTAGGTCTTTTATTTATCGATTGAGGCAGTACGAAGTCTGCCGGGTCAGCTAGTTTTGAATAAAAATAACGCCAGTTCTGATTATTTCGTCGAAAAGTTTAAGTCGAAATTTTTCATCGGTATATGGGGGAGTTCAGAATGATGTACCTACTGAATAAGTGGTAATCGTTTTCGAGTCGGTGTCCCTTCCACCCCGTATTATATTTATTACCTATATTAATCACGTGCTCGGAGGAGCTCGTGGTTTAATAATCGCTCGGGTCGATCTTTAGTTTAAACCGTGCTAGCCTAGGTTGGTCTGTGGATGGGTGACCGTATTACATACCGAGTTTCCTCCGTGCCTCGGAAAGCACGTTAAGCCGTTGGTTCCGGCTGTCATTTGTAGATCTTTGACAGTCGTTACAGGTAGTCAGTGGCCCGAAAGTCTTGACAACCAGTCTTACTTAAGGGTATCGTATTACCCAGTGGACCAACTGGGTTGTGGAGGTGAGATAGACAGTCGCTCCATGTAAAATACTGGTATTCAGCTGCATCCGGTTAGACTGGGAGCCAACCCCAAGATAGTTGGGAAAAGGCTAGGCAGATGAACCTATATTGATCACCTAACTGCTGAGATGACGAGTAACAGAGAAGTTTGGAAGAAGAAGGCATGCTGTGTGATGAGTTTGGTTTCGAAGTGGTTTGTTTTTTTTTTGGATTTACTATGCTCTGCGGCTTATTGATAAAATACTTTTTGGAAATCTTGCATTAGTCGCAAGTGTGGCTAACAGTAATTGTTTTACCAGTAGTTGTTGGTGGTTACTTACATAATAGACAGATAGTACTTATAGGCACTGAATGGTTGCATAAACTTACTATACTCCATTTGTTTAGGTAGTTAACTAAAGGTAAACAATCTTGATATGTCTTTTTATGTAAAATAAATCGTATAAAAGACATACAAAGATTATTTAAATGAAGTTAATTACCTAACATCTATTTAAGTAAATACCTAATTGTAAACATTTTTAGATACAATTTTTAGTCATTTTTTTAGATAAAAGACATGCTAAGATTGTTTACCTTTAGTTAACTACCTAAACAAATGGAGTATAGGATTTACTTTGAAACATAGTATTAACTAGTTACCAACAATACAAACGAAGAACTTTTAAATATCTGTATATACATTCGCGCCAACTACACATAAGGCAAAATAAATATCGTAGAAAATAAAACATTACTGTACATCCATTTATCAGTAGATACTTCGCGCGTAGGCGTGTCGCCATCATGGAAGATTATGTAGGGAATCGGCAAACAAATATAAAATAAACCTCTCTATTCTCTTCTGTATACCCTACTGCACTGTGTTAAGGTTCGTTATCGCTGGTTTCAAAGGCAACGTTAAGTTGCTCGTGGTAATGTTACTGCGCAAACGGGTGGAGCGTGGCGACTTGACAGATATTAATGACTCCTAGCAATGGCAAAAGTATTATATTATTCAGCCTTTGTATGCCAGCTTTTGTTTATGGTTAGGTACCTAGTACATCATTAGCTGTGGTTACATACTGCCAGTTGTTGTTTAATAATTAGATATTTTTTATTTAGCTTTTTATTTATGATTGTGGGAAAAAATAAAGTAATAAGGTCTCGTTTTCACAAGCAATTGTTTTTTTTATGTGTCATTGGTGTGTAAGGTGATTGTAAGTTTACTTACCTAATTAATTTCAAAACAATATGGTTTTGTGCTGAAACTGTTTAATTTAACGCTACAGAATACAGATTTACAATTAGACATGCAGAAGGAGCAATAATTTATGCCTCAGAATCTCATTATGAATTTTTATTGCCGTATAAACGTGACGGAAAATTAATACTCCATTTTTATTTTTTAATTACAGCCGCCATCTTTAATGGACCGTCACGCCTCTTTTTACTGCTGTTTAACGAATTCTTTATCAATGTTGATGATACGTGTTTTTGTTATTAAAAAAGAAGCAGTTAACATTCTTATGTAGACTATCTACGTAGGTAATTGTTTAAACAATTTGATGATCATCAAAAATGAGCTTAGTTCTCTCAAAATCAAAACGTACTTCAGTACTAATCCTTGGAAGCCTATTAATATACCTAATCATTTTGAAAAAAATATACTTTTACCTAGGCATGCATGTGAAAATTCTCGAAATTAAAAACTTTCTTAAAACACGAGTCTATAAATAATAAATTATTATAAAATTCAAAGTCCTGACTGATATAATTCAACGCACAGTCCAAACCGCTGGTCCTAGTAACATGAAATTTGAGGGTGTATTTTTTGTGAAGAGTAGGTATCCACTAAGAAAGGGTTTTACGAAATTCCAGCCCTATGAGGGTGTAATGGGGTGTTGAATTTTCTTTTTTTTTACTTTATTTTCGGGGTCGATTGACTTGAAAATTGGTGTCCACAAGTTATGAGACACGTGTAGCACATTTTTTTCCAATTGGATGGATGTTTGTTACTCAATCACACCAGAACGGCTGAACAGATCCTGATGAAACTTAGCACACAGATAGATTAATTATAGTCTGGTAGATTACTTATTATTCCAATAGTAAGATCCCGTAGGCAATTCCCGAACTCCAAGCCGGGCGAAGCCGCGGGCCTAAGAGAAAAAAAAAGCTAGTCATGTCATAAATATCTGTATTACATACAGTATGGATATCGAATCGCGTTTTAAGTACCTAAACATACTAACTCAGTAATAAAGCAGCATTATAAAATAAAAACAGTTACCCGTCGCTATAAATCTGTTTGAGGGCGTGGCCTCTCTGATGCATACGCCAGCTCCCGCTGATTTAGTGGGCACAACATTAATCATTCGAAAAAGAATATCGGATATCTGGGGCGGTATCATTAGTTGCAATGCGAATAAAAAATTATGTACAAAGTTTGTGTATAACAGTGTTAGGGAAAATTTTAATAAATTTGTCTATTCTGTACTACAGTAGTATTAAGTTTGGATGTAGGGTGTAATCTTCGCAACTACTGATCCGATCCTGAAAATTCTTTCACTAATGAGATGCAACATTATCACCGAGTGTCATAGGCTTTTAAAATGTTCGCGTAGGATAATTTCCGGCTATATCGAGAGCGAAGCCGCAGGCCAAAGCTATTTTCTCTTAACTGAGACTTTTAACCCGACTACGGCAAAGCCAATGGAGAGTTATGATTTGTACAGGATATGTATTCGTGTATATTCCAATTTTTTCACTCTAAACTACTCGCCGTGTTTGTGAATAATATTAATAATTTGACAGAAAAAAGGTCGTCTTCTAATTTACTATTTAATAAAGTTGACATCTGTGTAGGTTGCATCTATAGGGTTAACTTTTGTGTCATTGTTATTTTGTTTAAAAGAAAAAAACATGAGGCTTTAGTACCTCTGCGGGACTGTTCGAAAGAGATACCGCAGCCCTGGAACACAAAGGGCAAAAGAAGGAACATGGATGGGTTTTAGTCAGTAAAAGTCTGACACTCCCATTTGATGATTTCCCATCCCAAAACAAAAAACAAAAAAAAGGCTCTGGTACCTACCTACCCACAAAACGTATAAAAGAAAGCATTGAAAAGATTATAATTCTGCAATTCTTTAAATAGTTACTGTTAGTTAGCGTGTTGTGAATATTTAAATAAATATTTATTTATCACTTTAAAGCAATGCAAATTTATTGCTGTACTTTTGATATTAATGTCAGTTTTAGGTTAGGCTCATTTTAAACGATCCTTTTTATTACACTGCCCTTCAAAGTTTTATGTTGGCAATAACAATAAATCATATTATAATCATATAAGCTGAGATTGTAAGAAAAACGTAACTTCTCGCGAAATAAACAGGAAAATGTGTCTACCTTAACTGGGTAATGATTTAAGACTAGCTAATAAAAATATAAGTCAAATTATTGTAGACATTACAGATAAAAGGTATGTTTAAGCTGATTTACTTAGGAGTTTAACGGAGTAACTTAGTCATCTTCATCATCTGCCTAGCCTTTTCCCAACTATGTTGGGGTCGGCTTCCAGTCTAACCGGATGCAGCTGAATACCAGTATTATACGTGGAGCGACTGCCTATCTGACCTCCACAACCCAGTTAGTACTGATTAATACGATACTCCTTGATAAGACTGGTTGTCAGACTTTCGGGCCACCTGAAACGACTGTCAAAGATCTACAAATGACATGGACAACCCACATAGTCATCATCAAAAAAAAAACATTAAAACACATAACATCGGGTCGAGTGGTGGACTGCAACTCATTCAACTCATTCCCTCCCACTGTGTCCCAGCACTGAGAATATTATTGATTTATTATACTTGTAAGCATCCAGACACTAAAAACAAGCTTTGTGTCACTCAAGTTTCTAGACGTGCTTACCAAAAACGTCGCTTCAACATCGTAGCACACCTACGCAGTAGACAAACATTATCCTCATATCATAGACAAATCTAATCGTACCAACGTTACCCGACAAACAAACGCAGAAACAATAAAACGAATCGCCTGACGTTTCGCGCGTCCGGTGCGATATCGCCGGGCCTAACAACGGGCCATTCAGCCGAAACAATCGGCGCACACACTTTACATTGTCCCTTATAGCCGGACTACGTGACCGAAGGCAGAACTACGCAGGAAGTGGACTCGGGCCGATAACGATATCACACTTAGTGGCCACTCTGTGTCGGTGTAAACAAGGCTTAGTACTGGCTGGTTGAGGCTGGTTCTAAATTTAAAATTTCGTGTGGCGTTTTAGGGAGGTATCCGCTAATAGTACGACGCGGTTGCCATTCGAGTAACCCAAATCGAAACGAGGCGAATAAGGACTCTTTCCCATTTTATTGTATAGACATTGAAGCTCATTCTGACTGGATCTACCCGATTCCGCTAGGATTTGTATAGTCTGCACTTCCCTTAGTCCATAGGAATGCTGGAAACGTGTTATTTGTTGATTAACTGGTTTAGTATGTAATAGAGGGTCTCGGGTGGCTTTCTAACAGCGATAGTTAACAATGATACTTATAAATATAACAAAAATGTATTGCATTCAGCATTGACATAAGCTACCGTAAAGTCACATGTCAATACTGTCAAAATGTTGTAGAAATACGAAACGGTTGAAAGTGGTTGCCACTTGTGCCCTCTGGCTAGTGATTTCTTACCGGCTTGTTAAACGCTCGTCTATCGTCGCGTCGCCATTTTATCTTGATAGATTTCGCATGATAGTTTTCTCCGATAATCAGTTATTTACTACATCATTCGGTCTACATTATAGGTGGGTACTGAAACCCCATAATTTCTTACTTATTCCAAACTCAACGCTCCAGCACTAAAAACTAGTCATTAAACGAAATATATTTCACAGACGTGCCTAGTAAATATTTATTGACCAATTAGAAATCAGCGATAATCGCGCGCCGCGTCCTGATTGGTCGGCACAACTTTCCAAACTCGTGTTCAGTTGGTTGTAACTTTACATTGTGTTCAACAATTATGTCTTTGAATTATGTGCGCCATGAAAATAACATTATGGCTGGTTGAAGGTCGAGTTTGTAACGAGTACATTAGATGTAAGATGTAAGTAGATAATGCTTGGACGTGAGAAATGAAAAAGGGTTTTAAAGAACTTTGACTTAAACCGTCAAATTGTTCACGATGTTGAAAGGCAGTTTTAGATCTTGAACAAGGAAAATGAGAGAACGTAACAGAAAATTCTCAACAAGAGACATAACAACAGCTATAATTGCCAAGTTCTAAACAAGAGGTTTAAGAAATTCAAAGGCTTTGGGAGGAGTTATTGAATCTTCGCAAGTTGAACTTTCGCAAGTTATTATGCCTTGTGACTGTGACTGTAGCTTAGCTTTTTTGTTTTTGACTTTCAAAAGTGCATGTAATGGTCTAATTGAAATAAATGGTTTGGTCTTTGAATCTCTCATTGAAAACAGAATGGAGATTATTATAAAATCAATCTTTTTGTATTTGTCAGATAAGCAGTCGCTCCATGTAAAATACTGGTATCCAGCTGCATCCAGTTAGACATGGAGCCGACCCCAACACATTTGGGAAAAGGCTGGGCAGATGATGATATCTTTTTGTATTAACATTCAAGCTTTAGCTTATGTAAGCATGATTCCATCAAGAAATGGCTCGTAAGTACTAGAAACTAGTAGAACTTACAAGAAAACTGTAGGAATCTAGGAATTGACTTGGCTAGAAACTAGTAGAATTTACTAGAAATCTGTAGAAATTAACTTACCTACGTTGGCAAAGGCACGCACGCGGGCGCGTTATTTTTTCAAATAAACATTTCTTATTTCGAATTAGAACTTCCGAAGGTAAAGGAAACAGGGCATTTAATTCTTCCATTAAAAATATGTGCGTCGTCCCCGTGTTGTTGTTGTTAGAATATGGTAATATGGTGTTTGCAGGTGCATTATCTTAGTAGCAATCATAAACAAGACTACAAATTATCTGAACAAGTTAAACTTGGGTATTAAAATAGCACTTTTGGCTATAAGTGGGGAAACTTTGTTATTGCATTTGAGGCGCAATTCACACCCCAGCCGCAGGCGACGTTTTTATGGATCTGAGAACTGCAGTATCAAATAACGTTTTTCAATACACTCGAAGAAATAAAATAATAAAACGAAAAGTATTTTTGTCATGAATCGTTAGGAATCGTTCTTGCTTTACTAAGTAACACAACAGGAGTGAAGAAAATGGTTAATGCATTAATTGACATTTATAAGTTCATGAAACGTTAAAATAAAATAATCTTAATCTAGTAATAATAATCTTTGGCGCTAAGAGAAATCCCATCGCAATCGGATGGGATTGCGATGGGATTTCTCTTAGCGCCAATTTATCGCTTTGATCTAGTTTAGAAAATGCCTTTATTTGAAAGCTTCTAAAAACTTACTTCAGCTTTGGCTTATTGTTTTCAAATATTTTCAAAGGACACTGGGTGAAATTATTTGGGACGTAGTCTATGACTTTGTCATAGTACAATCGAAAATATTAATTTTAAAAGATTCTTCGCTTCTGTAAAGGGTGTTTTTTGTAAGCTGTAATGACGTCAAATCTGATTCGACTGTTATAAGGAAAAAATATACACAATCTGCTTTTTTTTATTTTAAGAAAGGAAAGGGCGAAAAACAACAATTTGCCTTCGGTTTGATACAAAAAATTCTACTTTTTTGTTGTTTTAGCACAAACTTCGAACCAAACTCTTACAATCATTAACTGTATTAACGTAAGTCCTAGATTTCTCTAATTAGCAAAAGAGTAAACTAAAATGTCGGTTTTACAATAACGTTGTGAGAGTGTAAGACCATGGTAAAGATGGGATGAGAATGGAGATCTCGTTCAATGTGGATTGTGGATACAACACAAGGGTGCTGTAAAGTAATTTAATTATGGCCATAAGATGATTGCTTTATATGCAGCATCCGCTCTGATATAGTTAACGTTTTAGTTCAATTGTGATGAATTGTGTGCCATTTGCAAAATACTTGTTTATTTTTTATTTTTTTTGATTAAAAAATCATAGGTAGGTAAGTCATAAAAAAATGTACTTATTGTAAAAAGTAGGACGTAGAGTGAGAAAAAATGTGTTTTTTGAAAAACTATAAGCCTGTAAAAAATCAGGTAGATTATAATGGTATAAATTTAAAGTAAATAGGTGTTTTATTGACTAGCTAGGAGCATGTTTTTGTTATTGCTAGTCTTGTCTCATTTTAAATAACGTGTCGCTCAGAATGGTAGAAGCTCAGTTTATCCTATAAACGAGGCAATTGAAAGTAATTCAGTGCCATCGCCATACCTAACCTAAAAATTAAAATAAATGGCTTGGCAATCGACTATTGTGTTTGATACAACGTGAACGAAATCTTCAAGTTGTCCGAGCTTGCGTAGGCGTTAGAGAAAAAAAAAGCGGTTCTATATTCAAAGTTAGTGGTTCGGCCAATCGCGTGGCCGGTAGGCGTGGCGGCGGCTTACGATTGGCCGTTGGCGAGGCGGGCGCAGCTAGTACTGATGGATCGCGCGATTATAACGTTAGTGACGTTAGTCGATGGTCTTCTAGCGTTGCGGACGCATGGCCGGTGAAGGGGCGCGTGACATCCGCCTTTTTTATTCAACAGTGACGTTTATGACATTATCCTTTAAAAAAATGGATAGCCGTAAAATAAATTAATGCAACCATCAAATACAATGAAACTTTTACTGGTAGTTAATATTAAGCGCTGAAGACATTATAAATGAAGATTATGAAATATAAATGATGTATGCTATAAAATTAACATCCAGGTTCATTACGATACAAATTATAATTTAATTTGTTTATGACTAGCAATAATTGCAAACAATTAGATATAAAAATACAATTTTACACAACACTAGGTATGCGGTATACCATAATTATGTACTTAATTATTTTATTTGTTTATTAATTTATATATCGCGAATTCGTAATCCAATTTTTAAAGAAAACTTATGAGTAGTTATGATAAGTGTAGATTTAAAAGAAGCCGTGGCCATGCAGTGGGCTGAGATAAAAAAAAAACTTGTCTATTACCTGTCTATGTCACCGTCCCGTTTCCCACTGTCATCAGAAACTAATCCTTGGAATAATTACACTAAACAAGGCACCTAGGTATCATAAATTATTTCACAAGCAAAAAAAAAATCCTCATAAAACTTCTCATAAAATGCGAAATATAAAGTTATGGCCGATAATGTGTGCAGTCTCTTTGACATCGGCCATAAAGATGTCATAGCCGACCCCGGCTAGCCTAAGCCTTTATTTAGTTGACAAACTATTGATGTTTATCAAGGGCTTTAACGTATCCATATTATTGCTGTCGCTTTAACCTGGCTAACATTTGGATCTTTATGTTACTAGTAATAACTTTATTCCAGACAAGTTGATGAAAGCAATTTACTACTGAGATAACTCTGCTAAAATGTACCAACCGACAAGAAAATGTCTTCTAGGTATTTCCCTATATGTATAATTGTAGGGAACAATTTTGGATAGTAAACGCTAATTCATTTTGAATCTATTCCAAGCATAGGATGTGGATATACCTATGTATCATAGTCTTCCTGCCCTTGTCCCATGTTACTTGGGGTCGGCGCAACACGTTTTTTTCTTCCATTATCTTCTGTCAACCGTCACGCTACCATTTACTCCTTTTTCTTTCATATCATTCCTCAGTCCTCACACAATTCATCCATCGTTTCCTTGGCCTTCCGCTCCCTCCCTATTCTTCATATGAATGTATGCATTTGAGATCGATTTTACTGGATAGTAATAATTATGATACATCTAGAATGTTGGATTACTTTGAACTTTTGAAGTATTAAACTGAATCAATAAGAGGTCGGCTGTTGATGGCAGAACTACGTCGAAATATCATAAGTGCATAACTCGAAATTTGTGCTTGAAATGATATCATTTTTGAAATTTCAAATAAGTATTGATCTTTTTCCCTATTTCCATAATTGAACTTCATCAAAGACAAAGCCTTTTGTGTCATTCATTTTCAGAAAACGGTCAACAAGGCTGAAACAAACAGATCCCTGACCTATATGACTCAGAGTAACTAAAACACTATTGTTTCTTAATAAAACTCAAAAACATTAATTAGGACGACATCCCAGCACTAAATGTAAACTGTTTTAAAAGCAAGATCATACTAAATGAGAAGCTAGGAGCTTAGTAATTATTAGTTCCATGCTATGAAGCAAGAAGCCATGGACTTAGTATTTATGAAGTCTAATACTTAGTACTTATTAGTTCCATGCGATGAAGCTAGTTCCTTACTCAGCTAGATTAGAAATTCGAATACAGTTACTTATCAGCTCTTGGCTTCAAACGGCATTGGGTCCGTAATGGCGGATCGTAAAGTTGACATAAACCGTCCGGGCCCGCACTGCGGCGCTGCTGTATCTTGAACTTACGTCAATTGTATCTATCACAAGTTTAGTGCATGGGTTTTATTGTGACGTATAAACCATGGTCAGAAAGCTTGAAACTGTGTTTTGTGACTTCGTAGCAAGTACCTAGTAGGTGGCTTAATAATTCCATGATTTATAGACTCCGAGTGGCTATCATTACAATAAAATAATTGTCTTTGTTATCCATCGGTCAATAATGCATTGTACCTATTGTATCTGACTGTGGAAATTTCAAATGTCCCGACATCTATAATTTCAACTACCGATATAGATATAGATACTGTTACGTGAATTTTATTGATACAACTAGGATTTTCTTGTCGATGGTTACGTAGGGATGGAAAACATCTATCCTAGGTATCCTTTAACAGCACTTTGCTGTCAGCTAAGTTATGAATGCTATGATAGTTGTAGTGGTCTTTAAAAGAAGTTTACATCGATGGCGATGCCGTTTTATGCACTGATCATATATAAATATTGTGATACTAACGTATATTGCATAGCTTGCAGGAAGAAGTTATTTTCCTTGTTTCTGACCATAAAGAGCTGGTCCTTAGATGCTGAACCATGTGAGTTAGACGCGACTTCTATCATGCAATCACACATTTTACGGTATCACCATTGTTACATAAATTTTAGGCTGGTTTGTCAGTATTTTTAGGAAGACAGCTGAATACTATGTTCATCCCAGAGGACCAGAAACCAATAAGGGCATTCCTACAAAACTGCAATAACTACACGGTCAAAATGTTGTTTTTTTTTTTACATTACCGATGAAATTTCTATGTGGGGGAGTTCAGAATGATGTACTGAATGAATACGTGGTATAACCGTTTTAGCGTCGGTGTTTGTTAAACACTACGAGTTACTTATTTCGCAGTACTCATTAAATACAAAAAAGCAAACAAAACAGCAGCACTCAATGCCAAATGAATCACAACAGCCTTCAAATCGATTTAAACCCATAGCGAAACGTAGTAGCAATCGGAACAATGCAGCGAATAACGGCTTGAGTAGCAATACGACTATTTTACACGTCGGAACACATTACAGCACTATTCCACAAGGTTAAAGGCATGACGATGTGTGTCCAAGTGTCTCTACCACCTTTGAATAGGTTTTTTATAGTCGACGGAGCTGTCAGCACAAAGGGAAGTCGTAAAACCTCGTAAAACCGAAGTGTCTGTATGATGCACGACCTTCTGACATATAGTTTATGGTCGCTAGTGACGTGCCGCTCTGCGATTATTCTTAATCCTTGTTTATGGTTAGTCGATTGTCTCATTCATGTCGATTGGCGATTTTGTCAGGTTTGTTTCGGTGATAAAGATTTTGAATATATTGTAGTGTTTTTTTTTTGTGTTGTATTTAGTTCCGGGGTGTGGACATCGCTTTATTAGGTGTTATGTCTTGTCAGACTGGTGAGTTAGTGACTTTTATGAAAGTACTAGCTTTTGCCCTCGGCTTCGCGCGTTAATTTAGAATTTGACAATCAATTCGGTTTATAGGTACTCTGCTTGTAATAATATAATTCAATCGATTCGAAAGATACGTGGCGCCATCATCATAAGAACGTTATTGTCGTTTTCCTCGGTAACAGTACGTTTTTTCGGGATGAAAGGTACCCTATGTCCGTTTCTGTACACCTGACAAAGTATTCGCATAATTTCAGGATGATCAGTTCAGTGGTTTAGGCGTGAAAAGGTAACAAACAAACCTAGTTTCGCATTTATAATATTAGTATGGATTTTAATTTTATAATACTTAATGATGTTTATTCTCTAGTTATTGGTCGTTCGCTCCATTGCAATAGAAAATTAACCATTCATTCACGCCCCAACCAATGATTAAGACGTTAACTACCTATCTACAAAGTATCATTATTGCCTTACTTTTCTGACTGAATACTGAGATATTAAAAAAAACTATCCTCTTCCATATTACCAAAAACTGAAACTAAAAGCTTTTCAAAAAATCACTAAGTAGGTATCACTCCAAGAGAAGTTAGTAGGTACTGACCATTCTTGTAACGACCCAATTAAAATGCCAAATTAAGGTTATTTGCTATCAATTGGCGCATACTATGCAAATAGTTTGGCAGTACATTTTATAGTAAAGTAGTTTATGTTTTACATTGACCCAGTTCTAAAATACGACCTTCTGATCTAGAAGTTATTTGCATTTAAAAAATTATTGTTGTTATAAAATAAACAATTATTAGATTAATTACTCACTTTTCTTTTTTTGTATTTCTTTGAAACGGCCGCTGAGATACTTCTTTAATTTTAAACAAATCGACGACAAACCAAACAAGGTTGTCCAATCAATTTGAGGTCGCTTGTTTTTTAAAAGCGTCTTAAAGTGCCTCAATGACCTGTGCAAATAATAAGTCTACGATTTCTATCATTTTTAATTTTTTTTACGGATCACTGACATTTTTGTCAACTTTAACTAACTTACTTAATAATGTTTCAACTAAAATAAACGTTTGACATCATCATCATCATCTTCCTGCCGTTGTCCCATGTTACTGGTCGGCGCAACACGTTTTCCTTTTCCATTCTTGCATGTCAAGCGTGTTGGAATACAACAAAATATATCCGTCCCACTTAAATAGTTTGAGAGTCTTTCTCTTTCATACTTTTTTTACATTGTGCATAACTAATATAGTTTAGACGCTAGTGTTCCGTCTGCACCAACCGAGAGTGCACAGACACCTCTCCTGCCAAATAAATATAATAAATTAATACTTAAGTGGAAATTATAACTGTGTCTTTCATTGGTTCTCAGTCAAAACCCAACAAAGCGTCAGGCAATCACACTTCATACAGTCCATGCATTGATCAAAAAACAAAACTATAGTTACCTGACACGAACCAAACAAAAGGTAGATCAGATCACCTTTTATTTAGCACTAATGTCTTAGTGCCTAGGTCATTCATTCTCTGAATTCTCCGGTACTTCAATCCCCTTTCGTGTACACTGTTTATTTATGTTATGTGTCACAATGATACTTGTCACTAACACTATAAACAAGGTGTCGGTTGTCACTAAAGTGCCGCCGATGTTTACTTTGTCAATACTTAGAAATCAGAAGCTTGATATCACATGTCCGGCTGTTCAAAAGTGTTTAAATTAATATTAGGATGTCGGTCAGTCCCTGGTGATGATAGACGTACGGACTACGGAGTGCTAAAAGTAATCTGTCATCTGTTTGAGAGAGCTTAATATCACGCCTGGAAACCCGAAGGGTTAGGCAGAGGTGTACCTAATAGTACACTCACATGATACCATACCCAGTTATGTTTTAGCCCCACGTAATGAAAGAAGAAGGACCGGGGAGGGGGAGCGTTTTTCCATCAACTGGGCACAATCTCTTAAAACTGATAGTTTAACCATCCTCAACAAATAACACTGCACCGACTAGAATTGTGCTCATTGCTCAAGTCCTTCAACAATAAGTTGTGTTTGTAAAGTATTCTTACTTTACGTTAAAGACTACGCTTGTTTTAAGCTGACCTTTTGTAAGTCTTATTTGTTAACACACAGTTACTGTTTTGAGAATTTGAATATAGTAATGAAGCCCGTGAAATTAAAAATTATAAACTTACGTACGGTTTGATATGTAAAACAAACTGATAATTGTACTCAATGTGAAACCTTTGTAAAATCCACGACTCATGGCAGACAAAGTACCAATTTACCATATCAATGACAACACCCACGCAGAGTTAGCAAATCATCTTTTAATTAGTAGTTAATTGCTTAATAATCACCAGTTAGCGTACGTAACGCTAACATGAGATACAGTCATTGACGAGATGTTGTTAGTGTTGTTACGACTTAAAAGGTAGTTTGTCATGAAAAAACATTTACACTGGGATATGTGGTTATTATGCCTAGTTACCTTTGATTTGTTCCAACTCGTTTTGTATTATCATGTGTACGTCCTTCTTGTATATTCAGTTTTTTTTTGTAATCTGTCCCACTCCTGGGCACAGGCCTCCCCCCACTCCTTCCATTTCCCTCAATTTATGAGAAAGTCATCCTAATAGAACATCAAAATTTTACCCCTTTAAGTATGTTTAAGGCCTGTCATATCTAAGTACTTATAGTGTGCGAGTCAATTGCCACCAACTGGACACAAAACCAGACTGTGGCTGCTATTGAACAATTCTTGATGCAAAAACCGAATAACAGTTTACCCAACTTGGGAACTGAACCCAAAACCTCACGCCCGTGAGAGCCTTACGTCCCAGCCGCCGCGGGAGACGCCCAGGTCGTCGGGGGCGACGTGGTTGCTCTCGGCTACCGTCAGCGTCGGGCCTGTGGACAGTGAGTAATGGGCTAGGTCGTGTCGACGGCGCGTTCGTGTTCCACGCGCGTCTCAAAGAGATGTCAGCAAAGCGGATACAAGAGCCGATGCCTGCCGGGGCTGCGGGATTGTTCGAAAGACATACCGCGGCCCTGGAACACAAAGGGCTCAGAAGGAACATGGATGGGTTTTAGTCAGTACAAGTCTAACACTCCTTTCCGTTCCGCCCAGAGCGGGAGGGGGGGTCATTTGATGATTTCCAAAAAGGACCTCACGCCCAGCAGCCGCTTAAAATATGAACAATTGAAGTGCCTAAAACGCTTAACGAAGCCGGAAACCTTCTACGACACTGTTTTAATGAATGCACACGCACACAGTACATAACCACGGTGTTTTGTGTGAGTTATAAATAAGGCGCGGTACCGCAAGCACCATATTTTCACACCAGAAATAAAAATGGTTTGCTTGCAATTAAACTCTGTACAGAGTTGCTAAGCTTGATATGTGTGAGACAGAATGCATATGACAGCTATTAAGGTCGGCTTCCAGTCTAACCGGATGCAGCTGAATACCAGTATTTTACATGGAGCGACTGCCTATGTGACCTCCAGAATCCAGTTAGTACTGGGTAATACGATACCCCTTGGTAAGACTGGTTGTCAGACTTTCGGGCCACTGACTACTTAAAGACTTTCAAAGTTCTACAAATGACAGCCGGGACCAACGGCTTAATGTGCTTTCTGAGGCACGGAGGAAACTCGGTATGTAATGAGTGGTCTTCCCATCCATGGACCAACCTAGGCAAGCACGTCTTAACCTAAAGATCGATCCGAACAGCTGTTATTATTTAGCCACGAGGTCCTCCTGTGATAGATCTTATTACACCAAGTATTATAGTCTCACGACCAAAAGCTGTTACCTTCACTTGAAATTAAACCGTGAAACAAGTCACTAAATTCCTCTTTCTCTTTTTCCTCAGCGGTTTCCTTAGAAACCTTAGTGGAGAACTGTCACAAGCTGTTGGAGAAGTTCCACTACTCCTGGGAGATGATGCCCCTTGTCCTGGTGATCCTCAATTACGCGGGGAGCGACCTGGACGAGGCGTCGCGGAAAATTGACGAAGGTAAGCCTTAGAAGTTGTAGTTGCTGTTGCAATTGTTTGATTAGTGATTTTGTTGCGAAGCGATTGTTTTGCGGAAATGGTCTGAGTTGTATGTGTGGGTAAAGTTTTTCACGTATAAGAAAATTAAACTTGGATTCGAACCATTTATTTCAATTACAGACACTGCTGAAATTGCGCATTTCAGAACATAGAATCTCTTCGGAGAAGAACGGACAAGAAACTCCTTGGACACCCAAATAACAAGTGTCTATGATTTTGCTTGTTTGTAACTATTAGCTGCGATTCAGGAAAAGCTTCTACTGAAGTGAGGCAAAGATGTATTTAATAAAAATAGTTGTCATAAATTGCCATACCATGTTCTGTCTCCGCATCACCCTAAGGTTGACTGACAGAAAATGCCCCAGGCATTAAGTCCGCCATTGTTCAGTATTTTGTTTCTTCTACGTAAAGTTTTAATAAATAAATGGAGTGCCATAGTAAGAAACTAAGAACACATGGTTCTACTAGAAACCTTCCCTCACTTCTGCAAGTCAGACCTAATTCGTGCAACAATGTAGGGAGCCGAAGTCGGCCGAATGTCTCCCGAATGCACACGAACACGTACGCAAGTACTTCGTGAATGCTCGTTGTTATTTGCGTGCGTGGTACGTGCTCGAGTTAGGCTTGGGCTCCCTACAGTCTAGCGTGAGTCCTGTAGCCAATGCCGAAGGTACCAGATAAAACTTCAATAGAGACGCAGCGCAGGGATGGATCAAGACAAAACTTTGAAACGTATTTAAAGTTGATTTCATAATTATAGTACAGTCACCAGCACAACAAATTACCACAAACTGACAAATTTTCTCATTCGATTTTGAACTTAACTGTCAACATTTTATGGTTTAAAATCATTTGGAGAAATTTGACAGTTTGTGGTAACTTGATGTGCTGGCGACTGTACCATGTTCCAACAAGTTGTATTTTACATGTTTTTTTTTTCTTAATTATAATTTATTAGAGACATTGTTGGCAACATACCATATTAATTAATTCAAAGTTAAATCCCTTACAAAGTTTTGTCTCGATACACGCCTGCGTTTCTATTCACGCCATTTTACGGTACTCCGGAAACTTTATTAGGAACTGTCAGATTTACTGGCAATACTTATTAGCCTTCCTCATTACGGGGTAAATCATTAAGCCCACGAAATTAAAAGTTTCTTATATTTTGTTTGCAATTTTCAGATCAGTGTACGTTTAGCTAAAAGCGATTAACACATCTGAAATGCGTATAATATGAGCTGTCAGAGTAATTAATTCTTAACAATAATGACATATAGACAACTCTTGAACGCGGTGTTGACTACGTTCAATTTTGCTGTCATTCGCTCTACGTCAGTCAAACTCTTAGTTTAGAATCAATCAGTTTTAATTGTTATGATTTCAGGATATAGTCTCTCAATAGCGTATTTCTGACTTACAGATTTACATTAATTTGATTATAATACTCTGTAAAAACATATTTGATAATATCGCGATTCATATTTTGATTAACACACAACAGTTTAATGTTCAGTTGAAAATTTTGAATTTCGTGGGCTACCCTGTCGCTTATACCTTAATAATAGCAATTATATTGGATAGTGAAAAGTAAAGTTTCAAGTGTGCTCGTCCATTTTTATTGTTCCGTCTTTATTTTATGCAAGTATGATTACTAACACTGTTTTAAAGTTTCACAAACTTATACTGTCACCTACGGGATCTTACGGGTTCGGGTTGTCATGGCGCTTGCAACAGAAATATCGGGAGCTCAAAATCATGAACAATCACGGACGATATCCCGTAAGTGACAGTATAAGTTAAGATATTACTAATTACCAGATTGTTTGTTTTTTACTTTGAAAATGGTAAGGGGTAAATAACTAGCTAGCGTGAAAAATGACGGAACAATAAATACATTATTTGCGTTGTTAATTATTTATACCTAAGCATATTGCATTAACCAATTCTGAGGTTTGATGATTTTAAACTAAGTAAGTAGATGTAAGCCTTTATTAATCACAAAGATCAAATGAATACTTGAATAACTTAAATCGTTATCTACTTACTTCATTTAATTTAAGATATTGGTTAATGGAAAAAATCGCTGCTTTCATAGAGCAAAATAGCATAGAGGAAGTTAATTACTACTTGAATACGTTTTCAATGAACAAAAAAAATTATTCCAAGAATCATGTAACTGTGGATTATCATTGAAAAAAGATAGTAAGTTCACCCTCTCTGAATATCTGAAACACAACCTAACTCGTCTTTACTACTACACTAGCGTCTTATTTTATTTAAACTAATTAATGAAGCAGACATATGCAAGAGATTAAATTATATTTATATTTTTTATTATTTTATATTTACTACAGTTTTAATAAAAAACACATGAAAGTTGAAGTGAAATGGCAATTATTGACAAATCAATGGCTCGTTTATAAAACAATAGTAATAAAATATTCTGTTATGTTTGTAGTTTTTTACTTTTCTCAATTGTAATAAAGTATCAAAACCAGTGTCTAGTTGTTAGGCAAAAGACTGATAGAGCGTATTATTTACCCCACTTTAGCCATAGGTCAATGAATATTTATAAACATATTTAATTCAATTATTATTACAAACACCTCTTATCTTCGTGAATTTTAAATTAATCGTTGACGAAACAACGTGTTTTTTTTATTTTACATTTGTATCTGATTGCGTGTAGTTTCAATGATGAAATCGGCTTCTATCATTAAAGATACTTACGTTGTCCTGAATATTGCTGATGATAATAAATTACAGTCTAAATGTATCAACCTATATCAAATTTTATCCCTATTTCAGAAGTAATTTTATAATTACTACTGAGTACTGATTTTGAGAAGTTTCTTAATCTGTTAACCTGTAAAGCAGGCGTTTTGGATGTACTACATAATTATTATATCGAGTCGTTTTTACTGGATAGTAATAAACTACAATTTGTAGAATGTTGGATTAGTTTGACGAATTTAACTGAACGACGAAATTAATTGGATAATTCGTAATTCATCGTGTTTGTTTTTATTGGTAATTATTGAGCTTTTCAATACTAAAGTTACCAAACAAAAAAAAGCACAAATAGAAGAGAGGAGTTTACTAAATTAATAAATAAGAGATTGTTGGTTGGTTCATTTTGATAGAACTACGTCCTATTTTTTTTATATATAAAATACGTTGCCCGAATTTCTCCTGTATCCTGGGTGCGTTTACAAACATTTAAACTCACATACAAACAGCCAGGGCCGGTAGTCTCGACATAGATACCGACACTTTCGCAAACTTTCAATCGCTATAGTATAACGAACAAATTCGGTTGCAATAACAATGCTTGCGAGAAACGCATCTTGGATGTACAGACTTATATTTCTCACAAGCATCGTTATTGCAACCGAATTTTTTCGTTCTTATTAAGCGATTGAAAGTTTGCGACAATGTCGGTATCTATGTCGAGACTACCGGCCCAGACCCAGAACAACTATCGGTAGGCCATACAAATACTCGTTCCGTGCGGGGATCGAACACGCGAAACGCAGCGCATCACTGCGACCGCCGCGCAAACTGTGCCGTCATTCGTCCTCTTGAATATTTCTGTTTCATTTTGATGTCAATAAAGTTCAGTCAACAATAAAAATAAAGAGACCAGTAGTAGTAAATGACATGATAGGTAATGTTTATTTACAAAAGTGGACAACTCAATAATGTCGTAACCCACAATCACCTGTTATTGAGTTGGCTGCTTTTATGTTCTTGCAATGCGAGTTTACAGTGCAGTGGAAATCGATTGTTCTTGATTGATAAATTATTAAAAAAAATATGCACGTTTATGCGTAATTATTTACAAAGCAAACGATGTTATTGACCACATTCTGTTGTGAGGCTTTTTATTATGTTTTCTGAGGAGTCGGATACGACGTTTTTAAAATGGTAATTTTCTTTAACGACGTATACGTGAATATTTTCAGCTGTTTCTTTTGTTTGTTTGATATAAATGTGTCACACAGAGCTTTTAACACTGGGCTTTTAAGTCTCGATATAGATACCGACGCTGTCGCAAACTTTCAACCGCTTAATAATAACGAAAAAATTCGGTTGCCATAATGATGGTTGCGAGAAATGCATCTTGGATGTAGAGACTTGCGTTTCTCGCAAACATCGTTATCCCAACCGAATTTTTTCGTTATTATTAAGCGATCGAAAGTTTACGACAGCGTCGGTATCTATGTCGAGCCTTGGATAGGATTGCGAGATTAATGTTTGCTTGGGTTGATCCCTTCTAGTCTATACCAGAAAAACAGAGCGGTTACTATGACGTCATAAAGCAGGAGTAATTCCAGTGTGAGAAAGACACAGCTATACAGGTCGTCTAGCGCTATCTCTTTCCCACACCAGAATTACTCCTGCTTTAAGACGTCATGGAGGGCCACTAGAGTCACATTCATGGATTTTATAGAGTCTTCTGTTTTCAGTACTTTTTATTCAAATTACTGCATATCTAAGACTTAAACAATAAAAGTGTCTAGTAATTGTTTTTAGACTGGGCTTTTTAAGAACCACGTGCTTTTAGTAGTCATTAATGAGATCACTGTTGTTTTTAACTAAGAACAAAAGATTTTCACACTGACGTACTCGTTAAATGTGTTTAAAGAAAACTGCATTATAAGAAGTTTCAATTCATTTATGTCATAATACTCGTAGACTCGTAACAGTTGATTTCAATTTTTGCAATTGAAATAAAATAAAGAATTTTGTTGCTTAACTGCATTTATACTCTTTTGCAGTTTTTTCCTTCCTTCTGCCAAGCGATTGTCCAATGTCCGCCTTGCTTTGTCCACAGGAAAGATGATTATCAACGAATACGCGAGGAAGCACAATCTGAACATCTTCGATGGGCTAGAGCTGAGGAACTCGACACGCCAGTACGGACTTTAATAGTAATAAATAGTTTTTACCCAAAACACAGAAGCAGTGCTCAAACACAGGTTTAGATATCTGTGACAAACTTGCTTCTTGCATTCCCTTTATTAAAATAAAAACTTACTCAACTGTTACAATGAATTTTGGCAATAAAACTGAACGCGATCAGCACTTCTAAACTGCGTTCAAGAGCTGTTTGTCTCAATGGAATATTGACACCGACACCTTGATCGCAGTTTAAACGCGTTGATCTTGTTCAGTTTCATTGGGTAAATTCGCTTGATGGTGACCATTGAGATTACAGAAGAAAACACTGAACGACATACTTATATATAAATATAACAACTTTTTAATTGTACGCATGTTTTTAGAAAATTTTCGTTGATTAAAGCAAGAATCGAGTTTGTCATCTACAATACTAAAAACCGAATATCGTTAGTCAAGTTATAGGTACACTACACAATACATAGGCACACTTCACTGATAAAAACACTCTTATTACTTGAAGACGATAAATTGTAGCGACAATAATTAACTACATAAAGGTCCTCGAAAAAAAAAGGATTTTAACTTCACATTCTTTCTCAAGTCTACATTTTTGCTTTCATGTAGCATAAATCAATAACTAGGGATGGATGAAACCTTTTTGTTTAAAAAAAAAAAACAATATTTACTCAACTTTGGTTATTATCTTGTCGGGAAAATTCTCGAAATAAAAAAATCAATAATTGAAGACTTCTTTAAAAAAAGTTCACCGAAACAAGCGATACCTAAGCCATGTCTGATGACTCCCTGTGGCTATAAAGATGCGCATGCGACTATCACGTCTGTCGTTTTGACAAAAGTTACGTTGTTGTGCTAAGTTCACATTCCTATCCGACAATATCTAGCTCATTTATACATATTAGTTTACTAACAGTTTTAGTAATTTGCCGTAATAAACTCGAGGATAAACGGATTTTGTTTTCCACTTGGAAATAATACTTAATGTTTTGGAAAAAGAACCAAAAGTTACATAATATTTTAAAAGACTTTTAAATGTTGTTTAATGAATTCATTACTCTATTCGTACATACAAAGAAGAAATATTGTTCTCTTAAATCATCTACCCATACCTAAGTACCTACTTAAATCATAATTATGACATTCGGATTATTTCATGTTTTTTTCCAGTCAATTAAAATTTTTAAAGTAGTTTACAAAAAAAGTCTCATTAAGAAAATATGACTAGCATTATTGATTACTATCAATGCAAATCCTCACAGAATAAGATCAAGTTAAACACATTTACTATAATATCGTTGCTCCAATTTTCTCCTACTACTAAACATCACTTACAACACAAATAGGCGCAACACAGTGACAGATACAGTAATTTAACAACTATACAACATTGGTTATGAAACTAATCTCAACTTACCACGTCAAAGACAAAAACCGGCCAAGTGCGAGTCGGACTCGCGCACGAAGGGTTCCGTACCATTATCTATAAAAATGGCAAAAAAAATCATGATGGGAGCCCCACTTAAATATTATTTTATTTTATTCTGTTTTTTTGTTGTTATAGCGGCAACTGAAATATATCATCTGTGAAAATTTCAAGTGTCTAACTATCACGGTTTATAAGATACAGCCTGGTGACAGACAGCGGAGTTTTAGTAATGGGGTCCCGTTTTGCCCTTTGGGTACGGAACCCTAAAAAAGGCGTCAAAGTCATATCTTAACTTACGTTATGGACTACCATAATGTCGTAAGTTAAGATATGACTTTATTAGTTTATTACGTGCGCCTGTTCAGGACAGTGGTTTAACTGTCCGGTTTGGGCATAGAATATTTGGTTTACGGATAAAATATGGAATTTAAATAGTTTGTTATTATTTGGTATAGTTTTAAAAATGAACAAAAATATACATGACACGACCTATTAAGTATTGATAATAAATTTTTATTTCTTTTCACGTGGAATTCTTTGATTGAAGTAGTGGCTGTAAAATACTAGTTAAGTACTAAAGAATTCCTACAGCTATGAAAGCTGATTCACAGGCTGATATTTGTAATGATTTATTATTTTTTATGTAGGTACTATTCGGTTATCCGAGAATAAAACTACACTCATGTTCATTATTTTAACCACACTTTAACTTTTTATTACAAAATTATGCTTTTAGGTTGTAACGAATTAAAAACTGGGATTGTAAGAAAATAGGTAATAACATAAAGTTAATGAATAAACATAAAATTCATCGTTTTGGTAGATTTAATATTCACTTTATTTTATTCGTAAACCAAGTATGCCCTGATATTGTAAGTTGCAATACTACACAAACATATTTTTGTTCCGAAGTTGCGACTTTCACATTTCCATTGTGCTTTCCATTACTACATAAGTTCAAAGATATCAGAGAAATTATATAATATTTTCGTAGTAAGAACGCAATGGAAAGTTGACCGAGTCGGATTTTTGAAACAGATCCACAGAACACTCATTGTTAGGAACACATTTTTAGACGAAACTGAAATTGTAATTTCATAATTCTCATACCAAAAAAAAACTAGAAAAAAATGTAGTAACTAAATAAAAAATAAATTTGTGAAATTAACAGTTAGTTTCAAGCTTAATTGATAATATCCAAACAAATTCAAAATGTATCTGTATCAACCTGCCATATGCACTTATGAAACGTCAGAAGTTGGGTGCACGGCTCATAATGGTCGTTGTCTATGGAGAAAAACGTGCTAGAAACTCCATGGTTACTATTTTAAAAAGTAATATTTTTGATATCACTGAAGCAAAGACTTGTAACTATATCTGTACCAGAAATCTGTTATTACTTGATGATTTCGCTCTTTTTAATCTTCACCCCTTCCCTTTTTAACCGCCCTTTGAAATCTGTTATTACCTACTTGATGGTCTCACTGCTTCACTGCACTAACAAACGTAGCGAGACCATTTAAGCAGTCTTAAATTATAAAGTAATAAGTAGAACTAAATCGACGGTTGTTAAACCTGAATCAAGTACAATTTTGTTTGTTTTTATGTTCCCCGTTATCTTGACAATATAATTTAGCTCAATTGAATAGTACCCTTGGGTTAGAAACAGCTTGAATCGTCTGGAAATCTAGACAGACTTAACTTGCAACAACTTCGTTTATAAGAAAGAGCAAGTTACACAGTCAAATGTACTCCAATTGCGTAACACTTTCACGTTTCTGTAACAATCCGAAATATTTGAAGGAAATTCATACTCGATATTTGATAAATTCGTACTGGACGACGTAAATAACGCAACGAATAGGTATTTGTTGAAGTGTCAAAATGACATACCATTGAAATTGTTAGTGTGTTAAATACCATTTAACAAATAGAATTTAAAACCTATTGGAGGGTTAATCATGTAAATATGTAGCTAATAATCACAAATTCACAACACAGCGTACATTCTAATACTGGACCAATACTGGCGACATGCGCAAGAGTTTTACGACACAGCTTCTCAGAAAGGCAATAGGGTGCGCTTGCTCACAAATTATAGTTACATTTTGACGTCTTTATCGCGATTGGCTGCCGGCCAACGTGCACAAATTGCACATTTAGTTTTTCATTTGATTTGTGAAGAAAAACGTTAAATTTTACGTGTGTGTTTGTTGTTAAAGTGGTAGGTGGACACGCTAAAGATTTTCTTTAGGTTAAAGCTGCGGGGTAATTGCGAAACATACTTAAAATTACCATAAAATATAATAATGTCCTTCAGCTTGAGAATTTTGCATCATTCATTGCGTCCTTTGCGTTAACGAGCACACGGTTTTTCCAAACATTGGAGTGATGATAAGGATTTTCGTTCTTTACCGACGGATTGTGATACAATGTGTTACGCCATTGCGGTGCTGATCATTTCATGTAGGTAAATGGCCATCAAAACAACAATTACAACGGCTGTAGTATCTGGTATACTAAGTAACTCTACACAAAAATTATTGCTGGGAAACTACTTTTTTGGGATGAAAAATCACGTTTTACGGTAGGACTTAATGTAACGCACTTAAAACATTGTGCGGATGAATGCATTGAATAATAAGGGGTCGTGGAGGTATATAAAGGCAGGTTACAACATTAAAAACTTACATTTAAAAATGACTTGGAAAGTTGGAACTTTAACCCCCAATATCTAGTGCTAGAAGTTTCCCAGGTATGGTCTAAAACCATAAAATGATCGCAATGATGGGGAGAACAAGTGCCTTTCGGCTTCGTTAAGGGTTACTTTTACACCCATTATTAATGTGACTAGTTTTTATGACAAGAAAAACCGTTACAGCTTAAACAATTCATCTTATTGTGCAGCCACAGACAATTCGTCGTCAAAAAGAAATTACTCCATTAATTGTCATAATAACTGAACTTACAGATGGAAAATAATAATTGATAGCGGTGATACAATACTGTTATTATTTCAATTAAAAAAAACGTTAATAATGACATTGAGAAACCTTCTAATTAACAATTACCAATTGTTTTTTTTTGTAGAAATTGATATGAAAAACTGTGAATAGCTATTGGACTAAATACAATTCCGCTATTGTTTCAAATTGTAATTAATAATTGAGGCCTTCAATTGAATAATTTCAAAATAAGGCTTTTTTATTATGTTGGGGCCACAAAACTTGTTAGCATAAGCTCAAACTCAAAGCTTTATTTCAATTAGCCCGTTACAGTCGCTTTTGAAAATCAAAAACAAAAAGATGAAGCAACAGTCCCAGTCACAAGGCATTATGACTTGTGAAAGTACTGTGGTTCCCCATTCCAAAGCGTAGATCTCTAATAAGCTTTTGTAGGTAAGGGTATAATGTTTATAGAAATTACTGTGATACTAAAGACTCATAGAAAGATCTTTTGCAAGCCCAATTCTCTTAACGGACACATTGTCTTGGCGCAGAAAAATGAACGAGACCCGACCCTTAATAATAAGAAAACTTAAAGACAAAGAAAAGAGATAAGTTTCATTGCTGCATTTCTGAGTATTTCAAGTTCGTACGCATTATAAATTTCAATATTTTCAATCCGCTCTATATTCATCGACATTTCGCCGCTATTCTTGTGGCCATCTCCTTTCTCATTTCCGCTCCTTAGTGATGTGTCTATAAGGAAGTCGGCTAGGGTGCCATTTTATCGATAATTGACAATAGCAACCGACACGGTAATACTTGCGGTTGCTGTCATAAGTTATTGTGTTTATTTTTGTAGACAAAGCGAAATACGTATGACGGAGTTTTTGAAAACACTTGTGAATAGTGAAATTTAAGTTTTTTTTCAGTTAGTAGGTACCTAAGTCATACTCATCAACCATGTCTTTAATTAATTATCAAATGATTCACGTTTTCGTTAATAATATCAATGTAATCCTTACAATACTATCACCATACATTGTGCTACATTGCAACTTCAGTTTCGTCATCCATGTTACACTCCACACATACTAGTGACGCGACAAAATTGTTTCACACGATAAAGTGGTAAGTCAGAATCAGCTGTTTTCAACACGGTCTAACCAGTCGTGATTTCAACTTTACAGTGACCGGACGAAGGTGGCGAAATTCGAAATATAACCTGTGACATTCCAATTCCAAAATTTGAATTTAACGGCCATCCATAGTGCTGTGTTTAGTGTCGAGTGTCGATATCATTTTTATTTAGAATTATTTTCTTTTTTCGTAGGAAAATGCTGGAAATTAATAATATAAGTGGTGTACTATCGTCGTCCATGAAGTTATTTTGCGAATGATACTTTGTTTTACAAGTGCCGTGTTTTGTGTGGACGCTTGCTGTGCGATGTGGTGTTGCGAACGACTACGGACTGTATTGTGGCTACCCACGGTGTTTCGGTGAGTTGATTTACATATTTTTATAAGATTTCAATAGACATAGCAGGACTCGAGAATTTCTAGAATAAAGTGTGTGAGTATTGAGTAATAACACAAACGTTTTTGAATTCTCTGCAAATGTTTGTTTGTAGTTATACTATGATATGAAACAGCCATAATTATTGTCACATCAAGATATTTCCCTTGACGCGCATAAAGATAGCAACTTGGAAGCGTTTGTGCGTTTCAATCTCTTGCACCAAGTACTTGTTTACTGCTCACATTCATAAGTAGGATTTTATGTTTCAACATACACATAAAATAAAATGCTATTTATGAAATAAGACAATTTGCGATGCAATGGCAGCATTTTATTGCTTTTACGAACCGGAGGAATATATGGGACTACCCGCCTTTATTTCATGTTATTACGATATTTTATAATTGTTGTAACTTGTGAAGTTATTTTGTAACTACGAAGATTCAACTGCTACATTAACTACACTATAAAAGTACTTGTAAGCTAAATGTTGTCTCAGTTTTTATACGAGGCGAAAAATAATTTATCAGAGTAATATTATACCTATTCAATTTAATTCAGTTTTGCTTAGTGGATGCATTCATAATAAAAAATAAAACGCCTAAGAACTTTTAACAAATTTAACAATTTGTTTCACTATTTAATGTTCACGACAGAATATTGGGTTTGATATCGATATTTTTACTGTTTCTGTATATTTTTACGGAACACATCACTAACTTGTTTAAGTTTATCTTATAATATTTGCTATTAATTAAGAAAAATCACCGTGTTTCCGTTGATATTTATTTATTCGATTGCCAATTTATATTATATGTAAAGCACCATTCTCGTCAAAGTCAGATATTGGAGAGTTTATAGGATTTAACATTCACAAAAATGACAACCGCTGCCAATTTTTTACTGCAGTAAAAAGTAAATACTAATTAAACCACATACTTATCTATACACACAACTACCACGTCTTGTAATCAAAAAATTGGACTCCATATGAGTGTGCACCGCAAATACTTTTTGGCGGTATTTGCGGTGAAATTGTGGCTTTACATGGAGGGCGCGTGCGTTTATGGTCTTCCGACAATTTTCTATAGAAAACCGTCTATATAACATCTCAGTTTAAAAGAAGAAAAAACAGAGGCAGTTATCAATTTAACGACTGAAAACAATGAATTTTACGCAGCTAACAGAAATAATGAAACTAGTAAAAAACATGAAATGAATAAAGATATAATGAATGTTAATTAACAATTTTAATGACCAGACGTACAATACAAGAAAAACAATCATTTTGAAATATCGTAGAAATTTAGAAGAGAATATCACTCTTCCGGCCGCCATTGCAATCTAACCTGCCATAACCCGTTTTAAACTTTTATAATCTACAATTATAGATTGTAAAAATGTAAAATGGAATTCCTTAATGGCAAGCGTTGTTAAAGGGGCCAAGTCTGCAATGAGTTACGTGTAAGCAAATTTGTATTTATTTCACTATACCGAGAAACAACAATAAAATTTTGCAATTAAGTATGTTATAGTACTAGTTAGGTTGGTTAGTTGCCTCCAATAAAAGTCAGGCAGGCTGCGGTACCGATATTTTAATTGTTTTATTCAGTAGCTAAGGGACTAACTAAGTAAAAATGGTTTCTTTTAATTGCGGATATTTACATGAAGTCTTATCTTAATGAGGAAGTGTAAACCCTAATGATTTCCTTAGTAAAATGCTGAAAACTTTCTATTTTGACCACAAAACTCTTAAGCTTTCTATGATTTCCGTTCTTCCCATGAGTTCTTGAAATTTAAGTTTAAAATAGTGGGTGGCCAATAAGCAAGAATCACAACAAAAGAAATAAGCGACACTAAAAACACTTTATTTTGTCGTAAAAACTACTTATTTCATAAGTAATCATCCTTTTACACACAAAAACAAACTATCTAAACACAACCAGCCAACAAAGCGTGAAAAACACATAAAGAAGCGAAGAAAGTTCGTTTTCAATTACGTTTGGCCGGTCGTAAAAATATCGAACTACGCAAGCACGCATCAACCAATAGAAAACGGCGTAGCAACTATGCAGCAGATTAAAAGTAATTCCCACTGGTTGGTTTTTTAACCACAGACAGAACAGATTACCCGTATCCCCTATGCGTTAGAAATGGTATAGATATGTTGCTGACACTTTTTTGTTGACTGCGGTAGGTCTATGTTATAAGTTACAAAATTGCATCGGAAATGTACCATGAGAAAATGATAACCACTTTGACTTTGACGGGACAAGACTTATACTGTCACTTACGGGATATCTTCCGCGATAATCCATTATTGTGAGCTCCCGTTGAAGGGACAATGTTTTTAACGTTTAGTGTTATTTGATATCGGAATGGAAACATGATTGGAATTTTTACCAAATTGTGTCTGATTAGAATCAGTTTCGATTGTAACTGTTATCATCGATCGTATGAACTTGCTGCAAGAATGATACTGAAATTATTCAAGTAGTGCGTGACGTGCAAACTGCAAAGTAATTATAAGGTATTAAATGAAACTATTCTAGTAATAAAAATAATTCAATTTGTAGATTTGCCACACTGGTAGAAGTGGTACATTCCAATACTTCTGGTGGTCGTAATAACTCCTTTTCCAAGCGTCAAATTAATTCATAAAAATTAAGACACTTGAATGCTGAATAAATAAATCTTATCGCGTTCAGATTCACAAGTAAAATTAGTCCTAAATCTACAAAAATCAATTAAAAAAACCACCACCAATGAAACCACTACCAATTGAATTGGAATTGTACAAATTGCTACAAACTTCAATAATTGAATCAATTTCAATACATTACACAGTACTTGTTATTACAATTTATATGCGTATTTCGATAGTGGCAACATTTGTGTCTTCTGACATTAAGTCTGACCCTACCGACACGTGTATACGGACTTATCAATGCACTTAATAACATATTAATAATCTGACGTTTTAAATGCGTGACCCCTGATAAACTGCCTTACATAGTTAACTTTCTGTCAGACTGGAATATATTTGCAATGACATGGTCCAGGCGTGTTTTTAGCGCAGAAATGGGCTGAAAAAGCATGAAAGTAGAACTTTTAGGAAATTCGAGGCCTCCCGAATAGACTTTTTAATCAATGAGTCTAGCACTAACGTATGGAGTAAATGTAACATTCGAGCGATTTCCAAACTGAAAATAATCGTTTCACACAGTTTTAGTTTTCAGGACTTCATTGATATCTTTTGGTATCGGATAGACCTTAAAAAAAAAAAATGTTCAGTTACTTTATATTTGCGATTTGAAAACCGTTCGAATTTACTTTACTTTTATTTACTCCAAGCTGTTGCCTTCTCATGTCAGAATCAGAACCTGTTGCCAATTAAATATTCTTTCTTTTCTTAAAAATTGCTCACACAGAAAAAAATAAGCACTCGTAATTTTAGTCTACCATGTGATGATTATTATAAAATAAAAATTTCTGCGGCAAGTGGCAATTGCTGCCACATCTATCCCTCTCATTACACTGTCATCCAAATGTCAGTCAGCTAATACCCTATTTATCTTAATTCTTTCACTCGTGTAATGGCCATTATGGCTCATTAGATTAATATCTTATCACACTAGTGTTATAAATAACGTAATCGTTATAATTCTGGAAACCGGTCAGTCGCCGCGTGTAAGAAGGCTTGTTCTACTAAATTATTGTAGTTAGCACTTGGGACGCACTGTTGATGAGTTTGAGAAAATGAAAATGAGAGTTAAACGCTTCTTCAACTAAACGTATGATTAGGTAAACGTTAAATGGCTCTCTATTAGGTGGTCTATGTATAACACGTTGTTCATTGGAAAGTACGAGATCCTACTCTACTGTAGTTGTATCATCTCTTCACCCATCAGTCTTGAAGCAATCACTTCCAAAGGGTATTTTCTTGCTAGACTTTCATCAGGATTTTAAGCAGTGAAAGCCTAGTGATGTGACCGTAAGACTGCCAATTCATAGGTCTCGAGTTCGAACCCAAGACACGCACCTGTGATTTTTTGGATTCACGTGGCTTGTATAACTATGTCTAGCTTCGATGAAGGAAAAAAAATATCGTGAGGAAATCAAACCAGGATGCCTGAGAGATATTTCTCGACGGCATGTAAAGCCATAAAAACTGATACCAGGGTAGGCACTAACCACAGGAAAAAAAAAAAAATTTAAAAAGGATTTTCTTAAGGTTTTCGGTAATTTTAGATTTAAGATAGGTTTCAATATTTTTGATAGAAATCTCATAAACCGTGATAGCTAGAAAGCTGAAATTTTCACAAATGATGTATTACTATTGCCGCTATAACAACAAATACTAAAAATAAAAAAAATAAAATATAAGGGGGTCTCCCATACAACAGATATGATTTTTTTGCCGTTTTTTTATAGACAATGGTACGGAACCCTTCGTGCGCGAGTCCGACTCGCACTTGGCCGGTTTTTTTGTGAATGGCATCTCGCAGGTCAACCTAGGAGGTTGTCAGTTTAACCTGACCATCCTGTGGGTGCTTTGAGTGTAAAGCCTAGGGTAAAGAACTTACAAACTGAGCGAGTACACGCTAAGGGTTCCCCTGTGACGTCATGTTTAAAACTACAGGCTCCATCGCGGGCTGGCTCGAGCAAGTGTCGGGGAGAGCATGGACTGGGACGTCGACGGCGATTTGCATCTGTATTTTTTGAAAGTACTAGTTTCCCTACTGCTCTCCTGATATAGGGTGATAGCGTCATCGGCAGTGACGAAGGTATGCCTTGGTTGGCGAATCTTACTAATGCGCGAGGGCTCGTATCGGGCGGCCGATGCGATCAGGGGATACAGTGCCTTAAGGCAGAGTCGAAGAAACGCTTAAAACTGAAGGACGGTCGGCATTCTGAAGTCTCGAAAGAAGACATCGAAAGGGGCTCCCGTGACTTTACGTAAGAACCGGTTTTTCAGCAGCTCCTTTCATTTATCTCTCTTTATTTCAGTGTTGATTTTCTATACAGGGTTATTTGTAAAACGCCAACAACCACTTAAGAGGTCGTTGTACTCATCATTTTAAACAACTTTTACTATTGGACCAAATCTGAAATCGCGAAAAAAAAAACAGCTGTTCCCTACATTTTGACGAGTTCATCGATAACAGTCTCGACATAGATACCGACATTGTCACAAACTTTCGATCGCTTAATAAGAACGAAAAAATTCGGTTGCAATAACGATGCTTGCGAGAAACGCATCTTGGATGTTCAGACTTGCATTTCTCGCAAGCAACGTTATTGCAACGGTTTTTTTTTTCGTTATTATTAAGCGATCGAAACTTTGCGACGGCGGCGTCGGTATCTATGTCGAGACTGCCGGCCCTGAGGGCGTCCAACCTTAGGCTTGCCGATTCGCGGTCTTTTATATTACCTTTATCAAGCCATGAAAACCAAATTAAGCTGATCTCTCATTGTACGGAAAGCATACAAAACGAGGTTAGGTTATACTGGATTTGTATAGCTTGATGTGACGCCGTGTGTCCGTTTAAACAAACAACGTTAACGACAAACAAGTATCCGGTATTTTATACGATAACATGCTTCTCTGACGTTTAACGCGAAAATATCTTAATGTAGAAATTTTTATTGTGGTCTACGTTAATTTTATTGATGTTTATTGTTCTGGGGGTGTCACATTTCGCCTTTTTATTTGTTTTTAATAGTACGTGATTAAAGCTCATGTAAGGCATGTTGTGGATTGAATACTTATTCATATTTATTTGCGTTCCACAAGGTAAACAAGGTGTTAACAAAAGGCTTAGAGCTAAGAACCGTTGTAGACCCTAAGTAAAAGATAAGGTATTTTATCCGTCATCTAAGCATTCTGAACATCAAACCTGAGCGTAAATGATTGCTGGGAAACGAGTTTTAGTTTTGGTGTGCGAAATCACTTTTAATGATGGCATGCAATGTTACACGGACTAAACATTGTGTGCATGCAACAGTACTTTCCTTCTTATATCTATGAAAACTATAGTCATCACTCGTCACGAGCACCGATGTGTAAACACTTAATAACTTTTAAAAGTGTTTTTCTCCTACTGTTCTGATTAAAATTTCATGTTGTTACGAACATAATATTCTGGAACTCATATTTTTATGAAACATATCCTATCTTCAAGTTACAATCGTTATTTCTCGCGAAAATTGCTTTTAAATTTGGGAAAGTGTATACCTACATATTGGTGCTCGTGACTGTACAGTGGTCAAAACGTGTAACTTGGAACTTTCACCTTCAATAACTCCGTAACATTCGTGGATACCTTCTGGAGGTTTCCACGAATGGTTCAGTACAAAAATTAAAAGATAGGAGGAAGTATAGCTCTCGAATTCGTTAAGCGTCTTTTTACACCCGCTATGCTTCATACTGAATTTCTATTTCCCGACTTTTACGTTTTTCAACTTAAACCAGTAGGATGCAGTTATTTACTAAGGTTATTATACCTTTTGTAATTATAAAACTTTTCCTTATATATTTGTATGGCTTAATGAACACCATGAAAGTAATGCTTAAAAAACTCTCACTTTAGGAAATGTATGCCGATGTACAGTAAAATATACAGTACTATACTCCATCGGTTTAGGTAGTTAACTAAAGGTAAACAATCTTGATATGTCTTTTTATGTAAAATAAATCGTATAAAAGACATACAAAGATTATTTAAATGAAGTTAATTACCTAACATCTATTTAAGTAAATACCTAATTGTAAACATTTTTAGATACAATTTTTAGTCATTTTTTTAGATAAAAGACATGCTAAGATTGTTTACATTTAGTTAACTACCTAAACCGATGGAGTATAGCTTTTGCCCGCGGCTTTGCTCGCTTTCTTATTTAGACAATCAATTCAGGTTAAACACTGCTTGTAATAATATAATGCAATCGTGATTTGAAAGACACGTGGCGCCATCTATTATCATAAGAACGTTATTGTTGTTTTCCTCGGGAACAGTACTTTTTTTCGGAATGAAAAGTACCCTATGCCCGTTTCTGTACACCCGACAACGTATATGCAAAATTTCAGGATGATCGGTTCAGTGGTTTAGGCGTGAAAACGTACAAACAAACTTACTTTACTCTATGGTTAGTAGTATAAATTTACAGTAAAAAAATATACAGTGTTGCCCATGAATAAACCAGCCTTTTTGTCTCGCCGACAACCCTACTCTACCGTATAATTCGTATTAAAATGCACATTGCCATCTCTTATTCCGGTATCGACATCCAGCAACAATGTTGCAACGCTATCTACCTCTCGCTCCCCCATAACAATTATCGCCTGAGCGCGAAAGTGACGGAAATAAAATTTTACGACTAGATCGTGTATAGCCGAGAACTTAAACAATTTTCATTGCTTATTTTGCTGTGTGACTAATTTTATGCCAACAGCCGTGGAACATAGGTATTCTGAGAAAATCTAAATAACTTTTGAAGTTTTATATGTTTTGTATTACCATTATATTATTATTTTGGTTAAAAGTTTTCATCATGGCTGCTTTAAAATTAATGTTTACTGGAAAGATGTGATAACTAATAATTATATGCAACTGAAACCCTTCGAAATATCCATGTAAATATGCATTATAAACTCAAATTTTTTACAAGCTTTTATTTAACTTGCAATGTATGTTTGTCCGGGTGGAACCTTGCAACTGAATTTTAAATCAGATATCTTCAACCGATATAGCAGATTTTTTTTTCTTTTTAATTTACTACATTTTCGACGAGATCTTAACATTTTTTTTCTTGAAAACCGACGTCTTTTCCGTTTCTTTTCAGTAGTACGATTGAGCCGTCTATAAATTGTACCTACTTTTCTGTTTTTTTTTTGTTTAGTGTGTATGTACATGTACAATGTATATATCTTTGTGTATCACATCTGCCGCATTTTTGCAGTTACATACCTAGATACAGTTAAAATTAAAGATAGCATGCGTTGCAATGCATGTTTTCCTACCTACTACTTTCACTACCCTACCTACCCTACCTATCCTAATTTTCCTGAATTTCCTTTGCTATAAACCTCACGGAGCCCGAGACCTTTCCAACGAATGCAAAACCGTGGAAATCGGTTCGTGCGTTCTGGAGTTATAGCGTCAGGAAGGAAAACCCGACTTATTTTTATAGATTACCAAAAAATTAACGATAATTATGCCGATTTTAGCTGAAATATGCATTATCTTCAAAAAACTGCCAATAACGCTTACGCATATAGAAATATGCATTTCCGTATAATCCGATCTCTACTGATAACTATTAAATTTATTTTTTCAATACACTTTCTCGAAAACTAGTTCTTATCGCACTACGATTACCTAGGTGTAACATGAATTGTATTTCACACGCATGGATTTTTAATATTTTTCGCACACGTGTGGAAATAAAATTTTCCACAAATAACTATACTTATACCTAGTCCAAATGGGTTTGTGACTATAGTCGGCGGTGATTGTTTTTTTTTTTTAATCTCAGCAAAGATATATGCGTCTTTACGGCGTAAATATTTTTTGTGTATTTAAATTTTGTTTATAAATAGAATATTATACATAAACATGATTATTTAAAACAAATATTTACTTTTAGGAACAAATTAACATTAATTTGTGTTCTTAATTCAAAAATATTTAAAGGACAATGACCAAAGTTGGTACCAAAAAGTCTCGCGCCTCAAAACCAAAATATTATAGTAATTAGTTTCATATTTTTTTACGGTATTACGCGTCGGGGATTTGATTTTTGAACTGGAAATATACTTTTCGAGTTTAAAAGTACGAATATTGTTTTACTCCCTTTATATGACGTTCCGTTTCAACTGAATATAAATGACGTTCCGTTTCAATTGAACAAACCCTTGTCTGTCGAGCGGACTCTAAAATTAATTACAATTAAGTAAGATCAGTACACCAAATCGATTTAGTTTGGTTTATTGCTATTTGCAACAAAATTGATTTTCTCAGCCTAAAGATTTTGATTTATCGATAACATCCCTAAATCCCGACTAGTTTATAGCACTTACTATACTCTATGGTTTATAGTTATCTTATCTGTGGCATCTGACATTTGTACTGTACTGACTGACTATTGGCAATGTAAAGGTCTAAAATAAAATCGAGTTTCAGTCAAGCATACTGTGGATGTTACTTTAACTCGTAATTCTTACTAATATTAGTGTATTACGCTGTTTTTAGAGCAATAATGTAATGTATGTGTGTTAAAATACGTCGTTGGTAGCGTCGAAAAAATAGACCTACTTTTTAGGTTAGTTTCGATTTTATAAAATAACTCTGAAACGCGGTTTTTTTTTCAAAAATAATTTTTGTAGGAGTTAATACGATCAGTGTAGTCTATAAAAAACAAGGTTTGATTTTGATGCAGCATGGTACGGGATTCCATACTTCCATGAGCATTCTCTTTTTATATTTTTCATATTAGGCTGTTTAGCGGCATCATACCTTTGCTTCTTTCTTATTCTTTCTTTCTTATTCTTTATTGCACACAAAATTAAAAGATATACACACAACATTACAATATATAGCTTATGTACAACGGCGAGCTTAACCCAAAATTGGGTTTTCTTACAGCAAACCTTACTTTGATTGCGAGATTAGCGATTAGCTTCTTCAACCTAGCGAAAGCAAAGCGTGGAAAAAAGCAAATTAAATCATAGTTTCCTAATATTTCCTGACAAAAATACTTTCCGTTCTAATAGTTTATTTCCTCGAAAGTGTATTGAAAAACGTCGTTTGACACGCGTGGGGATTTGTTACTGCAGTACTCGGCTCCATAACACCCTCGCCTGCAGGCGAAGGTTCCATACAACTCGATTCCTACCGGATTCCCTTTGAAAAATTGGCACAGTCAGTATTATATAGACAAATAATATAACCACATTAAAGATATGTGCTTCGGCTTACCTCTTACAAAAATTTACCCTTCGCTACTGCCTGCAGCTCGGGTGTTATTTCTGCCTCAAATGTACTACAATGATAGTTTTTCCAATTTTTCGTAATGGTCATCATCTTAAAAGGTAGTTAAAACTTAAGCTTCTCATGTAAAATGCTACATTGTATTTGATAACAGGCTCTAAAGTGCTAAGATACCGTTTGCCGTTATAGACATTCTCAGAGTCCTGATCTTAGATGAAGCTCTATATTTAGAAGCAGGAGATATCAGATTATCTCCTATTGGTATTGATTACTTTTCAATTATCGTTCAAGCACTGAAGGTGTAAAAAATAATGATAAGTCTAATCTACGCTCATGGCCGCACCACATTTCTGCTCGCACTTAATTCCCTAACATAATTAAGTCTTGATTAGATCCTCAATAATTTACAGTTATTGTTTATACTCAACCGAGAAGCTCGTGGGTAAATAATAACAGCCGCTCTGGTCGATCATCGTGTTAAGCCGCGCTTGCCTAGGTTGGTCACTGGATGGGTGACCACACATTGTATACCAAGTTTCCTCTGTGCCTCAGAAAGCACGTTAAGCCGTTGGTCCCGGCTGTCATTTGTAGATCTTTGACAGCCGTTTCAGGTAGTCGGTCATGTGACCCGATTACCCAGTACTAACTGGGTTGTGGAGGTCAGATAGGCAGTCGCTCCATGTAAAATACTGGTATTCAGCTGTATCCGGTTAGATTGGAAGCCGACCCCGACGTAGTTCGGAAAAGGCTAGCTAGGCAGATGTTGATGTCTAATACTCAACACTTGTTTTATATTTAGTTTTAAAAAGTAAAACCGCGTTCATTCTGTCAGTGTCAACATCTATCAATATATTGAAACTGACAGTTTTGGAACGCCGCGCCGTTTAGATGGGCTGATTGCGTTCTGTTACATTCAGTGAAATCTGCTCTTTAATGTTATGTTATGTCTGTTTGTAACCTTTGATACATTTTGCCAAAATAAATGTCCCAGTTTACCCTTTCCTGGTCATGAGTGTAATATTACAAGTATGTTGTTGTATGTTTAAATGGGTACATAACAGGAGCCATTGGCATTGTTTCAAACAACATGGTAAGTTTACTTTATTTCATCCGGCTGACAAGGCCCTCCCAAGGTTCCTGAGCTAATTCTGAAGACTTACAGCTCGTTCAGCTTATTATAATGTTTATTAAAATGCCCTCTACAATTCTACATGTTATGTTACATGTTATGTTGTTCTCTTTCATGGATTTTTTGAGTCCAAAAATTACCGCAACTATGGCAGACGCTTACTGGTATCACTGATTAGTGGCCTATTTAATAATATTTTTTATCGCAAATCTCTTGATTTTCCTTAAGGCCATGCCACCCAAAAAACATGAACTGAATATATAAAATAAGCAATAACGGAAATACCGTGTAGGGCTGCTGTAATAGGGATAGCTCAATCAAAAACTATAATGTTGGAAGGAGGTTAATCGTACCAAAGCAATCAAAGGACCTCCCAGCTACGGATTTACTAACTTTCAAGTGCTAAAAATACTTCCGTAGATATTCTTCGCTATAAAAGTTATTGTTATGATTTCCAATATTAATATCTTTAGGTTTTCATGCACATTAAAGTAGGGGCAGTTACAAACAAACAATTTTATATCATTCGATTTTACGAGTACACCATCAAATTCTACTTTATGGTCTCTGACGAAAACCTTTTTAATCACATTCAATAACCAACTTTAGAAACTTCTAGTTCGAAGAAAACACGTAGTTTTCATACTTTTCATCGTAAAGTATTGTTAGAATACCTGTTCTAAGAGGATTAGCTGGTAGAACAGCGTTAGTTTATCAATCAATAGAAACAAAACAGTTACGTCCTATAAGTAATGATATTATAAATACGTTACGTTCATACTGAGCGGCGTTCAAATATCGTTGCGTTGTTATGACTGCGATAGATGATACGGAACGTATGAGACAGAAAGGGATAGCTATTGTGCTTGTAGTACTTATTGTCCGTGTCCTGGGTGATACCCTTTGGTAAGACTGGTTGTCAAACTTTCGGGCCCCTGGTTACCTGTAACGACTCTCAAAGATCCACAAATGAAGCCGAGACCAACGGCTTAACGTGCTTTCCGAGGCACGGAACTCTGTATGTAATGTGGTCACCCATCCACGGACACGGACCAACTTAGACAAGCGCAGCTTGACCTAAAGTTCGACACGAGCGGCAGTTATTATTTAGCCACGAGCTCCTCTTCATTCCACAAGCTCTTCTCCAATGATTTTAAACCATATTTACCAGAAAATTTTACAGTTTGTGGTAACTTGATGCGCTGGCGACTGTACTCTTGTTGTTTTCCAATCCTCTATCTATAGGTACTACTGCCATTCCGCCTTTTCTCTATTCTGGACGACCATAGCGATCTTCATAAATATAGTTTTTCAAAATCTTCTTACAAAAACCCTGCCATAGACACATTCAATTACCATCTTCACCACATCATTCATTTAAACCAACATTGTAATTACAAAACAATCACGTGTCCGCTCCGTGTAACCGGACAATTAAAAGTGTTCAATTACTGCGACCACCTCATTTGTAAGTCCCTCCTGTCCGGAACTGCGGACGGACTGTCCGGACGAACTTGTTTATTTGTGTGAAATACATTGTGTCTACATGCATGTAGACAAACTGGAAAAGACGCTGGGTTTTTAAGTCGTCAGTGTCGGACTGTCAGATTTTGCTTAGTTTCTTCCTGTTTTCTCAGGTTTTTCGGTCGCCACGAGGTGATATATCATCATCATTGTTATTGGAAGCCTTATTACAAGCACTACGGAGTGTAAGCATTCTGCCTTTTTTTTTTTTTTTTTTTTGAATCTATTTATTTCCAAGAGTAATTATCACAACTATTACAAGTAAAAAATAACGCTCAATCCTTCTGAGGCATGATTATGTGCGCTATCGATTAGGTTCAGGTTACCCACTCACAGGTCTGTGTAGCAAGGCTTTGCAGTCACCTAATACAGATCAAAAGGAACAATTTTATTTCACCAAAAATAAAATCATCGAGATTTTTTGTGGATGGCATCAACTGAGTTAAAATAAGTAAATCTATGAAATATACCAATAAAAGAAAAAAAAAAGAAATTTTTTTTTGGTCGCTGGTACATGATTTGCTTCATACAAAATATTTATAAATTCAACAGGACTGAACAAAAAAAAGTTAACAGCTTGCACGTCGCGTGACTGTGACAAGCAGGTTACCACTCAGCATGATGCTGTGCTATGGGGGGCTCACAGCACAGCGCTGATTTTCAGTGGTCACCCGTGAAAAACCTACGGAAGCCAAGACAGCATAAATATTTAATAAGCAGCAATAGTTTATTATGCAGCTCTCCACATTGACATATTCAGTAAAAGTGTCTGTAAGGTGAGTACTTTACAGACACTTTTACTGAATAGGTTGACTCGGTTGGCACATCCATCCACTTTAGTTCAATGTTTCGTTTCAAAAGGGTGTCGCTATGTCAATAACAAATTGATCATTAGATTTTAATTAATGTCGTTAAGTTTCGGCAGGGATTAATGATGTGATTGGTTTTTTTCATAATATTACATATAATAAAGACACCTTTTTTCTCTTGCACTTGCACTTACAAAACTAATTCTTTATGTTTTCTTATGGCCGATGTCGCTGACCAATTCTAGTCAATATATTGAGGATGGGGTTGTTTTCTTCTTCTTGAGGGTTGTGTTAAGAGCAGATTTTTATAATCCGTCCTCATGATAATACCAGTTGCAATACCAAGTGACCTAAGTAAAATACCACCTAATTTTCGTTTTAAACTTATGTCGTCTGGACAAACACTGTATTTTATTCAGAATATCCTGATTTCCATAGTTTTCATAACTGAAATTGTGTCTAGACTAGACTCAGCGACCAAACTGTCCTCCACTCACTCTTTATTAGAACTAGTTTACAAAGCTGAACACGCGAACTGCAAAACAGTTCAATTGTTAACTAACAACAACTTCAAGCAACAGTTGTTTGCAATCGTTAATGAACAAGTTTCTGCTGCGGCTGCGTTCGGCTTTGTTCGGAAGTTGTCGGTAATTTTCGGAACCACCAACTGCAACAACCAAATTTCAATCTTGGTAGAATGAAATAAGGTTAAAACTAGATTGGGTAGGGGAAGTTCGGGGTTTCTGCATGGATTGGGCAGCCTGTGGTTTCAACTTTAGGGAGGGTATGACCACAAATGGACCACGTTTGGAAAACAATCAATGTGGTTAAATTGTCGAAAATGTTCGTTTGTGGTCAAATCAGTTAGTTTAGAAGTTTGTATCTTGTTAGTAATGTTTTGGTCTTTTTCATTAAAGAGTAAGTATCACTTTAAACCTTTTTGTTATTATTGTTTAGAATTTGATTCTTATCTCTGTCTGTTTTGGGGTTGACTATTTGTACTATATCACGTTATGCATGTCACTTGTTTCGCCCTCCTTTACTACAAAACCTTCAACAAAAACCATAAAAAATTAACAAGCAGCCATATTTGCATTTAGTAGCAATATCCCCAGACGTTACTGACCTACGCCATAAAAGGGTAATGTAATAAAAATCTCTAAAAATTTTAAAACGCACCCATAAAACTAAGACGATACAGGCTATCCGGCAGCCCGGTAGTAAACCGGCGTAAGTCCGATACGGCGGATTCCGACGGTTCCTATCAAAACTTTTATTGTCCCCGTCCTTTGTCCCTCTCGCACTAACGCAGTTAAAAAGAGATGAAGCTAGCACAGTATTATCTTTTTCAGGAATTCATTGTCGTTGCAAGTTTTATGCTTCTTGTGAAGCATCGCATATTTTTATTGCGTCTCGTGGATTGAAAAGCTTCGTGGATATCTAGGTCTTTCGGTATATAGATTAGTTCGTCCGTTTCTAGATATAGATTGAGGTTTAATTTTATCCATTTCCGTAACGTTTGTAACGGATTTTTTTTAAATCTTGTTCTCTCGGGGTCGACTTAACATTTTTGTGCTTAGTCTTTCGGCAATCACTGTCGAGTTAAGAAAATTTTTAGCTTCTTTGTCTTGGGTTTTGCATAGGGCATGCGGAACCCGGTGTCGATCCCATAGTAAAACCCGGTCTTTTCCGGGTTTCGACAAAAACTTGACAGTGATTGATGCCCTAGTTTTGCATCTGGTAAATCCAATCTCATTTAACAGGCATTTTAAATGAGATTGGATTTCACACAACAAACGACAACTTCGTTCTACCAATTCCTTCCGCAGTTTTATGCAATCCTTAGTTATAAAGTTAAAATTGAACAATATCTAAGATCGCTAACGTACAGGGTAATGAAAAATGCTGCAGTCGCTGAATTTACGTGCAATTCCTGAAAGCGTATTCTCGTAAATATATTCCAGGCTATAAAAATGGGAGTATTCGGTTATAAGGTTTTTACAACGAACATCGTAACTTCGTGGACCTATTATATTGGTTCCGTGTGTTTTTCCAGACTTTCTGGATTATGCCAAATGTTAGGGCTAAACTGATGAAGTGATTAGAATCTTGTGTTTTGATTTGGACATGGAATGCTTCTATTGCTGAAATGACCTTTCCAACTTTTGGAAGTAGTCAATTTTAGCTAACCATAAAGATTTCCATCTAACACGCAAGTAGAAGTATTTTTTATTATAACATGCTAAAATACTTGACTGTCAGTTAGTGTTGAAACATGAATTTATTTCCCATCAACATTAAGATGTGCCCACAAGAACCACGAACTTAACGTCAGCTTTTAGTCAAAATATTTTCTCGCAAACGATCCGCGTTTCAAGTTGAAGCAATTTAATTAAACTAAGGTGTACGTCATGAACGTTAAATGTAGACGAAGGCGGCCATTGTAAATTCCACCAACGTTTCAGTTTCATAGCTTTAGTTAGAAAACGCCGTCGGACTTTTATGGGCAATTTCGGTTCAGACGTTTTGTTATATTACCAATGCTTTTAAGGTACTGCACCTCGCTCCGGTAAACATATGTGCAATTTTACGAGCCACTAGTTTATGGTAAATGTGTAGTTATGTGTGCGGGAGCGTTAACTCTTATGTATGAAATGCGCAATTTATCTTGTCTTGACAGATGTGCCTATTGAAAACTTTACGTTTGTCTCTCCTACCGTCCGTCGTGGTGAGTTCTTGTTTTACGTCTCCTTGCACCAGAGTGACGGCACCTTATTATGCTTTAGTTCAGAATGACATTTTCACTTTATGATTTTATTCCGCTGAACTTTAAAGTGAACTTACCTTTTCTGCTAGTCTAAAATGACCGCTTTAGCACAATCATAATAGGATAATAATAATAAATCACGGTAAATTTCTTAAATTGGTCACAGACGCAGTTGACATTATGAATTGTCACTTTGCGAACATTTTTCGAATCGTAACGTAATTCATATTATTATCCTATTAAGATTCTGCTAAAGTGGCCATTATCGGCACCCTGAAATTATAACGTGTGAGTTCTATGGAAGCACCTTTAACAGTATCGGCAGTTTAATAACAAACAAACTAATAAGTAAATATATTTCTCGCAAATAAAGAAAGAGAATGCTCCAAAGAAACTTCAGTCTGTAGCCATCAAACATCAGATAGCAATAAAATTTTACGACATTACACCTTTTTGTCGTTTTCCACAAATAAAACACACATTGTGTTGTTACCAATTAGTATTGCAGAAGTACACATTGACGCGAATACGTCATAAATACAAGTTTACGAGTATCTCATATAGTGTCTAATAAAGTTCGCGTTTTGTGGTGACTTGGCTTTAAACGTGGTTTAGTGTAATCGAAGTTAGTCTAACAATCAACGTGTGATTGAAGTTTAAATTATTTGAAGAGAACAATTGAGGCGTTCAGTCCGTTCGTTCAATCATTATGTTGGTAATAAATTATTTGTTAATTTTGTTGTAAAATTTAGATTTGTGGTTATGCCTTTTTGACAGTCAGTTGTCGGTTGCGGTGTTGATTACATGTCGTTACCGATTTTAGCTTTTTATTTTGTTGTAATTATTATTGTTTTCGCAATACATTTTATTATTTTTGATCACTTCCTCATCTAGTCCAATAAAACTTCACAAATTCACGTAGTTACAGCAAGTATGGTAACAGGATTGACAGTCCTATGCACCCAACCTAGTACTTAGTCTAACCCCTCATGAAGGACGTCCAGGTAATGGGAGGAGCAGCATCAATGCTCATCGACATCATCATCATTCTCTTGCCCTTATCCTAATTTATTTGGGGTCGGTGCAGCATGTCTTCTTCTTCCATACTTCTCTATTATTCGTCATCTCCTCAGACATCTCCTTTCGTGCCATATCATCCTTCACACAGTCCATCCATCGTTTCTTTCATCAATGCCCATTACCACAAAAGTACCGAAATAATGTCAGCGATATTACATATTACTAATATTAAGATATCGGGAATCAGGAAGCACGTTGAGGATAATTGCATGGATTGCCGTAACTACAATGTTTGTACCTCAATTAGCTTTATATTTTGTTGTCATTGACTTCCACTCACGACTTCAATGGTGGCCTCAAACAGGAAATAAATGATCTCAGACCTGTGTCTCGGACTTTAATTGTCGCACTCCTGTCTTTGTGCCACTCGAAGTAGGGTTCATCTCAATGCTTCACAGCATTTTCTTAATGGGTTATCCTTAGGGTAGTACATTAAAAACCTTATTCTTCTATTCCAAATCTCTAATACTTTGACGTTTCTGATGAAGATCTTCTATGGGTTCCTCGATTGGACTGAAACCAGTCCAGTGGTAACTTTTTCATACCTCGCATATTAAGACGAGAGGTTTTATCTTTATCTAGTACCGATGGTGCAGTCAGTCGTTGTCGTTACAGGTAGTCAGTGGCCCTAAAGTCTAACAACCAGCCTTACCAAGGGGTATCGTATTACCCAGTACTAACTGGGTTGAGGAGGTCCGATAGGCAGTCGCTTCATGTAAGATACTGATATTCAGCTGCATCCGGTTAGACTGGCAGCCGACACCAACACAGTTGGAAAAGGCTAGGCAGATGTTGATGCAGCTAACAAGTCCTTAGAATCAAGGTATTTAAAAATCGTTCATAGCAGAATTATTCCTGGGTTGGACTAAAATAATATCGAACCCAAACCATCAACATCTAAACCGACATCCTAAACTTTTCTACTCATACGTTCACAACCCTTCAAATGCGACGAGCTTTTCACAGCCATGAGCACATTTTAACGGCACATAACTTGCTCGAGCAATACAGGCACATACTGGCAAACACAGGCCATGTCAGGCAATGCTAGTGGCTCGTAAACTTGCCTGTTATGCTTGTGACGTCTTTAATACGCGTCGGATGGCTTATTTGCGAATTTGGTGTAGTGGGAGCTAATTAAACAAAATTTTATGTGTTTTGTGACATTGTTTTTGTTTCATTGGTGTGATATAATATAATATTTATATATATACACTTGAAACAGTTTGTGGGAAAAGGAGGAGATTAGATTATGAAATGATTGAATGATTGACTTTTTGTATGTCACCCATCACTGAAACAAAGATATATCCCCTGCGTTGTGAAACTATTTCTTAAGTTAGGTTTTCGGCCGGGATTTACACGTGCCGATTGATAAGGTTAATATTATTTAAGTTACCACCTAGGAATCGTTAAGTAGCACTTCAAAGAGTATACTTATTATTAAATTAGTAATTAACATAGCAACTGGAACAGTGTGTTTATTAACCTCAAGTGCCTTGACTCACCACCTAATAAATTTTAAGCACCAAACACTTTAATCAATCACACGTTACTTCACAAGTCACACTTCAAGTTCAAACGACATTTTAAAAGCAAACCAATGGGGAAGTACTTCGGTAGTTACTGCTTCAAGCTATCACCATCACACGACCGCCCTGTCTAACGAAGCACCATCAAAGAAACTAACTAAAAACGGGCCGTAAATCGAACGGGCATAACAAACTAACGCCATCTTACTGACAATTAAAACTTATTAATTACCCCGCCACCCGGGATCGTAAACTCGCATTTACTGCTCTTGGTAATAAAAGAAGTTTTCCTTTTAAAACCTTTAAAAAGCAGCCTCGTTTTGGAATTCGATGGCAGTAAAGAGAGCTCGGTTTACGAGCTCCGTGTACCGTGCGTGACTTTTTAGCTAATAACATACTTTGATTAGTTCGCGAAATTGAACGTATTGCGAGTATTGCTGTTCGTGGTAGTGTGGGGTTGGTGATGGATTGATTGGAGTTGGCTTAGAGGTTTGATATATACACACATACCTATGTAAACTCACGTATCCTTCCGATGAGGGCCCCGGCAGAAACAACGCCAACTGATACGATTCTTAGATACTCCTTTCGCTTCTGGTCATACATAGACGCTTTGATATTTGAAAAAAAAAAATACACTAGAAGAGTCTTCAAGAGTGACTGATGATAGAGTAACATTCGTAAGTAAGCTTTGTGCTACTTACACTTGGGCAGTAGCTCTTAGAACTAGCCGTGCTGTCAGGGTAATGTCCTACATACATACACCGAATAAACACATTTTTCTTTCTTATTTTTCTACATCAAAAAATGAAGCACCATAGTAGATTCTTGTGAATGTAGTGATTATTTATTAAACTTTTGTGGTCGGTTTTATGTAGTGGTCATATTTGATAATTTTTGTTGAGGTGCCAAAGTTTTATCCAATTATACTATTTTTCAAAACAAGTAGGAAGATATTTTAGAGCGAGTACATCACGTCAATGGCCGTCTATAACAATAGCTGTTGTCAATGTAGTGTAAATTGCTGCTGAAGTTAAAAGTAAGGGCCATTTCAGTGTAGATGTGTTGTAAAACTGAGGGCAGTAGCTTTTTATTAGGATCAAAGTCATAGTGTCGATTGTAGCTATAATCCTGAACGAAGAACCAAGAAAAATGTACTGTGAGATGTGAATAGTGATGTCTTTGTGGAATCTTTAGTTTAATGTCACTTGACCATGTCCTCGGTGTTTCGTATAAATTCGACATGACTATAGCAGTTTGACGACTTGCTGAGAATGTTTCTGTAGTGCAAGTCTGTGGCAACTAGCGTCATCAAACTTGCTGAGAAAAATTAAATTAGAGAAATAGACACGTGCGGGATTCGCCACAGTCTGGCCAACGCTTTATACTGACATGACAGCGCTGCGGTGACAACTTGAATAATAATTATAATAAATCTATCAGAATAGATTCTATTTTCAAATTGACTAGCTTATGCCTACGGTTTCGCCTGCGTGGAGTTCGGTAATGTCCCACGGGATCGTACTATGGGGATAAAAACTATCCTGAGTGTGAATTCAGGTTATAATATAAACTATCTGTGTGCCAAATTTCATCCAAATCTGGTGAGTAGTTTTTGCGTGAAAGTGTAACAAACATCCATACATCCTCACAAATTTCGCATTTATAATATTAGTCCCTATATTAGGATTGATATGACTCTCTACGTCTTTACAAAAATTGCTTCAGTCTCACAACAATTTCCAAATGCCTCATCAATTTTTTGTTGACAAGAATACCTACCTTTGTTTGAGTTTGCGTATACTATACATATATGGTGAATGTATAATGGTGAATGGGCGGCCATCCATGGTGGGAATCTCCCTAATTCCCATGATTCAAAGTTCGGGGAAGGCAGCCATTAAGTTTTATGGATCAGCAGAACATATCCCCGACCCTCCTTGGTAGTTTAGTAGGCGTTACTTTGTTATAGGGCGTTGATTATATGTGTAAAGACAATGCTGTCTATATGTATAGGCATAAAACTTTTAAATTACTTACAACTGTTACAAGCAACTTCGTCCGAATGGAATTTATTAATAATAAAACCATATTTGTTTAATTACTTACTCAAATTTTACTCGACCTTAGGTATTCCTTATAACATCAGCTATTTGCCGTCAAATTCGGTCCAGCCGTTTCAGAGATTACCCGGAACAAACAGATTGATAAAAGTTCATATAAATGTTTTTTTTTTGTTAAGAGTACCGTATAAGCATTCAGTAAAACAAACCCATATCATCCCCTTACCTAAAATTCCAAACCCGGCCTCACCGACCGATTTCAGACCAATTTCCATCCTCCCTTATCTCTCTAAAGTTCTTGAGCACATTGTACATCAGCAACTCACTGCCTTCCTTTCTAGGAATGACCTTCTCAGTAATTTTCAATCTGGTTTCCGTCCTGGCCATAGCACTGTAACGGCTCTTTTAAAAGTTACTGATGATATCCGCTGGGCTATGGACCACAAGTCTCTTACTTTACTCGTACTTCTAGACTTTAGCAGCGCCTTTAATTCTGTTGATTTTGACATCCTTCTTGGGATTCTTAAATCTATTAATTTCTCCTCTTCCACTATTGCTTGGTTCGACTCCTATCTAAAAGGTCGCTCACAGCGTGTTCGTCTTGATGAGTCCTTTTCTGATTGGTGCCCTCTTAGCGCGGGCGTGCCTCAGGGTGGCGTTCTCTCTCCTCTTATTTTTTCTATTTTCATTAACTCTGTCACCAGAGTCATCACTTCCTCCTTCCATCTGTATGCCGACGACTTGCAGCTTTATCATCATTTCTTGAGGGAAGATGCGGAAGCCGCCGTATCGGTCATGAACAGGGATCTGGATTTAATTGGTGAGTGGTCGCGGTCCTTTGGGCTACAGATCAATCCTAAGAAATCGCAGGCCTTGATCATTGGCGGCAGATATATGCGGAACAGACTCGATGTTGCGACGCTGTCTCCACTCAGGCTGAATGGAGTCCAGATAGAATTCACAAATAAGGCCAAAAACCTGGGGGTGATAATGGACTCCTACTTATCGTGGACTTCCCAGGTTGCTGAAGTAAGTCGCAAAGTGCACTACACATTCCACTCGCTGAAATGCCTCCAGAGCTTCTTGCCTTTGAAGACCAAAATCTCCCTCGCGCAAACTCTCATCCAGCCCATCATAGACTACGCCGATGCGTGTTATTTGGATGCCACCGAGGAGCTTTTAAATAAACTTGAGCGTTTGCAAAATATCTGTATTCGTTTTGTTTTTAATCTCAAAAAGTATGACCATGTTTCCAACTTTCGCAACATACTCAAGTGGCTCCCAATCCGACTTCGCAGGAACTCTCGAATATTGTGTCTGCTTTTTAACATCCTGCATAACCCTAAAACTCCATACTATCTGCGGGAACGCTTTTCCTACTCCCGTCCCTCTGATGCACCTTGCAGGTCGCATCTTAGGAACCTCCTTAAATCCCCTCCCCACTCTACCGACTTCTACTCCTACTCCTTTACTGTACACGCTGTGCGGTTGTGGAATTCTCTTCCGCCCGATATTAGGGACTGCCAAACTGTTGCAGTTTTCAAAAGAAGAGTGAAAGAACACTATCTTTCCATTTCGCCATAGTTGCATAGGTATTTATTATTATTATATATATATATATGTATTATATTGTATGTTATATTTAAATTCGTTATTGGCTTTGTTTGTATGTATTCAATTTTCTCTTTATCGTTAACACACTATGTCTACATCTCTTGTTATCTACTCTCCTTTCGCAGGTATGCTGGAAGAGATTTCATTAGAAATAAGCATCACCTTTGTACCTATTTTTTCTGTTCCTTTCTTGTTTTCTGTATTTAGTGTGTACATAAACTGTTAAATAAATAAATAAATAAAATAATAAAAAACCTGTTAATTTGAAATTACAAACCGACACTACAACTTTATTTATTTGTACATAAATGTATAAATAGACGGGACGAGCTAACAACATTATAACGTGCTTGCAGCACCTAACTGGTTTCTGAGACTTTAACGTGCCAAATTTAGCAATTACGTGATAAATGGCCTCACTGATACGGCATCATAGATTTTCTGTGACATTTCTTCTGATAGCCTGTATATGTGATAGCATGTAGTGTATCTTATAGCTCTTTTACTGGGCTCAAAAAAAGGATTTCTTTGACTTATCCACTGCTAGTTAAACTTCTCCCCATATTCGGCTAGTCCTTATTCTTGCATAATTAACCCACTTATAATAAAATCAAAACAATTCAAATAGCCAATATTAATAAAGCTCATAACCGCCATAACATCAAAAGCCCCCATTGAATCGTCTCAATTACTGTCAGCACGGGTGTTATTCATTTTTTATTTGACGTAAGCCCTGCGCGTGCGCAATCGAGCTAATGATTAATGGAAGAGAAAACATCAAAACATAAATAAGATTTTCTGCTGATTTAAAAACAATTAGAGGGATAAAAAGTGAATTGATGACTTAATCTTTGAAAGTCGGTTAAGTTAAAAAGGTGTTATGTGTTTTTTATTAAATGTACAGGAGAACAAGTCATTTGGTGTATAGGCAGATAACTTGTTACTACTTTTAAGCAATGAAGTGAGTGTGGTAAGTAGTCGATTCTTTTAAATAACTCTCACAAGGTTACACAAGCTGATTATTCTCGCAAACAAACCGATTACGCTGATAACTTGACTATTTCGTTTTTAACACCAAAAACTAAGCATGATATCGATTTATGTCGTCATTGTTTAGTGTTATTGCTAATTAGAACAATAAATAAAACCGGCCAAGTGCGAGTCGGACTCGCGCACAAAAGGTTCCGTACCATTATCTATAAAAACGGCAAAAAAAATCATTTCTGTTGTATGGGAGCCCCCCTTCATATTTAATTTTTTTTAATTTTTAGTGTTTGTTGTTATAGCGGCAATAGTAATACATCATTTGTGAAAATTTCAGCTTTCTAGCTATCACGGTTTAAGAGATACAGCCTGGAGACAGACAGACAGACATACAGACAGCGAAGTCTTAGTAATAGGGTCCCGTTTTACCCTTTGGGTACGGAACCCTAAAAAAGTCTTTGTTTGAAACTTAGGTACCTTAAAGTTCCATATTTTACAACCTATATTACACAACTTTGGGTGTAAATAAATAGCATTAAGATTATGAAAACTCCAGAATAATTTACCAATAGGCATAGTTTACTTATCAATAAGTTCAAATGACTTTATTTCACAAACTACTTTGCTCCCGAAACATTTTTTCGGCAGAAATAATATTTGCATCTCACTTTCTCACACGGCGTTTGGTGAAATAGCAAAATTTTTTGGGCTATTTTGACTAAGCGGCATGTACACTCTTTAAGGCCCGATTACTGAATGCGTTTAGCGCTAAACGAGTTTAAAACACGTTTTTGTTTTAATTGTTTGAAGGTGTCAGATTCGTAGTTAGTGTTACCTACGCAAATAATAAAAATGGATATTGATAGAATAATGGAAAGACGAATATTTTTGCCGGTATACCAAAATTGCTTGTTTGAGTGTACCAAACGCTATCAGCCGTCCGAAACTGGCGATTAAGTCTAAAAAGTATTTTTAGGGTTCCGTACCTCAAAAGGAAAAAACGGAACCCTTAGGGGCTGTCTCCACGAGCGAGAGAATCGCGACGATATTATCGTCGCGTCGTTGCCACGTATTTCTTACACTCTCTTAGAGGCCGCGTATATTACGTATTTGTATGGGATAATATAGCTCGCTCGTGGAGACGGCCCCTTATATGATCACTTTGTTGACCGTCGGTCCTTCTGTCTGTCTGTCCAGACCCTTTATCTCGGGAATGCGTGGAAGTATCGAGTTGAAATTATACTAAAGTCTACAGTCCCTTGAAGCTGTGAAAAAAATCAAACTTAAGTTAACGTAAATAACAGATAGGGCTGTTTATGCCGCAAAAACACACATATTTCGACACTCAAAGGAATCAAAATTTATAGGGTACTTCCTGTTGACCTAGAATCATGAAAGGACAATGACCAAAGTTGGTACCAAAAAGTCTCGCGCCTCAAAACCAAAATATTATAGTAATTAGTTTCATATTTTTTTACGGCATTACGCGTCGGGGATTTGATTTTTGAACTGGAAATATACTTTTCGAGTTTAAAAGTACGAATATTGTTTTACTCCCTTTATATGACGTTCCGTTTCAACTGAATATAAATGACGTTCCGTTTCAATTGAACAAACCCTTGTCTGTCGAGCGGACTCTAAAATTAATTACAATTAAGTAAGATCAGTACACCAAATCGATTTAGTTTGGTTTATTGCTATTTGCAACAAAATTGATTTTCTCAGCCTAAAGATTTTGATTTATCGATTACATCCCTAAATCCCGACTAGTTTATAGCACTTACTATACTCTATGGTTTATAGTTATCTTATCTGTGGCATCTGACATTTGTACTGTACTGACTGACTATTGGCATTTTGGCAATGTAAAGGTCTAAAATAAAATCGAGTTTCAGTCAAGCATACTGTGGATGTTACTTTAACTCGTAATTCTTACTAATATTAGTGTATTACGCTGTTTTTAGAGCAATAATGTAATGTATGTGTGTTAAAATACGTCGTTGGTAGCGTCGAAAAAATAGACCTACTTTTTAGGTTAGTTTCGATTTTATAAAATAACTCTGAAACGCGGGTTTTTTTTTCAAAAATAATTTTTGTAGGAGTTAATACGATCAGTGTAGTCTATAAAAAACAAGGTTTGATTTTGATGCAGCATGGTACGGGATTCCATACTTCCATGAGCATTCTCTTTTATCAAGAAGCATTGTCTTATAACACAAGTAAAGCGAAAAGTCTGAAAACCGTAAATATGTAGTTTAATAACAAAATACCTACAAGTTTATACGGAACCCTCGGTGCGCGATTCCAACTCGCACTTGGCCGGTTTTTTTTCTAGTAGTTCGTGTAAGAAGATATTTTAATTGCAATAGCCAGCCTATCTATTACTGAACCATGGTTAGGGGTGTTTCCAGCCTAATAGTATGATTATTACCTATATCCCAGATTGCAGACCTACAAAAAGACAATTTCACACCGTTTAAACTCCATTTACATTTTAAAAGTACCTGCTTTAAAAGTAAGTGAAGTCTGAAGCAGCTTTAAAAACAAGTATTTACGTTTTTTTCGCGTAACTTGTAACTTGAGATGCTAGGGGAATTAACCGACTGCCGCACGCAATGCATCAACTGTCAAGATCTTTAAAAACGTATACTTGGACGCTCGATATAGATAAACCATTTATGTTTTGCAAGGTGTTTTTATCTGCTGCGGGACTGTTCGAAAGAGATACCGCGGCCCTGGAACATAAAGGGCAAAAGAAGGAACATGGATGGTTTTTGGTCAGTAAAAGTCTGACACTCCCTTCCGCTCCGCCCAGAGCGGGAGGAGTCATTTGATGATTTCCCATCCGAAAAAAAAGGGTTTTTCATCTCAATACATAGTCTTTATGAATGTAGATACCTAAGTGGACGTCTGATGCTACGTCCGCTGCACCCTGAGGGCCTTTGATAAAGTGACATTTTATCACGAAAAATAGTTACTAGACTAGACTAGCATATTCCCGCAAGTTTGGTAATCCAGGTTATAAACTATCTGTGTGTTTTTGCGGGAAAGAGCAACAAACATCCGTCCAACCATCCATCCTCACAAACTTTCGGATTTATAATATTAGTAGGATAGTTAGAAGTCGTTGGAAAACTCTTAGAAAGTGAGCATCGCTTTTTCTGCATGTGCATATGTTTGCGGCTTCCCGAGAGTGGGCGGTACATTCATACAAGCCTTAGGCTGCGTTTCCACCAGATATGAGCGAGGATGCGTAGCAAGGGATGTGTGTGGAACTAACCGATCACATAGCTAGAACACCTCAAGCTGTGAAAAACAAGCGATATTATTGGTTAGTTTCACACACATCCTTCGCTACGCATCCTCGCTCATATCTGGTGGAAACGCAGCCTAAAAGCTTGACTTGCCCTTATAACCTGCTACTCTCCTATGATGTTAGGGTTTCCAAACAGTCTGTTTGCGTTATGGGCTTGCCGTATTGTTAACCCCTTGGCACGCCATGAATCCGATCCTGGATCTATTTCGCGAAAATTAACACTAAATATTTTTAATGCTATGATTTCCGCAAAGTAACGCTTGGTTCCATTACTTATCACTTTTAATACGCCCTGTGGGCTGTCAGTTTCGCTACCATCTTACTTAATGTCTTAATATTTTTACACTGCGTTCTTTTAGCGTTAGAAAAATAGAGTTAATTACTAAACTGATCAATATGAACAGTATTTAAAAGGTCCGTATTTACTGCTAGACGAACCTTTTGTCAGATGAGTACACTTATTTACTGCGAGTTAGCACATTGGCCATTAAATCTTATACTGTTATCAATATCATAAAAACTTTGTATGATAAGTACTACAGATACTAGGTAACTAACACAATCTTCGGGCCAGAAAACCCGGAATAAATACTTAGAGATTCCAATTTACCTGGGTTAGGGGCTAGCCCTACTATAGCTACCAGGTTTAAAACTTATCACATGCGGTGCCATTTGCAAATACTAACTACAGACAAAATTCGTACGTTGTGCGTGTAAGTAAGTGTTTTAATAAGGTTTAATGTTAAAGTTCGATTTTGATCTTAGAAGTGTTTAACAATGAATTTCTTTAAAGCCCAAAATTTCTTTAGACTGGTTTATTATTTTTATTTTCTTTTAATTGAATTTTAACATCTTGGTTCTCATGGTAAATAACCTGTCCCAATTATATTAATTTTTACATACATATTTTAAGTGATGATCTATTTGCATGTTTTTTAAATTTTGTGGCAATAATTGGCAGTGTGTACATTTTGTTCCACAGTATATTTATACCAGACAAGCTCTAGACGTGAAGACATGTAATTGGCTTTCAAATTATCACACTGTTATTTATCACTATTGTATTTAGCTGTAAGTCCTCCAGTCTTTAAATAAATAAATTAAATAATAAACCATCAAGTTTACTCCCAGACGGATACAGACAGATCAATCAGGCTACCTCACTTTACTTGCTGTCCCGTAACTCATTCCTCCGTACCTTCCAATCTCACAGAGCAATATTTCATAAAAACCGACGGAATAAAAAGGAGGTATATGTGTTTACACGGATTGTATGGGGCCCAGCAGCCGTCTGCCCCGACTGCGAAGGTCATAAACCGATGGAATTGGCGTCTGGCCTGTTTCGTTACGAATCAATACGTGTACAGCCTTATGGTACACTGTAGGAATGAGGGCAGAAGGTTCACATGTCATAAGTGGCTTCAGTGGTGTGTCGAAGGGCCAACAAATAAGGCAAGTCCATAAGACAAGCAAACAGTTCAGAAACCCTAACATCATGAAGAGTAGTAGGAAGTAAGGGCTTGTAGGAAAGTACCGCCACTGCGGTTGCTTCTCTTGGTGGTCACAAAGAATACGGCATAAGCATAATCAGCCTACTTAAATGTTCCCACTGCTGGGACACATGGCCTCCTCTCTAAGAGAGGGAATGGGCTATAATCCACCACGCGGGCCCATTGCGGGTTGGTAGATGCCACGTCTTCGAATTTTTGGTTCTAGTACATTCCGGTTTCCTCACGATGTTTTCCTTCACCGTTTTTGAGAGCAGTGGTGATGAAATAAATTAGACAAAGTAATGCGCCTGCCTGGACTTCGAACCCACGACTTACTGTTCGTAAGTCGGGGCCGCCACCGAGCCACCGCTGCTCTCAAAAATTCTGAAAGAATATGGAACACTTTTCAAATAATAAGTGTGACCATGAAAAGAGGATGCGTCTACTACATCAATCTCCAAACACTCATTTGCAAAGAGTGATGGATTTTTACCACGTCCCGTTTCGGAGTATTGTTTGAGACATTTTATAACACTTCTGTCTGCAGCTGAGCAGTTTGTTTAATTGAGCAAAGCTGCTCAAGGTACATCAGTCGATAATTTTGTCACGTGAATGCTCGTTTCATAAAAATTTGAGTCGCTGTCCTACTCAAATTGATTCTCACTATTGTAAGCTCAAGGAATGAATAATGACGTTCGCACAAATCTTCAACTGGAGAAATTTATTATAACAATAAATGTTGGAAAATAGCTCAGAAACGATAAGCGAAATGTTCAGTTACCCAGTACCTACAATGAAAATTAAAAGTACTTGCACGGTGTTTTTATAATTATGTGTAGAATGTATGTCATCGCACTTCGGGGAACAAATGGCTTCTAAGACACAGGCTTCTTGCCTAGTTCAGAAGTCAAAAGTTCATTTATAAATGGTCTCTGTTGTACAACTATCCTGTCACTAAATTGTATTAAAAAAAAACCGGCCAAGTGCGTGTCGGACTCGCGCACGAAGGGTTCCGTACCATTATCTATAAAAACGGTAAAAAAATCATATCTGTTGTATGGGAGCCCCCCTTAATATTTAATTTTTAGTATTTGTTGTTATAGCGGCAATAGTAATACATCATTTGTGAAAATTTTAGCTTTCTAGCTATCACGGTTTATGAGATACAGCCTGGAGACAGACAGACAGACAGCGGAGTCTTAGTAATAGGGTCCCGTTTTACCCTTTGGGTACGAAACCCTAAAAAACATTATTATCATATTGTAAGCCGACCCAGTTCGTCATCTAGTGGAGCTTCTACTTCTAAACAAAGGGTAGACTCTTTGTTTGGAATGCACCTTCTGTGTTCTTTGATCACAAAATTCAAGCATTCCAGTATTTTTTATCGTACAATGTTGCTTTACTTACCTCGTTAAGATCTTTAGTTTGCCAGCCTAGTTAAATTGCTGGTTTTATTCGTTCACTAAAGTTAGTACATGGCCATGTAACGTGTAATTCGACGGTTTTATTAATGATAACTGACTTGTTTTTCATTCATATACTTGTTAGGATAGGTTCATGAGCAAAACCACTATGGACAAATTGCTCCGATCATCAAAAACAGATATTTGATATACTAATAAACTGACACTGTCTGATGTTCGTGTTCACACCGTATAACGTGTAATCCAACGGTTTTATAAATGATACCTGGCTTGCTTTTCATTCATATACTTGTTAGGATAGGTTCATGAACATAAAACCGTTATGGACAAATTGCTCCGGTCATCAAAAACAGGAATTTAATGTACTAAAGTATCTGACACAGTCTGATGTTCGTGTTCACTGGGACATAATAAAATAGTGTAGTCCCTATTGCATGACAAATAAATGTCAAAATCCAGGTGTATCTACAGTATTTTTGCTCGAAGATAATATCAATACAACCTCTGAGTGTTCTTCGGCCAGAAAAGGCGTGAAGTTTATTTTGTGTTTTATTGAATAATCCGGTCCTTTAAAGATTTATCTCATTATTATAACACCGATCGGAAGCCATCATTTACGGTAATCGATAGCCCGCGAACAACCGCAGGCCAACCTCTTATAACCCTATAATACCCGGCTCTTACTCGACCATTCTTGAACATCATACAATTTTGTTGAAGACTTAGTTTACGAGCGAGTGTGGAGCAGGTGTTAGCTTCAAGTACTTAACTGTTAGAACTGTCTCAAATTGTGCACAATTATGAGATTAAGAGCAATTGGCGATATTTTATTTAATTATGAACTTAACATAACAAGTTGTTGAAAATTATGCATAATTTTCTGTCCTTGGCTGACAAATTATGGAATTGATGATTCATGCTAATATTACATATAATAGGAATTTACGCAAAAGTAACTACACTGTCTGTTTTTGGCCATTACAGGTCTTAATCATTAAATCGTTCGTTATGTTTGACGGATAGTGGCCTAAATTTGAAGAAAGACTGACTTAGGGGCCGTCTCCACGAGCGAGAGAATCGCGGCGATATTACACATTTGTATGGGATAATATCGCCGCGATTCTCTCGCTCGTGGAGACGGCCTCTAAGAGAGTGTATAGAAATACGTGGCAACGACGATAATATCGTCGCGATTCTCTCGCTCGTGGAGACAGCCCCTTAGGTCGCTTTTTTCTGGATCACAGACAAAGTCGCGGCCAACAGTTTCGATCATGTTTTACGTTTATCAATTTCTACAGCAAAAGTCACATAACAACTTCACAAAATCATGAACACTTTACTCAAAGCTCAGAACTAATACACAATATGTCAAACCGATTTCCAAGTAACATAACAAAACTCAACGGAAGTCCATAACTAGGGCAGCCATTCCCAGTTGTTAGTTGTTTTGAAACATAGTTGCTCTTTGGTTGCTCTCAAACATCTCGCGGCCGATTTGTTAATCCTTGTTTATGCTTGCGAGCCAAGTTGACGTGTCAACTGCGTAGCATTTTAGGGTTAACGGTCGGCTTGTTTATGTGGGAGAAATGTTGACTAGTTGTTGCTGGTGTTTTGATTGGTAGTGAAAAAGAAAAGGAGGAATGGTAGTGTGATTAATGATTATTGATAGCTTAGGGGTGCTCGTTTATGCAGGTAACGTCAGGGATATAAATAGTTAACAGCTTCAGTTGTCCATATTGTATTCAATTCGTAGTTGTTATTCTTTAACGGTTGTATGAATAAGCCATCATCACCTGCCTAGCCTTTTCCCAACTATGTTGGGGTCGGATTCTAGTCTAACCGGATGTAGCTGAACACTAGTATTTTACATGGAGCGACTGCCTATCTGACCTTCACACCCCAGTTAGTACAGGGTACGATACGATACGCTTGGTCAGACTGGTTGTCAGACTTTCGGGCCACTGACTACCTGTAACGACTGTCAAAGATATACAAATGACAGCCGGGACCAAGGCCTTAACGTGCTTTCCGAGGCACGGAGGAAACTCGGTATGTAATGGATGTTTGCATGCTGTGTCTATCGCATCATATTGTACACTATGCTTGTATCATATTGCTTGTATTATTAGGATTAAAAGTGTAACAATTGTAGATAGGCCAATAAATAAAAAAAATAAAATAAAATGGTCACCCATCCACAGACCAACTTGACAAGCAGAACAAATTGACATAGGGTGTCAGTTTGCTTAGCAATGACTTTCCTCGGCCGTACATTATCTACTTTGTCATCTCTGAGACTGCTAAGAAAGTGTTTTATCAATTAACTAGCGACCCGCCCCGGCTTCGCACGGGTGCATGTATTATACATATAAACCTTCCTCTTCAATCACTCTATCTTTTAAAAAAAACCGCATCAAAATCCGTTGCGTAGTTTTAAAGATTTAAGCATACATAGGGATATAGGGACAGAGAAAGCGACTTTGTTTGATACTATGTAGTGATTGATAATAACTTTATAATTATTTGCTATGTTACTATCTACGCAAATGATTAAATATGTATACTGCTATTGCCACAAGATAATGAAGAGTGTTTAACTTCTTCTTTATCGTGTGGTTAGTGTCTAACCTGGTGTCAGTTTTTTTGCCGCCATGGGCCTCTGACTTGGCTGTGTTCAACTTTGTTACGGCTAGCTGTTTTTTTTTCTCAGCCTGTCAATTTTCCCACAGCTGGCAAAGACCTCCCCTTTCTTCTTCCAAACCAACTTCCAACCTCTGGCCATGCTCGCCTCGGGTAGCTTAATTACTGTATTCAAAAAAAAAGAAATTGTATCCAACCGATACTTTAGTGAACTATTTTAGTGAACTATTTGAAAACGTGCATCTAAATCTCCTTGAAAAATGCCTGTAAAAGAATATAAATTTAAATCAATTACGTGTAAGCTTACACGCTTACATTACAAAGTCAGCCTTGACCCCCACACATTATAATAAACCATTCACCTCGATAGAAAGTTATCAAATATTTGGCAAACGTACTAATAGATTCTATTGATATAAAACCGTATGATGCTAGTTAATATAGAACATGCATAAGTACATAATCATACATAATAATAAATGATCCACGTGTAAGGCAATTAATAGTTGAAGTGCCAAGCAACGCGAATAATTATGTATACCTAACTGTAACTAGTATTAATGTATTGCATAATGCTGGGTTGCTAGATCAAGTTGCTGAATTTTCCCCATGTTTAAATGTTTTTTTGCTCAAAATGGTATGTACGGTTCACGTACAGGCGACCTACTTTCCGTAACTAATTTTATATTTATTATATAAACTAAACGTTAGATGACCTACAGCGACCTTAGCGAGTAAACCGCCGATTAGCATCCAACTTAACTTCGTGTTTAACTTTACAATAAAATTGGGGACTGCAACGCTACTATTCTGAGCCTACATGGTATGTTTTGCAACTTTAACTAATTCCCTTTTTCTAATAAAACAAATGGAAAGATTTATAAGCTATGTTTACTCACAAATGAATCAATGAATAATTAAACTAAACGTGGATGATATTCAAAACTTCGACACTTCATCTTCATCATAATATACTATCTGTCCCGCCCGGCTTTGCACAGCGCCACCTATTAGTTCCAAAACTATCCCATCTTTCTGAGTTCAGTATTTTTCCCCCAAGGCAAAGATTTAATTACCCCAAGAACGTTATTTTTCCCTAAAAAAGCGAAAAAGAAACTCCAATCTACCAACACCGATGCATTTTACAATGCATGTACCTAGAAGCGACACGACTCACCAGTCACCGAGCGCACGGTCGGCGCACGCGGCTACACGTTGCCACCTTGACCGACAGATAGGACAGATCAGCGGATGAGTCACAAATAGATGGTCGGATGTTGACGGAAGCTGTGCTGCTACATTGTTAGCGATGTTTTCTTGAACAAATGAACCATTTTTCGAGGTCGTTTTTTTTGCTGAAATCTCTGTCTATAAACGTTTCTGAAGTGCCATTCCAGTGAATAAAGTTCTGGAACATTATGGGGTAGTAGTTTATCTGGCTTTAGTGGGTTTGGTCAGGAAGAAGTCGTAGCTAAGTAATAAAAGCCGCTCGGGTCGATCTTCAGGTTAAGCCGCGCTTGCCTGGGTTGACCCGTCGATGGGTGACCACCAATTACATAGCAAGATTCCTCCGTGCCTTGGAAAGCAAGTTAAGCCGTTGGTTTCCAGTGTGCAGTGGCCCGAAATTCTGACAACCAGTCTTACCAAAGGATAAATCGTATTACCTAGTAGTAACTGGGTTGTGGAGGTCGCAGGTCGGAAGTACAGTCGCTACATGTAAAATACTAATATTCAGCTGCATTTGGTTAGACTGGAAGCCGACCCTAAAATAATCGGGAACCTGCTAGACAGATGATGATGAGTAGGTTTGCTCAGGCATGGCGTGATTTTTAGTAGTTTCTACGTTGGTAGAAACTACTAAAAATAACTGTTCATAATTCATATAATTATGCTATGTTGATAGCATATATGAACAGTTGCAGTATGCTAAGTTGTGAGTTTTTTATTTTTAAGTTGTGAGTTTTTACCTCATTATACTTACCTTACTTGGCTCTTTACTCAACTGATCCCACACAGGCACATGGTATTTTTGTAAAATCGAATCATTTTAAAAGTAACCATTGAGTTTCTTGCCGGTTCTTCTCCATAAGAAACGACCATCCCGAACCGTGCACCTTTTTGTCGACGTTTTATAAGTGCCCAACTGCCCATGTATCTATGTGAAACAAAATATAGATTTTGATTTTTGAGGCGGGAGTCACGGGTGCGCTCGGCGTAGTGCATGTTTGAATTGGTCAACTGGACCCATTGACCAATTTTGTGATTTGTATAGTCAAGTAGAAAAGTTTTCTTGATATTAATCTCTCTCTCAATTAAACGAGTAATAAGAAATCAACACAATGAGAATCACGCGATTGTCTTTTAAATAGCGTCTCTTTGTATTGTTTATCTAATTAATACCTATCTAATTATGTATCAACTCAGATTATCAGATTTACCTATTAAACTTCGTTTATCTTTGTTTATGTAGAATTAAGATAATATGCTGCAACAAATTACAGTATCATTGTACGTTATCATTATTACAATTAGTACCTCTTGTCATAGCTACACATATATGTATTGATTCCTGCAGTCTTATGCATCACTCAGATTTAAAGACTTATAGAGCGGACACTAGGAATATTTTCATACAAAAATTTTGATCCCGAACATTTTCGATTTTGACTCACGAATGCTACCTGACAAGCGGGCGTGTGACACTAGACAGAACGATTTGTTACTAAGTAGTAACAAGTATTGGATTACGAGTTTCTTCGTCTTGTCTTGTCTATTGTACGTAAATATTTGAATGTCTTTTATCCCAAACATTTTGGATTTTGACACACGAATGCTACTTGACAAGCGGGCGTATGACACTAGATAGACCGTTTTGTTACTAAGTAGTAACAAGTATTGGACTAAAAATTTCTTCGTCTTGTCTCGTCTATCGCTCGTAAATATTTAAATGTCTTTGGCATCACTACATATAATAAAATGGGCATCTCTAATCCTCCCTATTACATGGGACTTAACATAACTGGCGAAATGTAGGTGTACTAATGGGTACACCTCTGTCTAACCCTTCGGGGATCACAGGAGTAAATTTATGCTATCTCTAATTAATTCAGGTGCTGGTAGAAGTATGGTAGAGGTTCAAGGACAACGAGATTTCACTAGTTTTACTTGAAATTTGAGGTATATTACAGAAAACTATAGATTAGAATTAATAAGGGCGTAAAGACAAATAAAATGGCACAGGAATGTTGAGTATTTATTAAATGCGAAGAATTAAGTATGCTTTCCAAGTTAGTAACCATTTATTAATATCGCATGTTTGAAATATAACCAGTTATTATAAGGACGGGATATATTTTTAATGTTTACTAAACGACTGGAGTCATGCAAAGCTTGCCGGTAATGCGACCTTGATTTTGTAAATATTTTCCGGACATTTTTTTTCCACTAACTTCTTGGTAATTTATTTATAAATGTCAGTAGAGAGATTAATAATAATAAAACACGTTCTTGGTGAGATTTACGATCTGTATAAATTAAAATATTAAGCATATATTAATTAATGCGTCTTACAATTGTTACAATTAATGTTTTTACACAGGCACATGTCACATAGTAATAAATTAATTGCACTCTGCTACCAAGTTATTTTTTCATTTCAATGTACATATTTGAAAGTATAAAATGTTAGTAATTGAATACTTATTATTTGCAAATTAAAAAATACAATTTTAATTGATTTTGAAAAGGTCTTGGAGCAGAATGTCGATGTAGTATGACCTTATTACATGTGTATAAATACCATAAAACTGTTATAAATGTTTGCTGCTTTTACACAAAGAAACATCTATTAGCAGATCTAGGAGGAAAAGTTAGAAACTTGCTTTTACAACCAAAAAAGGTTAAATATACGTAATAGGTCTTTAAAACTTCTAACGAATGCGCTTACATGAGTTTGGAATAGTTTTTATTTTCTTAATTGAAGTATGTATTATTTACCAGCTGCTCACCAATTTCCTATTGGAAAAAAACTTAAGCCAATTTTAAGCTTTTCCGAAGTCATTTATGGATTTTTAAAGAGCATTTACGTAAGTAATAAACCTCCGTAGTTAAAAGCATGATATTAAATTCTCTCAGGCTTCATGGGCGGTAATTTGGTTGGGTCTGGCACAATCTTTATTTAATAATAGTTATTATATACCAGCCTGTATATTGTGCCTTACAATAAAAGCTTGGTGTGTTCAAGTTTGGTTAACATACAACTTATACCTACCAAATTATTATAGTGCCGGTTCACCAGTCAATAACTGCAACAATTGAGACGTCAACTCAATATTGTAATAATTATTTTTGTGAGTACATATTTTTTAAACGCTTCTCATCAACAGTTGTTAACAAGATAACCTTGGCCACCCTGTACAAATTTTACTAGTACTAAGGACTACTTTTTCTTTTAAATGTAGTACTATGACATACAAAAAAGATTTAAGGAGAACCGTCATTTACGTTTGTAAAAACACAAAAAAATACTTAAAAAGTGACATTATACTCTGCATTCCTTGTAGCGGAAGTAAACAAGTGATTTACAATGAATAGTGCTAGTTGTTATGTTAATAAATGTCACTAACAATGATAGCTGTTGAACTAAACTGTCCTACATTATTTAGCGTCGTACAAGTAACTTATTTATTCCTCTTTTTTGTACAAAGACGTACTTAACTCTGTTGAGAAATTATAAAACATTAGCTTTTGGCACGCGGCTTCACCAGTATAATGGTCGGAACTCTGAAATCATCCGACTACCGGAATAAAAGTGGCCTATGTCTTACCCCAAGTCTCATACCTAATTATTCCTATATCATGGCCGTAAAAGTTGTGTTAAAATATATTAATACCAATTCTTCAAAGTTTGTTTCCTTAAATTTTATATTCATACAAAAGTTCATTGTAACAACTTCACTTTGTACAGTCGTATACAGAGTAATCTAAAGTAATTTGTGAATAGTGAGTTTTATTTTTTATATCCACGAGAGATCCGAAAGCGTTCTGGCTCAAGTTCACACTGTTGTACCCTTTGTTTCTGCAAATCACATGTAAATGTGATTTATATGTATTTTATCGTCTCAAAACAAATTATTTTATTGCACCTCCATTTTCAACTTTTAAAATTCAATTGTATGTCCTTATTTTATTTGTTTTAAAGGGCCTGGCCTTGGTTTTGTTAGTGCAGTAACCGCAGTTAGTTCGTGACCAAACGGTGAACCGTGTCGACATGTGTGCAACCTTACACTGTACAAACTGAAATATTTGGAATTCAATTATTTTTAAGGAGTTGCTAATACGGTTTGGTTTAAAAGTGATAATTTATGTGCTAGTTTACACTTTGTTAGTAATCTAAGAATTCTAATTGAGTAACAGGACAGACTTTTATAAAACTAACCGACTAGAAAATCTTTCGCTTAAGTATGTGTCCGCTATGTCTTCGTAAATTACTAAAAGAGTTTTTCTTTATTTTTTGTAAAATGGAATGAGAAAAACTATTTAAGTAATTATGGTCCTACAAACATAATTAAAATATACGTTTTACTGAAAACAACACCGCAAACAAACGAGAAAATAACCATATTTAAATTATACCATAAAAATCGCAATTTACTCAAATAGGCCTACACTGCAACATTGTTGGAGTTATAAATATAATTATATGAGTTTTTTAAACCTAGGTCATCTCACTGCTTGCTTTTACGACTTTACTGCGAATGACGTTAAAATCGGACTTATCCTATTTATTCCAGGAATCGTGGTTGTCCTTTTTTAGAATAAAACTAAAAGTTTAATTGTGAGCCCTCTGTCTTGCATAATGTTCACTTATTTTTATTGTTTTTGATATTATGGATAAAGTAAATATACACTTATTCGCCAACCGGGAATTAGGCCTCGTGGTGGATGGTCCCAGCTGTGGAAACATGATAGACTGATTATACTGAACTTCTTCTAAATAAATACAACGAATAATTTCCCCCAAAGATATTTCCTTTGCAAAAAGTAGCGTCAACAAGATAATCCTCCAACAATAAGCGCAAGCCTGAAGTCACGATTCTATCGAGCGAGATTGGAATGAATGAATGAATGAATAGAGATCGTGGATGGCGAACGATGTATCATCTTCATCTTATTGTTATGATAAGAGGAAGCTCGTGGTGTCACTGCCCTACCTACACAGTAACCTAATACTCTCAACATTAATACATTTCTTGATAAGGCTCGCTCCCTTTTACATGGGACTCAAACTAAAAGCATTTTATTTCAATTAGACCATTACAGACACTTTTGATTGTCAGAAAAACAAAGACAGCGAAGCTACAGTCATGTCACAAGGCATAATAACTTGTGAAAGTACTGTAGTTGCCCATTCCAAAGCGTAGATCACTATGAAGAAGAATGGGAAGAAACTCCAATGAACACTCTTTTAAATCAAAATATTGTCACAAAATCTTGGTTACATCATTGATGTTAAGATTATACATTTAAGTGAGAACAATGTAGAAAGACGTGCAAGTTAAGAGCGTCCAGAGTAAAAGATATATTCAACAATTCAAAAATAAAATAAACCAAGGCAGCTAAGACTGAAACATAACTGGCGATTATCGGCTGTTTCCTACAAAAGTGCAATACCAACACGGTCAAAATGTATGGATTCCGAACAGCTGACTATTTTTAAAATTACCTACGAAAAAGTGATGGAATAAATTATATATAAGTCAAGTCATTTACTTCTTAACAAAATATGAAAATACATTGTGTAGAAACTTAAAATTAGATTAATAGGATTAGTAATCATTTTTTAGAATAATAAAATCAATAGTCATTTAACAAAGAAATACAATGCCAACAAAAAATGAAAATAATAATATTAATATTCATTTAATAAAGAAATATAATGCACGAAGCCACCCACGGCTTGTAACATGGCTTGCAAGTCGGGGCCGCCACCACTGGGCCACCGCTACAGGGCCGCTCCATCCGAACTTACCTCTTTGCGATATTAAACATACTTAAAGTTAAATACCACTGTAAACTTTCAGTTCAATACGCATGCATTTCTTTACAAATACAGCCAATGAATTATGCAAGCATTTAACTAACGTACTAACAGTTTGTAATAGACTGATCTCTGACACTGACACGACATGAAAAGACTACATATTGCATTTACCTTCGCTATGTACTCACATTTTAATGCACTGCATGTATAATATATGTGTTACTAGTGTTCATTCAGGAAGTAGAGTTCAGGGTGAACCGTGAAGGTTACCTTTGGAAAAATATCTCAACTGAAAAAGGTAAAAAAAATGCATTAAAAAAATAACAGACTTCCAATTTGTGGTGTTCACTAGAAAACCTATTTAGGGTTTAGAATAAAACCACCAAATTATCAGTGAGTAGATGAACCACTTTAAGAGTACGTGCACTCGCTGCCCGGGATAAGTGAGGACTGTAGTGACGTGTGACGCAACCTACTTTCGGAAGTCGGTGGCAAAAAAAGTCAATGAAACAAACAAACTCACCGACTTCCGAAAGTGAAGTTGTTTAAGATGAAGACGAAAAAATTCGTATTATAGAAGATAATATAAATAAGCCAGTCGTTTGTACAACGCAACCTGCCGGGAAGCTGAGATCGACATTTTCAGCTTTTTTTTTTAGCATAGCAAAATTGAAGAAAATTTTATCGAATGACTTCTTTGAGCGTAAATAGTAATTTTTATGTTTGGTGTTATTATAAATTTTCACCGGCATACCATCCTTCGTCAAACGGTGCCGCGGAAAACGCAGTAAAATTATGCAAATCTGCTATTAAAAAAAACTTTTTGCAAAAAATAAAACCGACTTCAAAAACACAAAAAAAAAGTGAAAAATAATTTTAGCTTCAGAAGTCGGTGATTTGTTTGATTCAGTTTTTTGTCACCGACTTCTGAAGCTAAAATTATTTTTCACTTTTTTTTTGTGTTTTTGAAGTCGGTTTTATTTTTTGCAAAAAGTTTTTTTTATTTTTTCATTTTTAGTTGCAATATCTTATACAAATATATTCTATGCTTTTATTTTACATTGTTAACAATACATTTCATGGCACCAATCACGGCAGATTTGCTGTCTATTATTGAAGAGTTCCATTGTATATCTCCGAAGATCAGCATCAGATCTTCACAAAATTGGACCACTTCGTAATAAACCCCTTTCGAACAAAAAAAGAATTTTGCAGATCCGTCCATATATGACGGAGTTATGCCCGAACATACATAAAAAAAAAAAAAAAAAAAAAAATATAAACATCCGAATTGATAACCTCCTCCTTTTTGAAGTCGGTTAAAAAACCTATAGGGAGAACAAAGAAATAGATGCCGCTTTACAAACGTTTCTACTCAATTATAGGAACACAGTCCAAAGTACGACCGGGGATACACCAGCGATGATGTTACAGAGATGGCTCTTACGTACTCGCTTAGATTTGTTGCGCGCAGACCGCGATCGGCTCAACAACGACAGGTACAAAATTCCGGAGGCGTTTTGCGAGAATTAGCTCCACAAGACGAGGTGTGGACGAGAAACGGTGCTTTAGGTTTAGGGGATAAATGGTTGAAAGATACAATCCAAGCTAGAGCAGGGTCGCGCGAATATATCGTAAATAACGGTGACGGACGTCTAACTAGAAAATACATAGATCAGGGGGTCTAAAATGGCCGCTTCAGCAGAATCATAATAATATAATACTAGTAATATAAATTACGTTTAAATTCGTAAAATGGTCACAAGGTGACAATTCATAATAGTAGATACGTCTATGACTATACGATACTAAAGCGGCCATTTTAGACCCCCAGGTAAAACGTAGGTCTCGTTTTTTACCCGACTTCGTGGGTTCTGATAGTACAGTCTCAGAAAGTTTACAACTTAAACCAACTCAAAAGTCACAGGCGGAGGAGGTGGCCCCAATACCTGGAGATGGTCTAGTGGAGGAAAATGATCCGAATCTGGTTAGTGAGGGTGAAAAAGAGAGGCTAGATACCGAATGTGGTTATGAAGTTTTATCAAAGCCCCGACTTCCACCACCATCACCGCCGGAGGATCGACCTAAACGCACTCGTAAACCTGTAATCAAATTTATAGTAACATAAACATAATTTAAAGAAACTGCATTAGTTATGTAACCCAACTGTTTTAAAATTTGTATGTAAATTTAAAAACTCTGTAATTAAGTGGCAAGGTGTGATGTATTAGGATTAAGGTAGATAGAAATTATTGTTAAAAACTGTATATTAAGAATATGTGGGTCGTGGGTGGGGTTAAAATGTAGCCGAGCGCTCGGGCTCATCGTGTGTGTCAGTCGGAATATACTTGTAACCGTGATCAGCTATTTTATTTCCTAGACTCTGTATCCTGACATTCCGGTGTGCTCCAAACACTTCAAATAGAAAAACCCACGAAATCCAACGTTGAACACCTCATAATAATAAAATTCTGATTTGCAACTAGCCTCATTTTGGGCCACTAACATGTCAATTAGGGGCTGTCTCCACGAGCAAGAGAATCGCGACGATATTATCGTCGTTGCCACGTATTTCTATAGACTCTCTTAGAGGCCGTCTCCACGAGCGAGAGAATCGCGGCGATATTATCCCATACAAATACGTAATATCGCCGCGATTCTCTCGCTCGTGGAGACGGCCCCTTAAAAGGATCAAACATAACCTAAATCCCTACGGAGATAATAGGCGTGATATTATGTTCAATATCCAGTCTCCGTGGCTGCAACTAAGAAATTCCTGATGGAAAAACCCAATAACACTTTGCTTGACCAAGCAATCGAGCGCTTGCGACCACTAGGCCAACGAAGCAGTCAATCAATATTAAAAGATCATCATAATCTTAAAAACTCAATTATTACTCAAACATAAATTGTCACATTGATTAAATCCAGAATTCAAAATATCTTGATAAAATAATGCCTAGGAATGTAGGTCGTAAACTAGCTTAGTTAGTGTGGAAAAGTAAAGGCATTCGCAATGCGAGTATCAGTTTCAAGGTGTCCCTACATTGTTGCAGTCCGTTGCCCCTGCGAGATCATCTTGGCAGGCCCGTTTACACTTCACGACTTCCATTTATTTTCATATGACACTGATTTGATGCACACTGTGTAACTACAGATGTCTGTTAACGATCGAAAATACCAATAATTTTCTCAGCTTTCAAGAATGCTGATGCCGAAAATTAGGTCATACTATGGGTTATGGGGAAACTCGTTCCGATCGAAATTGGGTCCAAAGGTCATTTTCTGTTTTCAAAATAGAAAACTGGTCCCATGCATACGAAGCTCATGTTAGATAGTAGACTTCGACTAATTTTATCGATGTAGAGTGTAACCACTAAGATGACGGACACTGAAACTTTTGCCATGGATTTCATTTTCACTGTGCTGGGATATAAGCTTTTTTATTTCTCCTTAACACCGTTCTTGCATGTTTTGCTTGCTATAAACATTTCATGAATTTGATGTTATTAATTTTTCAACAGTTACAAGTTATCAACATAACATCTACAATGATTAAATTGCCATTGAAGCCATTGCAAAGTGATTTCTATAATGTATAATTACTTGATGAGTGATTATCTGCTCACAGCAGGAAGGTATGTCGATGAAGGTGAATTGTAACAATATAATTTGGCTTTCTTTTCTTGTATTCGATTCTCTTCTGCCCTAATCTCAATTCATTTAAGATCCTTGCACTAGTAACCGCCATATCAGTAGTTACCCCTTATCTAGTGATATCGTCTTTCACACAGTCTATATATCGTTTCTTTAGCCTGCCATCCAGCCATCCACATTCACACTAAAAACTTTGCTCACGACATTTTCCTTTTTCTTCCTCATCAAAACTTGTAGAACGCTTTTCAGAATTCAAAACTCGTGACCGTTGCGTTGCCGGGTCGTACCGTGTAAAGAACGAACCCAACCTGTTTGTTTTCATTAGTTCGGAATTCTTCAAATTAAGTCGCGTGTCGGTCACAATGTCGCTACTGATTCACGGTCAAGGCCGCGACAACAATGTTGCGGCGATGTTGCGATGTTGATGTAACAACTGTTGTGACTGTTTGTATGTTGTTGAACGACTTTCGATTCAAACTGTCTGAGTTGTGTCTGGGTGCGAAGACAAAACAGAGGTGTTTATTTCTGAAATGGATCTAGCAGCGATATCGAAAAAGCTATTATTGATCTTTGTTTGATGTTTGACTGTGTACATAGATTTTGTTGCGCTGCAGGCACGAACGTGAAAATACTAGCCAATTTTTATTTGTAATGTCTTAATGCCCCAAGACTTTCTCTGCCAGTCAAAAGTAGGGTTGACTGGTACAGAATGCTATTCTGCAGTCCGATTTCTATGATTTACCGGAATCACTTACGTTGAATATGTTTCATGATAATGGAGTCGAATCCGAGCTTAGGTCCGAAACACACAGGAACCCAGACTATCAGGAATCGTATTTCACTGTCAGGGTGGCTGTGCCCTCTCGTTGAGACATGCAGGGCAGACCGAATGGGAGTGTGGTGTATAGGAGCGCTTGTCTAGCTTCGGTGTTCCTCTCTTGGGTGTATACTCTCGCAGTCGCCCTCCCTCGGCGACTAATATCACGGCGCGAGTCTACAATCACCGTCTCACATGTTAGACTCAATAGTTTACTTATTTCAAAAATATATCCCAAATTAAGATGCATTCTGTAATTGAATAATTACAAGTAATCTTCAATCCATATTTGTATTTTGTGCTCGTTTAACAGCTTGTACCTGTCAGACGAGCCTTGGCCCGTGGACCCACGGTCAACAGTTTCATTTTAAATATGGAATGCTGTTTGATGCTTATCTGTAAAGACGCATGTTCTGATATCGGTGTTTGCCAAATTCGAAGGGGTTAGTTTATTGTGTTTTTTGGAACTTCAGAGTGGAACAAGAAAGTGAATACAGTTATAAGAGACGTTGATTGTAGTTTGTTGATTGAAGGTAATTTTCTGGTCAAAAATATACTTGGTGACGCCGACAGTAGGACAATAAAAATTAAACTGCGTATACCTGATAACCTGACGTTCGCAGTCTGCATACAAAAATTCAATCGAATATATCCAACTAGTTTTCCGCCCGCGTCGAGTTCGGTTATATCGCGTTTCCAAGAGAACTCTTCAAAAGTCCGGGATAAAAACTATCCTATGTTCTTTCTCAAGGTCAACTCTATCTCTGTACCAAATTTCATTACAATCAGTTCAGTGGTTTAGACGTGAAAGCGTAACAGACAGAAAGAGTTACTTTCGCATTTATAATATTAGTAAGGGTAGTAGGGATGGGACAAGGGCAAGAGAGAATGATGATATCCAGGAGTTTAGTCACAGACAGGACATTATTTTTCGTTTTCAGCATTTTCTATATGCTGTAGAGTGTAGACTAACGGCTAGCACCGACAGGTTAACGACCGCATCGGTATTTAGGTATATAAATGGTGTTATATTTTGTTTACAGTTTTATGCTATGCACAAAATAAAAATATAATGTACATACAACTGTGTGTATTTTATAATTTACTAAAATTCGCCCTAAGTTTTAGTAAAGAAGAATATTAGTTCTAAAATCTAAAACATCGATTGACCTAAAGGATTCATGCTAACAAGCTAATTTATTCCGAACGCTGCTGACCCGCGATGCAGGTGCGCTGTTTACTTTGAATAAAGTCGTGTAGTGTAGTAGCTGGCTTATGTTAACACTGTTCTAGTGTGCTGTAATAAGCCGCTTTGTATTGGATTATCTAAATTGTCGTTTTGTTGTGCAATTCTGCGATTTGAAGCAATGAATTATCAGATTTCTGAATTGCCGTTATTGTGTTGTTTTTTGATAAATTAACCTACTTTCCAAGTAATGATATATATCGAAATTTACCTCACAGGAACTGTTAAATTATGTACGCACGACGGCCAATCAAGCTTTACAAAACCAGTTTATGGCGACCTCTCATTGCATAAGTAATAAGTGAACGATGGTACGGAACCTTTCGTGTGCGAGTACGACTTGGTTGGTCTTATTTATTTTGCATTGCAGTGCAACGAGTCGGCAACAGATGCGACAATTATGTAACGTTTATAATGAACTCAAGTTTACCGTGTCAAGGTGGTGCTACAATGTAGCGGGTTCTTGATCCGATGCCTTCATACGTACAATGATTTGTTGCTACTATTTGTATCGTTGGAGATAAGTGAACCGTCTGTACGGTGCCTCATTGAGAACAGCTGGGTTTTGTGCAAACCGGTGGTTGGTTTTCGTAATTTGTAATTAATCATCGTTTATATTAAGTGCAATTCACGTCTTGTTTATTTAAACTACATTCGACTTAAAAAACATCTTGTGCTGTTTTATGGTATGGACAAGGACATGTGATGAGGAGGGATGAAACGTATGTGACTAAGGGGCTGTCTGCACGAGCGAGAGAATCGCGGCGATAATATCGTCGTGCCACGTATTTCTATACACTCTCTATGAACGCGTCTCCACACGGCGATATTATCGCGACGATACGCTGACGGAATAATCGCTCGTTCGTAGAGACGACCCGACGATAGAAGCGCGGATCCGTCGCGATTCTCTCGCTCGTGGAGATAGCCCCTAAAAGAGTGGTGAATATAAATGTTGATGGGTATAGTGGGACAGACAGTCCTGAAGGAATGAATTGTGTGAGGAATGATGTAAAAGAAAAGAAAATTACTGTGACTGTAAAGAAAAAAACACGTTGGTTGCGACGACGCTAAGTAACATATTATTTAGCGTCTTACAAAGCGTCTGAAAAAGACCGGAAGATGATAATGGTGATTACTGATTAATTGAGCATTTTCTTATAATTTTATGTTATTCAAAAAAATAACGACGTATGGTATAGTAATTTCCTGAGGTGGACAGTGTACTAGTTCAATTATTAATATGTTCTTCTTCTGCATTATTAAGAATTGGGGATAAACTGGTGTGTGTGTGCAACTGTATATTTATGTTTTCTTTAATCCAATTGGTGTTGGTGTGTGTGCATTAATATCTTCCATGATGGTTTTTATCGGATACTTTTCCGATAAACGTGTTAAAGTTGATTAAAGAAACTTATTCTTTCTGAAGTTTCTTATGACCTTTGCCACCGTTGTATCATTTTTACAATCGCAAGTCAATTAATCTTGTGCTTGTTGTATTGCATTTGCAAATGGACATGGTTTTCGTACTTTTTATTCTGACAAACAGTTCAGGGCCAATCTTTCGACCTTTTAAGTCATGGAAGGAACACAAATTTTTCATAAGATATATACCTATTTAAAAAAAAAAACAGCTGTTGATTTTTTTTTAATAACCGATGAAATTTTTCTATGTAGAGGGGCTCAGCATGATGTACTGAATACGTGGTAACCATTTTCGGGTCGGGCTCCCTTCCACCCCGTATTTGGGTTTTGGGCAAGTTACACTTGGCTGTAAAAGGGTGTATAATGACAAAATGTTGAGACATTCTCTATCAGAGTTCACCAGCCTAAGCAAAAACAAAAAAAAATGCATTTAATCAGAACAAAATATCCTTATCATGCATTAAAAGAAATCTTTAAGTACTTACTATCGCAACATCATACATACCTCACAGGACCCTAAAACTGCGCATTCTCCACAACCACAGCCTCCCCCCCCACTCACCACGACCTTGTGGTATTCCCCAGTACCACATAGAATTTAATACAAGACGGCTTTACTTTTGTCTTACTCTTATATGGCTTTCTTTTACTAAGGCAATAATTTTTTTTTTCTATTACTGGCCAGCAATTTATGTGAAAAAAGTTTACGATTTCATGATTTACGTTATAATTCCAATTTTAGAATAAAATCGGTATAAAATAAAATTTTAGCTCATATTTTAGAATAAAATCGGTATAAAATAAAATTTTGATCTTTTGGAATTTTTATTTGTGTCAAAATGTTCATTATTAAATTGTCTATCCATTAGTGTCAGTAGCAAAATTAAATAATGTTTACTTTACGAGGAGATGTATGTTATTAATCACTATTTCTCATTTCTGGGGTTGTGTTGTAAGGAGATTTATTAAAGATATACTCAATAAAAAATAAAAATAAATCTGCAATTATGGAATCAAGATTATGTAGAAATTTAATGTATTTTTTATTAGTTGATTTTTCTTTTAAATAACAAGTAAGATAGCTCCAAAAAACTGCACAAAAACGGCTTGCGTGGCGTTTTGGTCGGGGAGGCGCCTTAAGTGGGAACAGCAACATTGTAGCAGCGGTGGTTTAGTCTTTGTCTAGACTTAGGTCTAGGTTATTCTGTCACGACATTTTTTGAATGAAATCGGGAGCTTAACTGTTAAGATTTACACACGATATACAATATTTTAAAAGAATTTAATTGATCTATCCTGTGTTAAGATTTAGCACTTATCGTGCTCAAATACAGGTTTTCTAGGCTTAAAACTTTAAAAGACAGGTTTTATTTTACTGTTTATCTGACAAATATATTACTTAGTAATTAATAAACATCATTAAAGGCCCTTTTGCAATTTTAATGATCTTACATTTCCGTCACTCAGTAACTCCAAAGGCGGTCTTAAACGATCGGCAAATATCAGAACTTATTGTCATCAAACCCAAAATAACTTCCAAAGAATTAGTGAAGTACGTTCCCACATTAATCATACACTTATCAAACAATTAATACAAAGAAAGGTACTTTAACAAAACAACACATAACTTACTATTCTCATCTATGAACGCTCCTTTCATACAATTTCAAATACAGTACACAACTTTCGGCGTCCCCACCGACAAAGTATCACATTTTAAAACTATAAGCAACTTTATGCGATATCAGTATACAAAGATTCAATTGTTTCAGTCATATTAACAGTTTACTGACATTGTGATAAGGTACAGTGAACACTTGTTCTTTTAGACGAGGACATAAAGAATTGCTGTTTGATAAAAAAATGTGTCTCCGTTTAATAGGTTGGTTATAAATCAGCAGTCTTTTGTACAATGTTGTTAATTTGTGATCTGTCCGAAAAGAGGTTTGGACTTGGCTTAGGCCCTGTCTGTTTGGTAGTAAGAAGACTAGACAGACACACAATCACATCAGGGCCGGCAGTCTCGACATAGATACCGACACTGTCGCAAACTTTCGTTTGCTTATTAAGAACGAAAAAATTCGGTTGCAATAACGATGCTTGCGAGAAACACATCTTGGATGTTCAGACTTGCATTTCTCGCAAGCAACGTTATTGCAACCGATTTTTTCTGTTATAATTATGCGGTCGAAAGTTTGCGAAAATGTCGGTATCTATGTCGAGACTGCCGGCCCTGAGCTTAGGTTGTTATTGCAATCGAGGAATTGAACTTAAAGGGGAAGCGTCAGGGTATCCCGCGAAATTCAAATTTTCTTCTGTTTTTTTTTTGCAATTTGCATGTCAGTGTGCAATCATTAAAATCATAAACGCAACCCTTTTAAGTTCATTTAATCCCATAGAATGACTATTTCATGAATAAGTCTCTTCTGAAAATTGGAATTTTGCAGGATATCTTGGTGCTCCCACCTTCATATAAAATAATATTAAATTCTGCTGACCGTTTTCGGTCACTGCGACCTAACTCACCGGAGACTATTCAAGTATCCATCGACGTAGGAAATATAACTGCACAAGTGTGTGCAAACACCCGTGCCTTGTGCCTTCTCCCGTCCCTCATTAGTATAGTCCGATGGGACAGCAACCTTCACGAGCAGGACGAGATCAGACGTAGTACCAACCGCGTGTCCCAATCAGGGTAATCTTTACCAGTAATGCCCGTTCCTGAAATATAATGGTACTATAAAAAAGAATAGTTATATACAGGGTGGAAACTTTCTGCGGGGCAATAATTCACAGATTTTCAAAAAGAAAAGTCTTTTTGCAATTTCTAACTTTTTTAGCGCTCCAACCTGGGTTGGTCCCATAGAAGTTTTTAATCAGTATTAGAAATAGGATCAATCAAGTTTTTTGAGTAAAATGGCCATTTTCTTGCAAATCGGCGAATGGGTATTAAAATTTCACCAAAAATTATGGATAGTAGTAATTATGATTTTCGTGTAGCTGCAACGGTTAAGGTGCCCCTTACTGACCCGCTGAAAGTTTCCACCCTGTACAAGTATATCGTACGTATCGAAACCGTAATCACACCACCAGAGTCATGTATTACCATAAACACATCATTTCAATTAAAATTATAAAAAAAACGTAATATAATAACCTAGTATTACAGTGTCAATGCCAAAGGGGTCTGCCAATGACTCCTGTACGGAGCACGTGTATCTGACGTAATGAAAACTAAGTTCACTCATAAAATAGATATAATTGCTGGAAACGCGGGCTTGCTACTGATTGAAAATAGAGGATCTGGCACGAACGCGCGACGTACACGTACGAGTAACTGCTTAGCCACGACTTCAATAACGACGTTGGAACCAGAGTGCCGAATGTCGCGTCACAAACTCACTAGACGCACGCCTGAGGTCGTGGACGGATTTAGCGTAATTTTTTATTTATTTTTGCATTGAATATTAAATCATCCTTTAGAATTGTGATTTAAATATTTGCAACAAGCACAATTTGTATGATATTTTTTTACTTTAAAATAAATAAAAAAATATCATTTTCGAAGTCACACACGCGTTCGCGTTAGCCCCACATTTTATTACGATTGTTGATTGATATAATTAGCTCACTACGGTGTGATGCACATATCTAATTATAATTATGTGAATAGACTTCATTTTGCAACAATGGAAACTCGACCACGAGAGAGCAATTAAACTGTTACTATGTTAGTCTGCAATAAAGATGTAAAGCCCTGAGAAATGTCAAAACTCGTGTTAGGGCTTAGCACGACTTTTTACGTTTTTCATAACTTTAATATGTCGACTTTTTAATAGAAAATACAATTATCCTACAGAACTTTAGTTAAATTGTTTGCAAGAAGCACAATCGGTATCATCCATAGATATGAATATATTCTTAAAATAATGAAAATATTATGTGTTAAACGAAAAATTTTAATTTTAAAATCGACGTTTAGGTTTAGGTTACGAAAAACGTCAAAACTCGTGCTAAGGCCTCTGATTGCTAACATTTTACCCGCGGAGACAGAACTTTTCATTTAGTTCAGGAAATTGCTAATGCAGCACTTTTTGGTGACATAGCTACAGTGGTAAATAGGTCGTGGGTTCGTATTCAAGCAGGCAATTTACTTCGTGTAAATTATTACATCACCACTGCTCTCAAAACTATGTTAGAAAACATCGTGAGGAAATCGGCTTGCCCTAGCACCAACATTCGATATCATCATCATCAAATAAATGATTCTGATTCTGATTCCTGACCCCAAATGAATTGGGACAAGGGCATTCTTGCCGTTGCCCGATCCCAATTCATTTGGGGTTGGCGCAGCATGACTTTTTCTTCCATACTTCTTTATTACTTACTCGTCATCTCATCAGGCACCTCCTTTCTTGCCATATCATATATCATCATTTACACAGTCCAGCCATCGTTTCCTTGGTCTTCCTCTACTCTTATACCCTAAATATACGTAGGAAACCCTCTTCTTGAAATGAGTGAATCGTGATTTATTGGCTCTACGACTTGTCAATTGTTCACCCATGTATGTCCATAACCACTTGATAACGCCAATTGTGGCTGTCAATTAAAATGCTGTTCTTAAATGACGATATCATTGGCTTCACTTTGTATACTCACACCTACCTATCTATCTATACAAATAAATACAACTGAAGGTTCAGTTTGTGATATCAAAATAACAGTACCACATTTTTTTTAAAATTTTTGTCTGTCTGTTCCGGCTAATCTCCGAAATGGCTGGACCGATTTTGACGGGAATTTTATTGGCAGATAGCTGATGTTTTAAGGTCTAACTTTGGCTTAATTTAGAAAAAGGATTAGGGTTCCGTGCAAAAAAAAAACCCTTGAAATTGTTAACAAAATCCGATTTAAAAAGGGAAGTACTATACAATACAACAGTACAATATTTTATAAAATAATTTCACGCGAACGAAACACGAAAGTCGCGGTCTGCAGCTAGTTGACAATATTTTGCTACCGATTTTATCGGTTTTACACCTAATATAAACAACTATAGCAACCAAAAAAGTGAAATTAAGTAAGTCAATTAGCCATGTGTTACATTAATGCCTAATTGGCTATATGTGATAGCAAAGTCATGCAATGTAAAGTCTACGTTAAGCCAAATTTTGACTTTACGTAAAGAATCAAGGTGTAGATTTTATATTAGTTTTAAATGTACTTCCGTGATTCAAAAAATATCCGAAAAACTCAAAATAAAAAATCCAATAAAAAAAAAACAATTGTAAATCCGTAATTGGCTATAGGATTAGTTTATATATTTTAAGATAAAATTGGGGTCGACTTCCAGTCTTACCGGATGCAGCTAGTACTAGTTACAATTATTTAAAAGAGATGATCCCGATTAATTCAAATTAATGATTTGAAGCCCTGAAATGATTTGCTCATACTGCGGATATCTTCAGTTACTAACATTCTATGGATTTTGATGGTTCATATTATGTTGATCAAAATATGTTGTGTAAAAATTATGATTGTGCTCGACAACATAAACAACGCAATGAATGTTGTTGAATTGCTCAAATGAAAGGCTTTGCTATTCTTAGAGTGTTACCCAATTACTCCGGCCCCCGCAGTTCATGCTTGGAAAGGACTTCAATCTAAATGAAGCTCAAAGTGCTAAAAATCTTAACTATTCATTGCCTCCAATTCCCGAAGTGTACGTCTAAAATATACGTACAATTTAGATCTCCTAATTAAAACATTTAGCCTGAAACCTAGTCATGGCCTGTGGTTCAGTCTGTCTAGCCAGTTAATAAGTAAACGGCTATCAATTAGCTTTTGTAGGCCTCAGCGGACTGTCTATCACTGTCCACCACTGGCCCTCTCGGAATAGATTGTGGACATTTTTTCTAGACATTTCGGGAATAGACTGAACGTGTGAATGATTTGGCTCGGAATTAAATATTGAGAACCGTTGACATGCTGCGTTTAGAAGTTAGAATTCTAGTGTGATGTAACTATGGCGCTCTACAGGGTGAAATTTTATTCATGGGCATCCTTTTAAGGGGTCATTGTACTCATCATTATGAACAACTTTTACTATGGGACTCAACCTAAAATCGCGAAAAAAAATCAGCTGATCTTTGCATTTATGTTCACATAACTCGTCAAAATGTAGGGAAGAGCTGATTTTTTTTCGCGATTTCAGGTTTGGTCCTATAGTAAAAGTTGTTCATAATGATGAGTACAATGACCCCTTCGAAGGATGCCCATGAATTAAATTTCACCCTGTATAGTTCATGTCTAGATGACCTAGACAGGTGGCATTCACCGTTACGCTATTCTTGAACAAATAATTAAGAATAACCTTCAATAATTAAGTACATTTGTGCATATCTAGAGCTAATTAAGGTAAATAATGTTACGGTGTAGTTCTATGATTATACTGTTCGACGCTGAACTTTGACTCGGTAGTTAATGTAATGCTCCTCGTGGAGTTAACTTGAGTGGCGTTAGCCACTGTAGGTAACTATGTATTTGTATCGATATGCTCAGGTTTGTTCACTTGAATGGAAGATTTTGTGTATCGCCACCGGTTGATTAGGACTGAGGGGCCCTCCCTTAATCACTTGAGGTTTTTTAAGCCACTTTTATAGCTCTGTCCCTCCCTATTGGTGATACGTCCTCAGTTTGTAGGCTACCTCTCCGAATATCACGTGTATATTTTTCTTTTCTTTAAGATCCATATAGTTTAAGATTCTGTTTCAATAGAACTAAAAAATAACGGATTTTTTGACATAAATTAAGTACATTTTTTCGTCACACGAAAAAATACATTTTAAATAATAACTAGAGGGCCTAGACTAAGTGGTATTGAACAGGCGATAAGGGTAATAGAAATGTGGACGGTGAGTAATGGGCTAGCTCGCCGTCCGTCCGTCGTATGACGACGGGCAGGCCGTGTCGACGGCGCGTTCGTGTTCCACGCGCGCCTCAAAGAGATGTCAGCAAACGGGAGGGGTCCGCAAGGTCCGATGCCTGCCAGGGCTGCGGGACTGTTCGAAAGAGATACCGCGGCCCTGGAACATAAAGGGCCAAAGAAGGAACATGGGTGGTTTTTAGTCAGTAAAGAGTCTGACACTCCCTTCCGCTCCTCCCAGAGCGGGAGGGGTCATTTGATGATTTCCCACCCTCCAAAAAAAAAAATAAAGGTGGCCTACTATGACGTCATAAAGTAGGAGTAATTCCAGTGTGGGAAACAGATGGCGCTAGACGACCTGTATAGCTCTGTCTCTTTCCTATACTGGAATTACTCCTGCTTTAAGACGTCATAGTAACTCCCCTAGTCATTACACAAATCGGGTATGACTTTCATAGCGAAACTTGACGACTGAATCACCCCCTTGATGACTACCGGTAACTCAATCACAAGTTCACAACCCAGTTAGTAAACCTGTCAACAAATCTCCCAGGTCAGTCAACATTCGTGCAATTGAAACCGATGATGTAAATAATAAACAGATACGGACTTGAACCCGAGACCCTGCGCCCGAGACCCGCCACTCATTAGCAGTAGAATGTAGCAAGAAACTTAATCATATCTGACTATATTGTGGTTTAATTTATTAATATGTTTTACGTTTACGTACAGTTAAACCATGAAGGGTTTGCGCATCGGTAATCTTCGTCGAATTAACTCGAACATGTAACAGAGTCAAAGCTTCTGAGGTAGTTCTTCCGTAAAACGATTATTACACATTTGCGTAGAGTACTTCTGTCGCACCTGGAGGAGCTCGTGACTAAATAAGAACAGCCGCTCGGGTCGATCTTTAGGTTAAGCCGTGCTTACCTAGGTTGGTCCGTGGATGGGTGACCCATTACATACCTAGTTTCCTCCGTGCCTCGGAAAGCACGTTAAGCCGTTGGTCCCGGCTGTCATTTGTACATCTGGCAGTCGTTATAGGTAGTCAGTGTCCCGAAAGTCTGACAACCAGTCTTATCAAGGGGTATCGTATTACCTAGCACTAACTGGGTTGTGCAGGTCAGATAGGCAGTCGCTCCATGTAAAATACTGGTATTCAGCTGCATCCGGTTAGACTGGAAGCCGACCCCGCCGTAGTTGGGAAAAGGCTAGGCAGATGATGACTTCGGTCGCACCTCATCTTCTAACGCACAAACGTTTTGAAATGTTTTTTTGTAATTGCATAGAGTTCCTTTGTTAAAAAAAATAGGCAAGTACATGGTTCTGACAGTTTTATAATATTAGACTTCATTATCTCACATTCGTATTTTCGAACATACATGATGATTGCCGAAGCTCATGTTTTTTCTGGGAGGTCTGTAGCCATTGAAATTTTTGATGAAAATAGGTACTTATCGTATTAGGGTCGTCTATTTTGTGATCATTTCTTTTCTCCAGTATCCGTAAGTAACATATAACAGGCTGACATTGAAGTACGCACTTAAATATAGGAACGTGAAATGGTAATTAATTTACTTAAATAGTTTTAATGGTGTGCTGATGAATTCATAGGTTTGTAATTAACTCCGGATTTTTCAGATAATTTAGTAAGGTTTTTCCTGTTTCATGTATAATAAATTTATTATTTAAATTATTATTCTAGTCACGATTGTGAGATGTACCTTCAAAGCAAAATAATAAACTTTATAGTTGTGAAAGTCCCATCAAACTTTAGGAATTCCCAAGTTTAAATAAGAAAGCTAATGATTCTTAAGGTTTATTAACTTCTGACCAGCAGTCTAAGTAATGATTTTCCTTGATTAAAGTTTTTGATCTCAACTGTGTGATAAATAGTTAATAGCTATGTGTTTTACACTACTCGTTGATCTAGTGGTCGCAAGCGAAACTCAGTAGCATTCAGGTGTAGGTACCGTGCCCAGTTAATGGCATAGTTCTGTTCAAACTTTATGGCGCCTCTGAAGTTAGCTGCGAATGACGGTCAGCTCATACACAGTTGACGATGCGTCCTCTGCGCCCCGCTGATACCTGAAATTGTGTTCTGTTCAGCTTTACGTTAGACTAGCTTTTGTCCGCGGCTTCGCCCGCGTGGATGTGGAAAAATATCCGACGGGAACGTACTACCGGGATTAAAAAGTAACCTATAGGTTAAGATGTAATCCAGGTTACGATAACAAACATAGTTACATACATTCATTCCCCTTTTTAACCCTTCTGGTATAGAATTATCAAAAACGCTGAGAAACGTTTATATCAATTTTCAATCGTCATCCTAAACACAAAATTTGAAGATCCTAATTTCAAAACTGACACACTTTCATATAAACTTCCATCCCCTATTTTACCCCTTTAGGGGTTGAATTCCCAAAAATCCTTTCTTAGTGGATACTTACTCTTCACAAAGAACACACCCTCCAAGTTTCATGTCTCTAGGACCAGTACGGTACTAGGTTCGTCTCCTGATCTCTTCTATCACATGGGACTTTTAAAGAGTGCCTAACTCCTCATGGACTACTGACGTGATATTCTGTTGTAGCACATGTTCTATTTTTTATTAGCTGTTCCCCGCGGTGTCACACGCTGTGCGGCTCCTAAGGGTCGTAGCGTAATGTTATATAGCCTATAGCCTTCGTCGATAAATGGACTATCCAACACAAAAAGAATTTCTCAATTCGAACTAGGAGATCCTGAGATTAGCGCGTTCAAGCAAACAAACAAACTCTTCAGCTTTATATATAAAATATATATAATATTATATTAGTATAGATGATGCACAGTCAGCGGCAAAACTCTAATTTCGCTACACTTAGGTATACCTCTGCCTAACTCTTCGGGGATTACAAGCGTGCTAACTTTTCTATATTTTCTTTCTATGACAGATAGAATATAAAACTAAGTTTGTTTCTCATTCATTACATAGCTGACACAATATAACTCTCTGGGCAAGTATTTATGAATTAATATAACTAGTACATAACAATAGACGTATGTAAAGAATTTTGATTGTATGTTGGCATTTGTTTTAAAAATAAACACAATATTAGTCATGTATTGTAATATTAGTATCTGTAATCATGTCTTCTTATACAGGGTGTACCATAATAAATGCAAGACCCCTCGTGTGGTGTCATAGACCATGAAACCGAACAACTTTTGTTCTATGACTTTTGGAAATTCACAACTTTTTTAGAGTTCCGTATCTCAAAAGGAAAAACGGAACCCTCTTCTCTGTCTGCCCGTCTGTCACATCCAATTTACTCCGAAACCACTGGACCGATAGGCTTGAAATTTGGTACACATGTGTAAATCGGTGACCCAAAGACGGACGTATAACTGTAAATTAATGAATTTTAAACATGCGGGCCACTTTTGGGGGTAAATTAGAAAATGGTATGTACAAAAATGTTTTGCAAACTATATCGTGTTACTTATCAGATGATAAGGCTCATTGTGAGCATTTCAATTTTTTTTTTAATTTTAAGATAATAGTTTTGAAGTTGTTTAAGAAAATAGGCGAAAATTGACCATTCCCCTCCTTAACTCTGACAGAGGCGAAAATTAAAAAATAGTTCTTTGCCTATAGATTACAGGAAAACCTATAAGAAATCTTAGATTTAAAACAACCGTGTCGACGGCGCGTTCGTGTTCCATGCGCGCCTCAAAGAGATGTCAGCAAACAGGAAGGGGTCCGCAAGGGCCGATGCCTGTCGGGGTTGCGGGACTGTTCGAAAGAGATACCGCGGCCCTGGAACACAAAGGGCTGAGAAGGAACATGGATGGGTTTCAGTCAGTACAACTTTGATGATTTCACATCCCAAAAAAAAGGTCTTGCGTTTATTATGTTATGTTACAACTAGTATAAGTCTGAGCAGTTACTAACGAAGAAGTATATAATCACCGCGTATTTCACGGGACTTAAACATAACTGACGAAATCTGTAAGTGCACCTCTGCCTATCCCTTCGGGGATTACAAGGCGTGATGTTATGATAAGTATGGAATTATACCCAAATAAATTGGGTTCAATCCAAGAGCATGATGATTTTATGAATTGTGAATATAATTGAAGACGTTCAATTGATAGATTTTAGAAGCAGCAAATATTTTTCATTTAACATAAGTATTCATGTTATCTTAGTGTAAATATGTTGGTACATAATTTATTGGAGCTGTTATCAGTGTCTAGCATCTTCATGCGTACAAACCAGGGGCGTAGCCACCGCCGTATCAGCCGTGTCAATGATACGGGGCCCCCGAGTAACAAGGGCCCCTGATGAGGAAAAAAATCACAAAATCTTCTCACAACCTTAAATATTCTTCTTGATAAAAGATAAAATGAAAATAAAACATAACATGTTTTACTCCTCTTTTTGGGTTTCGCCGCACTTGACTTCAAAGGGCCACCAAAAAAAATTGATACAGGCCTACTAGGGCCAGCTACGCCTCTGTGCAAACTGATCTATTGATTCAATATCTTATGCATACTTTATAGCTGTACGACGTTCGACATATTGTCTAGTGCAAATAGAAAATTTAATCAATCATAACATCGATGCAAAACAACACAATAAGAAGGAATATTTATCTTTCCACGTCACTGATTCTCAATTTAGTTTCCTTTACGTCAATTTCTAACTATAGAAGCCACTGTTTTATATTTATGATTGCACAAAATACACATTTAAACAGGAAATTGTCACAATAATTACAATTTAACGACTTTATTCTGTAGACGGATGTTAAATATCACTATGCAATTAATCTTTGAACAATAAAACCGTATCGGACACATGCAACATTTTCTATCTCGGTGTAGAAAACTGTCCAGGTACATAGACCTCCCCTGCCCCCTTTTCTCAGTACATTAGCAGGAGTATCGACTGTTATAGATCATAATCAAAAGGTTCATATTATACTGGAATGTATTTTTGCGTCGTATGTACATGTAGACATACTACGGCACGTGGTAGGTACGCACTAACAACTTATGAGTTGGCAGTTGTATCATTGACACGAACACATGCAAACCTATCCAGTTCTTCATGACAACGGAATGATGTGAACGCTACATTGTTGCGAGTTGAAGTGCATTTTATTACGCAGGAGATAGAGTTTAGTCTAGAGTTGTGTCAAATAGTTTTAGGTGTGTGGGTGAGGTAATAAAAATAGATATAGTTTGATAGTGGCATTACGTAGGAGATTTAAATTTGCACCGTAGTGCGACAATCTTGCGTACTTGTTGCTGTTCGGTCGCTCATATGGTGATTAGCTTCCTTATTTTGTTAGTAACGTTTCTAAGTTATTTTCTGTTTGAATACGCATCTGGTTGCTAATAAGTTTAGTTATGTCTGATAAGTTGTATTTGTATTGCATTGTCTCGACAAGGTAATGTTGACATTTTACGTTCTTTGTAGTATCATTATGTAAGCATGTCTCGTCTTTGCTGTGATTCAATCAAGGTTACACGACCGAACAACTTTGTTCTTTTGCGAATATCCCAGAGTTTTCTTCCAGCAACTCTTCTATCCTTGTAAACTGATGTTTCTGGAAAACTCTGTCCCTTGGCCAACTTTGCGAAAATATCTGAATATTAGGATCTAATGAAATTTTCACGTTGCTCATTTTCAGCCTAATTTGATGTTTCTTAAAAATGATAATAAATTTAAAAAAATAATAGAATCAAATAAAGAAAGATAATTCATATTTATCATTAACACTAGACACGGGATATTTACCATGTTTACTGTTTGAATTTCGGCGCTGTTGCAAGTAGGGAATATCGACTCAAAACAAACAGTAAACATTTTAAATATCCCGTTTCTAGTGTTAATTAGATAATGTTAGTGACCATGACAGTTTAAAAACTTATAATGCATATTTATTAATTAAACAGCTACAATTAATAATTTATCACCACACGAAATTCTATATCTCTAATAGGCCGGGTTATTGTACATTCGCCACAAAGTAAATTCACCACGAAATAAAGTATGTGTAAACTCGCCACAGCTCTATTTTCATGAAAAAAAATCCGCCATATTGTTTATTTCCGTACAGACGGCAGAAAAATCAAACAATCTATATATTTATAAAAAGCTAAACTGACTGACTGACTGTTGATATATCAACAAAACACAGCCCAAACCGCTGGTCCTAGAGATATGAAACTTGGAGGGTGTGTTTTTTGTGAAGAGTAAGTATCCAAAAAGATAGGATTTTTGGGAATTCCACCACTAAAGGAGTAAGAATTTCATAGAAAAGTCCGTCAGTTTTGAAGTTAGGTTCTTCAAATTTTGTGTTTAGGCTGACGATTGAAAATTAGTTTATACGTGTCTCAGTGTTTATGATAATTCTACCCCAGAAGGGTTAAAAAGGGGGATGAAGGTATGTAACTATGTTTGTTCGGGTGGAATCTTGCAACTCAATTTTGAAGCAGATATCTTCAACCGATTGAGCTGAAATTTTGCACACACCTATGGTTCTAGTGACAATACATTTTTATGACAGCCATTCCTTATTCCTGCAAGTTTTGCATTTTTCGACATCCACGCGGGCGAAGCCGCGGGCAAAAGCTAGTCGATTATATTTCAAAATATGGTTGGTTGTCCCAAGATATTATTATTATATCCACCCGAGCTTGTGCCCGCCTGATTAATGATCCATTTTTTCAGAGATGCATCAATCTAACTAACTACCATCGAAGTGAAGACCTTTTAAAAAAGACAACAAGACACGTAAAATAATAAACACAACAATTTATTGTAACTTAGGAACAAAACAACAACCACAGGAAACTGACCTAAACCACCACAAAACAAAACGAATTGAACTCATACGTAATTACATTTAACAATAACGAGAAAGTAAACAAATAGATAATTAAAAATCCTACTGCCCTTGAGCGATCTTCCTCTATCAATCTGCCACCCCATCAACGACAATAAGAAGTTGTCACCCCTTTCCATAGAGCTAACATGACGTGCTGCGTGCAACCTCATTTCTTCCTAATGCGACGTACAACCTTATTTCTTCCTAATAATAAATTATGTGCTATAACTCTTTGGTAACTAAAATATTAAGCAGATCACATTTGCAACAGAACACCCAAAGAAAACTATAATATTAGTCATTCAGAACACCACATGCGCATCGACAAGATCAAGTGAGCTACTGGATGACTGGACTGATGCATTGACCGGTACGGCTAGAAAGAGAGCGAGCAAGCGCGTGATAGCATGAGCAGGAGCGCAGGAGAAAAGAAAGATTTTAGAAATCATTTTCATTTCAAGCGCTAAAAATCAATAACTTTGTTTTCTACCAGTACTTTATGCAAAAAATATGTACCTATGGAGACTTGTGACGAATTTACACATATTTTTTATGCATGTGGCGAATACACTTTCAATGTATGGAGTTTACAAAATGTGACGAATTTACTTTGTGGCGAATGTACCTACAATAACCCAATAGGCCAGCGACAGCGAAACAAAAGAGCATCTTTTTACGTTCCTGGCTGTCTATCTTTTGTTTCTATGGGATGGGATGCTGAAGATACTGAATAGAATAGAATAGGTCTTTATTTGCTTAGAACGTAGGTACATAAAAATAAGTTGTTAAATTATCATTCCATGTACATTCTGCCATAATATTGCACGCGAATGTAATACATAGCAGAGGATAAAAAAGATATTACAAAAAGAAATCCTGCACAGAATAATAACATTTGTCTACGAGGTCATTAATTCTGAAGGAGAATCCTTTAAAAATAGATGACATTCCTTCAGTACGAGGAAAGGGCTGGAATCGGATTGTGTCCTTAGTTGTAAAGGAATTTGATATAAGTTTGTATCTTGTTTCTTTATTTATGTAGATACTCGTACATTACAAGATAACCCAATGCGATAGTTGAGCTCAACATCTTCACCGCTTCATCTACATCATCCAACCAAAAATCCGAATACAAGTGCACGCGCATCATCTGCCAAACTGCACGCGCTTTGGATTCTGGCCCACTTCATCTTAGCATCTAGCAAGTTAGCTGCGAGTGACGGTCAGCGCAGATATAAAGGCTCTCCCACATAGGCGCGTTATTATCGGTCGATAATACCGGATGCGTTATAGCGATATCTGTTTTTAGTACATTATGTATTAGGACGGCTACGAAGTTACACTCTGCTGCGATAATAACGACGCAATAGAGGTAGGACGCTTGCGTTCCTCCGTCCTGCGATATTCCGATATGAGTTCTTAGATCATTTGTATTGGGACGAATGCGATCCCGCATACAGCTGCGAGATCGTTCGATCGTCGTACTAGTTATATCCAAAGTTAGTTAGTAATGTGCATATTTCCATATTTTTTTTATCCTTCTCCCTTCTGTCTTTATATACTTAGCGGATTTCATAAATTATATAAAACAGGTCGTTCCTTCAATAAAGTTATAAATAAATCGATATTCATTTTTATTTAAACAATAAGCGAATAAATACACAAACACGTTGTAACTTGTTGCACTCGTATGTGCGGGCTTCGTTCGCGTAGTCGGAGGTGCAGTGCGGGCGCGCGACGGGGTCAGGTCGAGATCTGTGTTGTACAGTGTGACCATCACAAAAAAGGCGAATCTGTCCGATATTACGGAAAAACCTGCCAAAAACAGGAATACGAAATAGAATTATCGGACGATACATACGCAGTTATGTGCAAGGAATCGGGGCGCATTATCGCAATAACGCACACGGCATTACTGACCGATAATAACGCGCCTAAGTGGGAGAGCCATAATGGTACAAACTATATCGCGGCTCGAAACATCTAACGTATAGCTGCGCAGAACACATATTTTCGGTATCAGCGTGGCGCAGAGGACGCATCGTCGTGACTGTAGAATGCGCAGACGTCACTCGCAGCTAACTTCCGAGAGCCGCCATAAAGTTTGAACAGAACTATTGTAGCGTAGCACCATGTTATGAAGAAGTTCTTACGGGACAGTTCAATAAAATCTATCTGTCGACAAGCAGCATTGATGATCTCTGACATGAAGGGTCTAGATGCGGTTATCAATCAGCACATACGACGTTTTAGCTTTGTCTTTCGGACGGCAATGCACCCGCAAGGTCTTGATATTTATATGCAACGGAATTACGATTTATTAGCCCCTAAAACTGTATTACATAATGAATATAAATGATTTTTTATGATACAAGTAAAAGCCTCCTTAAAATCGAAGAAGGAAGACAGCGTGAGGAAACCGGTATGCCACAGAAATACAAATTCAAAGACATGTGACATTTACTAACTCGCGCTGGGGCCGCATGGTGGACTACAGGCCAGTCCCCTTCAAAGAGAGGAGGCCCGAGTCTGTGTCCCACCGGTGGGAACATTGGCGTCTTACGATTAGATAAACTACAAAAATATCCTAAAAATCTGTAATTTCAGCAGCATGTCCCAGTTTCTACAAATAGAATACATACAATTCAACAATATCGTACCACATCAAAGGAAGGAGTATGAGTAATGATACGTATCAGATTAGCGCCGCCGTGTAAACGTTTAAGCTTGTGAGTTACGATGCGTTTGCGCATGCTACTTAAATGGCCCGGGACGTGATCGATGGGAATTAAATTAATATGAGACGGTTAAGTGGAGAATTTGAAAGATACAGTGTATGTGGTTTAATTGACTGTAGAATTGCTTTACAACCCAACGGTTTACCATTTGCATGTTTTTTTCACACTTGGCACCCAAGAAGCCTTTTTAACTAGACATTTGCGCATATCTGAAATGGCATCAAGAGGTCTTATATAGACAAAGTTACATTTGATCAGCTAAAGAATGACCACTTTAGTTTGCAGTTCAAGGTGGCGCTGCTTGTCAAGCAAAAGTGCATCGATATGCCAAACTCGGTACATTTATTTAAGTTCTGTGTTTTCCCACCTGCACAAATAAGTTGGTTGAAGTGTACGATGATGGAAATGCCAAAAATGTGTTTGATTGACATTATGCTACCGAAACACTTTAGAAACACGGCCATTACCATTTATATAGACCCTGAAGTCTATTTTAGCTTAAGTTAGAGACAACCACAGAAATAGAAATATCACCTACTTCGCGAGCCCGGCTTAAGCATTTTATGCTTAACGTGGCTATACTGTCGCAGCTAGCTAATTAATTTAAACCAACAACGTTATAACTCAAGCTTTTTTTAATTGCATCTCGCAAGTCAACTTATGAGTCTGGCTTCTGCTTAACTGGACTATCTGAACAAAAACGTAGTCTATTTTGTATACTAACTAAAAAGTGCTTATGACTTCATAGCAGGTAGTTAAAAAACGGCACGCTTGATTTTCATACGGATCGTGATACTTGCGTTATCTAGGTATATCTATAGCTGTGGATAGAACCATAGCGAAGTTTTATTTTACTTTTTACAGTGAATTGTTTTTTTTTAAAGTGGTAGAGCATTTACAAGGTCGACACACATAAAACAAAAAATATGACAATTTCTCTTGTCTCTCTAAATATAATCTACAGCGGGCTCAAGCTGGCCGCTGCCGATGCAATTTGGCTAGATGGGGTATAATCGACCCATCTCGGACACAATGCGAGTCTGGAGCCCCAACACAGGATATTTCACACCTTCTCTCCAGCCCGTCGTGCACAACTAATTGCACCCTCCTGGACTTGAATGAGGAAACAACAGAGCTGTCTAGGTCGCAAAGTTCTGGTCGGACAAAATTTGAGTCATCGAGTCGAGAAGAAGATCTACAACAAAAACAATATCACACGATTCACCGTATTGTCGCCAAAAAAATTAAGCTTCAATACCATAGCAGCCAATCATATGCGCATTTTTATTGACATGTCAGAACGTCTTTATTTTGTCATCACAGAACAAGGTGACGTGTCTCCGTGTCAGGCTGTTTTCATCACAATTTATGATGCCAAGTTTTTTGACATTTAACGGCGTTTGTAAGCTCGCCTTGTAAACTTTTGATGTGGGATTTACATATTTTTTGTCGCTTCTCGTTGTGGCTGGTCTTGGATTTGTGATGATGTGACCAAGATATTACATGGTTTCTGTGCAATAAAAAAGGAAGCTGGATTATTTGATGGATTTTATTTGAAAACTAGCTTTTTCCTGTGGCTTCGCTTGCGTTTTGGTCGGAAATTATCCTACGGGAACGCTTGAAATATAGCCTATGACACTCGGAGATAGTGTAGCTTTCCAGTAAGAATTTTCGAAATCGGATCAGTAGTTCCGGAGATTACTCCTTACATACAAACTTACTTACTTTTACCTTTAATATTAGTATAGATAACGCATCGCCAAAAGCTTTTGGCATCTTCAGCGCCACGAACAAACTGCGCTTCATACCTGTTACTGATACTGTTAGCCTGCGTCATCCCACTGCTGGGCAAAGGGTTCTCCACATGATTTCCTGTTCTTTCTATCCAGGGCTAATGTGGACCACTGGTCGTTGGTTTTGTCCAGCTCGTCCAGCCTTCTTCTACGAGGTCCTCTTCTATGATTCATACCTGACAACACACAAAATCCTCCATCGAGCAAAGCAAGGTAGTCCACCGGACTCAACACTGTGCGAGGATATTCAAGGGGGAATAAGGAACTTGACTGCCTGTTCCCCAAAGCTTCAAGGCTTGTAGAAAAGCATTACGACCTGGCCACACAGTAACATTGCAAGGAACTTGTAGTTTCATAGTCAAATGCACAACAAAATTTGTTCAAAACATTAGTGCACACCTCAGTGGCTTATTTGGTCTGTTTCTTCCTTGGTCCTTATTCAGAAACTTTGCTAAGTGGTTAATTAAAGTTTTAGCGAAAAAACTTGTGTTATCAACAGGTTTATCTTCCAAAGCCCTGAAGAACATAGGTATATCCTCTTCTGCAAATCTCGCAGTCAAAATAAGGTTTGCTGTAAGAAAACCCAATTCTGGGTTAAGCTCGCCGTTGTACATAAGCTATATTATTGCAATTTATATGTATATTTGTTATTTTGTGTGCAATAAAGAAGAAGATGTGAACGTGTTTAAGTCGGTGAAAGGTATAAAAATAACTAGTATAGGAAAATGAAGGCGGTAAGTCCTCATTTGTATGTTTCCTCCGGTTCCAAAATACGCATGATGTATGCAAACAAAGCAATATTACTGGAGTCGCCAGCGCACACAGGGACGCAGAAAAGAGCATTTTATCTTTACCCAACGAAAATTCGCACGTAGCTAGTGGGAACAAGATCTGTATTTCAATGTTTAGAGATCGACCTCAAGTCATCATCACCTTCGCGGCATTGAATAGCGTGCTAGAGGGTGCCGCGTCGGGATGCGATGGCATGCGACGGTAAGTAACGGCACGTTACAACGGCATGCTTAAGGACGCGAAGGCAGGCATGCGACGACAAGCTGAGGGATGCCAATGCATGCGATGTGACGGACGCTAACATACACACAATCGCGGGGTGACGCAGTGAAAGCGGGGTATACCGTGATAAAATTACCTGCCCTGCCGTCCCTGGTGTGCGCTGGCCTTAAGATGTGCTAATGGCGAATGCTAGCGGCAAAGCGCTTTGCTATCATAAGTTTGCAGTGGGGCCATACCTTAAACATTAAGTTTTACTTCACTATATTTTTTTATACAATTTAACAGACTTAGGGAGTAACACTTACACTTATCGTCTTGAATCAGTCAGAAAGAGCTTTTATTGCATAGAAATAAAGCTCTTTTTGAGCTGCTTAAGCCGATTCCACGTCACTCTCAATCTGAAGTAAATGGTAAGACTTGACAATGGATAGAAGAGCTTTCAAACGTCCTTTGTCTGCACGCGAACTGAAGTGTGGTCCTAAATGGCCACGCGCTTAAGGTATGGTCCCGCCGCTGCGTCACAACCAACACGAACAAACCCTAACCTATCTGCACCTTGCAGCCCACTGGGTGGTCCACCAATGGCGGCTGTACGAGCGGTCACTCTGCTCACTGCTGGAGCTGCAGGCGCGCAAGGGCTCGTACTCCATGTGCTGCTCGCCGCGGTACGTGCTGGCGCCGGACTACGCGCCGCATCTGCTGCCGCTGCCGCTCACCACGCAGCGCCCCTCGCCGCCGCCCGCGCACTTGTAGCGATGCGAACATGCGTCGCTTCAGGTAAGAACATAGCATAAGTTTTTTTGACGACCGTTTACCTACTTGCGTTATATGCTAATCTGATCCTCAAATAGAATCCATGATCACAACTCATTGGGTTCCACCAGTGGTTCAGATTTCAGGATCAGATCTGATTACAGTCTACGTCAACAAGGGCGATTTTTTATCGCGTCATCTTTTGACGCGCGGTAGAATGTCGTATTGGATTTTCGGTGGCGTCACGTTGAGCCAAGAGCGTTTGAAATTTAACAGTGCAGTTTATCAAGGCAGAAAGGATGCACTGTGTTAGATTCTTAATAAGGATACTAGGGTTAGCTCCTTTTTCGAGTTTTACATTGGTATCCCAAACCCGTCTTAAGACAATTTAATTAATTAATTGCTCGGCTCGTTTAGACTCAGTCGTCATGACAACGGTTTTTAAGCTCACCAAATCGTATTCTTAGCCACAATTGGCGTATCCTCAAATTTGACAGATGATTTCTTATGAAACCTCCAATGGGCGTTTATTTCAATTTATAAATAAGCTACAGCTGTCAATGTCAATGTGTCTAATGGGGCCGATTGAGGGCGTTTCCTTGTCCAGCTTGACTTGAACTGAGTCAGCTACTAATACTATCAGTGTAATCTTATTGCATAATCAGCCTATAATGTTCCCACTGCTGGGACACACGGCCTCCCCTCTATGAGAGGGATTGGACTATAATCCACCACGCGGGCCCAGTGCGGGTTAGTAGATGTCACATGTCTTCGAATTTTTGTTTCTAGGATATGCCGGTTTACTCACGATGTTTTCCTTCACCGTTATTGGGAGCAGTGGTGATGAAATAAATTACACAAAGTAATGCGCCTGGGTTCGAACCCACGACTTACTGTTCGTACGTCGGGGCCGCCACCACTGGGCCGCCGCTGCTCTCACTGGGGCACCGCTGCTCTCACTGGGCTACCGCTGCTCTCACTGGGCTACCGCTGCTCTCACTGGGCTACCCCTGCTCTCACTCTCTCTCAGTGTAATCTTACTGCGGAAAGTAGACAACAAACAGCGAACATTCTGAATGGTTAAATCGATATAAAACCAATTATTTACATCGAAAAGGCTTATTCACTGTACCTACATTAATATTGAATTAAACAATAACAGTGTGCAATCTTTGGATGGAACGGGTATAAAATGTATGTCCATATTCAGTAAACATACAGATTATGGCTGATTAAGCCATAAGCTTATGCGAAAATTATTAAAATTTTATTGTCATTGGAGGCACAATGTCAGGTTTCAGCTTCCAATCGTTAATATTTGTAATTGTATTCCAGCCCGACCGTTTACAACGGCATTGTTTATTTTAATATGTTTTTAGTATATTTTCGGTTTTCTTACCATACTGTGGAAACTTCAAACGAACAAAATCAAACAGGTTCCAAACCCTTATAGAAACTTATTCGCCAAATTAAGCTGATCTGTCATTGTACGGGAAGCTCATACAAAGCGAGGTCAGGTTATACTAGATATGTATAGCTTGATGTGTGGCCGTGTGTACAAATCAAATTTTAAAACGGTATTAATAAATCTCTAGAATATTTTTCCAAATCTCATTACATTACGCTTATCTAGAATTATTCATTTCAATGATATTTTACCGTATACAATCAAACAACATCATGTATCTAATTACTGACAACTGGTGACCCGCGCTATATGATCAACATGGTACCACAAAAACAATTAATTTACAAGATATTGAAACATAGAAGAATAAAATAAAATAATTTACATTGACATACGCTGGAACGGTTGAACGGATCTGGATGAAATTTGGCGCATAGATAGATTATAGCCTGGTATATATAGCATATAGATAAAAAAAAAATTAAACATACATTTAAAAAAATACAATTCCTAACATTAACATAAATTCTTGAGACACAGATTCGTGATTTATGTGTTAAAGATTATAACAATATTGCCAATTTCCTCTTAAAATGTCATAAAAATCCCATTTGAACTAGGACCGCGTAAACCATAAAACTACGATTTACGACACACTTCAGTGTCAATCAATACACCAGCAGCCGTATATTTTTGCTATTTCACAAAATGTATTGACATAAAGTATATTAACTTCTTGTATAGCAGCTATGTGAATATGTGGATTTCGTATTTGTACAGCGCCAGCACATGAAGCTACTACAATCTGTCAAATTTCTTTAATAGATTTTCAACTTTATTGCTAAACCATAAGGTTCAAGGTTGATTGGGAAAATTTCACAGTTTCGAGTAGCTTAATTTGCTGGCGTCTGTATAAACTTGATTAGATTTTTTGGTATATATTTTTAAAGTAATATTTCCAGCAAATACTAGGTTCCGTACGAAATACTAAGTTGAGTGGAGCTCGGGTCGATCTTCAGGTTAAGCCGTGCTTGCCTAGGTTGGTCCGTGGATGGGTGACCACCCATTACATGCCGAGTTTCCTCCGTGTTTCGGAAAGCACGTAACGCTCTTGGTTCCAGATCTTTGACAGTCGTTACATAGTGGCACGAAAGTCTAACAGCCATTCTTACCAAGAGCCATCGTATTAGCCAGAACTAACTGGGTTGTGGAGGTCAGATAGACAGTTGCTCCATGTAAAATACTGGTATTCAGCTGCATCCGGTTAGACTGGAAGCCGACCCCAACATAGTTGGAAAAGGCTAGGCAGATGATGATGATGATGATTCCAGTTTAACATTGTTCACTACATTTTTGCTATAATTTTCATCTAGAAATTAGGTGTCGGCCTTGTGCAGTCACGAGCACCAATATGAATTCACTTTCCTAAATTTAAAAGCAATTTTCGTGAGAAATAACGATTGTAACTTAAAGATAGGATCTTTTTCATAAAAATATGAGTTCTAGAATGCTATGTTCGTAACAACATGAAATTTTAATCAGAACAGTACGAGAAAAACACTTTTGAAAGTTGATAAGTGTTCACATATTGGTGCTCGTGACTGTACGGATTTCTGATTAAACAACAGTAATGAAGTAAACTCTACACGCTTTCTTTTCCCGAACTGGTGACTTACCATGACGTCATAAAGCAGGAGTAATAGGGATGTTGACACCATTAAAAAATAATTCCAAAACAGCTTCTCTAAAAAAAACCTCTTTATTTTACACCTGAAAACGCGATTTAGGTCCGGTTGCTCGAAGCTCGGTTACGTCAACTCTAGGGTTAAGTTTTGGTTAAAGTAAAATTAACCGGGGGACAAATTTAAAAAGCGTTGTTGAAGGAGCGGTTATTTTAACGAGCGGTCAAATTACCGATTTAACGCCGGTCAAAATTACCGACAGGGTGGGGGTGGTTTAAATTTTGACGATAGTAGAATTTGAAGTTAACGGTAACAGTTTTTAGGTTATTTACAAAATATTTCTTTCCGAATACCGTTTAAAATGGGATCGGAGCGTTTTCTTTTGGATTTAATTAATGAAGACAGTTCTTCTGATGACGAATTCATATTTGGACAAGTAGTCCGACAAAGACAGTGACATTTTCGGCCACGAACTGATTTTTTTTTATGGGAGGAAATAGATTTTAGAGCACGCTACAGAGTGTCGAGGAATTTGGCTAAAGTGCTTGTAAATTTATTAGATTCACGACTCAAACGTTTGACCAGGAGGTGAGTCAATTTTTATCCATATAAATTAATAGGTACGATTTTTAGAAACAATTTTTTAGTTTCATGGTAAAACCTCTAAAATACCTAACAACTAATTATGTATGCTCATTCACTTTTTTCAGAAACAATGCAATTACATCTGCAGATCAAGTCTTGTTAACTCTACAGTTTTACGCATCTGGATCATTTCTCAGATGTGTTGGGGATTCAAAAGGAGTGCACAAATCGACAGTATGTAGAGCTATTCACACTGTGAGCAAGGAATTAGCTAATCTTAGATCCCATTTTATTTATATGCCAAGAAATGAAGATGAGAGGAAAGCCACTGTAAACAACTTTTACAATATTAGCCGCTTTCCAAAAGTTATAGGTGCTATAGATTGCACACATGTTTATATACAATCACCTGGTGGCAATAATGCAGAATATTACCGCAATAGAAAGGACTCATTTTCATTGAATGTCCAAGTTGTTGCTGATGCTAATTTCTATATCAAAAATATTGTTGCAAGATGGCCCGGAGGAAGTCACGATAGTCACATATATGATTCAAGCAACATCAAAGGTAGAATGGAAGATGGGGAATTTGGTGATACATGGCTATTAGGTGATAGAGGATATGCCTTGAGGTCATTTCTTTTGACGCCACTAGCAAACCCTACAACAGCAGGGGAGCATCTTTATAATGAAAGCCATTTCTTTCTTTTTCTGGACATTTGGTTGTTGGAAACGAAGATTTCCTGCAATCGGATCCAAGTTGAGAGTCAATTTGAAATATATGCAAGCAATAATAGTTGCAACAGCTGTTTTACACAACATCTGTCGTAAGATGAATGAGGAACAACCTCCAGATTTAGTAGATGTTTACGAGGAGATGGACATAGTTCATGAAACTGCTCCAAACTATCAAGATAGTACTAGAGGAGAATTAATCATCATCAATCATCAGTCGAAAAAATATTACCCATCGAAAATTAAGGGAAGGTACACGAAATTGTACTGACAACACTTTTAACCCTCGTCAAATTTAACCGCCGCGTAAAATATTTCTGGGCAACTGAATATGAAGATAACCGACGTTATTTTTTTAACTGTGGTCAAAATTGACAACAGTTAAATTTTAACTTTTACTTTACTGTAATGTACGAACAACCGGACCTTAGAGTCATTGAGTTGACGAAATAGTGACGTCACAGCGTGCTATTGCCATACAAAATGTAATGACAATGACATACTTTTTATGATCTGTCAAAACGCGATTCCCCGTTTTGACAGATCATAAAAAGTATGTCAATTGATTGGTGTGTCAACTACCCTATTCCAGTGTGGGAAAGAGATGGCGCTAGACGATCTGTATAGCTCTGTCTCTTACCCACACAGGAATTACTCCTGCTTTAAGACGTCATAGTAACCCCTCTGCTCTCTCATAAATAACTTTTCGCTAACTATCTACTAACAATTTTACGTCTCCCGCTCAAATTTCAAACCAACCCATTAACACGTATTAAATGAACTCCCAGCCATATTTTAGTAATAAATAGCCCATAGCCCACTGTGGGCTACTTTAAGGCGAGGTGGGCGCACATTTGAGTTTTTTAAAACCATCTGAGACAAAGAATATAGTGTTTAAAAATTTAAAAAAAATATATGTTATAGTTAAGGATCTTATCTAGTCACAATCGCATTCAGTTGCAAGATCTGATGAACTTCACTCGATAGAAAAAAATCGCAAAGTTACCCCTTTTTGTAACTTTTTTTCAATATTATGACTAAATTACTGATGTTTTACATTTAATTTTTATACTAAATTAAAGAAACTAATTAGTTCTAGACAAAGTGGCAGAGTTTGACTTGATAACATTATTTTCTTAATTACTATGTTTTAAAATGAATTAAAAGCGTTCGCGGCGGCTCGGACAGGCCCGATTAGTCGCGCGCTGGCGCTTACCGACGACGGACCTGTGTCAGTTTTTTCCGCGACAATTTCGCGTACCATACCGTCTATTTTTGACCAAGTTTATTATAATTGTTGCAAGTTATAATGGGCAATAAACAACGCAAGCGAAAAAAGTCGTGTAAAGCAATAAAAGTAACAAATAAAAAGAATGCACTCCAAAGATATGTCACAGTACAAATATATACAGTATTGTGACTCGGCCCTGTCTTTGAAATAATTACCTACAGCCGGGTGGTACGTACGCGATAGGGCTGCGCCGGGCCTATAGTAAATATTTTAATTTCATCTAGTTAGTTGAGTTTCTTTCTAGTTTTGTGATTGTTAATATTATATTTTTGTAAAAAAAGAAATTTGTTTGAATGAAATTGGAAGGTTCAATAAAAATACACTTATTGCAATTTACACAAAAACACATAAACAAATCAAAATTTTATCTTTACAGTTCTCGAACCTACTAATAGCGAACTGGCTGTTTATTTTCAATTAGTTACTCAAACTGCCCAATTATGATTATTTTATATTCTTATATTTTATAGACAATTATTTCATTTATTAACAAAGCTCTAATTTATCGCTACTAGATAGTAACAAATTTTGATCATAGAAAAAATATTTCATAAAAGTCAAGTAATATTACTTATCCAACTGCATATTTCTATGCTGTGTCGCTAGGCAAGGTCACGCGAGTTCACGAACGCGCTGTGTCCATGAGAAGTATTTTGCGCGCAGCCTACAGCGCTAAATGCCTACTTTTGCAGGAATACCTCGCCTTAAGTACCCATCACTAGTTTCTGAACCCCATGAATGGGTGGTAAAATGGTGTGTCAACGGTAAAATAAAGCATGTTGTCCAAGCCACTGTTAGTGGCTATAAAAACAAACAATGCTGGTGTGCTAAAATACGTAAAATGACGTCATTTGATACAAATATGTAGAGGCTGTTAGAAAACTGTCTTGTGGTCGTGTTAACAAGTTATGAGGTGCGGTGAATGTAGTAGTTGTCTTTGTAAGTGACTCACGTATTAATAAATTCGTCTATATTATTATTATAAGGCTATATTGTTCCACTGCAGGGCAGAGGTCTCCCTTTCCTCCTTCTACATCTCGCGATCTAGTGCGATTGTAGGCCAATCCTTTGCGAAAGAGTCCAGCTCATCCCGCCATCTACTTCTGGGCCTGCGTTGGCGTCAAATTCGTCGATAATCCCCTACCATCGTTCCTTTGGTCTTCCTCTACTCTAATACCTCACGGCATTTTCCTCATTCCTCCAAATCAAGTTTTTGTTTTAATATTTACAGACCTAACAAACTGTGCACGCACGACGGTCAATCAAGCTATACAATACCAGTTTATGTGGATCTCTCATTGTATAGGAAATCTATACGAGGCGAGGCCAAGTTATACTGGAAATGTACAGCTTCATGTGCCGCTGTGTAACAAAACAAACGATGAGTTTGACAGTCTATTAACCATTGAACCAACACGACTTGCAAGTGCGAGAGCAAAAAGAAACACACCATTTATCTACGCCCATCCACGCTGTGCAAGCTCACGTCTATTTACAACCACACCCATATAATAGACAACACATAACCTCGCTATAACCGTTAGCTCTAAACTGACTGACCATAGACGAGCGCTACCAAAGAGTATAGACTCCGGCGCATAGACCAACCACGGCACTCGTATGGCGGCCATTACCATGTACCCCCACTATGGGCCACTAAGGTATCAGGGACCGTATGCTAATTATCTTGAAACTTGCTCGTCTACACATGGGTGTAATAAATTAGTAATATAATAGGAAAGGGGGTTCGATTTTGAACTTTATTTTCACTCAAAGTCGAAATATTTTTCGTTGAGACGTTTCAACAGGAAAATCTTATCGACAACTAGACTGAATTGCCTGTTGCTGTTTTTGTATGTGAGTTTTAATGTTTGTAAACGCACCCACGATACAGGAAGAATTACTAGTGTAGGACAACGATTGAAGAAAAATAAATCTATATATACAACAAGCATATATAAATAAGGTCCCATTGAAATAGATGGACAAATTTTAACACAGCGTTCAGTACGTCCAACCAAAAATATCCAAGCAAAATAAACACTGATTAAATTGATTTTGTTTTGACCGTTTTGTGGATGTATTTATTCTAGAGTGCCGGCAATTTATTATTTTAAGTCAAAATCGAACGATCATAGATTTGTACGTGAATACAAAAAAGACGGTTAAAAAAATACTCTTTTCCATCTCTTCACACATTCCATCCATCTGAAAATTTCTTCATCTAAATATGTATGAGGTGCTGTCAAGATTCCAGTCGGCTCTGAAAGCAATGAAGTAATTAAATTATGAGAGGTGTGGCGTGCCAAACATTTGACGGAAAATTCTTGGACAGTAGAAGTCATCATAATGTCATCGTACAGAGTACATTAGCTACTATGTAGGTAGGTGCTAAGAAATCGTGGATAAGTAAATGAAATGAAGAGCTTCCGTTTGATGAGTTACAAACTGAATTCTTCTGCAGTACCAGCTACTTTTAACGGCCAAGCCAAAAGACCGCCATTATCCATTCATTTAGGAATACTGTAGTTAGACTGGGTGTTTCAGTTGTTTTTAATCTATTCTGTCCCACTGCTGGGCAAAGATCTCCCCCAATTCCTTCTACGAAGTCATTTCTTCGCGCCACCTCGAACCTCGGTATGCGTCTTGGTCGTCACGCAACCGTCTTCTGATTCAAAATCAAAATTAAAGCACTTATTTCAAGTAGGCCAGTTACAGGCAGTTTTGAATTGTCGAAACAAAGACAACAATGAAATGTAGCTACAGCCCCAGTCCCAAGGCATAAAAACTGTGAAAGTACTGTAGTTGCCCATTCCCTAACGTAGATCTTTATGGAGAAGAACGGGCAAGAAACTCCATGGACACTCTTTTAAATCAGAATATTTTTACAAAACCTTGGTTACATCATTCATGTTGAGATGGTACATTATGTGAGAGCGATGTAGCAAGATGTGCAACAAAGAAAAGAACAATCAAAAATAAAATAATTAATTCAAATAAGCCGTGGCAACCAAGAGATGACCCGTCACAACTGACAGCGCCCATTCACGAACATGACACATGTATCAGCGCCATCCAACTCAACCATTTTGAAGGGAACTAAATGATCCGACACACGCGCCACCATCAGCGAGACATTTGAGTGAGCATGACATACACTTAACAGCCAGGGCACATTCAAGTCAAAAAAAAAGACGTAGGTTTCCAGCGAATGATAGCTTTCTAGTACATAGTACTCACATAATATTGGCTATGCGGTTATATAATACCAAAAGAAATTGAATTTATACAATGCAAAGATAGTTGTACAATCTTCAGCAGCTCCAACAATACTATTTAATATTATATTCGTCAGCCTGCCTCGACTGCCTCGTTCGTCTATGGGTCGCAAGCGCGACTGCTGACCATGAGTGGACCCGATTCCTGGGTCAGGCAAATTGTTATTGGGTGTGTTCATCTGGATATTATCACTAGCAGCCGGAAGGGAGTCTGGATTTGGGCCAGATTGAAGGTAGGCTCACCCCCTATTATATGGGACTTAAACGTAACTGGCGAAATGTGGGTGTACCTATTAGGTGCGAATTATACAGAAACGGCGTAAGATGAAGGCGCGGCGCAGGCGCAGCGCAGGCATGATGCCGCTGGGCTGCGGGACTGTTCGAAAGATACCGCGGCCCTGGAACACAAAGGGCAAATGGAACATGGATGGGTTTTAGTCAGTAAAAGTCTGATTACAGGAGTGATGTAATGCTATGTTATTTCATCAGCTGAAAATAAATAAACATACGGAGACATTGCCATAGATAGACAATAAGCTTGACATACGGATTCTGATTCACCATGTAATATTGTAAATCGGTTTAATTAGAATCTTGTTAGAAACAGAGGTAATTGCAAAACCAACACGATTTCATTCATAAAGTAGGGTGTGGTCTACTTCAGCAGTAAAAAACTGGCCAAGTGCGTGTCGGGCCACGCACAATGGAGGGTTCCGTAGTTGCCCATCAAAATATGTGGACACTTCCTACGGTCCGATTTGCCTCCGAACGATGATTTTTATTGTAATAATTTAAAAAAACAAACTTACATTTGCGGTTGAAAAACCTGCGGTTAAAATACATTATGTTTAGGAAAATATGATAACCAAGTACATTTTATAAGTTGGTCGACTATTACTCGTAAACTTGTAAAGCCTACTTAGGTGTGATAGTTTTCCTTTTAACTTCGTTATATATACTATCACCGTGAGTTTTTTCACGCACCTTTAGCTGGTAGAGGGGGGACACTTGAGTCTAACAAAAATTTGCATTTTAAAGCTTAATATTTCACAAACGAATCCTTTACTCGAAAAATTATTTTAACAAACTCGCAATATTTTTAAACACCTATCCAACGACATCCCATCTATGGGGTACGCGAGAAAAAAAATCCCCACTTTTCGTGTAGGTAGGTACTGGAGAATACCTTAAAAAAATACTTTTCGAGATTTTATTTTACTAGGTACTTTGTCGTCGTAACTAATCTGTATATTCATGCCAAGTTACAGCTTTCTAGTACTAAGAGTCTTTGAGCTAAGCTACGGACGGATAGACACACAGACGGACATGGCGAAACTATAAGGGTTCCTTGTTTGTTGACTACGGAACCCTAAAAAACACCATTTATCTTACTATTACTACCTACCTAGCTATATGTATGCTAACGCGTCCATAAACCATATTTATTGACTTGATTACACTATCTTTTATCCACATTTCTTCATCAACATACAAATGAGCTATCATAATTATTATTATGACATACGGCTTTGCTCACTGTACCATACAAAATGGCCGTATCATATGACAGTAGAACTATTAACTGGCCGTGTAATATAATCAATTGTGGAAAATTATGATAGTTAATTAAATTAAAAAGGTGTAATACCATTTTGTTTTAGTTTTGTTTTTTGTTGTTTATTGTTTGACGGTTTTCTCTGCATTAATGTATCACTTTTGTTGGTCGGTTTTTCGTAGCATCGTATAATTCAGGCCTGTAATAATGGGTCACTCTTAGTAATAAAATATCAATTGAATAACTTTTATGCGTTTGACAACATTTGATATCAATCAATCAAAATCAAAATATTTTTATTTCACATAGGCCTACATGGGCACTTATGAAACGTCGACAAAAAGGTGCACGGTTCGGGTTGGTCGTTTCCTATGGAGAAGAACCGGCAAGAAACTCCATGGTTACACTTTTATAATGATTAGATTTTACAATATTATCATGTTACAGCATTAGTACTCAAGTATTGGGGGACAGCATAGGCCCGACAATAAGTCAGGAGAACACACCTCTAGGAATCTACTGAAAAGGCCTATACTGTTCACACATTCACAAACAATCGATAAAACAACAATTAAGAGATGCTCCAAATTGAGTGTGTAAATTTATACAGGCTTCCTAAAATTGTGTCCATTAGAAGGTCAAAACACCCCTTAAGTAGTCTAGTTTAGCTCGAGTGCGTGTCCTTACTATGTTCCTGAAGACCTTCCAAAAATGTCTCCATCTGCAAATTTCATATACAGGGCTAATCCTATAAACTGAAAATTGCATAAAAATGAATTTCTAAAGACCAGCCAAAATTAAGATTTAAACACCAAAACCACGTTGCGTTTGAACATTAAAATGTCCAGATCTCCAAAATGTCAGTATTAGTCTGTCGTGTCACGTGTGCGATAAACCCATATCACCAGACATATTTATCAAAAAAGACCTGTTTAAGCTACACCCACCTACATCAAGTCCTACAGCTAAACTACATATACCCATAAAATTGTTAACGCCAGTGTAAAACTGAACAGCCAACTAAGTGTACGGAGGTCACGTACAGCAAACATAGCCTGAACTCTAAGGCCTAGGTCATAAATTCTTTCAGGCATAAAACCTTAAGAACACATTTCCTTGATGTTTTCTTTTTTACGGTTTTTGACACTAATGAGAGTTACACTAATTTATTTGCAATTTGCTGGTTCCGACACAGATGTTGTCCTGTCCAAATTTTAGAAAATCCCTCTCGGATTAATAAGATTGTACTTCATTAAAAAAACATTCGATTGGCTTTTAAAGATTGTTTTAAAACATAGATGTTCATAAACCCAAAAGCTCGAAGTTCCTTAATCTTATTCAACGCAAAGATCAAATTACTTCACAAATTAATTAACATGTAGATTGCAGATACGCTAAAACATTAAACAATCCACAATAGGGCTGTGCGTGTGCAATGACATCTACACTAATATTATATTTTTGTGTGTGTGTGTGTATGTTTGTAAAGAATAAACTCAAAAACTACTGTGCCGATTTCAAAAATTCTTTCACCATTCGAAAGCTACATTCATCCTGAGTAACATAGGCACCCGTGCAAAGCCGGGACGAGCCGCTAGTTATTAATAAATTGACATTTGATTAATTCTCATTATTGCAAAAACTTACATTATGGTATCATAACTTCATAAGTCATAATCACGCATCCTTTTTCAATATTATTTCGATACTAAAATTATTTTCATGTGTATGCATCGAATTATCTCGACTTAAATACAATACATTCAAAGCAAAAAGTCAATACCATGAGTAAAACTAAAGTGACATAAGAGACCTTTAGTTTCCCTTTACCGCCCTTTACGCTGTTTTAGAAAGAAATATTCGAAACTTGAAATGCAAGTGACATTAAAAGGGATGTCCCTTATGGGATTTGCTCATAATTTATCGATATGTCACTGCAATAATTGTAATAACATTTCAATGTATCGTTCCATAAATAATAGTTTGATTTGTATCGCTTGAATTGTTTCTTTTCGATCATCTGCTATAATTTTGTTGTAATTATCCGTAATTAGTAATTGGTCCCTTGCATAATAACTAACGGATACAGTTTTTTTTTATTGGACTCACTAAACAATTTCCCGCACAAACCAACCGCAATACGTATGAGTTGTTATCGAATATGGTAAGTACCTTTCTGGCTAAGTAGCTCAATTCAATTTCATGATATTTAAAGTTTAAATATGGCAGTATTATAAGGCTACGTGTACACTTTGTCTGTTTCAAAATCTTGAGCGCGTTCCTTTAAATTAAAGTCGTTCGAAAAACATCAGCAGTTTTGACATATTGTGTTTTGCCTTCAAGCTTCCTAGCTACCGCTACTACGTACATAAGTTCACATCGCTCGCATACCCGGTAATAAAACTACCGGTACGGTATACCTATCTCGCGTTTTCACGCTCGTAAACTCACTGTGGAAAGGGACAGCAAACTTTTATAGCACCCAGTCGCTTTTCGCAACAAAAACTTTTATTACCGGCCACTCGTAAATTACGCAGTCTTAAAGTGGGGTCGGGGAAATTTTTAAAAAACTGCATCGATTTTAAAGTGCACTTTGAAGTCAAAGGCACCAAAATATAGACTTAAACACTAACTTCTTTTAAAATTATTTATCATCCTTGCCTTTTCCCAACTACGTTGGGGTCAACTTCCAGTCCAACCGGATACAGCTCAGTACTAGTATTTTACATGGAGCGACTGCCTATCTGACCTCCATAACCCAGTTGCTGGGTAATACGAAACCCCTTGGTAAGACTGGTTGTCAGACTTTCGGGTCACTGACTACCTGTAACGAATGTCAAAGATGTCCAAATGACAGCCACGGCACGACAGGCACGGAAGAAACTCGGTATGTAATGGGTGGCCATCCATAGACCAACCTAAACAAGCGCGGCTTAACCTAAAGATGGATCCGAGCGGCGGCTAGGTATCGTTCAGTCACGAGCTCCTCTTGCAAGAGAACCAAGGTTACCGATGTAGCCCGAAGAATTGCCAAACTTAAGTGGCAGTGGGCAGGGAACATTGCTCGCAGAACGGGTGATGGCCGATGGGGCCGAAAAGTGGCGACCGCGAACCGGAAGACGTTGCGTTGGAAGGCCTCCCACTAGGTGGCCCGATGACCTGGTTGCGGGGATCAGCTGGATGCGAGACGCACGGGATCTATCAATGTGGCGATACTTGGCGGAGGCCTATGTCCAGCAGTGGACGTCATTCGGCTGAAATGATGATGATAAGCTCATCTTATTTAAAAATTGCATATAAAATTCAAATTATAACCAAAAACGCCATATCAGGTCGTATTAATTATTATTATTTATCCAATGACCTACCGCAAGCAGACCCATTTCAAAATGGAACTCGGGAACGAGACGGTCATAAAATGATCGTCTTAAGTGACGTACTATATTCGCATTACACCGTATCGATGAAAACAAAATGAACTCCATTTCCGATCATTCAATATAACCTTTTTATCCTTAAATTAATGTATGCAATTATACTTTGTACAATTCTCATTTGATTTCTCTTGTTCTGAGTTATACAATTATTACTATGTAAAAATAGATGTGTATTACCAAGAAACACAAGTGCCGTTCCGCATTTTATAGATGATTTTATTTACTTATTATCATAATTATGTCCTCAACCTGCTAATTTGTAAGCGGTTTGAATCAAACTAAGAAGGAAATAATAAAATTACATGTCTCTGTATTACGTTACAAATACATGATTATAATGTTCACTGACAGAAAGCTACATTATTAGTAACTTAAAATATGCATGCAAGATTAAAACTTTCTAATGGCTTAGAGATCTAAACGTCATGTTTTTTTACTGGCTTAATGCTGATTGGAGTAGCTAAGATTAATCCTGACTTCATGAGAATTTCCAGTTTTATTGTTCTAAATCTGTATGAAGTAAACCTGTTATCATATTGTTGATTTCAAAATGTCTGTCTCAGCAATACAAATCAACAAAAGCATCGACATATTGTCACACCGCTAAAACATCACTGTTCGTTTGACGCGTCGCGCGTCGTCGTCTGCGGATCGTAAAACTTTTCGCGCGTAAACGTCACCGTTGACATTGGCTAGCAGATGCAGCGCTTCGCAGCGCCCCTTTGTGCCGGGACCGTCTAGTAACCATATTGATTTACTGCTTACCGGTATATTGTTCCTAAAATTTTAATATGCGTGTTTCTGGTGCGGGGTCGGTGACCTTACAGCCGCATAAAAAAGTATTGTTTTGGACTTGTTTGGCTGTTTGAATATGAGCATAAATGGGAAAATATAACTTCGATTGACTTGATTATTGAATATTAGTTTTGTGTTTTTGAACAATGTTAAAAACCAATGGCATTAGTCAAGAAATTAATTTATTCCAAAGTTAAAATTCCCGAAAAATATAAGGGCGCGAACACATTGCGCAACACTCAACTTTGACAGACAGTCTACACACGAATTGGCGCACACAGTTAACCACAATAAAACAGTCATCAATACTTGAACAAATATTCTCAACAGCATTATTTGGACTCGTAGATTCTATAACATTCCTGTACCTATGTAGCTACCATAAAATCTAGCCAGACATTCATGCAGCGGGCCCCGTCTTCCGTCGTAAACCGTACCTAAAATAAGTCATAAAATATTGTCTGAGTATTTAAATTTATCTATAGTTGGTAAGGGTAAATTGGAACGTCTCGTGGCTGAGTTAAGAAATTGGCACACTGTGATAGATAGAAAATTAAGGAAATGGAGGGAAATGTTTTGGATTTGTGGATGTTGAGTCTTGATTGACGTTTCTTGTTTTCGTTTTATTTGATTGAACGGGAATAATAGATTTGAAACAAAGGGATGCTATTTTGAAACGGTTGTTGAAAGGAAATCTATATGTTTTCATTAAAACTAAAACGCAACAAAGTAGCGCCAATTAACAATTTTATTATAAACCAGGCGTACCGTATCAATTATTTGAATTAGTTCCAAAATTAACCCTCTTCCGCCGACGATTTTTACGAGTTTCGCGGCCATAATAGGCTTTCGGTTTTTTGCTTCCATTAACCGGTTTTTGGTAGGTGATTTTTGGAAGTTTGGCCGCCGGAATGGAAATAAAACGCCATTGGAATAGAGTTAACAAAAAAAAAAACAATTTTCGCATAAATATTTTTCACACCTATTTCTAATTAATCTTGCTTTAGTTTTTCACATAATCTTATCTCAAATAAAGCTTTTGGTGCAAAGATGATAAATACAGTGCAGAAATGTTACACTTTTCCTCTCTTTCAATATTTATGCAATTTTTGACATGATAAGCAGTTTTAGATGTTATAGTTATTATAACCGTGTTATTCACGTAATGAGTTTGATTTCGGTCGGATGCATTCCGTGGTCTCGCGGATTTTAATTTTTTTTCTTAATTTAATTTTCTCGGCTCAGCGGCATGCTTTTTAGTGAATGGTAAATAAATTGTAATTTTTGTTGGTTATTTCATTGACAAAAATGTTAATATTCATACTCTGGAGTTTCTTTTATGATCCCAAAGTTGACATTTACATTTATTGACTTCACTGAAAGCATGAGAGTTAATGGGTCAAGGTTGGGTTTTAATTTGTCTTCGTCTTTTTGAACGAACCGATTATTAAAGTGTGTTATACTGTATAAGTCAGGGTCAAAACTTATATATCAATTAGACCATTACAAGCCATTTTTGAATGTCAAACTACACAAGGAAAAAGAATTGATTCTAGTTGCCTGCGCCTTGTGTGTCCGTAAATCACAATATTTACACCGTCTAACTTAACAGGCCCAACTATTTCAATATCCTCCTTCACTCTTAGCATAAAATTGAGGAAACTGACCAATACTGATAAGGTCCGAGCGCTTAATCTGCGGAACCCCAGTAAAACAAGTCGAATGAGCCCGTAGCTCAGGTTTACTACTGGACGCATGGCTATCACTTGTGAGGGACATTTTGTTCACAGTTTATTGCGTACTGAACGGGGCTCCGGCTACCAGAACACACAGCGGTTTTGTAAGGGTTAAGACGGTGTCTCTTATTTATTGAGTAACCAAACTTAGAAGAGTGGCCTTTTCTGTTCTTGTAATAGGACCAGCCTCAGACATTTTCACTGTCTGTCATTTTATGTTTGGAGCATTTTCAAAAGCCTGAAAATATGATTTTCAGACTAATACCTAATTGAGAAATGGCTTTCTGGATCTGCATGGAATGTTTTTATTCGTGTAACTTCGTAAAATATGCGACAAAGCATTAGCTCATTTTCATTGAAACCAGAAATAGCCTCAAGAGAATCTAGAAGTGGCATTCTGTCAGCAATGAAAATGATGGAAAAGTAAAAAAAGAAACAAAAATGTGTTGACTGACTAAGCAACTGTTGAAACTCATTGTAGAAAAATTCATAGTGTTTCATGGATCTTGTCGCGCTTGAATGATATTAATTGTAGAAAGGCTCAGTTGGGCATTTCTGAAATTGTCTATGAAAAATTAGTATTTAAATAAATGTTATATTTAAAAATAGCTTAAAAAACACGCTTCAGAGCGACGCTATTTTATTCCTCGTATTCTCCACAGCAAACCGTTTCATTCGATACCCATAACATAGGAATACATAAAAAATAAATAGTCCGCCATGTTTAGGAGTCCGCAATATTGGATTTAGAATAACGTCATTTAGGTATTGGTATGGGAAATCAAACTGACAAAAACCCATCCATGTTCCTTCTTTTGCCCGTTTTGTTCAAGTATAGGGGCTCTGTTCGTCATTACTAGGGCCTGCGCAGACTGGGAACTTCTGTCTGCCGGATCGAAATGACCGTTCCTGTTCATTGGTTGTTCTGTTGTTTTTTCATCTGTTGATTGACGTCCATTGGTTGTTGCAAAGTGTTCGCGGACAAATTGTCCATCGTCTGCGCAAGCCTTTATCTACAGCCACGTACTACAGATCTCCATGTGAACCTATCTTATCCGCAGCACATTTGTCATCTTTTTACGACGACATCTCTGCGTTGTTACAGAACTGGTACTTTAATCGCCCATTAACCACGTCGGATGAGTTTGCTCGTTGCACAGCCATCTGCGATGAAAGAGACAAGATATGAGGATGGGGACAATGAGTTTCTAATATTGTTTAGTGTGTCTTGTGTAGTTGTGTCTTATTAGTCGCTTCCGCATTTGTGATAGAAAATGTCGCATTAATGTGGAAAATTTTGAGTATGAATGTCGATGGTTGTAAGAGTAGGGGCAGACAAAGAAATGATGGAACGACTGCGTGAAAGATGATTTGGTGACTCTAAGATGCAACTAATGGAGAAGTATGGAAAAAAAAACCTGTGTCGACCGCATATAAAGCCGAAACCGAAGCCGCCAACTAAGCATTCTGTACATCAAACTAAGTAACTTTACGCAAAAATTATTGCTGGGGAACAACTTAATTTTTTGGGGTGAAAAATCACGTTTTACGGTAGGTCTCAATGTTACGCACTCAATGCATTGAGATGATGGATGGATTGAATAGTAGGGGGGTCGTGGAGGTGTTTAAAAATCTTACATTAAAAACAGGTATTTAAAGATAACTTGTTAAAAAGTTGGAACTTTGAACCCCTATGTCTCCGTAACTAGAAGGTTCCCAAGTATGGTCTAGAACTCTAGAATAAAAAAATGGTTGCAATGACGGGGAGAACAAGTGCCTTTCCGCTTCGTTAAGGGTCTTGTTACTCCCTTTAAGATAAGAACAAGAGAATAATGATGATCTCTATCAATAATTACGATAACGAATCAGGATAAAAAGTAGTACAGCTTTTATGAATTAGGCAGACTGGTGTGTTTTAAATAGTGTTTAAATTCCTTCAACGATCCAATAGAAAAGCTTCCACCTGGGCACGAGTTGCCGTGGCCGACTTGGAAATCCCTAAACAGACTTCGAACCAAGGTCGGCCGGAGCAAAGACAATTTCTGCAGATGGGGTTTCGTGGACGGCTCGGACCTCAAGTGCGTATGCGGTGTCTCCCCACAAACAATGGCCCACCTTCCATCTTGCACCGCATGCCCATCACCTGCGCTCTTGATGATTTAATTACTGCATCAGTGAGCGGGGTTCGCGTGGCTGAATTTTGGGCTAAACATATTTGTTTTTTTTTGCCATCGTTACGCTAAGAAGAAGAATTCCTAGAGTTTAAAGTCGATACCAGATTTAGCAATTACTGGGAGGAGTTTGCGCTGACGCACGGCTTGTCCTATAATGTTAAAAAGAGCGAGTTCTTGGCCGTCTCTAAGGCCGTCGGCGGTACGTGCCCAGTGACTGTCCCTGTGATTAAAACAGGGTCAGGAACTGAAAGAGGTCTATCAGTTCAAGGATCTGGGGCACTACGTAACCGAACGTCCGGATCGTTGATATTTGGGGCTATTGTTCGTAGATGCATCTCGAACAACAAGCTTGTGTCTAAATAAGTATTAAGTTGTAACTAACATAGTTTATAAGTTTTATTTTACTAACCTTCTATGGATGTTGGTTGTCCGAAATAAAAGTTTCTTTTTTTACATTTTTTTAGAAATTAGTTCTAAAATAATCACGCTAATAATAATAAACAAATTTTTGTTACTAAAAATATTTAAAAATGTAAATAATGTGTTAGATAAATTAATAAAGAGATAATAAAATAAACAAATTCAATTCACTAATTTATTTTAAATACAGTAGTCCTTCTCTGTAAATATTTAGTTTTAATTATTATCGTAACTATTATTTATCGTTTAAAATATGTAGGTACATGACATATATGTATACGCAAAAATCTACTACTATCTAAATTATTAATTAAGGTTCTCCTAATTCCTAACGACATGAGAATAAAGAATCGATATCTGGATGCAGCAAAGCGTTAGAAATATTGAGTCCGGTCCAATGACGTATGTCCGGTCCATTGAACAGAATCGATCGACTTTTATTTTAGAAAAAGATATATGGTTTCGTGCAAAAAATTCAAATCTCTAAATTGGTAACAAAATTCGATAGATAAAAAAAAGGAAGTAATATATTTTTTTAATAATTTCACGCGAACGAAGGTTGCAGGAAACAGCTAGTTAAATAATAGGACTGCCATTAATCTGCTATTAAAATATCTCAATTAAAAATTGGAAATTGATTGTCAATTGAATACCAGAACTTGAATGTTTTTAGGGTTCCGTACCCAAAGGGTAAAACGGGACCCTATTACTAAGACTTCGCTGTCTGTCTGTCTGTCTGTCTCCAGGCTGTATCTCATAAACCGTGATGGCTAGAAAGCTGAAATTTTCACAAATGATGTATTACTATTGCCGCTATAACAACAAATACTAAAAATTAAAAAAATATATTAAGGGGGGCTCCCACATACAACAGATATGATTTTTTTTGCCGTTTTTATAGATAATGGTAGGGAACCCTTCGTGCGCGAGTCCGACTCGCACTTGGCCGGTTTTTTAATTCATTACGAGAATTGGCCTACTCTACATTTATGCTTCTCATGTGCATAAGTGTAGTGTCGGCATGATGCCGCGGGAAAAGCTCTACAGGTACTTGTAGTGTTTTCTTCGTTAATATTCAGGGTTCTCATCCATAATGGGTAGGCCTGACAACCATTGGCCAGGTCATATACGTTGTCAGGTGTACAGAGACCTGTACACCTGACAACGTATGCAAAATTTCAGGATGATCGGTTCAGTGGTCTGGGCGTGAAAAGGTACAAACAAACAAACTTACTTTCGCATTTATAATATACTAGCGACCCGCTCCGGCTTCGCACGGGTGCATGTATTATACATATAAACCTTCCTCTTCAATCACTCTATCTATTAAAAAAAAACCGCATCAAAATCCGTTGCGTAGTTTTAAAGATTTAAGCATACAAAGGGTTATAGGGAAAGAGAAAGCGACTTTGTTTCGTACTATGTAGTGAAATATACAAGTAAGGAAAGTAAGGATTTTTCTATGGATTCTGTTTGACTTTTGCGGTTGCTTCTAGACTTGAAGAAAACAGCATAACAGTGCGATAGTCGTATGGTGATATTAACAAGAAACTTTTATGGCCCCGCGAAGATGTAAACAGTAAAAAGTTAGCGTTGGCGGTTAAGATAAAGTATGTATTCGAGAAGTTTATGATTTATTTACTTTTTACTGCGGTTGGTGACAATATGCTTTTATGAAGTGCTATATTGAACTAGTTTTTGCCCGCGGCTTCGCTCGCGTATATATCGCACATTTTATCGCACCGACGCGCAGTTATTACCGGAATAAACTGGAATGTACTAACCTAGGACACGGTCTACCTTTGTTACCTCACGCCTCCTACGGGACGAGGCCCGCAGGTCAAGCGGGTACGGACCAGTCCTGGGCAGCGGAAATCCCGACGCAAGGAGACGCGGGTTGGTTTTTAGCTAGTACGAAGCGGTTTGATTTGTATGAAAATTCGTCACCTGCCGAATCTGGTGGAGGTCGGCTAGTAAACAAGCTGGTAATGAAAAAGGTCCCATAACCTTTAATGCCGTTTCCTTTCGTGTGAATCAAATGCACAGTTTAAAGAGAATTATACACATTACGACCGAATTGAGCGGAATCGTGTCGCTGCGGGCAATTCTTGACGTAACATGAAAATAAAACAGTCGAACGGATCCTTAATTTATTTTAAAAGATAGGTCTTAAAGGAAAGTGTTGCATTGTGAATGGGTGGATTCATGCATCAAGTTGTTTTGCATGCAGATTGTATAAAGAGCAACAGTAAATTGATAAAATGCCAGAGTGTCAGTGCACAATAACCCGTCGATTAGTGTCCTCGAATCATGCAGTACTCTAGGCCCTGGACCGCGGTACATTTTTAGGTCTTTAGTGGACCTTCTGAGTTGTAATGCCCCATAAGTAATATACCCAACTTACGTGTCTTAGGTAGTGGATTCTACCCTTGACAGGCTTACGTTTTGTCCTGGAACCAAAAATTCGAAGATGGTGTCTTCGAATTTTTGAACCCGCTCTTGTTGTCGATTATTGCTCTCCATCCCACAGACAGGAGGCCTGCATGACCATACTGGGATCGTTAGATTACATGCTGTATGTAATGGGCCTTCTGAACCTTTCCAACACAGTGAAACTACGTCACAAGTTACAATTCGCAAACAAAATCAAAAACAAGTTCGCATCGAGATGTCTGCCATGCGACTGATACATCGAATAATAGCGATTAAATATAATCGTGTCGGGTGGCATTCCGCGCCGTATTCGGGCGTTGTGTCGTCCGCAACATTGTTGCAAGTAAACAGAGCTAAGTCATGAACGGCGAGCGATAAACTTACAAGCTGAATATTTACGAAAATGATTACAATGAGCGAGTTAATCGGTAGTGTGGCGACATCTATACCGCCACATATGAACTATACTAACGTATCCTACATCCCGATATTAGAGTTGTCACTTGTGTTCGCAAATTCTGGGTACTAGTTATAGGTCTCTCTAAAAAATGCACGTCTCGCCTGTTGGTTCTCATCCAGCTGCTACCAGCCGGCCTGCAGAGATAGCCCCACGGCACAAGCTATTCGCATAGTTCAGCTCATACCAAAGTGGCTGCATGAGATAGTTGCCATTGGAAAATAAACAAACGTCAATATAATCTGTCACTTGTCAATGTTAAATGTCAGTATCTCTCTTTGTGCTCAGACCATCTTGCGAGGTGTATAATAAAGATTTTAAATCCCCTCTTAGCGGAGCATTCACTTGTAATGTAACAATCTAACATTCGATAGAAACAAGTTACTTACAGTTTGCAAACTTTATTGCTCGGTTACTTATTAAATACTAGAATCTAAAATGTTACATTTTAGGCGAATGCTTCCGGTGAGTGAACCTTAAAATAAATTCTTATCTCCGATTTCTGTCGCTTGTTTACCCATAATCCATAATTAAGAACGACCATAAGCTTATGACTTGCGCCACATCCAGCCTCAAGTCAGAATGTCGCGTTATTAGTAACAGGTGCGTGCTTACGGTTGATTCATTCACAAATCGGATCAATGGCCGCTCTTAATTCCGTCAACACTCAACAGGTAACTGAATTGCGGAAATTTGCGAATTCGACTGTCAAGTCCGTTTGATCTATGATTGTGACCTTTTTAAGGGGAAGTTTAGTGCCAAGACCGTCAGAATTTCAAAATTCAAAGGCAAAGTCAAAGCATTTATTTCAATTAGGCCATTACAGGCACTTGAAAGTCAAAAACAAAAAAGCTAAGTTACAGTCACAGTCGCAATTGACAGAACCGAACGCTTTCTTTGGGTAGCCGTGTAATAGATGAGATTTCCAATCGGAAATAAATACGAAATTCCATACAAACTTTCATCCACTCACACACTCACACTTCAAACTCATTCTTCTTCTTTCCTTCATTAGGGATCACTTTAAGGGCTTAATTAACAAAAAAAACCTTAGTGCTGAGTTTCACTATAAATAGAAATCTTGAGTCTAGACTCACAGCTCGAAGCCGTGCATCTGTCAACGAGTTTCAAAAAAGTGAGCAAATACTCTTTTATGACAGGCATCTCTGTCTGGCATTTTGCTAGCCACCTTCTTTCGTACAGAAGCCAAAGAAGAATATACTTCAAGTGATAAAATAAGAGACGTCTAATGTTTTAATGTATTTTTATGTATTGATCCAGGGCTCCCCGAAAACCATAGCTCTAAAATAAACACTAAATTAAATGAAAGACCATAGCTCCCAATCTTCCATCGTTTACGAAAATAGCACCAACTTGGGATTCCGCAATACATAAATGCACCGTAGTAAAATCAAGCTTATTTCGTTCAATAACCAAGAAATCTACAAATGTTCTCCTAAAATACAACATTTAATGGAGATCTTGAGACTCCTTATAAATCAGTTCAGCAGCAAAGTATTTCAATCTAGTTATTACAAAGATTTACAGAGCTGTGTGTATATGATTTATGTGCTATTCTCGGAAACTGCTCGACGGGTTTCACTCCGTAAGACCTACTGATTTCTAAGGATCATGTTGTATTAAGTGTTAATGTGGAAGATTCTGATGTAATCATGGGAAATATTGATAGGATAGATGTAGTTTTCCTTATCAGTAGATCTGTGGCGATGATTCCATACAACACGATTCCTACCCTACATTGGAAAATGGCACAGTCACTATGCTATGCAAAGTGTTATTGGGTTTTTCCATTAGGAATTACTCAGTAGCATCCACGGAGTCCGGATTCATGCCCCGTTCATGGGAATAGACTCGCCCCTTATGACATGGGACTTAAACATGACTGGCGAAATGTGGGTGTACTATTAGGCACACCTCTGCCTAACCCTTCAGGAATTACGGGCGCGATGTTATCTTATGTTATATTTAATAATATTTCACGCACACGATTTTTTTATTTCACTTCCTAACTCAACAGTACAGAGCAAAATATGAAATAGAAGACTCATACAAGACAGCCATTGACAACCAAGCATATTTGTTTGAGACGATTGAGACACAAAAACCTTTCATCGCAACTTTATAGCAATTTTAATGGCTCGTCTAACAGACCATTATTTCAAATCAAAACTAGCATGGAAACTACAAATCATATAAAAGCGACTTCTCCATAAAGACCACCTTAGTTATAGACGACTATTCTCATGGTTTTACGAGGACTAGTAACTATTTCCTGCTCAAACTCACATGTCATTCAGGGCTAATTTCTGAAGGGACTATGGGACCGACTGTAGCTGTTTATGACTTCTCGCCGTATTGTTTAGCAGTTAAAGTGTTACTTTTAATATATTTTTAACGTGGACCAAGTTCTCAATCGACACGCTTGTTATAGGTGTATTAAATATTGCTATAAAATGTGTACAATGTTCCTTTTGAGTAGGGTTGTCGGAGCTGCGGAGGTGTAAAAAAGTATCGATATTTTTAAATTAGTCGATATCGCTTTTTTATTGAAACCAGTAAACAAATATCTATATGATACTTAGAAAGGAAGAATATTGGTGTTTTTCGCTGACTTCTGAAAATGAATAGTTTTCAATTCATCAAGTAAAAATACAAAGTACCAAGCCGACGCAATTATTAAAGTCGAATTGTGGAAGCAACGCGTGACCCGTGTGTCTTGAGTGCTGTATTTTTTTTTTCGAATCTTATCTGCATCGTTTAAAGCAAGCGCAATTTTTAATAGCTATAAATATAGCGTTTTCAATACTCCATACTTAACATCGATATATTTATTGTTATTCTGGGCTGTAGAGGTCAGATAGAAAATTTTTAGATACATGTGAAATACTGCTTAGCTGCTATGTGGTTTTACTGGAAGCCAACCAGCAACGTTGGGAAAAAGCTACGCAAATGATGTCACATTAAAATATTCGAAATTGCCAAAAAATATCGATATATCGATATTTTATTTCGACAAGCCTGAGCCCTACCTTTGAGTGCCCGTTTAGTCGTCACCGTGGATGGACGTGTTTTATTGCCGTCAATCAGTTACGTTCTGCTCCTGACACAATGCGACTTAATAAATACGTGTTTAGGTGCTCGTTACTTATTGCGTCGTTTGCTGGATAGCTTGTCTTGTTCGACATAGGTTAATATTCTGAAGTACTCCTTAGTATTTTAAGTATGGACTCAGATCTTAAACTGGTGTTATTTGGACTCTGAAATTTGAGAACTTCTTATAAGAATCTTGATAGACGGGCTGTTATATTTGTGATATTTGGCCAATGGGTAAAATAGAGCACTGATGCTTTTGCAGCTTCTGCAACACTTCGATATTATGTAAATGTACATAAGTATACAAAACAAGCAGTTCTTTGGTCTGCAGTGTGTTTCCTTTTACATGTCTTATTTTCTAAACAAACAGGGCCTGAATATGACAAGTTTCCTCAACAAACTAACCTCTGGTTATTTCAAGAAACATATCCTTCTTAAATTGATATTTGACTATTTATAAATTAACTAATGTGAGGCCTGTCTCTGGCATGTTTCAAAGACAATTTGTTGACTCTCGACAAGGTTCGCCTTTTATAATTATTTATAATATAAACTTACATAAAAGGAGACGACAATAAAGGGTAAATTAATCAATTAAGTAATAAAACTCAAGCATTTAACATTTAAAACAAGATATAAAATTCAATTTACAATTACATAAACATCGATTTATGTTACCTTGTATAAGAATAGAATATATCAGCAATTACATATTAAATTTCCATAATAAACGAGTAGCAATAACATTAATAGAAAGCAAAACACTAAAACTATACAATAATGATGTCAAACTCGACCATTTTGTGCAAAGTTTTTTTTTTTTTGAATTGCCTCTCGCAGCGGAACAACTCTACTTAGGTTGAAGCTGCTTAACCGGACAATCCTGTCGTGGCCAAAAATTACTTTAAGGCCCCCAGCCAGGGCCGGCAGTCTCGACATAGATACCGACACTTTCGCAAACTTTCGATCGCTTAATAATAACAGAAAAAATCGGTTGCATCGGTTTGTAACGTGCAAAGTTAAAGAGAGCTAAAGTTTTATGTAGCTAGGGATCTGTGAGTCTGTGACACGCAAACTGCATTTGAAATACTCATTAATATCAGTAGCGCCATGACCACTAAAGCCTTAGAATATGGAAGATAACATAACATAACATCACGCCTGTAATCCCCGAAGGGTTAGGCAGAGGTGTACCTAATAGTACACCATCTTTCCGCCACTTATTTTTAAGCCCCATGTAATACGGGGCGAGTCTATTGCCATCAACCGGGTACAAATCCAGATTCCGTGGCTGCTACTGAGAAATTCGTGATGGAAAAACCCAATAACACTAGCCGACTTGGGAATAGAACCCAGGACCTCATGCTCAGCAGACGCGCTTTCGACCACTAGACCAATGAGGCAGTCAAACATAGAAGATATGAATATTAAATTACGCACAATAAAATGACGAACCTGCGGGACCCCTCTAGTGCGTCCACGGTTCGGTGGGAGCTCACAAAGGACGTTGTAAAAAATGGCCTGTGCATCAACACGTATGAAACCTTTACAATAATTACTACTTCTTTTTTATAATTTACATTTAAATTATTACAATGGAACGGACACTTCATAATTTCGAAAACATTTTAAAAAGTAATTCACTTCCTTCTGTCTTATTTGATAGTAATGATAGAATGACAGTCTCGTAAGTTTGCCACTCGCAATTATTACGGTTCTATTGGCCTAATTATAACCTCAAATACCGAAACTGTTTTGGCTTTTTTTTACAATTCTCAAAAGTGTCTGTGATTTTAATTTAGATTAAATCGCATTATTTAGAACATAAAAAGTAAACTCACGTCTCTGTTGGTTCTTAGGCGAATGATGTCCTTTATCCATCAGAAAAATATTTAATCTATGGTAATTGTATTCAGTAATGTGATGGCTGATAAGTAGGTTTGTGGTGTGTTTTGTTTTCCGATTTAATATCAGGATGCGTCATGGTTGAGGATCAAGATTCTGTGGGGTCGGACTTTTCTTGATTAAATGACACGTTTTTATGAACAAGGGGAAGATCCTGTAGAGTAAGGGGAGGTATATCGGTGATATAAGTAATTTGGTGATATTTCTTTAAACGGAATACCACACAGTTCCATAACAAGCACATTCAAGAGACATCTATACACTGTCTTCCTCACACTCTTAACAACTCGCTAGCGCTGTCTTTTGAATGTGCTTGTATAGGGAACTGTGTGGTATTCCGTTTAAAAAAATATCACCAAAATACTTATATCACCGATATACCTCCCCTTACCCTATAGAGTATATAGAATTATATTTAAAAAACTGGCTCCCATCCTCAAAACCACTCGTAATTAAGTTACGAACTCACTCCACATGATTTATCATACAGGGGACGAATTCTTTACGCATATTTCACTCGACACTCGAGAGGGCTGTCAAACATACACCAAATATAATAAAGATGTCGAATGAATTACTTTTTTGTTAACACTCGCCACCGGTGGTCTGGGAGACCCAACGATCATCAGATTACAATCGTGCTAATTAATTAGTTGATTGGAACCTTCGACATTTATTGATGTTATTATAGGCGTCATTATAAAATAGTAAGTATTTTAGAGTTAGAATTGAAAATGTTATTGCTGACATAAGGCTTATTTATGGGTCCCGAAGACCCCGCGTTTGACAAAATGGCGATGAGAAAAGCGCGATTTTGAATCTGAATGAGGAACGTATTATATTAGAAGCCCGAGTTTGAGCTATCTGTTTTTTTATTACGGTTTAGTGGTTTCAGTGTGCAGAATATTGAAGAGTTTATGTAAAATTAACTAGTAAGAAAACTAAATGCATTAAACATTCCCTTTAAAAATCCACAGGGCCAACGTTTTATAATACTTACTTCCTGAAAGCTGAAGAAAAAGAAAACCAAACCATTTGGACCAGTTTATTACCAATAACTTATTGAAACGTAAGGGCAGTATCTTGGTCTTTACGCATTTATGATTTACAATCACCTTCGTCGAAATAGCTCCAGTCTTTTCCGAGTAATTGAGCAGCCAAACAAACAAACACAAACATTTATTTTATTACTTAAAAAGTTGAAACTGGCCATTCAAGAGTGCATGCAAATATAATTTAAACACGTACTTTTGCCGTACATTTAGTGAATTATTTTCTATTTAAATATGTCTGGAGTCACCCTTTTGGTAGTTTAGTCGTAAAAGTTAACAGCCGTAATTTTTATGGGCGAGTCACCTTCAAGCCTTTGTGGCAGGACCACATGTGCGAACTAATAAAAATAAAATAAGTGAACTAGTTTACTTATGCTGGACAAATAATGAAGGTTTTTCATTGTGAGTAATAGTATATTTAAATTAGTTTCAATAACTATTGGTCACCTAGGTAATTACTTCCAACTTCCAAAATTGCAATTGTTGTTCTAACAAAAAAAAAACACAAAAACAAAACACAACAAAACATAAAACTAAAAAAAAAAACTAAAAAAACATCATAAATCTATTTATGTCAATAATTTCAGTGCTCGACTATGCGTGGTAATTATTTTTCCCCCATGTGCGGTGACAATTTGTAAACATAACTAGCGATGCTAATATGTATCTTGATGTTGGATGGATTGATGATCTTCTTGCTTTCGTTTGCTTTTATGAAGACTAGACAAGTATTCATTATTATTTATTTATACATAAAAAAAAAATGGTAGGTAGTCTTATTTATTTATTCAGAAATACATTCTAAGCTAACAGTTTTTTAACCAAAGCGCTTAAAAGATAATAATAATCATATTACAATGTAATATGATTATTATATTTGTAATCATATTATAAACTAAGCCCCACAAAACCGTAGTATGTACTTATTATTTGGCACTGTTCGTTATGATTACGAGACAGGCACACAAGGTGTATCCAATTAGTACCTTAGCCAGGCTTAGACTAATGAGACAACTAAAATCGTGTCGACTTCGACTATTACTTACTCCACAAACTGAATCAGGGAACAGTTTTTTCAATGTTCCGGTAGTAACCAATCAGTAAAATAACATAAAATCACGCCTGCAATCCCCGAGGGATTAGGCAGAGGTGTACTGAACAGAATCTTCACCCACATTTCCCCAGTTATATTAAAGTCCCATTTGCCATCAACCGGGCACAAATACAGACTCCGTGGCTGCTACTGAATAATTCTTGATGGAAAAACCCAATATCACTGCCAGACTCGGGAAGCCATCCCAGGCCCTCATGCTCAACAGTTCCTTTGGCGATCGCTATACCAACGCAGTCCAATCACTTCATAAGGTAAAAATTCTGTTGTACAAAATGGTGGATATGCAAAATTCCCCGAAAAACACGTAAATCTTGTACAAAATGGTGGATATGAGAAATTCCCCGAAAAACACGTAATTATCTTGTACAAAATGGTGGATATGCAAAATTCCCCGAAAAACACGAAATTATCTTGTACAAAATGGTGGATATTATGCAAAATTCCCCGAAAAACACGTAATTATCTTGTACAAAATGGTGGATATGCAAAATTCCCCGAAAAGCACTTCCTAGAGTGAAATTAGAGCGAAATCTATCCGCAGTAGAAAAGCATTAGCGAAATAAGTTATTACTTCGCCGAGACAAATTAATATTCAGTTTCGTGACTTAGTTCTTAGATCTATCTTTGCGGTCACTATTAGTATTATCGATAATAAACCCTATCTTTGACACGATAAGGTTGATGTTCGTAGAGTAAGGTGATATTTTTATGTTCTAATGAAATTGTTTTCGACCTCAAGACTGTGCTTTATGTTTTACCCGACTACGCGACGGCAATTTCGCGAATTATGTCATGTTTTGATCCGAGATTTGGATATTTGGTAAGTTTAATTTCCAATTTCAGATTTGGCCAGGAAGGTAAGTTTTGTTTTTGAAGGAAATCATCAGAAGCCAATTCGAAACTGTAAGCTCTTTTCAGCACGAACGAACTGCTTCATATACCTACATAATTGTTACAGTAAGAAAATAATTGTTCAACGCACTATACTACTGTATGTACCAGTGGCGAAGGTTCCATACAACTCGATTCCTACCTAAAGGGAAGCCCCCTTTGAAAAATGGCACAGTCAGTATTCTATACACAAATAATATAATCACATTAAAGATATGTACTCCGGCTTACCTCTTACAAAAATTCACCCTACGCTACTGGTATGTACATATATATGATTTATCATCAACGCAATGTAGTACATTGAAGAAATGATAAAACATAAGCCATTTTAATTGCGCGAGTGAAACGCAATAAAACACATCATCATTCACCTGCCCATCCTAATGTATTTAGGCTCGGCACAACATATCTTTTGCTATTAAATACTATTCACCCAATTCGACTATAAAAAAACATCTTCTATTGCTCTATCAAACCTACCAAACGCAAGTCGTTTAGGAAAACCGAACCTATCAAAGTAAATTATATCTGAAAGCTGTCAAGTTTGACAGATTGTCGCATTAGTGTTCCAATGCACGTTGACATGATGGCGGTTGCGTCTGCGCAACTCTGTCGATACTAGATCGTTTGGGCGACACGTTTTAATTAGTCCACAGCGTTTTAATTAGCCTACCAGGTTTCTTAATTTTCTTGTACTTGTGGTTTATAGAACATCAATTTCCATTAAACATGAAATTTTGATCACTAAACAGCACGCCAAGACCCATTTATGTAACTGACCAAGTGTAATACAAATATCGAACCATTTTGAACAGTCTCCAATCTAATCTGATTCGCAATCGCGATGGCCACCAACCGTTTCCACCTAGCCCATGAAGAAAAGAACCTCTAAGACCCCTGTTAGAAAACACTGGAGTCCACCCAGACCTCATGTCTAATTAGTTCTGCAGCCTCAAATAGCATCACTCAATGCTCTTCATCAACTCCAAACCATTTCAAAACTCAGTAGTGCATTCTAGCTATGCTGATAGCAACATAGTTTGACGTCCATTCACAAGCCAGATATGTGTACGAGTGCTGCTAATATGAAATAGTGAGTGATACACACTAGTGCGACTCGAGACTGTGGGGCGACGGACTAACAAAGTATTTGATGATAAATTGAGTTGTGTTGTGTTTTGTTTTGTACCGGGTCCTGCGTGCGATTGTGGATGTGTGCGTGACCTCTTGCAAGCTCGCTTGATCTTGAAGTTCAAGTTTTCAAGAACGTTAGCACGGACGCGTTGAGAAAAAAGTAGCGTTGTTTTTTTTTATTTTAATCAGTCAATTCGAGTAAGAAGACTCATTGTGTTAGTAATAATATACTTACAAACTATGTTAGTAATACATTTACAAAGACGGAAGTGACATCATTGCTGCACGGTGAGGCCCAGCTGAAACCTTGCAGCAGTGGTTCACAAACTCACAATGAAACCTGCTTGCTATCATAGATAGGATGCTAAATTAAAAGAAATTTCTGGTTTCGCACTTGTCATTTGCTTGGTGTAAATGCTTGATTCATATCTATGGGTGTATACTAATTGTGCTTGTCGCAATAATTCAAACAAAAATGCTTTATATTTTGTTCAACATTCATGCGTTCGTGCTAGGGCACCTAATAAATTTGAATGAAACTTTCAGAGGGCCTTCGAAAACGTCTGTACTGAACTTATGTCAATGGAAAGTTACTGTGGAATGGAACGTCAGTTTATTTTGAAAAGAACTTCCTAGATCATTTCAGTGACAATTCAAAAGTTCTCGTCATAAAAAAAAAACTGTTTTTCATAAACAATTGGGTCGTAAATTGGGCATGAGTCTCCGAGACAATGATACACATGATACACAAGCATTGTCGTGGTAGCCTCGAGGTTCCGCACCCATTTCTGAAGATCAGGCTGTCAGCTGAAATTTTTGCATGGACATACTGAGGTTCTCTCCATTGTCATCATAATTATATACGTAAATGTGACATTGGAAACTTCTGCACCCATTTATGAAGTGCCTCAAACCTTACTAAGGAAATACCAGAGTGACAGTTTCATTGCCATAATTACGAACTTTCAAGTTTTTTTTTTACATGCAGAGCAGGCGTGGTGATTGATGCTCGTTCTTCTTCTGTATGAGCATCATTTGCCCTGCAGTGGGACAATTAATAGGTATTACTTTTACTCGTACCAATATTTCTGCACCGCCGCCGTTGACTTGTAAATTCGTAATCATTTGTTTCCGTGGTTCTTTCTCTACTTCGAAATTCGAACCGTATCGAAATTTGAATTCGCAATGACATGATAAGGATAGATAACTACAGTTCAATCCTATATATAAGTATGTTGTCTAATTTTATGGTGTCATCCTTTACTTGTTGATGACTTCGCTACTACACTTCGAGCGTTGACAACTATTCCTCAAGATAATTACTACAGTCTTCTTTCAGTAAAATTTCCTATACTTATACAATATTTAAGGTACTTTCCTTCCATGTGGCATAGCCGTGTGAGGCCCTGTAGACATTATAAGATACCAGACCACACCAGATACCACCACCAGATACCAGATTATTCCATATACTCAGAAATAAATAAATCTTATCTTATCTTATCTTAAGAATTAAAAACGATTGAATAAACGCAAACAGCTAAACTAACAATAAACTATAAAAGGGCATCAAAAAACTCCTCCTCAACGCTGTCAGCTGGTAATTTGCCCAAGAGACTGCAGGCGTTGCCACATTTTATGGCAATACTAAGCCTCTGGCCAAGGTAAAACCCAGCCCTTGGTCACGGGAAGCGTCAACTAGGCGTTTAGAGATTTCCTTAAAAAGGCTGTGAGCCCTCGGACCACTTTCAACTCCAAACGCTTTCAACACACACACACTTTTAACTCGAAAATATAGTTTTCGCTGCTTGAGGTACTCCGCAACCGCAGCGGCAGCGCCAGCACAGCACGATGAGCTCGGAAGATGTGATTTCGCAAGAGTATCGACACACATGTTGCGTCCCACACTAAAGGCTTACCCATCTTCCAAGGAAACAAAGACATGCCGTCCGGATGAATCAAAAGGATAAACGTGTTTTTTACCTAATGTGCAACAACTGAGCATCAATGGAATAAGAAACAACTTGGTTAGTGAATGGATTTCACGTTTAAACAGTAGCCACATCCGAAATATTAACAAAGATAACAATACCATCAAACCGATTACGATACTGCCGCCCATTTCGACCCTCTCAAAAGATATTAATAAAGCTCGTGCTACATTGAAAGCGTCGTAAATACGCTTCAGATCGCAAGCGCTCGCTCCGGTATACTCCGGTACTCCGGATGTTAGCTAACAAACACCACTTTAAATCAACGGAAAACGACTTAGGACTCACGTTAGGGCTTGTGTACACGATTTGTACATTACGCTTTTTATGACGTGCTTAAGCTTTTTTCGACATGGCTGAAGGAACGCGTTAGAGAAATTGATAAACTTTCGCCTGAAAAATATTCATAAAATAAATAGGTAGACGTTAAATTTATTCAATTGGGCAATGATTAGGGAATTCTATGAATTGCTTTTCTAAAAAAAAAGACCCAAAGACGACATGGAGGTAACAAATTTTAATTTATCTTTTTTGATTGCAAATCAGGTACGCGTATAACCAAACGAACGAAGCACTTATGGATGACTGTCCCTAAAAATCGTATCAAAATAATATAAATGCTTACCTAATCGCCCACATTGATTAAATAAGGACCATTTGTCAAACAAAATTTTCGGTGCGAATAATAATGTGTCCTGTGCACAACAGCAGTCGAAAGCTGAGTCCCGGTGCGCTCCACATGATTGTTTTGGAAATAAACGCCATGGTCGGGTCACGCGCGCGTGATTTTAACGTAAACAAAGCGGTCGGAGCGCCTGCGCGTCTGTGTGTACCAGCCTTAGCAACAAAACGAATTATTTGTCATACATTGACACAAGATTATTCGCCTTCTTGTTGGGCTTGAAACAGATGGTATGCGTGCGCGATTATTTATATCGATTGTTTTTTTTTTATACCGCTCGTTGTTTGTAAGTGATCATTATTTAGCGGTTTATTGTGTTTAAAGGTATACACGCTAGGGTGTACCAGACTGATTGTCTGTACAGTTGAACTGTACAGGTAAACCGGACTGGGCCTGTCAGGTTCATCTGCACAGTTTTGCAGCATACACGCTCCCGTTTCGTACCGAGTTTTCTCCCTACCTCGGAAAGCACGTTATGCCGTTGGTCCCGGCTGTCATTTGTAGATCTTTGACAGTCGTTACAGGTAGTCAGTGGCCCAAAAGTCTGATAACCAGTCTTACCAAGGGGTATCGCATTACTAACTAATTAGCTCTAACAGTTAAAATAAAATCATCGTTATGCTATCGTGTACATTACGAAATATATTTTCTGAAACTGATAATTATACAGTGTTTATGTGACGTAATTTTCTTTGCTAATTTATACCAGGACGGCGTTATACCTAGACGTTTATTGACTACTTAAAATAAATAAGGTTAGGTGGTGACACTGAGTTTTGTCACTGCGTGTTAATTGCTAGAAATCTTGTGTCTAGACTTCTAGAGGCAGACGTAAGATCGCGGAATGGTGGTCTATGCATGTTGATGACCGTTTGTGTTGGATATTATGAGACTGTGTGCGTTGTGCTTCAACTAAAAGAGTTTTGCTTGATAAAATAAAAGAAAGACAAAGTAATTCAAATAAAAGCAAGCATTCGTTTTTCTTTCTACCGCACTATGATTTCTTTAATATCCTTTGTGTCCATGACAACATATTATGATCATGTTTAAAACTCCAAATGGTCTTAAGGTTTAAAACCGCTTCAACAAATATCATATCAATCAAATCACAATCCTATGGCCGGCAATCATGAACTCAACCTACAGCTTCCATTACAGGATATCTTCCCACGCTACATCAATCGGTTCTCCACTTAACGCTCCGAATATTGTTAAAATACCCACTAGTCCTTTAAATTCCCCCCCTGCCTTCTCCAGAACCGTTAGTCCATCTGGCTCCATAAGTACCCTTTAAAAAGGCCAAAGAGCCAAACAGTTTCTCTATATAGCGCAATAAACTAGAAATCGCTACTAAACGGAGTAAGCACATAGTTCGCTGGCCGGGATTACCCGCTGGACACTTAACTGTTCTTACTGAAATAATAAAAGGTACCGGCGTGTGTTACAAATTATTGCCTTTCAACATGACGACATCTTCCTTGTGTTATATATTCTTAATATAGTTGCAGATTGGTCAGCGAATACCAGTAGGTTAGCTTAGGTTTTGTCCGCGGCTTCGCTTGCATTAACATAAAAGGGACACATATAGGGAAACATAAGGTTTAGACAGAGGTGTACCTAATAGTACACCCACATTTCGCCAGTTATGTTTAAGTCCTATGTAACAGGAGGCGAGCCTATTGCTATCAATGGAGCACAAATCCAGACTCCGTGGCTGCTACTGAGAATCGCGAAAGTCGCTTGCGTTATGGTCGAAAATTATACCTTTGGAAAGAAAAACTAAATAGTTTTGGCCATGTGTGTCAAAGGAGAGATGGCACATGGAGTACTTGAGTAGAATCTGGGTATTGGCAGGCATAGCGTGAGGTCTCCAACTAGATGAGCCGTCTAAAAGTCACTTGTAGCCTGGGATAGGCCACACGAACCGTAGATTCCAAATGTAGACTATGTGGAATTCTGAAGAAGAACAGAATTCTCTAGAAGACTGAGTTAGGTGACAATCTGCGTAATATACCCATCGATTACTTCATCGCAATAACCTTACCAGAGTTCCCGGTGATTGATTTCATCCGTAGGGCTTTTCTAAATAAGATCTAAAATCCCTTAACTGACCAATATCTGAAAGAATCTTCCAATCTGAGTTCTTTCTCAAACATTTCCTGTCTGCAGGCAGTTAATTCCTGCGCGTAGACAAATATTTTTATGTTTTCTTTTTATAGATTTGCGACTGAACTTTTTTATGGGATGTAAAATTTGCGCAAATAGAAATTGTGTGGGACGGTCGTGTCTAGTTGCCTTATATGTTAACAAAGTTATAATATTTGCTCTCATCCAAATTTCCAAATTAAATAAAATAAAAGTTATTTCGACCTCATCAACCGATTTTATAGCCCATAATATTCGTACACAATGAAATTACCACTACGCTGTTATAGCCCTTAAATCATAAACACTAAAGGTCATTGTGCCATGTTTATTTATTGCTTGTGTGACAAACTGTGTTAGTAGGTGTCCACTGCACTCAATCAACCGTTGGGATTACAATGTCTTTATTTATAAACGCTGGTAACACTGGTTGGCACTGCAGTGACAGAAATGCGTAAAATTAAATAAGGTTAACGGTTTTTTAGGGTGACAATACTCTAATGCATTAAAGATATGACGGACTATCATGAAACAGTTTACTTTTACAATGCTCAAAATAATATTTTGCAAAAATAGTGAATTGAATCATACAATATCACTACATATTATAAAACAAAGTCCTCCGCCGCGTCTATCTGTCTATTCGCGATAAACTCAAAAACTGCTGTACGGATTTTCATGCGGTTTTCACCAACAGATAGAGTGATTCATGAGGAAGGTTTAGGTATATAATTTGTAAAGATTTTGTGTAAATTGGTTGAAATATGACGATAATTGTTGGACGTGTTAGAAAAGTCAAGCCGCCTGGCTCTAACTCTACCCATGCGAAACCGGGGCGGATCGCTAGTATAACATATAATAAACCTCTTATACCTATGGTTACAATAGTAAGTTCGAGAAATAATCGTAAAACTGGCTTATTCTAAAATCGTGCTATTTTTAATTTTATTTAAGCTACTTTGCACGATGAAATTAATTTTATTTATTTCATAAGCAAATAGTTTCCATTGTGTTTTATATTATTTTCCTCTAAACATTTACCAGTTGTAGAAGAAGTAAATTAATACACCCTTTTTTTACTAGATGTCTTTTTGCCTCTTAGAGGACTAATTTTAGTTTATTGCAGGCTTATTTTTGATTTTTTTATTAACTTTTTATGTAATTTTGTTTATTTATTTTTACACAATTTTTTATCATTTAAATATTCCTTTATAAAAATACAAAAAATCATTTTAATATATATTTATTTTTATTGTGTATTTAAAGATAAAGATAATTTTATTTGTCAAACCATGCGTATACATGCAGGTTGTCAATCATTTTATTTTGTCCTTTGCCAGACAAACAAATGCTTTTCGTTCTTTTTCGCTTTCGTTTAAAAACGACGATTAAATTAAATCGACACGGTTTTTAATAAAAATAACAGTAACTCGGTTTCTCTATTTTCTTTTTTTTCTATTCATGTTATAAGCTAGGCAGAAAGCACTAGATAAAAATCTTTTACACACACTGCATAATTATTATGTTATGTGGGGCCCTGATGCATAACCATTGGGGTCCAAATCTCAGGTTTCATGTTCACGCATCACAAATAAACTAGGTATCATCCCTACTTCCCTACTAATATTATAAATGTGAAAGTAACTCTGTCTGTCTGTCTGTCTGTTACGCTTTCACGTCTAAACCACTGAACTGATTTTAATGAAATTTGGTACAGTTAAACAAATACAGATGGGCTGCAACTTTTAGGTACTACTTATTCTATGAAACAGAAAATCTGTCAACTTGCGCAATAAACCAAACTATGATTAATTACAAATCATTTATTGTCAAGGAACCTAATACTAATGTCCTAGGAGCTCGTGAGTCCACGCCGTGATGGCTCTCACGCCGTGGTGGCTCTCGGCCACCGTAGGCGCGGGCCTGTGGACGGTGAGTAATGGGCTAGCTCGCCGTCCGTCCGTCGTATGACGACGGGCAGGCCGTGTCGACGGCGCGTTCGTGTTCCACGCGCGCCTCAAAGAGTTGTCAGCAAACGGGAGGGGCCCGCAAGGGCCGGTGCCTGCCAGGGCTGCGGGACTGTTCGAAAGAGATACCGCGGCCCTGGAATATAAAGGGCCAATGAAGGAACATGGGTGGTTTTTAGTCAGTAAGAGTCTGACACTCCCTTCCGCTCCGCCCAGGGCGGGAGGAGTCATTTGATGATTTCCCACCCTCCAAAAAAAAAAAAAAGGAGCTCGTGACTAAATAATAACAGCCGCTCGGCCCGATCTTGAGGTTAAGCCGTGCTTGATTAGGTTGGTCCGTGGATGGGTGACCCATTATATACCAAGTTTCCTTCGTGCCTCAGAAAACCCGTTAAGCCGTTGGTCCCGGCTGTCATTTGTAGATCTTTGACAGTCGTTACAGGTAGTCAGTGGCCTGAAAGTCTGACAACCAATCTTACCAAGTGGTATCGTATTACCCAGTAGTAACTGGGTTGTGGAGGTCAGATAGGCAGTCACTCCATGTAAAATACTGGTATTCAGCTGCATCCGGTTAGACTGGAAGGCGATTCCAACATAGTTGAGGAAAAGGCTAGACAGATGATGGAACCTAATACCAATATATTGGCTAGCTAACTTGAGTTGGATTTTAATGAAAAATCTTTCGAACACATTTTGGTCAACTTCTTCCAATTCCATCAAGTTGAAACTTTCGACACTCATTCCTTTCCGATGACAAAATCTTTCAGATTCACTTTGTACTCTTTAAACTATTGTCGCCACATCTTTACGAACTTACAACATCTAGTGTTACGTATACCAATTTATGTTCATACTAGTCATCGGTCGTAAAATTGAGTTAGATATTAATTTAGAAACTGTCCGCCGTTGCTCGTAAATTATGGATTTAGTCGCGCGGAGCTGACTTCATACATGTATGATACGCATATCAATAAATCTTTTGACTTTTTAATTGACACTTAACTATCGTTAAATCTAGTGTATCCTTCGGTTAAAGTTAACCTTTAACCATTCTGGGTTAAAGGTTATGGAAGCTAAAACCTTGTCCACGAGAAAGCAATAATGATCGGTCGCGAGTTCTCAAAGATTCAAGTTGTCAGGGTCGAGTCGTCCTAGGGCTGAGGTGTCCTGGGGTTAAATTAACACGGGGCCGAGGTGCCGGCGACTCCAGCCCCTCGACCCCCTTAAGTGTCGGTCTTCGGGGCCAAGTTGTCCGTCAGTCGTGTTGTCTCAGGGTCGAGCTTACGACACTTATAGCTGTAGACTTACAGGTTTTAGCTCTAACGTGTACAAGATAGATAGACTGAACTCGATATTAAATCCAGCGTTGACATGTTACATGGTGTCCTAGAAATCATTTTCATTTCAAGCGCTAAAAATCAATAACTTTGTTTTCTACCAGTACTTTATGTAAAAAATATGTACCTATGGAGACTTGTGACGAATTTACACATATTTTTTATGCATGTGACGAATACACTTTCAATGTATGGAGTTTACAAAATGTGACGAATTTACTTTGTGGCGAATGTACAATAACCCTAATTAAAGTACCTAATCGCGTAGCGTTTTAGCCATCTAGAATGAGTGATGAAGACAATGAAGATCTATTGTAAATTGATTACGGTTTTTATTGAGACTACTTGATTTTAACAGATAGTATGAATCACGGAGGGAAACTCGGTATGACCAACCATTACATGCCGAGTTTCCTCCGTGCATCGGAAAACACGTTATGCCGTTGGTCCCGGATGTCATTTGTAGATATTTGACAGGTTACAAATAGTCAGTGGCCCGAAAGTCTGACAACCAGTCTTACCAAGGGGTAGCGTATTACCCAGTACAAACTGAGTTGTAGAGGTCAGATAGGTAGTCGCTCCATGTAAAATACTGGTATTCAGCTGCATCCGGTTAGACTGGAAGCCGACCCCAACATAGTTGGGAAAAGGCTAGGCAGATGATGAGTATGAATCAAAGCTTATTCACAAGTCGTGGGTTACTGCAATCGTTTTGGTTCCTTCGCGTTTTCTTTCATTTGTGTTAGTTCAAGAACTAGGTTATTGCTACGAATTTGTCTCGGTCTAGTTTTATTTCAACTGTAATGACCATCTTCTACAACAAACTTTACATGTTTAGTTCTATGGGATCGTCCAAAAAATGTTATTTCAATATTCAGATACAAAAAGTTTTTTAAACAAATGGTTCATATTGGAAAGTTTGTACGAAACAATATGTTTATTATAAACATTGCCATATTATTTGGAATCCTTCGCCAGCAAGCTGTAACGTTAATGTTTCTGCATATTGAGCTATAATAGCCGGTTTTTCGGAGAAATATCGAGAGTCCGCTCAGTGTTGCCAAGTTAGAAAACAATATTCTACTTGACTGTTTAAAAAAATGAGCTTAAAAAAACAATGTTTGATTCTAAAATTAGATACTATTTTATGGAGTGGAATATTTTAAAGTGTATTTAAATAAGTGACTAACAATAGAAAAATTGCATCAATTTATATAAGTCACATTATGTTTTGTTACTACCTACGTAGAAAAAGCAGCATTATCATTCTCTTGTCCTTATCCCAATTTATTTGGGGTCGGCGCAGCATGTCTTCTTCTTCCATACTTCTCTATTACTCGTCATCTTATCACACACCTCCTTTCTAGCCATATCATCCTGCACACAGTCCATCCATCGTTTCTTTGGTCTTCGTCTACTCTTATACCCATTCACATTCATACTCAAAACTTTCCTCACGACATTTTCCTCATTCCTCTGCATCACATGCCCGTACCACGACAACCGATTACCACACAACTTTTCAATCACCGTCGCTACGCTTAGACTTCCTCTTATGTACTCATTTCTTATTTTATCCATTCGCGTAACACCACACAGCTCCCTTTAAAGCAGCAATCAAGCAAGCAAAACTATAAAGTTTAATCTAACTAATTAATTTCAAAACAATCCCTAACAACTCGAAAAAGTAATTCTACGACAGTTTCCATTAATTTCCCTCTGTACCAAATTAAAAACCTTTCTTGGAACCAGATGGCGTTCGAAAAACCAACAAGCACTTCTGCAAAACCTATTCCTGGCAACACTGGTAGCTAGCAATAAAAGTAAGTGGATGCAGCGTTTATCGCCCGTTTTATGGGACTTCGTATAACTTCGCGATACCAACGTTACCATGATTAAACTATGCCGTTTATAATCTTACTAAATTAAATTTCAACTGAATCTGGTGATCCTCTAGTGAACTAGTTATTTATACTCGTCTTGTATTAATTTAAAGTGGTTTATACTTCGTTTTTACTGCGTTTATATCTATTTTTACGACGCAAAGTGTTGTGATTGCCAATCGCGTGAATAACGATGTTCGAAGAAGGTTTATCATTGAAAAAGTTGATCTTAGTTTTACTTTTGTTTTAAATTAAATTATGGCATTTTTATGGGCAGGGATAATGATAGAGGAGGACAACTGTGTGTCGGTGTTGCCAGGTTAAGCTACGTTGTGATGACACGCTTGCTGTTGATAAATTATTGTGGGACTAACTAACACCCTAATTAAACTTGCACATTCGCAACAATAAAATGTTCTAAGTACTTAATAATAATTGTTACTCTCCCAGGTTCCCCGGCGAGTTCGTTGTTAGCACAAAAGAGGCCTAAGTATTGTATTGTATATGCCTATCAGCTTTTGATAGAAACTTCATGTAAATACCTTTCAGTTTCATATAAAAGGAGTACCTAAAGAAATGATTTAATTTGATTTGAAATCATTGAATAGCGAATTACGAAATTAAAGACGCTGCCAATCTTATATCTTTTACCTCTGACATGCGGTTAGCTGTACTATTTAAATTTATAGTATTCGATAGAAGTAGTCCATATTTGTATAATTTTCTACGACTAATTAGATTTTTTAGATAGATTTCCAAAAAATATTGGACACGTATATTTTCTTTTTTCACGTAAACAAAAAATGATGACAATACAGCGCGTCGAAAACTCGTGTTTGGTCACATTTCGGTACACTTTTTACCGACAAGTGACGTCACAAGCCCCCATTTCGACTATTTGATGCGTTTTATCTTCGAATTTTTTTATAAAACAAAAAATATTTTTCGATAAGTAATCTAACTGGAATGGATGGTGTAACCCTTTTATACTTGTACATATTTATTTCTATTATAGTTTTGTAGTTTGTAAATAATTAATATTACTACAAAAATTAAATAACTGGAATTACTTATATTTTTTTTACTAAGGAAGCATCTCTATTGACTGATTATAATCATTGGAAATCTATATTATATTATAACACAGAAGTACCTGCCAATTATAAACAGACAGAAAGATTTTGGCTCACTGTCTAAAACAAAAATGGTTGGTCCAAAATTGGTTCGTAAAACAGCAAATATTTTCATTTTAACACAAAGACCTTAAAAATAACAATACAAAGATAAAACTGTAAAACACAGTTCCGAATGTTTTTAAAAAACGTCATAATTTGGGAAAATACACACTGGGCGATCGTTAAATGCCTTCAATATTATAATTTAGGTCATTTTGTCTCGTAAAACTTGTATTTCGTAAATGACATTCAATGTATAACGATTCTGAGAACGTTACATTGATAGCTATTCGGCTTTCAGCCTGCCTTTTATATTCAAATTAGATTTTATTTTAATGTTTTAAGTATTTATTTTAAACGGCTTCGTTATTGCATTGTTTGGATTATTAGTTCGATAACGCGATACGGCTTCTGGTTTAAAAGGTTTATAAAAATTTTGTTACGTCTTTTTTCGGCAAAATCTTGTTTTTGTTCTCACCTGTTTATGCCGTTAAAGTGTCTTTGGCCAGAGAAGAGGCACCTGCATCTTCCTTTGTGGTAATTACAACAAATCAAAACAACAATTGCGATCGATGTATGAGATCCATCTAATAAGTTGTAAGAGGAGTACCATAGATCTTTTCACGCGAGGATTTCATTGGGACTAACGCCGCCATATTGTTTTTTCATGTCATTCAAGCGCCAAAATAACCTTGCATTATACACACGGCGACACATCCAAGCTAAACAATGCCAGTATAACATTGCCTCGCTTTGTATAGGTTTCCCGTACAATGAGAGATCTGCATGAACTTCCATGCATGCAGTGGCGAGGTGTTTAAACAAGTCGATTCCTTCCGTATTCCCTTCAGAAGTTCCGAACCATAAGATGGCTCCTACTACGCTGGCCTCTGCATTGGAAACGTGTTCTGTACGCCTAGCATGACCAATTTAAAAACGGAAGACAAAATGACAGATTATAGAACAATTTAAATGAAGAAAATAATCAATTTCATTTTGCATGTAAATGTCTATTTAATTCTAAGTAGAGCAGGTCAACATAACATAACATCAAGTCTGTATTTCTAAAGGGTTAGCAGAGGTTAGTAAAAGACAATAATAGACAGTAGAAAGATTTAAATTAGCATGACCAATTTAAAAACGGAAGACAAAATGACAGATTGTAGAACAATTTAAATGAAGAAAATAATCAATTTAATTTTACATGTAAATGTCTTAATTCTAAGTAGAACAGGTCAACATAACATAACATCAAGCCTGTGTTTCTAAAGGGTTAGGCAAAGGTTAGTAAAATACAATAATAGACAGTAGAAAGATTTCAATGCAGAAAAGAATTAATGATACTTTCTATAGAAATGTTTATTCTATGTTAGAGTAACCTATAGAGTAAAATATAGAAATGGTCGTCTCGAGTCTCAAACTGTTGTATGTGTGAGAAAAGGGTATAATAGGTGATACATGAAAGAGAAAAAAAAAAAAAAAATAAATAAGTAAATGATGCCGTGACGTCTGACAGGGGAGAATGGAAGAAGAAAACGTGTTGAAGACAAGACAAGTATAAGACAAGGGCAGGAAGATGATGATGCCTGCCAGGGCTGCGGGACTGTTCGAAAGAGATACCGCGGCCCTGGAACACAAAGGGCAAAAGAAGGAACATGGATGGGTTTTAGTCAGTAAAGTCTGACACTCCCTTCCGCGCCGCCAGCGGGAGGAGTCATTTGATGATTTCCCATCCCAAAAAAAAAGGAAGATGATGATGTTACACTAATTCAGGTATAGACGACATATTGTCTATGTTATTAATAAATACATTTTATCAAACGTTAACTCTCCCAGACGACCACAAGTTATTTAAAACAACATCTCTGTTACATAATTACAAGAAATCTCATCATTTTGTAGAGAACAAGATCAAGCAAGATATATAAACATTCGGTTATAATTCTCGCTATGTTTACAGTCCCACTCAAACATTTGCCGGGTTTAATGTAAATCGACGATCTACTGTCACTAATATTATTAAACATGTACTGTTATATTTGAAACATCGTCTAATAACTTAGGACAGTCGGAGAAAACGGTGGATACACATATTGCATGTTATTGTAAAATTATTATGAACATTGTAAAACAATGGAATCTTGCGAACCACTCGGGTTTAAGTTTAGTGTTACGTGGATGTTATTGTCGCGGGTAACTCTTTAATTATTGCGGTGATCGCGGAAATAATAGCTGTGTTTGATATATCAGCTGTATGGATTGTATTGCTTAAAGTATAGGTAGATATTCTGTTTCTAGGATAGCTTAGAAAATTAATACTTGTTACTGTTTTTTAGGTTGATTCATCATGTTCTCCTCTATGCTTGTCTTTATTTGTTTCTGTCCCATTCCTGGGCAAAGGCTTCCCATTCCTTTCCAACTCTCTGGGTGTCTTGCCTTCTCTGCTCAATCAGTCAGGAATTAGTCCAAATCGTCGTTTCTTCGGCCTGCCTCGGTGACGACGACTGTCTTCAGGCGGCCACTGTGTGCCGATTCTGGTGCTTCTATCCTGACCCATTCTGGAAATGTGACCCGCCTAGTCCCATTTTAACCTCGCAGTCTTATGGCTTGTTTTTTTTTTCTAACAGTTGCCTAGAAAAGGATTAAAAACGCATTTAAATGAAAAGGTTTGTTCATAACCGATAAAAAAAATTCTATGTGGGGGAACTTAGAATGACGTACTTACTGAATACGTGGTAAGTGGTAACCGTTTTCGCGTCGGTGTCTTCCGCCTCGTATTATCTTTAAAACAAGTCGTGCCGTAATAGGATTTGCCAGCGGCAGAATTTACGAACTTTGGTCCCTTATTTAAATAAGGAACCAAAGTTACCTTTTACGAAATGGGTTGTCTAAATCCATCTTTAGTACTCTTGCGCATTTGATGCCTCTGAGTCTAGACCTCTAGACCCAGCTGTTTATTAAGTTTGCGTTATCAGCCAGTAAACTTTCTTAAACTATAGATTCCTTATTAATTTTCACAGACTTTTCCGAGCTATTATATTCGTCTCGTCACTTCCACACCCAAAAATCATAAACCAGACCGTGAAAATGAATGTCAGTACTCAATATCTTCATAATGTGTTCCTTTGAATAGCAATAATGGCGTATCTGAGCCATAAAGAGAGCGACGTTAAAACTTGCGCACTTGCGTCGCTGTTCGAGAGGACCGTCATAAATTATAACTAATGCAGGGTTATGGTTCACTTGTGTAAGTTCAGGATGTTGGGTAGGTACGTAGATTTTATTATAATGGATGTCAAAGTACCCTTAACGAAGCCGAATGGCACTTGATCTCCCCGTCATGGCGATCATTTGTTTTGGTTTGTAACATACCTGGGATTATAAGTAGTTATGGAGACATTGAGGGTCAAAGTTCCAAGTTTTTTTAAAATGAAAGTTTTAAAACGTGGTCTTTCCCCCAGAAAAAAAGTTGTTTCCCAGCAAAATTTTTTGCGTAGAGTTACTTAGTTTGATATACAGATTGCTTGGTTGACACCTTCGTGAAGGATCTGTTTACACCTTGCATGAGGTGGTTTAGTTAACCAAGTTCTTTCTGGTAAGGACGCCATGGGTTACCTATTATACCTCCTAGTCATCATCCCCATAAGACTGGATTTTCGTACGGTCTAAGAACGACAAATGATCGGTTTCACTTTTTATTTGGACGGTCCGTTCAGGAGAGTAATTGGGTGGAATCAATTTCTGGGTTCAGGAGGTCAGATAGGTAGTGGCTTTATGTAAAATAAGTACTAGTGTATATTATATACGAGGTGGAAGGGACACGGACGCTAAACGGTTACCACGTATTCAGTACATCATTCTGAACCGCTCCACATACATTTTGACCGTGTACGGTATAGGTATTGCACTTTTGTAGGAAACAGCCGATTTTTTTTCAAAATATTCGATAAAACATTTTTATGTGGCGGGTTCAGAATGTCCTGAACACGATAATCGTTTCTGCGTCGGAACCCTCCCACCCTGTTTAACAGCATCCGTTTATTCTGGAAGCTGATCCCAAAATAGTTGGGAAAAGCCGAAAAGACTAGCCAGATGATGAGACCAGGTCCAACAATGGGATTTGATAAAAACATACACACTTAGTAAAGAATGTTCCCACACATTAGGTACCTACAACAGTGACCTATCGTGTCAAGTATGCAAACTATTGATTAGTCAATGATAGGACACAATATTCGCAAAACGTAGGTACATATTAAAAAAGGGTAATTATTGTTTACCGCCTACAAGCTAGGGTGTACCTACGAATGGTTCCGTACCCTGTATTATAGACATAATTATAGGCAGATAGGTACACCCATAGCTGCATTAATAACGGGGTAGAACATAATATGAGAATATTTTCCCTCGTAGTTTACCTCGCAATAATACAACTAAATAGGCGTTCACTTTGAAAACCTCGATGCGGTCGACGATAATGCAAGCTTGCCTAGACCCCATTTGTTTGATATTAATGATTAAATTAAATAATTACTAAAAAAGTGAAGAGGAGACTTAAACAAACCGCTAAACGCGGCTCCATCCGTTTGATAAATTCCCGACTCGGTAACTAAACAAAAAACGCAATTTTTCAACAACTTTTTAGTCTCACGAAAAATTATTTGTTACTTTAGAAAATTTCTGTAATAAAAAATAGTACTATCAAAAAATTACCACTGATAGTGATAGGTAACCCTAACTATCGCCCTGTTTCGTTTGATCCACGATTTATTACCCACCCGTATTATCGTACCTATCTGTGAAAAATCAGTTATGCAGGCAGAGTTACTGTCGCAGTTATTTTCCTGCGATCAATATCGTGTTGGAAAAAAACTATAGCAATGTTTGCCCCTTATTCTGCTATAGGATAAATAATATCTTCGAAATTATTATGTCATTTTGCGAAGGTCTAGTTTTAACTCTTGAGTGGTCAATAATAAATAAGGGTGCACTGTAACTAGTGCATTGTCTTGTCACACATATCTTGATCGTATTGCTTCGTTCGCGCCGATTCTTACTATTTATTAGGTTGAGTATAATATGAATGTGTGCTACCTACTGAAAAAGCAGCCAAGTGCCAGTCGGACTCGCGCATGAAGGGTTTCGTAACATCTTTGTAGGGGAGTCTCCTTTAATTTTTAATTTATTTTTATACCGATCGTGAGATACAGCCCGCTGATAGACAGACGGACGGAAGGACAGCAGAGGCTTAGGAATAGGGTCCCGTTGGTTACCCTTCGGGTATTGAACCCTAAAACTTGATCATTGAGGCTATGGCAAAGATAAGAAATAGCAGTAGCGAAGGGTCAATTTTGTAAGAGGTAAGCCGGAGTACATATATTTAATGTGATAATATTGTTAGTCTATAGAATACTGGCTGTGCCATTTTTCAAAGGGAAGCCGATAGGAATCGAGTTGTATCATTGTATGGTAGATGGTAGGTACCTTCGCCACTGAGAAATAGATACCATGCAGGCTTAGAAACCTTTGTTTATACCCAATCATTTGTTTTGGGCTAAATTTCTTCAGGATAATTTCAAATTAAAGTGATGGACCAAATTAGTCTGAAAATGTCTAAAGTGGACCTTAGGATTAAGTATTAGTTGACCTTTTACAATGTAATCATTAGTTTCAAACTGTCTCATTAACGTAGTTAAAATTCCCAGAAGAAAGATCAATCTTAAAACCTGAACACTTGCTCGTACATATTAAAAAATAATTCCAAAAGCTTAAAGACTTTAATTAAATGTCATTTTCTGATTATCGTTTTATACTGACATTACGTCACGAGGTGCATGTTATCAGTTTTTATCGTGGATCGGTCAAGCGGCGCGTAAGTCGAGCACGGATGCCCGAGCGTAGTGTTGTCGATTTTGAGTATTTTTGACGTGCCTGAATATGGCTTTTTGGTACAGGCCCGAACTTGGGTAGGCCAAAATATTTGGGGATGAAATTGTTGATTTCAATTTATAACAAGGCAAGTTATATACAAAGCTTAGCGACCGGCCACTGTTTCGCACGGCCACTGGACCCACCATGCACATTCACAAAATTTCATTGAAAAGGGTAGTTTGCTTTCGGAGATTAGCGTGTACGAACACAGTGACACGTGATTTTTTTGCAGTTAATTAGGTTATTGTTCAAAGTAGGTTAATTATTTAATATCATTCTATTTAAATTATTATGCAAACGGAAAGTTCAACGCAGTAACTATTTATTAGTTACCTTTATGGACAAATATTTTAATTTACAAAGACATTTAAATTATTTTCAAGAATATCTCTCAGATGACGTTGATTCAACAATAGTAAAGTCCGTCACCTATAATTTTAATCAAAAATTATTATATGATTCTCTGAAACAAGAGTCTTAATGAGTTAGATCCTACTGATCTAAGTCAACTCTGAAGAAATTAAGAATTATTTTAATTTTCATATTCTATTTTTTTTAAATGCTTCATTTTTATGTGCTACATAAGGATAACTAATAACAAACCTAAAATAGACAGCTGGATGTAGTTGACATTAAAAAAGTACTAGGTTTAACAGTTAAGTTTATTTCAGAGACGAATTTAGAACAATCATATAGAACAAACATTTAAACAGGAACATTTAAAAATGGCATTTATTAAAACGGTTTGGTTTCTTTTCAAAGAAACTGCTTCAATAAAATGTTTCATGGATGTATGATGCAAATTAATCTAATTAAATTACCTATGTCTTCTAGCAATACGGAATAGCTATCAAGACTGACGTCCTAAACGGAATGGGCAGCCTGGTGGACATTTGTCAATTTCTCAGTAAGCAATAAAATGAAAATACAAATTTATTTTCAGTGCCCTTCCACGGAATCAATAAGGGAACACGTGTCGAACTCCCACTACTAGTTTTCTGTTCGAAGAAATTGTTCGCCCAATCACACCGTAAGCGAAAGACATAGTTCGCATAAACAGCTTTGGAAATATTCAAGCTCGACGACTTTTTAAGCGATGTTCTCGCTGTCTGCCTGTTTTCTTCACACATAAATAATACTGTGTATCACCTTCAGTGGAGATATAAAACAAATAGCCGACCCGCACCAGCTACGCGTAGTGACGGATTTTCATTTAAACTTTCAACCCCTATTTCACCCGCTAAGGGGTTGAGTTTTCTAAAATCCTTTCTTGGTGGATGCTTACGTCATAATAGCTGTTTGTTTAATAAATTATAGCCTGATCCGTCCAGTGGTTTGAACTGTGTGTTGACAGTCAGTCAGGACAAACGATAATACCTATAAGTATAGGTTGACAAATGTTACAAAAACAATGGCCCTTATATTGGGGCACCGAGACACAGGATTACGATACCGTGTGAGAGTCAGCCGCGGCCGTTCAATGTTTTATAGATTGCAGCAGGTAACTATCGGCTGGCCTCGTCGCTCGGTTCTAACTAACAATTCAATAAACTAATACCAGTATGTTTTGATTCCGACAAATGACTCATAGTAAGTTAGTACTAGAAGTCTAATGTTAGGCTCACTTTACATTCCCTGTTTTTTATTTGGGATCTAGTTTATACGTTACACAATCGACATAAAGTTCATTATGGTTAGTTCAATTTTGTTACAAAGTGTTGCTTCAGTTCTGTTCCTGGGCCATGTAAATTGAGCCTTAGTGTTTGTATATTTACTATGTCGCAAAATTTAGATAAGTTGGTTTACGTAAATTGAAACTAAACTGCTGGTTGCTATTTTTGAAGTGAATGTATGAATCAGTTTTTGAAGACGGAATCCCACAAATTAATTCTTAAAACTAAAACATACTTTGGATTTTTTAAATAACTATTTAAAAAAATAATTGTACCAATGATCAAATCCTGTTTTCATAAAAACACAGTAAACTTACAAAAATAGTAATTTTACGATATTTTAACGTCCCAAGCGACAATAACTGTATTCCTCGCCGCCGAGTCCGTCCTAGTCCGGCCCAGTGCTGGGACAGGTTTGCAACTTAGTTGCGGCGGCAACACGTAATTGTTTTATTCCTTTTTATCCGAACAACTGTGCGAGCCGGCCGGTCCGTATTGTGCGTGTGTAGGACGTTGGCCTACTGACATAATAATATATTTTTAGAGGAATATGGTTTTTGGTTCTACTTTGTTTTTTACGTCTGGAATTTTGGAAAAAAATTGATTACTTAGGTTTGTACCTAAATGTTTTGGTTTACTTTCAGAATTGATGTTATTTTGGCTATATGTATATTTTCTACGTTATAAATGTTTTGTTTTTTATTAATTAAAATACGGACGCCCATTGTGATGACTTGTTCGTGAAGTGGCGAACGAAAAGTAACACTAAGGAAAATAAAATACTATCTACCTACTTTGCGACAAACTCCACACGAATTTGTTTCTTTTTATTTTTGATTGATTTATTTGTTTTTTTTTTCATGTACATAATTATGTACCTACATGATTACTCCTTCATTATTGATACATATCCGATTGAAGTAAATCATTTGTCATTTTGTAGAGGAAGCCCGCGCGGTGGTCCCATAAACATTTTATAAAGTTTTATCTTAATTACAATTATTAAATAATGAAAATTAGGCCAGTCCTGAGCAGGTCTAGTATAATTTTGGTTTGATGCAACTAAGGAAACATGTATTAAAGTTGTGTGTGTTTGTGTATGTTTGTGTGTGTGTACAGGATAGCTACTGACCGTAAAGTAAGGTCGGAGATCCGATCTTATAGATAAGTGAAGGATAAAAATATTAATAATTTGGTTATTGTTTTTTTCCAACAAGTAAAATTAATATATTGTCACCGGATCGACGAAAAATATATATATATTTTTATTCAAACTGTAAACTCCGGTTTACGAACGAACTTCCATCCATATCGATCATCAGAAAAGCTAAATGGCACATTCTTTAGTCATCAGACTGATCTCATTTCCAACAGACTTTAAACATTGCTGTTAAAGTTTGAAAAGTTCGGCTGCTCGAAACCGTAAAAACGCAATGGATGTTGTTGAAATGTCAAACATTATACTACATTTACATTTTCTTCCTTAGTAAATTAACTTAACCGTTGTAAATCAATTGAAACATCACTCAGTTTCACTATTAAATCAGTAAAATTACCAGATAACGAATAATTATTAGTAAATCGACTATAAATCTTACTACAATGTAACTATTTTGCTTAATATTGAAGAAATGATAGTAGTTACATACTACCATTTCTTCAATAAGTATTAAGCAAAATATCTGTCGTTAAGAATTAGGCACACAAAATAATACCTATTGGTTTGATGATGGTACTCAGTTTTCGCAATGGGACGAAATGGACTATGGTTAGAGACGAATAGTTGGCCCGTTCAGCATTCGGAATTATTGGTCCTCGATTGGTAGGCGCCGCTCGAAGGAGTCTGACCTCCTCAACTGGGTTGTGGAGGTCAGATAGGCAGTTGCTCCATGTAAAATAAATGGTATTCAGCTGCATCCGGTTAGACTGGAAGCGGACCCCATCCCCATCATATATTTGAAGACGGTAGGCAGATGAGATGATCCTAGTGGCGCCGCGCTATGATGTTGGCAGTTCCTGCCCGTCATTCTAAATACACCACCAACCAACATCATCAGTCTTCGGCAGCCAGTTTACTGCTGGACTTAGGTGAGGTTACCATCTGGTGTGGACTGATGATGACTTTACAGAAAAAAGAAGACGTTAAATATACGGACTCTCGTTCCGGAGTCTGGATTCTTCAAATTTTGAAGTTATACGTGTACAATCTCAACTATCGAAAATAGAAGCCCCATCCACTTACGCCAATGTTTACCATAGATAATCTGATACTAACATGTTCGTTTTCCTTTTCCAGGCGGCGCAAGAGCCCACAGCCCCCCCTTCGACGTCTACGTCGACGTCAGCGGCGGGCGACGGTGCCAGCACCTCATAGGGAGCTAGCATCATAGTTGGGACTCTGTGTATATTTCCAGGACACCTAGTGCTAGATCTGTTAAGTTACGCCCACACGAAAATGTACCTTATGTTATGTTGTTATAAGACTTGTATTTTTTTGCGCACTGACATGTGATTAGCCTCTTTGCTTTGGAGATCTGGCTCGAAAATGAGGGAGTGAATGGAATCTTGGAATGGATAATAAAATTCATTCATACGCTGTGACTGTAACATCCTCCATAAGTCCAACAAGTCTATAATTAATCTGCCAATGATAAATTTCGTAAATTTAAGATCGTAATTTGGTATATTCAAGGATCCACTATCTGCCTATATCAATGTCAGATCATTATTTCAAATTCAAAATTCGGATAGGTACCCTGAAAACCTCGACCCATTACGACAAAAACCTCGAAGCATTGTGGGGTCATACGAACCTGTATTCGTGCTCTATGGTTCTTTTGGCGCATAGCGCTTTCTAACGACGCGGTCTTTTTTTTTTTAATTTTCGAGAATTTCACAAAATGTTTACCATCAGCGACCTTCTGTCAACCACCAAAAGAACTATGCAGCATTGTACGAAACTCTATTAAAAATGACAAAAAAAAGATTGTCTATGCTCGGAAAATTATAGAGTAAAAATAAGGTTGTATTCACATGTCGGTGCGCTGACGATCACAATCCATAGAGAAATGTTTAATTTTTTACAACACCTAGTAATTATGAGTCATACGATGTTATCAATACTGTCTGTCCTATCATTACCCTGTGTGAGCTTTACTTTGTATACTAACATTTAAATCACCTGGACCTTTAATTATTCGAAATCAGATAGCATTGAAGATCATTATCCTGCTGTATTGGGAATAAAGTTCTATTTTGTGGGGTTGCAATTTGTAGGCACAAAATGATAGTAACAATGTGGTATGGAAAATAAATCAGTCAGCAGGGGTTGAAAAATACGTGATGATTTTTTTTTTGTGCTGAATTATTTCATGTTCGCAGCTTATTTTTTACGGCCGTAGCTTATTTTTGTCATTCGTAGTGTTTTTTTCTTTAAATTCATTCTCAAGAAGTTTAAAAAAAAACCGGCGTTTTTTTTCAATAATGTCTCTCTTCAGATAAGTGCACACGGCGACACGTCAAGCTATACATATCCAGTGTAACCTGACCTAGCTTTGTATAAGCTTCCCGTACAATGAGAGATCAGCTTAATTTGGATCTATTAACTTTGTCGTCGTGCGTACTCGTAACTACAGTCGAACGGTAATCTCGTCATTAAAAACGACTCCATAATATGAAAACGCAAAATCTCACTCACTTTTGAATTCTGATTATTCGCGCGAGAGGACATTCGTAGATTTGTCATATTCAAAAACGAGCACATAATTATATAAATTATGGTCGTTACTGCGATATTTTACATGCTTGTATACATTTGATTCTGAACAGAGTGAATGAGGTACGTATCTTTTTAAACGGGCTTACATTTTTGGCAAACGTTCCTGTAACATATTAGATATTATGGTCCAACACAAGGATAAAAGCAATTTTAGATTAGTCTTTTAAAACACATCGTGTTAACCCATTAATGGAACACAGGACGATTTGAAACAATCGGCATTCAAATTCATTTTACAAGTTTTCGAAAATGTTCTAACATCTCTGATAATATTCGCCTAGCGTCTAGCGGCCATTTGGCTAGTAGTCTACTTATTTAAATGGCCTTTGACGAGTTTGACGTTAAGTCGTAACAATATTAATGTGGTATAGCTAGGGATGTACGCAGGCGTCGTCGGGCGGGGCACCGATAGCGCCGCCCCTGGTTACCAGCTACGTAATATAACCAAGATAATTGATTTTCCTCATAATAATACCCAATAACTTCGTTGTGGCGGTCAGATAGAGAGTCACTCCAGTTACTTGTGTAAAAAATACTGGTATTCAGCTGCATAACATAAGACTGGAAGAGTGGAAGCCGACCATAACATTATTTGGAAAAAGGCAGATGATTAATGATTAGTTTTCATACCAATTTTGTGGTACTCAAGTTTCTATTGAAAATATATGCAATCAACAGGGACATGTGGCTATATTGGTTAAGGTCATACTGGAATTGTGTTTACAAATTGCAACTTTGTAGTGATGGCAGAAATAAGATTTTACCATGCAGTCCAAGATAGCCACCCAGTGATATATCGCAAAAATTGTCTATTGTATAATATTGTGATTTTATTAAACGAAAACCTTGTATTTTCTTCATGATGTTCTCCTAATTCAATATTGTAATAAGTATGCGCCCAAAATGTTGAAACATTCAAGATTTTGGGCTATTTGTTCACTTTTCATGTATAAACATAACACAGTGTGTATTTACCTATATAGTTTTCTGTACATGTACTAATTTTAGCTTTGTTCATTCCATCCTATAAAACACCACATTGCGTAAGTTTGGTCAAATGTGATATTTACTAAATTATGAATTGGTATAAGATCTCAAATTCATCAACTAAAATATTTTTTTAAATCGAGGTTTTAATAAAAATTGTTGTTAAGTGGCCAGAAAAGTGTTTGTTTCCAAATCAAAGAATCGTTTAATAAGTGCGTGTCAGAACACGTATAGTGAAGGGTTCCGTAGTCGGTTTCAATAATTAAATATTTTATCCTTAAACAAACTTACATTTGCAGTTGAAAAAAATGTTCTCCCATAAATTCAGTATAGGAGAACATGTTATTCAAGTACATTTTATAAGTTGGTCGACTATTACTCGTTAACTTGTATAAAGCCTACTTACTTAGCTATGAGATAGTCTTTCTTGTAACTTCGTTTTATTACACTTTTGCTATGATTTTCATTTATCCAAAAACAACCATTTAGCTTGCAGGGGTGGGGTGGGACTTGACCCTACAAAAATGAGTACTCTAAAGCTTAATGTTTCGCAAATGCATCCACACGATGGGACAGGCGACCCTAAAAAAATATTGTATACCCATTTCAAGTTTTCTAGTACTAAGGCCCGTATTACAGAACGTCACTCAATACTCAAGCATCATTTAAAACTAGTTTCAACCAATCAAATGGCTTGAATCTAGTTTTAAATGATGCTTGAGTATTGAGTGACGTTCTGTAATACGGGCCTAAGTCTCTGAGCTAAACCGCGGACAGACAGACTGGCATTGCTCACTATAAGGGGTCCTAATTGACTACGGTACCCTAAAAACGGATTTAAGACGTTACCTACCTACTTAATAAATATTTTTGGCCACTGTAGGTAACCAGGTACCTACAAATAAGTATAAATTTTAAGTTAGATTTTCTAGCGATTATTTCATTAATTTAAACAAAAGTTTTATACATGATGTTGTATTTTATATTTTGATATTAAATAGTTGCTAGTCAAGACGAGAACATTAAATTAAAAACCTATTCATTTCGATTATTTTTAGAGTTTTTGCTTTTTATAAAAACATCGCTATTAAAAAAAAAAAATTTTTTTGACGGTGTTTAAAACATTGATAATTTACTGCATAAGTTTTTTTTAATTTATTTATCTGGTATTTCAAAAATAGAAGCAAAACGCATTTTCCCATAGTTTGTGGGTTATATTTTCATGAAAAGCATGCTCTACCTATTATACTAAAATTATTAACTAAGTACGTCCATGGAAATTTATATTCAGCCGTACCAAACTTCGTCCTTTGAACTTCAAACGTCATTAACTACAAGATTTAGTAGTTGCTAAACTTTGTCCCATATTTTTTGTAAGTAGTAGGTACGTTTTCAACTACTTATACGAATATTTTAATATTTCTATGTACGACGACTTGAATATATTCAAGAATCTAACTGCATCGCACCTATGTCATTTTATGTAAATATTTTGTAAATATATTATATTGTCGATTAACAGTCGGGATATTATTTAGTTTTAATTACTTAGGTACGGAAATCTCTGAACACGGAGTGGTTACCTAAACTGTTATATAAAATTCTCTGAATATTCGTTTAATTAGTAAAAATGTGAAGTTTTTGTTAATAGCACAGTAAGAACTGAAATAATTGTATTGTACCCTGATCTAATTGTAGATATAAATTGTGAATGGATCCTAGTAATTTTTAAGATCTTATAATTGTTAAGTCTAGATATAACATTGACATTACTTATTTATGATTATTGTTGTAACGTTTAGATTTACATTTGAATGTTAAACTTCCGCCCATCGAGTCGAGGCATCACAACTATTGTGATAATCTAAATAAAAATTTAATGTACCTACTAGAAAAAAAAAACTTCTTTGTAATTTTTGTCCAATTCGTGAGTCCACTAAGATTTTAAGTAGTGACAAATTAAAGTAGATTTTTCAACTTTACGCAAACATGTTTAGAAAACGCCAAAGTCCTTTAATGTCTAGCTGCTTTCGTTGAGAATATAATTGTAAAAAGAGCATAAGTACCCCAATCGTCCGTAATGTCTGGTGCTTAAGTCACAATCTTCCTAAAATTACGATATACATCTTTTCTCTTTTGTATAGTAGTAAGAAGTCAGTAACAGCACTTATAATAAGCGACAGTCCATCACAGTAGAGTAGCTAACAAAAATTAAATTAACGATTTTATTATATAAGATAGATTTAAGGATATTGAAGTAGGAATGAGCTGGTTTTGGGTCGTAACGGTAGTGGCGACATCTATTGCGGAAATGTTTGGTTTATTTTTTTTTTCGATTATTTTCGACCAGTCTTTTATTTGAGAGAAAAAAGGCTACAATATTTTGATTTAAAGTTAGAATTATGTGAGTATTTACCGATTTTTCTCAAATAAACGGCTGATTTGTAAAACAAGTTCACAGTTGCAGTCTCTTGAATAAAAATAACTACCTACTCACATACAATAAACTCGTGTTATGTTAAGCATTACAGTACAGTTAGGTCTACATAAAACATAGAAACTAAATTAACCAATAAAGACCATTGATCAAAAAGTATTGTGTCACTTGTAAGTAATTACCTAACTTACCAATGCAGGAACAACTTTGTCAAGACCAACTGATTGAAGTTTATTAAAAGACTAGTTCTGCCCGCGACTTTCGTTCGCGTGAAATTATTATAAAAAATATTACTTCCCTTTTTTAATCGAATTTTGTTACCAATTTCAAGGTTTTAATTTTTTGCACGGTACCCTAGTTCACACTTACACACACCCTGTGTAAGGGACAGCCCTCAGCAAACTGACAGGGTTCATTCAGCTCCTTATTTTGAATGATATTCTATCGGAAATTTTCTCCGGATAATTTTCATTTTTTTTATCGTTTTTTACAGTAGTCTTAAAATTGTATCGTTTGTTACTATTCCTTTATTTCAAAGTAAAATTACATTCTCATAAATTCATTCTGCCTAGTTACAGAATTCATCGAACTCGTCGTCGTACTTGCCGCTCGCTATGTGCGTTTTGCCTCGGTAACCATACATTGCGTATGAGAATAAAACAAATCAAATTTATTGGAGGGAATCCAATAAATTTAACGTTCCTGAAATAATTTCTTGTACACTTGTACTTCGGTTATCTTAGTATGATATATTTAATTCACCCCATCAGTCTGCGGAGGGCTGTCCCTTACACCCTGTATAAACTAAATGCAGTTTAAAAATCTATTCTAATAAAATTTGCAATAATCACGGTGATGCTTTTTTTTTTGATCAGCGTTCTTTGCCGTCCAATAATATCTAACAGTATGTGTAACAAAACTGCATCTGTGACTTATTAAAATTCCTATTTTTGTACAATAATTTTATTTATTAAGTGGTTGGCATGTTGTCTGTAAACATCTTTATCGTATTATGTTTTTTTTTAAGTCTCTCAGTCAGAAAATTTGCTCAATGGGACAGAAAAAAATATTATTTAAGATAAAAATGCTTTTCGAGATTCTTTGGAAGTCTTTCTAGCAAATTTTGGTTACGTTTTGATGAATTGTTGTCCGAATGGCTTTTTTTTTGTTCCATATTGAGCATTGGGGACTGAGAGCGCCTTATGTATTGTATCATCTTATGTTTAAAATCAATATCAAATACATTTTGAAATATAAAATATTTCTGCAAGTTTGCTGGTTTTCTAATGTGAAAAGTGATATTTAAACTATTTCTTGTCAAATAAACGATTTCGATGATCGTTGTTCTTTTGTATGATTTGTGTTGCACCTGATCCCAAGTATTCCTAAGTATTCCCTACCTAGTTTTATAAAAGACAATGCCAATTAGAGAGCTTTAGACGTAAATGGGTAAGTATAGTATGACCACTTCAAGGCTGCGTTTCGTTTAGAGATTTGCGAGGATGCGTTGCGAGGGAAGTGTTTGTTAAGAATCAATATAATCACTTAATTTACCTAGTCTCGCTCAGCGCAGGTCTAGTGGAAACGGCTCAGCGGAGTGAGGTTTTTGTAGTGCATACCAAAGAGAGAGATGAGGGATGTGTTACTAATGGGTAATGCGATACCCCTTGGTATGACTGGTTGTCAGACTTTCGGGCCACAGACTACATAGGTACCTGTACATCTACAAATGACGAGTGCACTACGTGAGGTAGACAAACGGATGTGCGCTTGGGCGAGAAAACTGTGTACTGCGTCTCACCATAGTTCGAATACACGCAAGTGCGACAAACTGAAGCTCGATATCACGCTAGTGCGTCAATTGCTTGTGCGACAGTGGTTTGAAAGTACCCAAGTGCGACTTACGCTTATGAGAAACTGCTGTCCATACAACATTCTGTGTTTCAGTCTCATAACGTTCAAGTTGCAAAATAACATATGGTAGCAAAAACTTCAAATCTCATAAGACCCAAGTCTCGACGAAACCTCCAAGTTGCAAAATATCTACATCTCAAAACGTTCTAGTTGCAAAATAGTCAAGTCTCCTAACATCCATGTCTCATAATATACATTTTTTATTTAAGTGGATCAGAATCAACATAAAACATTAATGTTGGTATCAAATTCAATTAGTTGGAGCTTGTAAATGTAGGTAAAATACAACAATGTTATTTAATGTTGTTATTATTATGTAGTCAGACCATAAGTTATTTTGCAACTTGAACGTTATTAGACTGAAGGCATTCTGTACCCATGTGTACCCAGTGTTGCGCAATGATAGAAGAATAGACCTGTAAAATTATGTCAAATCCAGCTAGATGTACCCAGTAAAAGAATAAGGACGTGTAAACGTGTTTTTCATATCCTACTAGTAGCGGTTTAGTCAGAAAGTACAGATTGCTGCTACATACAAATCCATTGCTTCTGCTTATCCCTTCAACATAAACAGTTGCCACCATAAATACCAAAGCGCCATCTTTTGGCTTTTTGTAATACTACTTTAGTTGTGAGCGAACTTCTTAACGACAGAATGCCTAGTGGTGCACCAAATGTGACCGTAGTTTGTAACATTTCCGCTAGATGGCAGAGTAAAAGATGTGGAAATAATATCATAGATTGCGCTTTTTTCAATTGTGTGGTCGTTTATGAGAATAGCTTAACATAGCATTTAAGATTTGTTAAAAAATAATAATTTTGTTGTCTTCTTTATTTACGTCTGAATACAATACAAACATTACATTTAATTCAAATGCTTTTAGTAACATTACAGTGGACCTACGGCCTGTGGCATCTTTTACTGACTGGTAATACAGCAGAATTTAAACTGTCTTTGTAAACAGTAATCTTGTTATTGCTGATTTGCTGTCAAAACTTAGTAAATTGAACATTTTGTTTGTGTACAGCTTAGATAAGTGAAATGTGAAGAACATCAAAGATATAAATACTTTTCTACGTACAAACAGTGTGATAATAGTTTTATAGAGCCTAACGTAACTATTTACATATAACTATTTACGTATTTTTATGAAAAATCATTTAAGGTTATGTACGTGAATGCGGCGACGCAATATTTTATCAAATAACTCATAAACTAGAATCCTTTACGATGTCGAACCCTAACATTGATGAAACTATACTAAAATACGAGACTTTCATCAACGATGTACTCAAAGAAGACTTGCGCAAACTGGAATTTCGTCTTGAACAAATCAATGCAGAGATAACCGACTTGGTACAACAAAAACATACCTTAAAAGTTATCACAGACAAAGAAATTCATCCTAATGGCTTCAAAACTCAAGTAAACATTGGCTGTAATTTTTTCATGGAAGCTTCAGTCCCTGACACATCAAAATTGCTCATGAATGTGGGTTTAAACCATCATTTAGAGTTTACTATTGAAGAAGCAAATAAGTATTTGGATGTAAGAATAAAGGCGTTTGAGGAGAAGGCAGCAGAACTACAGACAAAGGCAGCGGAGACTAAAGCACATATAAAATTAATGTTGTTTGGCATCGGAGAGTTACAGGATAAGGCTGTATTGGGAAGTTGATTGTGCGATTCTACAGGTTATTATAGTTGTGAAATGTGCCAGAGTAGATTGTTAATCATATTGTTTAAACATGCGTCTTCCGCACGCAAAATACGCGCATTTGACGTGGAGTTGCGGACACCAGCCCGTTATACAATACAATACAACATGCGTCTTTTAGTGTTAAGGGTACTTCGTAAAACTTTGAAACAAGAAAAATATGTTACAACTATTGATATGTAGGTAGTTCATAGCATATTGTATTGTAACAATTTTTTTTTTTTAACCTAATGTTTGAATCAGAGCCTCAGACTGAATAGTGGTTTAAGCAAAGAGTGTAGTCAAGCGTAAGCTAAGTACATAGTACAGTTAGAAGAAATGTAATTTAATGCTGATTTGACTGGGAATGGATTTAACCTTTTGAAAGCCAGAGCATAAACCGACATTCCCTCCATTCCAAGCCACAATTTCACCTAACGCGCTTGCTTGTCACGTATCTGGGACAATGGCATTCAGAAGGTTAAAGCAGGATCATGGTTCAAACTGAAACTTTAATTACTCATATCTTACTTTTAAATCCTCTTCATACATTTTTTCCAAGGTCCTATTGTAACTCTATGTATACTTCTATAGTTATTTCATTTGTATTATTTTATAAATAACAGGTATACCAATAAAATATTTTTGTTGTAATATGGTTTTTCATTTAATCTCAACGAAGATCTTATCAAAAAGTTCCGTTGACTTCCGCCAGAGGCGCCACTCTCAAACATATAAAAATAAAATCATCACGCCTGTATTAAGTACTTAAAGGGTTAGGTAGTAAATATAGTACAGATCCACACTCAGACCTGCTGCTGAGTAGTTAAGGGTCAGTTTCCATCAAGCTGGAAAATCTTCGTGCACTTTTGTGATGTCAATGAATAAAGAACTGTATATGTATTGTCTTTAAGTATAAAATTCGATGCAGAGTCTCCTGCCGCGTGCTCAAGGACGCGCGATCTCCCAATTTTACCTCGAAATGTGCGTCGAAACGAGTACCTTCCACTTGGCGATGGCGACTGCTGCTTATCCTGATTAAGCTTGCGACTAGGTACCTACTTGGTAAGCGAACGAGGCATGTTGTACTAAGCGAAGTAAGTAGTCGGAATTCCCTCGCGTCACTGGTATTTAATATTAGCAACTTCATTAACATTTTCTCTAAAGACAGTTTTTAGAGCAGTGGTAACTTAAGTCCATTAGGCACTCAATCGTTAGGCATTCAGTTAGGTGTCACTTAGTGTTGGTAAAAACAGGAATTTACGTACTCGGTTAGGTGTCGCTTAGTTTTGGTGAAGACAAGAATTAGGCATTCCGTTAGGTGTCACTTAGTGTAGACGAAAACGGGTATTAGGCATTGAGTTAGGTGTTTCTTAGTGTTGGTGAAAACGGACATTGGGCATTAAGTTCATATTCATATTCGTATTCGTATTTATTTGCGTTCCACAAGGTAAACAAGGTGTTAACAAAAGGCTTAGAGCTAAGAACCGTTGTAGACCCTGTCAGGGCACAGCAAAATTCAGTATTATATAATCTAATTCAACATTCATAAAAATTCAAATAAAATATAACATGAAACCAAACAATTACAGATTTACAGTAGCAAAAAAAAGAGGAGAAATGTCAAAAGTTAATAGTTAAAAGTTAAAATGTCAGTAACACGTGCTAAAAATTAAAATAAAATTATGCATGAAAGACTAAATAAAATACAACATGAAACCAAACAATTACAGTAGCAAAAAAGAAGAGAAATGTCAATATTTAAAGTTAAAATGTCAAAAGTTTAAATGTCAGTAACACAGAGCTAAAAATTAAAATAAAATTATGCATGAAAGACTAAATAAAATACAACATGAAACCAAACAATTACAGTAGCAAAAAAGAAGAGAAGTGCTGAAGTTAGGTGTCGCTTAGTGTTGGTGAAAACAAGAATTAGGCATTCAGTTAGGTAAAACTGATTGTTGTTGAAATCGGGCAATAGGCATTGAGTTAGGTAGGTGTCACTTACTGTTGGTGAAAACGGGCATTAGGCATTGAGTTAGGTGTCCCTTAGTGTTGGTGAAAACAGGCATTAGGCATTCATCTGCCTAGCCTTTTCCCAACTATTCTACAACCCAGTTAGTTCTGGGTAATACGATACCCAGGCACACAGGCAACAGGCATTAGGCATTGTCTAATGAAATCTTTGCCGTACACAGCAGGGAGATCAAGAGCCACGGTTAATGCTCGTACAGAATTCTTTTCAGAGTTACCAGCAGAAAAAAAGCGCAAAAGCCACTCGCAGTTGCATTCGCTGGTGCAACAGACTGCAACTCTGCCGTGCTAATTAGAAACGCAGTAAGGAAGGATTTTATATTCGGAATCCTCGTAATGAGCTCTGTATAGTGATATAATCCTTATTTTGATAGCTGTCCCAGAAGTGGGACTTTTAGTAAACCAAACTGCAGTATGTTTCTTGCTGAGAAGTAAATTACTAAGCACAACTGCAGTAAGACACATTACTGCTCTTTGCCTTCCAGTATTTTTTTGAACATAATTTATTTCACTAGTAAGAAGCGCAGTAAGGAACACTTGTTACTGTTATGATTTGTTAGTAATAATGATAAATAATAATGTTTAGTGAATAATTTTAGATAACAAACGCGACAAAGATCACGTTATTTTGTGGAGGGATAATTGTTCGGCCCAAAACAAAAATTGGGCATAATAAACAGCAACTTGATTTCCGCACAGTTTTCATCACAGAGTCGAGCAATTTTTACAAAAGAAAGGAAAACAAAAGACTTTAAAGATTTTATTTAATGTCTTCTGTTTTAAGATTTATTTGGAATACATTTTTTAAATACGAGTGCAATTCCCAGTCAGTCTCTGTTATGCCATGACGATTAATAAAGCTCAGGGCCAGACATTATCCGTTGCGGGGGTGGACCTAAGTATTGGATGCTTTTCCCATGGTCAACTATACGTAGCTCTTTCTCGCGTAAACAACCCCAATAACCTTTTTGTGTACGCTCCAGATGGTTCCACAGCTAATGTTGTTTATAAAGACGCACTAGCATAAATAAAAAAAAAAATGATTTGTATCGGAATCCTCCAACAGCGCTTCGCACAAAAAAATACATTGTTAAGTTCCGACATCCACGCGAACGAAGTCGCGGGCACAGCTAGTTTTTTAAATAAAATAGTTGTATCATTTACCTCTTCATGATATATTATAGATATAACCAAGTTATTGAGGTTTTTTTTTACGTATGTACACTAATTGAAAAGCTATAAGTCACTCTTTTACTGCAGTTATGGTTCGTAGTCAGTCTAAGCATAGCTTTAAGAAAATATTATGTCACTAATAAAAAAATGCAGTAATTGTGTATGATTAAGATAGTTTTATTTGTCATTTAAAATAACGTATTTTTTAATATTCATGTCGTTATATTTAATTAGGAAATGGTTAGGATAAATATAACCAAATAAGTGTACTTTCGCCTCGGAAACACGTTAAGGCGTTGGTCCCGGCTGTCATTTGTAGATCTTTGACAGTCGTTACAGGTAGTCAGTGGCCCGAAAGTCTGACAACCAGTCTTACCAAGGGGTATCGTATTACCTAGCACTAACTAGGTTGTGGAGGTCCGACAGGCAGTCGCTCCATGTAAAATACTGGTATTCAGCTGCATCCGGTTAGACTGGAAGCCGACCCCAACATAGTTGGGAAAAGACTAGGCAGATGATGATGATGATGAAGTGTACTGTATTATAATGATGTTGTCGGAATAAAAGAGAACTGTTTAGTTCCACGATTCGTATAATAATGTCAATAATTAGTGTGTGCAGTTACATATATAAGGTTAGGTGAGCTGCACACTACACCTCCCCTTTTTTTAAAAAAAAAATGGCTTTGTTATCTTAGTACATAAAACATTTTTTTTTTTTTTTACAATATTTTCAAGACTACTTATTTTTAAATAATTATACTTTTTACCATTACATTATATAAAAAAAATAACATCTTATCAAAACCAAGTATATTAAGTAACAAACAGTTTTGTATTGTTTTTATGAATTAATAATTCTTTGTCACCTTTTAAAATTTTAACATTTGGTGATCTTCAATCACTCTATATGGTCCTAAATAAATTTTATCTAACTTATTTCCTACTTGATTTTTAATTAGAACTAAATCTCCACTCTTATATTTTAATCCGTTTTCATTTTTATCAAAATTATATTTTCTTAATTCCTTACTAAATAATAAATTATCTCTAGCTTCAGTTTGTGCTCTTTGTAGTCTGTATTTTAGTTCCAAAGGGTAAGAATCAGGATTATATAATGGATCAACATAAGAACTTTGTGCAATATTGGATGGTAAATTACAATTCTTTCCAAATACTAGCTCAAATGGAGTGTATTTTGTCTCAGAGTGTACTGCAGTGTTAAATGAAAAGCACCAGAATGGAAGCCAACTGCTCCAATCTGATTTATTGTTGTCACACTGAATCCTAAGATAAGCTCCTAGAACCTTATGAGTGTTTTCCAATCCTCCCAGAGTTTCATGATGATAGGCTGTTGAATGCAGTTTATTTATATGCAACAAATTGCAAATCTCAGTAAAAACTGATGACATAAACTCTGTTCCCTGGTCTGTTATTATTTCTTTAGGGATACCATATCTCAGAATAAAATTGTTTACAAATAACCTAGCTACAGAAATAGTATCTTTCCTCTCTAAAGGATAGGCTTCAACGTATTTTGTTAAATCGCACTGTAATGTCAGTACGTACTTATAATTTAAATTATCTACATCTAAAGGACCCATTAAATCTAAACTTACTCTTTCAAAAGCAGTGGATGCCGTTGATGTTATAACCATCGGTTCCTTTGTATGTCTATTGGAATGCTTTTGAATCTGACAACTTCTACATTTCTTTACGAATTCTGTTACATCATTAGTCATTCCTGGCCAGTAATAGTACTTCCTAATGTTATTTAACATTCTGTTTATTCCTGCGTGGCCGCTGGTGGGTAATAAGTGGAAGTCATTCAAGATCACTGTTTTCGTGTCTTTGTCAGAAACTCTTGTCACATCTTTAATAACAAGTAGCTTCGGAATGTCATTCAAATGACTCATTTCCTCTAAAAAATGGTTAACATAATTTTCATAGCGCTTCGTTTTAATTATTATGAGCTCATTTATTTTGATTTGCTTGCAAAAACGTTGTAATTCTCTCGCTAACACACTTACGGTCGATAACGATCGAGATATCACATAAATTGCTGATTTTTCAGGAACGAATTTGTAGTTGCCATTGTCACTAGTGTAATATTTTGATTTTTCTATCTGCTGTATAGTATTTTTATTACTAAATAATATCAATTCAATGCTGTCAGTCGGTCGTTTGAGGATTTCCACTACCTTAGGTTGATCAGGCCTTGGAGTAGAGGATACCTCAGTAGTCATGTCGTTGTTGTCACAGTCAGTGCGCAACCTTCGAGTCTGTGCCCTTGTCATGACTGATACTGCATGTTTGTTCAAATCCTTTAAACTGTTGGATGTAATAGGTATCCGGCTCAATGCATCTGCAGCTGCGTTGTGCCGTCCTGGGACATAGCTGATTTCAAAGTCGTATTCTTCAAGATATAATCTAAACTTTGTCAACCGGCTTGAAGGATCGGTCATATTAAATAAGTAAATTAATGGCTTATGGTCTGTTTTTATGTAAAACTTTTTCCCATATAAATAAGGTCTAAAATGTCGAACTGCCCAAACAATAGCAAGTAATTCTAACTCAATCACAGGGTACCGCGTCTCAGCTGGTTTCAAGTTACGGCTTGCGTACGCGACTACCTTGCCATTGCTATTAGACAGTACGGCGCCTAATCCTAGTTTTGATGCGTCAGTTTGTAACGTGAAAGTGTTATTGTCGCTAAAGTCTGGATAGTCAAGTATTGTCGGACTAATAAGAATCTGTTTTAACTTGTAAAATGCTCGCTCGCATTCATCACTCCATACGAATGCTACATCTTTTTTACATAACGCATTCAAATGATAGGCTATTTCAGCAAACTTTGGAATAAAACGTCTATAATAATTTGCGAATGCTACAAATCTCTTGACGTCGTCCGCAGTCTTTCTTATTGCGTAGATTGCAAAATTTTAATTGCTGGCTAAGGGTCGCCATGTATTATAATGATGTTGTCGGAATAAAAGAGAACTGTTTAGTTCCACGATTCGTATAATAATGTCAATAATTAGTGTGTGCAGTTACATATATAAGGTTAGGTGAGCTGCACACTACAGTACTTTTGTATACTTACTTCAATACTACTTATTTTTAATAGCTTTTTCTCACTACTGCACTGCGTTTTTAATTTGTAGTCGGAATGATAATAATAATTGAATTAAATGAAATAAGCGCAGTAATCTGCATTTGCTAGAAGAAAGCGCAGTAACTCCAAACTTACTGCTGTTATAGCTGTAATACTCGGTTTAGTCATGAAGACCCTGCTAAGCATTAATAGTTTTTATTGTTTTAAGATAGTTGTATTAAACTTATAGAAAATAGGGTTAGTTCTTACGAAACAATGCATATTCAGCTATACATGTAACTAAAAATATTTCTGCAAAACTTCAAAATCATACCTAAAACAACAAAACAAAAGTAAAAATTTTTAGGCGCCATTTACTCGAAACTACTAATAACCTCCTTACTGCACTTCTAATTAGCACGGCAGAACTGCTGACTGACTGCTGCTGGTGGTGGTGGTGGTGGTGGTCGGTAGGACCCCGACATGTTTTTAAAGTCAATTTAATTAACATAGATCTAGAAGGACCGACCGTCCGTCTGTTAGGTCCGATGTGACATGTGATGTAGACTATTTGACATTTCTTGAGAAGAAATGTTTCTAAGCCCAAGTGTCAAAAGTAGAGGAATCAGTGGAGAGTCAAATAAGTGGTCATAGGTGCGAACTTAGACAAAAACCGAGAAGAGAGAGACAGAGTGTAGTTTGAGAAACAGTGAAGGAAAACATCGTGAGGCAATCGGCAGGTCCTAGAATCAATTTGAAGACATCACATCTACTAACCGGCATTACACCCGCCTGGTGGAATGCAGCCCTCGCCCTCTCATAGAGAACAGAGATGAGACCTTCCAGCAGTTTCCCAGCCCAGCAGTGAGAACAGTCGTTTCTACACCGGGTAAGAAAGAAGACATTGCATTAAAGTGCCAAGTGTAAGTGCTTTTGTGCAATGTTGACTGACCGATTCTGGATTACCAAATTCCACCATCAGTGACGACATGTTATTATTTCCGGTCTCAAATAAGCTTACTTTCATTTAGTTAAGACCTGAGCCCAGGACAGAATGCCTATCTCTCCTTTGCCTCCTTTTCTTCTTCTATCTTTCTTTGCTTTCCTTTTCCTTTTTTTGTCTTCTTTTTTTTGGCAGTTTGTCCAGCATTAACACATAGAAGCAGCGGCAGTAGGATACTGCCGTGATTAAAATGTAAAGTATCCTATCCTGTGGGACAATTACCGAGATTATTATAGCGTAGGTGATCTACGACCGTCTGGTCGTAGATCACCTACGCTTCGCGCTTCTTCCTTCTTTATCGTGTGGTTAGTGCCTAACCTGGTGTCAGAGTATTTTTATTGCGCCCATGGGCCTCTGACTTAGCTTTACATACCGTCAAGAAATATCTCTCAGGCATGCTGGTTTCCTCACGATGTTTTCCTTCACCGAAGCAAGTGATTATTATACCAGCCTGCAAATAAATACACTCAAATGATTTCCCTCCTCTTTGAACTCGGAAAAAGAGTGAAGAGTTTTAATTATAATTCAGTATCCCCTAAGAACTTATTAAAAGTCTAATAAAAATCAAGTGGCTACTCCAGATTTACTACCAAGGTCCTAAATGCCTGTAATCAGCTCAAAAGTCGCTGGCCTAAGCGGGTGGCGACAAATTAGGGTTAATTTGAATATTTGATAGTCTCAAGATGCAAGGGGTTGATTATTACCCATTTGGTTGGAAACTACTTGAATAAAATTAGCATTGGATATGATTTTAGGGGTTTAGAATTTTGTATTAGAAACTGCTGAACAGTTTCATCTAACCAATACAGGTTTTTCAGTGGGAACCATATTTTTACGCCCAAAAAAAGCAGTGTTATCTTTTCAGGGTTCGTGTATCAGGTTTAAATGTATAGTATGACCACTTTAATTGTGCAGTTGAAGATGGCGTTGCTTGTCAAGAAAATTGGTACATTTATTTTAGTTCTTTGTATTCCCGCCTGCACAGATAAGTTGGTTGAACTGTATGTGACTTTCTTCATTGTTTCCATAGGACGAGTCTGGACCGTTATCAGTTCATGAATACATCACACACACACGTCACTTGTTCTTGACTGACATCTAGCGGTGATGTCTAGTGCTACAATACTCAATCAAACACTTTCACCCACGATTCTGGTATTCAGTACTTTCAAACGTGTCGTGGTGCTGAAAAGAGATGGCGCTACATTCTGTAAAGCTCCATCTCTCTTCCGCTCTGGAAGAATTATGTCTGACTCTTCCCTGAACGGCTTCAGGAGCTGCCAATCCAACCACATCTGACATCTGTCTCTGAGCATCTCTCGGGAGTATAGACGGTTCGTTGTTAAAGCAGGAGTCACACAGAGGCAAATCCCGCGCGGGACACGTCTGAAGCGAATCCCGCAAGTGGTTTTACATTTCGTGCGGGATCCACTTGTCTGTTTGAAACCTAATACAGAGAAGAAAATGCATAGGTTTATTTTGCAATATTTGTGCCATTACTTACATTTAATATACAAAACATAATACTGAAAATAAAAGCATGATTGCTTTTATTCCCACATTTCGCCAGTTATGTTTAAATTCCATAATATTGGCGAGCCCGATTGCCATCAACCGTGCACAAACTCCAGGCTGTTACTGAGATTCCTGGTGGCAGATTCAGGTATCACTTTAACGATCTGGGAGTCGAACCCAAGATCTCATGCTTAGCTACGCTGTCGCAAACTTTCGATCGCTTAATAATAAATAACGGACAAATTCGGTTGTAATAACGATGCTTGCGAGAAACGCAAGTCTCTACATCCAAGATGCGTCGGTATCTATGTCAAGACTGCGGCCCTGGTGTCCACTAGACTAACGCGGTAGTTTCTAGTAGCGAAGTATTACGACGAAATGTTTAGCTTTAGCGTTTGCTAAATCTTGTATACTAACTTTTAAGAGACCATGTAAGTATGGAAATCATGACTGTCGAGAATGTATGTTATTGTGTTTAAAGACATCACCCAGTGGGTCAGTGTGATGATTTCTTTGGAAAAAGTTTTGCCAAACAATTTAATTAATTTAATTGAATATAAGATATTTTATATGGGTTTGTAGAAGTTAATTAAAATTGTGATTTGTTATCATGCTCTGTTACCTGATCGAGTGGAAACTCTTATTATTTCGGTTTCCCTCAAAGCCTGATATTAACTTCCCTTTATGAATTATTTTTGATTTGTAGTTTATTCACTCATCCTATTTAGACTAAGGAATTTTATGAGGGCAAGTTGTTGTGCTATTTTCGCCTAAAATAATGATGTCAGGTACTGCGACCATTGGCCACGTATTTTGATGAAATAAAGGCAAAGTTTTAATTTAATGTTGTTGATGATGGGGTAGGGAAAGGTAAGTCAGAAATAAAATAGCATAATTCAAATAAAAGCTTAGCTTTATTACTCGTTATATTACGAAGAAACATCACTCACTGGTATCAACAAGTCTCCATGCTGACATTGCTAGTAGAGATACGACTTATGTTTCACCGTACTTCTTTCCATCCAATAATTTTGATAAATTTTGATCAACAGACTTTTGAAACCGCCAATGTGTTTGCCAATAAACGCAATTTGCGCGAGTGGCCGGTCACACGACCGACACACTCAATTTAGATACAATTTTTCTTTCTCAATATTCCACTTTATGTCTAGTACACCGAACAGTGGTTAGATCCTAAAACATTCACGGACAAAGACACACGCTCGTAAATTATAAGCATTATGACAATGTGATATTATATTAATGTATAAGTATTGTTGTAGTATTAAGAACCGTAATAATTAATGCGTAGTTAGTTTAGGTTAGTTTCCTGACATAAGGTATAACTTGTCTGAGGCCCACAGATTACAATAGTGACCCGCTATCAGCCATTCTAACACAAATACCGAAGAATCGTTTACAATTTTTTCCACATTTTTTTCACCTTAAAATTGCTTTTAAATTTATCTTTTTTACATCCAGAACCATATAAACATCTTTGAGTTATTTATATATTTTTTTACCTATATAACGGGCCGGCCGCGCCGCCGCCCTCAGCCGCGCCGCTCAACTTTTTATTTACAAATGGTAATGCTCCTAAACGTTTTATATCCGACGCTATTCTTAAAATTAAATACAAAAAACGCATGACATTCTAAATTTACCTAATGTCCCATTTTGTCACCGCTATAATTTATGAATTTTGACCTTTACACCAACTTTAGAAATATTCAATACAAAAATACTCTTTTTGAATAAAATTTTATACACGACTCATTATATCGTAGGCGCGTACCGAGGGCGGTTGTGCGGGCGCCTCAAAAGAAAAGCTTTGAGCCTCGTAACCTTAACATCATGAAATTTGTACTAAATATATCAAAACAAGCGGACGCGGGCACTTAACACTTAGCCGAAATGCGAGGATACCGAAATGACGCCTAAACACTAGTCAAAATCTCAATTTTATTAATGGCACACCACCTTTTGTCCAGTGCACGACCACAGAGGGCCGAAATGGGTCGTGATGTGAACAAAAGATATGCGTCACTATCAAAAATAATTTTGTATTTTTTTAAATTTTGTCACTAATTTTATCACTGGCGTCCGCGTCCGCTCGCTATAGTTTACAAATATATTATAAAAATGTCGCCACATTATGGACTGTGGCTCACCAAAGTAACTAAATCAACACATTACATACGAACACACAATACTGAACTGAACGTGTATCGCTGTTACCAATGAAGACCACAAGGATATTTAAAATATTGTTTGAAACCCACTACAGTATGTTAACCTCGAATATAAAATGATGAACGCTTAGTCCCGTCTGTGGGGCTCGTGCTACGTTCACTACTTCACATAGTTCACATAGTCATACAATTGGGCGTTCGAGCTTATCTCACTAAATTTTATTGATAAGCGTCGGCAGTATTTTGTTTCAAGACATCCTAATAGTATATCCGTGCTCAATTTTGTCATTTTTATGAGATAAAATATATATATTATTAAGAATGATACTTATTTCCATAACTACCTAAACTTCAGCAATTTCCCTTATTGATTTTTCACGTATAGAAAAGTTGATACAGCTATTTGGTACATCTAAATGTCCTAACCTCCAAAAATGAAACGCTACATACAATAGAGTCTATTACAATTTCGAAAATTTAGGAACCATAATACCCAAACGTGAAACCGAATACTTTCTACATATATTGTTTTTTTTTTAATTTAAGTATATTAATTTTGAAAATAATTACAATATTTATTTCATTTTACATTGATAATCCAAATATTTTCGACGACGGATTCCAAAATACTAAAAGTGTAAAGCAAATATTTTAGATTAGTACATTCTCGTGAAACATAAATAAACTATCATCTAGATAAAGCATATGGAAACAATCAGAAATGACGCCGAAACGGGCAATTTCAATAAATCTACATACATACATATTATTATAAATAGATACAAACATGAGATTTAAAGTCAACACCGAATTTTGTACTTTTTCTGCGGGATTAGCCCCCATGATCACTGTGGACTAAATATTTCGATGTTTCAAACTTGAGTCTTAATTTTTTTATTAAATTTAGAAAAATTGTCAACCGATAACTTACAAATAATTGAACATCGAATAAATTTAAAAAATCGGCTCGATCGCATGTTATATCCATTGTGGTCTTTTAATATTGCACAGTGAGTCACTCAAGTATAAAATCCGAACAAAAATTGTATTAAATTACAAAAATTATTAAGTACATATTCTGAGTTTTGACCTTGAAACTATATATTGTAGTACTAAAACATTTTAATACGGCTCCAAGTATCTGCAAATTACGGCATGTCGGTTGATAATTGTTGATGGGAAACCAATATATTTCTATTGTAATATGTGTGTGTAGCCTGCGTAACAGTTCTATTAGATATGAAGAAATCTATGAAGAGATCGGAATAACGAATTCATTACTTACTAGACAAGGAATTAATCGGTAAATGTCAGTTTAGAGCTAACAAGTCGGTTGGGATAATTAAACAATGCTACCATACCGCTAGTGGTCTTAACGAATCTAGTGCTTAGGAATACTAGTCATCAATTCCGTTACTCAATTCAGATACTGGTACTCTTCTCAGCTCTAAAACGCCAGTGCCTATGTTACGGAGAAACAAACAACTTGTAACAAAATACAATAGTAAACGTAACATGGAACGTTGCTCGATCTCGAATAAGCCCAGCGACGACTGAGTACTGACGTACTGGCGCGAATCGTGGAAACTGAATCCGGGCTATTGTCTGAGGGGGTAGTCGTGAGTGGGGACGCGTGGGCCGGCGTGGCCCACGACGTTGGGAACAATTTGGAAATAAAAACCGGTTTTCCAAAAGGGAGAGGCTGCGTGTTAATGAATGTGTCGATGTCTCAAAAACTTCAGTATCTCTAACTGTCCTAACCTGAGCTACTAAGCACACCAGTCGACGCCTGGTCCATCCTAAACTGAGGTACTCTTATATTATCGTAATAGTTCAAAATGGTTACAAATGAAACGATAACAAACGTGTAATATCAAATGAAGTATGCTTACTTGCTTAACTAGGGCCGGCCGCCCTCACGCGCGGTTCCGTACATATAAATTAGGATGGTTTAAACATTTTGTACATTCTGCAAAACAATAGATATTTCCAGTTTGTCTATTGTCTTCTTAATTAAATACCATTAACGCTAAGATAGTTATTCGATATTATCTCATCTGTATTAAAACTATCGTTATATGTACAAATGGCTTTACATTTCTGTACAACTATCATAGTATCGTGTTATAATCTATTTGAGAAGCGAAATAATTATTATATTCTGTTTGTTCTGTAAACCGAGGATGTGAACTGAGAGTGTTCCCGCGTGGCGGGCTGGCGGCCGGCAACTACATGATATAACAAATACATCGAGATTGCGATGCTGCTAGGGCTTGCTCCCTGACTGGCCATGCTCCATTCATCCGTCTGTGCTTCTCGAGTCATGTCATATCGCCTACCATCAGTCAGGGAACAAGAGTCCAGCGTCCCGCGCTACATATATCTACGAATCAAACTAATTATTCTTCTATAGTATAATAGTAAGTGTGTATGTATACTGATCGTTCGATACGGGCGAACTGGGGATGCGCGGGCGGCGGGTCGCGGGCGCTTCGTGGCGGCCCCGGTTGGGCAGTTAGGTCTATTGAGGGCCCTTTTTTGTATTTAATTTCTTATTTTTTCGTAAAAAATCAATATTTTCTTTGAAGGCACTTTTGTTCGGACGAGGTGGCCCAGTGCGAGAGGGTTTACTGTTGGTTGCCAAATAATGTAGCTGTAATTTTGAGAATTTGGATGATTTTTTGGGATTTAGATCTATTGTATTGTGTTGCCTTCAACTATTGCTACTGTTTGGATGTGGGTCAAATGTCTATGTGCTTGATAGCCGCCGCGAAGCGCTCGCCTGCCGAGTACGGCCGTCACTGTGGGGTAAATTAACTAAGTCGTAGTCAAAAATAACGGTTATTGTTAAAATGAAGAGTGTTACAGTAGTTTGCCTTATCATTATCGGGTATATGGTGTGTATTGTGTATATGGATAATATTAGATAAAGTAATGCCTTGATTAACGTGTAAGGAGTGACGGCGCGTACCCGCGTGTTGTAAGTGAAGCCCGCGCATGTTTTCAGAAAGTAGTATTATCTAACAAATAAACTTAACCCTAATCCGGAGCGAACTCCGGACGAACTGAACACGAGATCCGAACATTGCCGAAATATTGTAAATACAAATCAGGATGTTTACATTAATCGTTACTTAAGATGTGTAATCTTTTCGAATTTTGTGTCTTCATTATAGTTATTCTATTGATAAATCCTCTGCATGAACATAAAACCGGCTATCAGTATAAAAATAATTTTTAAATTCTTTGTTTGTGGATCGAAAAATAACCCTGCTCTATTGTACTAATGACTATGGTTAACTTTAATTAATTACTCCTAAAATAAGTATGACGAGGTAAAGGTTGACAATTTCCGGCCGCTCGTGGCGAGCCTTCAAAGTAAATACTACCAGGGATAAATAAACTTAGCATGCTCCAAAGGACAAGGAAACAAAGGAAAACCAAAAATAAAAAACAACAAAAAATTTAAAACTTAAGCAATTAATATATTAATCGTTTTTTTCCTTAAAGAATAAATCAATAAATGATTTTAAGATATACACAACTATAAAAACCATTTTAAGATAATACTTAATAATAATATAATAATAATTATATATAGCGAAATATATTATGTGCAGAAATAAAATTCTAGGTGACTTAAATTTTCTCTTACTCGTATAACCTAATGAATTTCCTAGTAGAGCGCAGTTTGTGGCGCGGGGTGTCCGCGCCACTCGACGTCCAACGTACAAATCCAAAAATTTGTTTTTAATAATTTAATTTTAACTTTTTTTATCAATAATTTTGAATCTGAAGGCCTAAATGCGAGTGTCGTAAAATTTTGGTGTGCGAAACAATCGTCCAATGATTTGTTTTTTTAAATATAATTTAGTTTGCCGAAACAATGTGCGTCGCGTCGATTCGCTCACTCCAACTGCTCGAGAAAGTTCGGCGACTTGAAGTACTCGGGCACTGGGTCGTCCAGCCGTGAGATCACCTTGTAGATGGACTTCTTCCAGCTCTGCTCCGCGTCCTTGCCGCCTTGGATGGCGCGGAAGAACTCTCGTAGTGTCTGTTCAACCACATATCTGAAGTTTGGTGGCACCTGGAAGCGTACGAAATGCATACTTAGAAACCACTTCAGGGTTACTCCAGCATCTGATTTTGGGACTGTTTTAAGACTGCAATATGTATGTTGATATCTAAAAACTATTTGGATTTTTCGGGTTATCAAAATAATTATAAAGTTTTATCACCTGCTGCATGCTCACCTCAATGTGGTTGTTTCGGTTATAGTGCAGGTTGAGCACCCTGTAAAGTTCGGAGTCACCGGCTACATGCAGGTCCTCCGCTGTCTTCAGACCTTCGCTGATGGCCTGTCGTGCATACTTCTCCATCTGGATGTAGTAGAATTCTCTGTAAAGAAGAAAGAACATAGATTAGATAAAGGTAAAAATAGGAGAAAGAACGCACACATCAGTCTTCAAATAAAATGTTGATGAAGCTTGGCTAACGAGTTATATGTACATCAAACTTTATACGTATCTACACCGTGACACTTCACGGCACAATGAAAATAAAAAGCCCTCGAATACCGTCGAGAGCGGGAAAGGATTTGATTAGCCATTTTCGCTCTCTCGGCGTCGCATCGCTCCGCTATCTTCGCTCCGGTTCGCTTACGAGAGCGAGTTGAGCGAATCGAGAGTCTCGCGAGGCTAATTACTTACGAGTTCGCATTCAGACAAGCTAATTCGGTTTTTCACGTTCCTGCAAGTGACGAGCTAGTTGCTGGGGGTAATTTTATGAGCTTTTTTAGGGTTGCGTTTGGGAAAAAGTTGGGTTTAATTACGGAAACGGCATAATAAACTCTTTGGTATTAATCTTGCAGATTTCCACTTTGGCCAGATTTATTTTTAAAAACCAAAGATACACATTACAGGTATACATTGAAATATATTCTTGCCAATCAATGAATTATACGTCCTTTTGCAAAAAAAAAATCTCTAGCCTTACAAATATGCGTCAAGCAAAATTAGCGAATTACGCGACACTCATGTGTCAATGAGCACGGATCATCTCTAAACCTCTTGTGACACTCCTCTCTCTCGCACACCGAGGGCTTCTATTATTTTTTAATTGGCACTCCACGAGATATCGCAGCCTTACTAATTGAATAAGTAAATGAAGTGTCTAAATAATTAGATGTCTTTTTGGCTGGCGCGGGAGCCGGTGTAACCACTGTGCAATTTTGAGTAGGCTCAATGAAATACTTTTGCCTGTAATTAGTCATTGATATTTCTTTGATTAAGTTTTCCGTTTTGCGTAATTAAGTTTCGTGAAACGTCGGTGGATTATTTTCTTTGAAATGGAACGATAGTTCGTATTAATACTAATTTACCTTTGCTACGTGAGTGAATTCACGATATATGGGATAAACCTCTCGTGTTATCGAACCTTCGCGTAAAATTATCCTCATAATTAAAAGTAATCCATTATTTTCAGGTACTCGTATTCTTAAGGAAAGCTTTACTGTATGACTAATAAGCTTTAGTTACTAACAAACTTATTACTCATATCTGTAACTCATTAGTTACATGAGTAACTTCGATATTAAAAATATTGATAAGTCGGAATGGGAGACACATTTGGATATCTTCGTTGGCGACCATTACGAACATGTGGTGTGTCATCACATGTTTTATAAGTGGGTGGTATATTATTGATAGTAATTAATATCTTTTAATAGAGCAACAGGCGTTAGTTGGACTTTGACTCGCGGTAAGAGAAAGTGTTGGTGAATCAAATTACGTCATATTACTTAATTTGTAAAAATGTGTCAGGACTTCCCGAAGTGAAACAGGAAATATAAATCAGAAATTGGATTTTGAAAAGTCAGTTGGGTTTGAATCACGTTCGTATTAAAATACCTATAGGTATTTCAGTATTTCCACCTATAATATTATGAGGAGAAAGAATACCAAGGTACCGTTAAACGTGATTTGCGTGAAAACTATCAGCGACTCTAAATACACAAAAAAACTATCAAAATTGTAAAGTTCTTAATTCCAAGTCTGCCCGTTGTAGGTCACAGATAATATCGACGTATTCGATAGCGATCGACGTAAATGTGACGTATTAGTAAGCGGTGAACGTACTGACGCTTAGGTTATGCTAATTGCATGCGGGTTAGCGATTGCAAAAAGAAAAAGTTTTGCCTTTACGTAAACAAGATAGGTAGTCATAAACCTAGTTTTAAGAATAACAGTAAAATAATTGAAAATGTGGATTGTTTTTTCCAGACGCAGACTGCAGTTTGCCCAGTGTGTTTTGTGGAACTGTCATTACTTGTACAAGAATTTCGGAAAGAAAACTTAGAATTGCAATAAAATGGTATTTCTTGTAACTTTTTAATTCATTGTTAGTTAATACAACATTATTTGAAATTGTGAAATTATTTTCGTAAATTATGAATATTGTTTCCAATCACTTTCTCAGCCTAATAAAAGAAGTCGTAAGCAGACCTTGGTAACAAAACTAGTATTTTAAATAAAACCGTTAACTGTGGGAATCAGCTGTTGCATTGTTCACACAAAACTACCCTTGTAAGAATATTTTGGCGAAGAAAGTTGCGAAGAAATATCAAGTCTAAAACTTATACGTTAAAGTACAATATTCCTTGAACAGTCAGCCATTACAATAGTCAAGACTTTTAACGGGTAATGTGATTTTGTAACTGATTTTGAACTTAAACTCAGAAGAAACAAAGTTCATGTTACTTTAGTAGTGTCTGCTATTGTTATGTTTTCTTAAGGATTTGCATCTTGGCTACCTGGACCCCAACGTCTTGGTTTATTGTTTGTGAGATTTTTTGCAAAAGTTCCTTTTCATCAATTGAACCGGAATCGAAAGTTGGAAGATGTCTTCGAACTAAAAATTTAGTTTCCAATCGAAGATCTATTGCGATCCTATTTTAAGGCAGAATTTGAGAAAGAAACAAATGAATTCGGATGTCACTACGAAAATTTATTGGAAAATTGGAATAAGAAAGTTAACTAAACGATGTTCTGTTGATTTTAATAATAAAACTACGTATACATAAGTTACCGATTGCCCTGTTTTATTTAAACTTGTCAAAAAAAAAAAATACATTTCTTTCATCAAGGTGGAAACAAAACAGTTTCCATACTTTATTACCAACTCTTAAATAAAACCACGACATTAAACTCTGTATTTTACGTTGCTTTGACACATTAAAACCACCATTAGGGTGGTTAAACATTGTCAGTGATATTGGGCTCCTTCTCCTTGGGCACAGAGCGGCGGGACCCCTCAAGAAAGCGATTTGATTCCCGTGTGAAACTTCATAGGACCATAGATTATAAAATATGTCAGAGAAGTGACAGAAAAGAACAGTTATTACTACCGTTAAATGCCTACATCACAATTAGGTAGACTAACTTTAAACCTACCTTTAGTTAAAGCGTTTGGTTTAGGTTAGATTACTGTGGAAGTCAGATAGGCACTAACTCCATGTGAAATACTGGTATTCAGCTGCATATGGTTAGACTGGCTGGAAGCCGAACCCAACAAAGGGAAAAGGCTAGGCCGATGATGATGATACTAGTAAGGCAGGGTAGGGGGTGTATTACATATTAATAAATTTCCTGATTATTGTATTATTAATGATTTTGACATCACTAATGGTGATTTTGTCATTATTGTAAATGATTTTGACATTATTATTATTAATTGTTTTGACATTATTAGTAATTATTATCAACATTTTCCAAACATAATTATGTACATACACACAAACAAACAACAAATTGGATTTTATGATCTGTTAATAAATGATTTGACTGAATAAGCCACCATTTTCTTACAAAGGTATTTCATTACATATTTCAATTTTAGGTTAAAGATCTTTTTTCCTCGTATACAACAAAGTTAGGAAGTTATTCATTTTCTTCATCGCGTGAACACGTTATTTTCCTTAATTTATCAGTCGAAACTTTAATATTGGTAAATCCAAAGTAACCGTTGCATACCTCCTTACAACCAGTACGCAAGTAGGTACGCGAACCATGACACATAAGTTACTATTTATAACTCTGAAGGTATTATTATTTTCAGAAATTTCTCACGGTAGGTACTCAATACTTTTTTAAGCAGTTGTCCCGTCTTAACCTTGTATACTCTATGTCCGAGGAGCTAAGACGTTGCTCAGGGGTCACACATTGTTTTTTTTTCTGGTTTCTTTTCATCCCTTCGTATTGTTCGCTAGTACGAACATGTGGATATTTTGTGTCGACTCTAACTCGACTTTTAACTTCGATAAAGTATTTGCGATCGTGGAAATTTCCGTTCGCTTGTATTATTTTCTATATCAGGTTATAATAATGTACCTACATACTTAATATTGCCACATAGCTTTACTTGTAATATATAAAAGAAAGAATCTTAAAAAAAAAGACAGCTAAACAAAACAAATGAAAATGAGAACGTTCGAAAATGGAATAGACATTACTTTTTTTTTTATCAACGTCAAGTTTTCAGTTAAAATTCCAGCGCATAATTAAAGAAAATTAGAGTCACAAACTGTAGTTGATTAGTAACCGCGGTATGTAGGGCAGAGAGTCGATCGACGATCTTTATTTTCATAGCTTACGGTGCTTGCAGATGCGGGCGCTCGCGCATACCGCTAGCCGATAACACGGGGTAAGAACCTCTACACTTTGAGGGTTTTTATTAAAAACCTCAGGTTACTCTTTGAAACCTCTACTATCTATAACTACCGAGACAAATTGCCTTTTCTTCTGTAACTATTGCAGAAATGCTAGAATTTCAAGGTCCCAAGATGTTGTTACTACGCAAAGGTAAATACACCTAACATAATAAACCCAAGTTATTTATAAAACCTAACGCCAAAGTCGCAATAAAATGACGCATAATTTTATTTCTACATTTTCAGTAATACAACATTAAACTAAAGATCTGGGACAAGCTTCCTTTGTCATACTATTATATACTTGCAAGAACTTGTGCGATAATAATATTATTAATAAATGCGCGCTTAATTATTTCATTCGCTGTGTTTTTCCTTAATATGATACCACGCAAGATTATTAAGTATTTTAATTAGAAACGTGGCTCCTTTTGTATGGTCTTGTATACCTAGGTATTGGGGAAATACTGGAGCGGCCATTGTTTTAAATATTATGTATCTCGACAATGGTTCAGAAATAATGAAAGAATAGGTTTATAATACCTAGGTTTTTTCTAAAATTAAAATGAATATTAATCTTCTGTTTTGTAGAAAAATGTGTTCCCGGTACTATCAGCTGCGTATAGGGCTTTTTTTCTTTAATTCATATTAGGGTACGACGATTACAATATTGTGTTAAAAGTCAATCAATTAAAGATAAAGCTATCAATTCCACTTAGGTATATTTATATCTATCTCTACAAAACACCGTAAGCCGGCTGGTGTAAAACAAACTTCAACAGCTGCCAAAAAGCTCATAAAATTCGCCGTACGCACGAAATTGGCGAAAAAAAATAGTTTCTAGACGTTTTTCAAGCCGGACTTCACCAAACACACTCATTTCGATCGCTCCCAAATACAATAGTTATTAAACGTGATACTCATACCTAAAGGCCAGGTATTACTGCATACATAGATGGACATGTTCGTGTATGGGTGTGTAACTGTGTATGTGTGTGTGAGTGGACGGCGTCCAGGTTTCGAGGAGCACGCCAGAATGAGCCGACAGACTGCATTTTACAGAGCACTGCGATTAAACAGAGAAGGCATGTTTTTCTTTTTTTTTACGTTAATGTGGTATTGAATTACGTGTTTTTTCTTTTTGTTTTTGCTTATCGATTTGTGTGGTGGAATGACGTCCGCTTTCAATAGGTAAGTAACATAAATATAGAGGTAAAACTTACAATTGTAGTAGTAAACCGCTTTTATTTCATTTAGGGCCTGTTGCACCACCGACGATTAAGTTCCCGTTAACCTACTTGGCAGATAATTTAATATAAATCCTGTTCCATTTTTTAATTTATTCAGTAAGTAGTGGCTATTCGGACATCGTGATATAGGCACTCAGAGTTGTAACAAATAGAAACTCACAACTGAAGGTACCAAATTGGGATAATTTCCTGTACAGTCAAGTTTTAAACAGTTTACTGCATTTGCATAAGACTGCAAAGAACAAAAGCTAAAAAATCGATCTCCTCGCTACACCATCTTAAATCACTGTCCACCTTTCATAAAAGCGAACGCATCTGCATTTTGCGTGCTCTATGCAAAAAAGTTGGCCGGCGTAGCGCACACATACTCACTACGCACACATAGACAAGTAAAAGCGAGTAAACTAATACCAGGCCGGATTAATGCTTCAGTTTGTGAAAAAGTTTTTTTCAGAATGCGCCGTCCGACACAGGGCCGTAATCAGACGGCGGGAAATGTGCAAATTATGATATAATGAGAACGGTGGGGGCGCTTGAAAATAAATTATTTTTGTTATTTTTTTTCCGTTGTGGCTGTTTAGAGTTGTGTGTTGTCTTTGGTGTTATGTCTTGTATGATGGGTAGTTTTTGAGTTTGTGTTGTATACGGGGTGGAAGAGACACCGACGCGAAAACGGTTACCACGTATTCAGTACATCATTTTGAGTTCCCCCCCCACATAGAAATTTTCATCTAATATTTGCATCTGATATTTTTTGTGTGGGGGGACTCAGAATGATGTACTTAATACGTGGTAACTGTTTTCGCGTCGGTATCCCTTACACCCCGTATAAAGTTAGCTGCCCAAGAAAGTTTGTAAGGGTGTTAATTGGATTAATGGAATAGGAATTACGACGATGGTATATATCAAAAATTCAAAAACACATGAGGAATTCACAAATGTTAGGTAATTACATTTTTAGTTTTCCTTAATTTGGCAATTTCCTGTATCATTTTCAGTAAATTAGGTATGAGTTGGATACAAATTATCGTCATTGAAGTCCGAATAAAATTTAAGTAATTTAAGTCGCTTCTTTTGTTGCTATTTTCAACACTTTCATCGCTATTATTACGACTTTTACTTTGTGAAAATATTTTCAAGTCATGCTTCATGCGGGTAGCAGATATCTACAGTAACGGCTTGCGCATGAGTAACTTTCTCGCAAAACTAACGTTATTAAGCAACACTTGGGGAAAACCAGTAACGTTGTCGACAAATAAGTAGATAAGAAGTTATAAATACCATCGATTAGCGACAAAGCAAGGAAAAATATCAGTTAACGTTATTTTGATCAGAATTTACATGAGTATTGGTTTAATAAGCGGTAAACTGACCGCTAAACGGTTATTATTATCTTGTTATTGTCGCGATTACCTAATAATCCAAAAATAATATGGGTAATAAGGATATTTTAAACTTTTCAATTCCCATAAATGGTCCTTTTGTGTGTTCAAAATTTAAGGATAGGTAAAACTATGTTTTCTAGTACTTCAAGAATATCTATCATTTCAGTGTTTTAAATTACCAACCCATAAAACTTCCGCATCATAATAACAGCTGAATCCGCCTCCTTACATAATACAGTCCTAGGTCCGTCCCTGTCAATCGTCTCCCTCCTCGCTGACCCGTCTGTCTTGTACCCTAGGCTTCAAAAGTTCAGCTCATTTGAGTGGCTGCCGAGATTTTATTACCCCAACTACTACTCGCTTCGGTATTAAATTTTTTTTTTCGAAAAAAAAAGGGTTAAACGTACGCGTAGCCTTTTAAGGGCCACATAAAGCTGACCATTCACGGTTACTTGATCGTTGAATTAGTTCGTTAATTACTGTCGGGAGACAGTTTCAAAACAGTTTTTTCAAGTGTCTCTTGATTATGATATTTCTGTTTGTGAATGTCCCGCTTTATGACGGAAGTCTGTAGTTGCGGTTGAGTATGGACATGCTTTTTTGTGTCCTAAATGCATTCTTTTTATATTTTAATGAAGTTGATTATTTTGGTTTAACCTTTTAAGTACGGCCTTAACAGGAATTAATTACAGTAACTACATAAAAGGTCGCTTTTGGTAATTAGCAGCGGGTTTTACAACCACGAACAAAAACTTACAAAAAAGTACATAAAACCTTTTTACAATGTCTAAAAATGGATTCATAAAAGTCACAATCACTAAAACCGATGTAACCATCGATCTCAATCAGATGACTTCAACGTCATGCGGAACTCTGAATAAAAAAAGAAAATTTCATAAGTTACGCATCACCCTGTATTAATATACAAGGTGTGTCTAACGATAATTACTTTAATGCGACTAGATATAAGCTTGCCTGCTGTCTCTACTTAAGTTTATTTCCCGAGGGATGTGATCATTGCCACTCGTCAAGATTTTACTATTTACTTGTTATTTAATATCTTTCAATAGATGTCTTTGTTTTTTAGATATTTGTAGTAAAGAATTGGTATTTGACGCGTGATTGTTGAAGATTTCTGGAGATTAAAGAAATTTAAATGAAGAGCCACTTAGATATTGCGGAATTTCAATTAAGTACACGTTTTTTTTTTAAAATTTGGATTTCATTTTGAAACATTATCTTTAGTTTTAGGTGATCAAGGTGACACACAAAGGTACAAAATTAAAAAAAAATATGTAGAGGACGGGCACTCTATTGTTTAACTCTGAAATGTAACAACGTAAATTTTATAGGATAAGAAGTAATCACACTACTGGACACCTAAAATTAAAGTAATAGGCAGGTAAGCAAGCACGATACACGAAACTACAATAATAAAAAAAAAACTATAACATTTTTATAACATTCTCATAAACATACCTAAGGGTAGTTATACATATTAATTCATTATGTCTTAGGGCGGGTCGGCGACAAGTCGTGTTTCCCTAATTTCCCATGTGGATACAGCCTACCACACCTTTTTGCCTTTACCGTGTATGGTTCCTTACGAGTGTTAAGTTTTTTGTTAGTAAAACTTACATTAAGAAATGAGAAATCATAATTGTAATTGCTACTAAATGAAAAAGGACCAAAAAAGACGGGAAAATGTATACAGGATGTTTCATATTGTGATCTACTTCTTATAAACAATGTTATTTATAAAAAAAAATATTAAAAAAAAAAATTTTTTCAACTTGAATACTTATTATTCAGTCTATTAATACGATATGGCGGTTGAAATATGTACTTTGAATTTATTTCTATTATCCTTGAGACACAGTGCAATGATATTATTTGCTCAAGGATTTATTATTGTTCTTAATTAATTAACAACGTGATATTCTTGTTTACATACGTGAAGTCAGTGCTGTATAAATAATAATTGAGTAAATTGTTTACTAATCAATAGCTTTGTATGGTGTTTAAATAAGTACTAGAACTACTAGAAGAAGCCTGTGGATTTATTATTTTTCCAGTAGTAAATGTAGGCAACAACTGTTTTAAGAAGACCAAGAAGTCATGAGAATTTGTGATGTAGTTTAGTAGTATGATCGTACCAAACACACGGATCCCAAAAAAGGACAATGAATCATAAAATTGATTAACATGAGGCAAATTTTAATGATTTTCTTGTCGAATTTAGCAATGGCATTTCCTGGTGACCCATTTTAATTAACTAGTTATAAATGCTTAATTAATGATGTAAACAATCGATCATTAATATTGGAAGCTACACGATCAGTTTGTGAAACTCAACTTGATATTGTTATTGTTAAAATATAAGTAGGTACCTATTAGTAGGTAATATCCTTCCTATTTACTGTTAAAAATAATTGACGCACGATCTGTCCAAAAATAGGGATATTTAAAGTTTTAACTTTTTAATTTTCCAAATTTCGTGAATTATTAATTGCAGATGCGTATGTACTTATGTGGTAGATTCATTTTAGTCTCGAAAGAATTAAAAGATATTTCATATTGAGTTGAAGTTTAGTTTTCAGAAGCAAAGGAAAAAAAATATTAGCAATGAATCATGCCAATTATCATGTTTAAAATAGCTGCTTTAAGAAATTATACCTTCATACAGAACAATTTTAGAGACTGCAATTTATAAACCAAAAAATGAAGACCTCTCGATAGTAAACAAAACAATCGAATGGCGTCTGAAAAACCAAGTGCTAAGGATCTTTAGTAACTGGTTGATAGATAGAGTTCCACGTAAATTGTGTAGAGTGGAAAATCCATATTACGTCCTTATCGATATGTTGTTTAGTAAACATTAACTTCGGAAACATTAACAACCATAATTATTATTTTGTGTGAGATTTTTGAAATATGTACCTAAACAAAAAAAAACACCATGTAGGATTGAAATGTCAAAATTAAACTTATCATTTTACATTTCGATTCTTAGTTGCAATCTTTGAAATTTGTATTTAGAACGAATTCTTCGCGGTAAAATACCGATGCAGAATTTGCATTCGATTACAAAACATTCGTTTAAACAATCGTTCTTCACAGCCATAGCCAAGTGCTGCGCCAGATAAGAACAGTGGTCAACATCCGTTGCCACCGATAGTGGCCATTACAGTAAGGATAGAATAAGGACAAAACAATATTACAGATATTTCAATTCTAAGAAATATTCATTTCGAAGTAACAAGCTGATTTTACTTAATAATTTTTTTATTAAAGTTGAAATTTTTAATTTTATGATAACGTAGTAATTGGAACTCGATTAAAGTCAACGCTTGTATTAAATTATATTCTTTATCTTGTTAAAATATTCAACTGTTTTCATGAAAAAATGCCAGTAATTTAACTACAGCCTACTAAATGTCATTAACACACTTTAAAACCATAAACAATATGTTAAACTTCGTGTCATACTGATATCATGTCCTCGTAAAAAAAAGTCGCGTGACGTTCCCGCCCAAAATGAACTGTCACTGTCAGGCTAAGGTGTTGTAAGGTGGAGGCTAATGAAAAGAACGCACCCGCTCCTTCGAGACCGACCACAAGGTGTGCCCTCGCATGACAAAATACGAGCTCAAAATATACTTGGATAACGTGAAAAATTCATGTGAAAATTCCTGGGTTTATTAATTACTTGACTGAACTTATATTTCCTTAAGTTTTGCGGTGTAAAATGTACAGACGCAGCAGGTCAACCTACCAGAAACTGTCAGATTTTCCCAACCAACCTTGACCGAATACTTTAGAAATAAAGTTGAAAATCTATTAAAGAAATTTGACAGATTGTAGTAGCTTGATGTGCTGGCGTCTGTACGTCTACGGTTTACGTGACGAATTGAAAATATTTCAGTAAGCATACCAGCTATTTTAGTTTCTAATTTACCTTTTATAAATCTAGTTTTAGTTATATTAAACGTTTGTTATGAATCAGCCAATCACGATATCTAAGCGACGAACGTAACAGTAAGTTCCCAACACCCTTTGTCCATGCGACTCATAGGCTCGGCGAAGGGTGGAGTAATTAAAAAACTTAATGCCGCATCGAAGACAAGATAAGGTCGGTCGTCGGAAGAAACCGCCACTTTTCTAATTACTCACTCATTAGCTGATGGATGCTACATCGCGTGTGTTACATCGGCCGTTTGCTTGTGTTTGCGGTTGCCGTGCGGCGTGGCTTGTGAGCCAGTTGCAAGGCCGATTTTTCTATAGACGCAACGTGAATTACCTTGATTGATCCTATTGAGACGCAGAGAAGAAAAACGAACAGGCATTTAACTTTTTCAGAATTTCGAATACAGAAAAAAAAACAAATGAATCCTATTCGATATTCGAAAATTAGATAAAGTAGGACACGGAAAGTAATTCGGATGTAACATAAACCCCCTTCTACACGACTCACTCCTTGATTGCTGCGATAAGTAAGACCGCGCCTTCGCGTGTTTTAATTATATTATTAACGACGATGGCCGGCGAAAGGCTAATATTTTATAATGGCTAGCGTATCGCAATGATATGTAAATATAATGCCGCGCCCTCTTCACCTATTACGTACGTGGTTGCGTGCGTGTGAACTTTAATTCGGAAGTAAAGACACGTTAGCGAGAATTTAGTACTGAGGCGTGACGTTCTTTTTGGCCCACGTATGGTGCTTTAGACGAATTCTTATGCTAAATAAACTCGCCCGCTAATGGGATTGGCGTTGAGTGGCCGGCGCTCCTAGCGACATTTTCCGCAGAAGAGAAAACTTCTGACGTGTAATTAGCAGGGTTTTGAAGGAAAACTACTCATAAGCTTCCTCGAAAGGGTCGTATTAATTACTGGAGGTGCTCGTATGAGCGTGGCGCGATATAAATGGCCGGCCACTTGGCGCCCTAGCCTCGCCGGGCCTTATTAAAAATGTTAACACGTAAATTAGACTCCACACGGTGCAGTGTATTAGCCAACCAATTAAATTTTACAGTTTCTGTATACAATGCGGCGCGAGGAGACTGCAAGGTGGGGATGAATTAGTGACACTAACTAGACTCGTCCATACGCGCCCTTACGAGTATGTGCTGACTTCACCTGCCTAGTTATGCAATAGAGTTTACTTTAATTCTTTTTCCTTTACACTTTGATAACGTTTCAAGTACCTATGTCAAAGCGTATTTACGTTAAATAGCGAACCGATAAATTGTACACTTAAGTTTTTTAATTACAACATTAAAATATTGAACTAAATATGTACAGCCTCTGGCTGTTAACACGGTAAGTTAAAAAGGCATGTGGAAATTGCGACGTAAGGCTGGCAACATTTCCGTATCCGTGTGTAAGAGTCCTTTCAGATGAGAGATTTAAATCTCAGTTTAAAATATTCGCTGCCGATAATCGTTGTAAAATGTTTCGGTTGTTGGTTCTGTTTATTTTTCTGTTCTGAATTTAAAACTTCAGCTCTTCACTTGAAAAGTACAAAGTACCTACTTCGTAGTATTTATTCAAAAATATATTTCAATAGCTTATTACTTCAAAAGAAAATATAATAATTTCGTATTGATATTTAATTTAATACGTTACTTCAAGAGAAAATATAATAATTTCGTATTGGTATTTAATTTAATACGTGAATGTTGACTGTAGGGTGAGCACACACTTGATGTATGTACATTTCGCAGCCGCGACCGCACACGGCCGTGTGTAAGCGCTTAAAAGGTTTTTACCTCGGTTGGTCTAAGTGCACACCCTCATGCGACTAGTTGGATGTGTAAAAAGATTAATTGGAGTGTTGCCCGTGTTTCTAACAATTTACGACGCCTTCTCGGGGCGGGCCGGCCGCAGACCACTTCTGCGCAACTTAATTAAGCGAAATAACTTAAACGAGTCACCGTTGCTAATTAGTGCTATCGTCGCGCCGGCTAATTCTACGAGTGACTCTTTGTTTGCAAGCCCGCGCATTTCTTTGAGTTCTCGCGCCAAAAGAATTTGTCTTTGCATCGACTTTGAGCAAAGGATGTTTGTTTTGCCCCCGGGAGAGTTTCTGTGAAGACTTTTGTGTTTGTTTGAACTTTTGCGGCGTTGGTTTTTAAATGAGCTGAAGACGTAAACATCGCCAGTGGACTCGTTTAGAAAAGATGCATTGTAATTGTTTTGAAAATTATTTTCTGGTTTTCTTTTTTGGTTAGACTTAAAACATTAAATATTTTATAATGAATTATTCTTTTATTTTACGTGGCTCATTGTTTTACGACACTAATGAAAATTCATTTACAATCTAAAGGGTTTCGATTTTCGGGCTACAGATTTCAGGATAACAAGATGCATGTGTTTAACGCCTGTAATTTCAAGCGTAGAATAACTCGCTCACAGACTTAGCCACTCCAGCCCAACAAGCTTGTTTACAGGCTAAACATTAAAGAAAACAAATATAAAGGCGGCTCACACGAGCCGAGCGTCTAAAAGACACAAGGAGAGCTCTCGGCGGGTAGAGCCCTCGAGGTGTCCTACACGTCAACAAGTGGCCGGTCGTGTGTGCGGGGGCTTACGTCTTCAAATGTCGAACGCTAAGAGAAATTGACAGCAGTTTATTATTTGACATTAGATTTCGAAGAAGGCGGCCATTGGAACGCGTTTCAAATTAAAAGGAAAGAGACTCTTTGGATCGTCTATGGCATTTTGGTAGATATAGTTTGAAATGTTTAAAAAACTTTTAAAATAACAAATCTTTTCGACTTGATTAGCTTATTATAATGTTATCATAAAGTTTATCGCTGACTTTTAGCCCCGTTTTGTTAAATCCTATTATAACAAAACAAATCGCTTAGTGTAACACTGATTAGGTCTAATTAAAAAAAAAGTAGGTAGGTACCTATTCTAATCAGTGTGAAGTCAAAGTTAACGATAGCCTTAGATAAGTATAATGATGTGAATTCGATAATAACAATAACAATGCATTAATTATCGATAAATGAAAGTTATCGGAAAATAATTAGAACAATGGAGGAAGAAAGTTTTGAATTTGATAATTTTTTTCACACGTGCCCATTATTATCGAAAAAAAATATTTTGTAGATAAAGAGTAACAGAATATGTTATGGTTCTAATTAAAATTAAATACAAGTATGAGTCAGCAATAATCACAAACAATAAGCGGTTAGATTTAAGTTATTAATAAAACCTATTCCTAAACTATTTCGTTTACCGAAGTTGACGTAATAGAATTTATCATTATAATATACTATTTAGGTAATTTATCTAATTAAATTACCTGTATTACGGCACCTACGTTATTTATTTGTATTATTAGGTGATCATTTTTTTACGATTTTATCCTTTCGTGGATATCAAAGAAACATTTTTCTTAACTTTTTTTTTTAACCCTAAAAAAACCGAGTCTTTTAATGAAACAGGCAGCCTTCAAAAAACGTTCGTTATTCAAACCTTCATTGACCACAGAGTAGTTTAAACTTAGCCTAATCGATGTTGAAAAACGTCATTCGTCAGACACCTTTGTAATTGCCTTTCGTGCGATTATAGAACTACCCTCACCCCTTTAGCCCTTTCAGAGATGTTTATCGCGAAGGAAATGGTCGTTTTCCGATGTCCACAATGCGACCATTAAGGGGACAATGCTAATGGACTAAGTTGTCCAAGTCGTGTAAGGAAGATTTTCCCGCGTAGCGGCAGCCATTTTGTTTATTTTTTATTTTTATTTTACAGTTATTTTTGGATTGGTGTTTTGCGTTGAGTCATGCTTGACCAGTCTTTTTGTGGTTGTTATGTTTGGGTTTCGATCAAGCAGTAAAATATACTTGAAATAGGAATAGATTTTCAATAAATTAGAATTATTATATTCTAAATTGACAACCCAAACTGAAAATATCTGCCATAACAGGTTATTTTTTAAAACTTAGACCACACATGGAATATCTTCTAAACTTAAGATTCATATAAACAGCAAGTTTAAAAACTTTAGCACCCACACAATACAAATTATATTAGTGCGTAAAAACTATGTTATACAAACGTTCGTTATCAAAGCTTTCACTCACAGTATCGTTTATCTAACTTAGATAATGATAATACAAGCTTGAGATAGCAGTAGAAAGCTTTAATAATATGAAAGTCGATATATCAACAACGTCAAGTGTTTGGCACACATCACGACAGTGGGTGTATTCCAGTGAGCGATATTATTGCGATAGCTGGGCGGTATTGAAACGATATTGAAAAATGGGGGAAAAAAACTTGGTTAATTTATTTTAAAGCTATTGTAAAAATTAAAACACAAATATTTTTCGTAGTTTCTTAGTAAGACTACTGTTGTTAATTTTAATTGATCAATAGTCAATTCGAGTGTGTTCGAAATTCAATTTCTAGATTTTAAATCTTAAAAATATGCTTTTAAAATTCTTGAATATGTAGTTACGGAATCCACGTAGACTAAGAAAACGTATATGTTGGAAAAGCGACACAATTAAAAGAAAAATGTGAACTGATTCTTCAATAATGACGCGAGTCGCAGGTAAGTGCGAAAGCGTTAAAATCGATGCGGAGTCGAGTGAATCAGAATAATCAGATAGTGTGAAAGAAGGGGGAAGGTGTTTATCATAGGAGTACGCCCCTTATCGTAGGACTTAGATAACGTGAAAAATTAGTCGAGTAGAAATCAATACTGGGGCGGATTTTTCCGTAACTTGTTACAAGTTTCGATATGTTTTGCGTTATCACATTAAAATGTTCATAATTTTTCTTTAAAACTTATAACAAAGATTTTTTTTCAGCTCGTTATCAAATCACCCAAAAGAAATGTCACGTTATCAAATCACTGTTAGACATGGTCTCAAATATGTTTAGTTTTTTTTTATTTAATAAGAAAATTGCCTAGTTGACGTTTCCCGTGATCCAAGGTCTGACTTTAACTTTGGCCAGAGGCTAAGTGTTGCCATACAACGTGGCAACGCTGCCAGTCTCTTGGGCACATTACCATCTGACAGCGTTGAGGAGTTTTTTGATGCCCTTTTATAGTTGTTGCTAGTTTATTTAATAGTTTTTAATTAATAATGTTATAGTTAGTTTACTCTACATAAGAAAACTGAGACAAATTTCTCATTCACATTGATCGATATTCAAGGAAAAGTACCTACGTGTGTATTTTATAGATTTTCCAGATGTTTTTACAACGTAGAGTTTACTTTCCCTACTAACTAATACCATACGCTTTCTATATTTTTCTTGAAGAATCGTATTTCATTTCAGATTTTATTAAAGGGCAGAATTCACGTACACTTTGTATTCGAAGTGAATGTGTGTTTGTTGTGTAATTTATTGCAATTTCTTCATTTTTTATTCACTTTGGTTTTAGGGGAAAGACGGGCGCAGTCTATCATTACGTTGGATTACTTTGTTTGCATTCTTTCGAAACTAAGCAATAATTACGTTTTTTTTCTTGAAAAAAAAAATTACACAAAATCATTTTCAAATCAGTGTTATTAAACATTAAGTCGTCAAATAAATGCCACTAAATTCCCCATTTGTTTACTGTAACTCGTTTAAATTTTAGTTAGGGTGACTCTCCCCTTCCGAGAATTTGATAATTAGGAAATAGTGAATTCAAAACCCTTTACTGTAAAGGAAGATGACAGAATTGGTATTAATCAATTGATTTACCCTGCTTCGAGGGTATTATTGAGTTCCCTTAACCAAACTTCTATTTTCGAATGTGTTGAGAGGAAAAATAGAAAATAAATAGCCGAATGTTTTTATAAGCACGAAACAGAAAATGTAAGATAGGTAGTAAAGTATTAGTATTAGTATCAGCGTTTTAATTAAAAGATAAGGAGTAACTAACTCTCTGACATAAACAGATGGACAGGGATACTCGTAAATGCATAAAATTAAAATCTATTTGTTTAAAACAGTACCTACCTATTAACGTTATTTAAATAATCATTTATGGTGATATACAGGAATGTTTTTCACCCTCAACAAGGCTATATATCTAAAATGAATTAACCACAAGATTAAAATAGGGAACGGAAAACGTTTCGAAAATAATCTAAAAGGATAGTGATATAATATTATTTATATAGCATTTACGGCTAATTAAGGTATTTTAGCCTTGTTATTTAGTTCATTATCAGTATGTGTTGTTTAGTGTTAGATAAAATTGAATTTTAGAGGATAAGATTGAACTAAACTATTTTGCTAAGCTTTAATCAGCATACTACTCGCAAACCGCGTACCAATAATAATAAGTAGGAATAAATTGTTTATAGGTACATAGTTGTGTAGGCTGTAAATAAAAACAACAAAAATCTATGACTCACCGGAAATTAGAGAACCACTTGACAAGCTGCGCCGTGTTGTTCTTGTTAAACTTGATGTCAGGGAAGTACATCTTCAGGACTGCGGAACTGGGGTACCGCACCCAGAAGAACATCAGCTTGGCCTTGCGCAGGTGCATCGGCGTCAGCGTTGAGGAGTACACAGGAGTTAAAGGCTTATTTGGTTTGAAAGATTGCAATACATAGAAAGAAAAAATAGTTTGAAATTGCAGAGGGCAAGCGTTTTTCGTTCCTTCTCTGAATGAGAAATGTAACAGGCCAGTAATTTTATAAAAAAGACAATATTGATCAATGTTCGAAGTTTCTTAATTCGAATTTATATTTTGTTTTTGATGAATTACGAAACTGATATTGTTTTCTTGTAGACCGTTCCACTTCCAGATTTTGAATCGTTATTAATTGTGGATATTTTGGACATCTTGAAAGCAAAAAAAATCTTACACAAGGCACTGAAAATCGAGGCCAACTTGTAATAACACTGAGTAACGATTACTGTAACATTATAATTAGAATCTTACGACTGCTTCCTGCTTATGTACCTATATGTTTTATAGACTGAACTATGTACCGAAGAATGCATTAGGTATTGTTTATTGCTAGCTCATAGTAAAGTTATGGCGTAATCACATAACTTTACTGTATTTCCTTAAGAAAATATAAATGAAGAAAATAAATGGACTAAGCTGCCAATTCTACAATTTCTAAACAAGTATATCTCCTAGGATTGTCCCTTAAAGATATATAAAATCTGATTAGATCCCGGCTTGTCGTGGACGCGCTACGAAGCACCACAAATACTAAATCCGTTTGCATTTTCTAATCTTATAATGTGCCTTAGCCGTCTGTAGTTATGCGGTGGATTACGTTTGTTTATATCATTTGATATACGTCTTAGAATTTAGGATCCAGGAATAATATTAACTAGAAAGATCTGAGTGTTTGAGTTTGTAATTTTTTGAGAGAGATTAATCTAAGTCTTCTAAGAAGTTGGACTTTGCCTTATTTCTGAGAAAGACATCTTGTTAAGTTGCTTTTAACTCATCTTGTTGCTATTTAGTTGAATAGTTCAAGCAAGGAAAAAATTAAATGTTTATATAATTCTACACGTAATAAGTACGCGATAGGCCTGGGATCGTGGAAAACGTAGAAACCGCAGCATTTGTGAGGTTTCCTCAGTCGTAATACCTAACCAGTAAGTAGGAAGTAGGCGGCGGCAGTCGTAAGGTTAAACACTACAGAAATAAGATATGAGTGGGCGTGCAGGGTTCGTGCCCTGTCGGCCGGGCTCGGGTTTCATCGGCAAGTTGACCTCGATACTAGATAGATTGCTGAAAGAAAGGTAACGTTGGTAATTCTATTGAAAAGGATATAGTAGGCTGGACTCCGTCGTAGGGCAGGTCCGTGGAGTTGCAGTCGGAGTGCGGGTCCTGCGCGTCCATGAGCGGGTGGTGCGGAGGGCCAGCGTGGTGCGCCACGTTGGCGTGGTGGTGGCGCAGGTAGTCGGGCGAGGCGTGGTGCGCCAGCAGCGCGGGGTGCAGCAGCGCGGGCGCGTGCGGCAGCGGCGGAGACTCGCGCTCCGGCGCCGCAGGGGGCGACCGCGCCAGCCCGCCCCCCGCGCCGAAGAACGGCGAGTACGGGGAGAACACCTGGCTCTCGTGCAGTGCTGGGTTGGGGATGGCCACCGGCGTCGGTAGCCCCGCCATGCCGCCCGGGTACGGCCGCGGCGACGGCGACTCCGGGAACTTGCTCTCGGGCGAGTGGCCCACCCCTTCCCCCAGGATCCGGCTAACAGTTCGAGGCGTGATTCTCGTGTCCGTCACCTTATGCCGCTTCTTCTTGGGCGTGACGACTAGACTCAGGGCCTCGTTCTGCTCGGGGTTAGGTTCGCGGTCGAAGTGTCCGTTCATGTAGAGCTGTCCGAGCGGTTTGGGCGGCGTCTGGAACATTCCTGTAGGAGGCCGTATGTGAGCTCCGTGGCCCGGCCCGCTCGCCTCGGCGTGCATCGAGAACGCTGCACCGCTAGGCGCGCGGGGGCCGTTCATCTGGCTCATCATCATTGGGTTATGTGTCAGAAACGACGGGACGCCATTAGGCGCACCCGGGTGATGGACGGGTTGGTTACCTGACATTTGCCCTGATGGCCTCTGCGGCGGCTTCGACGGCGGGGACTTTCTGTCGAGCATCTGCGTCGCTATCATGATGTCTTTGTTGAGCTGCTCGGCGGCCGCTGCTGCCGCCTCCGACTGTTTGCCCATGACACGTCGCTGATGCATGAAGCGCGTCACAATAGAGTCTATGAGACTGGCGAGTGACGCCGTGATTTCACTTTTCAGCACTTCGGCTAGTCCTTCTAGGTCAGCGCCAGTGACGGGGCCCACGGAGCCCGCATTGCTGCGGAGCGCATCTAACCGCTCAGCAAGCTCTGAGGAGAGCGGCGGTTTCGGCGTCGGTCCATGTTGTCGCTGCTGCGGGGAGTGTTGGTTGGACTGCGGCCTCTGCTGCTGTTTGTTTTGTTGGTGTTGATGTTGTTGTTGTTGTTGGTGCTGCTGATGCTGCTGCTGCTCGGCTGCTTCCTTCATACGCGCCTCCTGCTCTAGGAATAGCTTTTGGCTGACGTTGAGGTACATGGCGGCTGCGTTGTTGAGGTGTTGGTGCGGATGCGGGGCGTGCATGTGGTCGGGTGGCAGGTGCGGCATCATGGGAAGCGCACCGTTAAAGCCAGGCGGTAGGTGCGGGTGCCCCACAGCGTGCGCGTGCATCTTAGCCGACATCATCTTGCTCATCACTTGCGAGAGCATGTTCGGCGCGACACTGTTGGGTATTGATATTGGCGGGGGCACCTCCTTGGCCGGCGAGGCGGGCTCAGACTTGGGCACAGGGTCATCATTCTGTTCAACATCACTAGAAGCACCGTCATTGTCGTTTGTCTCCGATTCTTGTCCCATTCGGTTACATAACTGCATATATTTTTCTTGCATTTCTGCGAGTTGTTCTTGCATAGTTCTAAGTTGTGATTTAAGTGCATTCTTTTCTACTAACTTTCTTTCGATGGGCGGTGGTCTGTCTGCGTCGTCCTCCGAGTCGTCCGACACTGTCTGCGCGCTGCTGCTATGACTGGTGCCGTAGCGCTCATGCGCGCCGTCGTGCTGCTGCGGGTGATACAGTTTCCGCTTCTTGCAGCCGTTCACTTGCGGAGGCTGGGGCGCGGGACTAGAACGCATCGTTGACACTATGTTCTCAACACGGGCACGTTTCACATCTAGCGGTCGCGGCGAGGACCGCTGAGCGTCACTATCACGATCTTCAGGTTCAGACTTGGGCGCGAGCAAGGACTCAGAGCCCTGCGAGGGAAGCGCAGGCGGTGGCGACGTGCGCGAGTCGCCGGCGCTGTCGAGCGCCAGCAGCGCGTCGTCCAGGTCTGGTCGTGAGTCCCGAGACTGTGGTCGTTCCGGAGACATCTTGAGTTTGGGCTCGTCGTTGTTGTTGTTGGCGAGCACATTGTTATTGTCCGGGGAGAGCCGCATGAGTTCCTTCTTGCGGCTCTGCAGGATATCGCGCAGCACTCGGTGCGCGATGTCGCCGCCGGTAGCTTCGTCACCGGCGTCCTCCTGCTTGGGTGTCCGTCCAAGTAGTTCGTTGATCATCTCGGCCGGAGGGTAGCCCGGGCCGAACAGGCCGAAGTGTTGGCGGCCCTCGAAGATGGCGCCGTAAAGTCCGCCACTCATGTGTGCGACGCGCGCGGGCGCGAGTCCGTTCGTCGTGAGAGTCGAGTAAGAATTGCGCGGCTCACCGGCGTCCACGCGCTGTCTGGCGCGCTTCTGTTTCCTAAGCAGTAGATCCGAGTACGAATCCTCCTCCTCCGATGACATCATAGGCAAGACGGGCCACGATTGGCCGGCTGGGCGGCGGGTAGCACCCCACCGCTCTACTCGCACCGCATCGCCCGCACTGTAAGAGGAGGGGAGCGATCAGAGCACACCTGCTCGTGCGCGCCGTTGCCGGCGCGTGCGCCTCAGAATGCATCGCCTTGTAAGCGATGTATTATGGGACGTGAATAATAGAAATGCATTCAACTTGGTTACTAGCAATTTTTCAAATATTTTTACAAGTCGAGTTATTTTATACATTTTTTTTTTAAATATAGCTACTTTTTATCTTCATCTAAAATCTCTATCTTATATTCAGTACAACACAATTCAAACCAACCAGACTTAATTTTATATGTAGATACGTACGTAGATTCTTATCAAGAAATCGATCGCCTATTAGCCGGCACTGCTAGACATCGATACTGAACTAAAAAAGTTTCCAGCTATCATACGAACATCTGGATAATTTCTCGTAATGACTGGTCGTAAAACAAAATCACATGGTATTGGAAAGTATAAGGAAAGTGCGATGAGGTTGCAGATAAAAAAGCCACGCTTTACTGGCACACTCGTAATTGGTATCAATTTCTGTGAGCAATTGAAAGTAATGACTGAAAAAGTTTAACTAGAAACAAAAAAACAAAATATTAGAAAATATTGTTGGTATCGGCTGAGCCGTCAAGATTTCGCTTGAAGATCTAATCGCAATCCTAACAGATTTATATTACAGTGATGTACAAGTTTTAACTGTATCTACGTATGTACTAGTGATGTCAAACATAGGACATACATGATGGCATTAATTTCTCCTGGAGCGTGACTTCGTGTGCAGATGACAATGAAGCTAAAAATGTCAGGAATAATTCTGTGAGACACATGTTTTTGTGCGACTCCATTGTTAGTACGATACGAATTTCTATGGAAATAATCACAGATGGTTTTTATATGAGTTTTTGACAATCAAAGAACATTCAAATCAATAATCTTCAGTAAATATTATGCTACTTACCTTATAGGAATTTTAACTTACGTCAGAAAATGTTTACCATTTCCAATAAGAAAGTGGTATTCTTCAAGGAGATTAGTTTCTTTTCCTAACTAGTCTTTGAATTTTTAGTAAAACTGCTTTTCAACCAAAGCTGTGTTGAACACATGACCCTTGTCTTCTTAACTTCGAAAAGTGCTATGAAGTTTATTCTTTAGATTTTTGAAAAAATCCACTTTATTTCACTTTTTACATTGACATACGAGTATTGTTACTTTGTGAGTGTTCGTTTTTGTCTGTGCTTGTTAACCTGTCCGTATCCTTTTATGTATCTGTTTGTATATGAGTCTTGTTACTTGAAATAAACTAATTTTTATTTATTTATTTTCCTTGTTTACCAAAGAGTACATCCATAAGCGAGTATGGAGCCTGTTCGTCTCGGACATCCGGCGGCAATTTGCTGCTGACAATGAGATGGTATCAATAGCGGATGACTTCCGATGGTGGCGTGACCGTCCACTTGCGACCGGCGTCACGGCTCGCGGCCTGCTTGTGCCACCGGGAAACTGTGGCGTGAGGATATCGACAACATTACTGGAAGGGACGGAGTAGATGAAACTATGGCATAATTCGTCGCATGGATTCAGTACGTAAGTACCTACAAATGATTCTAGACTCACTAATATTGAAAGTTTTCGTCGTATGCGATAAAAAATATCAACAATAGAAAAATGCACGGAATTCTTGGTATATAGTAGTTGGTGTCTTTATGACGCTCATACCGTATGTATGATTAACTATTAATAAGAGTAAATCTATATGCTTGTACCCAGCAGTGGGCGAAGGGCTGTGGATAATGATGATTATAAAGAGTAAATCGGAGGTAAAAGCCTTTTAATTAAAGTCCAGTGTGGGCCGGAAATGTAGCACTGTCCTAATCATCAATATTGATTGTGATAGTATTTGGATTAGATATTGTATCAGGAAATATTTGTAGTTTTGATTGTGTACTAGAGAGTTATATCATTGTGTTGTTATTGTGTTACTGAGATAAACTGTATGTTGATTAACTTCCGTGTACTTTAGATATGTCTGAGTATTTAGTTTCAGTTTTTCATTTTTTTTTTTGTTGTAATTCTGTTGTAATTAGATACATCATCATCTCCCTGCCCTTGTCCCATGTTACTTGTAAGAAATCAAATGTAAGAAAAACTTCCATTCTCCCCTGTCAACCGGCACGCAATCATTTACAACTTTTTCTTTTTTCTCTCGTAGACTTTCAATTTTTCTCAACATCTTCACATTGATTACTTTAATTACCTTTCTTACTTCCCTTACAAAACTTTCTAAACCACATCAAATTCAAGACTTTCTTCAACACAATAGGTATTTCCTGACACCCTGCCTCCATTTCCCAACCAGCTATTTCTCATTACACCTACATTTCTACATTACCTGCAACTGCGATACATCTCAACATCGGCACACACAGATATTTTTCATGTGTTGTCTATTCGTTTACAGAACATGTCCAATTAGACCTTATGTACTGATGTAGAGCATGTATTGTGAATCACATAATGAAACAAAGTCCGTACTTGCGAGCCAGCGGTCTTTGTTGTGATGTACTCCGAGGCTAAAGTTGTTTACGGACTTGAAAAATTATGCCTAGCTTTGTATGTATTAGTAAAGGAAAATTGATTGTTGTGAGTTACATTGAAATTATGGTTGAGAAATCGTCGGTTGTTTTCTATTTTTAGCATTTTTGTAGTGGCCGATTCTGTGTTGTTGTTGCTTTGGTGAAATCAGCTTTAGGTTTACTTTTTGATATGTTAGGGCTCTTTGTTTTATCAAGATATTTCCTGGTATCTTTTTTTTTTCTTTATTTATTTAGGGACATTTATAATCGCAATGCGTATGTCAGTCCCATCGTACCCTAAATACACATTGGTCATATCTGGGCCATGAACCTAAACAGACTCTTCGCATCATCACCATTTGGTTGAGCCAGGATTTTGTGAAATGTGCCTACTTCAAGTCTGTTCAACCTGGTATCTTGTTTGACTCAACTACTCGAGGTATTCTTATAAGACACACAATATTTCAAAAAAGACTTTTAGTAGTTTTTCTGATTTATTTTCTAGTAGGTATTTCATGTTAAACAGGAGAATTTTCTAGAACTTGCAACGAGATACACCCTGTATAGTCACCTCATCTGCGAACATTAGACCGAGTCGCCTGCGCATGTCATTACGAACTCTTTTGGTCATTGTACTGCATAATTTGCGGCCATTTTAGTACGATTGCCATACAAGAGATTGCGAGATGCGTACAGTCAACCAGCCAAGTCCTGTCACTGACGTCTGGAAGTATTTTAAGCTTTATGTATTTTGGAATAAAGGTGAGTTTACTTTGGAATGTTTGTAATGATATGTGGTAAGGTGTAAACGGTGACTCGCTGGACCATCTCGAAATTGTTCCGGTACTTCCTGCTCTTTATAATTGTTTTACATTGTATGGTTTATAGGAGGTCGATATACTTTGTGGGAAGATAAAATGACCGGGTTTTGTTTAGCGAAAAATGTGAAAATATTTTTCTTTTGTTACGTTTTTTTTTTGTTGCTACGGACTAGTGCGTCGTGGAAAAATGTCAGCTGGTTTGTTATGTATGGGCTGCTCTTTTTAAATAACGTGAGAAATTTCTAGTTTTAAACGGATACATTATTGATTGCACCTAGCTGGTTTTTCAAATGTCGAAGAAAACTTCATCATCATCTTCCTGCCCTTGTCCCAAGTTACGTGGGGTCGGCGCAACACGTTTTTATTCTTCCATTCTCCGCTGTCCACCGAAATCTAGTCATTTACTCCTTTTATGTTGAATATAACTTACGTTGACAAAAGATTACTGAAGAATTTTATGAAATGAACATTATCTTGAGGCGTTGCCATAACAACAAAGATATATCTTTTGCATGATAAGACTTCTAGAATGAATATCAACTTATTAAAAACCGAAAATCCTATCATAAGCACCCTACATTCCGACCTCTACGCTCGGATAAAATAATTTCGGTAATTAACCTCATGAATAAACAATATGCTGTCAAATACAATCGGTTGCACTTTCCGATTGCGACTCGTAACTTTGTGGAACGATGTTGGGATGTGGGGCAGTTGCTGGTGGGTTTGGGATATTTTTGATGAGAAGAAAAGATTTAGCTGATCTTAACATTATGTTGAACAAGTAGGAAGATATACAGGAACTTTTGAGATATGCAGTATGCAAGAGCGTGGTGATGACCACGGTTGCAATATGTCTTAAGACTTGAAGTAGCAAAGTCAATATTTTGTCTTATCTACTAAGAAGACTTTAAATAGCAGCGATGTAAGAGAATACAGTTGCTGCTTAAAACTTGCGAATAAGAATGTATAATGGGGAAATGTGGGTGTGCTATTAGGTACACCTCTGCGTAACTCTTCGGGGATTTTTGGCGTGATGTTATGTATGTATGTTTAAAAAAATGTAAAATTTAAGTTCAGAAAAGTAATGATACTGACATGATGGCAGGTTTTAAATCACTTTTTATGGCTATAGACATTGATTTAACCCATATTTAATTTTTTAAACAAACGTGTTGAAACAATGCTTTTGCAAGAAAGTAACATTTGGAAGATACCATTTTCGCAGACACAAAAACCTGCCCAAGAACAGCAAACCACCTCGTCATACAATATCCTTTCGTCTTACTAAAGCCAGTGTTTCTTAGTCGTCGCATATGAACGTGACAGGCCTGTCGACGGGAACCTGTTGATTGCAGCAGAACAGGGGTGCGGTGTAGGCATGTCCAGATGGAATGTCGATAATGTAGAATGTCGATGTGTTGGGGAAGGAATTTTTGGGATGTTGGGATCGGGAATAGGGGCAAAATACATTGGGACTACATTGTTGTGTCCTACTTAAGTAAACTCGACCGCTTTTTCCCATGAGTTTGTCAGAAACTACAGAACGTTTTGTAATCATATTATATCTATCTGTTTCTCTCATGGACAAGATCGTGTAGGTAAAAGTAAATTACTTTGAATTATTGTACCAATTTAGTCACATGGTAATGAATGCATGATAAATTGATGTGAACAATCCATACTTAATATTATAAATGCGAAAGCAACTCTGTTTGTTTGTTACCATAACAGCACATCGGATCGTAATGAAATTTGGCAAGGACATGGGCATCTTATTTTTTTCTACACATGCACACCAAAATTTCTACGCGAACGAAGTCGTGGGCAACTGCTAGTTTAAAATATACTAATCACTATTCGACTATTGCCTTCCAATCCCTGTACTCTAACAAAACATAACTGACCTATTACAAAAATCTTACACACATTTACCACCCTCGTCACAACACAAACACTATGGATGTATCCCGATATTCCCCTACAAACATCGATAGTTTCCCAACACTAGCGCCTCAACCCGGGCGTGCTTAATTTGGCGTGACCCGACGTCGTCTAATTTTTACGGAAACATTTCTTTTCCCACCCATACTCATAGAAAACGACCCGTAGCAAGCACTTGACATAAGTAAGTAGGATTTTATATGATATTAGAGCCCTGTAGTTGATAAATAGTGGTACTGGTCCGTGCCTAGGTTGGGTAAGTAAGCTGGTAAGGCTGGATATCTGAAAGACGAAGATGTATCTTCTATGCATTTTGAAAAGTTATGTATCTGGCTGACTGACAACCTTAACCATCATTATCATCCTCTTGCCTTTATCCCAATTCATTTGGGGTCAGCGCAGCATGTCTTCTTCTTCCATACTTCTCTATTACTCGTCATTTCCTTAGAAACCGCCTTTCTTGCCATATCATCCTTTACACAGTCCATCCATCGTTTCTTTGGTCTTCCTCTACTCTTAGGCTGCTATCCCACTGGCGTTTTACGAGCGTTGGCGTTTCTCTCCTAATGAGACTCGCGACGTCAACCTCAGCGACAACGCTGCGCAGATGCGACGTTGAAGTTGCGAGTCTCTAGTGGCAAGCGTTAACGTTGCACAACCATGCAAATGGCCGTCGCGACGTCAACGTTGCGTCTGCGCAGCGTTGTCGCTGCTGGAGTAACGCCAACGCTCGAATAACGCCAGTGGGATATGGGCCTAATACTCATCAACATTCATATTTAAAACTTTCCTCACGACATTGTCCTCATTTACTGACTGACAACCTTAACCATGGGAGATATTTTAAATACGACAGTATGTATGAATTTGTACTTTATATCTACTAACTGCAAACATCTTAAGGGGTCATTTTGGCGATTTATTACAAGTAGGTAGTCTTTCTTCTCGTCGCTCCTTCTCTTCGAGTTACAATAATAATGCAGAAGTAATAAAACAATTGTGGTTACGGTAATTTCATTTATCGTGAACAACGATTTTTATTACCTTATACTTTTATTACCGGTTCATTAAAATTCTAAACAATTATAAATATATCGTTTTATGTAATAGGTATCGCAACCGACTTCTCTACTTAAAAACAATACATTTTAATTGTTATTCTTTCATAAAAAAGAAACAAAACATTTTCCTTAATTCACATCATGAACTGCGCAGTAAATAAACTAAGTATTAAAACCATTTCCGATAAGATCATGTGCCATATGGCCCACTAGCGTGGGGTGGTGTATGGGAATGTGTGGGAAACTGGCCCACCCTTTGCAATAATTACGTATCTGTCTTTGTTCACCTTATTCCAACGGTGACTTATGGTCATTTGACCATATGGTGGCGGTCACGCTATGGTGGTAGTGAACAAGGAAGTTTTAATCGGCAAGTTGAAGATAATGTATCTGTGTTTTAAATAGTTTTCATAACGGCGTTTTTTGACCGCTTCACCTGCAAGCCTCGGGCAAAGTGTTATTGGATTTTTAGATCAGGAATTTCTCAGTAGCAGCCACGGAGAGTGTTTTTGAGCCCGGTTGATGGCAATAGACTCGTCCTCTATTACATGGGACTTAAACATAACTAGCCAAATGCGGGTGTACTATTAGGTACACCTCTGCCCAACCCTTCGGGGATTACAGGCGTGATGTTATGTTATGTTTACCTGCAAGTTTTTTCAAAGATTGCAACTAGACACATGACATATGATGAATCGTTTTTCAAATGTTAAGAACATTTTCTGAAGGAGGGTTGTGACGATACGGAGCTCTTTTAAAAATTGAGTTACGTTTAAAAATATGGTCCCATAGCAAAAGCTTCATGTTCTTAAGTACTTTGAACCCCTGCAAGATTGCCAAGACCTCAAAGATAGCCTGAACAGCACTAAGCCATCATATATATGCTCACACCTTGTTCCCATGGGCGTTACGCCACCAGCTACGATCCTTATACTTCTTTCGCCTCGTCTACGTTCTTACATACGTTACTTAGTATGGGCTCCTGTCTCCCATCTTCAAACTTTTTGAATCTTATACTGTGCACATATTAATATTTGTGGGAGTTACATCTGGGCATACACGTGTTGAGAGCAGCGGTGGCCCTGTGGTGGCGCCCCCGACTTACGAACAGTAAGTCGTGGGCTCGAACCCAGGCAGGCGCATTACTTTGTGTAATTTATTTCATCACCACTGCTCTCAAAAACGGTGAAGGAAAACATCGTGAGGAAACCGGCATGTCCTAGAACCAAAAATTCGAAGACATGTGACATCTACCAACCCGCACTGGGCCAGCGTGGTGGATTATAGCCCATTCCCTCTCATAGAGAGGAGGCCGTGTGTCCCAGCAGTGGGAACATTATAGGCTGATTATGCTATACACGATGCTGATGAGCCTCATCAGTAAAGTCTGTGTAAGTCCTTCTATGGCGTCCCTCCCGGCGTTGTCAATCACATCTGCCTTGTTTTGAATTCGCGTTATGAATTAAGGATTTATTATCTCCTTTATTCATTTTTCTAACATAGTATTTACATTTTTAAATATTTTTAGTAACAAAAATTATAAAAAAACATTAAAAAATATAAAAAAATAGTAGCCCACCGGCATCGGGAACAGGGTCCAAGCTACCGGTAGTCAGGGCTCTTGAGAAAGGAACCTCCTAACAATGCGCGCCGTGTCCAGAAGAACTGCCTTCTGAATCAAGCGCTTGATCCAGCTGCTCAGCGAGAGCCTCCTCAGATGTTGGTCGAGGCTTTTGGCTATTAAGCCATTGGCCGACACTTCTATCGGCACAATGACTGCTGTACTCACGTTCCACATGTCGACAACCTCGCGAGTTAAATCTAGATATTATTCCCGAGGTAAGGATAAGGATATATAATTATTATAAGCTTAACATTCCTATCCCATTTATCTACTGCGACAATTTTAAATTATTATATAGTGTGGCAAACAGTTTGAAGGCTGCGGATGACAAGACATGCACGGCATATGAAAAAGGTCGGCTACTCGCGTGTGTCCAGTGATTTGTACCCGTATTTACAAATAATTACACATATAATGTCCGTCCGTCTGTTTAGCTACGTGATCTGTTTATTTTATGGGCTGATAAGGAAATTGGGACGGCATATTTTTATTGAATTTGTTGATGAAGATATTAGAAGTCTTTTTCTGATTGCCTATGATTATCTGTGGCTATATTGACTTTTTCGTTGGTCTCTATCATTTAATATTTTTATGAAAATATCTAACAGGTTTCTTTTTTAATTAGCTGTAGTTGCACTTTTAAATATGTTTCCTCTTGCTATCATTAAAGTTCTTGGAATAAATAAGTGATAATTCAATTTAAGGTCGACGTGCTGAACTGAGCCTATCAACCTATCAAATAAAAAATACGATACTGCTAAATTTCCTTCTTGAAATTGAAACTAAATAAAATACCGATACTACTACTTCATAAAGCAATTAAAAGCAAATTCGTCAACTTTGAATTACGATCCATCTTTGATCACGGCCATTCTAGAACCCATGTTTTAAATTCAAAATTCGAATCAATTTTAGAGATGTCAAGATAGATATCGACATTGGAAGACAAAAAAATACATACGATAAAACGTGTCCAGTAAAGGGTGGAAGTAGAGCAATCAGTATGCATAAGTTATAAGCATGGATGGCGTGCCTCCTAGCCCATTACTGTGCTTCTATGAAAAAGGACATTTCAGCTTATCGGTGGATATCACGAGAATAAAAACCGAGCGATAAGATCGCGGCGAGGGCGGTGAGGTGGTGGTTCTATCGATAAGTTTGTAAGGTCGTCGTGTAAAGGGTAGGCTATTTGAAAAATGTCGATAGAATTATACAGACCACGTATTTACGACTTGTAAGTTTTGATGAGTTACTTTTGGGTTTGAATAGAGATATATTTGTTTCGGGGTTATACTTTAGATTATTTAACATTCCAAGAACATTAGATTATGCAAAAACCCAATAATTTATACCTATCCTAGGGATTTACATTCCCCTTATCCAATGCGGCTCATAAAAACTAATTCCATTTTGCAAACGCTCCAGCCCTGTCCCAGATAGCAGCTTATCGACATTTTCCCCGCCCTAGCATGGTGTGTTGGAAGACAGGCACTTATTAGCCGTCATTATCTACGGCGGTATCGCCTGTGACATATGGCTAATATCGGACACGAGCGTCGGGTCATGCGAGAGAGCCACGCTACTTCTATGTGTATGAAAATATGCTTTAATTACTTATTTGTACTGCAGAACATGGTATATTGTCCTTTAACAGTTACATATAAGCGTTTGAGTATTCAAATGACTTTTTTCCCAAGCTACAGTGGCGCCATGGCAGTCCAAGATAAACAAGGCACACTACAGTCTTTTCATAGTTATTAGATTGGCAAACCTGTTTGTGTAAAACGATATGCTCTACACGAATCGTTCAAACTTCAGGTTGGCCAACAAAAAAATTAAAACCCTTGAAACTGGTAACAAAATTCGATTCAAAAAGGGAAGTGCCTTTTATTAATGGGGATTTTTTTTAAATAATTTCACGCGATCGAAGGTCATGGGCAAGAACTAGTAAATAAATAAAATTAAAGAAAGATAAGTGTTTTAGGTAGAAGTGCAGTTAAACAGGGAATCAAGCACATAGACGCTCACAGTCTTATTACAAAAAACTAAATAAACCTTGGTTTAAACCTTGACTATCAAGTCCAGGCTTATCTGCAAAACCATGGTCTAAATTTGTTCGTATTACAAAACCTAAAAAAACCGTGGACTTCTTAGTACCGTCATTTAAACCACTGTTTAAATATCAACCACAGATTAATACAAATATCATTCGTTCACCATGACATCATTCTATTACCACGTTCCGTATGCCCAGAAAAGAAAACGATTAGATGATGTTTAAGAGTGTTACAAATATTGAGACCTGCTTATTTTGCATGGATATAAACATTATTTAGTTATTTCGTCGATTGCAGTTTTGTTTAGGCACATTACTTAATGTCGTATTAATTTCTAAAATACATCTAAATACGTATAACGAAACGTAACATTCTCGCGCGTTATATGAAACCATAACATTAAACAAAACCATCACAAGATTCACAAGTTGAACAAAGTTCATTTAGCTTTGGAATTTTAAGTCTATATTAGAACAATTGCCTCTTTGTTTGCCTTCTTTGTTAATTTTAATAATTTAATCTGTGAATGTGATGGACCAAAAATAAAAAACGATCTGAGAATTATTGGAATGTCGAGGAAAAAGTAAGTAAACATAAGTTACTTAGATGAACTTGAAATCCGTCTTTAATTTTTTGATTTCAAGCTATTATCCATTTTCAAGTTAAAACAACACAAAACAATGAAAAAAATTGATAGTAGAACCTAAAAAATAAACTTTGAAAAGGTTGAAAGATCCGATTTAGTGATTTAGACCATCGTTAAACTAGGGGTCGCCGAGGTTTAGCGTTAGACCATGGTTTAGTCTATGGTTTATCGCTAAACCACGATTTGTAATACCATTTTTGTTTAGACCGTGGTTTATAGAAGTTTAAACCAGGTTTATTAGTTAAACCGCTTTTTGTAATAAGACCGTTAAAGTCTTATTATCTTACTTCTTACTAATATTATAAATGCGAAAGTTTGTGAGGATGAATTGATGTTTGTTACTCTTTCACGCGATAACTCCTGAACGGATTTGGATGAAATTTTTATCCCGGTAGTATGATCCCATGGGACAGTTACCAAACTACACGCGGGCGAAGCCGCGGGCATAAGCTAGTAGTACCATACATACACTGCATGGTTGTAGAGCCACCAAAGTCGCATTTTTTTTCTCGGTTATTTCTACGCAAAGGGATAGAATACCATGCTGAATTTTTGGAAACATTTCCATAAACAAGGATGGACAACACAAACACACGCTGATGTCACAATCATTTTAGATTCTTGCAGCCAGATTTAGGTGCAGTGGCATATTTAGGTGGTGGGTTTCTCCCATGCAGGTGCTGCTTTTGCATTTAGCTTACCTTAAATGAGAATGGAGGAAGATTCATTGCTTAATTACATAAACCGATAAGAAATGGCTTGGATTGGAAGTTCAAATAATAATTATTCATTATTATAATACGACTGCCCTTTAGTCCTTTTTAATCAATAATTATTATTCAGTCACGGGAAAATTCCTTTACGTTTAAATATCTTAATGTTCATAATTTTAACCATCATTAAAATAATCCGATTCCTGTACGTTTAGTCTTCATCTAAGAAAAAGCTAGCTATCGCCGCATTTGACTGAAAACACAAGTATCTACCAGCCTCGCGTCAGTAAATAAGAAACGAGTCATCTAAGTGCAGGTAGAATTAAGATATGTTAGGTAGCAGTGGCGAAGATTCCATACAACTCGATTCCTACTGGCCTTCCTTTGAAAAATGGCACAGTCAGTATTCTATACACAAATATCATATATATAATCACATTACAGATAAATATGTACTCCGGCTTACCTCTTACAAAAATTTACCCTTCGCTACTGTTAGGTAGACATACTTTTTCCTTCCTTTTTGACCCAATGGCTCTTAAATAGGTACCTAATATCAAATCGATCCATATAAAAGTACTAAGTAGGATAGCTTCAGCATTACTTTTTTCCTTTAATTAGTATTTAAAGCATACCTATTAATTAGTCATTGTCGGCAGGTGTAGAAAAACGCATGACAGAGTTTTTTTCCATTGCTTCAACCGTTATATATAATTTTTTAACGGTAAGTGCTCCTTACATGAATTAATCTAAACCAAACAAATGTAATTTTACGATTACCTACAATAGTTTCTTATTAATGAAAACAATAATCCCTCAGAAAAGCAGAAAAATGTATTTATGGTCATTTTCTTCGAGTACAGGTACACATACCCGGTGAGTCAGGTGAGTGCAGATTTATGAATTAAAATCTTTTGTTTCGTTTGTTACTAACATAGCTTATAAGTAGTGTGTATTACTAACATCATATGGATCAAGGTCTGAAATAAAGTTTATTTTATTTATGAACCTAAAAAGTAGCTAGGAACACAGCTCACTCAGGAATTTCACTACTACTTATCAAATTAACGATACATATTTATGAATCAAACGACTTTATGAGTCAGTGTCACAGATCAAAAAAATAAAAAATAACGATGAGTCCAAACTAAAAAAAAAAGAAACACAAATTTTATTTGCCGCCAAATCAATAACTCAATCAATCCATAATGTTTTTTTTTTTTATAAGCGCATTTTTGTCATTTTGAACATCGAACTCTTGTAATTTGAAACACATGGAAATGTGGGTTACGCCTGTCCAGTGTTACCAGTTACATGAATAGATTGCGAAACACGACATGCTATGCCTCACTCACACACACTTCTTATCGTTTTGTCCGTCTGTCCTGCACAGAAAAATGATAAAACATATCTGGTTACAATTTAATAATATGCTGTCCAATTTGTGAGTGGGAGCGAGTTTTGAAGCGTGTGCTTCAAGGATAATGCTGTTGAAATGTAGTGATTGATTTATAACTGGCCTATGATTTTTACTTCTGAACAAGAGGCCTAAGAATTTTTATTTTTATTGACTCAGAAAAGCTTCTCCAGTTTCGTTAAACGACCTAAAAGGGACCATTATTCAGAGCTTAGATCTGTAATAGGATTGATTCAGACCTCCTGAGCATAAAAACCATCATATTTTGTGAGAGGGAGCGAATTTTGAGGAATATTCTTCAAGGGCTTTTGAAATGTGTTGATTGATTTACAACGGTCATTGATTTTTACTGCTAAAATTTGGCATTCCTTTGGTCTAAGAATTTGGATGTTATTGATTCAGAAAAGCTTCTCCAATTTCGTTAAATGTCTTGTCCCTAAAAGGGTCTTTTATAGGGATGTGATTGATGTAACTTCAGTACCTACAACAAGTACCACTTACACAGAGCTCTGTAATAGTATTGATTCACACACCCTGAGCATGAAAACCATAATTTCGTACTCTGCCTTCCGCCTGCCCCACTCGCTTTTCGCCCATGCCTCAACGATTCTCGTGGCCGACACTGGACAATAACTGAGTACCACATCTGGTGGTTTCTTATCAAACAGAAACACCAGTTATTGTGTTTTGAAGGAAAACATTGGATATTATCGCTGGCACCATTATTCATACATCCGTGCTGTGCTTAAGTTTTTATACTGTCATGACGTTTTATTTTATGTTCCTTGTACGAGTTTTTGTCAAGTTTCCTGCAGATAAAGTGTTAGTTAATTATTTTATAGTTGTTTTTACTACCGCCTCTTGGGGTGTTATAAGTTGTAACATGTTTATATTGGAATGGTTATTCAGTAGTTTGTTTAGGAGTATAAATGTCATTGTTATCTTGGGTGCAGTGTAAACAAAGAGTTTGTTTTTGTGTTGTGCTTTCTGATAATAAATTATGCTTGAAAGTCCACAGAGTGTTCTCCCTTGAGTATTAAGAGAGACACATTTTCACTGAACAAGACACTTTTTCCTAAGAAATCCCTTCATGCATACGTGCATGAACTGACTCGTTATGACTGCCTTGTTGGTCTAATGGTCGCAAGCGCGACTGCTGCGTATGAGGTCCTGTTTCGATTCCTGGGTCGAAGAGGACAAGGCAAAGGGGTTTTCTATCAGGAGTGTCTCAGTAGCAGCCACGGAGTGTGGATTTTTGCCCGTTTAATGGCAATAGACTCGCCCCTCTTACATGGGACTTAAGTATAACTGGCGAAATGTGGGTGTGCTATTATAAGTACACTTCTGCTTGACCTATCGGGAATTATAGGCGTGATGTTATCTTACATGAATGAACTAACGCCTTTCTTATTAGTATCCAGGAACACCACTCACCACTTGCAACGAAACTAACATACTCCTTTCGTCTCGTCTCGTCTTACTCATTTTCCAGCCTAAAACCTACCAAAAGAGACATTTACACGAAGAATCTAGCCAACAAATCCCACACAAAACACGCTCTAACAAATATTATGACAGCGCGTACACACAGCGCTCTACGGCTCTATCAATTACTCTAATAGAGACATCCTAGCGTCGCGGACGGGCCGTCACAACACAACCCATTACCTTATATAACCACTTGTACTTAGGACACTACTTCCACTGCCATTGGAATTGTCTCTTCCTCCCATCCCGATGTAGGGCTGATACATTAGTTTACATCTATTAGGCTTGTATACAATTTTATGTCTAACTTCTGCCTGTGACTACGTCCGCGTCGAAAGGACTAATGGTAATAGTGTAGGTTTAAATGAATGGAAGAATTTTTGAATATGAGAGTAGGTCATTTTGAAGATTACCTCCTGCATTCAAACTTACATACATACATGGAAGAATATGTTGTTGTCATAACGACAACCGATTACCAGACAACAGAAAAAAACTTTGAGTATGAATGTGGATGGGTATAAGAGTAGAGGAAGATCAAAGAAACGATGGATAGACTGTGTGAAGGATGATATGGTACGAAAGGAGGTGTCTGATGAGATGATGAGTAATAGAGAAGTATGGAAGAGGAAAACATGCTGCGCCGACCCCAAATGAATTGGGATAAGGGCAAGAGAATGATGACATAGATGGAAGAATTTTATGGGGGTTTGAGCCCAGGGTAAATCGGAATGGTACTGAATGAAATCTAGGTTATATTCAAGTATCAGTTATTGATATTCATATAGCTCTTAATACTGCTTCGATCAAGCAGGGTTTTCAAAATAGTTTATTAAAAAAAATACAAATTATACTAGGTTAGGTATTGCTATTTTTAACTAAATTCATCCATATTCTTCGCAAATTCTTTGCCCAGTTACAACTAGTCTACAAATTATACATATTTTTCTTTTGTGATTTATCCCGAGCCCTATCACTTCATCCGTTGTTGTGCATCACTCTCGCGCAGCTGAGATTGACTGGAGTTCCGTCACAAGCGGAGCGCGTGCAAGATTGTTTCCTCGTTAGCCCGCAATTGAACGGAGGTTCCGTTCCTTGCCCACGGAACCCCAACTCTAATAGTTCAATTGCTCTCAAGTACTTATTCTAAATTATATGTTGGTTGCTGCTTGTGTGTGGAATAAAAATATTAGGATGAGTTGAAACTTTAGAATGTAATTATTAATGTGCAAAACATTTAAAACTGTTTGATTTTAGTGTAAAGATTGTCACCTAATATTATAGGGCTCCCTGCCCATTTTCATGCAAATCGGTTCAGTATTTTAGCCGAATTACCCCAAACTGTGAAGCGAGACATTTTTTTCCTTTACACCGAGTCTCACAAAAAGTACTATTTGCCTACAGTTAGGAAAAGAGGCCATTGACAGCGGAGCATTAAAATATCAACGATAGGTACTATTATCCCTTTTCTGGTGCCACGTGTTAAAAAAAACACATAAAACGTGACCAGTTCTTTCCACAGATAAACATACGCTAATATTACATGCTTGTTAGTATACAAATCAGTTGTTTTAAGGAAACTGAAGGCTATGTAATAATAGTCCGTAAAAACCCAGGGTTCTCTTGGAGGAAGAAACCAATGGATTTTAGCCTTGACTGTGACGTAACAATCAAGGCTAAAAAAACCAACGTTTTCTTCGTCTTCGTGTTCTCTGTGTCCATGTGTCTAGTTTTGTAAGTTTCTGTTATTTAAGAAGCCCATTTTTATGGGTATAGGAAAGCACAACTCATAGATCCCCGTGATTTTGAGAGGTCTAACCCCCTGGTGGTCGTTTAATGCTTTTTTATAAGTCATAGAAGTATATCAAGACCAGATAGTGCACAAAAACAGACAACTCCATCGCCATGTTGTCAGAGTAATAAAAGTGACGATAGAAACATTAACATTTTTTTTTGCAGTTTCTGACGTTTATAGGGCAATAAATGTCTACACTGGTCAAATGTTGAGTGAACTCCTTCGTAGATTTATTGTGTGTTAGTTTTTTGAATTGTGTTCCTTTGTTAATATTCCAAATTAACCATTTGCTTTCTCTCGTGTCACTGTCTTAAATGGTTAAATAAACAGTCAACAGGAACATGATTTATTTTCTTATTCTTTTTTGTTCACATATATTATAGAGACAAAATATAACCCCTAATAAAGCCACGATTGGGTTTTCTACTTTGTTTTTACAGGAAATTCCCGTGAGTGAAATTTACTAAAACATTTACACATAACATAACATCACGCCTGTAACGCCGATGGGTTAGGCAGAGGTGTACCTAACAGCAGACTCATATTTCGCTAGTAATGTTTAAGTCCCATGTAATAGGGGGCGAGCCTATTACTATTAACCGGGCGCAAATTCAGACTCCGTGGCTGCTACTGACAACACAACAATAACCCAATATCACTATGCCCGACCTGGGAATCGAACCCAGGCCCTCATGCTCAGCAGTCGCACTTGCGACCACTAGACCAACGAGGCAGTCAAATTATTACTAGGAATAGTAATAATTATGATTATTTTCGTAAAATATTGAGTCACATAGTGTACATATTCAGAATAATTCGTAAGTGGGTTTTTATCACGGTTTTGCCAACCGCTTATCCGCCCCTTTTATAAATAATACCACTTACGTCTGTAATCGTACTGCAACTAATCATATCCTGTATACACATTTGTCGCCCACATTGTATCAGAATACCTCCTGAAGTCATGCCAAGGTCATGAAGTTTATTTCTTTATTTCAGTTTTTTAAAGATTATGAAAAATTATTATATATTTTTTTGGGACTAGTCCGTCACTCTATTCCCAAACCACTACAACTCCTGAAAGCCGGAATCAACAGAGGGGACTACCAGAAAAGCGCCGAGACAATGAAGCTCGACGAAGTCCCAGAGAAACAATTAAACTGTCTTGGATCCCACAACGAAATTAATCAGAAAAGAATAGCGGAGGAGTAGGAAAAACATATTACGCAACAGTAGCGAATGGTACATTTTTGTAAGGTCTATAGAATACTGACTGTGCCATTATTCAAAGGGATCCGATAGGAATCGAGTTGTATGGAATCTTCGCCACTGTATACGCAATATGTTGTCAGTTTCACAGCGAATAACAAACATATCAAATCAAACATAATAGGAAGCTCGTAAGACTACTTTTTCTCTTGAGGTATGAGGTTCAAAAAGCAACCTTTTTTTGATTTTGTTGTTTGCTCATGATTCTCATTAAAATTTGAGGGGTCCAAGCTTACTGTAATGTCAGTAAAAGTACGGAGTAAATACCAGTTTTTGCGACAAGTACGTTCTTGGGGGTTCAGTTTCATGACTTCTTGCTGAAAACTCTTTCTTCCTTTGAAAGCTACTATATATTGCTACCCACCGAGCATCGTAAGCATTACTTATTGTATTGTAGTATTTATCAGTCAATAGTTTAATAGGATTGCATATTGCTATTTTGCAACAAACAATATAGTATTACAGGATTAAATTCGGAGTGGAAGCTTAGTGCATTAAAATTAACAAGCATAGGCTGAAACAGATTAAAAATAAACTATGAATTTATTTACTGATGTACTCGTTATTAATTAATATGTTCATCATAAGGCCTGCCAATAGAAATATCCTGAAATTCTTCCTTACAAGTTGTCCATGCTAAAAACCACGTACATGAAAATTTAACTATTTAAAACCACAAGTTGTAATGTGGTTTTATTAATAAATTGTTGCAAAAATGACCACAAATTACTATTCAATTAAACTTAAAAAATAAATAGCTTTAGAATTCGCCACGACAATTATGACACATTCATTGCTATCCAACTTTATTTTAATACAATAATTTCGAACGATACACATAATATGTACTACTCCAAGTGTCTGGCCGCATATATTTCGATAGACAACAAACCATATAAGTTTTCCTCGTCTAATTCCTGCTTCAAAGCAAGGTATGTCCTAATTCCCGAATAATATGTAAATGCAAAAACTTTAGAACTAAAGGCCGGGACTCAAGTGCACTATATTAGAAATAAAGCGGGTGCACACTGCAGTCGATTGCGCCACGGCTCACTAAACACACATTCTCTTGCGGTATTACTGAAGTTGGTTCAAACGACATCTTGAGGCCAAAAAGACTTCTGGCTACCTTCCAAAGTATATTGGGGTATTCTGGAATAGAGATGTCCGTCTGACACACGGGTGTTTAGTTAAGCAAACTGGTATTTGGGAAAGATTTTCGCGAAAACTTGTAAGTACTAATATTTACCTTAATTTTCAACTTTTTTATTGTTCGGAATTTTCCCTTTACTTGTGCTGTAAGACCTTGATTTTAACCAAAATTTACGATTCTAGGTCAACCGGAAGTACCCTATAGGTTTGGGTCGAAAACCCATGTGGTAGTTCCCGTTGACCTAGAATCATGAAATTTGGCAAGAAGCATTGTCTTATAGCACAAGTAAAGGGAAAAATCGGAAAACCGTAAAGATGTAGTTTAATAACAAAATACCTACAAGTTTATACGGAACCCTCGGTGCGCGAGTCCAACTCGCACTTGACCGGTTTTTAAAGTATAGCAAGATATGAAGATAGCCTCAGTACTTATTTCCAAAAATGAAGACCAACACACAACTTCTCCATGAATTACCCAAGTGTCGCAAACACCAAGTTACCAAGTCTGTCACTTAACATTGCATCTATCTTCCACACATTTCATTATCAGTTCAACAAAGACTTCACAACTAAGTTCCCTTCATTCGAACATGTCACCCGTTCCAGAAGTCCGTATACTAACTTAGACTTGGTTACGAACGACCCGACAAGGCGCTTGTCTACGCAAGTGTAGGTACCGGGACAATTCCCAGCATTAATGGCGATTGTTGCTAAGTGTATTATGTGTAATAACCGCTGTGCACGACTGCCCCTGGCTGTTTGCTACGGAATTATTCGAGGATTTTCTAAAAAGCTGTTAGGCTTGTAAGACTTTGGGTAAGTTGCTAGGAATTTCAGACTTTAGGAGGAGCTCGTCGCTAAATAATAACAGTCGCTCTGGGCTATCTTCAGATTAAGTGGCGCTCGTCTAGTTTGGTCCGTGGGTGGGTACCCAATACATACCCAGTTTCCTCTGTGCATCGGAAAACACGTTAAGCCATTGGTCCTAGCCGTCACTTGTGGATCTTTGGCAGACGTTACAAGTAGTCAGTGGCCTGAAAGTCTAACGACCAGTCTTACCAAGGGGCACCGTATTGCCCAGTAGTAACTAGGTTGTGGAGTTCAGATAGACAGTCGCTTCATGTAAAATACTGGTATTCAGCTGCCTCCGGGTAGACTGGAAACGACCCCAAGGCTAGGTAGATGATGAGTAGGAGACTCGCCCTGACGTTTTAAATCTTGTGAACTCCACATATTCCAGAACTTTTCAGGTAGGTCTTCTCCACTGTTCTTTTGTTTTCCTTACTCAACATGACAACGAGTATTGTTGAACACCAAAGTACTCAGAATTACCGTTATCTGACCTCCGCAAACCCATCTATTATAAAAACTAGACCATTCATTCATGAGCATATTATATGTTATGTATGAATTAAAAGAGTGTACTTGTTACTTCTATAGTTTATTCTAGAAGTAAGAAACACGATCAGCAATAAACATTACCCATACTGAATTTTAAATCAAATCTTTTTTTTTTTCATAATTATGTACTACAGAGTTCACTGACGGTCGACCACTTTGCAACCTTGTTACTCAGGGCATAAGGGTGAAAAGTGGCAGACCGTCAGTGAACTCGGTAGTTCTTACTTATATCTTTTGACGACCTGAAAGTATAATCATAATAAGTAACACCTACCACAAACTACGAGTTTACGTGACCCTTTCGGGAAAAAGCAACGACATTCTCTGAAGAACTGATCTATTAATAAAACATGGCCTTCAATATTACCCATCGCTCATTTTAGCTCTCAAACCGACGAAAAACCCCTATTACAGAAGAAACTAATTGATATAAACGTTTAAATGAGTACAATTAGACATAATATGGCTGAATTGAGCGCATCTTGTAAAACATATGTGTGTAACACCTATTCTATTTTAGCGACGGAAGCGGGCGGCGCGTAATTAGGACATCTACTAACCTGTTACTGCGAATAGTTTAAGGCCATTGCAGTCTTTTATTTCATCGTGTATAAATGTACGTACTTTTAATATTACATACATAACATACCGAGTTTCCTCCATGCCGACTGTCATTTGTAAATCTTTGACAGTCGTTACAGGTAGTCAGTGGCCTGAAAGTCTGACAACCAGTCTTACTCAGTACTAACTGGTGGTCAGATAGACAGTTGCTCCATGTAAAATACTGGTATTCAGCTGTATCCGGTTAGATTGGAAGGCGACTTCAAAATAGTTGGGAAAAGCCTAAGCAGATGATGATGTAGGTACTTTTAATAACATGTGTATCGTTTTATTAATTCGTCATTATTTTAATTTGTATGAGGATGAGTAGATGAGTAAGACGTGATTCATTCTTTGTTTATATACGTTAGTCAAGTACCAGATATTTTTTTTCAAAAGATGAATAGTACCTACTACGTCGACTAGGCAACTGATCTTGAAATCTCCACTTTCTCATGACAGTTGGCATCCTTAAAATTAATTCAGGCAACACGAGAGAAAAAAAACGTACTTAATGAACCTACGAGGTTCTTTATTTTGAATAGTTCTAAAACAACAATGCATTTCCTAATGCACTCCACTTGAACAAAGCATCATCTACTTGCCAAAGCGTCCATTAGATGAGTACCGTTCGTATAATCTTGCAGCTTAATCACTCATTAAGGATATATCCTTTTTACAAATTAATACGCGCGCTCAATTCACGCGAGTTAGTTTTGCGGATGTGTGTACAGATATGGACGACGGGACGATGTTGTGGAGACACAGAGTAACATTGTTGATATTGTATGTGTAAGTACACTTCCTTATTACTTTATGGAAAAGACGTGTTGTTAACATGTGTGAAAAAGGCTCGACTGGTGCTAAATACTTTTGACACTTACTTGAATTAACACATTTACATTTTACCAATGATCGACAATCGAACGACCAATGAACGACAATCGAACACAGACGTACCGATTTATTCGTCTCTCTTTTTTAATAAAAAAAATAAAAAGGCACATCTTTATTTGCATTACTTTCGACAACCAACAAACAGTGTAACCAGTTCAACTCACGCCAATTACATCGCTGTCTCCGCTACACTGTGGCATGCAAATTACAAACAACACGACATGCGAACGGCCACAGTCAATTAACACGCAGTATTTAAACAGGAAGCTCGCGAGGATGTGACGATATGGATTTAACCTTTGCCACATCCTATATCGTCTTGGTTTTGACGCAACGCCATCATTTGGGGCAAGGATTAATTGTTGACTCACTGAGATGAATATGCTGTGGCGCCGACATTTCTTAATTTTAAACAGGATTGCGTGACCTCTTTTGATAAGGTTGATATGGTGAATCTTTCTAGTTCTAGTTACGTTGTATTGTCTGTCTGGACGTTCTAAACTGAAGATTGAGTCATAAAAAGAATATGTGTCTGTGGGAAAATCCCATTTCAGGGAATATTCCGATCACGAATTATTTGTTTGCGCACCAGTCTGTTATCATTTTTTAACCAGCTTGAAAAACATGTATTTTTTTCTGCATTAATCTATACAAATAAATAAAATCGAAGTGTCTGTTTTTCATTTTAAAATAACAGCTTGTTACTGACTGCATATGAAAGTATATACGATACTTATAACAAGAATACATTTTTTAATTGTCTGCCTGTGTGTCTGTATGTTTCGGTGAATCTCCGAAACGGCAGGACCGATTTTGACGGAACTCACTGGCAGATAGCTGATGTTATAAGGACTAACTTAGGCTACTTTTATTTTAGAAAAAGGATTAGGGTTCCGTGTAAAAAAATCAAACCCTTGAAATTGTTAACAAAATCCGATTCAAATAAGGAAGTAATATTTTTATTATAAGTTCTCGCGGATGAAGGTCGCGAGCGACAGCTGACACATGACTAAACTCCTTAAGGCCAACAAAACCCTTAAAGCAATACAAACAAAACTTAAACTTAGTTCAAGACAACGATCTCCGGTCTTAATCCGTAACTTAGCTTATTGCTAGTTGTCTCTGAGGCAAGTTTAACTGCGCTAAGTTAAAGGTAAGTTCAAGTTAGATAAGCTCCGGTTATAGCTGAGGGAAATGGCTTGTTGTGGTAGGCCAGGGACTTGTAATGTCTCGGGAGAAGCTGTGTAAGTTGGCATTATCTGATCTTAGTATTATATTGTTATGTCCAATGTTTTGGTTCTAAGTTTATTGGCTGTCTCCTTTCACATATGTATTTGGAGACACTAATGTCCGTTTTATTAACACCTAAGTGAATGTCTATATTAAACATAACATAAACACGAAACAGCACGCCGTGTAGATGTAGGTACCTTATAGTCCATTCACATTTCACCGTTATGTTTAAGTCCCATGTGGGGGTGAGACTATTGCCATCAACCGGGCACAAATTTAGACTCTGTGGCTGCTACTGATAAGTTCTTGATGGAATAACCGAATACCAAGTTGCTCGACCAGGGAATCGAACCCAGGACCTCATGCTCAGTATTCACGATTGCGACTACTAGACCAGCAAGGCAGTCCTATTTAAAAATGTAATAATATTTTGTAATTATATTCATTAAGATGTTTTTTGTGTTACTGAGAACAAGCATTAGTTTCCCAATAACCTGAGATTCCAGTTTTTGATACATACTTATGGATAAGATTTCTAAGATAATCGAGTTCATATCTTTCTAGTATTGATAAGTCTCTTTAATGAGCCCAGCCTAACTTTCTAGATTCTTATTCTAGCAAAATCAGATATTAGATTCATTAATATTTGTCTCTTCGGTTCGTGTATTCTAATTTGAAGACTTACACTTACCCGAACACTCAAATAGTCTAAAATGTTAATTAAACGATTAGAAACGCAATTCGCAGTACAACGTCGAAACTTCTAAACAGCCCAACTTGTGATAGTTGAAAGTACTAACATTCGGTTGAAAACGCATGTAAAACAAAAGTTTTATGCTTATCAGTGATCAGAACCAGCACTTAGTAAGTGTGAAAGATAAGAACCACGCGAATTTAGTCTGAACTGGAGGTTTCAAGTGTTTTTCAGGTTATTTAAAGCATTCGTTAATGACTTCTTCGTGATGAAAGTCTTCATTAAAGAAAAATAATTGCGATGTTCTGAAAATTTTCTCTGAGATGGTCTTATTGCGAAGCGAGTCGTAGTTTTTAGCACCGGCTGACAGTAGGTTGGGTGGATTCTGTTGTAAATTCTCGTTAATAACACTACTGGGTACGTTAGCATAATGCTGTATTATGGTTTTAACATAACATCACGCATGTAATCCCCGAAGGGTTAGGCAGAGGTGTACCTAATAGTACACACACATTTCGCCAGTTATGTTTAAGTCCCATGTATTAGGGGGCCAGCCTATTCCATCAACCGGGCACAAATCTAAACTCAGTGGTTGCTCCTAAGGAATTCCTGATGGAAAAACTCAATAAGACTGCCCGACCCGGGAATCGAAACCAGAACCTCGTGCTCAGCAGTCGGGCTTGCGACCACTAAACCAGCGAGGCAGTTTGAATGCTGTTTTATAGTACTAAAAATATGGTTGATAATCAAATACTATGAAATTCCGGATGCACTTACTATCGTGTGTTCGATATAAAGTAATATTTCTATTAAACTAAACCGACCACATGTTTCAACGAAAGTAATTTTTGATCGTCTAAAACTGCAGTTCTAGACTCTCTTCCCACTTATCGTTAATTACAGTGACATGTAAACAACACGACCTCTGTAAAAGCGTTCATAAAGATGCGCATCTCAAGAAAGTGAGGTCAATTGACGAGGCAAGGCAAGGCAAGAGGCCTAGATGATGCGAGGCACAGCCGAGGCGTGAAGCAGACTCAAAGAGCGAAGAAATTCAGTTCATTACCGTCTTACAAGGTCCTTGCATCGTGTAGGGAGGGGACATTTGATGATGTTAATTTTTATCGATTGAAATGGAGCTAGGCTTATTGTTGTTTAGTGGTGTGTCGGAATAAACATAGTTGCTTAAGCCGGAAATCTTTTAAGGGACTATGAAAACAAACAGAAAATGTGGAATAGAGTTGAGCATATTTATATAATTATGAGTGTTTCCGAAAACAAAATTGACGATTCCTTTCATAATAACTGTCGTTGCATACATTGTAGTAGGTCTTAATACTGACAAGTTCCGTTTTAAGTTCTGATAACCCGAAATAATCACCGGAATTAGGTACATTAAGTATTCATAAACTTTACGATGACGTCATTTCTCGCTGAACACTAAAGCCAAAATGACATCCGCAAGGCAAAACCAAGTAAGATAAGAATTACATTTTACTAAAAACAAACCAACTTGTTTGATGTCGAGCTAGCAAAAATAATCAACGAAATTACTATCCCGGCGTTCTCAAAAGCCGAAAGTCACTCGAACTATCATCGTCGCAGCAAGCGGAACAAACTACAGCCAAGTGTGTCGATTTCCAACGACGTCGCCTCGAGTAGTGTAGAAAAAAAATATTCTCGAGTCGCAAGTTCAGGGTGGGGGGAGGGGGGTGCCTACCCTTCCTACGGACCTCCTTAACTGCTGGCAGCGGACAAAAAGAATGAATGGATCCGCCCCTTAACGAATACACCGAGCGGCATAATTCATACTTAGGAAAGTGCAAGGAGTTGACATGGACTTTTATTTTTTTTTCGTTTTAATTACGATAGCGTCGCCAATGAGGTTAGGTTTTGCTTTCGGTGAAATATTTTTTTGTTTTTTTTTTTTATGAGTTTTTATTCGACTTCTCTCTTATATGCGTGAGGCTGGTCGGGAATTTTAGAAGTTTTTTTTCTGTTTTCATTCCCCAACCTTGCTCGTATCGTTGGAAACTGCACGTATGCAGTTTGATTTTTTGTTCTTTCTTTAATTTAATTTTATGCACTCCTTCGCCAACTAAATAAAAATTATGTCAGCAAAAGTCATCGCTTGTAAAATATGTCATAATTAAAAAGTTTTACCTTGGTCGTCTCTAACGACATGCCAAATTAAAATATCTTATGCACCATTTAAATGAGTAGAACAACTGTCTGCATGGAGCATTCCAGTACTTGTACACAATTGATTACTTGCTGGGCGTTAATGCTCGTTTGACATTGACGTGCACTTACTTGCAAAACAAAGACCAATTATTGAAATTATGAAAAAATGTTTAAGTTAGGAGGTGAAGTAGATCATTATAGACCACGTGATTACTGTCAGTGTCTTACCAGTGGAAAACTTTTAGAAATGTTTTGAAGATATCATCAGATCAGATAATTTTAAAAAGTCAATTTCAATCTATGTAGGTAAACAACTCAATACTTATTAATGTCTCCAACGCATAATCTATTCATCATCCATCCTAATTAGTAGTCAACCATCAGCCAGCACTTCATAAATAAAACCGCGCCACTCAAAAGCACTATTACAAGACAGTGCTAGTACCAAGCGCACTGGCCATTGCAAACGGACCACGGAAGGCAGCTCGGAAGTTAAGATGCGTCGGTTGCCACGTATAATTTTTTCCACTCTCTTTCAATTCACTCCCCCTATAAACCCCCACACCCCCTTCTCAACCCTTCCGTCTGTCAATCTTAACTACAAGGCGGGAAGCCTCCGTATTACAGGGTTCAGTACTGAGCCTACATTTTTTTATTTCACTATCGAGATTTTAATAGGACTCGACTAGAATTTCTGAGAATCGATGATTTGAGCGGGATTACGAGTTGGATGGGCTTCCGAATAGTTTTTGAAGAGTGAATTTCGTTCGTTCTGAAATTAAGGAGGTTTTTTTGTTTTTTGATCGAAGCTTATTGCCTGTGCCTCGTTTGGTGCGTAATGCGTGCACTGGCATGGAAAATATGTTTAAACGAGTTTTGATGGTTTGTTATGTTTTGCATAGTAACAGTTGATTTATGTGAAGTCATAGTCAAAGTTTTTATTTGTTAAATATAGGTGTAAATATAATGTGCTATGTTAATTGTGAATGTACTTACTAATAATATAACATTTTCGATCTGCACAGGCATTTATTTCATTTTTAAACCTTTAAAATATATCCTTAATATTTAATACATATCCAATCAAAAGTAATCTCAGTTCAAAATCCTCTACGTCTACGCACCATAGACAAAAACAATCATCGGTCATTTTTTTAAAGTGAAAATCCAAAAAGGCTATAAGTTGCCGTCTGGGCACTAATCAGTGGTATTGTGGAGGCTGTTTGAAGTCTCAGCGTAATGGAAGACCAGACAAGCCAAGGGGAGAAGGAAATAAAAAAAATACTCAACGCACGCATAAGTAGGCGGACGTCGCGGGGAAAGTGCGAAATATTTTGGCTAGACGTTTGGGGAAAATGCTGAAGTGGGTTCCGTTTTTAGATGGGATTTCGTAAGAGGGAAATTATGTTTTTCGTCTGTTGAGTTAGGTATGAATTTCCATTTACATTGAAGAAAACCTTTTGTATTATTGCTAGGTCAATATTACTAAAGCACAAAGATATAAAAATGAAATTTTCAGGAAACATGTTGATATCAAAAAGTTTTGCAACAACTAACCTAACCATAGAGGTACCGTGGTTTTAAGTAGAAAAACTTGTCACGTCAATCAACCTACATAAGTACCTACTGTTATCACAACGAAAATTACAATGACTAAACACTTTTAAAATCTCACCATTATAGTCCAAACATGTTTACAACCTCTTTAAATTTAGGTTATATGAATAAACTACACCTAAACTATTATAAAACTAGCTTATGCCCGGGGCTTCGCCCGCGTGAAGGTCGATAACTGTCCCACGGGATCATACTACCGGGATAAAACGTATCCTATGTATTAATCAAGATTACAAACTATGTATGTGCCAAATTTCATTCAAATCCGTTTTGTAGTTTTCGCGTGAAAGAGTCACAAACATCCATCCATCCTCACCAACTTCGCATTTATAATATTAAGTAAGATTCTCAAAATTTTCCCAAAACGTCCGCCCAAATCTTGCATTGCCCCGCGACACGAGACTCAAGATACATCACCAAAGGGGGTCCCCTACGATGCACTACACTGTACAAACTTACTACAGATAAGGGCCTGAAGTACCCCCCAAAAGGGGTAAGACAGGCCCCCCAAGTCTAGGCAGACTTTAGTGCAAGAAAAAATAATGCGCTACGGGGTGACTTCGACGGGCGGACGTTTTAATTTCGTCATCGCATATTTTTAGTTTCACTGAGTATTGGAGGGGGTTTTTTTTTACGTCAATGTTTTCATGTTCTTGGTAAATACATAGTTAGTCGTCATTTTGCTGATAGTAGTCGATTTTGCAGTGACATTCATTATTTAATATTAAAGTGAGTCATATTAATTTTCGTTCCATATTAAGGCTTTACTTTGATTTTTTCAAGACTTTTTTTAACCCAAAATGTTATCCGAGTTTAATAATATAAAATATGGTTTAGCTCATAATCATGTCTCTTTGATTGCTGGTCCTTTAACGTTTTTTTTCTTGCAAAACTGGTGGACCACCAAAAATTAACCCTTTAATTACCAATACTTTGTTCAAAAAATGACCTTACATTAAAAACGTGTCCTTAAATCGTTAAACAAAAGGGTCATTGTCTCAAAATGTTCTCAAATAGTCCTGAGAAAGCCGCGACGCTCTAATTGTCCCACAGTGCGGCTGATATTGTGTTACCCTAGCATTGTCCTTCGCCACACTGTGCCGTTTCTGAATCTTATACGGAAAGGAATCAATTTCAAAGTACAGTTGGTGGGAGAAACAAGTATTATATTTGTTTAATTTAGGCAGTATTGTTTTGGTAAGAAAATTATCGACTCTATTTTGTGTGCTTGTACTGTATATATTTGGCAAAGGTCTCAATGTAATCACCTTGTATGTACTTGCCGAAAACAGTTATAATGTGTTTGAACTTTATGATTATTAAATGTAATTAATTTTAAATGCCATTATCATGACTACTATGATTCTGAAAATCATTGAAATTACCAAGAAAATTAAATTAGGTATTCGCAAAAGAGAAGTTAGACTCGACGTCAAATTCCAAGAATTTAAATGTCGTTTTTGGTATTAAATAGCATCGGTCTAGACCGTTCGTTGGAATACTAATATCAATCTAACAAAGTTAAGTCATTACTTTTACTGCACTATAATTCAAAAGGGTTCAATAGGTGAACCATTTTGCAACGTAAAAGCTGCTATCAAAGACGAGCATAGTTTTTGCATTAAATCATTTTTATTCAAATAATTTTGTTATGTTTGTGGAGGTCAGATAGGCAGTCGCTCCATGTAAAATACTGGTATTCAGCTTCATCTGGTTAGACTGGAAGCCGACCCCAACATAATAAGGAAAAGGCTAGGCAGATGATGATGATTTTTGTTCTGTTTTGCGATGCATGAGTCACTTTTTATACTCCTCCAATGATCACCATTTTGGTTTCCTAAAAATACGAAACCAATACGCCTTTAAACTGAGGGCGAATTTCATCAATAAAACTGTACCCAATCCGTACATGTAAACCGAGTTCACGAACGTTCAGTAAACGAAAGCCAAAACTGTAAACTAAAATACAAAAAATGATGGGAAGTTAATTTGTTTTCTATCTCTATTCTAACGTCATGTGTTTCTGGCTTATGTCATTCTCTCTTTTTTCTGGACCTACATATTCTCGTATCTTTTCCCAGAACTATGTTGGTCCGTCTGTCTGTACCAGAGGCCGTAGTCTCATGAACTTGATACATGACATTGTCTGCCCTTTTCACGCACTCTGCGGCCGCCCCGTCTTTTGTCTTGCCTTCTTGCTTACACCTCTTTTAGTATTCGACCAGTCTAACGACTATTTAGTGGACTATATTGGACTAGTTTATACAACCTACATACTTGACTTTTATTTAAATTTTCGTAAGCGTGGAGTGACTTCGGTTTAATTCTATTAATCTTTGGTGACTTCTTATAAAAAATACACAGGCTGTGGTTTTCTGAACGTCGAAATCTTAATTGGATAAGTTGTTACGGCCATTTTATTTAGTTGGTAGGAATTCTGATGAAGGGATTTATACATTTTTATGCATGATTTTTTGAGTCACTTGGACACAAGTATTTGTAATGATTGAATATAAGTAAATTCATGTTAAATTATTCCAGTAGGCAATATGTGCGTTTATTTTTTTAGTTTGTATTATTTATATAAGGGACTTAATAATTCGACCACAAGGAATTGTTTCCTGAAGGAAAACCAAGAATATTCAAATATTTTAAGAATTGCAGTAGGAAATTACCTTTCGTAATAACGGTATTGACTCATCTAAAATTCCGGAAAACTCAAGAAAATAAAGTTCTAATGTACTTTGATCAGAAATTTTATAATTGAGTGACTACAACAGTAAAATCCACTACTTAATGTTTATTTCTTTCTGCAAGTCATTATTGATTTTGACATTATACCTGCTATTAATTTGACATTGTACTTATTATTATTGACATTTTAACCCTAGAAAGATAGTCTGCGTAAAAATTACGCATGGGTTTTCGAAATATCGCTCTCTCTTTCTAAATAGCGCGAATCCATAGCTGTGCGTTTAGGACATCTCATTCGTCGCTCACACGTGTCAGTAAGGTAAGTGTAACCGATTTTGAAATATAACGACCGCGTGCGTCAAAATTACGCATGATTATCTTTTATGTGACTTTTATGATTTTGACTTGTATAATTTGATTCTATTTTTTTATGTTATTATAACTGATTATCATTACTTGTATTATTAGTTTCTTTTTATAGATATTGAAGCAACAATGGGAAGTAGAAATTTGGACGAAGACCATATCCTGGCCAGTCTCATGCAAAGTGACGACGAGCTTCCCTTTGAGGATACCGACAGTGAAGTAAGTGACCATGAGAGTGAAGATGACGTGCAGAGCGACACAGAAGAAGCTTTTATTGATGAGTTAGAAGAGGAACAGCCGACGTCAAGTGAAAGTGTAAAAAAATAATAAAGTCTTCTTGTAAAAAGTGTAAAAAAATAATATGTCGTGAGCATAACATTGATAGGTGCCAAAACTGTTTGTAACAGATTTTTATAGAATTCTATGCTCCTAATATGTATCATTATTGTTGATTTTGTGAAAAAAAGGCTGATTATTATAGTTACAAATAATTTATAGTAGAAAAAGTAAGTGTTAAAAAAATTATTTGATTTATGAAAGAAGATTATAGTTTTTGTTTTTTTTTTTAATAAAAAAATATTTATAAATATATTATCTGCAGTTTTAATTATTCTAATATGTGTTTATAAATATAACATACAATTTTATTGAAATAAATTAATAAACACCAACCTACAGCTAAATAAAACACATGCGTCAATTTTACGCATGAGTATCTTTTCCGTACTACACAATATGATTATCTTTCTAGGGTTAAAATAATTGACTCTCGAACTCCATATTGCACTTTAATTTTAATAGGCTTTTAAATGTATTTGTTTCTGCATGTAATAATTTTATTTAATATGTAATATTCAACACAATGTAAGTTGTTAAAGAATAAATAAATGAATGAATGAATGAATTACCTGGAATTTGTTAAATTATTTATTAATAGTGGACTAAACATTTATGTATAGATAGGAAGACATTGAAAAACACAATTACCAACTCACAGTGAATTTCAGTGATTGCTTACAATGGTTTCCTTCACCGTTTCTTCAAAATGCATTTTTTCTGATTTTTAAAAGTAATAATACAAAAAGCAAAATTCGAAACAAAAAAATATTTGAGACATATTTTTGTGCTTAAAAGTAAGCCTCTTGACGACAACAAAACTTCAAATGACAGAATTTTATCGTAACTTTTATTTGGACAAGAACTTCAAAGGATAAATATTGGCAGAACAAAACAACCCTCAAATGCTAACCGTCCTTTGAGACGACGCTTTTTAAGTATTAAAGAAAACTTTCACGCGATCCTTTCTTTCACTGAAAACCACATCATTAGACAGTCTCAGAAATGGTTCTAGAGAAAAAGCTTAAATTTTGTATCTTGATTAAAATACTCATTTTTATGATTAATGAAAACAAAATTAATTTTGAAGAGTATACTTTAGTGAATTATATGACTTTTTGAGTTATAAATTAATTTATAATGTCAGTCGTAAGTCAATCAAACGATTCTACGGCAAGCGACGATATTAGAAAAGATAAATAATCATAAATCATTTAGATAGAAAACTAGTAAAAAGATAAAATACCCTATCTTATTAACCATTAAAATGTTTCTTTTATTAGTAACACGCACAATAATCGTTACAATAATAACATGCGAGAACCTTTTTTATCAGTTAAATCTTTTATAAAAAAGAATCACCAACGTATGTCAATACTTCTTAACCCGTCGCATCGCTAACACATTTTCCTCATAATTTAGCATTCTCCGGTGCGCAGGGTGGAAGACGGGGGTGCACTTGACCACCCCGGCAACCCTTCATCGCCTCAAGAACAACATCGCGATTTTAATATAGTCTCGTTTTAACTTGGAGATAGTTAACGATACTGTTTATTATTTATTGTTTGTCTTGTTTATGCTGTTCAGTTATTTTTAGGAATGTAGTTTGAAAATTTTTGGGTTTAGTGTCCCAGATTATTATTATAAAGTAACTAAGTTTACAAGTACTCCTATTTTTTTTAATTACAAAAAAATCGTAAATAAATTTATTGATTATTTTTAAGTTGAGTTTTTATATCAGATAACGAAATCTTTGTGTCGATTTATAAGTCTGCTGCCATACTCCGTATACATGTTTTCCAGTATTGAATAAGAAGAGAATTTTCCAATTCTTATTGCAAAATCAATAAGCTACGAACTAATAACAAAACAACACCAACCAAAATCCCGATATTTAAAAATAAATCGCAATTAAAAAATAAGCTCCCATTAGAAAAATAGTGGGGCTCTCACATGTTTAACTAGCGTTTCTCAAGTCGACGCCAAATGAGGGTGAGCAGGTTTAATGAATAATTAATGTGCACACTGTTCGCGCCAATTATAATTACGTAAGGAAAGCAATTATGCCAGCTACCCTGTTTGTTCCTCATGATTTGCACATAGTTTAGGGAAAAACTATGCATACGCGCGAACTTGTCTGGGAAGATTGATGTTGTGACGTAACTGGCTTCTTTATGGCGAAAATATTCGGATTAAAGACAGCGTCTTTTGTTGTTCTGGGTAAAATTTTGTCTTATACATGTGTGTAAGGATTCTCAACTACTGAAAGATATTTGAGCTTTTGGTGTTGATAAAACTAGTTTCATGATTTCTTATTGGGAAAAAAACGTGTTGTGTTAAAAGTTCACAACTACCTCGACTATAATATTCACTGTCTTAAATTAATCCTGAAATATTCAGAAAAACAATTGTAGGAAAACAAAAACATTGTCGTCACGTTTGACGTCTGTCAATACCTACAATTTGTTTTGATAAACTATTGATATCTAAGTACGGCATCGGTTTCCCTGTAATTTACAATAACATTAATAATCTTAGCTTACATATTTATTATATTCTATAATCCATACCTAATCTAAATATAAAAACAACTAACAATCAAACAAAGAACTCTCCTGGTTACAGAAATAGATAGCTTGAACAATGCATTTACCTTTGTTTAAGTCTATTTAAAACGTAAAAACTCCCGCGAATAACAGAAAAGGATCGTGGCGGGTGACGCAACAGAAATACACTGGATTTTGATTTATAAAGGACTTGAAGATGATACGGACTTCACTTTTTCTTAGCACTTTGTGAAAGTAAGATAGTCAAATTTATGAAATTAAAATGATTTTAAATAAAAATATTTTTCTTGAAATACGGTGCGCAGTTGAAGGGTTAAAATTAAAGTTGTTGAGTCAAGATAGATTGGAGTCACAGTGTCAAATTATTGGGGTCACATCATTTTTCAGTCTCAAATAATAAATGGTATTATTCTGTGTTTCAACTTATGAAGGCTGCAGCAATATTTTCAGAAGCTCAAGATGGAAGCCCACGTAAGTAGTCTACGATATTTTATTAATTAACATCGATATTTTAATTTTTTATCAATGACTGATTACGTTGTTTAAAAAATAGCATTATAGATGTCACCAACTTCTAATTTGAATAACAATACCTCCATTCACCGATTTATCGCTGCGCTGCGCTGGCGCTGGTCAAAACACCTCCCCACTAATTACTACCGGAAAGCGCTTTTTTTCAACTTGTCCGTAAAAATCACTGTATGTATCTAATTAACAACAAAAGCGACGCGTGCGCAGGACAGGGGCCCGCGCGTCACGCCTTGCTTCGCCGGAAGTACCGCCGGACGTCGAGATTGTGGCCCCAGCCCCTGATTCCTTCCGGTGGACCCGATGGGCTCTTTGCCGGTAAATGGTTGAGGCATGAGAGAAAGGAGTGTTGAGGTAAAAAAGCTAAAATGTTTTTTTTTTCGGGGTGTTTTTTGTTGTTGTTGTAGATATTGAAGAGTGTTTTGGGGTTAATTATGCGGTGTTGGTTTTTATTAAGTAAATGTTTGTTTTTTTTTGTTTGAGTTGTAATTTTGACCGTTATAATTGTCCTGCTATGATTTTTATGATAATTTTGACTAATAGCGTATTGTGATTGTAAGTGGCTAAACATAGAAAGTATATTTACCCCAACTTGGATGCGATTCGGGATATCTTTATAGCAATCGTAAGTGAATTCAAAACTTAAAAATTAATCAAGTCAAGGTACCATATACAAGACGATAAATAATATGCAAGACGTCTAAATCTGGAAATTATGTTTTACCTACTCCTCCGATATTATTTTCTGATTAATTTCGTTGCGATCCAAGACAGTTAAATTGTTTCTCTGAGACTTCACAGAGCTTCATTGTCTCGGCGCTTTTCTGGTGGTAACTCCTGTTGATTCTGGCTTTCATGGGTTGCAGCCGTTTAGGAATAGTGTGGCGGGCTTGCAAAAAAAGACTACTAAATATGCATTAATCTTCAAATATATTAATAGAATATATTTATAGTAACAAAAGCTCGAAGGTGTCTGAACCCGCTTCAGTCTGTACCCTACTCCAAACATAAGGTCGACGCTCCGATCTTCAGTCCAGAACGATTGACTGTGATCTTTTTTTTATTACTTGTCATGTACCGTGACTACACCGAGTCGAGAGTGAGTCATGTGTCACGTCGGGATGTAAGCATGAGGTGACCTCTTTGCAATTGATATAGGTACTTGTGTAGTTCGCAAAGAGGAACCTGTTTGTTGTAGTGAGTCGTGGGTTGGGTTCTTTTGTTGTGTTTTTTTTTATAATTATAAGTTCTATTTACCGTGTGAAGGATGATATTGCAAGAAAGGAGGTGACTGCTGAGATGACGAGTAATAGAGAAGTATTGAAGGAGATGACATGCTGCGCCGACCCCAAATGAGTTGGGATAAGGGCAGGATGATGATGATGATGATGAGTGGGTATTGAAAGTATTGGATTTTGCGTATTTTTTTTAAGAATATACAAAAAAAAAGATACTTAGGGAGTGAACGAACATATTAACGCAAATCGGTTGGAGTCGATCATCGCGAAGTGTATTTCTGCAACTGACGTCTTTTCGCCTTTTTGTGCATATATATATATGTTCATACAATCACTCTTTCTGACTGGCTCAAGCTTATTCTGCGTTGATAAGTATACACACTCCCACAGTTGATTCCGGTGTAAAATTATTACCTTTTCTACGGGTTCACAAAAGATTGTGGAATTGGGTAGATATGCTTTTAAACCTTGCTCTATAAGTAATTTAATAGATCCTGACCTCATTGCACCGCACGCGTTACCATTTAAAACCGTAAACCAGTTTGGTATAAAATAATTGCTTACTGTGAGACCTTCGAGAATGATGTGGTTATTACAGCACGCTACTAATATCAAGGTGTAACTCACTTAAGACATTTAACAAAACCTCTTAATCTCTCCCATTCTTCAAACTGCATTATGATCTCTAAAAACATTTTCAACAAAACCTAACCTTAAAGTCTCAGTCCTACAAGTCCCACTAAGATCGCTATCCATCGTAACAAGACCACGAATAAATATCAATAGAGTCTCCGGCGGTAGACCACAAGCGTACTTGGATCACCTGTGTGCTATTGCGGGTCACACGGCGCCGGCGCAGTTCCCACGCGATCGCCTTACGCTTCCTTCCTGTCTGAGCAGTGGGCAGGCTAGTAGGGTTGGCTAGTGTCATTTATTTATGATAATTTAGTTGGTGTTGATAATTATATGTTACGGTATGTATCTCTGATTTGGGGTTGTTTAGTGATTGTGTTTTTAAGTGGGTTATTTGGTTATGAAAAGCAGTGTCACTTAGACCTTCTATAAGATTTTTTTTTTCAAGAGAGATTATTCTTTAATGAAAAGTTTGATTACTAGGTATACTGCGGCAAACTTTTCGTGGATAATTCTAATAGAATTATTTCCTTTATTTTTCTAAAGTTATCGCCTGCCTTAGTGTCCTTACTTTTGTTTTAAGATAACTTACATATAGAGTTATTTTTTTAATTTGAAAGACCTTTCAAAATTCACCTAACACAGAAATCTTCGATATTCGAATAACTTTACACCAAACAAAAAAAAAAACTAATTTTAAAAGACCTCATCTACTTTATATTTTAGCCTTGTATCCGATCATAGCCCTCAAGGGTCATCCAGTGGTTAAGGGTGATAATAGTTAGCTGCCCCATTGCCTGGGAACCACTCCTTCCGTTCGGCGTAAGTGACAAATCTTTTTTTGATTGTGTGAACCCGTAAGTTAGTAGACGGGTACTAGGAGGATACTGTTAGTATCCGGCTATTACGGATACTACTTGTACTTAGGAAGGAAGTGATTTGTGCGGGAAACTGCAATGTTCTTCACTCTTTGGAGACGCACTTATTGGATGATTAGCTCTTAACGATGCATTGAGATTGGAGAGTGTTTTTTTTTGGGTGGGGATGTCTGAAGGAGGTCGGTTTTGTGAGTGAAATTGAGAAGGGGTCAAAATGTTTCGTGGGGAAGCAAGAATAGTGATAAATTCTTTGCTTTTTATTGTAGAACTTAACTTGTTGTAACAGAAAGGTCTTCGATTATAAAGAGTAATAATACTGACACTCTTTATACTCAAGATCTCTTGAGGTGAAAAAACCTGTTCGAAATCTCAAAGAATTCCAACATAAAGGAATAAAATCTTAAAAAATGTAAACCAAAGAAATCTCCTTCGGAATTCCTTTTCAGCGCGGCATTTGGCATCGTCTTATTTCTTGGCAGTTAACCCTTTTGTCGCAGCGGTTAAGGAGTCCATTGTTTCACAGCGGCCGGTCTCACGGGCCCCCGTCTCAGGCAAACGGGTCAGGTTTGTTACACTGTTTAAGTAGGCTAATATTCCCATGGGATTGGAGGGTTGGACGAAGTGATATTGAAGACCTGTGTTGATGTGTTTGGAGAGTTAATACTTATTTTTTGCGCGACAGCAAAGAGAGGGTTATGTTTGTTTCTTGTTTTTTTTTTTTTATCTGTTTTACAATAAGGGACATAATTATTTTAAAATATTATTAACTTGATTCTTTTTTAACATAATTATTTGGCGTTCTAGTCCTATAAGTACTTGTTAGAAAATACATTCAATTCTTACCGAGCGAAAGAAACAAATAAAACTAGTTATGACTTGATGGTGAATTTTATTAATTCAGTGAAAAAATATCCTTAAAATGCATAACTGATATCATTCTCCTAATCACTGACAACCTATCTAACTTAAAGCATTATGGACATTTAATTTCATAATAATTACGTACTGAACCATCTCAAGATTATGATCATCGCGTGCGGGGGTGTCATTAGGGTGCGTCCACACTGTCATATTGTGTGGATCGCTTACAACGCCGTATCTTGAGGGTGACAAACTCGGCGATGAATGGATATTATGTAGAGTAGGTAAAGAATGAGCTCAGAGTTTAAGTAGATTGTTATATGAGACGCATTATCTAGAGTGTAAATTGATTACATACAGTTCAATTAATTAACAAGAAGACGTTATTGACTACCTCGGTGGTCTAGTGGTCGCAATTGCGACTGCGGAGCATGAGGTCCAGGGTTTGATTCTCGAGTCGGGTAATTTGTTATTGGGATTTTAAATCAGGAATTTCTCAGTAGCAGCCACATAGTCAAGATTTGTGTCCGGTTGTTGGAAATAGGCTCGCCTCCTATTACATGGGTCTTAAACATAACTGGCGTAATGTGGGTGTATTATTAGGTACAGCTATGCCTAACCCTTCCGGGATTGCAGGCGTGGTTGGTACTATGTTACGTTATTGAAATTTTACTAGTAAACCTATAAGTCACGTATTAATTGTCAATGCGATTGGCGACTAGCTTTTAATTATATTCGGTACAAATGCTGTAAACTACAAAAGAAATGATAATTCAAAGAATATTTTGCAAAATATTCCACCACAAATGTCTGGCCTAACAGCTGAAACCGTAGAGAAAAAACCGGCCAAGTGCGAGTCGGACTCGCGCACGAAGGGTTCCGTACCATTATCTATAAAAACGGCAAAAAAATCATATCTGTTGTATGGGAGCCCCCCTTAATTTTTTTTTTTAATTTTTAGTATTTGTTGTTATAGCGGCAATAGTAATACATCATTTGTGAAAATTTCAGCTTTCTAGCTATCACGGTTTATGAGATACAGCCTGGAGACAGACAGACAGACAGACAGACAGACAGACAGACAGACAGACAGACAGACAGACAGACAGACAGACAGACCGACATACAGACAGACAGACAGCGGAGTCTTAGTAATAGGGTCCCGTTTTACCCTTTGGGTACGGAACCCTAAAAACGGCAACTATCAATAACACATGGAAACTCAAATCCATTTTGCAGCTTACTAAAACTCCTGCAACCCACCATCATACATTATTACAACCTCATTAACAATAAAACGTCTCACAGCACACACGAATAATAATTCCCACATCGGAACTGTCCGCCTTCATTTTTAGCGCATAATTACGTCTACAACGGTGGGACAAGCTGTCGCGTGGCGTACCGGTCGCCGCGCATCTGTCGCTTCGTCTGAACTCAGCCTTATGACACGGAACGTTATTATAAAATATTGTAAAAACAAAAGAATTTAAATGGACGGTTTACGGTTGCTTTTTATGGTAGTGAGTTATTTATTTGTTGTGTTTTCTGAGTGTTTATTGTTAATGCATTTTAGAAATATCTCCAAAGTGTACCTACAATTGCACTATAACCTTTGAACACCGTCCACGCCACAATTTCACCGCAAATACCTACAAAAAGAATAGGAATTACAAGACTATTGAATTGTTTATTTCGTGGTATAGTGTACCGCAAATTTTTTGTTATATATTTGTGTCGTTGGTGTACAGGACACGCGCTTGCTTGTCACGTATATGTGACAATGGCGTTCAGAAGGTTAAAGGACTTAGGTACGAAACGTTATCGACGCCGCGATTGACTCTACTGGCAACAGTAGTCGTTGTTATTATTCGAAATAATTATTAACCTAGACAATGTTTTGACAACTTAAAACATCGCTTATAACATTCTGAAATATCGATTTTCACTTTTGACTTTTTTGCTAAGATAACGTAGCATCTACGTAGCACATCGTAGCACCTTCGTAGTATTTCGTAGCACTTTCGTAGCGACAGGTAACCAGTAACTTACTCTTTTGCAACACAGACGCGATTACATTCAGTGCGATTTATCATTATTTATACCATATTCGAATGTAAAGCATTTTTTTGAGCTTTCCGTCTTTTAAAGCATTCTTTATCGGTTTATTGAGGTAATACGGAGTGATAAAAGGATTTTCCTCTTATTTTTCAATTAAAATAATCACAAGAATCATAATATCACGCCTTGCAATTACTGAAGGGTTAGGCAGAGGTTTACCTATCAAGTAGTACACCTACATTTGCCAGTTATATTTAAGTCCCACGTAATAGAGGGCGAGCCTATTGCCATAAACCCGGCACAAATTCCAGACTCTGTGGCTGCTACCGAGAAATTCCTGATGAAACAACCCAATAACACTTTACCCGACCCGGTAATCGAACCCAGTACCTCATGCTCAGCAGTCGCGCTTGCGACCACTGGACCAACGAGGCAGTCATTCAAATCATTAGGAATCAAAACTAACGTGTCTCACATTCGGTTGTGAAATCAAAAGGGTTAAACATCACTCGTCATTCTCACGCATTTCTTTCTTTCAAAACATGATTTAGCAAAACTGTTAACTTTGGGGTTACTTGTTAATTATAAAGAATTGTATTCTCCAATTAATCTAGTATTTCAAAACGTAACATATGTGCTTTACGTTTACCCTTAGTGACTTGCAAGAAAACACCCTTACAAATTTATAAATGCAGTTTTAGTAAACCCTATCACGAGAAAATAGGGTTCACAATCCAATGTTTTGTGTGATTTAACGCTTGATTAGTTTTAATTTTACGCCCTTTTCGGGTGAACAATGATGTGGAATGAAGATCTTTGTCTTGGAAGAAGGAAATAAGAGAAGGGTAAGACGGTATAGAACAAAGGTGACAAGAAATGTGTGTGTTTTTGTCTCAACTGAATTAAATTAAGTTTGTAGTCAAAAGTTTCTTTCGTCGAGATCAGCTGTTCGTTGCTGGATTTATGGCAACAGAATTGATAACTTTAACTTTGTGTATTAGTTAAAATTTAGTTTGGTTCTTCCTCCTCATGGCATAATTCAGAGACCAATATAGCTCTTTGAGCAGCGGTGGCCCAGTGGTGGCGGCCCCGACTTACGGACAGTAAGTTGTGGGTTCGAACCCAGTCAGGCGCATTACTTTGTGTAATTTATTTCATCACCACTGCTCTCAAAACGGTGAAGGAAATCATCGTGAGGAAACCGGCATGTACTAGAACCAAAAATTCGAAGACATGTGACATCTACCAACCCGCACTGGGCCCGCGTGGTGGATTATAGCCCATTCCCTCTCTGAGAGAGGAGGCCGTGTGTCCCAGCAGTGGAAACATTTAGGCTGATTATGCTATGCTATGCTTATGCTATAGCTCTTTGAGACTGTACAGTAATTTCAGTTAACAGTAAACTTATTCCACTGTGTTTTCAAGAAAATGAGCTCAAATATCAAATGTGTACTTAAATGCTCGATATAAGGATTCAATAATTTAGACTGCGTTGATGGACCTCATTTCAGTTTTCTACACTTAACATTGTTAATGGTCAGTATAAAAACAACAAACTGTTACTTTTACTTTTTTATGGCACAGGAAGATATAAAAAATAACAAATAACTATTGGAACGTGTCTTAAGTTTTAAATTGATACCGGCAGGCGGTGAAGGAACCATGAGTGGACAATTTCGAATTCGGAAGTCTTGGCTTGATTAGTTAGTTTTTGTGGAGCACAAAGCGCACTTCCGGCTTGTCACGTTCTATATACGAATTGTGGAAATGACGTCGATCCGTCGATGCGCTCCAACGGTTTATTAGAAATTGATATTTGGAATCTTAGATGGTCATTAGACCGTCTGTCTTCCGGTTCAAGCGTAGGGCGCGTGCCACTTAATTGCTTCATTTGTGCCCATAATGCGGGATCAATATAGTTTTTTCATTCCTTTGAGGTGTTATGCTCTACTGCTGATTGAAATTTATTTATCTATTTCCTAATACACTCCCTAATAAATAACCAGCAGCGGAACAAACAATATCAATCGTCATCCGCCATCAATGCATCACAATCACGGCGCATCGTAAACAAAATTCGATAAAACTCATCATTTTATACCTAAACGAATTATCTGGTAGCAAATTTTAAGCCAGGCTAACACAGTGCGTCCGTTTGCGTTTATACAAACAAAATACCAACCAATCACGATTTTGTGAATTTGAAATTTGTTAAAGCCCAACGGTTGTACAGAAAACCAATACGGTGTGTACATGTATGAGTACATGGTAAAACTACGCACGGGCTAAGCAAAGTAGTGTGTGTGTGTGCGGCACACTCTCGCACGCACCTCCCGCGTACACTCACTCACACAATCCGATATTGCAAATGGGCTAGTCGAATGTATTCGTTCGCCCGCCGTCCGTCGGGGGGTGAGGCGCCCGCCGGGGGGAGGAAGATGCGTTTTTGTGCAGTACTCTCCGCTTTAGCTACGTTTATGAGTAAATATAAGTGCGTAACCGATAACGTCCTTAATACGAGCTACATCAGTGTGAGTTCCCCGCTTTTGGACTCAATTATACCTGTCTGTGCACCCGACATCTAGACTTCTTTACAATAGGGCTGTCACCGACGTTGTATAACTATCTGTTCGGAACTGTTATGATAAACATTTGTGTGAGCCATAGTGATTCTCTTTCACTGGCTTCCACGAGCCTTTTAACTTATTCCGGGAATAGAGGCAACAATACATCACCATTAGTATAACATAATTGAAACACAGAGTAAACAAAAGGAAGCCGATTCCCAATTCGAGTAATTTCAAGCTGTAGATAGTTCTGAATTCAAACACATGCTCTGCTCGGGCAAATCTGCTTAATCTTTCATAGTGTTCCATCATCCTGCATCCATTATCCAGCGTCCTTTCAGGAGCAACGCGAGCGATAAATACTGTAAATCTAATTCTAAAGTCAAAAATCATTTATTCAACGCGCGCGGAACAACTTACAAATAGTGTATGTTTGCTGGCTGATGCCAGTTAAAAGGTTTGCAGATTTGGTGGCGACTGGCTGGCTGGCGGCAGGCTGCCCTATGGCGCACAGCCGGCCGGAACGGTAGGCTTTTCAAAAATAAACGAGTTGTTATTTTTAGTGACAGAAGCAGACTAAGTGGCTTCGACCCGGGGAAAGTCCGACGTCCTCTGGGAGTTAACCACACCTGACTGGCGATGCTCACGGCCCGATTCACACTTCTTTCAGCACCCCGAAGCGGCCGAATGGAAAGTACATGAAAGGCCTGTTACTTCGTTACTAAGAAAAAGAGTAAAACGAGCGCGAAAAATGCTCAGCGAACGGGAATTCGGGTGACGTTCCGTAATATTAGATAACTTGGGAGACGCCTGTCGGCTTCGTGTGGACGCGTGTTAGTCGGGCCTACGCTCCATACTCCTCTATTTGTTGTCAAAACTGCTCGATGTAAGCCTCACACGTGCTTCATGCCTGTCGATATTAATTTTTGGACGTCATACTAGCTAACATTTTACGATCTACATTTTTGTAACGATTCAAAATTGAAATGTCATTGCTGCTGTTCCATCCAAATACTGAATATGGAACGCAAATTATAAAAAGTTTGTATCAATAATTCATAACCAAGTGTCAATGTCAGAAATAATAAAGAATGAAAGAACAGAAATGTATTTGTAGAACGCAACCACAGCATGCGGTCTACCCGGAATCTATTTCATTATAAGGACGTTTAACTAACCTCACGTCAATGAACCGCGTTGTTCCTACTATAAAATTTATTTTGATTAATTCGTAACATTCTCGTATCTCTGGTAGGCTCGGTGCCACTTCCGTAGGTACACGACGCATACACAAAGCAATAGTGGACAGTGTCCACTCCTCTTACGGGACGAACACGAATTTTCGCACACACACAACCGCCTATTTCAGTTTTACCGCACACTGGTGCTTGTATAAAATTTATGGTGCACACTTTTGCATCCGAGCCGCTATAGCTACGTAGATCTGTGGAAGGGGGACGGCGCTGGTCAGCCATTTCGTGTCGACGAGATTTATAACCTCTAGCTGTGCGTTGGAGCTAACTTCAGTAAGATGCGTGCATGTGACATTGGAAGGCTTTATTAGTGAAACTACGGTTTGTATTTTTCGAATTACGTTTGAAATTCGATATTTGTCGGACGATAAAATTGGAAAATGGTGGTGGGGTAGGTAACAGAGCCGTTGGGGGCATTATTTCAAAATGTACGGTTAGGTGGGGGGGATTTAGGGTGGCGGGTGGGGGTCAGCCCGGTTGTTTGTCTATCGCCGCGCTTTCCCATTCACCGGGTGAATTTTCCGAAGCCCATTGCGCTTCCGGCCCCACGGCCCCCCTTGAGCCTTCCTCGCTGTATTTTTATTAACGGAATTATGGCGTCTGAATGAGTAGTGCCTACTTATATTGATTAGGCCTCTAGCGCATGGTAACGTGTATGTGAGCATAAGCTCAGCTTTTATTTGGAGCCAAATATTTTCCAACAAAATGCTGCTGATTTCCTTCGCTCTTATGTTTTCAATCAAGTTGAGTTTATAATTTTTTAATGTGGACAGAAAGGTGTTTTGTGTTTTACTTTTGTATGTGTTCAACTAAAGACTCATATGAAATGGTTTTCTCATTGTTGCTGTAAATGCTCAATACACTGTAATTTTCATCTTCATTCTGTACGGTTTAATTCATATCATTCTAATAATATTTAATATTCCAATTTATGTTTTATAATAAGTGCTCAGATATTTTATCTTCTAACCATCATCGACAAGAACCTCTTAGTAAAAACTCAATTAGTTCTTACATGACCAAAAAAAAACAATATTTGAAATACGAATCGCCAATTCTCTTTTTGAACGGAATCGAAAGCCCTGTATAGTCTATGGGCGTTTCGAAACGCAAGGTTCCGATCAGAAACTCATAACGGACACGTCATGTCTTATCTATGGCGAAAAGTTGGGCCATAGAGTGCACGGGAAAGCGCTTATGCACCGTAGTTAAGCGTCACCCGCTTCCGAATGCATTTTGGTAAAGGAAAAACTGTTGTGTCTGGTTTTCGTGTTATTTTTGTAAGCTTGGTCTCATAACAAAGCTGTGAACCCATTCAACGGCTGTTGAAGACAAGAATTGGATAAAGTAAATAATAAACGTATGTCTTCTGGCAACTAAGTAAACCTTTAAAATAGCTTGTTTAAAGTTTGTTGAACGTTTCCGTTGAAATTTTCTAGATGGCTCAGTTTAAGAAGAAATATCCGAACACAGCTTTCAAGGCAATGTAGCTCGTTTCATGTAGGTATGTACAAACAGTAAGAATGAAATATTTTGTAAAAGAGTCGATAGTCAATTGTTTTTCAATACCTACTCTTCTTTGAGACCTGCATTGTGCTAGTCTATACTAATATTATAAAATTTGTTTGTAAGTTTGTATGTAGGAGGTAATCTTCGGAACTACTGAAAATTCTTTGTTATACGCTACATTTAAAACGTTCCCGTGAGTACATTTCGTACATAATGGGAGCGAAACCGCGAGCAAAAGCTAGTGTCAAATATTTTAGTACAAATCCTTGAGAGCATGTTTTAGTGGAATATATCTATTATTAGCCGTTCTACCAACAGTCGTGGGTATTAAATACTTTGATGTAATTATTACTTGTATGTTTAGGCTTATTTGTATGTATGGGCTAGGCTATGTATTACGTCAGTGTCGTGTTTATTACGGATGTTTCGGTTTTTTGTTGTCGTTTGTATATTTTTTAATAATAGTATTTGTTTTCCAGTCAATCAAACTACAAATACATATTATTGTTTACTTAAGTTATTATGTTCAAGTTAATTTTTTATTAGCCTATTTTGTCCCACTGCTGGACAAAGCTCAAGATTATAAGTTATAACCAAGGAATAATTCCTGCCCGGTTCCCAACTATCCTAAGCTATGATTACAGATACTGAAAGACAGAAATATCGGCCTAGTGCTTGAGGGGTGCATTCGTTATTTTCTATTCTGTCCTGATTCATGATTAGGCTCTGCTCATTCACCCTAACAGTTTCGAACTCCAACTCAAAGAATTTATTTAAAAAAACCCTTATCAGGCACTTTTGAAAAGTAAAAAACGAGAAAGAAACAAAATTATTTATTGTACAAACAATAAAACATAACTATAAAAAAAAAACAAGAAATGAATAGTAAAATTAAGAATAACGATAGGATTGTAGTTGCCCATTCCAAAGCGTAGATAGAACACAATTAAACACTCTTTTAAAATCAAGTTAGATATTACAACTACCCGTCTTAAAACAGTATTGTTATAATGTCACTAAGGTATGGGAAAGAGTAGCAGCTATAGGGGACGTCTAGCGCCATCTCTTTCCCACTGTGGAATAAGATTAAAACAATACTGTTTTAATACATCATAGCAGGCTACCTGGGATAATTTTTCTCGTCTTATCGCTTTTTATTCAACAACAAATCTTTCCCGCGATCTTCCGAGCCCACCGCGCTTGCCTCGAATTCGCGATGACTGCGCACTGATACGCCGTCTATAGTTTAAAACGTGGGTTTTCGATGCTCAAAACTGTACTACTGATTAATGTTCAGTTTATCGGTTTCAATGTTAATTATGGCTTTTTGAGGAACAGATATCGGTTGTTTACCTGTTAGATTTCTTGCAAATGGTTAAGTACTACTTTAAATGGTTTTTTAAAGATTCAGTGTGATTTTACAATGTCTGTACATATATCGAAAAAACTTATTGCTTCTTTCTAATGGATAGTAATACCCGTATCTATAAAGAAGTCAAAGTGATTACTTGAAGACTAGCTGTTCCCCATGGTGTCACACGCTGCGCGGCTCCTAAGGGTCGTATCGTAATATTATATAGCCTTCCTCGATAAATGGACTTTTCAACACAAAAAGAATTTTTCAATTCGAACCAGCAGTTCCTGAGATTAGCGCGTTCAAACAAACAAACAAACTCTTCAGCTTTATAATATTATAATAATATATATAATATATTTATAATTTAATAATATATAGTATAGAAGATACGACTTTTATTATAGATAAGTAATTGCTTGAAGTTAGAACTATCAAAAGCAGAAATTCTTAGCTTTGCTTTCTTGGACGGTTCTTACTTCGTTTAAATTTTTGTCTATTGCATGAAAATGTTCGCAAAAGTAATTACTTTTACTTGACTATAGATACAAGTGTTAGTGTTGGCATTTAATACGAAGTAAAGTGTTTCGTCCGACCGTTTTTTAACTAATTTCAATTTAATTCATGACATAAACCAAATACCGTCAAAAACTATACAGATTTTCCCAAAAAAAACCTAAACTATCCATCACTAGACAAGCTTTTAAAACTATACAAAACAAAAAGTACTATACAGATCTGTCGGGACTGTCAGCAAAACGACGTAACATTATAACCGCGACTGTAGTAACAAGTCAACAGATATGGGTACAGTCAGCACCGAAAATTCCTTTCAAATATTTACAACTTTTCCCGACCGGGAAAGGGGGTTGGGATGAAAAACTGACGGCCATGTCGACCGCGTCTACTAAGTAACTAATGTGTGTGATAATGCGATTATTTTTACCTCTGACAACGTGCACAGTGAATAAAATTAGATAGGTATTGTACTCTGTAAAGAACAAAACATAATTACGTGACCAAGGTATTGTGTTAAATCACGTTTTCCAGATTCAAGGATAATGTACGGGAAAATAAAGTAACCGAAAGAAACCCGGACTTTTATCATGAATTTACTAGAATAAGTTATCCTCGTCACGTCAGTTTTTTGTTCTATTACAAATAAGGATATTATCTAAATGATAAAAAGATTTTGTTTAGTTTAAATAATGTATTTTTATCAAAAACTATATATGTAACAAAAAATAACCACTGAGAATTTCCGATGAGCTTTTCAATTATGTAACAGGGTATATCTGTACCAATGAACAAATTCAATTTTATGACAAGCGACAAGTACAAGTCTCATAAGTCTATAGCGGCAAGTGTCCAGGCACATATGCACGTCTGATTATTCGAAAATTCATGCCCTGTCCACCCCTGTCAGGCCGCAGACAAAATACGGGTATATGTACGAAATTCACCCGGTTTTATTCCGGCGTTCGGCCGTCGAAAACCGGTGCTAGCCAGTTCAATACCGCCTAAAACTGCGTATGTACGTAACAAAGGAATTATAAAAGGCCGGTCAAGTCAGAATTGAAATTGGATTTTATTGTTCGACTGTACTTTATTTTCACTTCGTAGTGTCTGAAGTAATTTGATTAGATTATTGACTCTTGCATGAAAAATCCAAGCTTGAAATACGAAATCATTATAGTGGAAAATGGAAAAGATAATTTTGCTGCAGTTTTGAAATTAACTTAGTAAGTCTGGTTGGAAAGTTATTTTGGAAAGTTGCTAGTAATTAGACAGGCAACGTATTAATGTCGCTTACTATTATAATTATCTTACCATTAATATGATTTTGAAATCTTATCCGCTGCGAAATTTGCCCGTAGCCTGCGGTTGATCTGCAAAGACGAGAAAACTTTATGTTTATTTCTAATTGTTATCAGTATTATGATTATCACTATAAAGTTACAAAATAATAATTATATTAAAGACCATAAAATCAGATAAGACAGGTCAGAAGCCGTCAAAACCAATTTTAACACATTTCTTTTTTCCACCCGTCTATCAAGAATCGATAAGGAGGTACAACACTACTTATCGATATCGATCAGATAGGGGTGGCCACGTGCGCGACCACCCGGCGGGAGCGCGTGCGCAGGGTATAGGAAATCGATGGGGTTTTTTGTTTCTTTCGATAAATGGCGATGAAGGCAATCTTTTTCTGAATTACCCCTATCAATACTTACAAAATAGTATCAATGTTTAAATTTGGAGACGAAAATATTAAAATTACGATTGATTAGAATCTTTTTCTCTAAAGTCGGAATATAGAACCAGACTAAAATGCTGATTAAATGACCCCATGACACATTGTTGTTCTTAGATATTAAATTTAATTTTTCACAAAAACATGGCAAATATTCTATCATACACGCACTCGTGTTTTTCAATGTTATAAATGGAATTGCGAACCAATCGAAAAAATTAACGAAAATTAAAAAAAAGTATTTTATTGCTAGCAATCTAGCAATAAAATACTTTTCGCAATTTCTTCATACAAGCAGCTGATCCTTGCTACAATTATCCATTCCTACTCAAACCAACATCTTAAGCATTACAATATATCATAACTCACACTCAAAAGCATCGAAAGATGTTTCTTTACCAGGTGCCATGGGGTGCTTTAGTACCCCATTGATCTCTTCATGGTCTATTAGGAGCTCAGTACAGTTCAAGGGTCTAATTGTCAGGTAAAGGAAGCTTTGTAGTGCAGGAAGTAATTTGCTAAGTATCATTTTTGAAGAGGTTTGGGTGATTTATATGCTGCTGACTGTACTGAAGGTTTTTGCGAATTTGTAGGTTATGTTGCTGTCATTGTTGGCTTGTTATTAAATTTAAAGTTTCTCATTATTTGTTGTGTTTTTTTTTATCAATAAACAGGAAAATAAGTGTTTATTTTCAATAATTTCCAGCATTTTTTCCTATTCAGCCTTTTTTTATGACTGCTTCGTTGGTCTAGTGGTCGCAAATGCGACTGCTGAGCATGAGGTCCTGAGTTCCATTCCCGGGTCGGGCAAAATGCTATTGGGTTTTTCCATCAGAAATTTCTCAGTAGCAGCCACGGAGTCTGGATTTGTGCCCAGTTAACGGCAATAGGCTCGCTCACTATTACATGAAACCTAAACATAACTGGTGAAATTTGGGTACACATCTGCTACCCTTCGGGGATTACAGGCTTGAGGTTATGTTATGTTTTTCCTTTTCCGCTTTGATATTTTGACTTAGACGTTTCACGTAGCAAGATGACTTTCGAATGATAGATTGACGCTCTTACTTATCAGGACATATCTAAACCCAAAGCCATTTCGTATATCTTTTCCTATTTTTGCTGTGTAAAAGAAATTCTGATTGAGAATTGCGAATGTCGTTTACCAAATGCGCAAAACTGGAAGGACACTCATCATCTGCCTAGCTTTTTCCCAACTATGTTGTATCGGTTTCCAGTCTAACCGGATGTAGCTGAATACCAGTAATTTACATGGAGCGACTACCTATCTGACCTCCACAACTGGAAGGACACTAATAAATCTTTAAAACATCTGTTTCTCTTAATCGTATCAACGCCGTCTATCCTATTTACGACACTTGGAATCCACAAAGGTGGTATACGTGTCAAATTAGATCTATGAAGGATCAATATTTTGCACAAATTGGGCAAAAACACGCAGATGTTTCACACTGACTTCTGGTTAGCTTGTGAATCTTTTGTCCGATCAGTATCGGTTTCTTTAAGATGTTAAATGCGATTTGTTGATTTTATGATTGAAAAAAATGTAATCTATGTGCAATATTTTTCACTTAGTTTCCAGTTTTTCGACCCTGACTGGAGGCTTTACATTCAAGGCACTCACAGGATAGTCCGGTTCAGCAGACGACTGCCTCATAGGTTGATCTACGAGAGGCCATTTTCAAAAAAAGTACAATATTATTGGTGGAAGCTTTTAAATGTTCTTTATTATCATTATTTTGTTTTTGAGGAAGGGTTTATATGGAAATCTCTCATCATGACCATATTATGATTAATGAAACAAAAATGAAAATGTATGAAATTTTGGTAATATTGGTTTATTATGTATATAGGTTTTTACAAACACTTTTGCACGTGTTTTTTTTTAAACGAGATATATAATTATATATACTATAAGCTTAACTAAGCCTTATATAAAGCTTGTAATGCATTTGGCTTGGCTTGTGGTGTTTTAGTTATCTATCAACAATGAACCTCATATGAAACAACTTCTAAAACAGTCACAAGATCGCAAACTATCAAATCAAGACCAAAAAAGAACTCCAAATGTCCCACAAGGACAAGGACTCTTCACCATTAATACTTATTCGCGGGATGCGGGCGAACATTCAAGGAACCATTCTTGGCCCCTTCACACAATGGGCCAGGAATTGGCCTACTTGGCCCACATTCCCACAAAGCCAATATTGGTCTACTTACACCAAATTACCAGTATCGTCCCGCATCCTTAGACCCCTGCGGAGACAAATTAAATTTTAATGGTTTTTTGCAAGAGTTGACGCAGGAAGTAGTTCCATTATTGTGTTGTACAAGGTTATAAATAACGCTTTTTTTGGTCCATCGGTTGTGTAAGAGATGTATCAAAAGATTCGGTGATAATGCGGCAAATTGGCACAAAAATAAAATTGTAACGCGATACCCATATGAGGCGGTTCGTTAGGGTTGGTTTTTTGATTGACAACTGACTGCGAATTATCATGTAAAAAGATCACGGTTATAAAACGCCACCCGACCGGACGCGAAATCAGATGAATTACAGTACAACTAAACCACGAAAGTCAAACCAAAATTACATGTTACATAACCTTAACCCTTCACTTATCTCGTCAACAGAATTGTCAAAACACATTCCGTGTTGGGGCGCGTTCACACGCCCATTTGTAAGTCTTGTGACGTCAGCGGATGCGACGTAAGGACTCGTCGTCTTGAATGGGCACGCACACACTTACACCTGTGCATCGACGTCTTAGACATGTGTGCGTGAATGAACGTACAACGTCGTGTTTACGTCGAGATTGTAGACAGCCCGACTATGGAGATTGACGGCCGACTAACGTGGACAAACATACTCGATCCGACTAATTGAAACACGTCCGTTATCCGGGATTGGCAACAAACAGTTTCAAAAAACTTCCTAATGAGCAAACATACCAGTTTTCCATCATAAATTCACACTTGAATTGCGACGATACGAGTCGAAAAACTGTTTCGTCATTTCCGAATTTTAATAGTGTATGTTACGATGAATGACGGGGGCATTGGACCTTGTGCCAAAACCATAATACACGGACAAACTTCTCGATTCTGTCAAATAAGTTAATTTAGACTTTATTACTGTTCAGATAATGCTTTAAAATAAAATGGGGTGTCACAAACTATGTTGTAGTTGCAGTATCGGTATGGAGCATACGAGGGGTGAAGTCGGGCGCTCAGGCAGGTGTGAGGCCAGATGTCTTGAACAAATTGCCGTACCATAAGGTACGCGTGGACACACCCTTACTTCTGTGGGCTCGGCGTGTGCCAAGTTTTAATTTTATGCTTGATTAAGACTCCGATACCGGGAGCCACTAATTAATGGCCAGGAGATCGACTGTGCGGTTTTTCGAGTGCTTTGCCGCATTACTACTTTGCTGGTGGTTCTTAGGTTTTTGGGTGTTTCGGGATTAAAGGATAATTGAAAACTTAAAAATGCAGTAAGAACGTGTTTAACGTTAAATAATGGTATAAGTAATTCTTAAAAAAACCTGCCAAGTGCAAAAAAAATCATATCTGTTGTATGGGAGCCCCCCTTAATATTTTTTTTTTTAATTTTTAGTATTTGTTGTTATAGCGGCAATAGTAATACATCATTTGTGAAAATTTCAGCTTTCTAGCTATCACGGTTTATGAGATACAGCCTGGAGACAGACAGACAGACAGACAGACCGACAGACTGACAGACAGCGGAGTCTTAGTAATAGGGTCCCATTTTACCCTTTGGGTACGGAACCCTAAAAAACTGTAATTTTGAGATTTTTGGATCATATAATATGTAGTCTATATGTTTTATCACAGTGCTGTCAAAACGATCAATTCATCTAAAATATTAAAAGGTTTTCCAGATCCGTTAATCAGCCAATGGTAAAGCTGCTCACACTCATTACATACATATAAGCTATAGTACCCTGTATGCAAAAAAAGCCTGGACGTATCATCAAAGTAAAGCCACTTTTTACACCGTAAGCACATTTTTTTATCACGACTCAATGGACAGTGTACCTTCAGCTAATGGGCGCAAAAAGAAAATTCTCAATGCGTGGCAAAGAATAAATAACGAGGTGGGTTCATGTAAATTACTTATGTTTCATTAAGGCATTAATGTTATGGCTTTTACTGGAAAACAAATAGCTTATTGAAAGAAATGAATTGAAAATTGTTTACTCTGCCCAAATAAGACTCACACGATATACAAAAAAAAAAAACACTCTATTGAGGATGTTTTTATCTTTTCTCTATGATGTGCGTCAAAATATGTATAAATGTTGATAGTAGGAGCACGGTATATCACCTGAAAAATAATTTCTTAGTTTTCTTATTAGAAAAGACTGACGTGATCCAAAAGAAACCAGCAAAAATGTCCTGAAATTTTTTTTCTCCCAACATTTACGCGCCATGAAGAAGGAAAATTCAAATGATACCTAAAATGGCGTAGGCTAGGTAACGGAAGTGACGATGACCGCTGCGTTCGTAATTATGTATTTTATTTTACGGAAGTTATAGTCATTGACTCTGGTCGTCGCAGTGTGGCGATTTTATATTGAAGAATGTATTTTATTGTTTATTTCCATAGTGGGATTGTACTGGTTTTTTTTAAAGAAAAAATGCATTTTTTTGGCATTTTTTATATTAAATACTGCTGTTGATGTAAGAATTGATATCGGAGTTATGTGGGTGTCGCGGAAAGATATTATACAAGTAAAATACCTAGTTTTTAATAGTAGTATTCGATTTTTTAATTCAGAAAATTTAATTTATTCTCAAAAGGAAAATTATTAAGTACTTTAGTCGGATAATTTTTAAAGGAAAATTAACCCTTGTAGTGGCGAAAAATGCTGCGATGCTTGAGAGATGAATTATCTGAATAGCATACCTATACAATTGAATATTCTTCAATGCGGAATAATATTAATTAGAAGAAAAAGTGTTTTGTATTAGAGAAATTAAGCCCAACTTCTAACTTTCAAAGCCAACCCCAAAAGCTTCCAAACTTAAAATTGTAAAAGATTACAGCCTCAAAGCTAGGGATGCCGTCAATTGTTATATTCGATCGATTGTTAAGACCCTCATACATTTCTAGGGTCGATCCATTGATTGTGTCGTGTAATAATAGAGGAAAGGAGAAAGGGGTCGCCTGCACCTTTAGCTATTCTGGTAGAAAATGTCGCGTGCCCGGTGCGTACAAGCGTATGATACGAGTCATCCCGCGGAACAAATGTGCATCTTAACACCTTGTGGCTTAACTGTATTAGATATGAAATGTGGAACTGTAAACTATACATATATTTGAAACAGTTAGGACTGTTTCAAATATATAGTAACTGTTTTACTGACTGACAGACAATGTTTGTCTTACCAAGATACACTACCATATATGGTAGTTTGATTGTGCAGGTTTGGCTGCCTAACAGTAGCGAAGGCTCAATTTTTGTTATAGAGAAGCCGGAGTACATACCTTTAATGTGATTATTTTATTTGTCTATAGAATACTGACTGTGCCATTTTTCAAAGGGAATCCGGTAGGAATCGAGTTACATGGAATCTTCGCCACTGCTGCCTAAATGACTGCAAATAAAAACATGAAAAGATAATTATGTTCCTTAGAGTGTGTTAGTCGGCCAGTTGTACTAAGAAAGTGAAACTTTCACCCGCTAGAGAGGCACTTACTTCTTAAATATAACCGTAAATTCCTATCTATACCCAAGCATATGATAAGTTTGTATGGAGGGGGTAATCTCTGGAACTAATGATCCAATTCAAAAAATTCTTTCGCTGGCAGAAAGCTACATTATTCGTGGGTACTACAGGTCATTAAATAAATATATTTATAACATGCATATTAGCCGAGCTATCACAATTATTGCGGACGAAGTCGCGGGCGAAGTCCTAGTTAGCATTATAGAAAGTTAGGTTCTCGATTTTGCAATAAATAATATCGATGAATTTCATTATCGAAACAGATGTGGAATCGTTGTAGAGAATTTGCATTATAGCACTCGTATCTCCAACAGAGGGGCGTACATACAATTTTGAAGGATTCTTTATTTTATTGATATTGCGATGTAAACGGCACATGCGCTCGCGCATCTGTGGGGCGCGTGCGTTGCGAAAGATGTTTTGCGCATGATGGATGGATGTCTTCCTATTGTGTGAGCAAAACATATCGAGTTTCGGGATACGATTGTTTCGGTAGCGAAATAATCGAATGGGTAATTAATGATCTTTTGATAAGTTTGCAATGTGTTGATCGCGATCGATGGTTGGTAAAAAATCGAAGAGTCGAAGTTTGTTTTCTTTTTTGTTGGATTAATTGACGGATGAGTTTGAAGGTGCTACTTTTGATTGTGGTGGCTCTTGTTTATTTGTTTATTTTCTTTGCCTGTTTGTACCATAGTTACTCCAAGATATTAATACTTTTAAAATTGTTTTTCCAAATTGAACGTTGGTTCCGATTTGTAGGTGCAAAAAACCCACGAAAAAAAAGAAAATCTACCCGAAAGAAAACAAAAATAACAAATGACACAAAACACTTAAAAGTTATAATCCACCAACCCAAGCTTAGATTCGCGCACGTAACTTTATCGATCGTGATGCGCACCCCTCGCCGCCATCTTGGGCGCCCGGCAGCTGCGCCTGCGCCACCGCGCCGGGTCAAAGGTGCGAGGGGTAAGCAGCTATTGTAGTTGTCGTGTAGTGGGTGCTGAGTGCGCTGTCGGTAGGATTACCGCCATATTGGATATCGACTTATGGATTGACGATTTAGCGGTATGATTTTCGATGATTCTATGTGATTTTTTTTTGGCATAATTGTAGACTGGGTAACACAACTTCTCTGAATCATAATATGGCAGCATTGAGGTTGTGGATAGGCAGATAGGCAGTAGTGTAATGTAAATTACTGGTATTTAGCTGCATTCGTTTAGACTAGAACCCAAAACCAACATAGTTGAGAAAAGGCTAGGCAGATCATGATTGGTAGTAGAAATTGATTTTTTATTAAATGCGTGTGAGTTTTCCTACAAGAGCAGATGGGATCAAATATTAAAAATCTAGGAAGCTTTGACCGCCGCATTTATTTTTGCCAAAAGACATCAGATAAGCAGATTAGCGTCATGTAAAACTAACCTTAACAAAGTTACTAGGTATCCTTAAACTGGAATATGATCTACGACAGTAAGACCAGACAAAATCACTTTCATCAAAACAAATAAGGAACTTCTAAAAGCCGGGACGCAACCCACACCTGGTCACTGAGATTGTATTAAGCGCCACCGTTGGTCGGTAACCGTGAAGACATTTGATACGCCCACAAAACACATTAAGTGCCGGATCAAGCATGTGCATCGATGCTATCTTTTTAACACGTGCTTTTTGCAACACTCAATCCGAAAATCAACCTTAGACCTAAAACAGAAAGTTGAAATTCCTTTGAAAAAAGTCCTAAGAAGAAGTCATGAACCACCTTACAAGGATTTGGCCTTCTCAAGCAGTTTGAGACTTTATTGTTTGAAAGGTAAAGTTTGGAATAGATTGAAAGGAATTTACTCCAAATATTTATCGTAAGGTGCGGGCGTAAAATCAGCTGGTCGGTCTTGTAAAGACGTTTTTTTTCTTAGAAACGAGTTGCCGAACGAAATTCAACTTTGTTTTGGTGACTTAAGGTGATTTTCACATTGATGGCTGATTTGTCAATAACTGGACGGACAAAATCGTTTTGCTTTTAGAATCACCGGGATCCTTGTTATTTTCGTCCCTATTCCTTAAGAAATAAGATTCCTTCAAGAGTTTCGAAGGTATCTTTAAAGCATTGTTGCTAGAAGGTGGTCTACTTGTCAACACCGGATGACGCATCTCAGTTTTTTTGCGCATGCGCCCGATTTGTATTCAATGGATCTACAAGGTGCAGTTTAATCTTTATAATATCAATTATTGCTAAACATCTTTGCACTTTAGAATCGACCCTTACTTCAGCTTATTTGAAAGTACGAGTAGCTTTTGGAATTCATCTATAATTTTCTGATTGAGTTTAATTTTTAATATCAATAACGTAATAATAATATAAAACTTATCAACCACTAATGTATCCTTATAATCCACGAACAATAATCAAACAAGTAAGAGCTTTACGCGTTACAGCAGGGGTCGGCCGACATGTGCGCACACGACGCGTGGCTCGACAATCACAGTAATAATAACTAAAAAAATAATAATAAAATCGGGTGAAGAATAAAGAAAATCACCCCCTGCTCCCCTTGTGCTTTATCTTGTAGACTTGGAAATGTTTAAAGATAATAGGGGCGACTCCCCTCGGTATGCGCGCGCGCACCTTTCGCGGGGGTTGACTGGGGCGTTGTGACGCGTGCGCAAAGGCGGTTAAATTCAAATTTTTGACGCGTCTTCTGTTAGTACGCGGTGTGTACTTACTTATTATTATGTTTGGAAGTGTGTTTATGATTTCATATGCTTGTGAGTTGTTTGTTTAAAAAAAAAATGAAAATATAAGGCAGCATTGTTTTAATGCTATCTATACTATGTAGTCAAACTTTTCATCTTAAAAACAGGTAATAGCACTTTTATAAGTGCGTAGTAATGTCTGTATTAACAAAGAATTTAAGGCATCTTAATTTTCTGTGTGTATTTGAAAAAATGTCTTGTATGTAGACTATAGACTAAATCTTCGATGATTAGTTCTTTATGATTTTGTCCTAAAATAATGTTTCAGTTTTTCAAATAACAAGACATCATGACATAATGCTGATCCGAAATCACGTAGTACCGATACGTCGCCGCGTCTGCTTCAAAAACAGAATTCATCCTCTACCGCAGATATCTAGCCTCGCCTACGAGCTGCTACGAGCCTACGCCCCGTAGCCATTTCCTACAAAACTAGCCCAGGAAATTAAAGCGCTACGCCATTTTTCTTTCGAACCAACCATAACATCTGACGTAGCCAGCAGAAGCTTTTGGCAAGTTCTTCACGATGTTATGTTACACGGTCGAAGTAACATAATTCATACCTTATGCAGAGTCTGGGCCATCTAGCCCCTACAACTACTTTGAAGATGAGAGAGTAAAAATGTATTGGATTAACAATTTATCAAAAAGTTTACGTAGTTGAAAGTCGTTGTGGTAATCCGAAATTAAAAACGATTGTCATTTGTCTTTGTTCTCGCGATTGCAAGCATTTAAACACAGATTTAATTATTTTCTGTGAAATGCAATACAGTGGGATGTTCGATAGGTATTTTGTGAAAAAATTGCAATACAAGAACATTTTTTTTATTAAATATAGAAATAGGTGGTTTATTCCACTATGTTAACCTAGGTAATATAAGTAAATCCCCAGCCAAGTACCAACCAACAAAGGAGACATAAACATTTTTTTTAAACTACGTCAATATAAATCAAAAGCCAATTACGGAGATATGAATGAAAAGAGAGGCCGACGAAGCAAAGGACGCTTTCAAAAAGCCCGAGATAGGCTTTGTTGTCCACCTTTGATTACCTGTGGACGGGCAGAACGTCGACCAAAGACAATATGTGGATATGAATGGAAGGAGGAATTAGTTTTTGCAGTTTTTTTTTTTATTTTGCGATTCATTGTGAATTTTGTTAGTTTAATTGTTGTTGTTGGGTGGATTATTATTATTTTGGATATGTTTTGGAGGATTAAGTGATAAAATAACAAAGCATCATCATCATCATCATCAGAAAACAGCAGTCCACTGCTGGACCTAGGCCTCTTTAATCGGACGCTACTAAACTCGATATTACAATGCATGTTTTCAAGAAAAACGTGTATTTTAATTTTCATTATAATACACGTTTTTCACTCAGCTTTTCGCCGATAAGCACCTGAGATTTCATCTGTTTGTATTAAATATTTGTTTTTATCGATTTGGTTCCACACGTAGCAAATGCTGACGCCAGTTTAAAAAAAAAATGTAAATGTATGTAGATATCAACTGAAGTTGTTAAATATCTCCCAGAAATTAATATCACCAACCTAAATAGTTAAAAAAAATCACTATTTATTGCAAAAATCTACTCAATTTCACTGCTCTAATTCTCATCAAAATTCAATCTTGGATTTGGAAAAAAATCAGACAAGACATGCGGGTACGCCATATGTTGGCAAGGTGGTCTATCAAAGGGAACTCTTTCGGCTAAAGGTGCAAATTTTGAAGTAGGTCAACTTCTTATTAAAACCTTTTTGCTGCATGTCATTTCTTCAAAGTTTACCTGGTCGCACGTGGTTAATAAGAAAGCAGCACATGTTCGATAGAAAAAGTTCGCATTTAGAATATTTTTTGAACCAGAATTTTTTGACGCGTATTTATATTCGGAACATAAACCGCCATTTTGTTTTTCAATACTTTTTTAAAATTACCAACAAAAATCAAGTGCCTAAAGATTCTTGTTGAATAGTTATCTGTTTTTAATTCAAGGAAAACATACAAACTAAGCTGGAAACTAGTAAATAAATATAAAATAAATAAATAAATTTTTATTCAGAATCCCATGAATCTGATTTCTATGGTGTTTTGATACAAACACCTTTTTGCATTAAAATGAGGACAGACGATTAAAAAAAACCTTAATTCTATAATGTGATATTGAGAATTAAACTGCCGTTATACATGTGACACTACCCTAAGTAATTAAATAAAGATAAAAAACTTGTTTAAACAATCAAAACCATAACAATTCAAATTAATATTCATAAACAATTCAAATGATTTACAACAAACTCGAGGTCGCGGCAATTATCTGTGTTAGTGTGCCACAATCTCCTATAATCAATAGCGTTTAGCACGCGCCACCCCATCGAAACCCCATCAAACACCCCATGCAAAATCACACCTTACCACTTTGCGAATATAATCCAATATCCACTGTATAAAACACTGGTATTTAATTATAACCAATATTGATTGACCTCTCAAAGAATTGCGTTGAAACGTATTTTGTTGGTAACAGGGATGGTATTAGGGGTCAAGTTAGTTTGGTTGTACCCCTGTCTACGTTTCATGGGACATCTGTTTAAGTTCTTCAACGGATAAGCGTGACATTTGGTTAAATGTAACTTGAACGTTTTTTAATTCGAATCTGGTTTTGGTACTCCTACTGGCTGCTGTAGCATTATATTTTATTAATTAGTTATGGATGTTAATAAACAAAAGCGGATGTTCAATGAATTGTTTCTCAGTGGTTGAAATATTTTATTCCGAGGTATTGTGAGTAACGAAACTGTTGAGAATATACGTTTTTAATACATTATGCGATTTACATAGTTCCAAGAATATTGGTTCCTGTTTCAAAGTAAGCTTACTAGTTTATTACCCTCAAGGATTTAAAATTGCATAAAATTACGATAGTTCCATCTACTTAAACTTAGAAGTTAAAAAACTACGTCTAGTTAAGCAATTTATTCAAAAAAAAGCTCATGAAAGAAAAGTACATATAAAAGTTATGGAAATGAGAAGTTAACATCAATAAAATTATTTAAATCACATCGCCCCTTTCAATTAAAGTGCATACATCCATTATAGCGTGGTACACTTCATGAGCGGTGAGCGATTTACGTTCACCTGGCTATTTCTCAAGAGTGAAGCGAATTTAATGGAGCTTTATGAAGTGTGTTCATTGCATTAGACTACCAATCAATCCTTTTTTCAATCTTCGTTTTAATTAAAATAAATGCAGGCATATGATTTGTTTTACTTGAAAAGTTTTGAAAAGAAAAACGGAAGATTTTTTTTTACGTTTTTGCGGCCGATCATTTTCATGTGGACATAGCTTTCAAAAAAATCTTTTATAACTAGCAAAACAATTTGAATGGGATATTTACTATAAAATATACTATAAAATATAATTTTCAAATGAAAAAGGGGTTGAAAAAAAAACTATTAAATCAAACGTCTTCCTCTTATAACTTGCACCGTTGTTGACGCGACGCTCATACAAGACAGGAAGCGTAGAGCACACACAGTCTCCACAAAAGAGAACATATAATTACGATATCGCATAACGGAACAGATAGCAAGAAAATGGCGGCAAGTGGCTCACTTGTCGCTTCCTTTGCCTGAATAGAACGCAGGTTTAAAATTATATGCTATCGTGTGTCTATTCCGTTGGCGCGTTTTTTATCTGTGGTTGACGTTTGACATTTTGCGTGTGATGACATTTGAATAGATGGGTGATTGACCTTTTATGATCTGTCTGTGGCAATTTTTGACTAGAAAGTTTTTTTATTTTTCAATCATGGTATTTTATGAACCGATGTCTTTCTGATCTGAATAAATGGAAGAACAACAATGGAGGAAAACAGAGGAAACAGTATCAGTATATATGACTCTAAAATAGTTTCTAGCCAGTAGTGCGACATATTTAGATTTCAGGTATTTGAGGAAATACTAAAATCGTGTCTGTCAAATTGAAAATGGGGGATACATTAGCCCACATTTTACCTTCCTGTGGAAGTTATAAAATTAGTGAGGGGGAAATGCAGGTATTATTTTTATAACAGGTGATCAGGTGATGTTATTTTCTTTTGTTTAAATGTCAACGATTTATCGGTTTTATTGCGACTTCAGTATCTTAAAGTAGGTACCTTAAGTTATGAAACCTTCTCATGCCTACAAGCCTTGTCTTGACGTATGCAATCTTTTGTATTACCATCGATTTATCATCGAACTTGCGTGTTCGATAGACAATCAATCTAGCCCCAAAAACACAGGAAAGAAGGAAACACACTAAACAATAGGTAATTGGTTTCCATATTGTTCTACACCAGCTGCATTGAGCGCATAATGTGAAAGAATTTTGTTGTAAAAGTAGCATTAGTTCCGTACATTCCCACAGGTCACTTCCCCTTTGTCATACTGTAATGTAATTATTACACCTGATTGTACAGATAGAAAATACATTGCTCACAATTTTTTTAATTTTTTATTGAATAGTTTAATAAAATATGAAGAAAATGGTTCTTCTAGTTTTTAAACAATTATATAATCACGTATGTTTAACAGATTAAGTTTGAGTTTTTTATTTATTAAAAAAAAATGGTGTTAGTTGTTTGTGAAATATGTTCTTCAGGTACATATTCCACATTGTATGTGAAATATGTACCTGAAGAACATATTTCACAATGAAGAAAGTACTCTTTTCTATTTTCATTGCCCTTTATTTTAATTATTCTTTAGAAAATAAATTCCCGAAAATCTCAAATACATCTGCATATTGTTAATTACCATAACACATGTTTTATTTTTCTAGTTTTTTTTAGTTTTTTCAATCAATTACAAACTATCCCACAAAAAAATCTTTCAAAAATAAAAACCAACTTTCTCTTGGTCAGTACCAGCGCACCAGCGGCCGTGCGTGACTCCGGCCGGAAGCGGGCGCCGCCATTGTGACGTAGCTTCCGTGCTCTATGCCTTGTATCCGCTCCCGCGCTTCGCTTGCGCTATCGCGATCTTGTTAGTAAGATCGTCACCATGAGGGTACGAAGATTTATTTATTAGCTTTTGTACAAGGTGTTGAAAAGAAACTATGGGTGGTATTTATGACCACTAACCCGCACTGGGCTAAAGTGGTGGATTTTGGCTTTCTCACAGAGTAGAGTCCTGTGTCTCAGCAGTGGGAATGTTATTGGCTAATTGTGATTTTTTCCTGAAGACATAGACAAGTTGCAATTCGTATCTATACAACGTCACTTTCAACACGTTTTTCGGTAGGTTTCGTATGACTGATCCGTTGGTCTAGTAGTCACAAACGCGACTGCTAAGTATGAGTTCCTGGGTTCGATTCCCAGATCGGGCAAAATGTTATTGGGTTTTCCATAAGGAATTTCTCAGTAGCAGCCGCAGAGTGCAAGTGTGAAATGCCATCATCAATGAATCCAGAGATTTGTGCCCGGTTGATGGCATTTGGCTCACCCACTATTACATGGGACTGAAAACATAACTGGCGAAATGTGGGTGTACTAGGTACTTACTGCCCGACCTGGGAATCGAATCGAAGACCATGAGAAGGTTATATAATCTACCTACATAATATAATGACAAATATAATGCCTGATACATACGACTACCAAAATGCAATCCAAATTTATTAGGATCACCGTCTGTCGATTTGCGAGAATTCCGTGAAAAGCTTTTCACGGCATGAACTCAGTATTTCCCGGTATTACGTAGGTTGGTATTAGCTTACTGTTTAAATTTGAAAAGCCTGTTAGAATATGTGCTAAAGCTTCAAATCCTCGTTTTTCAGATAGTCGAAACAGACTAGGATACATGAATAAAAAGTCTAAAAGAATTAAGTAAACAAGCCACTGCAAAAACGATTCGAATCTCTCAATTTTGCGGAAACAACGAATTCTTCATGATTGTTTTTCGGAATTTCCCGATTCATTTTTTCCGACAATTCATCGGCAGCCCTTTCTGCTATCACTTAACGAGAATAATTGTTACATGACCACTCAGACAGAACACTGCGACAACGATGTACGATGGCTAAAAAAAATCAGTCTGTCGAATAAGAGCTAAGGCAAAAAAAACGCAGTTGTGTTTAAAAAATCGTAGAATTTTAGAACATAAGCCTATCGAGTGGAGTCGAGAAATGATTAGCGGTATGTATCGGATTCGAGGTTTTGTTTTGTTTAGAAAAGTGTTTGAGGTATATTTTGGGATATTTTCAACTTACGTCTGCGCTGTCGCCGATGATTCCGAGGGGAAGCTTTGGGCCAGTAAAATATAACGTCGTGCCAGCGACAAGAAGAAGTAACTTACTTTATAGAAAGCCGTTTCCAGTTAAAATACTAAAATGCGCAAGCAAATAAACAATGCTTAACCGACTTCAACCCAACCGTTTCCCAGCCAACTGTCATAAAAACCTAAAAAAATATAGAAATAAAATGCACAATAATTACAGCAAACATCTTTAATTAATTAAGTCTCTCATCGCGGTAAAAGCATAATCTAAACCGAAATAGGTTAAACAAAGGCAGTGTAGTCGTGGATCAAGCGAGCCGTGGGCCTGCGCGGGCTGCCTGTACGAGTAGCTGGAGCGAGTTGCTGGCTCAAACGAGCCAACCGGCTAATCCCAGCGCATCTGCGCCGTAATGAGCTACTCAAGTACACCCTAACCTGTTTACATTGTATCTTTATTGTGTTTTTTGCTCGACTCTTTCTTTCCTATGTAACGAAATGATTTTTTTTCCTACCCACAGCCCGTAATAAAACGAAATCTCGCGTCGGTACTGGCTTTGTCTTTTAAGCGATTTATTTTTAATTACGGACGTACGTAGTTGTGTGGATTATGGGTAAGATGCACTGCTCCAGGGGTTTCGGTTTCGTGAATGTGATCTGCATTAAAATTTGAAATGTTTATTTCTGCGTTATGTCTGTTTTTGTTGTATAAAGGAGATTGCGAAAGATATTTCAGCCCTTTTTCAAAGTGCTTCATTTCAGGCGCACCCTGTGCAGTTATCTCAGGTACATAATCTAGCTAATCTTTTCACTACGACATTTCGGCGAACACGACGTTCTAGTTTTTTCGTATCCATCCTGTTTTAGTCCTTAAAGAAAGCTTTATTTTTGGCGTTTTAGATTTTTCGGCGGTTAAGATCCGATACACTATACACAGCAGCTTTAGCCACTACGGAATAGCCAATTGTCGTAGTTCGCAGTTTTACATTAACACTTTACCACTACAAACAGGCACACATTGCTCAAATAAAACGTGTGTAACAAAAAAAAATATTACCAACGAACAAATAATCATAACGGCACGATTCTCGCCAAAGTTTTCACAAAAGTGGACGATACAAAGCAGCTAATCAGCCTGGGATATGCGTGGCCCCATTTCACACATTGTCTGTACCATGATTAAGAGGATTGTCGCCACTTCCCTGGGATATTAAAAGCGCATCTTGTCTAGATGCGTGCTAGAAAGTTTAGCGAGCGTTTTGTTTTAGCTTATGCGCTGTGTTTTGTTGTTTTTTTTGTTTATATTTGTTTTGTTTGAGCTGCCGTGTTTTGTTTTTTATTTCGATTGTGGACGTTTTGTGTGTGATTTTTTTTTGTGTAGGTGTTTATGTGATATTTTGTTGGTAGGTAGTGTGTATCGCCTGTTTGATGTTCAGGTGGATGTTCAGTGGTAATGTATTAGTGTGATGGAAGATTGAATGCCGAAGAACAAAATAATGTGCCATTTTTGTTAAAATTAGGAGGAATCAGTCCCAGTTTTTAAGTTGAAGATGACTCTTATAGACAAGTTATTGTTACTGCTAAACTACGGTTTAATATCTATTAACTTACTCTTTTCCGCGGTAGTAACATGATAAATTACGCGATTAAAATCATCAATGATGATGCAGCACAGAAACTAATAAAGAGGGCTATCAGAGGGCTCAAGAGAAAGTTGGAGGATGCACTAATTCCCTCCGATCGATAAGGACTTTCACCGGAAGTGAACACTATTTCCATTAAATCTATTGTTATCGCTCTTCCGTTGTATTTTAAGACAATTATATAATCTGTGAAAGTATTTGTTAGTTTGCTTTCGTTCGCAGAAACGGAAACTGAATTAGTAGGAAACGAATCCTCTAGATTACTTAGTAAGTATCGTTTTGTTTGGCTTTAGTTTTAACTGCATTTGTAGTGGTTTAGAACATCTATTTTAGATTAACAGTTTAGTTGAGCGCATGTTTTAAGTAGCTAATCTAATATTCTTGCAACAGTTGCACAATTCCTGAAAACAAATTGTCAGTGGGACTTGACTGGATTAAGCTTCTGTAAAAGAGTTCTCACTGCTGGGACATTAGGCCTCCTCTCCGTGTGGGCCATAGTTCACCATGCGAACCCAGTGTGGTTTGGTGTAGACTCGCTGTATTAAGATTATTACGCTCTGATTTTAACGTTTTTAAACAAGATTTTTTTTTGCTTTTATTATTGCCGATGGAGCAGGCCATGTTGACCAAGTAGTGGCCAAGGTTAGCCTAAAGAAATCAGGGCCGTGCTAAAGCTCGTTGGGCTGACGATATCGTCAGTCTCGGGAAACACCTGGATGAGGGACGCACAGAACCGGGAAGTGTGGCAGAAGAAAGGGGAGGCCTATACCCAGCAGTGGGTGATTCCGGGCTGATATGATGATGTTGATAATTATTGATATTATACCCTATGATTGGGATAGTAGCTTCATCTTTTTTTGACAATTCAAAAGTATGTAAACGAGTAAATTGAAATACATGTTTCAAATCTACAAGGTAACAGATTATCCCCCAAACCCAACCACAGCTTAATAGAAACAGTAGCATAACTCGTATATTTATACAAAAGTAAAAAACGTAAAGTTCATCGTCCTGATGTGAAGCGCCGAAGCACCCGGTGTCTGTTTGTCATGTCAACAGATATTACTTTCCAGCGGCCACTGTTGGACTTTTACGTTTATTGTATAGTTTTCGGCTTTTGGTCGTACTGTGTGTTGATGTTATTTGGCTGGAGTGTATCTGATGGAATAGGGATGTGATTGGTTGTCTGTGTGTGTGATTGGATTTTGTTGCACGTTTTGGTTCAGTTAATAGTGTCTTTGGAAGTTTTTCACTTATTAAAACCTCGAAACTGCTTAACCGAACTATCTTGAGGGTGCGTCGAGTGTAAGGCATCCAGCCAGAGGCAAAAAAGTATAGCACCAATCCATACTAATATTATGAAACACGAAAGCTCTATCTCTTACCTTTTTACACCTTGTACTGCAGTTTAGATATATAACATGTATAAAATTTGGCATAGGAATAGTCCTTATGTTGTATAGGAAAGTAGAATTTATCCAAATAGTACGTTTTCGTGCCATATTTTGCGAAGTGCACGCGGTTGAAGTCGTGGGCAAAAGTTAGTCAATGATATAAAGTTTTTTTTCAATGAGAAAAGTCTTGATTTCCTGATCAACAGACTAATTGACGGATAAAATGTATTAAAGCTTACTCCAATCGATGCCATCATTGGAAAATCATCCTTTTTAACCCAAGCATTTACGCTTACAAAGACACTTTCTTAATCTCTCTTATATGACTAACATATGCTTATAATTGCAAAAAAAAAGCAATCTGTAACAGTCAGAGTCATTACAAAGAAATTTACGACCAATATATCGCCACAAATGTCGGCAAAGGTGTTCAATTTAATGCGCGCGCGCCAAACATATGTTTGCGTCGCGTGGCCAATGTTTAACCAAACATTTGTGCAAAAAATTGATGAGCCTACTCAAGGTGCGGTTTGAGCTATCTAAACAGATTGTTGTAGATTTTTTTCAAGTTTTTTGTTTACTTTTTGATAGTTCGCAAACTGATTTTTTATATAACCCTTGAGCTTATCATTGGGTGGGCTAATATTTAGATTTTTTATTGAACTAATTTAAAATAATTAAAAAAATCTGAATTAAAAAAAACAGATACGTATCTGTTTTTGTGTTAGTCTACCTAGACTTTCAAAAACAAATGTAAAGAAGTTGCAAACGTTAGAGGTAAAGAAATAAATCAGTCAATATCAATTCAGTTAGTACTTCAATCCAACAGTAAACATAAATCAACTACAATTACACCACAATCAACAAATCAACCTAATCAAATCCCTTTACACAATAATAAGTCACAAATCACAATAAACAACACGTATTTCTGAAACAAGTGATAAAAATAAACGGTGGTAATTCACAATCAGATATAACACCGTAGTTAACCCTCCCACGGCGATCGCCTTAAGTATAAGGAGCATGCGTCGCGCTCCCCCAAGCAGAAAACACCCATTTAAGTGTTAGGGACAGGTGCGAGTGCGAGCGGGTTAAAAGAAACGAAACGTCTTGGAATTACTTCTCTACGGAACGTAAACGGAGAATTTCTTGTGTAAAGTACGAAATACAGCGTTAAAACATAATGAAAACGAAGAATAATAACATTTTGGTAATTAAATACAAACGGTCCGAAATTTGATGTAGGTATTCTCGGAAGATTGTATAAACATTCAACAAAAAAGATTCGTTCGCTCCATTTGTCACAGTAAAAATTATTTAAAAAATAAAATTTACATCATCCCACGCAAATAATACGGTGAAAATGTAAATATTTTTAAAAGTCCTCACACGTTTTTATACGACTCTTTTAAATACTTTACGCATTATTAAAATAACGTCCACAATAATTGGGTGGCATCATTTTTCATCATTCATTTTTCTTTTTAATCGAATTCTGTTAATATCAGTTATCGGTGGCGGTTGTTTTAATATTAAACGTTTTCATCGTCTGAATTTATTCGTTACATGGATCAAGGTCCCGTGTAGTCAATTGGTATTTTTACATGAGAAATTAAGAAATCGCTCTTTCATGACCGGAGCGTTTTAAGAATCTTACTCGCTTGCACTCACACCGTACCTTAGTATGTTTAACTAAACGGTGTTTACATCGTCTTGAGACGGAGGGTTAAGAAACAGCTAGGGGTGTCACGGAACAACATCGTAAATGAACACGCAATGTAAACGTAGGGTTTCGTCCATTACCTGTTAATTTGAGGTATTTGTGTCGTTTACAGTTTATTGCGAGTAAGTTGACGGTGGGTTTCGAGAATCAGCGTGTTTTCTTGTTCTTGGAATTTATAAGCAATAGGGAATTCAATTATGAAGACGTTACTTTGTTGGTTACGTTTTTAGTCTGTGCTAAATAAAAGTAATTTTCTTTCTTGCTTTTTTGCTTAAGCAGAGAGACAAGTTGAGGCGTTTTTACTGTTTGAGGTAGTTTTTCACTCATTTTTTTGTTTGGGGTTGTGTAGAATATATTTTGATTGTTATTTAGATATGTATATCCACAGCTTCTGCAGATCTTATCAAGAATTAGATTTTTTGTTCAATTAAACATTATTTCAGACACTTTAATTATATTACTTGGTACAGTTTCTCTCGTGTCAGCCCTAAGACCGGCCACACAGTCTCACGGCTTTATCGAGGGCACTTCGGAGTCCCTCCGAGGAGGCCCCGATGTTCACACTCTTATTTTATTGCACTTTTATAGATGTGAACTTTGTAAGTGATGTCTTCTCCTTGAGATAAATATGGTGATAAATGTTTTTATTATTTTTTCAGACGTTTCTGTTACACTTCTATGAGAGTTTTTAATTGCCTCATTATCTTGTGCCAGTCGACATAATATTTTTAGTCTTCCACTGTCTGTGATAGCGATTAACGAATAAAGGCTCGGCTAAGCTGGTACGGACAGATTACCCACTGAGGACACCGGACACTGTCAGATATTTCAGTACATTATCTGTCAGACTGCGTGGTTGGTCTAGTCACAAACGCGATTGCTGAGCATGAGGTCCTGAGTTCGATTACTAGATCGGGCAAAGTGTTATTGGGTTTATCCATCAGGAATATCTTAGTAGCCTCAATGGAGTCTGGATTTGTGCCGCGTTGATGGCAATAGGCTCGCCACCTTTTACATGGGACTTAAACATAACTGGCAAAATGTGGTCGTACTATTAGGTACACCTCTGCCTAACCCTTCGGGGATTAGAGGCGTGATGTTATGTTATGTTTTGTTTATTGTCTGTCAGACTCCGGTGTCGGCTCCAGGATCATAATTTGTCCGTACACGGTTAACTGAACTTTATACCATATTTATATGTATTTTGGAACACTGTAACCTCTACAATAATGAGCAAACAAATTAAAATATTGCACAGTCCCCCAATCAAGACGCTTTTTTTAATTTAATCAAAAGAAACGTAAACTTCTGTTTCCAAATCAAATAAACGCCAACTGTTCCAGCTGCTCCTATTAGTAATTAGATCCGTATGAGGAGAAGATACCCCTTACCATCTGTCGGTAAACTACTGAGACAAATCAAACATTTGTATGTAACTACATACGTAGGTTCTCTGTCGTATGGCAAGTACACCGAAAGAATGTCCCGCGGGTAGTCAGTGTGGACATCCGTCCAAGCTTCGTCCTCTCTTGTGGACATTACCGGGAATAAGGACGTTTTAGGGATGTTACTTTAGGGAGGCCCATCTATTTTTAAATGTGGCAGCACAATGCTAAGATATCTTTTAGTCTCGTACTGGACCTATTAGACCAGTTTAATTTTATGTTTTAGGTTTTTTTTTTGTTTTTCTGTCTTTTGAATTATTATTGTTTTCATTTGTTTTATTTTTGTTTGTCCTGTGTGAGTCCAATAATTCCTCTTTTTTTCTTTCTTAGATTAATCAAGTGTGGTGGCTAGAACGATTCTCATGCAACAGTAATTATAAACCCTAGTTCATGAATTTGAATAACATGATTAGTACGAAGGTAATCTGTGTTTTGATTTTAATAGGTATAAAATTCTTGTAGTTTTACAGTGTTGCACGGTTGACGACGCAGTGGCTTAGAAAAAGGGTTTTTGGACTTACGGAATTTGGTTTCGATCTCTCGCGCTTTTATTAATTAACTATAATATCGTTCAGTTCTTCGAAAGTTAGGTATACATTGAGATTGTAGTCTGTAAACGAACTCTACGGAAAAAAAGCACTATCATCAACGATTTCTCCCAGAAAAATCGTATCAACCACTAATAAACTAATACTAGAAGTCCACAATAGCTGTTCAATTAAAAAATACTCAAAAATTATGACAATATGAACCATACAAAATGTAATCATCGATATTGATACCTACGTGATGTGATCGATCATAATTCAATAAAACGCGTGTAAAAGGTGTTTATATGTCATAGAGGTAGTGTGCGGGCTTGTGCAATAGTTTAATTGTGACAGAGACGCTTGGGGGGCGCATCACGCGAATTTTGAGCGGCAACGGTGATGCGGGAAGATTTTCGTACAAAAATGTGTTTTTTTAAACATTACAGAGAGTAATTACTTTAAGTTTTTGGATTTTTAAAAACCCGTGCCTAAGGAATCAAAAGATTTATCTGTTGGTTGTAACAAAATTGTGTTTAATGTTGTTCATACGCTTCATTTTGCTTCTTATTAGATATAGTAATTAGGAATGATCACTGCCTAGCCTTTACCCAACTATGTTGGTCGGCTTCCAGTCTAACTGGAGGCAGCTGAATACCAGTATTTTACATGGAGCGGCTGCCTATCTGACCTCCACAGCCCAGTTAGTACTAGGAAATACTATACCTCTTGTTAAGACTGGTTGTTTGAAAGAGTGATTTTAAAAGAGTGTCCATGGAGTTTCTTGCCCATTCTTCTCCATAGAGATCTACGCTTTGGAATGTGCAACTGCGGTACTTTCTCAAGTTATTATGCCTTGTGACTGGGACTGTAGCTTCGCTTCTGTTAGTGTTTTTTTTGACATTCAAAAGTGCCGTAATGGTCTAATTGAAATAAATGCTTTGAGTTTGAGTTTGACTTTCGGAACACTGACTACCTATAACGACGGTCAAAGGTCTACAATTGACAGACGAGACCAACTGCTTAACCTGCTTTCCGAGGCACGGAGGAAACGCGGTATGTAAAGGGTGGTCACCCATCCACAGACCAACCTAGGCAAGCGTGGCTTAACCTGAAGATTGATCCGACCGGCTGTTACTATTTAGCCACGAGCTCCTCTTATTTAGGAATGATATTAAGATTAATTCAAGCATTTAGAACCAAAAAAATAAACGCCCGTAACAAATACGCTCAAATTCATAACCCTTAATTCTCAACTAATTTGCCATAAAACACTAAGAAACAAGAATACTAATCGAACTAAAAGTTTTTCAAAATCAATTACATAAGTTGCCCCCAAATATGTAGATAGTTAGATGGTCCCCAATCTTGTGTGATAGGCGGTGAGCCAGGCATCCCTTCAATTTAACTTGGAAGATCTTCGAACTTTAAACATGTGTGGTATTTAATTAACAGAAACTTTGATTTCACTATACTTAAGATGTAGTTCAGGTTCAGACAAAAAACAAAAGGCAACACTACAAATTAGTTGAAAAGAATAGAAAACAAGACGAGCCTAATTCTAAATTCAAATAAAATTCTTAAACCAAATTACTTAATTCAATATTTAAAAAAAAACCGTACAAAAACAATACAACCAATGAGACGTAATCTTACGGCACGCGCACGCGTTTAAAAAAAGTGCCAACAAAACAATACGCCATTAAACGCGAACAATGCCGCTAAAGCCAAGTCGAGGACAATTAAAACAAGAAATAATAAGGAGTTGTGATAATAAGTATTATTATAACGCTGGCTCGCAGGGCAGAGGGTACAGTACACCTGGCCCACGATTCCCCTCGAAAACATTAAAATGTTGAATTTTTTTAGCCCCTTTTAAAAGATGTGTTTGGCTTCAAATTGGATGTTTGAGGCAGAGGGAGAATGAGATAATTTCTTTCATTTAGAAATAAGATAATGAACGGGATTTGGTTTTGGTCGCTTTTCTTTTGTAGGCGTCTTTCTATGCGGTAATTTTCTTAAGCGGATTGAGAAAATAGAAATACTTTTACACGATATTTGTGCTCATTAGTTAAAAGACTTTGTCACATTTTTCTTTACAGTTCTTTTCCTTTTAGGTTCTTCATATTATTCTTGTACGATCTTTAAAAGAAATGGAGGTAGGAGAGACGTATTTCGAATTTGGAAAACGACATTATTAAAATGTTTTTTTTTTTTATAAATTTCATTATGATAAGTACGCAAGTAGTATATATCTTCATCATATTTCAGTAACTACTTTTTAATAACCCACTTGTTGTATAAAATCATCATAAATAAATAATTATTCAAGTGATGCGTCCTTATTTGCATGCTCAAGCAATGCTCAATGCTCAACTGTGCACGCGCTGGTCGCCACATCTGTCAGTAGCACCTGGTCTACTTGGTGCATTACTGTACACCCCATTGTCCAAGTGGTTGGGGGAAATAGTATTTAGTGAAGAAAAATAATAGTAATGTAAGTGGACACGGGGACTAGGAGAGTGTTATTAAATATTTTTGTTTGGGTTCAAGATGTTTTAATTTTTGGGTGGGTGAAGTTATGACGGGGTGTTTGTCTTTGAATAGTGTCTCCAAAGAAGGTAATTATTGCTACTGTAAGCCTGCCTGCCTGTAGCTGACTTGATTTAATTTGATTTGATTCGTGATGCAAACATATTTATTACACTTTTTTTGCTGTTTAAGATTTTCTCGTGTAGCAAAACGCGCTGATAATATGCGTTTTTACAGTTTATAAAAGCTATAACGTACGGGGCATTGTAAGTATATCAGTGATAGCCTAGTAGTGTCACCGTCGGACTGACAAGTCATAGGCTTCGTGTTCGAACCCAAGACAAGTATAATTATCACTTGCTTCGATGAAGGAAAACATCGTGAGGAAACCAGTCTGAGTGATATTTCTCGACGGCATGTAAGGCTAAGTCAGAGGCCCATGGGTGGCATAAAGGCACTAACCACACGATAAAGAAAGAAAGAAATACCTACGCGGCTTAGGTCTAAATTCTACATAGAGAAATATGTCACTTATTCGATGAGAAGTTCTTTATGTAGGTACACATAACACAAAAAGTATTTAAGTAAGTATAGCATGGACATACCTGCCTAAATACAAAGTATTCGTACCTAGGTAGATATGTAAAACAAGACTCATCTACATACCATGTCCATTAATACCTGTCTATGTTCATTCCCACACACAATCATGTAATTGTTCTGTTAATTCTGTTCATACATCCTTATGTACAGGTGTACCAACCTTTCAAAGAGTAATTGGCGTGACTCCAGGAAACGGAAGTGCGTTTAACCAATGGCGGGCCGTCACGGAATGCGCGCGCGCCAATCGGTGTAAGTTGTTACGGTTTTATTGAAGATGTAGATCAGAGTGATGGTTATCGGTTATGATAATGTGGGTATTGTTTCGTTATGTTACGTTAAGGGAATGTAGTCCTATGAAATTAGTGGGTGGGGCAATGCTGTACAAGGAAATGAAGTCGATTTTCAAGATCACTCAAGATTACTTTATCTAGTGATGCTAAGGCAGCAGTATTTTGCTTTTGGTTAGTTGTGCTTTTTAGGTGCTCGTGGCTAAATAATAACAGCCACTCCGGTCGATCTTCAGGTTAAGCAGCGTCTGCCTAGGTTGGTCCGTGGATGGATGATCACCATGAAATCACGTTACGCCGTTGGTCCCGGTTGTCATTTATAGATCTATGACAGTTCTTATAGGAGTCACAGTCGGTACAGGTACTCAGTGGCCTTAAAGTCTGACCACCAGTCTTAGCCAGGGATATCGTATTACCTAGTACTAACTGGGTCGTGGAGGTCAGATTGGCAGTCGCTTAATGTAAAATACTGGTATTCAGCTCAATTTAGTAAGATTGGAAGCCGGCCTAACAAGGCGAGGCTGATGATGATGGTTAGGTATGCTTCTACTGTAACTGTTATACATATATACTTATACCACAGAATAAATAGTACAAGCTTAGTATTTTTGATAGATCTTGTGTTTGATGGAGTCATAATCCACCACGCGGTCTTATTAATTAGTACCAACTTAAAATACTTCTTCTTACGACAAACTATCTTCAAAATGATCTCCTTTAGAGGAGATTAAATCCCACACAAAAGTTTAAACTCCCAACTATCAAACAGCTATTCATCAGAGTTCCAAAGACGGCTTAATTACTTTTTCTCGTGGTTTGGCTTAATGTGAAAACTTTAAAATTCTTGAGCGTACCCGACACCATACGCGGGTGTTCGGGCGTGACTCTTTGGTACCCAAGTTGCCGTGTAAATGTGTGCTTACATTGTGGGATACTCACGAGGATGGATTTGAGATGGGCCCGTAAAACGCTAAGGAAATATGAGCCACTATTTCTTTGAAAAGTTGTTCGGAGGACGTCCCAAGTAGCACAAAAGTGCTTTATAACAGCATTTTCACAGTGCACCGTGAAAACATTAGCTGCATAAACTTGCTGTATAACAGCGTAGACAGCGCATCCTCTGCTGATATAACTCTAATTTGGGCACAAATTATTCAGCACATAGCTGTATAAGAATTCCAATTATCAAATAATTGAATTATATCAACATCATATTAGCATTTATGTGTGTAACAGTCACTCCAAGAGCTGAAAATTGCCTGGATAACAAGACACGTGTTACCTACAATACAGCAAAAAAGACGAATGTGTACGTTTTAGTTGCTTTTACACAGTTGAAAGTACACTCTGTGCGAAATTGTGGAATGCAATAACTTTATTATTTATTTTCCTTTACTATTAACTGTCAATTTGTTAAACATGAAGTTTATGTGATAAGTGCAAGACCTCAACTGCCATTTGTGAGAAAATAAATATAATTTAAGGTAAGTAAAACTTCGATATCTTCCTATTATGTCTGAAATCTTATTGGGGAGGTAACTTTACTGTGAAATACTATACATGTTTAGTTCAAAATTTTCAGGCGCTCTCAAAATACCACTAAATAATAAAAAAAAACTAACATAAATAGACAGTAAACGAAATAAATGTTATTGTTTTTTTTTTTTTATATACAAAAAGCTGTTTACGTGTAAATTATTTGTAAACCAAATCAATTCCAATCGATATCTTCTAAAATAAACCAAAATAAAAAGATAAAATTTTACAATAATTCACAGCCACGCAGCGAAAATGGCGGATAGCAAGTGAACTGTTTTAATATTAATTTAATGCTAAGGTCTGTACGGGTGTTCTCATGTGACCTATAATTCGGCAAAAAAGTAGTTTAGTTAAGCACTTGTGAGAAACAAATCAGCCATGAATCGATGAAGAGTAGTAGTGTGGTTCACATTTTGTGCTAGTTTACCTTTATGGATGCAAGCTTTTAGGGTCCCGCTGTGGTTCTGCTAAAACCATTTTATTCCCTTTTTAGTAATTACTCGACGACAACTACTTAATTTAAAATGTAATTTAAATAGGTAGCCGCTATTCGAATTTAATTATTTAAATAATACTTATAATATATAATTATTCGATACGCGTCATTACAATTCGGTTTGGCATTCTATGATAGATTAGTGTCAGTTAAGAGTCGCGAATTAAAGTATTAAAAGTGAATATAGAATTGTGCTATTTTGGTAGGTAGTACCTGTGTTTGTGTAAATAGGTTTTTGTGTTTAAATTAAAGTTACCTTAACTTCAAGTAGATATTAAGTAATATGGCATAGTCTGTTTACCTATCCAGTTTTGATAGCTTCGATTTCCACAAAAACTAGATAGGTAGTTTGAATAAGTGATTTTCTGTTGTCTGTGATCTTTCGTTTCTTGAAAAATACCTAAGTACTTATGATTTTGTTGTTTTTTTTTACAGAACATGCCTTACAAAATCGTTCAGACAATAGAGGGAGGTGTTGCCACTCTGTCAGTCGTTCCTGCACTGTGGGAAACTAAGGGACTTCTACGGTGGCCACCGAGAAGTACTAAATATCCCATGAAATTATTAAAAGATCAGAATTAGAAACAATCAGACAATTGCAACAGGAACAACAATGTAAAGTTACATTACTAAAAGACGCATCTTCGGAAGAACGAGAAAGTTTTAGCTTGAAACCTATAGAAACTAATGAAGAGTTTGAAATGTTTGAGCTTACTCTAGCCGACAGGATGCACCGAAAAAAAATAATTAAATTTTTATCTACATTGTACTCATCTAAACCGGGTCATTTGATGATTTCCCACCCCCCAAAAAAAAAAAAAAGGCCAAACATGTGCCTATAAGTTGATAGATGTTTTGTTCACGAAGGAATTTTTATGTCAGTGCTCATGGTCCGGGGGAAGCAAGGGAGAACATTCAAAAATACCGATGAAAAATTTCATAAACTTTAGGAAGTTCTTTTTTGAAATTATACACATGTGGGATCCGAGTTTTACTGATGATCAAATGCTATTTTTTTTTTAAACTTGTTTTGAAACGCTACCAAACGTAAATATAGATTTACGTTTGGTAGCGTTTCAAAACAAGTTTAAAAAAAAAAAATTCTCGCAAGGTTTGCGAGAATCAACAAAACGAATCCGTAAATCCAAAAAACTAAGAGGACAAGTAGACAACGAAGCAATCGTGCCTGAAGGTAATACAGATGGTGATAGTAACCAACTTGAAGCCAATAATAGCATTAATACGGAAGAGACTAGAACTGATGACAATAATGCCGAAAAGCCTAGAGATGATGATAATACTAACGCAGATCCAAGAGCTGGGGATAATAACGACGGAGAGCCTAGAGATTAAGACTACTGTTGATCGACTTCTTAGTTCTTTCCTAATATTTTTGTGACGACTTGAATTTGTTAAACTTCGTATTTGCTTTTTTTATTATTTTTGATTGGAGCTTCTCTGCTAAATTTATTTTATAGAAGAACGTGTTGTGTTTGTAACAATTTAGGTACAACTGTACTGAAAAAATATGGATTTTTTTAAATTAGCCTGATATAGGGAATACAGGAAATTCGTGTACCTATACCTAATAATAATTATAAAACTTCATGTTTGTGTTAGTTAACAAATTATTTATTAGCCCGTACTATTTTGCAAGTCCTATTGAGGCGTTACTTACAAGAATTTATCTATGCCACGTATTTTCCGTATTTGCGGAAGATTTTTTAAATTTAATTAATATGATTATGTTTCAGGAATGATTAAACACTGCTATGTGCAAATAATTTTTCAATGAGGAAATAAAATAAAAATTAAAACAATCAGTATGCAATGTTGTATATTATTTTCATATATCATTTTCAAACAGTATGTCCTAGCGGTATGAAATAATGGTATTCTTTGTGAGGAATACACACAAATTTACATTTTATATCTTTAGGATTTAACATAACCACACTAGTATCGCAATTTTTAAGGCTATTAGATTTATATATTCCAAATCGAGATGATTTCATTGGATAGGCAAACACTTCTTCTTTGTTGTTCAACTGGAAACATTTTATGGACACAATATTGTTTAGTTCTTCAATTGAATCAATTTCAACTATATCATTTTGAACTGTTAATAAATACCTGTCTTCAAGTAATGGTTTCATTTCATTAATAAAATCTTCCAAGTACTCGGTTACACTTTTCGGTTTTCCTTGTCCAAAATAAATGCCAATCACAAAAGGCCTGAAGCATGGATTTTCGAAAATGTTGCACAATATGGGCCAAAACTCATTCTTGGAACTTTTAAAATTTGGCAAACCGTCGAAGTTTATATTCAATGTTTCTGGAGCTTCATCCCAATGAAGCAAAATTTTTTTTAAAGGAATCAATATTCCATTGTGCCAGTATTCACCTCCATTAATTTTTTTTAAAGTGATGATTCTGGGTGACCCTAAAATGGTTCTGGCGTCATTGGGTAATGTATTTGGAACAAAATCATTTATTATTTTTATTAGGTCGTTCAAGGCTGTTTGTGTAATATTTTTTGAAATGGCCCACTTTTTTATTTTATAATGAAATTCCTGTCTTTTATCATCTATATCAAAATCACTCGTGTCTGAACTATTTGAATCGTTAGGACAATCTCGTTCGTTATCATAAATATTACATACGGAACCCGTCTCGTCCAATATTCGATGCGCACTTGCTGACTCTTGGCCATAACTAATGTTAGATTCGGAAGAAAAACCCGTTGTGCTATCTAAATCTAAATGCTTTGTTGCTAACCTGTGACCGTAATTTAATCCATGTCTTTCAACACTAACATTACTTCTGGATACGGAGCCTGAGTTTTCTAAAACTTGATTTACTGTTATGTTTTGACAAATGCTCAATAAACTTCTAGGTTTGTTTTTTCCCGCATTAGCTGTATTTCCATTTATAATTTTTAAATATTCTGCATTAATTTTACGGCGTATTCCACCAGTTCTTTCTTTGGTTTTCCACATTTCGTAAAACAACTAAAGACGTCAAGAAGCTGTCAAAATAGCCTGGTGTAGAAATATTCGTTTCATGGTTACATATAATTCAATCAGCAGATTAAATGCCTACGCAAGTTCAATTATTCAGCCCAAGACAGAATGGCTGCCAGGTTTGCTGCTATGTAACTGCATAAAAGTCCACTTTAAGTTCTGACTCGGCCTAGATAAATGCTGTTATTCGAGTGTATTGTAACACCTGATTATTAGGGTAAAAGTTTATCTTTAAGCAGCATAAAGTATTAATTCTTTGTTAAATTAGTTCACAAAGTAACTGCTGACGTTATAGTAGTTCATATGTTCTCTCTTTAAATGCAGCGGTTTTATAGTACACGCTTGGGTTTTTATTCAGGAAACTGCATTATGTGTGTTCACAAACATGCGCTCTTGCAGCTGATTGGGTACTGCACTACAAAATGCTGAATAATAGTGATATCTGTGGCGTGTTTGTGGTGTTTAATAGATTTACAGTACAGAAGAAAGCGTTAAAGTGAGCCTCGTTTTTTTCTAAACAGCTGTTGCAACCCGGGTGAACTCTAATAAGTTGGTATAAATGCTTAGATTAACGCTGTGGGCCTTATGTGTACATTTATGATGCAGTTCTGTGCTACTTGGGGTGTCTTTAGGATTCTTTACCCGAAAGGTAACCAATGGAACGCTATTACTAAGCCTCCCCTGTCCGTCCGTCTATCCGTCTGTCAGCGGACTGTATCTCATGATCCCTAACCGTTGAAATTTTCATAGAATGAGTATTTCTATTGCCGCTATAATAACAAACAAATAAAATTAAAATTAAAGGGGGCTTCCCTACTACGATGGTACGGAATCCTTCATACGCGAGTCCGACTCGCAATTGGCCGGTTTTTTCTTAGTGCCGTTTGCTGCTGTGTCAATGTGGTGTTTTTATTATGAATGTGGGTCAAAGAATACGCCAACTGGGTTCACGTAAAGGTGAGGCAATGAGTCATTTGTTTGTCTCGTCACGGTCTGTCTAGTTACTTTCACATGACCAATTGGTTGTTTTTGTCACTGTGAGAGAAGCAAGAGTTTCCCCGTGATTAGAGGATATTTTTAGAACGCAATTATTTTCTTTTTTAAAACCGGCTATGAATATCAATACTAAAATATGAAAGCCATTTCCTTTATGAAGTCAATTGAGATACATTGATAAACAGAAAAGAGTTAGTGACAAAATAAAAGAATATACTCTTACAAATTAACCAATACCGCGAATGTGTAAAATATTAAACAGCTGCAGTGACCTGATTGACGTTCACCACGATAGCTTAGGAAAATTTTGTAAGTTAATTATTAAATACTATTCGCACAACTTTAAAACATAATGTGAATTTCCAATTTGTTACTTGTTGTTTATATGTATGCCTTTTAATTTTAATTATTTTTTTATTAGTATCCAATTTATACCAAATATTTAATATTAGTTTAATTTATTATTTTATTACCAATGAATATAATACATTTAATTTAATTCGATTATTTTGATTTGTTTGTTAAAGTCCTGGATCTATGTTTTGTTTTACACTAATTTTATCAATTATATTACAATTCACAATTAATTGAAATAATGAAAATGTATAAATTATAAGTAAAATAGTGCATGTGGTGTTAGCCTGTAAGTAATTGTTGCACTTATAAATGTATATCGTGTACTTCTAATTGAAATGTAACGTGTAAACAATTGTAGGCTAACCTAAATAAATAAATAAATAAAAAAAAATTCAAGACGCGCGTTCCCGCTTTGTTCCCCGCTCCCGTATGTTTCCATCATCACACCTCGGCATTCAATTTGCGACGCGTCTCGCGAGCAATTTGCGACTTGCTGCAACTTACCTCATTGTGGTGTCACAGCGGCGTCTTTTGTCGCAGAAACGCAACCTCATGTGTGAACCCTTACATGAATATCTTGAATAGTTTTTATAATTTTATGTTTGTTTTGTTTCGGTGGGTTAAAAGAATGGAGTTTTTCAAATGTGATAATAATTTTGTAAAGTAGTAGGAGTGGTCTAAGTCGATAAAACGATGGATGGGACTGTGTGGAATATGATACGGCTAGAATTGGTCACTCATGAGATGACGACTAGTGGAGAATTATCGAAGAAGAAGACATACTGTGCCTGGTACAAATAAATTGGGATGAGGGCCGGAAAATAATGACGGCTCATATAAGTCGTTTCAGGAGTTTTTCCTCTTAAAAAAAACGTTACAGCGTCATTTCGACTTAAACTACAAAACAATTTTTTACCAATTTTCTTAGAAAAGTTACTTGAACGGTAAAATTAAAACAAAATCATTAAAAGACCACCCACAGCTTAGTTTCCGCTGTCCTCTTAACACCACTATTTCTCGCGATATCTTTTTCCGTCGCCGCAAACCTTAATGAAGAATCCTCAACAACGTAATACCTCCTTTACCGACTGCGGCAACACCATAACACTTCAGTGCTATCTTAAGTACGGTTTTTTCTCTCCGGTTTAATGGAGAAGCTCTTTCGTACGGTTTTTGAACGTTTGCGGCTGAATTTGTCTTTTTGCTGACGTAATAGTATTGTAATTGAGAACTGACGATCTTTTTTTCGTTCTTTTCTTTTAGTTTTGTGAGGATCTGGATTGATTGTCTTGTCGTGGAGATTTGTGAGGTATTTTTCATGAAAACCAGTAAAGATGAAGCTGATGAAAGTTATGAAAGACGATTTATTCTTAATTTGTTCTGAAACGGTTAATCGATACGTCATTTTTCTGTGGAATGGAATTATAACTATCGAGGCTGTCTTTAGAACCGTACATCGAACAAGGCAGTTATTAAAGTGAGTAAGTAGAATGGGATATATAGAAAAACAAAATGATTTCCCTTACAACACCTGACCCACATTATAACACAAAAAAACACACGGAAAAAATATACATACAAATAAAATAAAAAAAACATGTCCGCCGTATCGCTCCGTGCCACGTAATGACTCCAAGATTCGCGCCATCAGATCGGGAATGTTTCTCTAATGAGATCCACCTTCGTGTCTGCGTACAATGAAACGCGATGCGTGAGTTTTCTTTTTTTTAAGCGTCAAGGGTCGCGCCCATTCAGCCTTTCTGGATGACGTTTAAAAAGATGGCGTTCTAAGTAATGATTCTACATGTGACGTTTTAATTTTGTTAGTGCGAGTATTTGTTTAGATTAGAATTACTTTAGTGGAGGCCTACCTGGGTGAGGTTGGTACCTAGACGTACTCGGTTTTAAATATTTTCTTAAAACAAATTATTTTGTATCGTAAGTGCGTATACAGGAACTTATCTGCCATGCATTACTCAGACCCGGAATCATTTTACTCATCTACTGTGCTATCAAACTTCAAAAGATCGATGTTCCTATTCTATAAACTTTATAATCTGAACCCCGTCTTTCGTCATTACGTTACGAGTCACCATCGCATCGAGTTACTAGAAACTGTCAAATTTTCTCATTCAATTTTGAACTTAATCTTCAACATTTTATGGTTTAAAATCATTTAGAGAAATTTGACAGTTTGTGGTAACTTGATGTGCTGGCGACTGTACTGTCACTTACCTAAAATATGCCTACTGTAATGATGTCACCCAAGGGTGTCAGATGTTTTGCTTAGAGGTGGTCGAGAAGTCTGAAATTAAAGAAAATATACAATTTAGTTTCTTCGTAAACTTTTCTAATCTGTCTAATTCTAATTCTGTTAGGTGAATATTCTTAGGTAAATTGAAACTGTGCTGTATAAACTAAGAGAATAAGTTGCTTTCTCTTAATAATCAACTGTCCTAAGTGCCCATCGTATTGTTTCTTTGGGGCCTGAACTAAAGTATATCATACAATAGTATAATAACAATCAGTCATAGGAATCGTTGACAGAAAAATTTTGCTTGCTACGAAAATAAAATCTTCGTAGACCCTTCGTAGAGCCTGCTACGAAGTTGTCTACGACGTAGCCACTCGTAGCTACGTTAACCTCATTCGTCAGAATTTCTAAGATCAAAGTTAAAGTTAGTGTAAACTTAAGCCCCGCCCGCTAACGTCTTGCGCACGCCTCTCGCCCCGCACCGCACCCCGCGGGACTCCTTGCGCACCCACGCCTTGTTTCTTATGCCGCCTTGGTACTATACGCCCTGAAGAGGGTGGGGTGATGCGTCTTAGAATCGTGGTATTAGCAGAGATGTTAGATGAACTTGTTATGTTACAATGACAGAGATAGTTTACTGTTAACCGTCCTAGGTACATAAAATGTACTGTTATTTAGTCCACATTAGATTAGGAGTACATTTAAACTCTGTTAAAAAGGGCTTGGCCTAGATCAGTCAGTTATACCGGCTGGAAGGGAGGACACCGATTCACAAACAGTTATCACGTATTCAGTACATCATTGTGAGGGTCCCACGTATAAACATTTCATCGGTCATGATTTAAAAAAAAACCAGTTGTTTCCTACAAAAGTGCAATACCTACACGGTCAAAATGTATGGAACTGTTGATTTTTTAAGTTCAGAATGATGTGCTGATTAAGTGGTTTGTAACCGTTTGCCCGTCGGTGTCCCGTCCACCCTATATACCTATTCATATGGATCCGAATTAAAGTACCTACCTAATAATCAAGTTGTAAGTTGTTTATATTTGAATAAAGAAATTCAAGTAAGGACTGAAATGCAAGCAGGAGATATGTATATACCTACTCGTATTTGGAGTTAAAGCAACCTTTAAATGTCTCTCTTTCAATATCCCAATATAATTTATTTATCACATTTAGTACAGCATTAGCCATTAACACTAAATTAAGTAATCCTTATACTCGGTCTTCTCACAGAACCACAAACATTGTAACATTATCGTCTTCCATTCATCAGCAAACAAGTCCAATCCAGGGTTGGTCTCCACGAGCGCGTTGAGCATCGTAAGCATACGCGATATAGGTGAGGTTGATCGAGCTAAAGTGCGACAAAATGGGACATTAAACAATTAATGCTTTCTAGAGCGATTATAATTATTTGGAACAAAGAATTGACACAGTTCCGCATGTCCGTTGGTTAACATAAGCTCAGGGGCCCAATTCTGCTATTACAATAGACGACAATAGTGTCAAAATGGTCTGTCATTGATTTCATAATTGTTGATTTTGACAAGTTTTGACAAGTCAAAATCAACAATTATGATATCAATGACAGACCATTCTAATGGTAATTCTAATGGTCTGTCATTGATTTCATAATTGTTGATTTTGACAAGTTTTGACAAGTCAAAACAACAATTATGAAATCAATGACAGACCATTCTGACACTATTGTAATAGCAGAATAGGGCCCCAGAACTACCGTTAATGACCAAAGGATTATTTTTCAACAATAGCCGTGAGGATACATTGCTTAAACCAACGATCGTGGTTCTTGTATTACAAAGCAAGGAGAATATGTCACAGCCTCTTGAGTTCTTGACATAATCACATGATCTTATTTTATAGCAACAGGAAGACCGGTGGTCCATATTATCGGTAATTAAAACCGGGTAGGTACTTACGATTGGGCTGCGTCTTTTTAAAACTGGAATTGCCCCGGTTCCACCTGTCTCAAATCATTTTAGACTTCCGTAATCTATACTAATATTATTGAGAGGTATAATTTGTTTGTATGTTTGTATGTAGGGGTAATCTTCGGAACTACTGATCCGTTTGCTAAAATTCTATCTCTAACAGGAAGCTATATTATCCCCGAGTATTATAGGCTACATTTAAAACGTTTCAGTGGGTTGATTTCCGTACATAACGGGAACGAAGCCGCGTGAAAAACCTAGTGAATACATATTTTGCGTACCCTTTCAGATGTCTACAACACATTTGTTTTATTTAAACAAAATCAGGCAATAGGGACACCAGTTACCTAAACATACTGTTGAATCAGATAAGTATTCTTTGCTCTTGCAACATTGCCTTGGTGTGAATTCTAATAAAAAATAATACGAATCTTTTTACTACAAAAGATAGACTATTTCCAATCTTTAAATAGTTGTTAATACTAAATTAAAAGAGATATTAATAGTGCCCCAATTTGCAGGCTGATCAAATATTTATCGGGACAAGACTGGTCAAGCCACAAGACGGGGCATTGCTATAGGTATTTCAACAATGTTTCTCAGCCAATAGCGAGGGAGCGCCGCCTACGTCTTGCCTCGCCCACTTTCTTAGAAGTTTGTTAAACCCCACCTATTGGGCCAACACGCCTACCCAATAACAAGTTTCGTATGAGGAAAGATATATTATTTATAGTGTGGCTATCATTAACAATTGCGGTGTCTACTTATTGCTATATTTAAATGCTCGATGCCAGTATAAAACCTTAATATATTCGAAAATCAATATCCTCCGCAGAATACTTTACTGTAGTGTATTTTTACTGCTAATAACTTCAGAAGGAGTAAGATAAGCACTCCGTCTTTGTAATAGGTACATAACTACATAGCTATCTCGTAAATACAATCCAAATTATGTTTATTAAAGTATAAATCATCTTTCCCCGCCATACGATATCGTAAAAATTCATGTGATAAGAAAAACTGACTTCGTAATCGCTGTAATCATTTTAGACCATGGTACCCGTTTTAGGTAATCATAGCGGTTCAATTGTACAGTCTACACTTCCAACTAATGATACTAGTGCCATCTATTACTCAAGATAAGAACTAACACTAATGCCTTGTACTTATCCGAATTATAGATGGCGTTGCATATATTTTAGAACGGCAATGAGCTGCCATCTATCGGGAAAAATGAAGAAAGCTATTGACATTCTGATTAGGAGTCTGACCCATAGATGGCGCTTTACTAATGACATTCGTTTTGTGCTTGATCGAAAAGTAATAATTACGTTGATGGAAAAATACCTTTACGGTTTTACGAACGGAATGAAAGTGATAGCTTATAGTTATAACTACTAGCGCCATCTGCAAGCTACGTATAGTTTTACGTTCGCATTTAGGGTGGGTCATGGTAGTATGCGCCCGCGACGGTGTTGATAGCGCCATCTATGTCATAGTGCCGGAACTTTGTAATGCGCACCCTACGTAAACATACACAAAGTACTCATTGCTTGGTTAGTGATTGACATTTTTGATAGATGTCGCTATGGCTGAATTTAGAAACTTAATCAATCATTGTAACATGTTTACAAGCTATTGATAAAAATAGATTATAGTGAAGTGTGATAAAAGTTCCTTTTTTGATAAAATTGGTTCATATGAAGGAGTAAGGACTTATATTGTCTGAAATAGGAAAATAAGGTTATTACTTAGTACTTAACCAATAATTCTCTACTTAAGTGAGAATAACGTCACGTACTTAATCCTACAGTATTTATAGTCTTATAAAAAAAACTAAGTTTTTTAAAGATATCTACGTGGGTTTCTCTAACCGTTTAAAAATATAAAAAAAAATGTTTTGATATTAAAATGAATTCACTTTATGTAGTGTTGGAGTATATCGGTATGTCAAAAACAGACACATTTGAAGTGGAATAAATATCTTTCTCTTCTATTTTCTCTGTCTATTCTAAACAGCATAGGGAACGCCCTGTTTCTTTTTGGTCAGAGTTTTTATGTTAATCTGCCAAGTGCCTTACGAATGAAATAAAATACATATATAACATCACGCCTGTAATCTCCGAAAGGTTAGGCAGAGGTGTAGGTACCTTATAGTACACCCACATTTAGCAAGTTATGTTCTAAGTCCCATGTAATAGGGGGCTAGCCTATTGCCATCAACCGGGCACAAATCCAGACTCCAAGCTACTACTGAAAAATTCTTGATGGAAAGCCCCAATAATACTTTGCTCGACCTGGGAATCGAACCTAAGACCTCAAGCTCAACAGTCGCGCTTGCGACCATTACACCAACGAGGCAGTCGTAAAATCAGTTTCTGAAATACTGACGCAGCGATCAACGTGGCCACTTACTGTGCCCAAGTTATTTGATGAGACGTAGGAACCATAGATACGAAAGTAGAAGACTTATGACGTATGCATGTATTTATCTTCTAGTTTCTAGTTACACCTAAACCATTTACCTATACACACCTATACATTAAAGTCCTCAGTTTATTGGGCCTGTTTGATTTTTGTGAAACAATACGGATATTGAAACTAGTAGTCGGTGTGGTCCGATTTACGCGCAAGAAAACTTACTAAATAGAAAAACTTTATAATGCCTAATATTTTTGTTATACCGTATGTTTCCCTTGTGAAAATACCAGTGTAATGATTATTTAAATACACGTATTCGACACGAACCTATCATGATTTTATAGCTACGAGAACTTTCAAGTCCAAAACACCGGACATTGTGTTAGACATATTTACTGCATTTATCATGATTTCGTTTTTCTTCTCTTTGATTTGAAACAGAACATCCTTTGTCAAATGGGATTACCTACAATTCATCGTCAATTATAACGGGTGTAAAAATAACCTTAACGAAGCCGAAAGTACTGGTTCTCCTCGGCATCGTCATGGGGATCTTTTTTTGTTCTGGAATATACATGAGAACCTTCTAGTTACAGAGATATTTGGTGTCAAAGTTTCAAATTATCACAAGTGTTTTTTTTTAATACAAGTTTTTAATGTTATAACTTTACTTTTAATATCTCTTGACCCCCGGACTATTCAATGCATCCATCATCACAATGTTTTGAGAGCGTTACATTGAGTCCTTCAGTAAAACGTGATTTTTCTCCTCGAAAAAAAGTTTTTTCCCAGCAATAATTTTAGCGTAGAGTTACTTAATTTGATGTACAGAAAGAATTATTGGTTGACGGCTTCATGAAGAGTCCGTTTATAGCTTGAATGACCCATAACATAATGCATTTAAATCATGGTTTCTTGCGTGGATCGTAGTTCTCAATTCCCTATGAATCAAACGAGACCTCGAGACATTACAGCAAGGGTAACAGAGAGACAACATTCTGGTTCTATCAATAAGGGCCTATGCTCCATTCAAAACCAGTTACAGACCATTTCGGAAACGGGTTCCCTGCGGCTTTGTGATACGTCTCCCCTAAGTATTGTTTGTCCGTTACTGGGCATCTTACAAAATAGTTATATTTTGTTAGAAAACGATTCCTGTTTAGTATAGAATTAGGAATCTTAAGATAGTTACTCCAACTCTCATTTCATCAGAGTTTGACGAATTAGGAGGCTGGCGCCGCTATCAAAATATTCCGCCGTGAAATTACTACACGGCAAAAATTAACATTTTTAAATGGATGTTCGTTGTTAGAAATTATGAGAAAAGGGTAGAGATTGACTAAATGAGAATGCTCATACTATATATTTTACTGGCTTTATAATAAATTCGGAAATTGAATTTAAAACAATGAGGAAAACGTAGAATGAAGAAAAACTTGGAATTAAGCTAAGGTAAGGCACGCTGAGCATTTTTAAACTTTAATAAAAAAAGCTGATAAAGCTAGGAATAAATATTTTGAAATATTAAGAAACGGTCAATAACGTCTAGTAAATAATAATCTAAAAAGGAAGCTCTATGCTATAAATCGATAATGTAGATATACAAAAACGGAATCACAGTTAGAACGACGGGTAGTTCATACTTACCTTTGAGGTATAAAACAGGCAAAATAAAAAATATAAACAAGCAAAAATAAAAGAGTTTATTGTAGGTAAACAAAATCAGAAAAATAACAAAAAAAAAGAAAAAATTATAGGTAATAAACGTAAAACTAAGGCAAAATAATGAAAAAAAAACACTTATTCTACTAAAACAAAAAAAAAACAGTAAAAATTTACAACTTCAGAAAAAGCTCCCGAGAAAACTAATTTAAGTATGTTTAAACGGTATTGTAGGTTTAATAAATAGAGAAATACAAAAAAGAGAGACTTTTTATAAAGTTGAAACGAAAATAATACAAAAAAACGAGCGTTAAAAATAAAAATGTAATTCTAGTTCTTTTAAAAAACAGTTGATGAATATGTGACATCTCTGAAGGAGATACAACCCGTCCCGTCGGACGACTCCGTCAAAAAACTACGAACGTTCAGAAAAAAAAATACAATGTGTGTAATATTAACTATTAACAGTTGGTTTTACTGTAATTAATTCTGTAATCAATTATTATGGCTTTGCTGATCACATTATATTTTTTTACAAAAAAAAAAGAGAAAAAAGTACGATTATAAAAAAAGCTATCACACCAAAAATAAGAGAATAACACTAGCTCTACAATAAAACATTATTATTTGAAATCACCACCTTGGTCCGGGAGAAGAGTTCTTGAGATCGAATCACAAAAAGTTTGTACGTCCGTGTAAACCACAAGTATAGTCCAATTTATCAAACTAAGTACAGCTGACAATATTTGTGGCAGTCAATAGTCGACCAATTACTACCAATATCTTAATATTAATATAACGCTTAACATTAATTATTATTTACTCATCAATCGCTCACTCAAGATCGCTCGTTAGTTAAGAAAAATAAATTTTAAATAAAAATATTCTCATTAACGGCCAAAAGTGTTAATTCTCTTTACAAATGTAACCGACGTAAATATTAAAAATTTCGCAAAAAACTTTTTTCCACTGCCAACAGTTTAGGTTAAAAAAGTGAGGGTCGAGGGGATTTTAGCCTAAAAATATTTTCGATTAGACGCGGTTAATTTTTTTTTTTAATTTACTTTTTGAAATTTTGTATTTATTAAAATTTATAATCACAAGAGCACGAGGAACGTGTATTACGCCGCGCGGCCCGGCCGGCCGGCGCGACTCCAGACGGACGACTGAGACGGTCCCGCGGCCGGCCGCGTCGCCACCCCTGCCCGCACCCCCCTCGCACCCGCGCGCCCCCGCCCCCGCCCCGGGCCCGACTTCGTTACGAGCCACTTGTAATCGCCGCGCGATTTTTCCGCCTAAGACAAATTAGGCGGGCCGCCCGCCCGCGCTCCCCCAGCGACTTACGTTTGGGCGGTTTCTTACGACTAAGACGTTTTGTCTACGCCTTGTATGTTTTTTTTGCGCAGCACTTGACTTTGAGTCGACAGGTCATTCAACACTGTATCATTCGTATTATTTGTTCAGTTGCACTCTCACACAGTATACCTACACGAGTTAGAAAAGCTAGAACGTAGAAGTGACAGCACAAACATACGCACTATAGCTGTACGTATAAATTATCGGCATCCCAATGTTATGGCGCCGAGCTGTTTTATTTTTAAATGGCATTTAATCGTCACTCTCGCTTTCGCCGATACCGAGGCCGGGGTTAATTGTAAATAAAATTCAATCATTCGCAAAAAATCCTCCCGGTAATCGGCACCCGACAATATCAATGAGAGATACGTATTCAGCGATTGTACTTTTTAATGCATTATGGTGGCGTGAGTGGCGTGACGTCATCACCGCACTTTTTTTTTGTTCGACACTTGTATGAGTACATGCGAGAGGCGGTAGTTCATCGATTTTGAGACAATGAATGTAGGTTTCGATTAAGTCTTGATTAGAATGACGTGGGGTAGGTATATGTAATGTAGATCACATTCTATCTTTGCCAACGTTTAAAATATTTATGTTAAAAGTATGATGTCTAATTTAATGGTATCTTAAACGTATGGGTCTGGATTTTAGGGAGAAAATTTTTTTTTGTTTAGTTTCATCTCATTATTATCACCCTTGCCCGTAATTGGTTCCCCAGTTCGAACACAAGCAAACAGGCTCAAGATAAACGTGTTTACTAATATCCGCAATCTGTGATTGGGACCTTCCCTAGGCATTGGTTTCAAGACAAATGACATCATCAAAACCAACTAATTTTAATATTTATCAGAAAATATAGAGCATGCGAAACAAAAAAAAAACATTAAAAAAAAAAGATGTTATGGGAACTGAAACGTTCAATTTCTCACAAATCAAACTGTTGTAAAAGGAAATAATGTGATGGGTATATGTAATTATTTCAAAAACAAACAAAAATCATCAAGGTTTTTTTAAATCTATTTTATAGGAATTCAGGAACTAAAAACAATTTCTCTCAAATCAAACTAGTCTAAATGCCAACAAAATAGTGTACAAATGCAGCTTCTTAAAAAAAATGGAACAAGTTTATTTTTCTGAAACGTTCAATTAGGTACTCGGAAATTCTTAAGTTAATATTTAAAAACAATAAGCTTCATTCAAAAAAATACTCAAGCTCTGTGTCACGCACGAAATAAAAAAATAAAAAAACGAAAAACAACTCTTCGTTCTCGCGGGACAGGAAAAAAACACAACGTACATTTTAACACCCAATAATGTCGAACTCATTGACGGGAAATTTAAAAAAGGAAACCAATAATTTACCTCGATTTCGTTGTATAAAAAAAACAACAACGGGACGTCACTTTCGGCGCGTATTTTTTTTAATTCACAATGAATGCGAACGATGAACGTAGTATGAACGTAGATGAACGTTGTAAACCGTAAACAGCTGAATGAGTATGAATTAATATGATTCTTTTATCAGAGACCGGTCCGAGCGAGGTCGACGAACCTGACGCGGCTTCACGAGTTTTTTTTTGTTTAATTACGATTTTTGTTGGCGGTCTGAAACAGTATTATTATGGACTTCTATATCATGTCTATACTACAACACGTTACAAGAGACGAAACGGAGAAAGAATAGAAACTTAGACTGAAAAAAAATTTAAGATTTTTATTTTCAAGGAAACACACCTAATTATTATTTCAATGTTTTGTTCAAACACATCTAGAATTTGCGTTAAAAACAAGAAAACATTTTTTTTTCAACAAAAATACCTTTTTTTCGAAAATATCTCATTATCATTTTACTACGTATTTTCAGATGAATTTAACGTTTACGGTTTAAAAATGCTTTCATAATATCGAATTTCAATTAAATCGACAGGGTCGTACAATTTTGTTTACTCACAATATTTTGACCACAACTGTTCGGACATGTCACTAATTTAAAAAAAATATGAATTTATTCATAAATTTAATGCCGTCACTGAGAATATGCTTTTCACAAAATGAGCGATCTATGCAAAATAAAAATAATTTAGCAAAAAAGAAAAAAAAAAATCTAAAAAATAAATTGAAAATTATCACAACACAATTTCATTCACAATTTACCTGATGTGCTGACTAGGACAATTTTTCCTTCTCTTGAAAGGAACCACGTATCTTGATAAATTAACTTATTTCTAATTTTCCATCAACACCACAACAAATACCTTATATTTAACAGTTCGAAACGTCCGGGGAACTTAACAATAATTTTATACAACATTAATTTAATTTCTAAATTAATCCAGTCCAAAAAAACCGATTCGTTACACTAGAAAAAGATTACACTAATTAAAGTACTCGACGCGGCTAAAGTCAATTTGGAACGTCCACTAATTAACTGGTAAATAAAAAAAAAACATCGAACGCGGCGAAGGAACTTAATACCACTTATAGACTATGCGGCAAAACGAGCCGAATATTTACATTGGAGAAAAAAAAATGAGGTCATTCGGAGGTTACGGGCAACGCAGCCGGTCGGCGCGGGCCGCGACGGGATGTGGCCCTCGCGTCCTCCGGCAACCCGCACACCCGCACCCTCGCTCGGACACCCGAATCGAGACTACCGAAAACCACGTGTGCGCCACTCACGGTAGAGACGCACATATACCCAACACACGCGCCAGAAAGTAACAGCACTATTCTTTTTTCAATTTACTATATTTGCTGATTTTTATTATTTTTTCACATTTCGATATTTTATTTTTTAGTTGATGCGCTCCGCAACTCACCTGTTGTGCTTGACCCGGTTCGATCTGCGACCGATCATGTGATCGACGCTTTTCAATACTTTATTGGTGCGTTCGATTATTTTTTGGTTTAGTTAATTATGTCGATAAAACAAAAAAAAAACAACAAAAAAAAACTAATTATACAGATTTTTTATTGATTGAAAATGATATAAATAAGTTAAACATACAAGAAATTGGAGAGCATTACGAAGGTCTACATACAAATCAAAACGCGGTTAATTCTGTAAGCAAAAAAAATATCATTTAATAAAAACATAAAAAGAAAAGCAACAATTTAATTTTAAAACACCTTGTCCTTCTCCAAAAGATTAAGTTTTAATATTTAAACAAAATTAGAGTTACTACAACATAATTCTAATAAGAAATCGCAAGTGCTGCCATAACATAGAAGCGTCGGATAGCAGAACTAAAGCTTGAAAGCAAAGAGCTCGCACGCTAGCGCCACCTCGGCGTCAATAAGAACTATTAGCCGATGGTTCATTTCTAACGCGTCGTTTATTTTTTCAATTTTATTTTTTAATCGTGAAAGTGCAACGTTCACTTCGCCGGGCATTCAACGGCCATTTTCGTTTGCAGTTTCTTTTTCGTTTTCATTGGTTTTTTACAGACGTTTTGATCATGTCGTCGGATCTCTGTCGTTTTGAATACAGTACCTTTGCATATGACACGTTCAATACAGTTACTGTTGTTACAGCAACCTGTAGTGTTCTGTTAAGAACTTTGTTCAGGCTATTTTTACATTTAATGTCTAAGTTCTAATCTGTATGCTTAGTAATGAAAGCTCATTATGTAGTGTTTCTAAACTAATTACAATAGATGGCGCTACTGGTCACGGAATGAGATGATTAGAAACGAAATTGTTTAATTTGTTATGTTTGGTGAATTATTTTAAACGCTTAAGATTATGTTTGAATTTCGTTTTACTTTATCATCAATTGTAATTAGTTTCTATTATTGTTAATGCACTGTGATAAAAAATTCTGACAATGACTGGTCAGGTTTCAATTGAGTTATATTTTTCATAACAATGTATATTGTTTACAGTTAGTTATCGCTTTGCTAATAAGTAATGGTGTGGTTTAGCGTCTCCTTTGGATGTAGACGTTATGGGCTAATCGTGGGTATGAGTATTTATATAACCTGTTTCGCGCGCTCTTGTCGTCGGTGTGAAAAACAACGGCTTACGTTTTTCAGTAACCTGAAGATTTTCTTCAACGATTTAGGTACTAGTTTCGAAAAATGAAATTAGTTGGTGCTATTACAATTTGGCAACAGAAATATTGGTTTCCGTGTAATGGAAATCATAGTCAAATGAATATCAGGTAGGTTGTAATTTGCGATTTATAAGTTTTGTGACAAATAACACAAATTGATGGGAAAAGTTGATGTGAAACTATTTGGACACGGTATGAGATAAGTAACTATCATTTGTGTTCACCTCTCCCGCCTGTGTGATGTCCAAAACTTGACAAATAATCTTTTCCTTTCACCCTTAATTGTATAAGGGTGGAAGAGAATCCCGGTTGAAACATAAGAGTCATTTTTTTGTGAAGGAAACTGTAATGAATTAATTCGAGACAGCGACACGAGTTTTATAGGCAGTGGAGGCACAAAAGTGATTGAGATGGTACAAACTTATATGGAAAACTTTGTGTATGCGTCATGTACTACAATCTCCTGTTTTATGAAATAAATTTATTATTATTCAAAAAAAACCGTGTGTGTTGGTTAATAAAGTAAACCACTCAAAACACAATACATAGACACTGTTGAATGACGAGTTGACGACATCACGCATCATCTGAGCCTTTTCCCAACTCTGTTGGGGTCGGCTTCCAGTCTAACCGGATGCAGCTGAATATCAGTATTTTACATGGAGCGACTGCCTATCTGACCTCCACAACCCAGTTAGTACTGGGTAATACTACACCCCTTGGTAAGACTGGTTGTCAGAATTTTTGGGGCACTGACTACCTGTAACGACTGTCAACGATCTACAAATGACGTGCTTTCCGAGGCACGGAAGAAACTCGGTATGTAATGGGTGGTCACCCATCCACAGACCAACCTAGGCAAGCACGGCTTAACCTAAAGATCGATCTGAGCGGCTGTTATTATTTTGCCACGAGCTCCTCAATGACGACATCACGCATGCCAGTTAAATTGCCTCGAATATATTTAGAGGAACGTAGGGACTTGATGAGTTTTTAAACAGTAGTAGGTACTAATGATCACTGACAGTTGAAATAGTTTAATCTTATGATTTGAAATCCAGAAAAGAACGATCCAAAACGTACGAATACTAATCGAAAATTTCCACCAAAAATCCGGCCAACTGCGAGTCGGACTCGCGCACGAAGTGTTCCGTACCATTATCTAATATAATAATAATATATAAAACAGCAAAAAAATCATAACTGTTGTATGGGAATGATAATGGGAAAAAATATTAAAGTGGGACCACTTTAATATTTCTTATTCTGTTTTTTAGTATTTGTTGTTATAGCAGCAACAGAAATACATCATCTGTGCAAATTTCAACGGTCTAACTATCACGGTTCATGAGATACAGCCTGGTGACAGACCGACAGTGGAGTCTTAGTAAAATAGTAATATCGTCCCGTTTTACCCTTTGGGCACGGAACCCCACCGACGCCGCGATAAACGTGGTCACATGCCCCCAAGAAATTTTAATAAGCCGCACCATTGACACGAAAGGAGAATAACAAAGAAGATAACTGGGGCGAGAGATACTCATACAAGTAGCAAACAGGTTTTCTTCCTTGCAACCCACCCCTTTTATGGTTATCTAGGTATCTTTTACAACACAGTCCCTTTAAAAACCACATCTTATGGCAACATGGCATTAAACTACGTTGTGTCGTAAACATGTTACTCAATTACTTATTCTAAATAAATTACTTTTACACGTGAATTTTCTCAGAACATCTACGAGTTATTTTCGTTGAGGACTATAGATTAGATGCTGTGTGATTTTATTGTAGTAGATAAAATATGTTATATTAAAATAATCTATATCTAACTACATAGTTTTATACATGAAAGTTGACATCTTTGCAAAGTTACAAGAAAATTGTTGTCCTGATAGCGTACCTAGCTCGCCGCAGAGCATCGTAGCATGTGCAAACAATGCGTGGCAAAAAATAGAAATTCTCATTTAAAAAAATACTCCATTAGACTTTTCAAAAAAGAAAAGATTTTTTGATGTGTCAAAGTCGTGTCTAAATGAAATAGTAATAATATGTTTTAAAAGCCTCCACCGTCTTAAGCGTCCCTTACGATACCTACAAACAATAAGCCATTCGATTATCATTCACGATAAAGCCAGCCAACTTGATCATCTCCACAGTCCTTACCGCGAGTATCACCCTCACGGGATCATAAAACTTTACCTCAGTAACGTTAACGTCAAGAGTGTCATAAAAGTGCCGTCAATTCGTTCCTTAACAAGCAAGAGATTGACGTCCCGACACTTCATGACAGTAACCGAAGCGGGAATAGAACTTAACCTGTTCTTCGTTTGCTTTAGCTACTGACATTATGTCTATTGGAGATTTTTTTCGCAAGTTATTATGCCTTGTGACTGTGACTGTAGCTTAGCTTTTTTTGACTTTCAAAAGTGCCTGTAATGGTCTAATTTAAATAAATGCTTTGAGTTTGAGTTTTGAGTTTTCCCACTTGAAGCGATAATCGGATCAATATTCAGCTTAGTCGGTAATCAAGAAAAAAAAGATCATTATGGTGCTACTAGTTTAGGCCGTAGGCGGTCATACTATAACTGCTAGATTTTCCAATGAACTTTATTCATTCTGTTTGTCTTTCTGTACTTCATATCACTCCCTTAAGGCTATGGGTAAAGTACTGAACCAATCATGATTTACAGGGTATTTTTGTACAAGCATATTGATTAAAACATGAAATGATTTTGTTTCTGGAATGGCAATATTTTACGAACGGTAAAAGTGATGAACAAGACAAAACCTTATTTTATCAGGGTCCTTTTATGATCCGATATAAATGGTGCAACAAAATAAGAATAAAATGCTCTCAAAATGGCGGCCACGGACCCCACATCCCACACCTTGTTAACGTAAGAAGCTAACTTCTTTTTTATTGGCAACACCTTTAACGTTTTAGCATTACGAATAACTTTGAATTTGGAACGTTTTTATTGCTGCTTGCTTTTTCTTGTTATAATAAAATAGGACTTTTGCTCTAGAATTTAGAGTTGATTTTAGAATAGAAGGGTAAAACATGAAGTGTTGAGGCGATAAATAAAAACTTTTTCATTTGTTTTGTTATACGTCATACGTGCGATCGCATTTCTGCGATATTAGACTTTATTCGGACCAGTTGAGGTTGTTTTTCAGTTAGATTTTCATCTATCTTTGCGATAATGTTCTTCTGAACCAATATTGAAGTCTGACAATTTACAGATATTGTTCATCCGTTTTGATGTTTCGGGTTACGGAACATTGTACTCTTATAATGTCCGGGATGAACCTAAAGTACGTTTACGAGTTTCTACGAGAGGTGCTTCAGTTCAAACGAATCCAAGTTTTTATTTCTTGTTTTATTTAAACACCTGGGAATAAAAGGGCGGCTGTAATAAGATGATGTTAATGTTATCATCACAAAATAACGAAGGTTTTATTGTTATTTTTTTACTGAAGGTACCTAAACAAAATGGTGGCCACGACTATGAAAATGAAGAGCATTCAATTTCAGATTTGACTCGACACTTAGGCTCTCAACAAAAAAAAAAAATTGAAATGAATGAATTTTTCGAATTAAAAATGAAAATGTAGGTTATTCGTAAGGCCAGGGTAGCTCGCGAAATTCAAATTTTCTTACGTTTTTTTTTTTTGCAATTTGCAGGTCTGTGTGGCCTATGTTGATGAAAAATGAGTCGCGCGACTATTTCAGGACTTTTTCATGAAATAGTCATACAATGGGGTTAAATGAACTTAGAGGGTGGTTTTTTTTTTTTTTTTTTTTTTTTTTTTTTTTTTTTTATTTCAAGTAGGCCCGTTACAGGCACTTTTGAACTGTCGAAACAAAGACAACAATGAAATTTAGCTACAGTCCCAGTCACAAGGCATAAAAACTGTGAAAGTACTGTAGTTGCCCATTCCCTAACGTAGATCTCTATGGAGAAGAACGGGCAAGAAACTCCATGGACACTCTTTTAAATCAGAATATTTTTACAAAACCTTGGTTACATCATTCATGTTTAGATGGTACATTATGTGAGAGCGATGTAGCAAGATGTGCACGTTAAAAGTGTCCATAGTAAAAACAAGGAAAAGAACAATTCAAAAAATAAAATAATTAATTCAAATAAGCCGTGGCAACCAAGAGATGACCAGTCACAACTGACAGCGCCCGTTCACGAACATGACGCATGTATCAGCACCATTCAACTCAACCATTTTGAAGGGAACTAACTGATCCGACACACGCGCCACCATCAGCGAGACATTTGAGTGAGCATGACATACACTTAACCGCCAGGGCAAATTCAAGTCATAAAAAAAAAAAAAAATGACGTAGGTTATCAACGAAGGATAGCTTTCTATTACATAGTACTCACATAATATGGGCTATGCGGTTATATAATACCAAAAGAAATTGAATCTATACAATGCAAAGATAGTTGTACAATCTTCAGCAGCTCCAACAATACTATTTAATGCTATCCATTAATCAGTTTATGCGCCCCTGTCCATGTGGAGCAGGACCGGCATTGAGCCAAGCATTTTTATCAGAGATATAATCGTCCAACTTGTAATATGCTTGCTTACATAGTGTGCGTTTAATGCATGATTTAAATTTCGTCTCATTCAGTTCAAGAATACTTTGTGGAATTTTATTATAGCATCTTAAACAGTACCCCATGAAAGATGAGTCTACTTTAGCGAGTCTGAAGCCCGGCTGAACTAATTGGTCTCTAGTTCTCGTACTGTAATTGTGTCTGTCACCTCTTTTATTAAAAAGATGTAGATTTTTTCTAACGTACATTATGTTTTCGTAGATGTATTGACAATGTACCGTCATGATTTTGATTTCCTTAAACAGTTCCCTTAGAGAATCGCGCCTACGAAGATTATATATGGCTCTGATGGCTCTTTTTTGCAGAATAAATATAGACTCAATGTCTGCAGCCCGTCCCCATAACAGAATGCCATAAGACATTATACTATGAAAGTAACTAAAATAGACCAGTCTAGCGGTATCTACATCATAAAATTGACGGATTTTTCTAACAGCATATGCTGCTGAACTTAGGCGCCCCGCAAGAGATTTCAAATGAGAACCCCATTGTAGCCTTGAATCAAGCGTAAGCCCCAGGAAAACGGTTTTATCTACGAATTCAAGTTTCTCTTTATTCAATACTATATCACACTCGTTACTTTTAACATTTGGTAAAGCAAATCTTATGCATTTCGTTTTTTTTTCATTTAATACTAAATTGTTTGCTGTGAACCAATTATGGACCTGAAGTAGGGCATTATTTACGTCATCTAGATTTTGGGCCCGTCTATTTATCTTAAAAATTAGAGAAGTGTCATCAGCAAATAACACCATATTTTGAGGTTGGTTTTTCAATAAATAGGGTAGATCGTTTATATATACTAGAAAGAGGAAAGGACCCAATATTGAGCCTTGCGGAACCCCCATTTTTACTTTTAAACCCTGTGAATTAACACCATTTATTTGAACATGTTGTTGTCTATCACTTAAATAAGATTTTACCAAACTAAGTGCAAGTTTACCTAGTCCGTAATGCTCAAGTTTCAAAAGCAATGTGTCGTGATTTACGCAATCAAATGCTTTGGAGAGGTCACAAAATATTCCTATTGCGTCTTGGGATGCTTCCCACGCAGAAAATATGTGCTTTAATAAGGTTACACCGGCGTCAGTTGTACAACGTCCCTTAGTGAAACCAAACTGTTGGTCGTGTAAGATTCTGTTGGTGTTAAAATGATTGAGCATTTGATTAAGCATTACTTTTTCAAACACCTTGCTAAAAACTGGCAACACGGATACAGGTCTATAATTATTAGTATCTTTACTATCCCCGGATTTGAAAAGAGGTATAACTTTACTGTATTTCATTAAATCAGGGAAAACTCCTTGGTCTACACACAAATTAAAAATTAAAGCTAAGTATGGTGCTACAGTCTCAACTATGGATGTACAAACTTTGATAGACATTCCCCAAAGATCTTCGGTCAGTTTGACTTTTATTTGCCGGAAAGCTTTAATAACTATCATAGGGTTTATGTGTTTAAATTTAAATTCAGCCGGGCAGCCAGACACATTCGCCTTTAATAAACCAATTGCTACTTCAGGAGAGGAATTAAGAGACTCCGTAGTTTTTAACGGTATATCGGTAAAAAAATTCACAAATTCTTGAGCTACTGCCTGATTAGAGCTTTTAGGACCACATGCTGTATCTAAGGTGTAGCTAGTGTTACGTATTTTCTTCCTGTTAGTCTCGTTATTTATGACTTTCCAAACTGTCTTTATTTTATTTTCTGCTGTTTTGATCTTGTTGCTAATGTGCAGGGCTTTGGCAACCTTGCATGTATTTCTAAAAATGTTTGAATACTTAGCAACATACTTATTAAAAGTTTCAGTGTTTATATAAGATTTAAGGTCATAAAGCTCAAATAGTCTTTCCCTACTTTTTCTGATACTGTGTATGTGGTATTAATGATTTTAATGATCATAATTCTATAACTACTTAAATGTTACTTGCGCGACTCATTTTTCATCTACATTCAACCTGACACTGATCTGCAAATTGCAAAAAACGTAAGAAAATTTAAATTCCGCGGGCTAGTTTGACGTTTCCTCCTGAACATTCTATTCTTATGAGGTTGTTAAGATTTTTATTCAAAACGGCAAAGGGCAGCACAACAGAAGAAAGGAAAGGGTTAGTAATCCTTTATAAGCATTAGGCTGTGGTCATACAGCGAGCGACGAAAAATAGTTTACTTTGGTAGGACAGTTTATAACTGTGTGTTTATAATAAGGTAAAATATGCATTAATTTGCAGTTGTGGTTATAGAAAAATGGTATAAATAAAGAAGAGACTGATTTTAATTTGACATGGATTGTGAGGTTTTTGGGAGGCATTCTTGAAAGCTCACTCTATGGAGACTGTGGCACTTGTGTGAGATTTTACTCACAGTCAGTTATTCCTGAAGTAAATACTTACTGATTGGTAAAATATTGTCTAGTATACAGATATATTATTAAAATCGATAAAAGAGTTTTTACAGAAGCCCAATAACAATTTCAGTTTCTAAGTAACATCGCTGTAGGCACCGCTAATCGCTGTCAAAGTGACCTCGTCCTTACAGTAAACACTTTATAACGAAATAAGTTTTATAAAAGAACTTTGTGAAGGATTGTGGGCTCTTTGAGTTTGAACTCCTTTCCTATTGATATAACGAGAAATACTCGTTTAATGCAGTTTTAACGAAGGACTTAGGGGAAGTTAGATTTTTCAGTTAAAGTTAGTGAAAGTATTAAAGTAAACATCTTTTATAGAAATACGCTCTGTTGGCAAATTATTTGAAAGTGAATGGAAAATACTGTGTACTGATCAAATCTTGAAGCAAAGACAGTATTTTCCGTCCAGGCTTTTCCCCACAAATATAACTGAATTATCTGTCACTGTCCGGTGTCAGAAACCAGTTCATACACATTTGACTGAACCTGTAAGGATCGTAATTTAATCACAAGAGGTTCGTAAAGGCACGGATAATATAATACTACGTAATAGTAAAGGGGGGAGGGGTCAGAAAAAATTACGATTAATCACTATGGGGGGGGGGGGATAATATGACGTGTATTTTTTCGTGGGACGAATAAGAATAATTTAATGTGTAATGTTTAAAAAAAATTAAGAATAATAATTAATTAATAACCCCTTGCAAGCAAATTCGTGTCAAAAGAATTAGTTTTTTTTTTTTTAAACAGATTTTAAAACTATCTGATCTTTTCAATGATAAAAAATACACGTGGTATTGAGAGGGGGAAGAGAGGTAGTCTAAAAACTCACCACGTATCGACCACCGCACGTTCACAGGACTTTGACATGTACTGAAATATCTGTCAAAGTCCGGTGTCCGCTGCCAGTCCGCACCCTTACTCCGTCAAAGTTCATAATTAGCTCCTTGATTAGTTATCTCCTTTTTTCACAATAAAGTTCGTTTCACGTTTACCCAAAAACAAAGTTATTAATAACCTACTTATGTGTTTTCAATTATATTAAGTTTATGCGTTATCAGTATTCGACTAATTGACGGAATATCGTCATTTCCGATGTACGTAAAATAATAGAAAAAAGAAAATTTTGCTATTCGCACACCCAGCCTATGACGTCAAAAAAGTTAACCGTATACGCATCAGCATAACGCACATCCAACCCGTTTTCATATTTTATATTCTGACTTACACACAATTCGGCTCAATTTAGCGTGGCTGTTGCGTGTATGGATAGAATAGACAAATGATTTCATGTGCTGGTGTGAAACTATAATAGTGATTTGAACAATATGTTGCTAACTTTACAGTACATTGTTGCTTGTACGGCCTGAAGATTACAATTTAGCAGGATATTTTCTGTAATACGATAGTTATTAATTAAGAATGAACAAGTTGGTACGGAAACATTAATTTTTTTATTTCTTTACATGATGATGGTTGTGCTGACGTAAGTACCTACCTATTGGACTTTCATAAATGTTGGACATAGGCTTCTAAGAATCATCTCAACGATCTATTATGTGCCTCAATAAAACAAAAGAAAGACATAATGTCGAATCACACTGCCATCTTCTTTCTTTTTCGTGTGGATAGTGCTTAACCTGGTGTAAGAGTTTTAATGCCGCTAATGGGCCTCTGACTTGGCTTTACAAGCCGTCGAGAACTATCTCTCAGGCATACTGGTTTGGTTTCCTCACGATGTGTTCATTCGCCGAAGCAAGTGATAATTATACAAAACGCACATGAATGTGGAATCACAGCGCTTTGTTTTGGTTGCGTGGAACTTTAACCATATAACGGTGACGCTTCGCCGTGTCTATGCTCGTCCGATAATACTGACTTTTAACTCAACTGAAATTTCTGATAGGAAAACCGAATTACACAACCTGGGACATTATACTTAGTTGTAGCATTTTGTGACCACCGAACCAACAAGACAGCTTCAATAGACACACGCTAAATGGAAATTCAATTCTAAATCACACTGATAACGGTGACAAAGGTTTCAGCCACAGTCAGATCTTTAAGCCAAATTAAATACTCGTATCATCAAATAATAATATAATCAAATAGACTATCCCTCTCAACTTCTACATGTAAAGCTCAAGCCTCGTACATTACAGTTGTCTGACGGGCTACCCCTGCTAATTTATAGTCAACTTTCAATTTAGCTAACACGTCTGCGTCCCGTAAATCTGGACGACCATTAAACTGTTCCTTGTGGTCCCTTCGGCGACCGACTGGACACTTGGACGATGTTAATACGATTCACTGATTAAAATTTTGAATTGAAATGGCGGATAGTTTCCTTCCCATCGTCTCGGTGTCATTGTGGGTAACTTGAAACATTATACGTTTATTTGGATAAGTGAGTGTTTACTTACTGGATTTTGGTGGTGATCTTTCCGGGAGCACGGTCCAAGCTACTGGTGGTAAGGGCTCCAGAGACAGGAACCTCCTCACAGTACGAGCCTTCTGAATCAGGCCCTTGATCCAACCGCCTAAGGAGAGCCTCGCAAGATGATCGACGAGGCTCTTAGTCATAAGGCCATTGGCCGTTACGACAATCGGCACTATGATATCCGAGTTCACATTTCACATGTCGACAACCTCGTGTGCCAAGTCGAGATATTAACCTTCCAGAAATGATATTCTTCTTCTTAGTAATGGCAAGAAATTAGGTTAGTTTGGGTCAAAATCCTAGATAGTCACGCAAACTGCCTTATCCTAACACGGTCATTAGATCACCAAAAAACAAAAGTGCCATCCATCACTCCTCACAAAAAAGTTAAACAACAAAAAACTGTGGCGTGACATACTTAAAAAGTAAAAAGCTCAATGAGTGCATAAATAAAATCAGCCTTGACACAGCTACTGTAATACAGTGTTCCCAATGCCAAGGTCAGCGAATGACCTCGACCGAATCAATAACTCATTACTTTTTTATTTCGTTTAACGTTTAAAAATAACGTGTTTTTTCACGTTTCGCGCGCCCTCATCGTACCGATTACGTATCGCCGGTTGTTGTGTTGATGGCAATTGTGACGTCACACAACGAGCAATGTTCCGGCAGTGACGTATTGTGGGTTTCGTTAAATATTTTTGTGAAGGTGATCTGCTTGCTGAAGATGACCACTGAGAAATTCGAGATCCCTTGGCGTGTAGGTATAAAGTGAAACTGGATTAAAATCTAAACCCAAATCTACAGAGGACAGGGCCGAATAACAGACCCATTTCCATTCCGAATGAGATGTTTCTTATATATTTCTTTGGGCTGGCTAAGCTCAATGTGCTTCCTTAATAACACTGTGATAATTCATTGTACCTAAGTATAAGATTTAAAACCAAGAATAGTGGTGGTGTGGTGTTGGTATTCTTAGTTTTGGATATGAGAGATCTAATACCACCTCTGGTAAAATTAACTAATGCTATCGTGTCTCCAAAAAAAATGTCTTCAAAATCTGAGTTCGTTACGTAATTAGTCCATGAATATATTTTAATCGCCATATTATTTTCATCTGATCTGGGAAAAAATGTATGAAAGAATGAACTGTTTATTCCACACGCTTTTAACCAGATAATTTGGGTAAATATTTTTTGATGGTCCACAGTTCTGATCAATATTTATCTTTAAAATTATTCTTTTTTATGCGATTGTAAAAGGCACTCAGTTTTTTATTGGTAACTGATTAAAAAAACAATAGTTTTCAAGTGTAAATCGGTCCAATCCAGCAAAGAGGTTCCATAGGTTTCTACCTACGGAACTTCTTTGCAGTAAAACAAAGTAACACGGAGACTTTTCGTGCCGGGCAAACAAACAGGCAGGCAGACAGACAGACAGACGTTGCTAAAATTAAAGAAATGTTCCAATCCGTCATTCAGCTACGGGACCCTAAAAACCATAACAAACCAAGCAAAGGATGACTCCATTGCTATCCTATATTTAACTTTACATACTCAGTTTTAAGAACCATAATGCGACAGCAAGGGGTCCCGTAATCCTGTTTTGGAGAAATGGATGTTGATTGTTGACATACTGATCTTAATAATGACATAATTTTCAAGACCAGTAGTAAATTATCAAAATTGTAGTTAAGAATTTCAGCTGATATTGCAATATCGGAGTATTATAATAAAATTAAACGTGTATTCAATTGGAATTGAGTATGACTGTGAATGGGCGCATAATACGAGTAGTAGAGGAAGACCAAAGAAACGATGGATGGACTGTGTGAAGGATGATATGGCACGAAAGGAGGTGTCTGATGAGATGATGAGTAATAGAGAAGTAAGTATGGAAGAAGAAGATATGCTGCGCCGGCCCCAAATGAATTGGGACAATGGCAAGAGACTGATTATGATGTGTATTTAATTGGAAAGAAAATATGACTAGTTAGTTGACTAGGAGTACTAGGACTGTATGATGACAGGAATTAATAAAAATTTTTGTTCTCAAATTTAAATGCTCAATTTGATTGCCCAATTGTTTGACAGCACATTTATGGTTGGTAAAGAATCAGGCTTTCAGAAACCCCGGATCAATAAATTAGAACAAATACGAACATAGGTAGGAGTAATCCAGTAATCATCTCAAAATAAAATCACATTGGATCAACTTACCAAAATATTTGCAATCCCCGATGACGTTTGTAAACAATAAACTAAATAAGGCACTGTAATCAGACTATTGATTTTCTTACACACAACATATTGCACTAATAACAACAAAAAAATACTAAAAATTAATAAAAACTATTGAGCACCATTTACACTTTACTTTTTTAAACCTTAGATTCTTAAGAACTTTTTACACTTCTTTTTCTTAATTTGAATAAAAAATAATCACCAAGGCACTTATTTAGAACAATTTTGAATTTGAATGTATCAGTTTGAATTTTGGCGGGAGAGCAAGGGTGGCGTGCGCCCGGCCCGCTTTGTGCGACGGTCTACAAGGAACTCGTCTTGGGCTCAAAAGACGTTACGTTCGGTATCGGACCCTACAAACTCCCCTTATTTGATCTTGATAAGTGTGTGTGCTCTTTAGTGGCACTTTGAATTTAAATTTTATTTTATTTGGAGCGGTGGACGTTAAAAATGTTGTTTATTTTTAAAACGTGTAAGATTTTTTGGAAGTGTTTAGTTAATTGACTTTGCATTTGTGCAGAAATGCACTGAACAAGTCTCTTGTGACTGTAGTAAAATAAAAACATGTGTAACTATAATTCATGCCATCTAACTAGAAACACACAAGATTAATTGATTCAGTAAGAAGAATTGAATCCAATTTTAATTCTTTGGAAGTTTATTTTAATATTTAAAATCTCTCTTTTGAAATAAAAAAAGCGACGGTCACAATTTCAACACATCACAGTATTAAAAGCGACCAGTTAAAGTATGAAGTCCCATACAGAACATTTGCTAATGTAAAATAGCATCTATAATTGAGTCAGTAAAGTCTAAACGTCATTAGGACCAGCTGCTCGCATAAAAAAGGTTTATTTTGTTAGGGTGAGCTTTCTTTGCGATTACTACTGTTGTTCGTACACACATAAAAGACGACAATAAGTCCAGAGATGAACTAGGGACGTAGAATCATTTTTGTTTATGTTATTTATCAGTCGTACTTGTTACATTTGAAATAACACCGTGTGTGGATGGCTGGCACAGCGAGCTGGTTACTCAGGCACTGTTTTTGAATAATAAATAGAAAAGCAAGTTTAAATTAATCAAATTATTTAATTATTTTTGTTAAAAGAAAATTAACAATTATTATTCTCTCTAGCCCATATACTTGAATATGGGATTTATCTTCAGTTAAAACCTTGAAGTCAACAGTTGAAGCCTTTTCAGTACGCGCATTTTGGGTCTACGAGACATGTTCATTTAAAAATATTTGTAAGTAAAAAAAAAAGTTTTCCGTAGGACGACCGATCTAAACATGAGGTTCCCAAGAAACCGTTTGAGTTCGTCCCTGCATTAGGAAGTATTGCACGGTAACTTATTTTTAACGGTCGTACGTGGCGCGCGCCCTTGTAGCGGGCTAGTTAACCGCGGCCCGCTCTAGAATTAGTTATTTTAAAGGTTTGATGGAAATAATTTTGCATTGTATGCATAAATAAACCTTTAAATCACGCATGTTTTATTACTTAAGTAATAGCCCAGTATAAATCGACGCTAAAAAATGCTCAAATCGCAAAACATGAAGTAGTTCTGCATTTTTGATAATATGTTGTATCAGTTAGGGTGATTTGAATCCAAATTTGCAACTTCGAATAACATGTGCTCGCTGCGCACCACGCGATAAACTGCGAAATTTTAAAACTCAAAAACTGTGCATTTTAACAAATAAAAAAATATTTATTGTATAAAGTTAACAAAATTTGCAACAATTTAAGCCCAACCACAGCTCTATAAACCTTATAGGGACCAAGCTATGGCCCTTCAAAGATAGTAAATTTTTCCCGAAAATTGATAATTTTAAGTTTTGCTATGGACTGAACTACATCATGCTTTTCGATTTTAATATTAATTTCCACGGGTCTATAAATAAGAGGTTCGCAATTGTTTCATAAAAATAAATAAAGCCAATGACGTCCGTTGTGAAAAGTTTAATGAAGATCATCAACTAAATCAAATTAAATCAAATCAAATTATAAATCGGAAAATATGAACAAGTAAATACTAACTTAGGTATCCTGAAAGATGTATTTACGCTGTTTCATGTAGATCTGAGAAAACATTAAAAAAAAAAATCAAAGGCTATTTTGAATCTTATTTTTCACATTCTAATTTCAATCTACTTTTATATCTGTCAAAAAATGTTTTATTTACCTGATTTTTTACATTAATTTCCGTTGAGATAACATTGCTTTCATATCTAGTAAGAAGCGACCCGCGAGTTGGTTCCTCCTGCCCTCCGTACGTTATGCTCCTTCGAAATTCAAAAACAAGCGCTCGACTGAGACGTGGATAACGTATTCTTGCATTTTTTATTAGGACCTAATAAGATAAATCGAAAGGAAAAAATACATTACGATGAGAAAGTTTAACCCAATGATACATCTTTACCTTTTTATCTTTTTTTATCTAAGGATTATTTTATTGACCCAGAATCTACAATCATGTGTTTGGTCAGTGAAGTTAAATAGTTTTGAAAATACATGAGCTCTGCTGATGTACCTACTGTCCTCGGATCTGCTTGCTCGTGCTCGTGGTCATCCCCTACCAAACCCAGAATCCTTACATTTTGTCCCAAAACATTTTCTTAGCTACTTAACATTTTGTAAAAAAAAACAGTCGTTATAAACGAAAAAATTCAAACACCAACCACCTGGTCAAACTAAAAGTATATCGCGCATCATAAAACACAGAGCTCGTGCCTGCCACACGAACGGATGTCTCCAATTTCCATAGTAGTCCAGAATTATTACTATCCTACCAATTCCTACCACCCTTACTGCTTCAGCTTTAAGGTCGAGATTCCCTTGGCAGTAAAGGCACGCGCCGTCTTCATACAGATCAAGAAAGCAACAGGAAACGGCAAAAGAAGGGTGATTACTGATTCCAAGACGTTGGTTAGTAATAAGTTAAAGTAAGCAAGCGTTACGACAGATGGTTGTTTCTTTGGTCGAGTGATTAGGCGTCGGGGTTTTAATCTATGGAACTGGTTGGTGACCATAAGGTCTGATACAATCTTGTGTGCTATTTTGGAGTTTTTTTTTTAAATTTTGTTTATTCTATTTTTCTACTTCAATATTGCTTCTTTGTCTTCACTCATAAATCATAATTAATTGTAACTCAATTACACTCACAGCTTAACAGATTAGCCAATTTTTATATTTCGTCGCTAAGTCGTAAAACTACGTAAGTCTTTAAACAGCAACTTTACAGGCGAGTGAAGAAACAGCATAATTATACCGAGGTAACGTGTACCTATTTTATAATTTGTGTTTACTTCAAATTAGATAGAGACGTTGCTTATTTCTGATTAGCTGAAACCACGCGTCTTCCAATTCTGTAGCAAGTTGTCAAAGTCGCAATTAAATTACTTACGCGTTGTTAGAACTTAAGGCCTCTGCCTCGAATTTTGCGGGCAGCGGGGCGGCGGCGGCGCTCGTTGACTGGAGTGCACCGCTCGTTGCCCGCCCCCGCGCCGCTGTTTTCGAGAACCGGTCCATTTGATTTTACGCATAAGATCCTGCCGCTCCCGCGCCGCCGCCGCCGCCACCCCGCTGGCCGCAAAATTCGACGCAAGGGCCTAAACGTCGATTTGCTTGTCTTCACAATAATTATACGTTCCTACCTACATTAGTCTTATTTATTCTAGTTAAGTTTGCGCTGATGATAATCCAGTTGCCTACTTCTCCGTTCATCTTTCTATCTGGAAGACGTCGACTGTATGACATATTTTCTTCTTCTCCTACAACAACAAATGCAGAACTTCCGTTCACATTCAGCCCACCAGATTTCAGATTTTCAGAATTTCGCCTGCGAGCGAAAATACAGGTATCACTTCCAAAATGTTTCGTATGTCTACAAGGATTTTCAACAGCATTGACATAAGCTCTTGCCTTATAAATAACTAGCTGTTGCACGTGACTTCGTTCGCGTGGAAGTTTTGATGTGTCGTGTGAAAAAAAAGACAGCCTATATCCTTCACCAGGACATAATCTATCTCCTTGCAAAATTGCATTACGATCCGATCAGCCGTTTAGTCGTGAAAAGGTAACAAATTAACAAAGTTACTTTCGCATTTATAATATTAAGTATGGATAAGTCAAAGCCCGACGAATGCTTTAACCCAGTTTCTGATTTGTCAGTCCCAGTTTCTGGTTTTTTTTTGTACATAATTATGTATTACATTATAGAACAAAGAGCTCGTGGATAACTAACAAAACTTATACTGTCACTTACGGGATATCTTCCGTGATATCTTCCGTGATTCGTCTCGACCATCCGCCCACATTCTCCAGTCATCCCGCGATCATGGCGCTTGCAACAGCGTCGAAATAAAGGGAGCTCAAAATAATCTAGGAAGATATCCCGTAAGTGACATTATAAGTTTAATAAAGTATTTTTATCTATCTATACGTAAAGACTTTAATAACAACTTTTCAACTAGTCGCTTAACAAGGTACCTACTTCCTGTGACAGTAACTATTCACCAATTTGTCAAACACCATCTTGTCGCCGACATACTAAGTTAGTTAGTGCTAAGTTCCGAAGTGCTAGTCGGACACAGTTCCTAGATTTGCCACTTAAGTGATTTGTCCCGATGCCCAACTTGCGAAATCGACTAATTTGTCTCACAGTCGCATTTAGTCGAGTTGAGTTTGTTCTGCAAAGTTTCTGCTAGACTAGAATTTAGAATTGTGAAGGCCTACTTTTATACACTACTAACTTATGCGGCTTCGCCTGCGAGGAGTTTGATAATTGTCCCACGGGATACATTTTATCCATCAAATATAGTCATCAAATATAGTTAATCCAGGTTATAAACTATATCTATGGCTAATTTCATCCAAATCCGTTCAGTAGTTTTTGCGTGAATGAGTAACAAACATCCATTCGTACATTCATCCTCACAAACTTTTGCATTTATAAAACGAGAAGTAGTTAGAAGTAAGATGACAGACAAACGAGGGACATACATTATTCCCAGAAAGTATCTTATGAAAACGACCTGCTTTTTGTTGAGTGATGCGAATATAAATTTATGAAGAAGCAGTTTTTTCCGATTTCAGAGCAGGTTGCCTTTAAACAAGACGTCTAGCCCCATCTCTCACTAGAATAAGATTAAAACAGCAAACTGCTTTAAGACGCCGTGGTAACCCTCCTGGTTCAGTGGTAAAAGTAGTTCATTTTTATGAGTACAATTTATACCCCCTTTTTTTCGGATCAAAAATCATCAAATGACCATGATGAATGATTTCAGGCAAATAAATGAATCTGACTCTGAATCTCTCCCGCTCTGGGTGAATCGGAAGGGAGAGTCAGACTTGTACTGACTAAAACCCATCCATGTTCCTCTTAGCCCTTTGTGTTCCAGGGCTGCGGTATCTCTTTCGAACAGTCCCGCAGCCCCGGCAGGCATCGGCACTTGCGGACGCCTTCCGGTTTACTGACATCTCTTTTAGGCGCGCGTGGAACACGAACGCGCCGTCGACACGGCCTGTCGTCATAAGACGGACGGACGGCGAGCTAGCCCATTACTCACCATCCCGCGCCTACGGTCGCCGGGAGCCATGAGGTCACGCCGGAGGTCTGTCCGCTGAGCGGCGATTTGCCGTGGCAGCGGTGTTTTCCCCCGGCGTAGTGCCTTCGCGCGCTACTCGTGCATGTGCTCGACGACAGATCCCATGGCGGCAATCCGGCAAGGAGGTTCGCCGCCACAATTATACCCCCTTAAAATATGTTCATTGTTTAGTCAGTTATCGTGTAGATCAGCTTATAGATATAGATATCTGAATTAAATTATCGATATAGGGTAAAGATTTTATTTCAAGAGCACCAATGCCCTACACACATACAATACAATAGCATTTTGGAAATTCAACTGCATTGATTGCTTTGTCGCGCAAAAAATTAAAAAAAAAAAAAAATTAAAAAATTTGTCAAACATAATGAAGCTTAAGGAATTTCTTTTAAAATCCTTCAGATTGTTACAAAAAGTGAGCTTAGCAGTAAATTGGGGTTAAAAATGAAAAAGAACATTCTAATAGACTCATCAAAATGATAAAAGGCCCCTTAACAAACAAAAAACAGAAGGTATATTTGTAATCTGTCTTCGAATGTTCCAGTATAATTGAAAATTAAGAAAAAAAACACCGTTTTTTGTTTGCCGTAACGGTTCGCTTGAATAAAGTTAACTTATATGTTTCTTATTGCGTTGGTGATAAGGTTCGGAATTGCTTAAAAGATTACCTGTGTTAATAGCTGATTAGTTCTGGGTAGGTAGTGGTTGATGATTAGTTTATGGCAGTGATGGTTAATCAATTTTGACGATTAAGCTGTCAAGTTGTCGAAAACCCTTCATTATCAGAATATATTGTTGATTTTTCTTCTGCAGTGGTTGCTAGTTTTGTTTCTTCTAGTGCATTTTTAAACGAACATACTTGTAATTGACTTGAAATTGAACTACGTTGTTAATCATTACAGTGCTTCTGCATAAGGTGCCTCTTTATTAATGAAGATCTGTTTTCTTCTGCCTCCTTTAAAAACTTTGGCGAGTTTTTTTTTCGTTTTGCATGTTTTCAGTGCGTTACATAGAGTCCTACCGTTGTGAGTCCTACCGTAAGACGTGATTATTACGTCTTTTTCCAGCAATAATTTTTGTGTACAGTTATTTAATTGTAGATGTACAGAATATGCTTGGTTGACGGCTTCATGAAGGGTCACCCTGTATTGAATGTGTGGTAATATAAGGTACACCTTGTATCACCACACTTTTTCTAGAAGCACTATTATCACTTTCTCCAGTCGCTTGCCTTCCGTGGTACAGGGTGGCGGCATTCTAGAACATATGTTGGATAGAGTTGTCTTCATTAACGACTAAGTGGGATCAGGTGCTACCTCATTAGCCACAGTATTGTATTCTTTATGCCTGCTGACGTAGGGATTATTATTATTCTAAAGTTTTCAAATTCTTTAATTTACGATTCTGACGTTAGAAATTAAATCCGTGGCTTGTCAATCACACGGATAGTTATTGAATACTACTTTTCAAAATCCTTTTCGAGTTATTAGTGGGGGCTAATGTGACCGCCATGTGGCTCAGTAATATTGGCTCTAATTCACAAGTTGTGGGCCTGGAGTTCCAATACAAAGTACCACGAACACCAAGACATTACTTTGAATAACATATATTTCATCACCACTAGTCTCAAAGCGGTGAACGAAACTCTTCTAGAACCAGACATTCTAAGACACCTGACATGTGATCACACCCCCGTTCACTCAGACAGGGTACACTCATAAAATGGCCACTTTAGAAAGAAAGAAAGAAAAAATATTTATTTGTCGCAGGGACATGACGTGCATAAAAAAAAATATAAAACAAAAATAGTTACAATAATCATAATGCACATTAATACAACAGGACAGAAACAGAAAAAGAAAAGTTAACAGCTTGCACGTCGTGACTGCGACAAGCAGGCTACCACTCAGCATAATGCTGTGCTATGGAGGGCCCACAGCACAGCGCTGGTTTTCAGTGGTCACCCCCACACCCTTTAGAAGAATTATAATCTACTAGCGTTTGTCCGCGGCTTTGCTCGCGTTAATTCAGAATTTGACAATCAATTCTGGTTGTACTCTGCTTGTAGTAATATAATTCAATCAAAATTCGAAAGACACGTGGCGCCATATTTTATCATAAGAACGTTATTGTTGTTTTCCTCGGGAACTTAAATAATATAAATAATAATATTAAATAAAATAAATAATAATAATGAAATAATTAATAATTTAGGGCTTAGGATTAGGAATGTATACATATAAAATTCTAAGTCCTGACTGACTGACTGATATATATCAACGCACAGCACAAAACCGCTGGTCCTAGAGACATGAAATTTTTAGGGTGTATTGTTTGTAAAGAGTAAGTACCTGCAAAGAAAGTGTTTTTAAAAATTCCACCCCTAAGAGGGTGAAATGGGGGGTTGAATTTTCTTTGAAACTTTTTATTCTCTGGGTCGATTGAATCCAAAATTGGTAAATATACTCTTAAATTAAAATTATGGAAATCATCTATTAGTTTTAGGGTTCCGTACATGAAGGGTAACCAACGGGACCCTATTACTAAACTGCCGCTGTCCGTCCGTCCGTCCGTCTATCTGTCAGCGGGGTATCTCATGATCCGTAATAGGTAGACAGTTGAAATTTTAACAGAATATGTATTTCTGTTGCCGCTTTAACAACAAATCTTACTAAGCCGAGTTCGGTAATTATCGTACGGGATCGTACAACCGGGATAAAAGTTATCCTATGTGTTAATCCAGGTAATAAAGTGTGTCTGTGTGCCAAATTTCAACCAAATCCGTTCTACCGTTCTTGCTTGAAAGAGGAACAAACATCAATACATCCTCACAAATTTTCGCATTTATAATAGTATAGTTTCGCATTTGTAATAGTCACTTTGTGACCATTTTACGAATTGTAACGTAATTCATATTATTGTTCCATTATGATTCTGCTAAAGTTGCCTATTTAGGCCCCGAGCTCTGGTCATTATAATGGTCCCAGTACTGGGAACATTATAATGTTTTGACAGCAGTGTTGATGAAATAACACACAAGAACTTTACCTTAACTACAACTTTACCAACAAAAATCTTCATCAGATCCTACGAACTAGTTACGTATATCAAATATTGTGTTAGAACCGCGTGGTGCTTACTCAAGTCGCTAATAAATCTCACAGGGCCTTAATTACGGTGATGTGTTGAGACAGACAGACCAACAGAGGGTGGTTTTACGAGCGAAGAACTTCGTTACGATGTGTGGGTACCTCTCCAAACAATAGGTCAAGTTTTACCTGGGATCAGGGAAATATTTACTGACAAACACTTTGTTTTTGTGTTTAAACTATCGGTTGGAAAAAGTTGAAAATACAAGATGTGTTTTTTTTTGTCTGTCATAATTATGTCTTTTATTTATTTATTATTAGGCTTCTCAACAATGAGTACACTGTTACATTATAATTTGTACATTGCTAACTTAAGTCTAAGCGCCTCATCACTTACAGAAAAGCACAGCACGACATGATATACACAATTAGAAAAATAAAAACTTTTATAAATTAAATTGATTACACTGAATTAAATTAAATAACATGGATTACATTAAATTAGAATAGATTAAATTAAATTAAAATGGATTAAATTATTTTATTTTATTATATCTTCCATTTATGAAACGCTTTCATGACAGAGATTGAAAAAAAAAAAACGGTCAAAATTATCGGCATAATTGGCAATAAAACCCTAGGTTATTTTATTGTTTTTATTTTATAGAAATAAATCTAAGCAGTTATTTATAAAACCCTTAAATATATTTTGACTTAACGTTGATTTAGAATCTGATGTTGATATTTGACACGTAATGATCCTATAACGATTCTATTTTTTCCTATTATATTTAAATAAATACAATTTGATTAAATTCAATATTTAGTCTGAACCATTCTCATAATTATATTCAAATTCAATACTTTATTTCGAACAACCAAGTCCATATAGGTTAGAAATGCTTAAGAACTATATTAGTAGTAATAATTTCATAGCTTTCATAGATACAGTCAAAAATAATTTCAATTCTGTACATAAATATCTACACTTAATTGGATATAGTCTGCACCCCAATGATTATTTTTAATTTAATTAATTTAATTTAACATAATTTAATATAATCTAATTTAATCTAATTTAGTCTAATTTAATCTAATTTAATCTAATTTAATCTAATTTAATTTTATTTAATCTAATTTAATCTAATTTAATCTAGTTTAATCTAATATAATCTAATTTAATCTAACTTAGTCTAATTTAATCTCATTTAATTTAATTTAACTCAAATATAAAAATCAAATCCAATCAATCAATCAATATCAACAATCAATTCAATCTCATATTCAATTCATCCCCTTATGAAAGTAGACAAAGTTCATATTCGATAGTTCTTAAAATATTGTCACCGTACATTGTTACATTGTACCTGTAGGGAACAGCAGATTTTATTTTAATTTAATTCCAATGAAAAAATTCTGTATGGGATTTGTGAGTGGTGTCCCTTCCACCCCGTGTACTGACAAACACAAAAAACTTTCACCCTTCGTCGACACTTTTTTCATTCAATAAAAAGTTCATTATTCTAGTAATGATGTGTCCCACGGAGATAACGGAAATACAGGCAGAGCATCGATTGATAAGTGCAACAGATGGCGATTCAGTTATAAGCAAATTGGAACAAAAAATAACAACAAAACGAAGAGTTGTTCCAATTATTCACTAAAATTATCAATTTGTAGAGAATATTAGAAATCTTGATTAATGTACTAAGAAATAAATAAAAAATGTTTATTTACCGCAGAAAGAAAAATGAAAGGAAAACTCAAACAAAACTTAACAAATATGCATAAAAATAACCTCCTCATTTTGGAAGTCGGTTAACTAATAAGAATAATAATAAGGGGGAACATGATGAAAATCTCTGAGAATGATAAAAAAATCAAGTATCTTGATTTAGCAAACGAAGTTGTCGACATGTAGGACGTGGACTCTGCAATCATTGTACCGATAGTCGTTACGGTTAATGGACTAATAGCAAAGAGCCTCGACCAACACCTTAGGAGGCTCTCATTGCGCGGCTGGGTCAGCGTAAATAATTATACATATAGGTAGGTAGTCTTTAAGTTACATTCAAAATCTTCTGAAATCATCAAGACCGGTAGGGATTAGTAGTAGTACATTAAAATGTAGTGCGAAAACATTAGTCTTCATGAATTTCGATCAAGCCGGCCAGGGGGTCTAAAATGGCCGCTTTAGCAGAATCATAATAGGATAATAATATGAATTACGTTTAAATTCGTAATATAGTCACAAGGTGACTATTCAAATTGTAGGTACGTCTATGACCATTTTAAGAATTTAAACGTAATTCATATTATTATCCTATTATGATTCTGCTAAAGCGGCCATTTTAGACCCCCAGATCAGGTATAGTCAGGTCAGATTATAATATCTCTCTGGGACGATTCAGATCTCGAGTGCGTAATCGGCGTCTCTCCGCAGACAATGGCCCACCTTCCGTCTTGCACCTATCACCTGCACACTTGATGATCTATTTACTACATCAGTGATTGGAGTTCATGTGACTGAGTTTTGGGCTTTTTGCCATCGACACGCTAAGAAGAAGAGGAATAAGAAGATCTGTCTCAAAAAAGCACCCTAAGCGGATTTTGGTACTGTTATTAAAACACAATCTGCCAACAAAATGGTGCATTACATATTACTAAGCGTGGGTTACTTCATGAATAATTTATTGTTTCTCTGCCATCAATTTATCAGAATTTAAATGCGATAAAGGTTAGCACATTCAATGACGTTCGCTGGTTAATCGCGTACCGAGATATTATTTTAACCCTTTCACTGTCTTCACGGTTGATCGGCTTTTAGATAAGTTTGTCTTTATCTTAACCCTTCTTAATCTTGTGCCTAAGCATTAAGAGGGTTATTGGGGACGCAAATTAAATTTGCATGAGAATTCTCTTAAATTGAAGTCGTTATGAGAAGTTAATGTTAAAGATAGTTTTAGATCACTTAATAAAAGAGGCCGCGAGAGTCCAGGTAGCCCTCATTTATATTTTCTTATGTTTTTTTTTTGTAACATTCAAAATATGCAATTGGTAATCTTAATAATAGGATTGTAATAACTAACAACATCAATAATTATCATAAATACATATTTCCTCAAGTTTTAGTTTCTAGGGAGATAACGGGGGAATACGTTTAAATGGGCTAAGCGCCGCTAGGTTTTCCTCCAAAGTTCTGATCACCCTACCGAATGACTTAATGAAATCTAGGTCGCCACCAACATAGACAATAAATTGTACAGATGATTCTAATGTATATGAATAGTTTTGTAATTCGTATGCATCACTTTCGATACTAATTACCAAATTTTTAATGATTACATAAGGAACTATTTTTTTTTTTGAAGATACGTACCTGAAAGTCTGACAACCAGTCTTACCAAAGGGTATCATATTAGCCAGTACTAACTGGGTTGGGGAGGTCAGATAGGCAGTCGCTTCATGTAAATTAGATGCAATTGCCGATATAAGACAAGATTTTGAGCTAAAGATTACCGATTTAACCCTGCAAAATAACGACAGAAAACTGGAAATAGAAACAATTAACACCAAACTGGAAAAACTTCGTATCGAAAACGAGGCACATAAAAAGGAAATAAAGGAATTGCCAATACAACCATCACAATCATCACACACTCCTGAAATAAACCATAAAAAAATTGTACTTTACGGTCTTGCTGAGTACTATAGAGAACCCCAAAGCGAGCTTTATATTAGACTTATAGAACTATTCCGAGATATTTCAAACATGGACCTATCAGGGTACATTGAAGATATGTATAGAGTGGGAAGAAAAAGCTCAAAGAACAGACCACTGGTTATTGAGTTGCTCAGCAAAAGAATGACTAAATATATTGTGAACAACAGCCAATGTTTTAAAGGAACTGGATTGTTTATATCTGAGTTCCTGGATGCGACTGCACGGAGGGAGAGAGCACAACTTAGAGAAGAACTACTTAAGGCCAGGAAAAATGGCCTCCATGCAATTATAAGGAATAACACATTATATATAGACGGAAAACCCACCAAACCCACCGACATTAAAGATACCAAACAGAAAAATCAAGAAATAAATTCGAGCTACCAGGGAAATGATATATCATCGAGCAATATTGACCAACTCTGCCGCACATCCATAACGGATGAAACTGAAAATTGTACATTTCGTAAATAAAATTGACAACGACACAGCATTTAAAATACTGTTCCAGAATCTGCAAAGTCTCTACAATAAACAGGACATTTTTGAAGCTTTCATTACTGAAAATTCAATCTACAAAGCAATAGGAATCTCGGAGACCTGGCTTACGCAAGAAAAGCTGGACATTATTAAATTTTGTGGATATAAATTCGCAGCATCTTACTGCCGCAGCACTCGAACGGGAGGAGGAGTCTGTATCCTGGTCCAGGATCATATAGACTATATCCAGAGAAGCGACATTACGGACATGTCTATAGAATATGTTTTAGAGGTATGTGCTACAGAACTACCTAAAGAAAATCTTTTAATTATAACCATGTATTGGAACAAAAGGAAGGAAGAAACATTCTATCAACAAATACAAAAAATTCTAAGATATGTAAACATGAAATACTCTACGCTTAATGTTGTTATAGGAGGCGATTTTAATATAAATATCTTGCATGGAAATTTAAAATCAAATCAATTCTTAAATCTTATGCAGGAATTTAGACTCACACAGCACATAAAAACCCCGACACGCATAACACCTACTACAAAAACATGTTTAGATCTCATATTCACAAACTTCAAATATAAAGATATGTATACAACGGTAGAAGAGTTAGGCTTTTCCGATCACAATAGTATAATCCTACACTTAAAATTGCCCAAGCAAACAAAGAAAATAAATTGGTACACAACAAAAAGGCGATTCAACAATACTAATATGTTAAAATTTAAATCAAAATTGCTCGAAATAAATTGGAATGATATAATAAGGGCAGAAAATAACATTAATGAAAATTATGAAGCTTTTAACGAAATCCTAATTGGCATCCTAAATCAGTGTATCCCATTACAAAAATACAAATTAAAAACAAATTATAATAAATATTGGCTCTCAAAAGGTATAAAAACCTGTTGCAAAAATAAAAGACTATTGAAGATACTAATTACCAAATCAAAAAACCCAATATTAACAAAATACTACAGGAAGTATGAAAAAATATTAAAGAAAACTGTAGTGACAGCAAAAAAACAACACTTTAAACATAAAATGATGAAATCAAGCAATAGAGTAAAAACAATGTGGGGTATAATAAATGAACGGACAAATAAAAAAACGACACGCGAAAAACAAAATATAACTATACAAACAAATAATAATAATATGACTTCAGAGCCCAAAGAGGTAGCTAACATTTTCAATAATTTCTTTGCTTCTATTGGGAAAGCTAGTACGAGCTCGTCTGGCAATAAACGAAAAGAAACACCTATAATGTCTACAACGGAGAATTCGATCTTTCTGAGCCCAGTCGATCCTCACGAGGTGAATGCATTAATAAAAAACCTAAAAAATAAGTCAAGCTATGGCATTGATGAACTTCCACCTACATTACTTAGACAATGTGCAGATGAGTTAACTTTTCCATTCTACAAACTTATCAATCAATCTTTCGAGGAAGGTACTTTTCCCAGCCTCTTGAAAAAGGCCCTTGTAAAGCCAATTCATAAGAAGAATTCAAAAACTGACCCAAGTAACTACCGCCCAATCGCTCTCCTACCAACTGCATCAACATTATTTGAAAAAGCCATGTGCAACCGTGTTTACGCTTTTTGTGAAAAATACAACATATTTAATGACTGTCAAAATGGCTTCAGAAAAAACCGATCTACAACCCTCGCCGTCTACAAATACATACAAGAAGCCCTCGACATTATTAACTCCAATAAATATGCCGTAGGATTACTGCTGGATATGACGAAAGCTTACGATAGAGTACAATTTAACATCTTACTAAACAAATTGTATGGCATAGGGATCCGAGGTAAATGTCATGAATGGTTCACGTCGTATCTACAACATAGAGAGCAATTAGTAGAATTAGAATATTTTAACCAAAAAAGTAACGAAATAGAATTGTTCCGATCTGAAAACGTCCCAATAAACGCTTCAATCCCACAGGGTAGTGTAGTAGGCTGTTTCCTGTTCCTAGTCTACATAAATGACCTCCCGAAGCATATCAGTGAACCTTGTGTTTTGTTTGCGGATGATATATCTATTCTTGCCTCATGTGAAACTAATCTCAACCTTAATGACAAATTAAATTCAATACTTGACGCTACAACTGATTGGATGGAGGAACATAACCTGGAAATAAACTACATTAAGACTAAACTAATGACATTCCACCCACGACAAAAAAAACCTATAAATGTAAACTTCAGTTTTAAAAATTACAAGTTAGAAACAGTAAATAAATTCACCCTATTAGGACTAGACATAGACACACATCTAAATTGGAAGTCGCATATCCAAAAATTACAAGCAAAACTTTCAAAATTTTCTTATGCCCTTCGGGAAATCAAAAAAACTACAGACATAAATACTGCGTTGGTAGCATATTACGCATATGCCTATGCATGGCTTAATTATGGTGTCATATTATGGGGAAATAGTACAGACTCGCCCACACTATTCACCCTACAAAAAAAAAACTTATTAGAATTCTAGTAAATATTGAACAAACGGATAGCTGTAAGCCTCACTTTCAGGAACAAAAAATTTTAACCCTACCGTGCCTCTACACCTTTGAGATCTGTAAATTTGTACGTAAATACCCGAATTTCTACACAAAAAGAGAAGACATACAGGCTGAGATTACTTTAAGACATAAAAATAGATTAAACATACCTAAATCCCGATTAAAAATGCATTCTTCAAGTACCTATGTCATGTCGATAAAAATATATAATAAGTTACCGGAAGAAATAAGAAATATCAATAAAAACAACATTTTTATAAATAAATTAAAATTATTTCTATTAAACAAAAGCTATTATGATGTGAACGAATACATGAATGAAAGATTATAATTAATTGCTTATCAAATCATAGAATTACATATATGTTTTATTTGCTTGTTAGGGATATAATTGTTATTATTGGGTTTCTGTGAATTATATGGAATTGTTTAGTCTTTCGTGCATAATTTTATTTGAATTTTTAGCTCTGTGTTACTGACATTATTATTTTACCTATGTTAAACAAATGAATAAATGACTTATGACTTATGACTTATGACTTATGACTTATGACATTTAAACTTTTGACATTTAAACTTTTAACTATTGACATTTCTCTTCTTTTTTGCTACTGTAATTGTTTGGTTTCATGTTGTATTTTATTTAGTCTTTCATGCATAATTTTATTTTAATTTTTAGCTCTGTGTTACTGACATTTAAACTTTTGACATTTTAACTTTAAATATTGACATTTCTCTTCTTTTTTGCTACTGTAATTGTTTGGTTTCATGTTGTATTTTATTTAGTCTTTCATGCATAATTTTATTTTAATTTTTAGCTCTGTGTTACTGACATTTAAACTTTTGACATTTTAACTTTAAATATTGACATTTCTCTTCTTTTTTGCTACTGTAATTGTTTGGTTTCATGTTGTATTTTATTTAGTCTTTCATGCATAATTTTATTTTAATTTTTAGCACGTGTTACTGACATTTTAACTTTTAACTATTAACTTTTGACATTTCTCCTCTTTTTTTTGCTACTGTAAATCTGTAATTGTTTGGTTTCATGTTATATTTTATTTGAATTTTTATGAATGTTGAATTAGATTATATAATACTGAATTTTGCTGTGCCCTGACAGGGTCTACAACGGTTCTTAGCTCTAAGCCTTTTGTTAACACCTTGTTTACCTTGTGGAACGCAAATAAATATGAATATGAATATGAATATGATCAACTGCATCTGGTTAGACTGAAAGCCGATCAAAGATCAGACGCGTAATAGATGATGAATGATGCTTCTAAGACCTAATATGTACTTGGTAGAAGGTGTTCATTGATAAACTACGTAATTTCTACCAAATATGTACAGAATACATAATATAACGATTTGTTTTGACTTGTCAGTAAAAACCAAGTGTCGAATATAGATAAATACTTCATTATCATGGTTGACAATAGCAGCGCGCAAAAACAGGTGTACATACATACACTTAACAACAACACAATTACAATGTCTTAATCAAGCTTTAATTTAACTTATTGTTTTAAATCGCGGTTTAACTATAACATTGTTCTAATTCAAAAGATGTTGTTTCTTTCTTAGTAAATATTAATTTGGATACTTTTGTTTTGAAAAATCTTTACGTCAACGCTAGGCTAGATTTTCGGTATAAAAAGGTCTGAAAATGTTGTATCGACATCAGTCCGGGTTCCTACTCTCAATCAACATGAGAGCAACAGCCTTCGTGATCCTTTGCTGCGCTTTGCAGGTAAGCACACCATTACATTACTTATAATGTTTGATTTCACCAATTTTTTTTCTTATTGTCTTTGATTTGAATCTGAAGTGCATGAACTTCGATGGTAAAAATACCTTTATCTGGAGCACAATAGTTCTATGATAAATAAAGATTTTTTAAATGGATGTTATACGTATTATGATGTTGTAATAGTAAAAATAATAATAAATAAATTATTTGTTTCATTTCGTCACAAAATAAATTTTGAAATGAAAAGGACAAAAAAAAAAACTTAAAAAAAAAAAACAAATAGAAGGATTTTTTTAACATTTTCTAATAAATAAACTGATGTCTCAGACTTAAGGTGCAATTTGAAAGTTGGCACCCAGTCACAGCCCTAACTCATCTACCTTTAAAGGTTATATTCGGAAACATATTTTGGGATTCCAAGATGAGCAAACGAAAATTTTGTTGATTGTAAAAATAAATCTTAAATAGAAATACTTTCGTAATACTTAAATATGTACTTTGAAAAAAAATAATGTAACTAACACACACGAATGATTTTAACTCATCGGTATTAATTTGAAGTATCACGAATTACTAAGGGGCCGTCTCCACGAGCGAGAGAATCGCGGCGATATTACGTATTTGTATGGGATAATATCGCCGCGATTCTATCGCTCGTGGAGACAGCCTCTAAGAGAGTGTATAGAAATACGTGGCAACGACGATAATATCGTCGCGATTCTCTCGCTCGTGGAGACAGCCCCTAACGATTAACAAAACGGGCATAGAAAATAAACAGCTTTGTGACTGACTGATTATATAACTAACCAACCCAAAATTTACTTCATAGTTAATATCATCAAACTTATATTATTTAGAAGACATTAACTATGGTTCTAAGAAGTGACCTAAGAAGTGATTTCTCAACCAACCTCCCCCAAATCTTGAGTTCGTCGAACAAGGATATTAATATGTATGCAGAGAAATAGGCATGTATTCACAAGTGCATGCACTTTATGATGAAGTCTGCCGATGTCGTTCGTCGGAAGGTCTCTTTTTTAGAGAAGTTGAACCTTCATCTGCTGAGGCACAAACTATCGATGTGCCATGTATTAAGTACTTAATTCGATTTGTATCATGTAATGAAGTATTTACATTTAATTCACAGTACGCAACCGCAAACTTCAGACATGGCATTGAAGACTTTGAAGACTTTATTCACCCAGAAAACGTTCCCGGTGCTCATGCAACAATCTTAAACGAAACTGACCAAATAGTAAAAACTAATGAAGGATACGAAGAACACAAAAAAACCAGAACTAAAATTGAATTCGATCCAATTAAACACGGCGGAAAACACGCCCACGGCCACCACCGTGAAAAGAAGATAATGACGTTCGTAATTGAGGTTGATGAAGATGGTAATGAAAGCATGTATGAAGAGGAAGAAATAATAACAATGTTAACTGATAAAGAGGCACATAGTGCAGCAGATTCCTCTTCATCAACGTCATCGTCTGCTACTGCCTCAGCTGGTGCACACAAAGGGAATACAGGTGGTAAAGTATCCTCTGGTGCATCTGCAACATCCACAGCATACAGTTCTGGCGGCAGAGGCCCTTATCAGCCCCAGGGCCCTGGAGGACCACAAACACAGCAAAGATCAAAGAACTATGATGAAGTAGTAATTATAACAGAAGGCAATTCTGGATCGACTAGCGAAACGTCATTCTCTGCATCTACATCGTCATCTGCATCTGGTCCACGAGGACCCAGTTATAGACAAGGATCCAGCAGTACTGCCTCAGCAGCAGCGACTGGACAATCAGGAAAATACGGACGAGGTCAACAAAACCGGCCTTCCGGATCTAACGAAAATGGAGCAGAATATGGATTATATAGTACTGGTTCACGAGGTTTTGAAAATAAATCAGGATCTAGTAATAGCGAAGCAATCGCAGCAGCAAGTGCAGCAGCTGCCGCAGCAGCAGCATCAGCAGCTTCTGGGAAAGCAATTACAGCAACAAACGGCCGTCGCGGACCTACGGGACAATATGAACTTGAACGCTCAGGATCAGGAGCAAATGCAGCAGCAGCAGCATCAGCAGCAGCAGGCGCTAGGAAAGCTGGTACAGGAACAAACGGCCGTCTGGGACCTAAGGGACAAAATGAACTTGGCCGCTCCGGATCAGGAGCAGCTGCAGCATCAGCAGCAGTAACTACTGGGGAAGCAGGTCCAGGATTGTATGGCCCTTACGGACCTCAGGGAGAATATGAACTTGGCCGCTCAGGATCAAGAGCAGCTGTTGGGGAAGCAGGTCCAGAATTATATGGCCCTTATGGACCTCAGGGAGAATATGAACTTGGCCGCCTAGGATCAGGAGAAGGTGCAGCAGCAGCAGCAGCAGCAACAGCAACTGCAGCAACAAAATCAGGTTCAGGACAACGTGACCGTAACGGATCCGGGGGAAGACATAGACCAGGCCAATCAGGATCAGCAGCAGTTGCAGGAGCGACTGCAATAGCAGCTGGAACATCAGGTGACCGTAACGGAGGTGTAAGTAGTGCTTCTAAATCCCAAACCACCTCGAAATCGAGCTCGCACGGAAGTCCAACTATCGTAATCATCTCAGACCAAGACAGTGAATACTACACTTCAGCTACAGCTTCAGCAGCAGCAGCTGGGCAACCTTTTGTAACAAACGGACCTGACGGAGAATATGAACTTGACCGCTCAGGATCAGGAGCAAGTTCAGCAGCAGCAGCAGCAACTACTGGGGAATCAAATACAGGATTATATGGCCCTTACGGACCTCAGGGAGCATATGAACTTGGCCGCTCAGGATCAAGAGCTGACGCAGCAGCAGCATCAGCAGCAGCAGAGGCAAGAGCAGCAGGTGATTCGGACGAATATGGATATTTCTTGAACAATTTTGATGACGAATCATCGGCATATGGTCGTTACAATTTTGACGAGGGGTCAGGCTCAGGAGCAGGTGCAGTGGCGGGAGCAGCAGCTTCCGGGAAAGCAAGTACAGCAACAAAAGGCCGTCGCGGACCTACGGGACAATATGAACTTGAACGCTCAGCATCAGGAGCAAGTGCAGCAGCAGCAGCTGTTGGGGAATCAGGTCCAGGATTATATGGCCCTTACGGACCTCAGGGAGATTATGAACTTGGCCGCGTAGGATCAGGAGAAGGTGCAGCAGCAGCAGCAGCAGCAGCAGCAGCAGCTGTTGGGAAATCAGGTCCAGGATTATATGGCCCTTACGGACCTCAGGGAGATTATGAACTTGGCCGCGTAGGATCAGGAGAAGGTGCAGCAGCAGCAGCAGCAGCAGCAGCAGCAGCAGCTGTTGGGCAATCAGGTCCAGGATTATATGGCCCTTACGGACCTCAGGGAGATTATGAACTTGGCCGCGTAGGATCAGGAGAAGGTGCAGCAGCAGCAACTGTTGGGAAATCAGGTCCAGGATTATATGGCCCTTACGGACCTCAGGGAGATTATAAACTTGGCCGCGTAGGATCAGGAGAAGGTGCAGCAGCAGCAGCAGCAGCAGCAGCTGTTGGGAAATCAGGTCCAGGATTATATGGCCCTTACGGACCTGAGGGAGAATATGAACTTGGCCGTTCAGGATCAAGAGCAGCTGCAGCAGCAGCAGCAGCAGCTGTTGGGAAATCAGGTCCAGGATTATATGGCCCTTACGGACCTGAGGGAGAATATGAACTTGGCCGCTCAGGATCAAGATCAGCTGCAGCAGCAGCAGCTGTTGGGGAAGCAGGTCCAGGAATATATGGCCCTTACGGACCTCAGGTAGATTATGAACTTGGCCGCCTAGGATCAGGAGAAGGTGCAGCAGCAGCAGCAGCAGCAACAGCAACTGCAGCAACAAAATCAGGTTCAGGACAACGTGACCGTAACGGATCCGGGGGAAGACATAGACCAGGCCAATCAGGATCAGCAGCAGTTGCAGGAGCGACTGCAATAGCAGCTGGAACATCAGGTGACCGTAACGGAGGTGTAAGTAGTGCTTCTAAATCCCAAACCACCTCGAAATCGAGCTCGCACGGAAGTCCAACTATCGTAATCATCTCAGACCAAGACAGTGAATACTACACTTCAGCTACAGCTTCAGCAGCAGCAGCTGGGCAACCTTTTGTAACAAACGGACCTGACGGAGAATATGAACTTGACCGCTCAGGATCAGGAGCAAGTTCAGCAGCAGCAGCAGCAACTACTGGGGAATCAAATACAGGATTATATGGCCCTTACGAACCTCAGGGAGCATATGAACTTGGCCGCTCAGGATCAAGAGCAGACGCAGCAGCAGCATCAGCAGCAGCAGAGGCAAGAGCAGCAGGTGATTCGGACGAATATTTCTTGAACAATTTTGATGACGAATCATCGCCATATGGTCGTTACAATTTTGACGAGGGGTCAGGCTCAGGAGCAGGTGCAGTGGCGGGAGCAGCAGCTTCCGGGAAAGCAAGTACAGCAACAAAAGGCCGTCGCGGACCTACGGGACAATATGAACTTGAACGCTCAGCATCAGGAGCAAGTGCAGCAGCAGCAGCTGTTGGGGAATCAGGTCCAGGATTATATGGCCCTTACGGACTTCAGGGAGATTATGAACTTGGCCGCGTAGGATCAGGAGAAGGTGCAGCAGCAGCAGCAGCAGCAGCAGCTGTTGGGAAATCAGGTCCAGGATTATATGGCCCTTACGGACCTGAGGGAGAATATGAACTTGGCCGTTCAGGATCAAGAGCAGCTGCAGCAGCAGCAGCAGCAGCAGCAGCTGTTGGGAAATCAGGTCCAGGATTATATGGCCCTTACGGACCTGAGGGAGAATATGAACTTGGCCGCCTAGGATCAGGAGAAGGTGCAGCTGCAGCAGCAGCAGCAACAGCAACTGCAGCAACAAAATCAGGTTCAGGACAACGTGACCGTAACGGATCCGGGGGAAGACATAGACCAGGCCAATCAGGATCAGCAGCAGTTGCAGGAGCGACTGCAATAGCGGCTGGAACATCAGGTGACCGTAACGGAGGTGTAAGTAGTGCTTCTAAATCCCAAACCACCTCGAAATCGAGCTCGCACGGAAGTCCAACTATCGTAATCATCTCAGACCAAGACAGTGAATACTACACTTCAGCTACAGCTTCAGCAGCAGCAGCTGGGCAACCTTTTGTAACAAACGGACCTGACGGAGAATATGAACTTGACCGCTCAGGATCAGGAGCAAGTTCAGCAGCAGCAGCAGCAACTACTGGGGAATCAAATACAGGATTATATGGCCCTTACGGACCTCAGGGAGCATATGAACTTGGCCGCTCAGGATCAAGAGCAGACGCAGCAGCAGCATCAGCAGCAGCAGAGGCAAGAGCAGCAGGTGATTCGGACGAATATGGATATTTCTTGAACAATTTTGATGACGAATCATCGCCATATGGTCGTTACAATTTTGACGAGGGGTCAGGCTCAGGAGCAGGTGCAGTGGCGGGAGCAGCAGCTTCCGGGAAAGCAAGTACAGCAACAAACGGCCGTCGCAGACCTACGGGACAATATGAACTTGAACGATCAGCATCAGGAGCAAGTGCAGCAGCAGCAGCTGTTGGGGAATCAGGTCCAGGATTATATGGCCCTTACGGACCTCAGGGAGAATATGAACTTGGCCGCTCAGGATCAAGAGCAGCTGCTGCAGCAGCAGCAGCAGCAGCAGCAGCTGTTGGGGAATCAGGTCCAGGATTATATGGCCCTTACGGACCTCGGGGAGATTATGAACTTGGCCGCGCAGGATCAGGAGAAGGTGCAGCAGCAGCAGCAGCTGCTGTTGGGGAATCAGGTCCAGGATTATATGGCCCTTACGGACCTCAGGGAAAATATGAACTTGGCCGCGCAGGATCAAGAGCAGCTGCTGCAGCAGCAGCAGCAGCAGCAGCTGTTGGGAAATCAGGTCCAGGATTATATGGCCCTTACGGACCTCAGGGAGAATATGAACTTGGCCGCTCAGGATCAAGATCAACTGCTGCAGCAGCAGCTGTTGGGGAAGCAGGTCCAGGATTATATGGCCCTTATGGACCTCAGGGAGAATATGAACTTGGCCGCCCAGGATCAGGAGAAGGTGCAGCAGCAGCAGCAGCAGCAACAGCAACAAAATCAGGTTCAGGACAACGTGACCGTAACGGATCCGGGGGAAGACATAGACCAGGCCAATCAGGATCAGCAGCAGTTGCAGGAGCGACTGCAATAGCAGCTGGAACATCAGGTGACCGTAACGGAGGTGTAAGTAGTGCTTCTAAATCCCAAACCACCTCGAAATCGAGCTCGCACGGAAGTCCAACTATCGTAATCATCTCAGACCAAGACAGTGAATACTACACTTCAGCTACAGCTTCAGCAGCAGCAGCTGGGCAACCTTTTGTAACAAACGGACCTGACGGAGAATATGAACTTGACCGCTCAGGATCAGGAGCAAGTTCAGCAGCAGCAGCAGCAACTACTGGGGAATCAAATACAGGATTATATGGCCCTTACGGACCTCAGGGAGCATATGAACTTGGCCGCTCAGGATCAAGAGCAGACGCAGCAGCAGCATCAGCAGCAGCAGAGGCAAGAGCAGCAGGTGATTCGGACGAATATTTCTTGAACAATTTTGATGACGAATCATCGCCATATGGTCGTTACAATTTTGACGAGGGGTCAGGCTCAGGAGCAGGTGCAGTGGCGGGAGCAGCAGCTTCCGGGAAAGCAAGTATAGCAACAAAAGGCCGTCGCGGACCTACGGGACAATATGAACTTGAACGCTCAGCATCAGGAGCAAGTGCAGCAGCAGCAGCTGTTGGGGAATCAGGTCCAGGATTATATGGCCCTTACGGACTTCAGGGAGATTATGAACTTGGCCGCGTAGGATCAGGAGAAGGTGCAGCAGCAGCAGCAGCAGCAGCAGCAGCTGTTGGGGAATCAGGTCCAGGATTATATGGCCCTTACGGACCTCAGGGAGATTATGAACTTGGCCGCGTAGGATCAGGAGAAGGTGCAGCAGCAGCAGCAGCAGCTGTTGGGAAATCAGGTCCAGGATTATATGGCCCTTACGGACCTCAGGGAGATTATGAACTTGGCCGCGTAGGATCAGGAGAAGGTGCAGCAGCAGCAGCAGCAGCAGCAGCAGCAGCAGCAGCTGTTGGGAAATCAGGTCCAGGATTATATGGCCCTTACGGACCTCAGGGAGATTATGAACTTGGCCGTCTAGGATCAGGAGAAGGTGCAGCAGCAGCAGCAGCAGCAGCAGCAGCAGCAGCTGTTGGGAAATCAGGTCCAGGATTATATGGCCCTTACGGACCTCAGGGAAAATATGAACTTGGCCGTTCAGGATCAAGAGCAGCTGCAGCAGCAGCAGCAGCAGCTGTTGGGAAATCAGGTCCAGGATTATATGGCCCTTACGGACCTGAGGGAGAATATGAACTTGGCCGCTCAGGATCAAGATCAGCTGCAGCAGCAGCAGCTGTTGGGGAAGCAGGTCCAGGAATATATGGCCCTTACGGACCTCAGGTAGATTATGAACTTGGCCGCCTAGGATCAGGAGAAGGTGCAGCAGCAGAAGCAGCAGCAACAGCAACTGCAGCAACAAAATCAGGTTCAGGACAACGTGACCGTAACGGATCCGGGGGAAGACATAGACCAGGCCAATCAGGATCAGCAGCAGTTGCAGGAGCGACTGCAATAGCGGCTGAAACATCAGGTGACCGTAACGGAGGTGTAAGTAGTGCTTCTAAATCCCAAACCACCTCGAAATCGAGCTCGCACGGAAGTCCAACTATCGTAATCATCTCAGATCAAGACAGTGAATACTACACTTCAGCTACAGCTTCAGCAGCAGCAGCTGGGCAACCTTTTGTAACAAACGGACCTGACGGAGAATATGAACTTGACCGCTCAGGATCAGGAGCAAGTTCAGCAGCAGCAGCAGCAACTACTGGGGAATCAAATACAGGATTATATGGCCCTTACGGACCTCAGGGAGCATATGAACTTGGCCGCTCAGGATCAAGAGCTGACGCAGCAGCAGCATCAGCAGCAGCAGAGGCAAGAGCAGCAGGTGATTCGGACGAATATGGATATTTCTTGAACAATTTTGATGACGAATCATCGCCATATGGTCGTTACAATTTTGACGAGGGGTCAGGCTCAGGAGCAGGTGCAGTGGCGGGAGCAGCAGCTTCCGGGAAAGCAAGTACAGCAACAAACGGCCGTCGCGGATCTACGGGACAATATGAACTTGAACGCTCAGCATCAGGAGCAAGTGCAGCAGCAGCAGCTGTTGGGGAATCAGGTCCAGGATTATATGGCCCTTACGGACCTCAGGGAGATTATGAACTTGGCCGCGTAGGATCAGGAGAAGGTGCAGCAGCAGCAGCAGCAGCAGCAGCAGCAGCAGCTGTTGGGAAATCAGGTCCAGGATTATATGGCCCTTACGGACCTCAGGGAGATTATGAACTTGGCCGCGTAGGATCAGGAGAAGGTGCAGCAGCAGCAGCAGCAGCAGCAGCAGCAGCAGCTGTTGGGAAATCAGGTCCAGGATTATATGGCCCTTACGGACCTCAGGGAGATTATGAACTTGGCCGCGTAGGATCAGGAGAAGGTGCAGCAGCAGCAGCAGCAGCAGCAGCTGTTGGGAAATCAGGTCCAGGATTATATGGCCCTTACGGACCTCAGGGAGAATATGAACTTGGCCGTTCAGGATCAAGAGCAGCTGCAGCAGCAGCAGCAGCAGCTGTTGGGAAATCAGGTCCAGGATTATATGGCCCTTACGGACCTGAGGGAGAATATGAACTTGGCCGCTCAGGATCAAAATCAGCTGCAGCAGCAGCAGCTGTTGGGGAAGCAGGTCCAGGAATATATGGCCCTTACGGAGCTCAGGTAGATTATGAACTTGGCCGCCTAGGATCAGGAGAAGGTGCAGCAGCAGCAGCAGCAGCAACAGCAACAAAATCAGGTTCAGGACAACGTGACCGTAACGGATCCGGGGGAAGACATAGACCAGGCCAATCAGGATCAGCAGCAGTTGCAGGAGCGACTGCAATAGCGGCTGGAACATCAGGTGACCGTAACGGAGGTGTAAGTAGTGCTTCTAAATCCCAAACCACCTCGAAATCGAGCTCGCACGGAAGTCCAACTATCGTAATCATCTCAGACCAAGACAGTGAATACTACACTTCAGCTACAGCTTCAGCAGCAGCAGCTGGGCAACCTTTTGTAACAAACGGACCTGACGGAGAATATGAACTTGACCGCTCAGGATCAGGAGCAAGTTCAGCAGCAGCAGCAGCAACTACTGGGGAATCAAATACAGGATTATATGGCCCTTACGGACCTCAGGGAGCATATGAACTTGGCCGCTCAGGATCAAGAGCTGACGCAGCAGCAGCATCAGCAGCAGCAGAGGCAAGAGCAGCAGGTGATTCGGACGAATATGGATATTTCTTGAACAATTTTGATGACGAATCATCGCCATATGGTCGTTACAATTTTGACGAGGGGTCAGGCTCAGGAGCAGGTGCAGTGGCGGGAGCAGCAGCTTCCGGGAAAGCAAGTACAGCAACAAAAGGCCGTCGCGGATCTACGGGACAATATGAACTTGAACGCTCAGCATCAGGAGCAAGTGCAGCAGCAGCAGCTGTTGGGGAATCAGGTCCAGGATTATATGGCCCTTACGGACCTCAGGGAGATTATGAACTTGGCCGCGTAGGATCAGGAGAAGGTGCAGCAGCAGCAGCAGCAGCAGCAGCAGCAGCAGCTGTTGGGAAATCAGGTCCAGGATTATATGGCCCTTACGGACCTCAGGGAGATTATGAACTTGGCCGCGTAGGATCAGGAGAAGGTGCAGCAGCAGCAGCAGCAGCAGCAGCAGCAGCAGCTGTTGGGCAATCAGGTCCAGGATTATATGGCCCTTACGGACCTCAGGGAGATTATGAACTTGGCCGCGTAGGATCAGGAGAAGGTGCAGCAGCAGCAACTGTTGGGAAATCAGGTCCAGGATTATATGGCCCTTACGGACCTCAGGGAGATTATGAACTTGGCCGCCTAGGATCAGGAGAAGGTGCAGCAGCAGCAGCAGCAGCAGCAGCAGCAGCAGCTGTTGGGAAATCAGGTCCAGGATTATATGGCCCTTACGGACCTCAGGGAGAATATGAACTTGGCCGTTCAGGATCAAGAGCAGCTGCAGCAGCAGCAGCAGCAGCAGCAGCTGTTGGGAAATCAGGTCCAGGATTATATGGCCCTTACGGACCTGAGGGAGAATATGAACTTGGCCGCTCAGGATCAAGATCAGCTGCAGCAGCAGCAGCTGTTGGGGAAGCAGGTCCAGGAATATATGGCCCTTACGGACCTCAGGTAGATTATGAACTTGGCCGCCTAGGATCAGGAGAAGGTGCAGCAGCAGCAGCAGCAGCAACAGCAACTGCAGCAACAAAATCAGGTTCAGGACAACGTGACCGTAACGGATCCGGGGGAAGACATAGACCAGGCCAATCAGGATCAGCAGCAGTTGCAGGAGCGACTGCAATAGCGGCTGAAACATCAGGTGACCGTAACGGAGGTGTAAGTAGTGCGTCTAAATCCCAAACCACCTCGAAATCGAGCTCGCACGGAAGTCCAACTATCGTAATCATCTCAGACCAAGACAGTGAATACTACACTTCAGCTACAGCTTCAGCAGCAGCAGCTGGGCAACCTTTTGTAACAAACGGACCTGACGGAGAATATGAACTTGACCGCTCAGGATCAGGAGCAAGTTCAGCAGCAGCATCAGCAGCAGCAGTGGCGACGGCAGCAGGTGATTATTCGAATGAATATGACTTGAACAATTTTGATAAAGAATTATCGCCAGATGGTCGTTACAATTTTGACGAGGGATCTTACCCAGCACAAGGATCAGGAGCAGGTGCAGCAGCCGCAGCTGCTGCGAAAGCTGGTTCAGGAACAAACGGCCGTTTCGGCTCTAAGGGAGCATATGGACCAGGCCGCTCAGGACTAGCAGTCGCTGAAAATGAAGTTTTGTACGGAAGTGAATATGCTAAAGAAACTGGACCAAGTGGTGCAGCAGCCGCAGCCTCAGCAGTTTCGAATGCAAGTGGTGGATTTGATGAAATCATCATCATAGAAGAGGGCTCGTTCCGGTCATCGTCAACGGCTAGTTCGTCGTCTGTGAACCAAGAATCTTACGCGCCATATGGGTCAGGCGCTTCTAGTAGCTCATCTGCAGCAGCTAGCAGTTCAGCTGGTGGCCAATCTGGAGTTTCTGCTTCAGGTGCAAGGGGTCGCAAGAACTGCCGCATCACTCGTGGCCAACTATTTGTGAAGTATGGCACTCGTCGTTCTCCATGCACTACTTGCTAGTTCCTTATTTTTATATTATTTGTTTTCTCTGGATACATCTTTTGTTTTTAAGCAAATAAATCTTGGCATTTTACTTTGTATTTTATATTTTGAACTATCCTATCTCTTTAGCATTATTTTTATTTAAAGGGTAATAATAAAAGTTCCGAAAAAAAAATGAGCCTACTCAAAATATGAACTGCTTTTAATACTAATTTTCCGACAAATGAAAGGACAAAGAAGCGACCGAATAAAATACTTCTTCTTAGCGTATCGATAGGAAAAAGTTTAAATACGTTTAGCCTAAAACTCTGCCACGCGCAACCCGCTCACTGATGCCGTAAACAAATCGTCAAGAGTACAGATGATAGTGCATGCCGATGCGGTGCAAGATGGAAGGTGGGTCATTGTTTGTGGGGAGACGCCGCATACGCACTTGAGGTCTGAGCCGTTCTCTCCCTCTCACGTTCCGCCACCTCCTTCGCTAGCATGACTGCTTCTCAGAAGGAGGTGACGGCTTCCCATTCCCTCTCGCCCCGGACCATGGCTTGAACCAGGCCCGGACGCGAGAGTTCGCCGCCGCCAATCGCCGCTACGAGGACACGGCGGTGCTCCGCCCAAGCGGAGCAGACCTCCACGGTGTGCTCCACCGTGTCCTCCGGGCGATCCTTACAATGATAGCACCCGGGCGTTTCCTCCCGCCCGATTCGGTGCAGGTACCTCCCGAAACAGCCGTGTCCGGTGAGGACCTGCGTCAGAAGGAAGGTGAGGGCGCCGTGGCGCCTCTCTAGCCACTCCTCAAAGAGGGGACTTATCGCCACTATCGTGGCGTGCCCTGCACGGGGTTGCGACAGTCGCTCTCTCCATGTCGACATGCGATCGCGCCGGAGGTCTGTCCGCTGAGCGACAATTTGCCGCGGCAGCGTAGTTTCCCCCCGGTGTAGTGCCTCCGCGCGCCAGTCGTGCAGGCGCGCGAGGACTATGGCCTCCAGATCCCATGGCGGCAATCCGGCAAGGAGGCTCGCCGCTTCGCTGGAGATCGTACGACCTTACGGCTACCACCTTTTGGGACCGCTTTTGGGGGAGATACCGCGGCCCTGGAACACAAAGGGCAAAAGAAGGAACATAGATGGTTTTTGGTCAGTAAAAGTCTGACACTCCCTTCCGCTCCGCCCAGAGCGGGAGGAGTCATTTGTCTTTGCTCCGGCCGACTCGGGTTCGAAGTTTGTTTAGAGATTTCCAAGTCGGCCACGGCAACTCGTGCCCAGGTGGAAGTGCACAGTTTTCTGTTGGATCGTTGAAGTTTTCAGGGGGTTTAAATCGCTCTCGCCAGAGATTGCATCTTGCGATGGAGGCATTGAAATTGACTGGGCTAGCTGGGCCCACGCACCCAAGAAAACTTTTGCGACTTTTCAGCCTCTGGAGCACTGAGACGTAGCTGTGCATTGGGTGGCGTGAGTCAGCTTGTAGCTTAGTCCTCTCGATACGGCTGGCTATAGTTCTGCGAACTTGAGGAGGCGCGATGCTGGAAAGTGGGTACAGCATTCGTAGCGGGGTCGGTTTAAGACAACCAGTAATTATTCGGCACGTCTGATTTAGAGCTGTATCCACTAGGTGTGCGTGTGCAGAGCGGTCTTATACTGGGCAGGCATTATCCAGCAGAGAAGCAGAGCGCCATCCCTGTGCTTCGCAGAATTCTTGGAGAGGCGCCCCATTTGGTGGATGTAAGGCGGCGTAGCAGGTGATTTCTGGCATGCACTTTTAATTTTATATTTTGGCAGCTGTTTTTGTAGGAGAGTGACCGGTCTAAGATTACGTCGAGCTATTTCGGGTGAGAGCTGTGTGAGATGGGCACCCCTCGCCAAGAGATCTTTAATTTACAACCTGCATGTCTATTACGGAGGTGGAAAGCGCATGAGTGCGTTTTTGATGGATTCGGTTTCAGAGCGTTTTCAGCATAATAATGGCTGAGATCAGTAGGAGCTGCAGAAAGTGTTGCTTCAATCTCTTCAAAGTTGGTTGCTTGACAAGTGAGTGCAAGGTCGTCAGCGTACAGGAAGCGGGTGGTATTTGGGCTAACTGGTTGGTCGTTAGTATACACCATTATTTTTAGGTCGTTCTGAAGCCGAATACCATGAACTCGATCATCGAACTAGAAACGATTGGGACTATTTTTTTCAAAAAATAACAATTAAAAAAAACACGAAAGAATAAATTTAATGTTTTTTTTTTCTGAAATAATGAGAACTCAAATGCATATGTGTGTGTAAAACGTATCTACGATCGGCAACACATGCGAACGATACCCATTGAAAAATTCATTCATCGATCGATTCTCATTTTTTCACAAAAAAAAAACATTAAATTTATTCTTTAGTGTTTTTTTTTATTGTTATTTTTTTTTTAAATAGTCCCAATCGTTTCTAGTTCGATGATCGAGTTCATGGTATTCGGCTCCAGAACGACCTAAAAATAATGGTGTATACTAACGACCAACCAGTTAGCCCAAATACCACCCGCTTAGCTCTAGCACTCAGGTTAGCATATAATATAATATATGTATAATAAAATACAGAAAATTCCGAAAATCAATACAACATTATTTTAAAATAATAATAATAATAAAAAAGTTTTTATTGTTTCTCATACAATAATTGTTTTACAGCACAAAATTGAGGCAGCCCCGGTAAGTTATATGTATACTCAGTATCCATATAACTTACCGAGGTAACCCCATCACAAGTCTTGTGATGGGGTTACCTCGCAGCTTCCCGTGGGTTACAATCTACAATGTTGAGACATAATTAAAAAGGAAAGAAAAAGTTTAGAATTATACAAAATTATTATAGCATGATTCAGGTATGTGTGGTGTGGCGTATGTGTGTGTGTGTGTATGTGTGTAGGTATGTGTGTGTGTAGGTGTACGTGTAGGGGAGGGGAGTGTGCGGGATGTGTGAGTCTGACTAGGTGTGGTATTTTGCACGTAATATTCAGTAATATTTTTCCACCAGCTTAAATTGCGTTTTACCGAAAACTATACAGTTAGTCATTTTCATCGTAAAGAACTAGCCCATTATAAATTTAGAATTAACGTATAAAATACTATTTACACTTCTAAATTAAAATAACCTAAAGTAACTAACTTAAAAATAAAATAAATAACTTTTTTGGCCGCCTGAATAAGTTGCACAGTCTTTTGTCAGGCGTAAACAAGGTGCGCGCCTTCAACGGTTGGGTTAGGCCAGCTTTGATGTATTCTTTCAGCATACTCAAATGGACTCAGACGGAACTTTATGCACTGGATAGGAGGTAAATCGAATGCATCACCCACGGTCATCGGTGATGAGACTGTAAATCCCGCGGAAGTGCGGGGGTCGTGGCTTTTTAAATACTAACCCTGTACAACCATGAGGTATGCAGTCTCAGGGAATAATTCCTAGAAGCCGACGTGGGAATGCACCGAGATGTGGTCTCAGTGGACAAGGGCCTCACCTCGCTCTCCCTGGCTAACGAGAACTAGCGCAAGTCTAGAGTATTAGACACTAATGACCGCAAGGAGGTATGGCAGGGCAAACAGCTTCACTGACGCTTTTATCGGGCACTACATGGGCCCAATGTTAGACTTCTTAGCGTCTGTATTTTGGCTGCGCTTCGGTGACCTAAATCTTCGGTAAACATAGAGGGTAACCAAATATCCTTCATACAAGTGTATGCGCCCACAGAAATAGCAAGCGATGAAGAGATTAACAATTTCTATGCAGAACTGTACAAGGCCATGGACCTAGCACAAAAAAATAATGTAACCACTGGCGACCTAACTGTTAAAATAGGTCGACCAAGAGCAATATCTGATAATGAAATGAACGGATACAGCGCAGTGTAAGGAACAATACAGGTCAAAGACTTATTGATTTTTCTTTCGAATATAAAATTGCAATACAAAACACCTATTTTAAAAAGGCACTGATTTAAAGCGACAGTATAGTAGTTTTGGTAAGTTAAAAATTACAAAATGCATATTTATTAACAAGGTCGGCAGTTAAAACTTGGCAGCAAAGTAAACAAAAATGAGTCGTAAAAAATAATAAAATCGATCATTTAATTAATTAATTATACTGATCAGTAAAATAACTAAATGGGCAGTTACGAGTAAATAACTGCTCAATATGTTTTTCAACTGATCACAATAACAACTCGAATATTTAAATAACAGCTCAAAAAATTAGTTCTCTTTTAAAAAGAAATCAGAAAGAAGATGGACGTGGTGTTTACCAAACGTAGAGTATAAAAATGAAATAGATTACATTCCATCAAACAGACCTAGTACGGTACAAAACATAGACGTACCAAACCTCAACTTTTCCTCAGATCACAGACCAGTCAGGGCAACATTAACATTTACTAAACAAAAGAAGAACCGAACTAGATACAAAACTTACCAAAACTCTATATTGAAGACCGAGGAAGAAAAAATACGATACAAGGAGTGTATTAAGTCTCACCAGATCTAGATTTCGAAGAAGAAAGTTCAGTACAAATATTTAACGATGAAATACTAAAAACGATCACCCAAAGCCTTCAGCATGCTCGAATATTAAATAAGAACACAAAGAAAAGTCATAAAATCTTATCAGAACGTACTACAACACTTATACCAAAATCAAAACTAGATCCATGAAAAACGAAACTTTGACTTTATTTATCTTACTATTATAGTTTTGTAGTTTGTACATTTTGTTTTCATTTTTAAACTTTTTAGAGATTTTTTTTTGTACTGTGTAAATTGGTCAATTTTTATTCCGCCGCGCAATTCGCCCTGCACTCTAACTGCAAGAAAGGCCATGGTGTCCGAGGCAGTCGACTATTTCACCACATAAACATATTGCCTATAAGGTGACGGTAGTGCCTGAAGCCAGAGGCCCGACTCACACTCACCCACAGCTAGTAGGCGGGCACGCTCAGCAGTATTGGTAGACGTATTAATAAACAAAATTAACATTTGATAATATCCACGACGTTGTAAATATGTTCCGTGCGGGAATCGAATTCGCGACACGCAGCACCGCAGTTGTCAGCAAACCGGAAGGCGTCCGCAAGGGCCGATGCTTGCAGGGGCTGCGGGACTGTTCTAAAGAGATACTGCGGCCCTGGAAAACAAAGCGCTAAGAAGGAACATGGATGGGTTTCAGTCAGTACAAGTCTGACACTCCCTTCCGTTCCACCCAGCGCGGGACGGGGGTCATTTGATGATTTCCCATCCAAAAAAATGCGACTTTAGACAGACACTGCCAGTTATTAAGAGGGGGCATTTTGTAATAAATATAAAAAGGGCACACCGGCATCGCATACGTGCGATTTGTAATGTAGACCCACTTACATCCTGTAAACCACTATTTAAGAAACATATAATACTTACATTAACAGGTATTTATATTGAGGAAATATGTAAATTTATCAAGCAAATTTATCAATTCAGCCGTAAATTTACCAAATCTCATCCTGAGATGTTTGAAAAACTGGAAGATAAATGTAAGTTCAAAACTAGATATCCTAATAGATTAACTTATTCCTGGCGGAGTTGCTATCCTATGTGTTTTCAGGTATATAACAAGATTCCTAACCAAATTAAAGAGCTTCCAATGGTCCGCTTTAGAAGGGCTTTACACAGATGGTTAATTGAGAATCCCTTCTATAATATAAAAGAATTCCTTGAGCTTAAACCCAAATGATGTAATTGTACTTATACCAAAAATTTGCATGTCATTATGTTATTTATTTATTTATTTAAAAATAGGAGAACCAACAGCTATAATAAATGAGTAACAATTGAAAATGCAACACAGAGCCAATTACAGGTTCCCACGAGTAAACACAGAAAAGATAATAGAAATCTTAGGATCACTAGTTAACAAGCACGATATAAAATAAAATATAGTAAGTACTATATTATTGTACACTTTGACACTAGTTTAGGCATTAATGACACAGAGAAAAAAACAATAATAAAAAAGGAATTAAAATAAAGCACTACGCGGTTCCAAAAAAATTGGCATTCAGCCGAGTGCGTGCAGAATAGGTTTTGGTGGTAAATGGGTCAAATGAGAACTCTTTACAAAGTATATTAAAGTCCTTACACGCTCGCACTAAGTATGAGTTTTGCCTGTAGTTAGATGAGGAAAAGGGAATGGAGATAGGTGGATTAAATCGAACTGATCTTTGGGGGACATTGAAGTGCAGTTTATTCAGGAGATCCGAGCAGTCAATCTCGTTATTTAAAATTTTTAAAAGAAAAGTGCAATCTGCAAGTCGACGACGATCAATAAGTGGCTGTAAATGGAATTTCTTGCAGAGATTTATGTAATTATCAGAATGATATGGTATACGTAGGCGAAAACAAAGAAAACGAATAAATCTTTTTTGTATACTCTCAATACGATTAATGTATTTGCCATAACACGGGTTCCAAATTTGTGACGCATATTCAAGATGACTTCTGACAAAAGAGCAATAGAGAATCTTGAGGGTTTTGGCCTTCTTGAAACACCCAGCGAGTCTCATGACAAAACCCAGTGACTTTGAAGCTTTTGCTACTATTTGCTCAATGTGTACGTTAAATAAAAGTTTAGAATCGTGAAAAACACCTAGGTCGCGTACACCGTCACATCTCTGTAATAGCTGCCCTTTAAGTATATACGACGTAGGGTGAGGGACGCGTTTCCTGCTAATGGTATGATTGAATATTTTAAGCTACTATTATACTACTATTGTAAGAACTTTTGTAACCATATTTATCTGCAAATAAATCTTTGACTTTGACTTTGATAGACTTAATGTAGCTAGTGTTTATTTATTTTGTTTACCTATTTAAGTGTTTGCTTAAATGACTAGTTTTCCGCCCGCGGCTTCGCCCGCGTCAAGTTCGGTTATATCGCGTTTCCAACAGAACTCTTCAAAAGTCCGGGATAAAACTATCCTATGTTCTTTCTCAAGGTCAACTCTATCTCTGTACCAAATTTCATTAAAATCAGTTCAGTGGTTTAGACGTGCAAGCGTAACAGACAGACAGACAGACAGACAGAGTTACTTTCGCATTTATAATATTAGTAGGGAAGTAGGGATTACGAAATAGGTGCCGCCTGTAACACAGGTTTTGTTATGCCTACATTATTTCTAAGATTTATATTTTACTAGCACTTCGCCCGAGGCTTCGTTCACAAAAAATGTGATAGCTCAGCAAGTATGCATGATATAAATATAATTTATAACATAGCACCCACGAATAATGTTGCTTTCAGCCAGTGAAAGTATTTTTAGAATTGGAATTTACCTCTTTATAATATTAGTAGGTATAGATTTATTTTGCCAATTTGAATTTTTAAATAATTATATCAACCTATTTCTCACTAAAGAATAACGGTTAAAACCGGTTATCGTGAGGCTGTAACCCCTAAGTATGAACAAAACGAACGTCAGCGGGATGACATTAAATCAATGCAAATTAATACAAATTTATGTGAGAAATGATGACCGCTGTCTTCAAGAACTGACCATTTCACCTTTGACCGTTGATTTAGGCGCACCTTAGCAGAATCACGATGTTTATAATTTCACTTTATTGTTGAAAAAGTAGTGTTGAAAATCAAGAGGAAACAGTGAATTAATTTTTAAGTGAAGATAAAGTGAAAAAGATTCGTGAAATTACAATGTATAAAGATTTAATAATAGGTAGTGTTAGTGAAGAATGAGAAAAATTGCAAATTTTTGTGCATAACAGATTAATGTAACATGGAAGTGTTTCTTGGTGATCTCCGTTAAATTGGAGCAGCTTATGTGCTTGTGTTGCCGTAAGAGATTAAGTAAGTGAATATGATATATTTTACTCACATACCAAAAGAAAGCGAAAATAAAATTTGTAATACTGAACATTCACTTACAAGCAGTTTTAATTTTATTTGAACAATAATAGTACCAACGCCATAAGCTAACGGTAGGATTCAATCACGAAATAAAATTTACGTGAATGTCAAGAATATTATCTATTTATTGACTTACTACAAACTTACATAATTAACTCATTTACTTAGTACTAAAAAAAAAACTACACCGTTTCATCACCACTGAAGTATCATTTAGTAACAAGATCTAATAATAGTTACATGATTGTTAAAAAAAATCGTGTTTTAATATGAAAAAAAAATGCGGAAAAAAAATGGCGGCGCAGTGATCGTCACGGGGGGGCATTTTAAATGTTCCTAACACAGACGCAGCAGTCAGTGCGATGACGCGGCGGGGGCGGCCCTACCCCTCACTATCACTCAACTACACGCACACATGTAAACACGCCCAGTCTCCTTTGACACGCTCCACCTCCTGAACAACGTCGGTTTTCGAACAAAACTGGGCATTTACTGGCGTGGTGACGTGTCACAATGTACTGGACGCATACATGGCTACCAAAAACTAGAGTGGAACACTAACGTAGTATGAACGTGGTACGCATAAAATTCGTAAATATACCTATACGTGTGCATAGCTATAGGTGTTTGTTTCTCTTGTGCGGCCCACAAATGAGATGGTACGTGTAGTGGAATGAATTCATGATTTCGGTTTATTTGACTTTCCTATCAATTCTGTGTAGGATTGCTTCTATTTTTTTACCTATCTCCGCGTATCGATTGAATTATGTCATTCGAAAAATGTAAAAGTGGCTATGTCATTTTATAATGTACCAGTACACCAGTTTCACAATTCTTCTTAGATTTTTCAGAATTTGATGTACCTACTGTTTGACCGTCGCGTCGTCAACATTGTTGATCTGATAGATGCAATAGAACCGCTGTATATAAAAGGCGTACATCTCAGCAAGTAAAACTAATCAATATGAGAGCCCTAGAAATATAAGTACGTTTCGATGTCGAACGACTTGTTTTTTTTATTTCTCTTCCTCAGACGCATCCCTTTTGCATACTAATACAAAAGAAAGGAATTAAAAAGCAACACTAAAAATATATAGCATAAGCATAGCCTAATCAGCCTAGAATGTTCCCACTACTGGGACTCACGGCCTCCTCTCTAAGAGAGGGAATGGGCTATAATCCACCACGCGGGCCCAGTGCGGGTTGGTAGATGTCACATGTCTTCTTTGGTTCTAGGACATGCCGGTTTCCTCACGATGTTTTCCTTCACCGTTTTTGAGAGCAGTGGTGATGAAATAAATTACACAAAGTAATGCGCCTGCCTGGGTTCGAACCCAGAACTTACTGTTCGTAAGTCGGGGCCGCCACCATTGGGCCACCGCTGCTCTCAAAAAAAATATAAACAATGTCAAATTCTCCAAAGACCATTTCTCAGACCAAACAAAATACCGCGGCGGCAAAATAATGAAATATAGATAACACATGGAAAAGAAACTCGAGGTGATCATCTTATGACACCATTATCTTCTTATTTTCACAGTTTCAATCGTAGTCTTGAAATGAGGTTTGCCCTATCACCTCTACTTTCTTCAGGGGGTTTAAAATGTCATTTTACGAATTTAAACGTAATTCATATTATTATCCTACGAGTATTATCATTCTGCTAAAGCGGCAATTTTAGACCCTCAGATGCCACTTACAGTGTCGTTAATCATGTGCTCACATCTCCACTTTGTGATCAGAGTTTTTAGGCCTAAGTTGGATATACAAGCAACTTGAGAGTATACGGAAGAGCAGTACAGTCACGAGCACCAATATGTATACACTTTAATAGATTAATAACGATTGTACAAAATAATCTAAAAAATAATAAATAATAGGATCTTTTTCTAAATATAAAAGTTCCTGAATACTATGTTCGTAACAACATGAAATTTTAATCGGAAAAGTAGGAGAAGAACACTTTTAAAAGTTGATATGTGTTTACATATTGGTGCTCGTGGCTGTACAGTAAAGTTCTTAGCAACTACCCTGTAAAGCCATCAAATGCAGTAGCTGTGGCGGAAATCAGCTGGATGATCATCATCATCCTCACTTATTAAGATTTACTGTCAGAATAAGTCGTGATCAGTACGTAGTGATTGAATGTAAGAGGAGGGTCGACTGTGTCGTCCTCATGGTCAGAAACCTGAAAGGCTGACAACCAGTCTTCAGGGCATCAGGGTAGACTGGAAGCTGACTCTTATTGGAAAGTTATATCTATTGTAATGAAGGGTATAAAAACACATATACGAAAGACACTTGTTGTTCGCGTCACGTTATTGTGATATTTTTTTTCTGGACCATACGTAGGAACCAACGGAGATATTGAAGGTCAAAGATCACTTTTTTTTAATACAAGTCTTAAATGTTGTAATTTTGCTTTAAATACCTTCATTGCTATTCAATGCATCAATCAGTACAATGTTTTGAGTGCGTTACATTGAGAGCTACCGTAAACCGTGACTGCACACCAAAAAAAAGTCGTTTTCCAGCAATTATTTTTGCGCGGTGTCACTTATTTTAATGTACTGAATGCTTGGTTGACAGCTTCGTGAAGGGTCTGTTTACACCCTGGGCATACAAACACTAGCGTCCCGCCCCGCTTTTCACCCATCGGGTCTAAAACTATCTCAATTTTCAAGCTGGAACCAACTGTTTGGGATTTGGACATTTTGACACCGTTGGACATTTTGAGAATTGGACATTTTGGCCCTGATAGGCACTTTCACAAAAAATCATTGAAATCGGTTGGGTGGTTTCTGAGATTGGCGGGTACGAACATAGTGACACGTGATTTTTGTATATTAAGATAACACGACATATTAACACAACACAACAAAACGCGTTCGTTTAAGTCCAAAATAACTAACAAAAAATCATGGTTTACGCAAACGGCGCCTTTTATTACGCACGCAACTGGATACCTAATAGCGATTTTTGGAGCAGTTCTCAATATATCACGTCGGTTGCAGAATGTCACGGGGTAGGCAGTAGGCACACACGCGCGTGAATCAACACCCACACTCGCGCACCGCATCATCGTCAAGCTAGTAAGGTCAGTGTAAAAAAATAGGAAAAAAAATATTTAATTTTTTTGGTTGGTTATGTAACTGTTATAGAAACTATACTATAGTAAAATTTGTGCAAGGTAACGGTGTTTATTTGTTGCAATTAGGACGTCTAGTGATGTTTATTGGTAGCTAACAAGAATCTGTTAGATGGTGATACAAAGCGACCCAACTAGGTTAGTATAGGGCTCCTGAAAATATTAAATTTTTTCACGATAGTTCAATAGACCTTGAACATTCCCAAAATATTTAATTGAATGTCAGTTACGCTATTCGACTCTATTTTATTTAGAAAAGAATTGAATGTCTCACGTATACATACAGACTCCTTAGACAAAAAAAAAACATCAATGTCTGTCAATACCAAGAAAAAAAAAAAGATTTTGTCTTTTTTTCATCCGAACTTCTGCAAACTGTACCCCCCCTTGTGGGCATTTCCCGAAGTGTGAGCGGGCCCTGTTATTAGTCCGCGCGCGCGCTCAGGATAGGTTTTCACAATTTTGAGCCGAGCCGCTTCACACAATGCCACGCCGTCATTTTCTATGATTAATAGTGGCGCGTCAACCGACGGGTTATGCTTTTGTCTATGGGCACCAAACTTGATGGAGTGCGCGTAGGGTTCAGGTTGTATAAGGTGTAGATTTCTTTGCCTGTCTAGCACCTGGGTCTGCCTCTGTAGCAGTATCCAATCGGTTTTTTTTGGAAATCTTTTTCCGTTGTCAATCATGAAATAACTAACTAAGTAATACTTACTTATCCTCTTACATTAGATGATAAAGAAAAAGTGTCAAGTTTCAGAGCAAAGTGCTAGTCATTGTGTAAAGAATCGTCATCATCTTCCTGCTGTTGTCATATTCTACGTTGCGTTGGCGCAACACGTTTTCTTCATCGTGTAAAGAATGAAGTCAAAATGATGAATGATGGCTTTAGCAGAATCTTAATAGGATAAAATATGAATTTGTTACAATTTTTAAAATGGTCACAAAGCATAATATTAACTGCGTCTGGGAATTTTTTTAGAATTTTAACATGATTAATATTATTTTACTTTTATTATTCTGCTAAGTTCAAACAATCGAACTAAAGGACATACAATAAAATATAATTACCAACACATCCACCACTAATAACAATCATAATGAACAACAAAACTGACACAATATTCGATAAACACGGCCAAATTGAACCCGAAAAGCATATGTGAACTCTAAAAAGGATAGTTAGGCCTAAAAACGCGGATTTCAGCCATCATTCCGCAGCCTCCCCGGGGTAGTGGTGGGAGAGAGGGAGGGGGACCACCTGCACTATCCCCCGAGCGGCACTTGACGACCGCGACGCTAGAATATTAATGCTCGTACTTAATTGAATATTTTTGACTTATTGACTTTTTAACGTAGACCGTAGTCGGAAGAACGAGGCTCTGAAAACGGTATTGTATAGACTGGAAGCTGATACTACTATTTGGAAGGAAGATAAGCGGTTGATGGTAATGGTCTTAATGATAATTATCTCTCTATTGCGGTCTCTAACGCAGTTATTGTTTGTGTTGTCATACATTTTTTGTAGTGAGGACAAAAGGGGAGCACGTGGCTAAATAAACAGCCAATCGGATTAATCTCCAGGTTAAGTCGCGGTTGCCTAGGTTGGTCTGTGGATGGGTGACTACTACATACCGAGCTTCCTCCGTGCCTCTGACAGTATGTTAAGCCGTTGATCCCGGCTGTCATTTGTAGATCTTTGACATTCGTTACAAGTAGTCGGTGGCCCGAAAGTCCGCCAACCGGTCTTACTCAACCGGGTACATCGTATTACCCAGTACTAACAGGGTTGTTGAGGTCAGATAGGCAGCCGCTCCATGTAAAATACTGGTATTCAGCTGCATCCGGTTAGACTGGAAGCCGACCCCAACGTGGTTGGGAAAACTCTATGCCAATGACATCGTTTGTACCGATGATGTAGGTATAAGCTTGTTACAATTTACTACCTGTACACATCGCTTATTAATAAAGAAAAAATCATGCAGATATTTATGTTAAAACTCAAAATCAAAATCAAAGCATTTATTTCAAGTAGGCCCGTTACAGGCACTTTTGAACTGTCGAAACAAAGACAACAATGAAATTTAGCTACAGTCCCAGTCACAAGGCATAAAAACTGTGAAAGTACTGTAGTTCTAACTATCTTTTGGAGCATCTTTGCTATGATGATGCTGCTTGTCTCTGCATCACCCAAAGGTTGACTGGTAGAAACTGCCTATGGCATTAAGTCCGCCTCTGTACTCTGTGCTTGAAGTGTTAAATAAATAAATAAAATAAATGATGAATAGATTTTTGGTCGGATGGTGGCAATTACTTAGCGATCTTAATGACCTGGGATAAAGAAAATGTATTTCTCATGATACTACTACATGGACTGCCTCGTTTGTTTAGTGGTAGCAAAAGCGACTGCTGAGCATGTGGCCCTGGGTTCGATTCCCTGGTCGGGCAAAGTTTTATTGGGTTTTTCCATCAGGAATTTCTCAGTAGCAGCGGAGTCTGGATTTGCGCCCGGATCATAGCAATAGGCTCGCTTCCTTTTACATAGGACTTAAACATAACTGGCGAAATGTGGGTGTATTATTAGGTACACCTCTGCCTAACCCTTAGGGGATTACAGCGTGTTGTTATGTTACTCTACGTTCTCATGATAATCTGTGCATTATTGTGAAAAACTACGTGGAACTGAGAAGTACTAAAATGGTGCTTGAACTAATTGTCTATTGAAAGGACAATGACCAAAGTTGGTACCAAAAAGTCTCGCGCCTCAAAACCAAAATATTATAGTAATTAGTTTCATATTTTTTTACGGCATTACGCGTCGGGGATTTGATTTTTGAACTGGAAATATACTTTTCGAGTTTAAAAGTACGAATATTGTTTTACTCCCTTTATATGACGTTCCGTTTCAACTGAATATAAATGACGTTCCGTTTCAATTGAACAAACCCTTGTCTGTCGAGCGGACTCTAAAATTAATTACAATTAAGTAAGATCAGTACACCAAATAGATTTAGTTTGGTTTATTGCTATTTGCAACAAAATAGATTTTCTCAGCCTAAAGATTTTGATTTATCGATTACATCCCTAAATCCCGACTAGTTTATAGCACTTACTATACTCTATGGTTTATAGTTATCTTATCTGTGGCATCTGACATTTGTACTGTACTGACTGACTATTGGCAATGTAAAGGTCTAAAATAAAATCGAGTTTCAGTCAAGCATACTGTGGATGTTACTTTAACTCGTAATTCTTACTAATATTATTGTATTACGCTGTTTTTAGAGCAATAATGTAATGTATGTGTGTTAAAATACGTCGTTGGTAGCGTCGAAAAAATAGACCTACTTTTTAGGTTAGTTTCGATTTTATAAAATAACTCTGAAACGCGGGTTTTTTTTTCAAAAATAATTTTTGTAGGAGTTAATACGATCAGTGTAGTCTATAAAAAACAAGGTTTGATTTTGAGGCAGCATGGTACGGGATTCCATACTTCCATGAGCATTCTCTTTTTCTTGACGCAGACATTTATAGCTGTAATTTACTTAACATTAGGTAGGTAGGTATATAATAGTAATAGTATTCAAAATTATAGTAATAGTGTTGCCCCGTTGAGAACGATGTGGACCAATTTTTTTGACGCCCGTCAATTATTTTCTGCTTTTGGTACATGTACATATTTTCATTATTATTTTTGGTCTTTAAAGTAAATAATGTATACAAATGTGAAATTTATAAAAAAAAAAACATAAGTATTAAATACAGTTTTCGGTGATTAGGAACCTATTCAAAATACAACAAAAATGATTTCCATTTAGTGACAATTACAACGTAACAAAACAAAAACCCCATAAACGACACCAAAAGCATGTAATAAATCACATTTCTAAACTCATTTATACAAGCCAGACCTAACCATTATCAAATTCCCAAGTTACAAAATCGTTATCGAACTATCTCAAACCCCCACTCGACAATCGAACAAATCCAATAAATTGGACGGAACCCGCGTTTCCTCCGAAACCGGCGTCTAATTACTAACCTTTAAATTAATTTCCGAATCGTAAATAACGTCTGCCGGAGAGTTCGTACACTGTTATCTTAACAAATTGACGTTAGGTTAGAGCGAGACAAAAGTAAACTGTACGAATTTTACAATTTTGCGCGCCAGTGTTTAGCAGTGTTTATGAGGGGCGGGGAGTGAGGGGGTTTGGGGGCTTATAGTGTCGACAGGGGGAAAGGATAAGGAGAGCTGACCGAAACCTCCGACACTTAGATATATTTGTACGATGCTACCCCCAAGATACAAGTGTGTGTGTGTGTGGGTGCCATGACGATGTTTAGAAAGCTTTGTAAAATAAGGGTTACTTATTGTGCTTAGATAGTGTGCGGGGATGGAAAATAGATGTAGGGGGTGGATAAATTGAATGTAAGCTCCACTGAGACTATAGTTTTTATGAATTTATTGGGCGAACTATTCAATATTTTAAGCTAGATCATCGTAAGCAGTCATCATCATTTGCCTTGCCTTTTCCCAACTCTGTTAGGGTCGGCTTCCAGTTTAACCGCATGCAGCTGAATACCAGTATTTTACATGGAGTGACTGCCTATCTGACCTCCACGGTCCAGTTAGTACTGGTATCGTAAAAAGTATTTCGACATATTAAATCAATGTTCGATGATGTATTAATGGTCGGGCTATATCAACCTGAAGCTGACATAATCTTCTACGAATCGATTTCCAATAATTGCAAATTTATCTGAGTTTCTCTACTCTTACTAAATACAAGACTACCTATTTGTCACGTAAAGTTTTGATGTTATTTTTTGCCACCGAAGCTACTCATAAAGTTCCAATACCTAATCAAGTAGAAAAAAAAGTAAGAAGTAAGTAAGTAGTTCTAATACCTCAACTAAGTATTTTACTCTTCCAAATAAGATTAAAAAATATGTTTCTAACTAGAAAGTATACAGGTTCTAAATAAAACACTTAAATGTCAACATACCAAATAGAATGTAATTCCAATATGACATTTAGTCGACAAAACCACTTCAAATCCAACAAGATTTTTTATCCCCAAAAGAATTCCATCTAATCTTTCCAAAAATCCAATATCTTTCGAGAAAATTCTAAAACCCGCACCACTAGAGCTCACAGAGGAGAAAGGGGACAAAAGACATTCCTTTCCACAACAGCGGGGATGGTGGGCAACTGGGCACCAGTCCGATTTAATATTCTATTTTATGCCAGGCGATAAGATTAAAGTATGTAATTTCTTGTGTCCAAATGTGAGAGGCGTTTTGTACGCACTACGTGTTCGTAGGGCTGGCAATTTTTATAAAAGATTATTTTTAACGTTAAAAGCAATGAAAAAAAAGTCTTATTGCCTCTAACAGTAGGGTTCTAATATGCATCTGGCACACACTGGGCACTTAGGCTTGCTAACACCTGGTTAACTAACAAATTGTTTTTTTTTTATACTAAACAGCCTTGCCTTTGGCCGCAAATCGCCTGATGTGAAGCGATGACGCGGCCTAGGGTGGAGCACGCATACCTAGAAGAAACCGATTCACTTGAACTTTCAAGAGATCTGGATTGTAATGATCGGGAAACAGAGAAGCCGGCAGTGAATTCCACTGACTGGCGGTTCGCACAATAAATGTGGAAGCATAGTGGTTTGTTCTGGTCCGTGGGACTTCAACCATACAACAGTGACGCGTCGCCGTATCTCTGCTCGTCCAATGATAAAATGAAGATGGGGGAATTATCTTGTGCACCTGGTTCTTTGGAATTACATTGCAAGAAACATTTACAGGAATTAAATTTCGGAAAATGCGCTTTGGCATACTCTCCGAAATGTAATCGATAAAAAACTTTGCGGGGATGTTCAAGATGATCCATTGTCGTCTGGTTCTCATAGATGAGAGTACAAAAGTGTCATCTATAGGATCAGATAAACTGGCACGAATCAGTTGCGGACAACAAATGGTTATAGATGAAACCATGAAACCATGAACCATGATGATGAATGGTTATGATGGTGATGGGGTGGTTGTGGTGGTGATTAAATGATTTTTTTTTATTTTTTATTTTATTTTATAGATACTTCAGTTGTATTATCGTGTTTATGGTGACCACAACAATCGCTCGTTAAACGAATCATATCTGAGGATGTTCTTAGTACGGACTTTTAAAACGTTTATAATTTTATAAAACCCGTAGAAGAATAAAAAAAATCCTGAATTCTATCTTCTGGTACCGTAGCGTGATATCGGCTACGACGGCTACGGCGTAGCAAAATACGTAGCGGCTACGAACTAATGATCATACTGGATGAAATACAAAAGCGAGCACCATGCTTCTTCAAAAACAAAGAATATACTCCACACTAAATTATTAAAGTCAACTTACAGGCCAAGAAAGGTCTTAAGCAATACAGCCTGCGCTTAACTATTATTTTGGCCCTAGTCAGCAAAATTAAGACCTAAATTCAGCCAATCATCATCATCATCTGTCAAGCCATTTTGTCAACTATGTTGGGGTCGGCTTTCAGTCTAACCGGATGCAGCTGAATACCAGTACTTTACATGGAGTGACTGCCTATCTGACCTCCACAACCCAGTTACTACAGCAATTCACCCAACCATTAAATAAAAATACTCCATAAAAAAAAACAAATTTGCAAAATCAAAAATGGCAGCCCTTACAGCTAGCTATAAGAAGTGCGTCCCCCGCCCGGGGCAGCCGCAGAGCCGTCCCATAATAAAACCCTCCCTGCCTACCCACACTAAGATTTCGTTCAGTACATTGGACAATTTTCGTCCGTAGACAATTCGGGAGTTGAGAGCCTCGTGACTCGCTTGCCGATTTTGATTTTACATTGTAACTATGAAATTGCCGTTTTTTTTCTCTTATTTTGTTCTGTTTGTAACTTTAATGTATAGTTACATTTTTCTTAATTCCATTTTTATTGGATTAAATTGTTAAATTACGTACCTTGTTAAAAACCGTACTAGCTTCATAGGGTAATGTGTCAAAACACCTGTTTCAATGTGTGTGCGTCTGTTTTACTACTTCAAGTAGGTATATTTCTGACATAGACTGTGTTTTGAGAATTTAAGATACGCAGTGCAGCGGAGCTTTTTTCACTCTAACCATAGATTCCAATTGCATCATAACCGGTCCAGACGTTTCCAAGAAAAATACAAAAAAAATTAGTGTGGAAATATCACTTTACACGAAATCGTCCATACAAATCGGCAATTTCATACTTTAACCCATTATTTTGTTGATTTGGTTAGTAGTAATTGCTAAAATGTGTTTTTGTTTAATGTAATAATTTACCTACTCATGTAGACCGTTCCACTCAATTCAAGTCCTATTGACAACTTCAAATTCGCTATAAAAATAAAGGAAATACAATGGCGAGTTTCATTGCCACCTGCTTAAGCCCCCAGATTTTTTCTATAATATTTTCACGCACTGTTTTTGATATCTTAAATTATCCAAAACCTAGCGCAAGTTAATGAAAAAAAGAGTATTTTTAAATGTGAAAATTCCTTGAGCCCGAAACTCAGAACCCCTCAAAACCGTCGCCCGTTAAAATAATGCAATGAAAGCGTGAAATAATTACTAACCCCGACTAATTCTATTACGTTAACAGAATTTTCGAGAAACACCATGACGTTACAAAAACTAACCCTTTAAACTTCGCCAACACCCCCAAAAATGATCCCTTTGCCACCCTCACGATTTTCTTTCATCCCTCCCTCGCTGGGGGTTAAGTCACCCTACTTAAGATCGATGGAAGGGTAGTAGATGAGACTTCGCGATAAGGGTAGAAAGGACCCCTGTCCCCGAATTAGGGCCCACCCTTTGTGAATCTCAGATGGGTCGCTCGAACTTCATATCTTGTTTTGACGTGTTTTATAATTAATTTGCTAGTTTCAAACCGTAGTTTAACGAGGGTAGGGGAAAATTAATTTTAACGAAATTCTGGAGGTTTTCGCTCTATGTACCTTTTAGTAATTACTTATGTAGTAAATGAGTGACTGCATGGTTTTACGTCCTTTGCTCCCTTGAGTGCATGACTTATTCGTAATGAGTATGTAGAAGTCACCATCGAGGTTACACGAGGTTCAAATGATTTCTGAAATAAATCTGCTTTTGTCCGTCCTTAATGTTCGGATAGATGACCATTTCTTACACATTAAGACCTTACTGTAATCTCGTAATACCTACCTTAGTTTCAGGTTATACCTACAAAAGTCAAGGCAATCAGTGTAATGTAATGCTTCTTATAATATATCGACGTAACTGATTGACTGACTGAAAAAAACTTAGGTATGATTAACTGAAATATGATTCTTCTATACTAAAATTATAAAGAGGTAAAGTTTGGAAGCTTTATGTAGGCGATAATCTCTATACATTATAAAGGGTGTAACAAGACCCTTAACGAAGCCGAAAGGCACTTGTTCTCCCCGACATTGCGATTAGTTTTTTGTTCTAGATCATACCTTCCAGTTACGGAGATATTGGGGGTCAAAGTTCCAAATTTTTACGCAATATTTTTTTTTTTAAATGAAATAACTTTACTTTAAACACGACACTTCTAGTATTCAATCAATCCATCAGCACATTGTTTTAAGTGCGTTACATTGAGTCTTACCGTAAAACGTGAATGTTTGGTGTACAGAATGTTTGGTTGACGGCTTCGTGAAGAGTCCGTTTACACCCTGTTTTTATATCATGCATATTAGCCGAGCTATCACAATTTTGCGAAGACGAAGTACTAGTTAGAACTAAAATAATGACTGTTGAAAAATATATTTTTCAAACTATATTTCCACATTCATTCATAAAATTATTACATTTTTGAGGCCAGATTATATGAGCTACACACACACTACGATGATGGCGACACTAAAATAAATATTTTTTCAATGCTATATACATAATGTTTTAGACACAGTGCAATAATTTTAGACATTAATTTAGGTGTCCCTAAATTAAGTAAGTCTACAAAATTGGACTTTAACTTCACAGCTTAAATCTACTTAAGTCAAGTCAAGTTACAGTCACACCCAAAGTCGTCGTACCTCGGTCCCACACGACTCTTAATGCTCTCCTGCATTTGAATTCAAATTCTGATTTATTCGCGGCTGAATGGAAGATGATTCCCTTACAAAATACATATGTATGAAGTACCTTTACTGGCAAGAATTTTGTGACTGGTACTGGCTTTAACGTTCACACTGATTTAACTAGAAAGTGTATTTACTGATAGAAGATTCTGGACTAGTATGAAGTTGATTTGTATCGTCCGCCATTTTGGATATTTGTGATGAAAGCTTGATCATCAATTTAATTCTTAATATCAAAAATCATACCTAATAATTAGAGGTGTCTAAGAAATTAATAAACAGGAATGCCTGAATATTTTTTATCTGAAAAATAACACGATACCCTTTGGTAAGACTGGTTGCCAGACTTTCGAGCCAATTAACGAATGTCAAAGATCTAGAAATGACAGCAGGGAACAACGGCTTAACGTGCTTTCCGAGGCACGGAGGAAACTAAATGGCCAAACATCTGTGACTAATTCAAAACAAAATTCAACAACGCCCCTAAAGGGTTACATGTACAGGATAATAAAATTGGCCAAGATTGAAGTTTACGATTGTGCAATTAATATTTTCCTGAAAATAACTATGTTCTGAAAATTGGTATATTTGATTTGTAAGTAAACTAGTTCCATCTGAGAGGCCTTACACGTGTGTCGTGCCAACTAGACCGTCAAGTCAAACTAAATAAATTTTACAGAACACACAAGAAAATACCGCTGTGTACTTATTGTGTAACGTAATACCAAGGGAAACCTTTGAGAATGTTATCCATTGGTAGCGAAGCTATGGAAAATCCGAAGGAGGTTCTCTTTCGAGTCTATTACCTTCATAGGCACGTAATTGTTGGCGTTGCATTGACCATTAAATATTCTGTATCTTTACAGAATGTTGCACAGAATGTAAAAAATAATAGGTGACTTTAATATTGTTGTTGTTTGTTATTGTTGTTGTTGTTGTGCTGTATTGTGTATTGTGTGTGTGTCGTATTGTTGTGTTGTGTGTGTGAACGAATTTAGAATGCAGATTTTTAATCTGTGATTTAAATATGACAAAATTGTATCAGTACTAAATTTTCTACTGAATGGTAAAACCAGATGAACATATAAGAGTTTTATTTTAAACTTATTCATCCTAACTACGGTACCTACACTTCATTGTGCGTAGTCCGACGCTCACTTGACCGGTTATTTTTTTCTTATCGTTTTCGCCGATTTACCTAATGTAACGTAGTGTAAGCCCTCTAGAACAAGAGACTCGCTTAGAATCGCCAAGACTGTACTACACAAGCGCCTTCAGCAACATACAGTTACTGTAAACATGTTTAAAATTAACGCTCGCCCATGTAAATAATGTGTTAATAAGTTGTTTGCGCAGCTTTCTGTTTGCTACACAATATTTTCATGTTCTAATTTTCTAACTAGTTCTGTTGCATGACGTTTCAAGGGACACTGGGTAAAGTTGTGTGGGAATTTGGTCTATGAAGGAATAGTTTATTATATGTATAGTTTTACTGCTGGTAGACAAACAAGAGAAGAAAAAGAGTAGGTAACTACTTACATAAGTATTTGGACATTAGTGGTTATAATTCTACTCGAACATTTAAAGCATATCTAATAAAAAAAAAAAACATAACTCATAAATATAATTCCGGCGTTCAAATATTTACAATTGATAGACGAGACCAGACGAAGAAAATCGTAATCCAATACTCGTTACTACCTAGTAACAAATCGGTCTGTCTAGTGTCATACGTCCGCTTGTCAGGTAGCATTCGTGTGTCAAAATCGAAAAAATCAAAATTGTTGTATGACTTTATTCCCAATTTCCGCTCTAAAATTCTTTTAAATCTCTTTGACTCCTGCAATGTCACGTTGCGAATCCAAGGTAATTAAACACATAATTTTCACACATTCAAGTAAAGTTTTATCTCAAACCGATTGGAACAGATTTTATAAAGTCATAATTAAACATGATCATCTGATGCGTATATTTAGGACCAACTACATCTTTTTTGCTTTATATACCACTTTTACCCACCCTCCTTTACGAGTTAACGTTATTTTGTATAATTGGTTTAGTAACTAGCTTTTAACTGTGGCTTCAGTTATTAAGAACATATTTCAAGTTGCTTTGTTTTGGGAGTGCTAATATTGTTAGGGTCAACTCACACCGAAAGAGCGGCGAAGGGCAGCGAAGCGCGGAGTCATGGAGTCCCGCGACTTCTCGAGCATTCCAGCGACTTCTCGAGCAGTCGCGGGAATCCGCGCGCCTTCCCGAGCCCACCCGCGATGAATTCATGGGTCGCTCTCCTATGCGCAGTTCAATTTCAACAAAACTCGAGGAAACTTGTGTTTAAGCAGTGAAAATGGGTATTTTGGATTTAATTATTATTGCACATATAATTGAAGAAGAGGCCGAAGAGATAAGGAGGGAAAGATTTAAAAGAAATATATGGTTCAATTGTATTGTTATTTATCGCTCGCGACTGCTCGAACATTCTCGGGACTTCCCGCAACTTCTCACGCAGTCGCACGGCTCCGTTTATGGAATTCCCCGGAATTCCTGCGGCGCCGCGGGCATCCGCGCGACTCGTTCGAGTTTCTCATGCGATAATAAGTATTATGGTAATGATAATAAAGTTAAAATTCATATGAAACTGAAACTGCGCTCCGCTTCGCTGCCCTTCGCCGCTCTTTCGGTGTGAGTTGACCCTTATAGTATACGGATATTTGGCGATACAATTGGAGTAGAGTAAAAACCAATTGACTTAGTCAATTAATCTAATAGAAAATTTTCTTAAGGCTAGTCAAATCTAGAACTTTAGGCATAAACAAACTGTAAAGTATAGACATTACACACTGACTGTGTGACTTTAAGATCAAAATTAGGTAGGTCCTACCTTGATTTTTCTAGCAATACCAACTTAAATGCACTTCCAGCGCACCATGGTCTGTCAGCCCCACTATCAACTTACTGAATGTAAAGATCTGAAAAGAACGGTACCTACGCAATGAGCGAACATAGTCATCAAAGTTGCTTAAAAACACAGCAGTATTATTGAACAACTAGCTTGTGCCCGCGGCTTTGGTCGCGTGGAGCTCGGTAATTGTCCCACAGGATCGTACTACCACGATGAAAAGTATTCTATATGTTTATCCAAGTTTTAAACTATTCGTGAGACAAATTTCATCTAAATCCGTTTTGTCCTTTTTGCGTGAAAGAGTAACAAACATCCATTCATCCATCCATACATCGTCACAAACTTTCGCACCTATACCTTTGTACTTAGTTAGAAACTAAATATCTCCGTCCTACCAAGATACACAGCCATCTTTAGCCAACTCCAACCGCCATTGTATCACAGAAAAGGACAGCACTACCATCATTCAACTAGTAATAGAGTATTTTAATTATGTGAGCCATTCACTGGCATTCTCCTTTGTAAGAGGAGTGAGTTCATTGGAGGTAGTGCCTTTGTCTTAAGGACACTGGGCGCTTTTAATGTATGAATACCACCACTATCTGAAGCCCAGTGTATATAGGGGACAATGGTTATTGTTTCAGTGGTTGGAGATAGTTCGTTTTCTTCGTCTGCTTGTGTTATCTTGGGTTTTGTTGTGCTGCTTGTGGTTGACTGTTTTGCATATATGAGTTATAGTTAGTCATGTAAATGGAAAATAAGTAGGTAAATCAGAAGTATAAATAAAATAAAATAAATAAATTAGTTTATTTCAGGTAAATAACACCCATTGCCACATATAAATTGATAAAAATCACCAAGACATAATCAATAAAATTAAGATAAAATTAAATAGAATCAAAATAAAATCAAATAGAACCAAATACAATAAAATTAGACAACATCAAATTGGATCATTAAAACCAAATAAAACAAATCAAAATAAATCGAATAAAGCTAATAATCAAATCAAATTTAAAAACAACGTCAAACAATAAAATTAATACCTTCTCTCCGACACTGGTACAGCAACATGTCTGTCGGAACAATGTCGGATGAAGGGGCAGTTCAGTCTTCCGGCAATGACAACATAAACTCACGCCTTATTGGGGGTAGGCAGAAACTACAGAACGCCACCTTCTACGATCTTTACATACTCCTTTAGTTTCGTTTATACATCTGGTCAAAAACGTACGCAGGTTGCGAGCAGGTACTACGCACCTGACCTTAATAAAGAACATAGGATGACGCGTGTAGTTTAAATATTTATCTTGCTTATCAAATATGTTTTGTGTTATTTGACCGTGAAATTTTTCAGTGTATATACTAATATACTTTTCACCTTCACCCGTATGCCCTAAATAATAAGGTTGAAAAGTGGTCGACCGTCAGTGAACTCGGTATTATCTCGAATACATGACTTTTCTGTACACTTTCGTTAATACGATTTTCACACTTAAACAGACTATTTTGTTCATGATTCATCACCAATCTCGTCGAAACCGAACCAGTTTACAATCCAATTGTAAATTCCGGCACCAAAGATCACTTGAAAACCGTATAAACGTCACTGAATTGTCACAAGGAACCTTTATCACTGCTTGCTGGCTTGTAGCAAAAGTTTTCCAATTATGAACACCGTGAAGTGACCACCTCACCACCCTGCTTACCTCAACACCCCCCGGACCCCGTACCACCCCCTGCGACCCCTCTAGGTGGGTACAGCCGCACAAAGAAGTTTTAATTGCTAGCCTTCGCGTAGCTATCAACTTGAACGTATACACTATTTGGATTGCCGTATTCATAATGTGGCATTCAAAGGGAATGGCCGTTAATGAGGTTCGATAGTAGGTTTTTTAATCGTATTGTTAGTTGACTTTTCATTAGTACAGTTTGAGGTTGTTGAGTTGCGATTATACCGATTTTCTGTGCGAATGTACAAGTAGGTATATAAACTCGTGGGATTTGAGATAGATTTTCTGAAAACAGTTTCTATATAGGTAGATAATTTTAGGTATTGCAATAATGCTTCTGCAAATCGGTTTGTCTATGATAACGATTATTTTTCATTTTTTCTTAATGATATCCGTTTTTTTAAAACTAGGTGGCTTTCAAATGAAATTATAAATACAAATAATAAATTCTACCTTATTGGACATTTTATTATGAGTGATGGACTAGTGGTGTGACCGTCGGACTGCCAAGTCATGGGTCTCGAGTTTGATCCCAAGACCAGCTCAAATTCCTCGGATGCATGTGCGTATTGTATAGTTATCACTCGCTTCGGTAAAGGAAAACATCGTGAGGAAACCAAACTAGCATGCCTGAGAGATGTTTCTCGACGGCATGTAAAGCCAAATTCACAGGCGGCATAAAAACTTTGCCACTAGGATAGGCACTAAGGGCTGCGGGACTGTTCGAAAGAGATACCGCGGCCCTGGAACACAAAGGGCAAAAGAAGGAACATGTATTGGTTTTAGTCAGTAAAAGTCTGACACTCCCTTCCGTTCCGCCCAGAGCGGGAGGAATCCCAAAAAAAAAAAGGATAGGCCCTAAGCAAACGAAAAAAAAAAGATTTTAAAAGCCTTATAAACGACTAGGTATTTAAAAATCACAATTAAAATGTTATGAAAACAGACCTGGTTCTACGAGTCCCACTACACTGACACCAGGGAGTCAGACAAGGGGATCTAATTTGATTCTAGAAGGGCCAGACAAACTAATTTTAGTTACAAAAGCAAACATCGTGATAGTATGAGGACTGTTTACCTAAGTACCTTGCGAGGGACTTCAGTAAGTTTAAAATTTAATTATCGTTTACACATCTGCTCGTCTGCCCAGTTATTAGGGAGAACTAGATTTTGGAAACCACTTTATTTGAAATTGAGTTTGATGTTTTGCTTTCCTATGAGAGATTGAAAGTTGAACAACTTACATAGACTAATTGCAGTGTTGGTGTGCTTTTTGGATGAAGTAATAAAGTTACTAGTTATTTCATCATTTTAATAAGGCTTTTTTTTGGCCAAAGAATCAGCACTGCCATCCAACGTGGCAATCCTGCCATCCAATGTGGCAATCCTGCCATCCAACGTGGCAATCCTGTCATCCAACGTGGCAATCCTGTCATCCAACGTGGCAATCCTGCGATCCAACGTGGCAATCCTGCCATCCAACGTGGCAATCCTGTCATCCAATGTGGCAATCCTGTCATCCAACGTGGCAATCCTGTCATCCAACGTAGCAATCCTGCCATCCAATGTGGCAATCCTGCCATCCAACGTGGCAATCCTGTCATCCAATGTGGCAATCCTGTCATCCAACGTGGCAATCCTGTCATCCAACGTAGCAATCCTGCCATCCAATGTGGCAATCCTGCCATCCAATGTGGCAATCCTGCCATCCAATGTGGCAATCCTGCCATCCAACGTGGCAATCCTGTCATCCAACGTGGCAATCCTGTCATCCAACGTGGCAATCCTGCCATCCAATGTGGCAATCCTGCCATACAATGTGGCAATCCTGCCATCCAATGTGGCAATCCTGCCATACAATGTGGCAATCCTGCCATCCAATGTGGCAATCCTGCCATCCAACGTGGCAATCCTGTCATCCAACGTGGCAATCCTGTCATCCAACGTGGCAATCCTGCCATCCAATGTGGCAATCCTGCCATCCAATGTGGCAATCCTGCCATCCAATGTGGCAATCCTGCCAGCCTTCTGGGCACTTTTCCTATTGACAGCGATGTAGATGAATTTTTTGACGTCCTGTTATTCTTTTCCCATTTTGATACTTGTACGTATTATTAGTTTTATTTTAAACATGTTCAAAAGTTGTACTGTGCAATATCTATCTATAGCATTGTACATCGAATTGAAAAATTCAGTGGAGCGCTTAAGTTAACGTCTAAAAAACAATTTCATTTACCCATAAATGAAATTGTTTTTTAGACCTTTGTCAACCCAATGCAGAACCATCGTCTGTTGCTCCAGTTGTTCTGCATCCGTTACTTAACACTTATTTGATCTAAGTGTTATTCCTGTCACTGTCACACAACTGCCAAATTTAAATTACAAGACAGAGACGGGAACATACATGGTGTAAGGGACAAGCCTCCTCAGACTGAAGGGGTGAATTCAGTATATCATACTAAGATGACCGGTACAAGAAATTATTTCAGGAATGTTATGGGAATCCAATAAATTTGATTTGTTTTATTTCCTCATACACAATGTATGGTTAACGTGGCAAAACGTAGCGAACGGCAAACGCGACGGCGAGTTCGATAAACTCTGTAGCTTGGCAGGAAGTGAACAGCTGATTTCACGCGTAGTTCGTTAGAGTATTTCAACTTCCAATGTTGGTTTTATTTTAGCCGTATTATTTACAAAAATGGAGTGAAATAAATGAAAAGTAACTGAAAACAAGATAAAAATATGAAAAGTTTCCTGAGAAACATTCCGATGGAATATGATTCAAAATAAAGAGCTGAATGCACCCTGTCAGTTTGCGGAGCGCTGTCCCTTACACCCTGAATATCTAAGTCAAGGAACTAATGGCAACGTGTCAATGCTGCCAGCCTTCTGGACACTTCCTATTGACAGTAATGTAGACGAATTGTTTGACGACCATTTTTTCCCATTTTGATACTTGTACATATTTTCATAATTATTTTAGGTATACTTGTAGTTTGAAAATATGTACATACTAACTAAGGGTGTTACCCCACCAATAGATCGATGGTAGTCGACGATCGATCGGTAACACCCTAATAAAAGGTGCTATGCTAAGTAACATTCATTCTGGATTCCACCACAGTTCTGTCTAATATATTTAATTTATTTGTAAATTAAATTACTTATTTAAGTGCCACGAAAAGTAAACGTACTTAAAAGCTCTTAGATAGGCAGTCGAGCCTTGAGATAAAGAGCCTTGGGTTCGAGGGTATTCTCTGTTATCCCGGAAGGGACTGACATCCCGAAAATAGGTAGGGGCTGTACCTATTCATAGTGTACACGCCAGCCTTATTTAGGTTAATTTTATTAAAAGATCTCTTACGTGTAACGTACGTTACGTCTAATATTAGCTTAAATACCTTTTAATCTATAAATGTTATAAAACAAGAAGCTTTTCGTGGATGTCTAAATAAATGACTGCTTAGTTCTTCGAAACACAGGTTCGAGGATATTGATATGGTTTTAGCAATAATAAGGCATAGTATATAGTATAGTATTGTGGTATAGTTCATTATATTTCCTTCAGGAATTTCTCAGTAGCTGCCACGGAGTCTACATTTGCGCCCGGTTGATGGCAATAGATTCACCCCCTATTACATGGTACAATAAACATAACTGGTGAAATGTCAGTGTACTATTAGGTAGACCTCTGCCCAACCCTTCAGGCATCACAGGCGTGATTTTATGTATAATAAACTTATAAGTTTATTATATTTACAATGCATCATATTAATATCGTTATGTTTAGTGGAAAAAAAAACTATGTTTTGTCAAGTCGTACGAAACAGGCAAATCGCTAGTAATAGAATGAGATAATTTCGCTGGCTGGCAAGCTCTCTAGTAAGTATAACACGGATATGATTCAACTCCGCTTGCACTGAGCGCGTTGAAGTCTATGCAACGCTAGAACGTAAACAACAATTAGGTATACAATTTTCTATACAAAGTGGGAATCGTTTAATTTGCTGTTATCATGAACCAACTGCGATATCACCGCCAAAAATCTTTCCTTATTCAATTAAACAACATACAAATTAATTAAAAAAGAAAACACCATTACATTTTCTACGCCAAATTAACAACATGGCCTAAAATAAAATGCAAAATAACATCCTTCCGTAGACTATTACGGCAACCATTTTGCAAAGGGGGTTACAGATGGCGTAGAGGGGTCGTCTTAATTTCGCCGTATTAGTGAGTCTTGCTGACCCTCTGGACATTAATCGTGAAGGGTCCAGAGGTCACTGACCCACAGAATTAAGATGGGAACTTGGGGTAAGAGGCGATCGTTACTTCCAACTACTGTGTGAGTAGTTTAGTTTGGTTTAGAATAAGTTATATTTCAACGAAGCATCTATGTTTTTCTGTTTGAAAAACGAATGTGTTTAAGTTTTCTGACTTTTATTGTACTAAAAACAATGTTATATGAAAATCTATTCAGTAAAACCTTTTTGTGCTGTAGCTACATATATTCACACGCGAAAACATTTAATATGAGTTTTTAAACTGACATGGTCACTAACACTATTGTTAACACTAAAAACGGGATATTTACGTTTATGTGTACTATTCATTTTGAGTTCCCGGTAAATCGGCGCTGTAGCAAGCACTATGATCACGGATAAACCGTGCTAGAGTATTCCGTTTTTAGAAATAATGATAAAAATTGGATACTACATAAATCCATGACTAAGCTGCCGCTGCGGCTGCAGAGAATCTCAAGCTGCGTAAATATAGTAACCTTATTGGAAACTATATTTTCGAGCCGTTTGGGGTTGAAACTCTAAGACCGTGGGGTCCGAGTGCTCACAGCCTTTTTAAGGAAATTTCAAAACGTTTAGTTGACACTTCCCGTGACCCAAGGGCTAGCTTTTACCTTGGCCAGAAGCTTAGCGTTGCGTTGCGTAGCGCCAGTGTTTTGGGGACATAACCAGTTGACAGCGGCAGCGTTGAGAAGTTTTTTGACGGCTTAACCTTGAAGATCCACCCGTGTGGCTATTATTATTTAGCCACAAGCTCCTTTCAAATAGCAAGGATATTTCAACAAAATTGTGGCAAAATATCCCAAAAGTCAAACTTACCCAAAAATAAAAGCACAAACAGTTCAGCGTAATGTAAAGCTGAAAATTCTTAATTGAGCCTCTATATAAATAAACAAAATACCTAATATACAGCTACCTAAACGTAGCAAAAGCAACAACAACAGAACTGGTGTGCAAAACTTTGTGGGGCCTGCTTAGGTAATTGTTAAACCTGCCATGAACGCTTTTTGCCGCAACATTACGCCAACTTCAGGAAAAGTTGGCAACTGGCAGAACACTAGCGGAACTACTGTTGGCAACTTTGTAGACTATATAGAACCCACAAAGGTACGCTATCGCGCCATCACTGCTATCTGCTTTTGCATGCAAATGAGTTGGAAAAGTCCTGATGGAGTAAGAAAACAAGTGCCGAGGTGTGGGGCGATAAAATGCTGCTTTTTGACGAACTGGTTATTATGATAAAATGTTTGGAGTATAGGTTACGGAATACTGAGTAGAATCGCGTTCAGAAAGACTTTTTATAACTGAGAACTCACAAATTTTGGACTTGTCACCATCTTGATCTTTTTTTCACTTTTTCTATTTGTCTAAATCTATAACTGTCCTTTACCGAAATCGTACCTAAAAATCAGTATTTGTGAACGATACTTTTATTCTATCAGACATTATTTCATAATAATAAGTATCACTACTTTCGACTTTCAACGTGAAATATAATTCAACAGCAGTTTCCCAAAGTGTTTCCTACAAAACACCTCGCTTATTCGACAACTACTTCCTTTAAACCATGGAACTTTGGACATGAGCATTATCACATCTACAATTAGTTCTGATGATGAACTGTACTCTTCGTGAAGAGGCGCCATAAGGGCCGGGGCTCACCGGGGCGGTGCGCGGTGTGCGGGGCGGGCCGGCCAGAAGTTTGCCGCGATAGTTGCGGGTACAGCCTTTGTAGGACCGCCCCACGCGTACCGACGTCTACAGTGGTGGAATTACTTCTTATAGTTGCTATTTACCTACTTCATTATATAGATTGGGTAGAAGGTACTACTCGATGTCTAGTTTAGGCCATTTTCATACACTATCAAAGAACTGTATCGCTGTCTTAGTCAATTCAGAGAAATCTTTATCAGACACTAGAAACTAATGCCATTAGACACCCGAATTTTTTGAGTTGGAAAAAAACATCGTATGTGGACATCAACAAGTTACAATTCCTCCCGTTCAAACTATCGAGGCTCTATTACTTATAGCAGGTTTTATGTACATTTCAAGACAATCACACGAAGAGGGTAGTCCGATCTTACGAATCCGTCTTCATATTCCTATAATCATATTTCTGCCCTTGTTCCATTCTACTTGGCGTCTGCACGACACGCTTTCTTCTTCCATTATCCTCTGTTAGACGTCACGGCATCATTACCTCATTTATCTTTAATATCATCCCTCATACAATCCATCCATCTTTTCTTTGATCTTCTTCTTCCTTTCCATCCACTACTCTTACAGTCACATGCGTTTCTTCCCTCCTCATCACGTCTTCATATTGCTACCAACGGTTTAAATAAAAATAAAACATAATTTATGCCATTTCTGCGTCCACTGTAGAACGCGCCACGCTATCTGAGAAAGTAATTTATAAAGTTGGATGGCTGGGCGATAGCTCCGCATTATTTATCTTGTCCGAGCGTTATATAGCCCAGGTTATGTGCTGTTACACCGCTATTTACTTCAGGTATATAGGTGTGATGTCTTTGTAGGTGAATTATTCTTCTTTATTCAAAGAACCTTAATAGGGGACGACATTTTGGGATGTTCGGCGCAGTCTAGGCATTATAAGCAAATGGTTTCCGTCTTCCCCGATACGTCCCCTTCAACGGTCACGTTTCTGTCTTCCATTATCCGCGATGCTACGCTATCATTTACTCCTTTTTACTTCATATCCATAACCATCTTCATCATCAACAATTATATTCAAATAAATGACTAGATAAAACCTCAAAAAATGTACGTACCATTCTAAATTCTAAGCCCACTGACCGACTATTGAGCATAAAACTAATAAATCCGTGGGCTCAGATAGACTGACATAGTCCAACACCAACAAATTTGTAACACGGCACATCTGCGAACATTACGTAAGGACCATTAAAACTGTCCGAACACACTGTGTTTTCAATTACAGGAGGCTCGCGAGATATTTGACTCGAATAGGGCTGTGGGGACGGAAATGTGTTTTGGTGTAATTTAATGTAGATTCTATAGTTTTTTTGTTTATTATTAAGTTAGTTAAATTAGGTTATTTTAATTTATAAATGGATATGATATTGTTATGAAATAAATGATTTGCTAGGATTCTATAGTTTCGCTCTGGATTAAAGTTAAATAAGTGTCTTGGTAGAATTTGTAGTCGTCATTTGTTTATCATCGGAATAATTTTTCTGACTTACCTGAAGTTATTTGGGGTTGAAAGAAAGAAAATATATTTATTGGTATCTTATCGGTTGACGTCGGTCTTCTTTTTTCATACATTTTTATTGATATTTTTGTTCAAAGTATTCGGAAATTAGCAATTTTATTTTAGTAGACCTGTAAATAATGTAAAGTACGCTTTCTTACCGAAGCAATACTTCAGATACCATACACGTCAATTATCTACCACACCAAACCCTTGATAGTTATTTTTCACCCAGTTTTCAGGCGCTATTTATATCAATGTGTCGAGTATAGGTTTTGGTTGCACGTTGCATTATAATTATTGCACCTTCTGCATGTGTATATACAGCATGGATCAGAACGGATTTGCTATGGACCATCAAATTGAAAAAACTTTCTCCACGGAACCACCATCATAATCTATACTTATAATAAATCTGTAGAGAGGTCAATTCTGTACATGAAATATATTTACAAAATAACTATCGGGGGGTGATTAGTGATCGATACTGATGCCAAAAATGCAATCAGTAAAATTTTTGTCTGTCTGTCTGTCTGTCTGTCTGTCTGTCTGTATGTTATTTATAGAAAAAAAAACTACTCGACGGATTTTAACGAAACTTGGTACAATTATTCTACATACTCCTGAGCAGGTAATAGTATACTTTTCATCACGCTACCATTAATAGGAGCAGAGCAGTGAAAGGAAATGTTGGGAAAACGGGAGAAGTTACTTGGTTTTTTTAGCTTCCGTCGCGTGTGCAGCCTTAATGGTTAAAGCTACATAGAAATCATGTATTACGGAAATATTCCACATAAAATTATATAAAAAATATCCCAAGACAGCATATGTCTATCTTTTATAGTTGACTCACGATAACACGTGTAACTCCCGATAGCTTAGCAGTTCGGAGATTTGTTATTATTATATTTGTTTACTCTTACGTTTATAATATTCTCACTCAACCCCAATTAAAAAAAAAACATCAGTTATTCTTCGAACTCCTGGGCAGGTTATAGTATACTTTTCATCACACTACAATGAATAGGAGCAGAGCAGTGTAAGGAAATGTTGGGAAAACGGGAGAAATTACTTGATTTTTTAAGCTTCCGTCGCGTGTGCAGCCTTAATGGTTAAAGCTACATAGAAATCATGTATAACGGAAATATTCAACATAAAATTATATAAAAAATATCCCAAGACAGCTTATATCTATCTTTTATAGTTGACTCACAATAACACGTGTAACTCCCGATAGCTTAGCAGTTCAGAGATTTGTTATTATATTTGTTTACTATTACGTATAATATAATACCAATAACACTCACCATCATCCTTATTTTTTTAATGAATATTAGTACCTATTTAATAAAAAAAGAATCATAGAAATCGGTACAAAAACACCAAACTTATACATGAAATACCTACGCTAACAAGCCATCGCGCGTGAATAGAGAAGCAAGCTGTAAGGATCATTTTTGCGTAACGGTTGCCGCGCTCGACACGGCTCACGGCGGCAGAGCGGGAGGCGAGTGTCTGCTCATTTAATTTATATCCTTAGTTTGTAAGCCCTGGCTGGGGGCCTTAAAGTAATTTTTGGCCACCACAGGATTGTCCGGTTAAGCAGCTTCAACCTTAGCGAGTTGTTGCGCTGCGAGAGGCCATACCAAAAAAAAAAAAACCGGCCAAGTGCGAGTCAGACTCGCGCACCGAGGGTTCCGTACAAAAATTTAAGATTTTCGGAATTTTTCCTATATGTGTACTTTATAACGTTGCTTCATGCCAAATTTCAAGATTCCAGGTCGTCTGGAAGTATCCTTTAGGTTTTGATTCCCTTGCGAGTAGTTGCGAGTTTCAAAATATGCGGCTTTAATTGCTGTATCTTTTGATTGCGTTGACGTAGAAGTTTGATTTTGTTACAGCTTAAAGATATTATAGACTTGAGTATTTGTTAAGAATTTCAATATAATACCACTACGCGTTCATGAGTAAAGGGGTAATAAGTTTAAAATTATTAAAAATATTTTTATTATATGATGTAACTAAAAATTTATGCTTTTCGCAATTTTTCCTTTATCTGTGTTATAAGACGTTGCTTCGTACCAAATTTCAAGATTCTGAGTTCACGGGAAGTACCCTGTAGGTTTTGATTCCCTTGCGAGTAGTGGCGAGTTTCAAAATATGCGGTTTTAATTCCTGTTTCTTTTGATTGCGTTGACATAGAAGTTTGATTTTGTTACAGCTTAAAGGTATTATAGATTTGAGTATTTGATATGAATTTCAATATAATACCACTACGCGTTCATGAGGAAAGGGGTAGTAAGTTTAAAATTATTAAAAATATTTTTATTATATGATATAACTAAAAATGTATACTTTTCGCAATTTTTCCTATATCTCTGCTATAAGACGTTGCTTCATACCAAATTTCAAGATTCTGAGTTCACGGGAAGTACCCTGTAGGTTTTGATTCCCTTGCGAGTGTCGAAAATTTGCGGCATAAACGGGAGTATCTTTTGATCGCGTTGACTTAGAAGTTTGATTTTTTCACAGCTCTAAGAGACCATAGACTTGAGTATTTGATATGAATTTCAGCTTGATACCTCCACGCGTTCCTGAGAAAAAAGGTCTTGACAGACAGACAGACAGACAGACGGACAACAAAGTGATCCTATAAGGGTTCCGTTTTTACCTTTTGAGGTACGGAACCCTAAAAAGCGCAAGCTTCATTCAATATTTGGCTGTTGATGCGTTCAGAGTGTTGGACTTTATTGACAGACAATAATTGTTATTTTATAAACCGTGCTTATCAGCGCGACTTTTAGTCTTTAAATAGTTTATTTTAATTTCTTTTGTTGTTATTTTATGAATTAGGTTTAGTTTTGTTTAAATTGTAAACTATTAATAGTTGCTATTTTTTTTTAAGTGAAGTAGTAGTAGGTAGAATAGAAGTAGAAGTAGTACTCATAGACTTTTAGATAAGTACTGATAGGTTAGTTTTGGGTCATTCATGTTTATTTTTTTTGTATTGAGTAGGTAAAAGCGTAGGTACTTTTTCAAAACTATGAGGGAGGACATCTGCTAATTTTTTTTCGAAAAACGACGGAAACGCGGACGAAGTCGCGGGCAAAAGCTAGTCAATCAATAAAGTGTCAGCTATCTCATTATGTGTCATATTTATGACAGCTGAAAATTTTCTCGCGATTATAATGGTCCCATGAAGAAAGTTGCTCAGTTTGATGGTATACACCACATACTTAAATATGACCACACCTTTATGTTATACGCTGTAGGTATAAGTATTTGCGGGTGGGGAGGGTCGTGTTACATTCCGCATACAAGCCTAAACCAACGTAACTTTTGGAAATCTAAAACTAGTGGATCTAGTTGACCTAGAATTTCGCATAACCAATTTTTGCCATATTTTCCTTTCTCTCGTCTGGACATAACCCTACGCCCGGCGCGGTCCGCGTGCCTTCCCGCCTCGGCGGCATTGTGGCAGCCATGCCATTCGACATCAGCCCCGCCAACACCTTACCTATACTGGGGAACTGATTGCGGTATCGTATGGAAAAATCTACGGAAAAGAGAGTTTAAACCAGTTTGGGATATGGGTTGTTTGGAGTGTCCAAATTGGAGAAAAACACAGATGTTCACCTTTTTCTTGTGTAATGAGAGACGCATCCGTGTCTTATTTCGTCTTCGTCTTATAGGTAGGTAGGTATACACGGTGTAGGTACATCAAGGGGTGAACTGTTATCATAAATTCAGAATGTACACGATTCTAGACTCGTCAGTATTTCAACGGTTTTGAATAAGGTATTGGCTTTCTTACATTGGGTACGTACAGTCACCAATGATCAAACTCCAAATGATTTTACACCATAAAATTTTGAAGGTTAAATTCAAAATCGAATAAGAAAATATGTCTGCTTGTAGTAACTTGATGCGCTGGCGACTGTACTTAATATCGATTTTAGAAAATAAGACTCTTATGTAATATTTGAATGACGGTAAAGATTTATCTTCTTAAAGCGTGTCAATTTCAGTACAACCTCTTTTGAAATAATGACTAATGACTAATGTCTCTTTCATAAACTATTTAAAAAAAAAAACTTGAAGTTGCATGATGTCCTCTGCATACAAAACATTCCCTAAATCCTCATTACAATGCGAATATCAACAAAAAGAACTGCCATTAAGTTTGTGTTGTAACCTCATTCCTATTTCAGTCGAACGTACGTCTGACTTGTGGTATTCATTAGCTCCCTAATACGTGTTACTTTGTCCTAATCTTACCACAAAAGACCACTGACGCAACTTAAAATAAACCTTAGAACGTTCAGTATAAAGCTTAGAATCAGACGTCTGAATATAATCATTTTAAGTCGATTTGACATGCCCCGGACTAAGTATTTCGCCGCATTGTTTCGCATTCAGTGTTATAAAAGGGAATTTGTTAATTTTCAAAATGTCCGAATAGTGGGTAAGTTTCGACCCTTAGGGGAATTCTCTTTGAGCTTAATATAAAGATTTAATTAGTTATTCAGATGAAATAACAATATTTATGCTTGTGTTGGTAGTTTGTGATGAACCATTAAAGCCATGTCTGCGTCAAAAGTACAGAAACAGTTCAGTTTCTACGAAAGAACGGATAATTGAACTCTGTGATTGTATTTCGAAACTATGTGTATATAAGTTTAATTACAGTATGTATTCACTTCACATTAACTAAAGTAAACAGTTGCTGTTTACCGATTAAAAGAAACAATTTGCCAATCGATTTATCAGAACAAACGCCAGTTCACAAAATATAGACGATATAGCTTCTCGTGGTCCTGAGGCATATCTACTATGATTGTCAACATAATTGATGTTGATCGAAACCATTTTAACATATAAATTATAAAACATGCTGATACTATAAAGTTTCTCTGTATAAGCTCTTTGGCTGACATATGACTGTTAAATAAATGTATTGTGACGTGAACTCAGTACAAAAATTCACTTCAAATAGATTAAGACAAACTTGACCAAATAGCTTTAAAAATCAGTAAATCATAATAACTTTGTGTAACTAAAGCCTTCATAAATATACCCAATTTATTTAAACCTAATTTCCATCCCAAAAGCTACTTATAAAACATAGAACCGACTAAAATAATATTTATGTTTGAAGTTTGTAATAAAATAGGCTGGCGTCCATGGACGCGTAAATTGGCTACTCCCTAGAGTTCAATAAAACGTTATGTAAATCAATAGGTTCCACTACAACTAGCGCCCTCGCAAGACCCGAATTACGTAATTAATCACACACACACACATACACCAACCCAAACACACACATACACACGCACACAAATATAGCGAAGACCGTTATACAATATGTTGAGGGTTGAGTCGTGAAGAAGTGGGCACATAAACGCTGAAGATACTCGTATATATACGTAATAATTAAAGTTGAAGAATTGACGTTGAAAACAGAGATTAGAGGAGATAAAATAATAGTGGATGCATATTGAACAAAGAAGTATTGACCAAAGTATAGACGAAGAATTGAGGGAATGAATGAAGAGCAGTAAAAACAAAAACAGAGATGCAAAATTTATCTGTTACTGCAGAAAAGTACTGTCGTCATGGATCAATTTTGTCAAATATTTTCATTTATTTCTTCCGCAGACACAGAATTTCCTCCAACATCATTCTTTGTAGCAAAATTTTCGTCAAAGCTGTGACTCTTATCTCCAAAATCTCGACAACATATCTAACCTTATAATTACTGGTCCAAACCTCCCCAAAGCCATTGCAAGCACAAAACATAGGCCTCATAAAGGAGCGTCTAAAGATAAGGGAAAAGCGGGTCGCAAGGATACAGCAATAATGAATCTGGGAGTCACAATTAAAGAGGGGAAGTGCGTGCGGATGATCTTCGAGTAATCTAGGGGTGGGGAGGGGAGAAAGGGGTAAAATTAGCGGGGTGTAGATGGGGTAATGTTGTATGTAAAGATAGGGACGAGGTTATGTTTGTTTGAGTAGAAGATTTTCTACTGATCTTAAAGTTCATTTTTTGGGAGTTTTTCTTTTTGTATGTGTCGGTAACGCTGTGTAATAGCATTGTAGAAACATTTTAATTAGGAACGGGTCGATTGGCTCCCTAGATTTCATACTAACAAGAAACTATCGTTAAATAATTATAGAGTTGAGGTAAGCACAGGATTTACGGCAAATGACAGTTTTAAGTGTAAAAAAACAGAAATGTGAGATAAATCTACATTTTACAATTTAGGTTACCGTTTTTGTGTGAGGCTTACATAAAAACATTGTTCAGGCATTAAATACTTTGTATCGCAAAATGGACAAAAAGATTTTAGTGGAAATCAACAAACTGCATAAAAAAATTGTCGTAGAAAAATATACGAATAGTGACATTACAAACAGACAGACTCTCATACAGCCCCTGTTTATAAGCAGGCTTTAAAACATGACCAACATCTGCCGTTTTCATCAATTTCTTCCATCGCCAATATTTAACCGTCGCATTTTCGTATTCTAAACATTGCGTCCCTTACATTTTCGTCGTAGGGTGGTAAGGGTCGCTGGAGGGTGGCAACCCACTAGATAAAACGGTGTTATTTCGCCCGAGGCTGGCAATTTCTTGAATAGTCCAGCCAGTGAAGTAGGGGTCACCCTGCGAATTCACTTGTCTTCCACGGCCGAATTAATTTCGGCTTTACGAGGGACCGTTGATTATGTAATTTGTTTATATATTATACATGTATATGTGTAAGTTGTTTATATTTTGGACGTGTTTGTGTAAAGTTCTTTGTTTTAGCAAGCTTACTAAATTTTTGGCGGTGAATTTGGGGTGTGGTCCGTTTCGACACACAGTTTTATATTTTAATCGGACTCCAATATTATTACAATCAATTTTATAATGATTTAGAATGACAAATCGGATTATATTGGCATCACCCTAATTAAAGTTTCAGTTAAAGATATTTAAAGAAAAGTAAAATGGGATGGAATTTGGACGTATAATTAGCGAAGGGTGTTTTGTAGATACATCTCTGCCAACAGAATACAGAGATCTCGGGTCTTCGGGATTACAGGCCATTGTCATTTTAAAGAAATTATCAAGTAGCTCGAATTAAATCCTCGACCAGGTTTAAGCGACATCTCTATATATATTTTTATAACTTGAACCTTCTGTATCTTGGAAATAAGCTTTATTTAAGATAAATGTATAATCAGGCGTTACTTTGCGGAAATCTAGTAAATCTAAGAAAAGATCCAGGCCTGCATGCAGATACTCAAGGATACTCAAATAAAGTGAGTATAGTTTGGGTGCACGGCATGCAAACAGGTTACTGTATATTACAGCTTTTCCTGTATGATATTTGTGCTGCATCCAGTATCCTGCCTGGCCTGGATCTTTTTTGCGGAGTTAAAACTAAATATTTTGCATAACATTTAATTTAAGCTGAATTTCAGTTTAATCCTGCAGTCAAACATTTCACGGTTTTGTATTAGATTTTGTACCTATAATATCAACAAAATTCACATAACCACTTACTCTTATGCACTCTCTCTCTCATCAACACACCTCCACCTTTACGATTATCAATAACTAGAGGATATTTCCATCGAACGTTATTTCCGTGACGTCAGCAGTGAGATGGTGTTGCCGGTTCATTGGAGTCACAGACCCACTGAACTGTTACGGGCCATCTGAGATCAAAAGATCTGAACATAGGATTTTGCGCCTGCCGTGTTAGCCTGGTGGACTACGAGTAGTACGACTTGTTGTATCTATATAGATTTATTTATATGAGATAGATACAAGAACGATGACTAGACGACACATCGTCTATGGCCGGCGATCTAATCAATACTTAATTTAATTTGTCGCCAAAAACAAGTGATGCTCTCCTTTTGTCGATGGCGCATCATTTTAATTTTATAAATCGAGTGAATTTAAGAAAGCAACGACATAATAACTAATTATACTCAGCTTCGTCCTCGAGATTAGCATAAACACAATGTAGTAACACGTACGGTGTTGCCTTTGCGCACTGAAAGTCAAAAGCCCTATACCTAAAACTAAAAAAAAAAAAAAATGCGTTTATTTTTAACATTTTTAGGTGAGGGTAGACATACTCGTATTTCCTTTTCTAGATTGCATGTTCTATTGCCCATTCACAGTTCAGTGCTCTGCCGGAGCGCACACAATTTCTTAAAAAAGTGTTTAAATTGCGTTAATTGAGTTTTATTCAAGTTTAAAGAGTGTCATGGGGAAAAGAAAAAGAAAACACGATTACGAATATATCAGAAAAAAGCTAAAGAAATGGGAGAAAAAACTTCAGCGTGAGACAAGATCGACGTCGGATTCTAGAGGTTAGTCAAGTGTGTTGTTTTTTTTTTCACATCAACGTTTTAGCGTTATTAAATTTCGTTGCGGTTAATTTTTCGGGATTAACACTTCGGAGTTATAAACGTTTTATCTAAGAACGTCATTTAATTTATATCACGTGCAAGGCTAATATTGCGATCAGTTTTAAGAACTGTTACCTTATTAGTATACGTGAAGCTATACGGATGATGCGGGCAGTCTTTGGGATTGTCACTTCACCGTAGATACTAAGCCGTACGCGGTACGTGTCTATATCCATAGATACGCCATTTCACCTACGTGCGCCTGTCTTATCTTATTGTTGTAAATTAATTACACATTACAGAGGACACACCCTCTCCACGATGTCGATACTACGACGAAGAACCTTTTAAGGAAGTAGTGGAATTGGATCATGATGAGACATCCATGAGCGCTGGGGATCCCACCCCTTCGATCAATGCTTTAGACCCAGTTCCCTCAACTAGCGCTGCAGACCCAATTCCATCCACAAGCACTTCACAGCCACAGGTCCCTTCCTCGGTGACTGAAGTCCCTATTACAACTGACACACATCCGAGCATCGAGCTGGACCCGAAAATTTTAGAAATATTTGGAGAGGATCCGTCTGTGGAAAAGATCTACGGCAAAGAAATTCAGACCGACCTGGCTATTCGGCTACAGCATGTGGCTACTAAGGGCTTGTCTAACGAACTTCGCAAGGAATTAATAGAAAAATACTTACCTCCTAGTAATTGCAAGCTAATTGACTCGCCGGAACTGAATTTAGAAATTAAAGCAGCCATATCAGAAGTGATCTTAAAGAGAGATAAGGGTATTGAGATGAAACAAAAACAGTTAGTGTTTGGGGTTGGGGTATGATAAAGATAAACTAAGATTGGAGATTATAAAGATAACTATATTTTAGTACTTAATACAAATGGGATAACTATTAAAACTAATGAGATGAAGGAGATGAGATTGAGTCGCGCCCGATACACTGTCCGAGTCGTACTAACTATTTTACTTGTAATACATAAAATATTCAAGGCATAGAGCGCGGTGTCGCAATTACGCTGACATGTTCATTATTGTTCGGTGATTGACCCGAACATGCTCCCGAGGGAGAAAAAGATGAGGTTAGTAGGGAGGTATAGTTAAATGGGTAATGAAATTAATATTAACAAGGTGAAAACAATGTTCAACTAATACTAAAATAATTATGTAGGGTTAGTAATGTTAAGACATGAGATGAAAGTAACATTACAAATTAAACAGAATCGCTACAGTGCAAATCAGGAAGAGAAAACACGCGAAAGATAGGTGAAGAACCTCTATCTTCCTTTTTTTGTAAGCACTCACTAGATAGCGCTAGTCGCTTAGTATCACTTTTCACTGATTTACTACTAGATTGCCCATTTTCCCTAATTTCACTACACTCAATCACAACACTTTCTGGAACGGTGTGTCGAGGTGGCAACGCAGTCGCCGCCGCTGCTGTCGTCGACCGCACTGCTGTAGAAGTGGAGCGATTTCCTTTACGTTGCCTTTGCCACCAACATTTAAAACAATAAGCTGCTACCAATATCAAGATTCCCGATATGATGAGATATATAGCAGTATACTGGTGGATGTCGTGGTAGGAGATATTGGTGCTCAAAGCTTCGCTCTGCTTCATGATCTCAAGACTTCTCTTAATAGCTTCAAATTGCCTGAGGTTTTCTGAGTTATTGGGATTAAGTTCATATGAGATTTCTGGCATAGTCATATTTATTATGTGATTGATTGGTGATATTTCTGGCGAGATAATCTTTGTCGTCGTGCTAATTTTACTAGACAATCTTTTGATTGAATACACCATAAAATCTTCTGTTTTTACTAAACAGCCTTCCCCAACACGCAACAGACCGGCACCTGATAACCTAACTGCCTTAACTTGATTTTCGCACAGAAGCTTGACGTTACATTCATTGCAGCATAAATAATAGTACTTGTTTTCTGCTGTTAACTCTCTCCAGTCATTCTTGCACGAAGTAGTTTTAGTTTTACAAGTTCTTGTGCCTGGGATCGTCTCACAAAGGCTATGATCATCTTTCATGTGGTGAATAGGTCTTCTGATATGACACAGAATGGTCACAGGGTTTTGTAATACGCACGACTGTAGATCCGTGTCTGTGATGGTTAAAAACGAATCCTTTCTCATGTTGATGGCTGCTAATTCTGAGATAGTTTCGATCTTCATCATCATGTTATCTTTCACAATGCGTGGGACCGGGATAAGATTAAATATCTCGTAAAGGTCCCTTTCAATCAGAGGTATTTTTATTTCTATAATTAGGTATTTGCCAGAGTATTTGGCTCTTACTTTGAGCAAACCGTAAAGATCTTTAAGATTAAAATTGTCGACAGGAACTACCAAGTCTCCAGATATTTGCGCTGATATTATGCTTAGCTCTGATCTGAGTTGTTTCGGGGATATCAAATGAAAATCTAATTTTCCACCATAAATATCAGTTACAGTATCCAAAATTGAGTCCTGGATTCGTCGAAGGGTATACATCAAGTTGTTGGCAGTGAAAGCCGAGGTTATGAAGTCTGTGATGAGAGTTATATTTTGCACTTGCAGAGAGAGATTTTTATAAGAATTTTCGAGATAATTAAGTTTTTGGTTTATTATTTTGTGGTGTTTGTTTATAGTATTCTCCATCCTTTTCATCAGATTAAATTCAGCTTCTACGACCGACGTTTGGTTTTTCCAGAGGTTGTATAAATGGTTTTCATTATGCTTTAAAAGGTCAATATCCTTCTCATATTTTTCCGCAAATCGTTGATCCAACACTCCGAATAAACTATTTGCAACGTAGCCTACTCCGTCTAGCAAGCCGCGTCGCCGCCGTTTCTTATTAGTCATATACGATTCATTTATCATAACAATATCATCGTAATGTTTAATTTCTTCGAACTCGTGCTCGAGTTGCAACATGACGCCGTCGCAAGGTGTTTGTGTTCTAATGGTAGAGCATAAGCTTTCAAGATATTTGATATACTTTAATAATGCCGCCGTTCCTTCTTGATAAGGATTTGTGTCATAATAGACTATTAAATCCCAATCATCTCTAATTAAATGCATATTAGATATTTTGTCGAAGTAGACACTATTATTTGTCAGCAGGGTGGAGTTGTAGGATGCTTGAGCGGTGTTTATTTGTGCCAGCAAAAATAATGTCAAGGATAAAACCATAGCTGAGAATGTGATGGGACGTTTTTTCTTCGCCACTGGCAATTTATTGTCAACTTTTGGGGCACTTGGATCTTGATCATTTGTATTTGTTGGCAGTAGGGATAGTTTTACAACTGGGCGTTTTAAGAGCCCGTTTTTGGTTTTAAGTGTGCCGACCCTTACGTGTCCGTCACTTCCAGGATGCAGCGCTACTACGCGACCTAGACTCCATTTTCCTGGTGGGAGGTTGTCGTCCTTTATAATGACAATGTCGTTAAGGTTGAGATCTTTTTGACGCTGTCGCCATTTGGACCTCGTAGAAAGCTGCGAGAGGTAATCAGTTTTCCACTTATCCCATATATCTTGATAGATTTTTTGCGTCAAGTGCCACCGTGTTCTGAGATCATGCTCTGTTTCGAAAATCGTTAGGTTGGGGCCGCTTGCTAGAAAGTGAGCCGGGGTCAAGAAGTCCAGATCCTCAGGATCTTCTGTCAGAGGGCACAGTAGTCTGGAGTTCAAACAAGCCTCGAGTTGGGATAGTAGGGTAGTATATTCCTCGTAGGTTAATTTTTGTTCTCCCACAACACGCTTCAAATGATGTTTTAGGCGTTTCACTGCAGCTTCCCAGAGTCCGCCAGCAGATGGCCATGATGGGGCGTTAAAATGCCACTCAATATTCATTTCAGAGATTGTTGATGTTACTTCTTGGTCAGACAAGATGTAAGAGATTTCGGCAAACTCTTGCTTTAAAATTTTGTTGGCTCCTATGAAGTTAGTTCCTTGATCACTATAGATGTGCCCAGGAACTCCCCTTCTAGCGGACATTCGTCGAAGCGCGGCAATAAATGCTGACGCTGTGAGATCTGAGACGATTTCTAAATGTATGGCTTTAGTTACCATACAAACAAAAACTGCGACATATCCTTTACAGGTTTTAATGCCACGGCCTTTGTTAGCCTTCATCAGGATGTGTCCGGTATAATCTATTCCAGTGTGGTAAAAAGGTCGGTTAGGAATCAATCGTGCTGGAGGTAGGTCACCCATGATTTGATGTTGTGGTATGGGATTATTTCTTTTACATTTGACACACATTCTTAATCGTTTCTTCGTGACTCTGTTTCCTCCAAGAATCCAGTATTTCTGTCTTATAAATCCAGTAGTCATTTTGACTCCACCGTGAAATACAAGTTCATGGGATTCATCTATGATAAGGTCTGCCAATCTTGATTGATTCGGGATTATGATAGGATGCTTCATTTCAGGATCAAGATTCGAATGTCTAAGTCTGCCACCGACACGGAGCATTTGATTAGTGTCTAGTATGGGATTGAGGCTAAGGATTTGGCTTTTCTTATTTATTGGTTCATTATTTTTCAGCCGCGATATTTCTTCATCGAAATATTCGTTTTGGACGTGCTTAATTAACATTTCTCTTGCTGTCTTTATATTTTGCAGAGTAAGAAAACATGTGTGTTTTTTCTTGTAAACAACAATGTCGATGAACTTGTTGATGTAGGCTAATATTCGAGTAACTTTCCTTAAAGTGCTATGTTTTGCTAATAGTTGATTAATGATTAAATTTTCGGGATTAACAATGACCGTATGTACTTTCTTGTTTTTTCTGAGTTCTTCGGTAGTAATACTCGTATAAATCGGCATCTTATGAGATGCTTTAGGCTTATATTGTGGTAACCAGTCGGGCCCTTGCCACCACAGCGAGAAATTGGCTAATTGAGCTGCCGATAAACTGCGGCTTGCGCAATCTGCGGGGTTTTCTTTGGATTTTACGTAACTCCATTTATCTTTCGGGATTATTTCAGTAATAATCCTTACTCGATTCGCAACAAAGGGTTTCCATTTCTCCGGTTCGCCACTTAACCAACCTAGAACGGCCATTGAATCGATCCAACCATAAACATGCACATTGTAGCTCGATAGGGATAAGATTATTTTTCGCATCAGTTTTGACAACAAGAGAGCGCCGCAAAGTTCCAACCGCGGGATGGACTGTGGTTTTTTCAGCGGTATTACCTTTGATTTCCCTGCAATAAGGGTCACGTGGGTTTCATTGTCTCTGTGTATTTTACAATACACGACGCAAGCATATGCTTTGGTGCTAGCGTCGCAAAAGCCATGGAGTTCAATGATATCTTTTTCTTGAGTTTGTATCCAACGTGGTATTTTGAATTGAGATATGTGAGATAGATCGGCTTTAGTAGTATTCCACTCTATCGCGATTTCTTGAGGGACAGGGTGATCCCAACCCAGGTCTGATTTCCATAATTCTTGGAATAAGATCTTAAGTTTTATCGTGACTGGTGCAAGCCAGCCCAAAGGGTCGAAAATTTTTGATATTTGAGATAAGAATTGTCTTTTCGTGAGGATGTCTTGAGAGATAAATTCTATAGGATGGAAGATAAATTGATCATTTTTTGGTTCCCAACGAAGACCTAAGGTTTTGGTTGACTCCGGTTGCTTAAACTCAAAGTCTTCCTTTTGAGGTGCATCAGTACTATCTATTATTTCTGGCAAGTTTGATCGCCATTTTCTGAGATTAAACCCGCCAGATTTGAGGAGGTTGATCATCTCTGCCTTGAGCTGTTTAGCTGCTCTCTCCGAATGTTCACCATGCATGAGATCATCCATGTAAAACGAGTGTTCTAAGATGTCAGGAGCGCAACTTTGTGGATAATTTGCCCTTTCATCGATGGCCAGTTGCTTCAGTGTCATCATGGCCAAGAAAGGTGCGGCTTTTGTGCCGTAGGTAACAGTCGCTAACTGATATTCTTTTAAAGGTTGAGATTGATGGTTCCGCCAGATAATTTTCTGAAATTTCTGGTCATCGGGATGTAGCCAGATTTTGCGGAACATTTTTTCTATATCTGCTGTAAAAGCGTATCTAAATTGTCTCCATTTTAAAATGAGGCTCTGAAGGTCTTGTTGTAAATTTGGTCCTCGGCACATAAGATCATTGAGGCTGTATCCACTCGAGGTTTTTGCCGAGGCATTAAAGACAACTCGCAATTTGGTAGTTGATGACTCAGATCGTTGGACGCAATGGTGCGATAAGTAGCAGTCCGGCTGTACGTGTGGCGTAACGGGTGTCATATGTCCGAGCTCTAGGTACTCTGAAATAAACGTTTTATAGTCACGTGCCAGTGCGGGTTGCTTGCTTAATTTCCGCTCTATTTGGAAAAATTGAGCAATCGATTTTGTTTTCGACTCGCCTATGTTTTTCTCAAAATTTTCTTTAAACGGTATTTTAACGACGTAGCTTCCGTCTTCCCGTCTAGAGGTTGAAGATTGGTAAAACTCGATGCATTTTTGATCTTCTTCTGATATCGCTGGAGATTCATGTATGTCCTCCACTTCCCAAAATTGCTGTATCTCTTCGATATTATTTAGGATCACGTTGCAATGGTACGTTTTGTAGTTGCCGCTTAAGATCCATCCCAACTGAGTTTGTTGGGCAATGGGCAACATACCTTCTGACCGACAGATACCGTCCATAAGGATAGTGGAATAGATATCTGCCCCAAATAAGATATCAATAGGCCTACTTTTGTAAAATTCGGGATCTGCTAGGGTTATTTGGTTAAGAGTAGGCCAGTCTGGCTTAGGTAAGGTACAGCTGGGTAAGTTATTAATGAGTTTATTCATTATATACACGTCCGTTTCAAAGGTGAAATCGCTAAGCAAGGACGAACATTTGATGGTAATCATGCCCTTACAGTTGTTTTCCTTGTTTCCAATTCCAGAGATGTAACCGTTACATTTTCGTCGCGGTAGTCTTAACAACTGTGCTGCGCTTTCCCTAATAATGGATGTCTGTGACCCTTGATCTAAAAGAACTCTCATTTTTTGGTAAGATCCATCCGCTGCTTGTACGTTAATTATTGCTGTGGCAAGCAATATTTCTGAGGGTTCTTTAACAAGCGATGCAACTGTATTACCTTCTTGCTGCTGAGATGGCGATTTCATAATCGTGGCTGCATTTGACTCAGATCGACGTGACGTAAAAGATTCATGCAAAATGGTATTATGTTCTTTATTGCATTCTTTGCATCTTATTTCGGAAAGGCATTTTTTACCTTCGTGGTAATGTAAGCAGTTAATACAAAGGTTTAAGTTAGCAACAGCAATTTTACGTTCATTAGGTTGCAATTCCAATAATTTTTGACATGCATGAATTCGATGTTCGTCGGAGTTGCAAATAGGGCATTGCTTACGATGGTTAATTTTGCGTTTGGACTTTGACGATTGCAAAACTTGGTTTGTTGAGTAATTCGTTTTAGGATTATTATAATTTCGTTTATAGTTGGAACCCTTAGAAAACGATGGTTTGTTATTGTTGTTGGATTGAGATGGGGATGATTTCTGCGTAGAATTTTCAAGCTTCTTACGTGAAGTTTCCAGCATCATAAACTTAGTTTCCAAAAAATTAAGGAAATCTTCCAAGACGGGTAACTCTCGCGGAGATTTTAAGGCTTGTAGATAATCCTCGTATGTATCCGAGTCCAATTTTTGAGACAATATACATACCAGGAAAGGGTCCCAGGAAGACACATCGACTCCCAGATTCTTGATAGCATTCACGCTCTCGTACGTAGTGTCGTGAATGCGTTTTATATGATTTGATGATTGTTGCTGGTTAGCAGGGATGTTTATGAGATTGTTAAGATAAGAAGTGAAGATCAGTCGTTTATTATTATAACGATGGTTGAGGATATTCCAGCATACAGGATAATTGTCGGAGCTTATTTGGAGATGTTGGATCAATTTTTCAGGCTCACCTTTAATCTTACTCTTTAGGAACTGCATCTTTTGTGCATTCGACAAAGAGGGGTTGTTGTGCACTGCTTCAGTAAAAAGATCTTTGAACGAAATCCACTTATTGTAGTTTCCCTCAAAGGTGACTATCTCCATTTTAGGGGTAGATTTTTCAATATGTGCAACGGACCACATTTTCTTATTGATGTCTTTCTTGATTTTGTCATAAAATTTCTCATATTGAGTAAATTGCTCTTCATACTCGGGGTTTGATCCGCCGTACTCGTTGTCCAGCTCCCAATGAAGCGAGTCGATAGCCGTCCAACGAGATTGTATGGTCTTCAGGATGTCTTCAAACTCCCATTTTTCCGTGATGAGATCAAGGTTGATATTGGAAGATGTTCTCAAGAAAGCTTTAAAGTTGGTAGCTTGCTTTTTAAAGAGACCTTCGGCTTTACTCTCTTCAGGAGTAGAGGTCTTAGAAGCAGCGTGAGATGCGAGGTTCGAGGTTTGTGATTCCGCAGTAGGTTGGAAAGTAGGAGGTTTCAATGGGGTCTGCGGTCTGTTTGCGAGAGGGTAGCTTTGAATAGTAGTTTTAATGTTGTTATATTTTTCCTTCATTTGATCGTATTGATTAGTACTAAAATATGTATGAGATTGATCACCATATGACATCAGCGTCATATGATTATTATGGAACTCTGTAAAGTATTGTTCCAAGGTAGCTAATCGACGACGTATGTAGTCTGAGGTCTTGCGCTCTGCACCATCCTTCTTGAAATTGGTGAAGAGCCTGTCTACGGCTTCGATTAGTTGTTGTTGGGTTGCTAAAATGTCATCCATGTTCGACATTATAAAGGTAAAAAAGAGACCTTACTTGTACTGAAGGCTTCTTTGGGATCAAATGTCCTTGCGGTGGCTGCAAGAACAAACCTGGAGTAACAGCGCGAGGAGATGACGCGATGCTTTCGTTAAAACCAGGTTCAATCAGGATCAGCAGGATGGCTGTTTACCAGGGTCTGGTAATAAGTTCCAAGCGAGACACTCACACAGTTCCGGTAGTTGACACACGCGTGATGGTCCCGCTCCGAGGGCTCGAAGGACCAATGTTTGGGGTTGGGGTATGATAAAGATAAACTAAGATTGGAGATTATAAAGATAACTATATTTTAGTACTTAATACAAATGGGATAACTATTAAAACTAATGAGATGAAGGAGATGAGATTGAGTCGCGCCCGATACACTGTCCGAGTCGTACTAACTATTTTACTTGTAATACATAAAATATTCAAGGCATAGAGCGCGGTGTCGCAATTACGCTGACATGTTCATTATTGTTCGGTGATTGACCCGAACAGTTAGGTTGTGCCATTTCATGCCTAAGTAAAGTTATTACACTTATGATTGCTAAAGAGGACAAAGACACGGAGTTAATACAAATGATGATGGACACTGCACGCCTTCTTTGTGACAACCAACACTCGGACTCAACACTTCGCCGAAACTTTATTTTGAACAATTTAAAAAAAGAGATGAAGGAACAAATACAGAAAACAACAATCGACAAACACCTTTTTGGATCAGACTTAGCAGAAACATTAAAAATGGCAAAAACAATAACAAAAACAGGAGCTGAATTAAAATCAACCATTTCTAGGCCACCCATCAACAGAACCAAGACAGCGCCGACTCCACCTCAATCAACGTTCCAACAACGGAACAATTTAAACTGGCGGGCTCCTCCCCCGAGTCGCAGGCAAACGGGGACTCAGAGGACGAGGGAGCCTGCACAGAGAAATCCGCCCGCGAGCACCTCGCGCGGGTCTTATCGAGGTCGGCAGCAGACAACGACCGGGACACGGGCCAGCTACCGCAGTCGTCGCTAGATGTTACCGGGGTAAGCAATTATGCTGGTAGACTGGCACTTTTTTATGACACCTGGTCAGAACTAACTTCGGATCCGACTGTTCTTTCATGGATTTCTGGATATAAAATACCTTTTTCAGCTAGTGTAATACAGTATACTATCCCTAGTAAAAGAAACCACTCAACATCAGAAAAACAAAATTTCAAAAAATGTATTGACGACTTGATATGCACTGGTGCTATCACTCAATGTAACCCTTGTGAAGGGCAATTTCTATCAAGCGTATTCTTGATACCTAAGCCCAACGGTAAACATAGATTCATACTTAACTTAAAAAATCTTAATCAATTTATAGAAACACGACATTTTAAGCTCGAAGATTTACGCACAGCAATTAAACTTGTGTCGGAAAATAACTTTATGGGAACAGTAGATTTAAAAGACGCATATTTTTTAATAAAAATTCATGATGATTTTAAAAAATATCTTAGATTCGAATCCGACAATGTTTTGTATGAATTTAATGTGTTACCGTTCGGCCTAAACACAGCACCTTTTGTGTTTACTAAGATAATGAAACCGGTTGTCAGGCTGCTCAGATCCTGCGGTTATGTGTCTAGTATATATTTAGACGATTTGTTGCTTATTGGCAATTCTTATAATGATTGTTTAGAAAATATAGCGGTAACTCGGCAACTATTGACAGCCTTAGGATTTATTATAAATAAAGATAAATGCAACTTATTGCCTACGACATCATGTAAATATCTTGGTTACATAATCGATACTAAAAAATTTCAAATCAGTTTACCTACAGAAAAATCAATTAAAATTAAAAATAAATTACAAGCCTTTCAACATATGTCACGTTGTAAAATACGAGATTTTGCAAGTTTAGTGGGTTTATTGTGTTCTGCCTGCCCTGCCGTTGAATACGGATGGCTATACACAAAAGAATTTGAAAGATGCAAATTTTTAAATTTAAAAAATGACCCGTTAAATTATGACAATTATATGAACATACCGTCCTACTTATCGTCAGACTTTGATTGGTGGTTTACAGCATTAGATAACCCTATTAGTAAAATTAAATATGATGAATACTGTTTAGAAATATTTAGTGATGCTTCGACTACGGGGTGGGGCGCGGCGTGTGGAAAAGAAACGGCTAGTGGGGCATGGACAATTGACGAACGATCACACCATATTAATTATTTAGAGATCGTTGCTGCCTTTTTTGGTTTAAAAGTTTTTGCAGAAAAAATGTGTAGTTGTCAAATATTACTTCGCGTTGACAACACTACAGCCATATCCTACATAAATCGGATGGGAGGCATACAATATCCACATCTAACACGCATAACAAAAGAATTATGGGAATGGTGTCAATCTAGGAATATTATTGTGTATGCATCATACATTCGTTCGGCAGATAATACAATAGCCGACGCGGAATCACGTAGAATTCATCCAGATGTTGAGTGGGAATTGAGCGACTCAGTTTTTTACAAGATAATAAACACGTTTGGTTTTCCTGAAGTAGACATTTTTGCAAGTCGTGTTAACAAGAAATGTTGTAACTATATATCCTGGTTCAGAGATCCTGACGCTATGGCCATAAATGCATTTACTTTATCATGGTCACAAATTTACTTTTACGCATTCCCTCCTTTTTCAATGGTCCTAAAAACGCTCCGAAAAATTGTTAAAGACAAAGCTACTGGTATTGTAGTGGTTCCCTTATGGCCCACTCAACCATGGTACCCTCTATTCAAAAAACTTCTTGTATCATCTGTTTTGTATTTTGATCCAAATAAACAAACAATTTTATCACCTTCCAGCAACAACAATGTACACCCTCGGTTTACCCTGGCTGCCGGTCTCTTGTCCGGGACTCGTTGTTGAGAAGAAATGTTCCATCACCTGCAATTTGCATAATGTTGGCTTCCCTCTCCGATACGACGATAAAACAATACGACACCTGTCTTAAGAAATGGTATAATTTTTGCTTATCTAAAAATATCGACATTTTCGGGGCATCAATCAATGATGCAATTTTATTTCTAACAACATTGTTTGATTCAGGTGCCCAATATGGGACTTTAAACAGTTGTAGATCGGCTTTAGCCTTAATTCTGATTGAAAAAGTCAGTGATAATGAATCTGTAAAACGCTTCTTTAAAGGCGTCTTCAGACTTCGACCACCCTTACCCAAGTATAACACAACTTGGGATACGTCTAAAGTGCTAAATATTTTGTCTTCTTGGTATCCTAACGATAGCTTGGGTTTAGATAAACTTTCACGTAAACTAGTTACCTTATTATCTTTAGTTACTGCACACCGAATGCAAACGTTATCAAAAATAAATATAAATAACATTCAAATTCAAGCAGATAAGATCACTATTAAAATACCTGATATTATAAAAACTTCAAAGATAGGAACCGTGCAACCTAATCTTATTTTACCATTTTTCCGCGAAAGACTGGAAATCTGTCCAGTCCTGACACTTTTAGCGTATCTCGATTTGACTAGGTCACTTCGTGGTAATGTAGATAGCCTATTTATCGGTGTGAGGAAACCACATAAATTAGTTTCGGCACAAACATTAAGTCGGTGGGTTAAGATGACGCTAGGAGAATGTGGCATAGATACATCTATCTTTACAGCTCACAGCACACGACATGCTGCCACATCTAAAGCCCACAAATTAGGAGTTAACTTAGAAACAGTTAGAAAAACCGCGGGTTGGAGCGGTTCGTCTCAGGTTTTTATGAAATTCTACAATAGAAATGTACCTATTACAGAAGATGATTTATTTGCAAGATCAATATTAAACAATTGTAATAACAGCAGTTAAACAACAAAGTAATTACGAGTATTTATTAAGTTTCATGATAATTATATTATCACGTCCACAGCTGGACTTGAGTTATTTAACTTCAACTGAGTTTATAAAAATCTACTGTAAGCAGAATTATTTATTTAATTAATTAATGTTATAAAAGAATACCTTTGTATTACCTTATATAAATAATCATCATTAATTATGATTTTAAATTTAAACCTACTGATTAAAATTGATTGCCTTGTTACACAAAAGTGTTTCATTGATATTTCAGTAGCTCTCAAATTCTACATTGTGTTTATGCTAATCTCGAGGACGAAGCTGAGTATAATTTATGATTAAACGAACTTACCTGTACGTGAAGTTCGATCATAATTATACGAAGGCTTCGTCCGAAGAGATTAGCAACCCACCCTCCCAATATTTATTTTTCCCCAAAAAAGAAATATACCCTGTCATTTCCTGAAATATCAAAAACGGGAATTGAGAATCTAGGCTCTGAACTAAATGAGCAATAGAACATGCAATCTAGAAAAGGAAATACGAGTATGTCTACCCTCACCTAAAAATGTTAAAAATAAACGCATTTTTTTTTTTTTTTAGTTTTAGGTATAGGGCTTTTGACTTTCAGTGCGCAAAGGCAACACCGTACGTGTTACTACATTGTGTTTATGCTAATCTCTTCGGACGAAGCCTTCGTATAATTATGATCGAACTTCACGTACAGGTAAGTTCGTTTAATCATAAATTACTTTTGACTAACGTTTCACTGAGACAGTTTCCACTCTCTTACATCTTGAAATCTACCTTTTAATGAACAAAAGATTTAGGTCCATAACTGATAAAACACCAAAAAGTAATAACAAAACTGTAGCAGAACCCAACTTGATATAAAAGAGAAGGTAGGCACACACAGTCTCACTCGGCCCGTCTGCGGTGCATACTAATTGATTCCATATCGCCGCTGTCCTTTTGCATCATTTCCTCTCCGCTGAGATCCAATCACTTTTATCTAATACGTGCAACAACACTGGGAGCTGGCCACTGGGAACTGGGAGTGATTGCTTGTGTGTGATGAGTTATAAATGACAAGTTTTGATTGTGGTATTGGTAAAAGTAATCAATTTGTATTTTTTTTTTAATTCTTTTGGGTTAGCTCGTTCCATTGTCTATCTGATCTATGTCCTTGGGACTAGATTGAGGTCAAGACAATGCCCATTTTATATAAAAAAAAATTACGGGATATTTTTTTTAATTATGAGGCTTTAGTTTACTTGAGGTACAGTTTACTGGAAAACGAAAATATTTTCTTTCTTATTACCAGACTCCGGCGGAGCCCAAAGAGAGAATTTGATATCGTGTTCTCTATTGTTGGTTCATTTTAAGCACAACTAACTTATTTTCTGTCATATTGTAAACGTTCATTATGGGGATAAAATTGGCTGCCTTTGGTTCCATGAGAAGTGGTCTTAAAGCAGCGCAAACCAAACCTGAAACTTGAACTCTAATTACAATATTATTGGGTGCTCACTTTTAGTCAAATCGATTTGGGTAGGTTCAATTCGTCACCATTATTTAAATGCATGTATTATGCTTTTTTACCTTTTCTTGATATTGAATAGATGGTTTGTGAAATATTTACATTGCTTTCTCGTTATTACGAATTTTAAGTAATTATTTGATTTTAATTCAGCCTAAAAGTACAACGGAATTTGTATTGTACCTACTCATATAATTTTCACATAGTACAGTTGTGAGTCTATTGTAAAAGTTACACTAGAAATCGCAAATGCAAATTAATATTTTACCCAATAAATACAATACACAACATAGATCATAGGTATAATTATAAGCTGAAAAATTTCAGTTTTCAGTATATCACGTTACGTCAAATGATACAAAGCTCCTACAAACTCCGTAATGTACTGAAACTCACTCGATATTTGATATAGCGGAATATTTCACGTTTTTGTTCCAAACTTTAGTTTTAACATACATATGTATTATTTATTTGAAGCGCTGATGAGCGATGCTCCCGGCTATTTACTAGTATTGATTTTATGCAGGAAATATTTCCCTGCGTTTGGTGCGTTTCCCAAATACCTATAGTACTGTGTTTTGATTTCGGTTTTAATTAAAACGTTTGTGATGTACTTTTGGCAGCATTGAATGTCTTTGTTGGGATGTTTTAATGTACGAATAATGGTTGATTATTCAAAGAAATTATTTTAATAAATATTGAAAATGTGAAAACGATTCGCACAGCTTCATTATCTGCGTCACTTTAAATAAACCAATACATAATGGGTGTAAAAGTACCCTTACCGAAGCCGGAAGTCACTTGTTCCTTCCGTCATTACGATAGTTTTTTTTTTCTAGACCATTCCTTCTTAGTTAAGGAGAAATTGGGGGTCAAAGTTCCAACTTTTTCACAAGTTTTTCTTTAATATATTATAACTTTACTATAAATACCTCCACGACTCCAGTATTATTTAATCCATTCATCAGCACAATGTTTTGAGTCCTACCGTAGAGTATGATTTTTCACTCCAAAAGAAAAGTAGTTTCTCAGCAATAATTTTTGCTTAGAGTCACTTAGTTTGATGTACAGAATGCTTGGTTGACGTCTTCGTGAAGGATCCGTTTATGCCTATGTTTATGTTATTTATTAAATTATCTCCAAAAAATCTCTTTCATTATAAAACAAACATACAAAATATCTAAGCTAAACTAAACCAAAAACCTAATGCATCATTACACTAGCTAAACCCGACTGGATCAATACATGAAGCAAAACTTAAATTTCGTCCCCCCATAAGAAGAAGGTTGGACGGCTCCAAATTCGTATGTTAATACACCCCCCCCACCGCTGGGGCGGGGGTTCTCCACCCACGAGGGAACGGACCGAACTATTATAAAGGGTAGCACGAAAGTTAGATTAATGATGTTAGGAGCTGACCAGGGTACAGGCGAAGAGGAGAGTGGATTTTTGGTAGGGTCTACTTGGGTTTGAAGATGGTCCTTTAAATGGTTATCCTACTGTAATAATATTATAAATGCGAAAGTTTGTGACGATGGATAGATGTATGTTTGCTCCTCTTTCACGCAAAAACTACTGAATGGACTTGGATGAAATTTGGTACACAGATAGTTTATAACCTGGATTAACACATAGGATACTTTTTATCCCAGTAGTACGACAATTACCGAACTCTGGTATATTCTCGTGAATGGCTTGAATGTGTCGGAATGAAGGCAGCTGCTACGAATAAGAACAGTTGTCGAAATGGCTGCGATGAAACAATCAGGAAGAAATTGAGTTCTTGAATGTATTTATTCACATTTCTCAACAACATTTTTGCCGGGATCGCCTTGATCGATTTCCAATAGATTATGAAAGTATGAGTTGCGTGATTTGCGTTCTTCTAACCACCCAAACAGGATGCCAAAAATATTCAAACTCATGATAATCGGGTCCGACGGGTTAACGTGCTCGCCGAGGTTCAGCACCGACGGTGTAATTTCATGTATCATTGATGGTGATATTATACTGCATACTATTATACAACATTCGAATCGTGACTTTTTGGGTTCCGCTTACCTTAAAGTATAACAGTAACTGTTAGTATTTTCCTAGGTTTGCAATTCTAACCATAACCCGTAGGTATGCCTCTAAAGGAAAAACCAAGAAATCATGACAAGTCTTTTGAAATTTTTTCAACCAAAAAACAAAAAAATTGGCCCGTTCCTGAACCACTTCCGCCTGTAGGTGTACTCTCTCCTATCGAGTCCCGCGGTAAAGTGTGGACGATCTAACTTCGCCTTACACACACACACTCCCACACCCTCATGCACACACACAAGCACACACGGTACAGTAACGCCGCGGGCTGTAACGCTGAGTTCACATGGGATTAGATTCGTCACTACACACCCAGTTTTTCATTAGACACCGTGTTGCATAAATCATATGCAGAAAGCCACGACACTGTTTGAGAAAGGACACTGTGTTATGTAGTGTCTGCTGTGGAAAACGGGACAAAATTCTCTGTGCATGAAATTAGAAATATTAGAAGTTTTTCTTGTCTTTTTTACCAATTTGTTGATTTTAAATAAGGTATTATTTTAGTCTTGTAGTAAGTGACGTTCATTTAAAATAGTTTAGTAAGTTAATTTGTTTTTTTTTTAACTAAACAACCTTCATGGTTTTTCTTACTTACCTATTAATAATTTTCAAATACCAAACCATTTATTTTCAATACAACAACGAAAAATATTTCCCAAATTCTGCAACAATACCCTTACAATCCTTATTAACAACGAACGAAATAACGAACATTAAACTAAAATATCTAATGTATCGCATACACACATAATTACTGTTAGACACACACACACGCGCGCATACACACACACATACACAACACGTCCTCAAGTGATCCGCCTTCACCACCACCATCATGTGAATTCAAGCAATCTGTTAAAGGATATGTAAAAATTAAAGACAAATTTTTCATATTTTTTTTTATAAAATATTACCATTTGTCATCACGCCGGTAATGCTCATAAGATTAGGCAGATGTGGACCTTTAGTACACCCAATTATGTGCCCCGATTTATTGTTTATGTTTTGTCTTGAGTTTTCCATGAATATAATTTATATACTTCTTTTTTTAAATAAGTAAATAAAATAAATAATCAAAATAGTAGTTAGTAAAATAAACTTTTGTCTGTAAAGCCTTGCTACATTTTTTTAATAATTTTTTTTTTTAAAGAACATCTCACACGTCATTCACATTTCAATATGCATTCTTTGTAGTTTAGAAACTCGTTAAGTTCTTAAATAAAACAAAATATGGTACATGATTAAATATTCAAAATCGAAGTTACTTCTCAAAAATAAGCTAAATAAAATCCAAGAGACATTCAAAAAGATGTAATCCTTAAACCATCTCGACCTCACAAGCTCAAAATAACAAAAACTCCGCGACCCTCTAAGAAACAGGTCATTTAAAATATTCCCAAAAAATCACGGTATCTATTAAAAACTAGTTCGATAAAAGATCAACGGTCAAGTCAAAGGGATACCGAGGTCGGCGCAGGCGCATGCGATATTGTGGGAACTGTAACCTCATTACTATGCGTACTGATCTTTGACCGACGACTCTCACGGCGACCGGTCCAGACCGGCTATCTCCCTTACTATAACCAATTTATTCTATTTATATTGTAATAGATTTCAATAATTATGTAGAAATCTAACGATGTTTCTTTTGATATTGAACGTTTTTGAGGAAATTCCCAGGGTGACTGTGTGAAATATTTAGATTTGTGTTTTAAGATGTTTCATGGGGTTGAATTGAATATTTTAATGGTAGTTGTCGTCTGTAATGTCAACGGATAGGTCGTGTTGTGTTAAAGGTTAAGTGTTACTGATCATCATCATCTGCCTGCCTTTTCTACCTCTGCTGCTACTACCTCTTCTGCCAACTATGTTGGGGTCGGCTTTCAGTCGAACCGGATGCAGCTGCATACCAGTATTTTACATGGAGCAAATGCGAAGTGTTACTGATAAAGAACATCATTATTTGATGGTGAGTTTTCGTTCTATGTTTTTGCTTCATTTTCTTCCGACGTAAGTTATGTAGGCAAGTAAGTCATGGAGGTTATTCGAAACTTAAAAGCGTATGTTCATTTGTTTACTAAACGCTACTATTACAGTTTTCGTACATCTCCTTCTACTTCCTTTTGATCCGAAGATTCGTTTAGTTAGCTTTATTATTTTACCAAGTAGGTTTCCACATTGATGGCGGGTTCGTTAGCGTTAGTTACGTCTTCAAAGTTGACACTTGATTAAATGGTTTCCGAATAAGCCACTGTGGGTCCCGGTTTTACAAAGTCGGCTGGTGCTGTAAGTACATAAAAATCGACCACAAGACGAAAAAAATCATCTGCGTTCTCAACATATACTACAGAAGACCGCCGCCCACTCGCTCGCGAATTCGACCAAAACTATACTCACACCCCGATATATTTACGCTTTATCCCGAACTTGTCGCCTTGTACGCCGCTCCCCCGCCGTCGACAACTGAGGTGCTGGGTACTGCCCGACTGTACGGTATAAAAGCGGATTTTAGCTAAGCCTTGTTGGGTGGAAAGATGGTTTTGATATGAATGTATGGTTTTTCTTGAGTTTGCCGTCTTTTGTGGCAATCTTCGAGTCTCTATATACTTCAATAATTTCTCCGAAAGGAACCTATAGTATATTATATTTAGCTTATTAAGATTAGTGTTAGCTTAGGCACAGATAATTATAAGCTTAGGATTTTTTAGTAGGTATTTTCAATTGCGTCTGATTAAAGGCTGAGTTTGACAGCAAGAAGATTTTATGCTAAAGAATGTCAGAATTTTCTTGTTCTTACTGCGTGATTGTATGATTATGAAATTTAACTTAAAGTGACACAGTTCAGGGTGAATTATAAAAGGATTTGAATACTGCTAGTTTGTTAGTTGATAGATGGAACTTGTCATCTGGAACTTATCGCATTTAAAGCTTTCTCGCCTCCGTCAACTGAGGTGCTACGACTGCTGGTTAGTCTACCTATGTAGTACCTACTGCCGAGCGGCCGTGCGGATTTTACCTGAGTCCTGTTTGATTGTATGACGTCTTTAATAATAATTAATGTACGGTTTTTCATGACGACTAATGTCTCGTCTCTTTATACGTTACTGTTCTAAACCGATTATGTGGTATTTTTTAAAGATATTATAAGAGTGTTTGAGTTTAATGGAAAAAGTTTTTGCTTAACGATGGAAGTCACTATTATGGTTTTTCTTGAATTCCGTACCCTAAAACGTAGTTCTGGTTAGGTTTTCGTTAATATTTTCTATCTCATATAGTCTAAGAGACCTTCACATTATCTGCGTAATGCGTGACATTCAACGAATAGTTTTCCTAATTAAATTGTGTTTATTCTTGTATTAAGATTTATAAAAACTTTTTTTATTCTATAAGCAAATGGGTGAAGGTCGGTCTTGGGCGGGAGGAATCTCAAAATATTCTACCTTCCTTACATACTAACGTAAATTGTACTTTTAACACATTTTATTTTGTTAAATAATCGGCTAAATAAATAACTATTATAAATAATGTTAAATATTTATTCAACATTATTTATAGTAGGTATTTATTTAGCGGAATCTTTAATTTATACAAACCAAAAATTTACAAAAAAATAAATGCAATTTAGCTATAGGTTTTGTTTCGAAAAAAAAGGTAATATTTACCTGCTTCTACCATTCTATATCTTGATTGTTTGAAGATGTTAAAGTAAAGAGGTTAACTGCATATTTTTCATGCATGTCAAGTATAAGTATTACCTTGTATTTTATATTTTTTAATGAGTTTTCATGATATAAACAAACCGAACTTTTATTAATTTAACGATGTAGATAAATCCGGTTATTAGGTACCTACATAAGTTCGTACAAATATAAACACATGTTGTCGTATTTCTTTGCTCGCAATTAAATTGCGTAATGAACGTGTTACGTCATTCACAATCCACACTAATTTAGATTGCTTCGCGGACACCGTTTCCCGTCATGTCTATGCAAATCAGAAATTAATTTCGTACATTTATATCCTTATAAACAACAGAACGAACGTTTTAAAAAATTACACATGTTTCGGTCAATTTCGGTTGATAATCGAATCGGTTTAGGCCGGCGTAAAGTGGATTTTTCCGGATTTGATCGGTAATTTATCCCAATTAGTGTAGGCAGACCGGTGGTAAAAGAATTTCGGTGTAGGTGTGACTCCAATCGTGTTAGTCTATTAGTCTCCCCTGCGTTATTCGATTTGTGTCATCGCTGTGTTGAAGATTGACATGGAGTGAAACAATTTGATTTATTCATAATATTAAAACATTTCCCGTGAGCGTTCGTTACAGTCTTCAAAATCGGTTTGAAATTGAATTTTTGGGTTGGTTTGATCAACACACAACCTTTCCACGGCTGAACTGACGGATTGGTATTGAACATATTCCACATTGATACATCATTTCGTACTTGTTTTTTTTTTAAACAAGAAAATATAAGTCTCTTAATTGAATTTAAAGTCCAAGGCAAGGAAAGATACATGCCCTAGCATGAACGCGCAAAGGAATTATTGCGTAAATTATAAGAATTATATTGAATCAAGCCACCTACCCAGCATTTTGGTAATACAAACTTTTGTGACAAAGCTAAGCACTAGAAAGTTGTTTTAATTTTAAAACGTCCGAATTTATATTATATTTACTTCACGCTTCCGTGCTAAATCCAAAGTAAATCAATACGTAGATAAATCAATTTAAAAACACAAACTTAAAACAAACACTTAACTTTAAAATACTAAAATTAAAACAATAGTCAGTTTCAAATCCATATTTGCTTAAAACAAACGATATTGAACCTCCACACCTCCGCTTATTTACCTGAAAGCCATCTGTACAAACTTAATTAATGTCTAAAATCGATAAGTATTTGTTCTGTCAGGCTACTGTTTGGTCTAGTGGTCATATAAAATCGTGTCTGTTGAGTATGTAACATAATATGTATTATCGTAAAACCAAATAATTTTAAAAGAGTAACCATGGAGTTTTTGACGGTTCTTCTCCACAGGAAACAACCAACCCGAACCGTTCACATTTTCTCGACGTATTTTAAGTGTCCATGTAGGCCTATGTCAAATAAAATATTTTGATTTTATGAAGTCCTGAATGCACAAATGACAATCATTTTATAAGTGTTTCATATTTTCACAACGACTTTAAATGTGATTCAGTAATTGACGGTTCCTCAATTGAAAATGTGGAAACTGAGAACCTAGCTTTTTGATAGTGTAAGTCTCATCATCACCGTCTGCCGAGTCTTTTCCCAACTATCTTCTTCCAGTCTAACCAGACACAGTTGAATACCAGTATTTTACATGGCGAATGCCTATCGAACCTCCATAACCCAGTTAGTACTGGGTAATGAGATATCCTTTGGTAAGTCAGGTTGTGCACTGAATACCGGCAATGACTGTCAAAGATCTATAAATGACAGACGGGACCAACCAAGCTGTTGGTGGTTGGTGTTGTTGGTTGTTGCTGTTGGTTGTTGTTGCTGTTGGTTGATTAAAGCACGTTAAGCAACGTGCTTTGATAGCGTACGGCTATCTAATATAATTTTGGCTTTCCCATCGGCGTATTCGCTGATAGAATATCACTTTGTTTGTCTCCTCTGGGTTCAAACTGTACTTTATAGATGGAAAAATTGCGTCCTAGAGTCTGAATGTGTGCCCGGTAGACGACTCGCTAATTTTCACGTAGGATTTCAATATAATTTGCCGTAGTTTGGGTGTAGGTACTATACTAAACACCCCGGCCTACCCTGTTTGGGGAATACTTGCGCGATGTTTTATATGCTCCATTAATAATTCTACGAATAATATTCTAAAAGTTTTGTGCAATTATAACCCGCATGAGAGCAATAAATCTGTTTATATCTGGCCGTCAAAGTTATCGTTAAAAACTTATACTTCGCTTTTAGTTTTGTTTTATAGCTAATATTTTAATTATCTCTCTGCGGTTTTTAGTTTTACTTATTTAGCTGTGGGTTGGGAGTTACGCGTTGAAATTGTTTTAAAAAAATGTCCAAGGTGTTTGTAAACAGTCGGTATATACGGAAAATTTGTGCGCAGAGACAGTAGATACGAGAATAGGTTTGTCCGTGGTGAAATGATTTCCTTTTCAATAAGAATTGTTGTGTTTTAGTGGAGCTACCTAGTTACTAGTGCCGTATAATCATATGCATTCAGTAAAAAGCTGTTATTATGACATTACAAACAGACACTTCAATTTCATTTATTTGTATGTATAGATTTTGCAGATCAACCTTTCCTAAAGTATCTAATAGTACTTATGGGTTTTCTTAAAATGTTGTGTTATCTATTTTCAGTTATAAGACGGAGTTTGCAGTAAAAACCTGCTGAGCGTCCTGAACGATGAAAGATCATCATTCTCTTGCCCTTATCCCAATTCATTTGCGGTCGGCGCAGCATGTCTTCTTCTTCCATACTTACTCGTCATCTCATCAGACACCTGAGCAATGAAAGATGCAACGTTAATACTACGAACTTATCTAATGATGAATCTTCAACCTAATGTAAGTATATTTAACATAAAATTGTCAACATTTGTTTTTAAATTACTTTAATAGTTATTTTCAAACTACAAATAAAATACTGGTATTCAGCTGCATCCGGTTAGACTGGAAGCCGACCCCAACATACGAATTGTTGGGAAAAGGCTATGCATATGGTGGTGAGTTCTTTTCAAACTCTCTAAAGAAATTTGCCTGTTTTCAATTTCACCACTATTTGTGGGACTACAATTATTTTCAATTATTTATTGTAGCTGTTGTAGGAGAGCTGACTTTTTTCTTATTTAACCTATTTTGACACTATCTGTATTTTTACTGCCAACAAACTTTCCGCAGTTTGCGAAATACTCACCTATGTAACTTTTGTTGAAAGAAAAAAAAAAAAAAAAAAATATTGACAATGACAATTTTTTCACATATTGTCAGATGTGTCCCATCTTTTCTAATTCTCCATTTATTATTTAATTTTTTTAACAATCGGGATACCTAGTTCAAAAATTTAAAAAATAAAAACACGACGATACTTCCTCGATACCGATTCACCTATCCCTAAAAAAAATCAACTTGAAATGGTAAACTAGAAAGCGCATAGACATCGGGTTATAACAAGTTATTTTTATTAGTTTAGTCGCAGTCTAGCTCAAACTAAACCCGGTTTATTTGTTTATTTTCAGGTAGTATTGGTGTCTGCGCCATATCCGTGCACAAAACGAGAGAAAACAAGGTCTGTTCGGAAACCATAATAAAACTATTATTTCTTTTATGTTCCTGATGACAGTTGTAGCGAGTAGAATCGACAGGATTAAATCTGTATGTTTGGATCTTAAAATGTGAGGCTTTTTCGGTATCAGCAATGTTTTTTTAGTTAACGTGAAGTTAAATTGGGATACATTTGAACAAATAAATAGATTTTGTTAAGATTATCATAGTGTAAAAAATTTTCAAGATACTTAGGTTCGTAATTTAAAACGACAGAGACTATCTTTGACTAAGACTTTCTTTTACAAAAAAAAAAAAACGTGACAAAAAGAAATGACATTTTTGATCATCTGAAATCACCAAACTACCTTGAGTAAGCGTGATGGTCAATACTCATTGCTTAGGTAAGGTTGTTATTATATTACATATTAAAACTAAAACATAAACTCTACAATTTCAGGCTCAACCCCATCATCAACAGCGACCAAGACCTACAGAAGCAGACGCAGTGCTTCTCCGAAGACCTGTAAGCATACCAACTTCGCTTCGCCACCACCAGCGCTTCGCTACGCTTCTGCTTACGCTCTCCGTTGTACAGTCCTTATTGTACACGCTTCGGATCTGAATGGGCAGAAGTTGACGTTAAAAGTTACTGAGTTAGTCAGGATTATAGTTTTGGAAAAAAGATAGTATGTAAAATTATGGGAAATAAGCAAGGGAATAGTATGGATTATAGTGGAAGCATTGCCATGGTTATTATTATTTGTTTATTTTCGTTTGTCCATCGGACGAGCATAGATACGGCGAAGCGTCACTGTTATATGGTTAAAGTTCCACGAACAAAGCGCTATGCTTCCACATTTATTGTGCGAACCGCCACTCGGTGGAAATCACTGCCGGCTTCTCTGTTTCCCGATCATTATAATCTAGATCTCTTCAAAGTTCAAGTGAATCGGTTTCTTCTAGCAAAGCGTGCCACACCCTAAGCCGCGTCATTGCTTCTTGCTTCACACGCTTTGCAAGCCTATTTAGAGATACCCAAAATAAATTGAAAGTTTTTGATTAGTCATAAACTACGTCATCGAATCACGGATACATAAATTACTATTTTTCAATGGACACTTTATTAGATTAAAACTACAATATCATGATAGTGCCCAGTATAGGAATACAGGTATATCTCTGTCTCTCGTTTTCTGAAATATTTTATAGAAAAAATCTAGATTAAAGAGCTTTCCATCTTTATAGAGATATAAGTAAAACATATCATCTAGTAATGCATCTACATTCATCTAGGTATGACATTCATACTTTACCAAACGTTGTCTATGCTTACATCCGCATATAGTTTTTGTGAACATATTTTAAGCCCGGTGATGGCCATTATAAATAAGGCTTAAATAAATTATTTATTCACTAAAACAGTCGTTTTATTATCCCAAACTGCTGCAAGCTTCTGTAAATTGCAATTGAGAGCTTATTTTTCGAGACTTTTCTGAATAAATTGAAAAAATTACTACCGATGTTTTATCATGAATAATTGAATGCTTAAGCTAAGCTTGACTTACCGCAACATCGTAGTAATTATAGCAGTAACTTGCATTTATTGAAATCATCACTTTCGACTGGCAAATCGCCCATGAAAATGTGTACACCAGTTTCCTTATATAAGTACATAGAATTCTTAATGGCTCTAACATCGTCACAATGATGACTCTTTATTATAGTTACCTGCTGTCATTCAAGGGAATGATTAAAACCTTGACTGAACTCCTTGGTTCCCCTCTACAATACCTACAAAGGCAGGGACACTATATGTTATTCTCTGAAGCATAAAACAGATAAGTATGAATTACAATTTACGCTTGTAAACCGGTTGAAGCTTTGCACACCTCGATTCTAGAAAAAATTACAATTTGTCTCAATGGTCATTTCGTTAATTCACCTTCTACATTATTACTAGGTTGTTATATTAACATAATTAGTGCTGGAATTAGGCATCATTAATTGCAGTATCAGATTCAGATTTAGTTCTGTCCTAAGCACAGAGGCAGCAAAAATGCCGAATTACAATCGTTTAAATTTTATTTTTTGGAATGACTCCCGTCGGGTCTGTGTAACATTTATTTTAACTATAGCTTTAAAATGTGCTTGCAAAATTAAAACAATTTCAAATTACCAACCTTCATGCACCATTACAACTATCTCTTGGAAAATGGTAATGCTCCAAATTCAAGTTACTCAGTACTAGAACCTAATTAAACGTATGAGTCATTAAAAGTTATACCTATGTTTAACTCTTCATTGTTATAATATTAACTACTCTGCGAAATTTAATATCAAAGTGTTAACTAGGTAAGTCCTCTAGAAAGTACTAAAATGTGATAAAATACTGGATCAAAGCATCACAAAGAAAAGCCTTCAAACCCTTTCTCAATTCAATAACATGTAACAAAACCAAGCTTTTTCAACGTTTTTCTCGATCAGTTTAATTTCTACGGAATCCTAATCCGGTTCAGCAGTCAATACTTCCAGTTCAATAAAACATGAGCATGCCAATACGTTACCCTACGACAGACATCAGTTACCGAAAATCAAAAGTAACCCGTCGCTGAAGCCCCTTCGTGTGAAACCGTGCGACTAAAGCGCCACCGAGTAAATTTTTTCATAACTAAAAATGGCGAGCGGAAAAAAATCGCGCCCGTAACGGCATCTCTTAGCGGACGGCAGAATTTTTCACGAGTTCGGTCATAACACCCGACCACGTGCATTTGTTTTGGTTGGGTTTTTTTTCGAAAAAAAGAGCATACATAAAGCTCACCTCGGCCGCCTCGTAGGTGCGCAAAGCAAAATGGTCGTCATTTTTTTCTTCTCTTTTCAGCCATCTGTCCGTCCTTTTCGGTCAAAAATGCGATCGTTATTTCTGTTCCGGTGCGGGTGTGTGCGTCTAGCGGCCGGCGTGCTAAATATACGCCACGTTTACGCGCCGCGAATTTCGACTGTACCTCTGCGGAACAGGGCTTGTTTTTGTGTTGACTTGAAATCGTCTTACGTCTAATGTTTGGCGGAGAAAAAATAGAAATATAGGAGGCACGGCGTGTACGATAAAGAGAGCCGGAGTCGTTAACGATTCTGCGCCGGGAAGTTGCGCAGATTGCGTTTTTGGTGCTTTTTTTGGGGGCAGCACCTCACACCACGGGGAGTTTTTATGGCTGTCTTTTTCTAGCACGCAGTCTCACTCGCAGCCGTGATGTGTTAGCGGCCAGGCGGCTGGCGCTGTGCGTGTGTGCGGGGGGCAAGCACCTAGCGCTAGATTTTTGCGTGAAAACTTCCTAGATAGGTGATCGGCGGGTAGGTGTACATAGTCGCGGTATATAATGAGATGTCACCGCTATGTACATAGTAAATAGAACTGTGGAACAAAGCGTATGTACGTTGACGCTGATTAATCGTGGTCTTTCATAATTCCGCGCGCCAACCTACTGACTGGTAATTGCCTATTCAGTTGAATATGAAAAGTACGCGTAGTTTTTGAAACAAAGGATAGATTTACTTTTTGATGGATTTTGGGCTTTAACGTGTAGCCATATACAGTTTCACTATTTTTCTAATCTGTCTATAGTCTATTCACCTAGTGAACTAATACCTGAGTTTAATTAATATACCTATTTTAATTCGATGGGGTGGGGGACAGTTCGCAACAGTTGTGTGCGAGGGCAGTTAATAAATAAGTAAAGCTATACTGACTGTATATTAGTGCCCCTTGCTGTCGGCTCCAGCCTCGATATACTCTTAATGAATTAAATGTTATTGTATTGGCGGCAAGCGGGTTGCCATGGCAACGCGTCGAGTTTTCTTTTTTAAAGAATCGCGCGTTGGTTTCGGAATGCGGTCCGTATAAATATTTTCAGAATGTTTTGGATGAAAACATTTTGTCTTTTGTCCAGGCAGTAATTATGTTTTCGTTCTTGGACATTAATTTGCTGCTTCGTAGTTTTCTTTTGTATTAAAATAGATGAAGCTCTTGAAAATTGGCGGGAGGATGTATGATTTTATTTGATACTAGAAGCCTACTTATAACGGCGAAAATTGCATTCTGTCCATGCCGAATGAGATTAATAAATAAATGAGAAATTATGAATGTCTATGTATGACCTAACAATTATTTATCGCCATCTCTATGTTTTAGCTCAAGAGTTGAATGAAGGTAATGATGTTACCTCGATGTGAAGAGATCTAACCTGTGTCATCATCGGTCTAGTCTCCTTTTCTCAACAATGCTTGGGCTGGCTTCCAGTCCAACCGGATGCAGCTAAATACCAGTATTTTACATGGGGTGACTACCGTTCCTACCTATACCATCAAGTGAAATACTTGCGTGCAAGATGCAAAAGAAAGAATAAAAATTGTAAGTGTAGAAACGGCTGAAAAACAGAAAGAATCATCTCACGATAATCATCATTAACTTAAGTATTAAAAATGTGTGAAACAGTATTTTCACATTATTGCAGAATTTACGAGAATTAAAAAAAATATTTTTGTTTTGTTATCAGCTCATAGTTTTTTTACAGTTGTAATGGATACGGAAAATGGATGATTCCAAATGATTTGTTGCCATCCTTTGAAGAATTCTACTCTTATAATATCAAAACCAAACAATATTTAAAATATTTGAACAGATTAACTGGCGAAATATGGGTGTCCTAATGGGTACACCTCTGCCTAACCCGTTGAGGATTACAGGCGTGATGTTATGTTATGATGATAAGCTAAATTTCTAGTAAATAAAAAATAGAAGCGAAATTTGGCTGGGAACAAATAAGTTAGGGGCCTAGACCAAGTACCATTCTATTAGCATCAGTATTTACTATGATGGAAAAGTCAAAATAGAATTCGATTGACATGTCACAGGAAGATAGAATATTCTAGTATACAAGGTGTAAACGAACCCTTCACGAAGCAGTCAACCAAGCATTCTGTACATCAAACTAAGTCACTCTACGCAAAAATTACGACTTACGGTGAGACTCAATGTACTCAAAACATTGTGCTGATGGGTGCATTGAATAGTACAGGGACCATAGAGCTATTTATATTAAAATCATGATATTAAAAACTTTATTAAAAAAAAAAAAAAACTTGTAAAAGTAGAAACTTTGACTTCCGATATCTCCATAACTAAAAGGTTCCTAGATATGGCCCAGAATAATAAAATTGCCTTTACGGGGGAACAAGTGACTTTCAGCTTCGTTAAGAGTAATTTTATACCCACTGTGTACACCATTCAAATTACAGTTAAGTATACATTTTACAATGGGGAATGTGATAAGCCACAGAGAATCTTTTATCCGGTTTGTTTTTCTGCTGTCGTCGTAGTCGTAGAAAAACAAACCGGTCTGACAGCAACTGTCACCTGTGTAAACTCACCGTAGTAATTTCGTAAACATTTCGTCGTTGTCACTGAACATATCGATTAAATAAAAAAGAAAGCAATAACTAAGAACAAGGTAGAGTAAAGTATAGTTATAATAGTGTGAGATAGATCCGCCGCTGAAAGTGACAAGAACCTGTCGCTTACAGTAGTCTATCGCGTACCAAAACCAGCCTGGCAAGAGTACCGATAGAGAAGAGTGGCGAAAAGTCAGTGCATGTACATATATTTCTTAATAATATTACGGATATACGGTTAAAACTACTTTTGATTGATTTTGCTAGTCAATAGTACTTTTGACTGGTTAAGAGTTTTGACTGCAACATATACAGCAGTGGCGAAGGTTCTATACAACTCGATTCCTACCGGCTTCCCTTTGAAAAATGGCAGAGTCAGTATTCTATAGACCAATAATTTATAATCACATTAAAGATGTACTCCGGCTTACCTCTTACAAAAATTTACCATTTGGTCCTGTATACAGCCATAATTTTTAACTTCAACCAACTGCAATCACTGTTTGATAAAGTCTTTAGCAATTCAAAGATAGAACGAGCGTATTTATGATTATGGGTGCTGATAATTATCACATAACTTTCTGTCTCATCACAATATACACATAAATTCCAACCTTATTTCCATGGGGGTAGGCATATACTACAGAACACCACCTGCTATGATCCACCCATACTTTTTTCGCCTAATTATCCCTTTTAAAGCTTATCAAGCTTTATTGAAAATTCACATTGGTTTGTTTGAAGACTTTACATTAAGGGTTTACCTGAAAAAATCACGGTCATCGACACCATACCGTTGATGATTAAAATATATAAATTTAACGCTGCTGTAATTTGAATCGTACACGAAGATATTTCAATCATTCAGCGTGAACAGAGGACCATCATCTTTCATAACACAAATAGATTAATTAGTAGAAATATTTGCTTATAGCGTCGTTGGGAAGGCTGAAATTTTACAACTACACTTAAATCTGAAAGAAAGTCCGAAGAATCCGAAAGTCTGACAACCAGTCTTACCAAGGGGTACACTGTAGTAGTGGTACCGTGGGTATTACCAGTACTAACAGGGTTGTGGAGGTCAGATAGGCAGTCGCTCCATGTAAAATACTGGTATTCAGCTGCAACCCGTTAGACTGGAAGACGGGTTCAACATAGTTGGGAAAAGGCTACGCTAGATGATGATAAATTCAATCTGAAATCGATATCCCGCCTTTAGCAAGCGATAAATGCATAAACGTTGTATGAGAAGAGGCCCATGCTGTGTATTATTTTATTGAAACTTTTATATTTTTGTAGTGTTTATGATATTCCCTATAGTTGTTTTATATTATAATCCAAATACTGTTTATTTAATTATTTTTTTCGTAATTCATGCAATCAAATATTTATGCTGTCTTGATTTCCGTACGTTTTTTTTTCTTCTCACGGGGACCACTGAAAACCAGCGCAGTGCTGTGGGCCCTCCATAGCACAGCATCATGCTGAGTAACCTGCTTGTCGCAGTCACGACGTGCAAGCTGTTAACTTTTCTTTTTCTGTTTCTGTCCTGTTGTATTTATAACATTTAATGCGCCTTATGATTATTGTTATTTGTTTTTTGTATGCACGTCATGTCAAATAAATATTGTTTTTCTTTTTTTTTTCTTTTATGTGACAAAAAAGTATCAATTTTAACACAATAACAAAAAAATAACGTACACTACGTTAATTTTGAACGTAATTACTAATTTACTTCTGAAATTGAAATGATACCCGGTTCAAATGAAAAGAGTCTAATTATGATGCATTTGCCAATGTTTTTTGATGACTGATTGCTATTCCATTAGTAAAACCGGATACCTAATTAGTTACATTATTTTGTCAAATGATTGAATGTGTTATGTTCAGCTAAGTTTTAAAAGTAATAAGAGATACTCGTTTGAACCATAATTGAAACTGATTGGTACAAATTATTATCAGTACTCATTATGACAATAATTATAATGGTGATAAATATTAATTCTATTATATACATACCTAACTGCAGCAAGGAAAAGTTAGCACCAAACTTTTAAGACAAATGCTACGACGCGGGCGTAGCGGGAAGATTTAAGCGCCATCTGTACATGTTTAGAAGCACTAAATTATATTGTTTAGAAAACTGTAGTAGTTTAGAACTTAAGATAAATATTGTTGTTTTGGCATGATGTTTTTTTTTTATAATTGTTACTTTGTTTATTGAGTTACTAGTGTACTTTTTTGAAACAGTATTTCTATAACCGTATCATTTAAGACAACGCCATCTATTAGTGAGTAGCTGAATTTCAACCAAAGTTGTGAACGGGTGTCGAACCCTGCATGCGTAGCCTCGAGTAGGGTGAGTATGAAATCAGTCTCGTAAAATTCGGTCCTCTATTTTTTACTGAACTTGAACTGAAAATGATAATTATAAGCTAGTATTTAATTATGTGAGATATTTAATCAGACTTAGGTGAAGTTTCGTACCCATAATGACATAGGAAACAGATGTTTACAAGAACATTAATTATTATTTATCTATCTGCTTTTTCACACTTAATTATTACCATTTCGAAAAATATTTATAATGCGCTTTTAAAAATGTTAATCCATAAAAATAATTGTACTATTCGGGAATCGAACCCGCATCCTCTAGCGCAGCAAGTCAACCCTCCTGCCACTGGGTCAATCAACCCCTGCCTTTTATTTAATCATTTTATTATGCTATATCAACGTTCTAGGGTACCTACCTTCCTGAGACAAAAACCATGTAAAGACTATTATGATGCGGAAATCTTCCATCATCTTCGGCATTGATAAGGGTGAAACGGTATTCTATTAAAAACGCGTGGTTGCACTTGGTGGGCGTGCTTAGTGCACAAGAAGAGACTTTGAATCTTCAAACACTTATCCCTCCTGGGGTGGACCTCAGATGGGTCATGCTTCATGGTCCACCTTTACTCAAGGTGGACCTTGGGCTAGTCGTCGAGATCAACACCCATGAGATGTACGGCAGCTAGTGACAATTGGGGCTACTTTGTCCACGGGAAGTTCTTACCAATACCTGGTCCATTAACCTAAGAAAACAACAAAGAAGGTGATAGGTGAGATACTCACTGATGACTTAGCACTAATCACATCGTGGTAGAAACAATGTCTCTCTCTCTTCATCAGCACACATCGCAGTTCTCTATAATTGGAAATACCTACTGGTGCTGGTGAGATTACAAGAAAGTGATACCTATCTTCTTAGCATGACTGATACTAACTCGACTCAGAACTTAGCTACAAGTTAAGAGCCCTCAGTAGCGTCCATCAATTCCTTTGATTTGCAAGCAGCAGGACAGGATGCGATATCAGACGTAACATGCTTTGCACTCCAGCCCGGAAATTTGAACTTTTGTATTACTGACACCCTTTATATTACACCTACTGTCTTCAATTAACATGCGTTACTTGACCACTCTAAAAATGAAAGATACGACATGTAGATTGTAGAATTTGTAGTCATGTCATCATGACGCGATGTCAAAAAAAAAACAAAGGAACGCTCACTTTTCTTCTTTGTCTTTCCTTCGTGGAGAAGAAGAAATGGAAGTGGCTATGCTTCGTGAGATGTTCGTCAATCTATTACAAATAATAAAACAGGTCACATACGGAGCGGTAGTCGGTCCGTCTAAAAATAGGAAACAACGAAAAGTTCTTAATTTTTCAATATACATACTCGTATTTCACGAAACAATTTCAACGTCGTTCGAGAGCCAAAAGATCCTTGAAGCACTGTAGAAACGAAAATCAAAGTCACCGATAAAATAAATATATAAAACAAAAACAAAATAATGCTGACTTTGCAAAAAGAGATGGATTTTCTTCTTAGGAAGGGAAAAAGTTAGCATGATGCGCGAGCTGTTCCAATCTTTTACAAATAATGAATGCGTACCTACCCAATAACCGGCAGTCGATACATATAATATATAGCTAGATTAGGTAGATAATATTACATCATCACAGCTTACAAACCACGATTATCATAAGCATGTAATTACAAAGTCATTAACGTGAATAATTAACCCACTGTTCTATTTGTTCCGGAAAACTACAAAATAGTTACATTAGTAAATAATTTATTTTCACTCACCCCACTTTTATAATTTTATATAAACATTCAAACCAATCACGAAATGTATTTACGAATAAATTAAATATTGTGTACATTAATTATTTATAAAATAGTAACCCCGAGTACCCCATATTCCCGCGAATAGATCGTCACCCTATTGCTAGTAATAGATGAGGGTGTCTATTTTGGCCTTCAAACGAAATTATACTTTATTTCAAACGTCCTAAAGTCTATTTTTCCAGTCAGCTTTTTTATTATATACTTTTATTCGAGCTTATGTATAATCCGTGTCTGTTTTATGTATGCCGGGGGCATACTGAAAATTGTTTATAAAATTTTAGAGGAATCATATTATGAAGGTAGGCTAAAAATAACATGTCATGTCAGTGTAAAATGAAAATGAATATTATGCTGAGAGCATTTTCATTTTAGTAGTTCGCATGCATCGATAGGAATTGTGGTTTTTTAACATAACTTCATGCTTGTAATCCTCGAAGGGTTAAGCAGAGGTGTTCCTAATATTACACCCACATTTCACCTGTTACGCTAAGTACCTTGTACTAGTTTTTTTTTTTTTTTGGATTCTGGTTATGGCAATCTGTTTTGAAAACAATAAGCCACCCTTTTGCTCGATTTCTCATCTGTTAATGTTTTTTATGTTTTTAAGAGTCCCGTTCCTTTTCCCAGAACTCTTTCTCCTTATGCGAATCTGCTGCTCAGACTGGGGATGTCACTTCGCTTTAAACGTATGTGATGCAGGCCGCCATCTCCACTTAGTGCCGTTGCGAGTTCATTCACGTGTTTTGAAAGTCTGTTTTGGTATTTCGTGCTGTAGAGCACGTATTAGTAACAATATAATTGTGCTATTTTTAATGTTAGTGATAATAATGATATTGTTAGTGACCATAAGTTTCTAATTGTGTTTTTATACCTACATATTAACAAATATGTAGGTGACAGAACACGTGAAGATTCGAAATCGCAGAACAAGAAATACATACATACATAAACTCACGCTTTTAGCCCATGGGGGTAGGCAGAATCTACCGAACGCCACCTGCTACGATCCACACACACACATACACCTCCACATACATACATACTCCTACATACACCTACACACTCCTTTACATACTCCTTTCCTTTTTTCCTTACATAATCCTTTTACTTCGTCCACGTTCAAAAGAACGACGAAGCAAAAGTGAGTTGAGTGGCTATCCAAATGCGCACGTCAGGTGCGAGTACTACGCACCTGAGCTTTCTGAAAAATCTCACCAATAACGTCAGAGAAATAAAGTAAATAATCTGAGGAATATCATAATGGTATTCAAGTAACCTTTCAGAACTTCCACAAACAATGGTGTCGAATGTGCTCAAATATTTAAAAAGTAAGTAAGCAAAAAGCCGCATCATGATGTCTAAAGAGTAATATCTCAATAATCATCATAGGAGATGGATGGGGACTGGAAGGTAAAATCCTTTCAAAAGTGTGTCAAGGTAAGTACTACTGCATTTACGGACCGTGGACCAGTTTCAGCCTTATTACTCAGGGCATAAGTGTAAATATTAAATCCTTTCATGGTGTAGGTACCTGCACATGGTACCTACATTTTGCGAAACTTAATCCTCAAGAAATTTCCAATCAGAGAACTTAGAATAACTGCCAATTTTTCCGGGATAATAATTTTGGAAAGTTAAAAATATATTCGATTGAAAAAGGCTAACGGAAATCTGAAAAGTTTATATCATTCTTTGTTTGTCAAAGTCACGTTAAGCCGTTGGTCCCAGCTGTCATTTGTAGAACTTTGACAGCCGTAACAGGTAGTCAGTGGCTCGAAAATCTGACAACCAGTCTTACCAAAGAATATCGTATTACCCAGAACTAACTGGTTTGTGGAGGTCAGATAGGCAGTCGCTCCACGTAAAATACTGGTATTCAGCTGCATCCGGTTAGACTGGGAGACAATCCCAAAAATTGTTGGGAAAAGGCTACGCAGATGATGATGATGTTTGTCAAAGTCGTTGAGGAAATAAGAAACGCTCAGAAGTTATTTTATCTGTCTAGCCCATACTGCACCACTGCTGGTCAAAGGCCTCCCAAAGCCTTTCCAAGAGCTCTTGCCCTGCCCCATCTCGAACCAGCCCTCGCAGTGTGTTTAGTTTACATAATAAAAATAAATTCCGACAACATAATACGACTCGTAGAAAATAGCCAAGCTATTAAAGTCCGCCTTTGTACAGTTTTTACTTGTGTATAAAGTTTTTAATAAACAAATAAATTATATTGATAGTTGGAAATTTGAGAAGTTGCAGAATAAAAATCTTTTGCAAAAAAACACGACCCACTTAGCACTAATGAAAAAAGCACTCAACGAACTCACACAACTTCTAACTATGAACTTCCCTCCTCCAGATTACTGTCGCTGACTCCCATTTATTATTCTTAGAAGCAAACAAGGCCCGGAGCTACTAACAACAATTTATCTCACAAAATGTCGCTTAGAAAATAGTATAAGAATATTCCCTTTTAGATAGATACGAGTAGGTATTCCAGGCTCTAGGAAAACTCATTCAAATAGTATATATTTTCAATGTGTGACTAATACTGTTTTGAATCCAATTTTTCAAGAGACAGATGGTTCCATGGATTCTAACGAGTTCTTTGAACCTGGCGTATGAGAGAAAACTAAATAAAGGATTTAAGAAGAAATTGGTATTATCTTAAAACTGCGAAGAGTAAGCTGAATTTTTGACGACATAACAAGCTTTATTTATTTTTTTGTAGTCAAAGCCGCGTTGACACGGTCAGAGTATGCTCGGACCGAGTGGACTCGGATACCTACTCGGACGCAACTCGTATTGTAGCAACCCATAATCCGAGCGCACTCGGACGACGTCGTCCGATCCGTGTAGACTCGGATCGCGTCCTACTTTTCCGAGCGGCGGCTTTTCTCAACTCGTATACCTACGATACGAGTTGAGAAAAAATCCAAGGGCGAGTCCAAATACTTCTCTTTTTGCCTGATGCCTTATTTTATTCCCGTCTTAGTTCTTCGATTAACATTTCTGCGACCATTCCGATACTATTTCGCACAAAATCCTAAATTTTTCGATGTTCACTGTGAAAAATAGTTGTAGAATGAAGAAAATGATCTGAGTAAACTAGTCAATATCAACAGCTATCCTAGTACACTCGTATGAAGCTTACTCCTGCGAGTCAACTTGGTCTGAGCATTCTGTTCCTGTGTCAACGCCTTCGGTCAACGCGGCTTAATTGGCAGATACTTGTTCTTTTTTTAAATTGATGAAATAGAAAAATCTGACCGCACGAAAAGGGTAGAGAACCCTATATCGAACTCATGATATTAATAAACGGATATATATTTGTTTTGTCTTGTAAATAAGCTTTATTAATACAATGTCGGGGAACTTTGTGAAAATACAAAATCTAACAAAAAATAATTTTGAAACAAAGCACGAATTTTATTATTTTTCACACGAACCCTCTCTAACCTAAAAACATTAAAAAGCCTACTTCTTTTGTAACGGCCCCTATAATTGTATCACGTACCATAAACCCAGTGTGTTTGAATAAAAACAAAAACGAATTTATTTCTTACGCATTCAAATTAAGCTTGCACGCCATTTTTATAGCTTAAAGCAGTCCGTAGCGAAAATAAACGTCCTTTATTTGGCACATAAAGGACTTATTTGGCACATAACGGAAATAAAGCTGGTACATACATATGAATAGGTGTCGCGATTCACACAAAACCCTTTAATTTATACAAACGATGTATGGCGAATGAAGATATGTGAAAGAATGGTTATTCGATGCTTGGATATAGTTGTCATTGTTTTTCTCTGACTGCCTCGTCTCGAGTAAGCGCGACTGCTAAGCATGAAGTTCTGGGTTTTATTCCCGGGTCGGGCAAAGTGTTATTGGGTTTTTCTATCAGGAATTTCTCAGTGGCAGCCACGGAGTCTAGATTTGTGCACGGTTGCTGCCAATAGGGTCGCCCTCTATTAGATGGGACTTAAAAATTAACTCGAGAAATGTGGGAGTAGGTAATAGTACGTAACTACTAATAGTACCTACACCTCTGTCTCAATCCCTTCGGGGATTACAGGCGTGATGTTATAATTTAATATAATATAATAATAATTTTATTTCAGATATTTTCATCCATATTAATGGTTAGTAAACATGAACTTTAAAAACTACGTTAGTAAAACATGTAGGTTAGAAAGGAAATGCATAAACTGGCAATCAAATTTCCCCACAAAAATCTATTGGTTATGCTAAGTATGTTATTTTTCTCTCTGTTAGTTGTCAGAATTTCATTGCCTTGAGTTTGTCATTGTCTCCGAAAGTAACCGACAGCCTATTTTATTATTTAACTCCAGCTGTTCACTCAAAGCATTCTGTATCTGGTACCTATGTGGTAGGTAATCATTAAAATAAACACTTTTCCAGCAATTTTTGTTTTGTTTTTCATTTTTTCACCTCAACCTATGATCATATTTCGTAATCCCTTCTCTGAATAAAATAGTTATTAACGTACTTATAATTATTTTTCCAGACCGATATAAGATCACTCAAAGAACAACTGCTTGCAATGATCGCTGTTTATCAAAAATATGCATGTAGCCACATATTTTATTGTAGTACCTACAAAGGATTTATGAGCAATATGATATGATATAATTCTGTTCAAGCTATAAAGCTTGTCCAAACCTCAAAACTGATTCCCTATATTTTATTAAACTTTCTGTAATAAGTTTACGATTCTCTTAATCCTGATGCTCGTTTTGTCGCCATTAAAGCACGGTAAACGACGAAAAATAATTCAGGCGCGTTCAAACCATATCTTTTCTACATAAAAGTGTGTGCGCAGACAATTTTATAATCCACCCCATTTAGCACACCAGGCCGATAATAAAGCACCCAGTTTCCCTTCGAAGCTCGCCATTTCTCTCCGCAGGACCCCACATATATTAATAATATATTGCTCTGTAAGAAATCGCAAACGCGAGGGTGGGTCTGCTAAATGCTCCTCGATCCCTTGAGGCACGACCAAAAAAAGTCCCAAAACCCCTCACACGAATTTCAACTACATTTTAAACAGACTAGGGTGTATTTTTGTGCAGAAAAATACAGCACTTAATCACCGCTGTCTCTCGCATAATATGTATGTAGAATGGTCGCGTACTTAGGCCTTTTTAGCAAAAACTGTGACGCCTCGCGGATTCAAGATGGCGGCCGCTTCGTACGTATTTTGTTTTCGTGTAATTACTTGCTCTTCAGAGTTTTAAATGGGTTTGTGTTGGCGAGTGAAATCATTCCTTTTTTTGTTCTTTGAAAGGGGGAGTATGAAAAACGGAGGGAAATGAAAAAAAACAGACATGTTACAAATGTTTATTTTTAGACAGAAAAATTGTTACACAAAAAATTTGATTGCGGAAACACTGTTTAAATCGACCAAATTATCAGAATATTATTACAAAAAATACAAACAGAAAGACACAGATTAAACCTATAAAGTAGGTAAGTGGGTACATTATAAATTAATTGGTAAGAGGTAGTATTATGTTGAATGATGAGAAATTACTTAAATACTAAATTACGGAAAAGCAAGCAAGCATAAGGTCACTTAGGATCTGCACAGTACAGCACCAAAAAAATATTCCGATACAATCGCAATTTGAAAGATTTTTCAAGAAATACTTAATCCAAAAAAATTGTTACTGAGCTGGCAAAATGGCCATTGATAGTGTGTTACGCAAATATCAGCAGAAGGTCCCATCTCACAGAGAGGTAGCCTGGTGTTCCAGCGGTGGGAACATGAAAGGCTGACTGAAGGTCAAATCCTAGTGAAAGCGCGCGTTACATCAAGCTTTAAAACAAAGAAAAAGGAATAATCATGTTTTGTGTGTGTGAGGTAATTGGCGTACGATTGGAGAGGCCTATGTCCAACAGTGGACTGTTGTAGGCTGATGATGATGATGGTTTTATGTGTGTCTTAAATTAGAATACAATAAAAAATTATTAGTCTATATGGGTTTTCTATCTTCTAGATTACAGATCAGTTTTTTACAAGCTATATATTGGTGTATGTGTGTGTGTCTGATGTTGATGTGTACTTGTGATGTGTACCTACGTGTGATTGTTTGATTTAGGCTTGCACTTCCTAGTGTACGATGGCGTGACGTGTGTGTGTATTTGCTATTTGGTGTGTCCTCGTAAGATTACATCATTAGTTCAAACGCCAAGCATAGCGAGTAAGGTATGTATAGGTACATTAAGATCAGAAATGAGTTCGTTCAATTTCCTGCAGTGAATTTGAATGTTGAACAATAAGTTTTAATTTTAAATCGAATTATTATAGAGTTATAATAACAAACATGCCAATGGTAATGGAAAAACGGGCAATGAAGTTCTTTATGGCATTAAAAAAAACATGTCTAAAACAGGAGCAGCTGACGTTCTAAAATTAAACTAATTTGACAACAGCAAACAAAAATGACCTGACATCCGTCTATTTTTAAAAATCGAATAGAAAATCGATAGTTTGTGGTTTTAAAACAATGAAAGCAAACGTTCGGTATTGATTGTGTATCGACTTTGTGTTTGTTGAAATCAATATTGGTAAAAGAAAGTAAAGGAAGTTTGTTATACGTCAGCTGCTATTCGGTCAAACGCGAGCTAAGTTTTGAAAAATTATTGACCTAAGCATAATTATAATTATTTGTTGGGAATTAACTATTTGAAAGTAAGTTTGGAACCGTAAGTCTTGTGATGTTGCAAATAAATTTCACAAAAATCTTTGTATTACCAAACATAATTTTAGTTAACATGTGGTAGAATATTTTACCCTTATGATAATGAAAATAATTGAGCATAGTTCTGCTAAAATGCACCATTACACATAAAAAATTTCCTCCAATTTCCCAAGTATTTTTAATAATTCAGGATACAGGTCAGACAATTTATTTTTTTAATCTGTTCTAGGCATAAGTTCTGGATGAAAATGAGACTGATTTACTAAATCGTAATTTAATGTAAGTACCACATTTAGAATTTCAGATTAGTTTGACGTATTCCACTGAACTGTGGCTCATTTTTGTTGGCTCATTATTAGAGATCGGATATTCGGATGCATATTTACCTAAAATTTGAGTGTTGACTAGTATGCAGTGCGAGTTCGAGTATCAAAATAATCATTGTTAAAAGCCCAGTCTTATTTTCCATTTTATTATATTTGAAAATTCTAAAATTCTTCTCAATTTTGTTGCCTAGTTGTAAAGAGAACAGGCGTATTAATTATTCGTTGGTATTCCATTTACATTTTATAAACAATACATATTTTTTATGAAATCCCGCGAAATCGAGGAAAGAAATATTATAAACACTTCCATACTTTTGTACCCTTAGCGAGGAAAAAATATACTTCAGGTAATATGTATCCGAATATCCGATCCCTGTTCATTATATAACACACGTAAAATTTTTGAAACGAAAAAATTTAATGGTCGGGAGACTAGCGACTCGAAGCGACGTTAGAACACGACTAAGAACCACCAAGGACCAAGTAAGCGTAACAACGCTCAATAGGGAATATGCATGTAATTTTTTCTTCACATAAATCAATAAAATACAGAACTATCAACCCAAGAAAATAATTAAAAGTTAAGTTCAACTGTTGCTGGCGCTCAAAAAAATAATTAATTCCTACAATTTTCTATGACATGCGACAGTTCAAATGTCCGTGACTGTCGCGGCCAATGATGTTGTATAGTACGTCGCGGCCATTCATGTCATGTTATGTGACGTCATTTACCTCTATCTGCCTTGTTGACTTCTAATTGTTTACCCGTAACCCGTAATATAATAATTTTACTAATTGTATGTGCTTTATTCAAGCCAACATTGCAATAACAATATTATAATAAAATCTAAGTGACACTTTAGGTACTTTTCAAATAAAAGTGTTTCTTTGACACAATAGTATTTAACGTCACTACCGGCGTTATCCAAGATGATGCGTTTTGAGTTTGCGTTCCGTTTCACCAAAAACACGCTACTTAAAATATTAAATTGTAAAATAAGAATTATATTCGAAAATTAAACAAATGTACCATGTTTACATGTGTACCTACAATGTTTTTATGGGCTACAAGGCATTTTTAGGAAATAAAAAAAGTTTTATATTTCTTGCATTTCCTTATTGTGGCACGCGTGCCACGCCTACTTTGCCCTTTCGCTGCTTTTTCTGTTCAACGAAATTAACATTAAAAAAAAACAAATCAATGCACAGTTTTTGAAGATAAAATAGTATAAATATTTAGCTTTTTTTTCTATTTTTAATAATGAACTTTTATTTTATTTATGTAGGTTTATTAGTGTAAGGTTGGTGGCAGCGGTTCCCAAACAAATTTCGTCGCTTCGCACTTCTACTTTTTTTCTGTTCCGTGGTTGAAATATTGAAAAATATCAATTATCTAACTTTTTCATGCAGTTTTTAATCATGTACTGGCACTCAAGATTAAAATTGTATGTATTTGTCAAAATGAAAGAAAATGTAGGTAATTTTGTACCTACCAATTTCAATTTGTAACTTTTAAGTCCCGTAGGTAAGTGTTTTTTGTTTGTTTGAAATACTAAAACTATTAAAAGATTTGAAGCTACAATTTGAGCAGCGACAATTTAAAAATGCTAAATCCAAAATTATGCACTGATTTATTTTAATTTTTATATCAGTTGCACAATAATATTTCTGGTTACCCCGTTTTCATATTATTGTTTAGGTACCGTTTCAAAAATAATTACGTGTGTTATATAATGAGTTTAAAACAAATCAATTAGAAATTTTCACATTGGTGTTTTTCTTATTTCTAAAATAATTGGTAACTTGAGTTCGGGAAGCATAATTTGAATTACATGTCACAATGTTTGATAGTCAGTGGAAATTAAATAAAAGTAGGTATCAACATGAAAGCAGTTTTAAAAACATTAATTTTTGAATTCAAAATTATTTCACACTTATTTGTAAAGGTATCACAGTGTACTTAAGTATTTAAGTAGGAACAATAATTTTATTAGTTCCAATTCTGTATTTTTTCTAATTCTTATTTTTTTTTTGGTAGGTAAGTAAAAGTAGGAATTCGATTTTTAAAATTACTAAGAGCCTGTTTTATCTTTAGTTACCTATAACGAATGATTGAGTTTGGTACGACGCCTATTTCTAAAAAAATAATTCTGTTACGTAATAAGTGTGTGGTTACAAAAAAGGTATACATTCACAAAATGACGGCTAGCTGACCAGAAACTACATTTTTTGTACAACTTTCCCACTTTGCATAATGACAAAACAAGCTCTCAACATAAGAATCAAAATACAATAAAAACTATTTACCGTAACCCTCCACCGAATCATTAAAACTCGAATCGATTCCCTCCAGTATCGATTTCAACCGATACTCATCGGTATCGGTAAAAGAATTCCGCCAGCAAAGTGTCGGCCATCGGATCGTGAGTAAATATTGGTCGATTTTGTCTTTTTAACCGAACGGCGTCCGTGGCCGAGTTAGAGGTTATTGTTCCATTTTTGAAATTCCCGCCAAATTTTGTTTTGTTTTTGACGTGTAATGGCGACGCGTTGAAACTGTTTTCGTTTCCAGATGTATTGGTTTGCACTGAAAAAGAAAATGGCTGATTTATCATCTCGGATTTTGGAAGTTGTTGTTTCGCACGTGGGTTCGGTATTTTAAGTACAAGAAGTAACAAGGAGTACAGTAAGATAGGTGAAGGGATTGATTGATTACGTTTAATAATAGTGAGGAGGTCGGCACATAATTATGTACATAATTACATGTTCTAAATTACTGGAAAAAGGAAATCAATTGGATGAGAAGTAATTAGGTTTCATTTGACAGTTAATGAAGGTGTAAGTATTTGACAAACTCGTAGATATAATATATATATAATAGTAGCTTTTCCCTGAATTTTAATAAATGCCAGCCTTTTACTTTCGACCGCAGAGCAAAGGCCTCTCGAGAGCTCTCGAGAAGGTATGAGAATTAATCATCACATTCATCACACTTGCTCAAGGCGGATTTGCGATTTCAGACTTATAATAAATTAAGATATAAAAAAGTGTTTGAGCAAGTGCATGTTAACTGAATATATATTTTATGTTTTTAATTTAAATATTTCTAGTATCACATTAACAAACACTGGACCCAGGAACAAATATCTGTAGGATAATTATACAAATACTGGGTCGCGCGGGAATCGAACCATTTTCCCAGTCACCTACTTTTTACAATATTACACTATAACTACCTAATTTTAGTAATATTTACGAAGTAACTGAAGTAGAAAAAATATAAATTAAGTTGTTGTAAAAGGAATCTGAGCACTTTTTGTTATAGCAGCTATAAAAATTAATCCCCCGATTATTTTTATTTCTAAATCATTTCTTATAAATTCTAAATAAAAAATATAATTTCATCTTCCATAATTTAACATTCAAGAAATAACTATTAAAACCACCAACCCTAATACCTGTTCTATTAATACCTATGGATTTTTGAGTTCATCTAAAATAATCTAGATGTGGCTTATTCCTTGGACATTATGTAAAATGTAAAGCTAAATGTGCCGAATTGAGTAAAAGGTTTTGATGTTTTCGGTACATTGATTGATACATAAAGTTTAATTTTCCCTATGTCATTAATTTTAAAATTGCCTATTTTCATAATTATTTATTTATGTGCGCACAAAACACATACTTACATACAGGAAAACCTACAGGAAAAATTATACAGACAAAAGAACACAAAGGTAACGCTTATTTCATTTAGAAATTAATTCCTATATACCTACGAAAAACTGGCCAACTAACTTTGATTTAACGTAATTATAAAAATACGCGCCCTAAGCTGAAAATGTCAGAAAGCAGAAACACACTAGACAGAAAACATAAACAGAAACAAAAGCTGAAATCGTCTAATAAATAAATGAAAATGACGCAGCCTTCCGAAGCGGCATAAGTAAAGAAAAGTAAAAAACGTGCGTCAATGGCTCGGGTACACAACAACAAATGTCAAGCAATTGTTGTCATTTTGCGTAGAATGCGCGTCGGCCGTATGGCGTGCGTCTACTATGCACAAATAAATAAACAAAATTGTTTATTTTTTTACCTGTGGTCTGTTGTCTCGTTGTCATCTGGGGCCTTCGAAATGTTGGGTACTTGTGCTGAGATTTAAATACTGGCTGGATCATACTGTTTTCTTCTTTAATGCTTCGGTATTGAAGTGCGATATTGATTTTGGATTTAATATGGCAATGTTTACATTTTGAGACTACACTGAGTTTAGACGATAATGTTAGCACTGACTCTTTTTTCAAATGGCATTTTTGAAATTTTGTAGTGTAAGAATATTAATCACTGTTACATTTTGGTGTAATTTTGCAAGCGATCGTATCGATCGACAGCCAGATGTGAACTGAATTCGATCGGTGCTCGCAATCCTTCAACGATTCGCATCCCCGCTCTAATTCAAGCAAACATATTTACCTGGCCACAATAACCACCAAAAACGAACGACAAATGAAAAAGAACACTTAAACGTTATCGCAAAAGAATAAAGCACAAAATCCCTTGCAGATTTCAAAATGAGATGCCAAAAAAATTGGTTACTAGTTCGCCAGCCAGTCTTTATAATGTTTTGAAAAAGAACTGGTTTTAAAATCGTTGCAGCTTACATGGCTGGAAGTAAATAGGTTGCAACGCTCTTGCTGCAGAATCGAGCTCAGGCGAAGGGTGCAACCCTTTGTCGCGTGGTCGCTTTATGTATAAGTATAATATGTACTGGTCAATCTTTGCAAGGGAACCGACGGTTTGTTTTGTACCTAACCAGTTCTGTTTAATACTGCAGAAAATTTGCTTTGTACGTTGGGTAATTGTAAAGGTACTATTGAAATGAATCGGTGGGAAGATCATGTCTGAGATTATATACATCTTGACTGTGCGTGTGAAAACAACCGTTTACTCTTTTAAAAATAACTTTGGAGTGGTTACAAGACTTGATAATAATAAAAAAAGCGGTAAAGGACAAAAAATGTCCACAATCAACATGATAATAATCTTATAAATTGATGATTCTATTTCTACGTACTTAAATATTTAAACTCAACGTTTTTGTGTTTCTATGAATCATTTGAAAAAGCTTTTTCATAAAATGTTGAGAAGTTTACATACAACGAACATTTCACGTTTTCAGCAGTTTTATATGAAAGCTAAAAGTGGAAACTTTTGAGTTGTAAACTCTGTGATTTCTATGAATGCGTCGTTCTCGCTTTACAGATTAGCGTGATAATAATGAGTTCATTTTGTTTCGCAACTATGGCGTAGCAGATTGTCGTATACGACTCTAAACTAAGATGTTTGTATCTTTACTACTCATTATGCTGAGATTTAAGTCTCCCTTCATGTCCGTCCATGTGACGAAGTTGTTCTTCCCAACTACGATGCAGCTTTTACCATAATTTGGGAAATATATTTGGAACAAAGTATGTTTATGTGCCAAATAAACGAGTTTTCTTTCTTTCTATGTAAAAAAGGTTACTATTAAAGTTTCAAATATAATTAGAAAAACTCGATGTTTGTCGAGTCGTTACACCACTCACAGGGTGAGTCACAAGTTCCCTATAAAACGCTTGTAAAACTATATTTCTACATTCTTAATTTTATCAGTGGCTAATAAAAATAGTACAGACGCCAGCACATCAAGCTACCCGAAATTGGCAAATTTTCCCAGTCTACCTTGAACCTAATGCTTTAGCGATAAAGTTGAAAACCTATTAAAGAAATTTGACTGATTGTAGTAGCATGTGCTGGTGTCTGTACAAAGTATAACAGAAATTGTTTATTTTTTAGTATCTCTCCTAAGTATATATATGTTCATAATTAGGTATTAAGCCGAAGACTTAAAATCCAACACAGATGCATAACATACTTCTTTACAGAGATTTTTAACCATAAAAATATCGTCCCAAAAATACTGCCTACGCGTGGTACAGATGCATAGTATCTATATAAAAACAAAACCCGTTGCGGCCCACCACTAATCTAAATGCAAATCAAGCATCTGCATTACGTCGACTAAATTGAACCTCATTGATTATTCTTTTATTTTCACACGAATGTTTAGTAGATAGGAAAAAGGATTTTTTTACGTCTGCGGGTATTTGGTTTACAGTATTTATAATTTTAATCATCATCTTCATCATTCTCGTTCCCTCTTTCCAATTTATTTGGGGTCTAGGTAAATGAAGAAAGTACTGAAGTGCGATGGGAAAAGTTACTCTTTTTCAGCATCTAGTATTTTTTTTCTCTCAAGGACAAGCGATTTTTGATTTGAACAAAAACTAGATAACTATTACTTTCTTACCACTTAATTTCGAAAAAATAATTAAAAACAATTTGAAAGCATGCAAATTTGTAAGCTTTTGTGTATGCAATCACGCTAGCCGAGTTAGTTCTATAACTTGATGGCGGAAACGTATGAACGTATGAACTTATTACCACCATTTATATCCTGGAATTCGATGAAAAAGCCTGTTTCAAAACTGATTATATTTCCACTTCCACAGAAGTCCGTAAAACTATATTAAATGTCTAGTTTAACATGATACATGGTAGGTACTATGTGTGAAGGTTTATTTAAAAAGTTATCTTTATCATAATCTTCAAAATTTACCTTTAGGTACTCTGGAAGCATTGAGCGGTAATAACTTCTTATGTAATGCAATAATACAAAACCCTTTCTGTAATAAAAAAAATCCAATGTCCGTTTTAACGAACACGTTTTAAAGGCCACACAAAAACGTTACAAAATGACTTATGCTCCTTTATATACGCTATTATACCGATATCGGGATCACAATTGGCAATTCAAACGCTCCCCAGTCTAATTCGCTCATTTCGACCGAGCTCGTGCAAAACGCAGCTAATGCAATCATGCAAAAACCGGATTGTAAAAAACGGATAAAATCATTTTATTAACCCACCAATAAAGTTTGAATGAAACTGGTTTTTAGAAGAGGGTTTCTGCAGCGCACAGGTACCGCGGAATGCAAACTTTGAGCTGCAGATCACCAAACGGGTTCCGGGACGTGTTTTCGACATTGTCGCCAAGAATGAAAGGGGTACGCTGACAGTCATTCGCACAAATAAATACGGCAGCTGCAGGTTGCAAAAACTGGTACTGGCCGAAAGAGATCTGTTTTCGTTTATTGTTAAATTTCAATAGCCATTAAATACAGTACAGACTGATATTGTTAAAAGATAATCCAATGAATATGGTTGGTGTCGCATCTCCAACGGACATCGTGACGCCATTTTTTAGGAACAAGAATTCGAATTATAACATTTCTTTCAGCGTTCCATTTGTAAACTTAATTAAAAAAATGGAACGCTTTTTACACAAAAGCGTAAACGTCATGCTTTGTTTTTAAAACTAACACCGAATGCCAAGAAACGGAACGTGTTGTGCACGCGGAAGCAAATTAAAAAAAAAACGGGCAGACATTTTTAAAACAGCGTAATATTCACATTTTCCTACTAAGATAACGCTCCGCCGAGCGAAATATGAAAAGAGTTATCAAAACAATCTCGCGCGCACTAAATCACTGTATATAAGGGGAAGAGGTGTCCTATTTACTCGGAAACGGACAAAATAAATGTTTTTATTACATAATGCGAATTTTCTCAGTCTCATTCTAAACGCGAGTACCACAAAAATGGTCCTTGGCGTTTAGAATATAGAGTCAAGTTTCTATTGTAGATTTTTTGTGAACAGTGACGCTGTTGTTTGTTAATTACAAATGGGCCTTTTCTGTGTGAGAATAAGGCTTGTTTTCGTTTGTGAGGTGTGAAGGCAGATGGTGGGCATTGTATATAAAAAGGTATGGTGCACAATTTTAAGCAGAGGGATTTGGTGGCGCTCGACAGCCCAGTGGCTTTCGTCGCTTACCTACCTCTGCATACGTACTACGGGCTGAAGTACGGCCCGTAGGTAGAAAACTGACCGAAACTATCTTTTATACACAGATTGTGTATGAAAACTCGGATTTCTCTTTGTTTCCCGGCGTAATTGCTTAATCTTAAAACTTTGTAGAGGGAAATATGCCGGTGGCTATACTTCAAATTATGATTTCATTTTGACTGTCTGTCCTATTGAATCTAGTATAATGCAGTCTGTTGCTTTCAAATAGGTACCATTGTTGTTTCTCCACCATGCGACTGTTGTGTTGTCCCTACATCAGCCGGCCTGTTTAGGTGCTAGGCCTCGTTTCTAATTAAGACGGATTGCTTTACCAGCAGTCAGAAACTTAATTTTGTAACACCTCACTGATGCTTTAAATGGTGTATGTTTGTCTTTTGTTCCACATAACATTATAATCGGTGTAAAAATACCCGTAACGACAACGAAAGGCTAGACCATACTTTTTCCACATTTTGTTTTAAGTGTTTATTGTTAAAATTTTACTTTAAATACTTCCATGTGCCCTTTACTATTAATTGCATCCATCAGCACCATGTTTTGGGTGCGTTACAGTGAGTCTTACCGTAAACCGTAATTTTTCACACCAACAAAAAGAAAGGTTTCCCAGTCATCATTTTTGGGTTGAGTTACTTGATTTGGTAGAATGCTTGGTTGACGGCTTCGTAAAGGGTCACTTTACACCTCGTATCCTACAAGGTGTAAACTGACCCTGAGATACAGCCTAGCTATTTTAGGTTAGGGATATGAACAAATTCTAAATCAACTACTTACATTTTACGAAATTAAATCCATGTTTAAAGCGAGATGTTACAGTCATGTCCAGTGCAGTGCAGTGGATTTAAGTTGGGTCCACTTTGTCCCATACCGGAACATGAGATAAATACATAGCTCCACTGTCGCTCTAGCCACAAGTAAGTTATGCGATAACTCGAGTGCACTGACGCACTCCCAAACTTCCAATAAAGGTAGGTTTCTAGAACTACACTGAGAGATTTGTGTTCATCATTTACGTAGCCTTTAAAATATCACAAACGTCTTTCAGTTTAACGGATAAATCAATAACTTTTGTTTTGGTAGGTATAATCATCTGCCTAGCCTTTTCCCAACTATGTTGGAGTCGGCTTCCAGTCAATTACAGTTGTATAATTGTCAAAGACATTCAAATATTTACGAGTATATTGTCTAATAATTATTGTATACTGTTATTTTTAATACGGAATACAGCTAATAACATTGAAAGGGATATCGCTGCACAAACGATTACCACGTATTCAGTACTTCATTCCGAACCCAAACCAGATGTTTCCTACAAAAGTGCAATACCTACACGGTCAAATGTATTAAACACCAGATTTTCTTTTTTATTTATTTGTTTATTATATTTGGGAAAACAAACAGGAGTATATTGCGCATAAAAAGCGTTGGCTTAAAATTAGTCTTAACAAATATACTACCCACAACATTTTCCACAGATTACTATGATAAATAATAAATACAAACTGTTAGAAAACATGTACTGTAACTAACTTAATAATTAAATAAATGAAATTGAAAACAAATTTAAAAAAAATATTAGTAAAATAATCCGTGATGTATCATACAGGTCCCTACCCTATCAACAATGATATATACATTGTGTAAAACCTATCTCCATAGATTTTAAATTGCATAATGAAGAATTTCTGACTAATGTACTGAATAGTTGCTGGTAACCGTTTTTGTGTCGATGTCCCTTCCACCCAGTATAATCTCGTCGCGGCAATAAAACTGTAGCTATTGAAAGCCAATGAACGCACGTTTCCAAATCACTACCTACGAACGCTAAGTCACAGGAACCTCAATCATAAACCTGTTTCCACCAATAAACGCATCCTAACTACGCGTGCCCTCAGGCTACACCACAAAATATAAAACTCTGTCTACATAGGTATACACATATCTCGGCGTGAATCAAGTACTCTATCGTTACAGATCAACGTCACTCGTTAGCGGCTAACGGTACGGGGTTCGATCCGGGCAAATGTAATTGGGATTTTAGTCAGAAAAATTCGCAATGGCGATCGGGGAGAAATGTATCGAATAGGGAAATGATAGGGCTGTTGACAAGCTTGTAGTTCAAGTGCGTGTTGTGTTACTAGAGTAGAGTAATCGCGGATTTGTGATCCACTTGTTTTTCCCCACATCTTCGCCTCGAGGAGGTTCGGGATCATGCCTAAAGGGTTAGGCAGAGGTGTTTCTTTACACACACCTTTCGCCAGGTTATGTTTAAGTCCCATGTAATAGGGGGCGAGCCTTTTAAAATTAACCAGACACAAGTACAGACTCCGTGGCTGCTACTGAGAAATTCCTGGAGAAAAATCCAATAACACTTTGCCCGGCGTGGTAATCGAACCTATGACCTCATGCTCAGCAGTCGCGCTTGCGACCACTAGACCAACGAGGCGTACTAGAGGGATATAAAGTATTCTGTGTCAGTTGTGGTGTAACCGTGTGCTTTTATTAATATTCGTTCAGACGTAAGGACGTGACAAGCAACACAGACAGAGTTACTTTCGCACTTATAATATTAGTATAAATACCGGGAAGTTAGAGCAACGCATCGTGTGCCCCCGATGCGTTGCGGCGCCGCACCACATAGATTTCACCGTATCAGCGGGCACACGAGCGGTGCGGCGCCGCAACGTTGTTATGTCGCAGCGGCGCCGTAGCAGTCCTTCCTTGTGACGCATAAACAACTGAGCGGTGCCGCTCCGACGTCGCAACGCATTCACCCCTCCCCACCTCGTCTCGGTGGTTGCAAGTCCGGTGCGGCGCCGTAGCGCATCGTGTGACATGCCACAGATATTTCTATGTAAGACGACGCAGCGACACCGCTCCGGCGCCGCACCGCCGCCGCAACGCATAATGTGCCCCCGCTCTTACGAAGTGTTTTGGTTGAAACTTGGACTGCCACATCACCAACTTAGCTAGGTAGGCAGCTGTCCAGCAATAGGTCTAGCCAAAAGGGAAATTAACTATTTTCCGGACAGTTACTTTACTGATTCTTAAACTGGTATCGTATTACCTGGTACTAAATGTGTTGTGGACAGACAGGCAGTCGCTCCATTTAAAATACTGGTATTCAACTGCATCTGGTCAGACTGGAAGCCGACCCCGACATAGTTGCGAAAAAGCTAAGCAGATGATGATGATTCGATCACAAAGTAACCCATCTTTGACTTTATTGAAGAACGTAATTGACTTTGTTTTTAAATGGTATAAGTACTTATTCATAATTTCAGTCTCATATAAAGTAATTAAAAACACAAAAAGGGTACTCACATGTCAAACATCGATCCCCAATCAAAGCGTCGCATCTATCAAATCACTCATAATTACTCCCGACGTCTTCCTCGCATAGCGTCGAAAGTGAAAATGCATGGCAGACTCATCAATACGCCCCCTGCCGTCGCGCCTCGGAACTAACGATATCGCGCAGTAATCGGCCCCCATCGGGCATCGAATCCAGACTAGTATGGTAACGCTAATTGTACTGGATTGCGGTACCTACATGTGTAGCTTTACTAGTTCAGGCTGTGACTATGCTTGCGTGTGGCGATTTTGCATGTGAGTTAGCTTCGTACAACAAGTTTTTAACTTTCTATCTTTAGTGATTTGGTATCTACTCTTACTACTGTTTGAATATGTACACTGGGTGTGTTCTACTGTATGTGTATCTGTATATACTGGTAGAGAATACATTGTGGCATTAAGTCCCACTATTGTACATGAATTTTAAATAAATAAATAAATATGTAGTAATACTTGCCAATGACAATTATTTACACATATTCATAGACTCTTGCAATTGTAAAGGTATATTTAGCAGTAGATATTCCTGCGAATTTGTACTGAAAATAATAAAATTCAGCCAATGGCTAAAGTAATATTTAAAATTTGGCTTATTCAATTTAGAACAGATGCCATAAATACAAGGTATGGTGTACGGTACCTAAATGCCAGTATCAATAAAACAAAAAGATACTGCAAAAAATATTTTTCATTACATTTTCATAATGCTTTTCCAAGCGTAACTCACACTGGTTCCCTCTCGTTTAATATTGTACGTGTGATAATCCCCATAGAGAAATGAAAGTATAAACAAAAACAAAGCGCGCGGACCCCGCCTATTCTAACCTCAAAACATAACTCTTGCTCATAAGCCCTCAGAAACAAAAAAAAACGAACGCAGAGACCGCTCCAATTATAAAAGGCAGTCGCCCCGAAAACCCTCGGCTTTAAAAAAAAAGAATAAAAAAAGTTATTTAAATAAAACCCGGCGCCCACGCTCTGTGTCGCATAAATTGCCTTCATTAATTTCCGGACCCTGCAAAATATTGTCTTGAAAGGATAATCAAATACAAAAACGTGGAAATGGCGGTGCGTCATTTCCATAACATTTCCCTGGCCCGCCCCCCGCGCTCCTCTGCCCCCTCGCCCGTTTTTCGTCCCCTTTTCCGGTCCCTCCGTCCCCTTTATGAGTCGTCCAATTACGACCCAACGCCGGAGCTTAAGGCTCGCATTAGAGAGAATGGTAATGGTCGCAATTAGATGTATATACTATGCACACTCACGAGGTTTTATGAACAAACCATTGTTTAAGAAATTAACTTAAGTTTTTTAGCTAATCTGGGCGAATTAAGAGAAAATGTGTGTGCAAGCACGCTGGGCACTGTCGCTAGTTTCAACAGTATGGAGATAATAACGCCAAAGTAAAATGAAAACTGGTCTACGAGTAGTAATCCTTATGTTGAACCCAAACTAAGCTCAACTGCCTACCCCATTAGGAAAAAAGTGTGACTTTATGTATTTATGTATATGCAGTACATACGTACATAAACTCACGCCTTCTTAATGGAAATCAAGTCAAGGATGTCCTATAGCTATTGAATGTGCAATGTCCATTGACAACAATATGCAGTATTGTGAGGTTTAGTGATGCGCAATGATAGAGCAAAAATTGTTACATCTTATGAGCGGACGTCTCGAAAGCCGCGATAGCTGTGTTTTGCTTTCTTCGCGGTCCCTTGTTTTGTTTTCCAAATATCGAAAACATGTAGATGAAAGCAGTTATTTTAGTCGTACATAATTATGTCATTAGGCAGGGCAGTCTGATAAGATTTTCCAAGATACGCGAAACGTTGTGTTAAGCCCCCTTCATGGCATCGGGTGATGGAACTGGCGTCACGCGCGCACGACGCCGGTTGCCGTTCGTCACGCTGCGAGCCCCGTCTCAGCTAATCGTTGCATGTTCATTTGTTTTTATAATTTTTTCCTGTCGTCAAACGTGTTTTGCTTGTGCTAGCTAATGGCCAAGAAGTCCTGATAGCCAGAACGCATGTTACGCATCAAATAAAAGCGCCTATCAGTTATCACCATACAAATTCAAGCACCCATTCCTAATTCAATTAAGCATAAAATCAAATTAGGATCTTCAAAAACACATACTATTACCTACATATAAAGAGCAAACACAGACGCGCCAATTCGTTTCGGAGTTGCGCCTAAATAAACAAAAACATTTGTTGGTTGTGTTTGTCCCCGATTAATTAATTTTCTCATTTCCTATTAGCCCGGAGGTGAGGTAAAGGATTTTCGTAGCCCTGTTTGGTTTTTGGAATCATGTTATGTAAATTCGCTGAAGGGAGCCTTTATGTAAACGTGGTACCCCTCTATGGTACGCGTAAGGCGTTTCAAAACACAAGGCACTTTGATTGCCATGGTCTGCAAAAAAAACAGGAACAATAAATTTTTTACAGGCCTTTCTAAACCATGGTTACCGATCGTACCGATCGTTATGTGATGTGTCAAATAAATTGGCGTTATACATAGTCTGCTTTTAATTTTGGATATAAGTAAAAAAATAATACATGCAGACGAAGTTGCGATCATCAGCTTTATTTAAATTCACACCGCTTCTAACCTCTGGTTACCTTTATCATTGACTAGCTTTTGCACGCGGGTTCGCTCCCATTATGTACAGAATTAACCCACTGGAACGTTTCAAATGTAGCCTAAGATAATTGTGGAAAATGTAGGTTCCTGTTAGTGAAAGAAGTTCCGAAGATTACCCCCTATATACAAACTCACAAACCTACAAATTTACCTCTTTATAATACATATTAGTATAGATTAAGTTACAAATAAACTAGTGTTCTGCATTTAAGGTTCATCGAACTAGTATTTTTACTGTTGCATCAATTTATTCAGAGAGGGTAAAAAATCGTGGTTCAAACGAAACAGGGCGATAGTTGGAGTTATTTGTAGTAAAAAATATCTTTGTGGCAGAGCTTTAGCTTGATCTCCTTATAAGTTATATTTGAGTGTTTTTAAAAAAAATACCGAAATTTTTAAATAGACAATTTGAGTAAAATGATTACCTATTTTAAAACAATAAATAATAATAATATTTATTTGACATAAAAAAGAGTATGTATGTATGTTTATTATATTTTATACATATTGCGTTCCTTATATAAAAAATAAACATAGTAAATATCCCGTTTCATGATTATTGATAACTCCACTATCTTGTTATTTCAATTCATTTCTCAAGCTAATTTTACAAGATAATATTCGACAACCCTCTTTACCTCGAAACGTGTTAGTGACTACGTCAGTTTAAAGACTTATATAGTGGAGTTGTTTTAGTTTTTCATCGTGTTTGTGAGAAATGAGTAATGAATAACCTACTCACAAAAAATAATTATCAGTTCATTTCACATATGGCCTTTGCCCAGATGTGGGAAGACGCAGGCTAACAGTATCAGTATTTCATTTCATATAATTTTTGCCAAGCGGTAAAAGATCCTTTTATAGCTACAGGTATTTTTTTAAATTAAATATACGTACATTTATATATAATCTCAACATGAATGATGTAACCAAGATTTTGTAAAAATATTTTGATTAAATAGAGATCTACGATTTGGAATGTGCAACTACAGTACTTTCGCAAGTTATTATGCCTTGTGACTGTGACTGTAGCTTAGCTTTTTTGTTTTTGACTTTCAAAAGTGCCTGTAATGGTCTAATTGAAATAAATGCTTTGAGTTTGAGTTTGAGTTTATACATTTTATATACACTTTTTTAAATTAAACGTAGCCCCAAGAACTCTAAAATACTGAATCAAAGCATATCTTTGTATAATAATTACTATGTGTGCAAGTACACAGAGCTAAAAAGTGTAAAGATTTGATAAGTTACTTAGTTATGTAATTTGGCCGTAAAATATTTTGAGATAAAATTAATTCCCGAAAATTATTCACCTAACGAACAATGATAAAATTAATATTTCATCAATCGTTGTTTTCCTTTCCATTGTTATCGCACTTGAGCTGAGGGGTTTCTAACTCAAGCTCGGATTCGTTGATTAAACGAAAATACACGAAGGGAGCCGAAGGGTAATGCGGGTGGTGGATGCGCTTGGTTCATATTTCATGTTTTTAATTTAACACATAGGCAGATAATATAATTATCTACTTGTTGACCGACTTCCAAATCTTTTGTGTAAATAACACGTCAAAAATACTCACTTACTCATTTTAAAGCACAAGTTAGGTTATTTTCTTTAACACCAAAATCTACTTTTAATTATTTTCCGATAAAAAGTCGTCACGTCGTAAATTCGTTTTTTTTTTCGTATTAATTATGTAGGTATTCGTATCTAACAGAATTAAAAAACAATTACGCAAATATTTACACGATGAACTCACACTATTACTTGGCAAAATTGCATTTATAGAACGCAATTTATAATAATAAAATAGTAGAAAGTTAGCCAAAGTCAGAACAAAGAGAAAGAGAAAGAAGAAAATCAGTCAGGCAAAGTGTTATTGGGTTTTTCCATCAGGAATTTCTCAGTAGTAGCCACGGAGTCTGGATCAGGCCAGCCGCCTATTACATGGGACTTAAACGTAACTGGCGAAATGTGGGTGTACTACTTGGTACACCTCTGCCTAACTTTTTACATTTGATTACAGGCGTGATTTTTAGGGTTCCGTACCCAAAGGGTAACACGGGACCCTATTACTAAGACTTCGCTGTCTGTCTGTCTGTCTGTCTATCTGTCTGTCTGTCTCCAGGCTGTATCTCATAAACCGTGATACCTAGAAAGCTGAAATGTTCACAAATGATGTATTACTATTGCCGCTATAACAACAAATACTAAAAATTTAAAAAAATTAAATATTAAGGGGGGCCCCCATACAACAGATATGATTTTTTTGCCGTTTTTATAGATAATGGTACGGAACCCTTCGTGCGCGGGTCCGACTCGCACTTGGCCGGTTTTTTTGTTATGTAAAATAGTAGGTAAATCCGCGTGCCAACATTTTCATCTTGTTTCTTTCGGCTACGTATGCTACGCCGTAGAACTCAAAGCGTAGCAATACCGTAGCACACACTCCCACCCATTTAACATCCACAAGTGAAATGATACTCGTAATTGAACTTACACGTAACATAAGAACACACCTGTTATCCCCGTAGGTTTAGGCAGAGGTGTACCTAATAGTAAACCCACATTTCGCCAGTTATGTTTAAGTCCCATGTAATAGACGGCTGGCCTATTGCCATCAACCGGGCACAAATCCAGACTCCGTGGCTGCTACTGAGAAATTCCTGATGGAAAACCTCAATAACTTTTTTGCCTGACGTGGGAATCGAACCCAGGACCTTATGGCTTAGCAGTCACGCTTGCGACCACTAGGCCATCGAGGCAGTCAGTATAAGTTATAGCACTATACACATTATAAGCATTGTAGGAGTTATTAAATTTAGATCAAATAAATAAAAAAGTTAGAAAACTAACACATTTTTTTTAATTTCTCAATTGAAATCTTATGTTTGACATAATAACAAAATATCGTAAAGCCTAATAAAAAATTACTGCTACAATGCTAGGCCATCCATTGGTCTGCACGCAAAAGTAATATTGTCTATAACTCGTACCTATTCTATATATCTGCAGCAGACTATGGTCTATGGGGGAGGCCCATGCTAAGTAATTTACGAGCTAATTTTATGGTGCACGTGGTTATAAGTGTTGCCACATAACGGTCTTTTTTGCATCTGTTAGTGTTGCAATAGGTACTTATTTATTTCGAAAAGGGGAGGAACCGTTACGATTCGTATCAACGTATAAACACCTTTGTAGCAATGATCACAATACTTAAGCAATCATACTGTTCTAAATTATGACATTCATCATCTTCATGCCCTTGTCTTCTTCTTGGGGTCGGCGCAGCAAGTTTTCTTCTTCCATTCTCCCCTGTCAGACGTCACGGCATCATTTACTCCTTTCTCTTTCATATCAGTCTTCATACAATCCATCCATCTTTTCTTTGGTCTTCCTCTCCCTCTCCATCCATCAACATTTTAAAATATGACATTATAGGTGTTAAAGCCTTTTCTAGCGCAACATAGGCAGTCAATCTTTCTTGATTCAAATATTTTAATCAGAAAGAAGGAACGTTGTATGAGTTGTTTCAATACCTACGAGTCGGACTCGCGCACGAAGGGTTCCGTACGTATAAAAACGGCAAAAAAATCATATCTGTTGTATGGGAGCCCCCCTTAATATTTTTTTTTTAAATTTTTAGTATTTGTTGTTATAGCGGCAATAGTAATACATCATTTGTGAAAATTTCAGCTTTCTAGCTATCACGGTTTATGAGATACAGCCTGAAGACAGACAGACAGACAGACAAACAGCGGAGTCTTAGTAATAGGGTCCCGTTTTACCCTTTGGGTACGGAACCCTAAAAACGAAAGTTTGTGAGGATCGATGTATGGTAAGGATGTTTCTTACTCTTTCACGCAAAAACTACTGAACGGATTTTGATGAAACTTAACACACACATAGTTTATAACCTGGATTAACACACAGGATACTTTTTGTCCCGGTAGTATGATCCCGTGGGTCAATTATCCAACTCCATAAGCTAGTCTTCTATATGCCAAAGGTACTCGTACACGTATAATTATTACACCGTAATAACATTGCCTCAACTCAAGCGGTTCACTATATAAAAGTCAATCCTGCAAGGCAAAACTTATAAGAACCGTAATAGTATCGAGATGGGCCGGGATCGCTACTTAAAATAAGATGAACTGAGGCCAATCCTAAATAGTTTGCCAAATTAATATTCTAGTACCTGGGCGACCGAGTTCTGTTCGAGTGAAAAGAGAGAAAACGAATTGTCCCAGATTTGAGACCTAGCTAGATCAATTTCTCGCCCCCATAAACCCCTATACTGCAACTGTCATCGAAATCGTTAGAGCCGTTTTCGAGAACGTGGTTACAAAAATATATAAATAAGGGATTTAATAAAATTGATTGACAATTGTTTATAAATACAAATACAAACAAAAGAAAGACTCAAATATACGTATTTCCGCTTCCAAATAAAAGGGTCATGGGCTTGGGCAGTGACACGTTTCAAAAAGGTAGGATACCCCTGCGTAAGGGCCGGCCAGATTGGACAGTCTCATTTAAATTAGGAAATAACATTGCTGAGTTGCACAACAGATATTTACTACATACAACTATTCTGTATCGTCTTTGCGAAAGATTCAGTACCTAGTGGTAAAGAGGCTATGACTTTGTTGTGAATAAAAATCCCAAGATTTCATTATTATAAAAGACGGTGTTAATGCGCAAATAATAGATATAAGAATTATCATTAACATTGAAAACAGGATACGGGAAACGAGAATGAAATATCGGGAACTCAAAACATGGTAAGTATCCCGTTTTTAGTGTTAATTATAGTGATAGTGAGCATGCAAGTTAAAAAACAAAAATAAAAAATACCTAATAAGTCTATCTTTATTTAAAACTAGCGGTGCGTCCTGGCTTTGCACGGGTGCCTATGTTACTCAGGGTGAATGTAGCTTTCCTATGGTGAAAGAATTTTTGAAATCGGCACAGTAGTTTTTGAGTTTATTCATTACATACATACACACACACAAAAATACAAATTTTTCCTTTTTAAAATATTAGTGTAGATGAAAATTGGTAATATACAAATAGAACGAGATTGGGAAATAAATTGGTCTACACCACGATATAGTGAAACTTCTCGTAATCACTACTAAAGATACAAAACTACAGCAGAGTTTCAATTAAATCCTCCAACCTTTACGGACCATAACCATTACATAAGCCATTCCGCAGCACAATCAAAGTAAGCAATAAACATACACCCGTATAAAGCACACATGATGATATAAAACGCACACCCATCTCCACACAAATAGGCTAAACTCCAGTAAAAAGCTGGCAACATTTGCATAATGACTTTATATTATGCTGGCAACTTCAGCGCAGAATTTTAATGACCCGAGCAGCGTTTTTGAGTTTTGAATGTAAGCAAACATATATAATGTTGTGGTGGAATTTGTAGGATATAAGGCTTTGGTTGGTTGAGTTCAAGTAGGTTTTTCTTTAAACTAGAAATCAAGTTGGACTGATAATAGTGTTTTACTGCCGTAAGACAGACCGGTACGGTAGTAGGTACTACATACTAATTACATACAATCAAAAAGTTCATTTGAAAATCGCAATTCTCAACCAACCACTCGCTGGCTCTGTTGTTCGCGCTTTCTATCACATTTAAGATCCTTCAACGCTATATAGTTAAGTTACTTAAGGATGACACTTTGAATAATAGTTTCAAATCCACCTGGGTGGCAATTCGAAACTAATTTGAGGTTTTACTTCCTGCATAGTATCGAAAATCGTCTGATGAGTGAGCGCGTCAAATATGTTGCTTATCCAAACGCGGAGTTTTTGTAGTTCGGGACAATGCTTGGCCAATACTATAACTACTTACAACCAAAATATATAACAGCATTTTCGTCATCATAATCTCATTAAAAAAAACCCTCATTATGAATCCACCTGCACATTTACATAAAACAGCTATTATATAAAACACGTATTATGTGAGCAGACAAGGGTAAATCCCTGCGATTTACGTCATGTCGTTAGTCATTACGCATTCCCGTGAAGGCTTTGAAGGCAAAATTACTGGCCCTTGAGGGGTGGTTTCAAAGTGGGAGGGGTGGATAATAAATGACGCGGCCAGGCCCAGAGGGGCGAAGTTGCCAACTTTTTTTTGACAAATTGCTGTAAAAGTGCGTGCCTCTAATCGTAAGGGGTTAATGTGGGGGTGTATGGGGGTGAGTTAGCCATCTAATGCTAAATCGAGGTGCTTTGTCCTAATTTCTGTCTCTGTTATATTAGATGATGTTGGTTGGTTGAATTTTATTTTGTTTTACGGAATTTATGAAAATTACGAGTAGGTACTTACTCCGTGTAGACACAATTTGTGTGGAATTTCATATTGTCGCCTGCCCAGGTCATCATCAATATCATTCTCTTGCCCTTATCCCAAGTTATTTGGGGTCGGCGCAGCTTGTCTTCTTCTTCCATACTTCTCGATTACTCGTCATCTCATCAGACAGAGACACCTTCTTTCTTGCCATATCATCCTTCACATAGTCCATCCATCGTTTCTTGGGTCCTCCTCCTCTACTCTTATAAGGTCCACATTCAGTCGCCCGCACAGTTATTCTTCATTGATTTCAGTAATTGATTCTAAGGCTTATTAACTTTAACGTCTCGATTCGGTTCCGCATGCTCTCGTAATCGATTCAATGAATTATTCCGAGTCCAACCAAACAGAAAGATAAACGTTGATTGATTAATTAATATTCTTTTGAGGTCCAGTTTCCAATCTCTTCCTCTTTTCCGTTCCGTCCGTTGTGATTATTACAATTTATGATTATAATAGTATTATAAGTAATATTGACCAGATGGACTAGAGTCGTCACGCAGTGGGTGCCAGAAGACGGGCGTCGTCTTCGCTGAGGGCCTAGAAAACGGTGACATGACGACTTAAAGGCGTTTGTGAGAGATTGGCCTGAGAAAACCACACGGAGTGAAGAGTGGAAGGCTATGGGGAGGCCTTGTCCAGCAGTGGGACAATATATACCAAGGAAAAAAAGTAACATTCAGTACCGATTAAATGAATTATTCTTTTCGGTATTTGATTCATTATGAGTTTGACCTTTATTATTGCATTTTTATATTTTTTGTATATAAAATTAATTTAGACCATTTTGAAACGTAGTTGAAAGTGCGTACAAATGACTCGTTCATGCATCTTCACACGCTTAGTAGAAATAACCAACATAATACTATTAATTTCAATTAATGATTGAAATAGATGGTTTACTGGTTAAAAAGCAGATATTTGGCCACAAAACAACAAAAATCTTCAGTACATACTTTCAGTGTTTTACATTGGCTATGTAAAATACTGTAACAAAACGTCTATGTTTTTACGAACTTGCAAACTTCGTAGTTGTTCGGCTGACCGAAACTAGCCGAACAGTCCCGAAGCACGCTCCAACATAAAACCTTACGCAAACAATCAAAAGCCCGTACCTACTTACCGTATAATACCTACCCAACCCAATTCTAATCCAATGCATTTTAATCAAGCGAAACACACGTATGGCATTATAAACATAGACCCGTTACTCCCCCCTTCCGTAAACTTTCAATACATAAGCGGAGAGTTTCAGAGCAAATGGAATATTCATACAACCATCCCGTTTACGACCTTGTAAAGGGCCGCATAAAAATTTAGAGGCAAAAAACGAGTACACCTCCCTTTAGATGTACTCTTGGGATGGAACTGAAGTTTGTAATTGAATTTTTGCCTGCCGTCCGCAAAGGGCCGGCCTGCTTAATTTGTCGTGCGCGGTAAAGGGTTCATGTGTGTGGTGTCCAGGGTGAGCGAACGCGGGGTTAGGAATACCTACTTTTGTAATTAGAAATGCTGAGTAGCTGTGGAAGAAGATAAGCTGAAATGTCTCTGCGTTTAAGGGTTAAGAAGAACTTATCTTTGTAGGTTAGACGTAGATAGACAAAGGCGATACCTCGTTGGTATAGTGGTTGAAAGCGCGACTGCTGAGCAAGGGGTAACGAGTTCGATATTGAGTTTTTCCATCAGGAATTGCTCAGTACATAGCAGCTACGGAGTCTTTATTTGTGCTCGGTCGATGTCAATAGGCTCGCTCGTCAATGGGACTTAAACACAACTAGCGAAATGTGTGTATTATTAGGTACACCTCTGCCTACCTCTTTGAGGATTACAGGCGCGATGTTATCAACGTTTACAAAGGCGATAATTATTGGACTTGAGAAACATAAAAAGAACCACTATGCAATAATGCAACTACAAAGTCCGCTGAAACTTTATATGATGAGGCATGAAACAACGTTAGTTCTACAATTTATAAAACTCATCATCTGCTTAGCTAGCAGACTGTGTTGGAGTCAGCAATTGAAAAAAATGTGTTTTTGATATAAGTATCGTATATACTTTCATATGCATTAAGTAAAAGCTGTTATTTTGGTATTACAAACAGACACTTCAATTTTATTTCTTTGTTTGTATGTATGTATATGTATAGATGTATAGATATAGATAGAATTTTCAAAATAGAAGCTCTTAAGACCCGCCATTCTCTTCTAACTCACATCCCGACACAAGATACAAATTATATTGTTGTAATCAAAAAGAAATATTCCATTTTTTACCAGAGTAAGGGTTGTTTGGGCCTCCTTTTTTCGGCCTACGTGCTAAAATTTAATTCGGGCTTTCCGGATTATATAAAGGTACGTTTGAAATACATAACCCCTTTTATATCTTTGGTGAAACAAAAAAAAATCGATATCGCCCTTTTAAAAAGGCGTCACGTACTCACGTGATTCTATTAAGTTTTTGTAAAATGTTTTTAGATGTGTGTACCTTTTTTTAGTCCGGCGTTGATTTGATTTATTATCAGTGTATACTGTTTTTATTTGACCATAATCATCTGCCTAACCTTTTCCCAACTATGTTGGGGTCGGCTTCCAGTCTAACCGGATGCAGCTGAACACCAGTATTTTACATGGAGCGACTGCCTATCTGACCTCCACAACCCAGTTAGCGCTAGGTAATACAATACCCCTTGGTAAGACTGGTTGTCAGACTTTCGGTTCACTGACTACCTGTAACAACTGTCAAAGATCTACAAATGACAGCCTGGACCAACGGCTTCACGTGCTTTCCGAGGCATGAAGGAAACCCGGTATGTAATGGGTGGCCACGTGGTCACCCATCCACGGACCAACCTAGGTAAGCACAGCTTAACCTAAACCAACCCGAGCGGCTGTTCTTATTTAGCCACGAGCCTATACCAAGAGCAAGAAAATAGCAAAGAGTTTTTATTTTCTTTGTGAGCCTGTGTTGTGACTCACCTTTCCTCCCCTTTCTATAACCGAACCACTCCATCTTGTTACAAACCTCCTTCACAAACTACCTTCGCCGCGGTCTACCTTGACGGCGATCACGGTTCTCCCTCAGGCGTCCAGTGAGTGTTCATTTCTCCGGGTAGGTTTATGTGATATGGCCAGCCCACTCCCACTTCAGCCTGGCTGTTTTTTTGCAACATCCGCTACTTGAATTTGCTGTTTTTGTATGTGAGTTTAAATGTTTGTAAATGCACCCACGATACAGGAGAAATTCCTAGTGTGGAGCAACTTTAAAAAAAAAAAACAATAAAAAAATAACAAAAAAGAATTATAAAAGGTGATATTTGTAACGCGATGAGTGACTATTATACTAGGTAAGATTAGCGGCAGTTAGAATTTGACGGATTTGGATGCAATATTAGCGTTGAACAAAACAACTTCTGATTTTCAGTAAATACACTATACAGTTTTTAGTCTGTTTTGCTAAAGATTTTCCCCTCAATTTTTTTTCTTAGCATATATTATGTCGCACTGCCGGGCAAAGGCGTCCTCTTTCTCCCTCCAAACCTCTCTGTTTTGTGCAATTTCTGGCTCGTCAAAGTACCACATATTTTTATAAAGTTTAACAGACCAAGCTTTACTTATATACAGGTTTATATCAGAAGATTACGGTGCATTAATATGGTTAGTATAAATTATTGTGGATAAAAAAAAATGTTTTCAATAATTTTGATGACTATATTACATACCTAAAATCGGACATTCATCATCTTCCTGCCCTTGTCCCATGTTATTTGGGGTCGGCGCAACACGTTTTTTTCTTCCATTCTCCTCTGTCAACCGTCATGCTATCATTTACTTCTTTATCTTTCATATCATTCCTCACACAATCCATCCATCGTTTCTTTGGTCTTCCTCTCCCTCTCCATCCATCAACGTTTATATTCATCACTCTTTTAGTCACATGCGATTCGTCCCTCCTCATCACATGTCCATACCACTGCCGTCCTTACGAAAAGTGCAATAACTCGAGTTTTGCGCCAAATTGAGTTAAGTACATATTCGGAATCTGCAGAATGAGATCTATATATTCTTTTTAGACACTTTTTACGTATCTATGACGTAGCCGGTTTTAATACTAAGCATAACTGCAATATCTAGGTCGGTGCTATGAAAAATAAAATCTTTAAACGCGTTTTTCTCGAAATCAGGTTTAACCTAGTTATTGCACTCTTCGTTAAGACGGCAGACCAAGACAGTCGATTCCCTTTCAACTTTTCTGTGACTGGCGCAACTTTTAAACTTCCTCTAATATATTCGTTCCTTACTTTATCCATTCTTGTCACACCACACATCCACCTCAACATTCTCATCTCCGCTACATGCAATCTTTTTTCATCCATCTTCTTCACAGCCCAGCATCCGATCCATACAGTACGACAATCGGACATTGATCAACATAAAAAACACTGTCTTAAGCTTTTACGGTTAATAACTAAACTTATACTACCTGTAATATATTAGCTACTAACACTAGAAATAAGTAATTTTATTGTTTTACTAACACTATGGATCTTTGTTGTCTGAAGAATAAAGAATATTATTATTATTATTATTATACTGCCACTTACGGGATACCATCCCAAATTTTCAATTATTATGAGCTCACAATCATTGAAAATCAGATAAGATATCCCGTAACTGACGATGTAAGTTCAACATAAAACAATCCAAAACACAAATCAACTTAAACGTTAATTTCTTTAAGTGGAAAAGGGCAAGTTGATATCGAGTTGCGACCTTTATTGATTTAAGACTAGCCTATTAAGCGGAATGCATTAGATGTGTTTGCCAGCTCGATAACCAATCACTTAGCGTAAGGGACTTTACTTTATACTTCTTTTCAGTAGGGTTCATTTTCCTATATTTCAGCCAGTTCGTAGTCAGCAAATGACCAATTTTGGCCCAGTCGTGTCGGGCCAGACTTTCGTTTCGGAGGCCGTAGATTCAAGCCTAGGCAGGTTTTGCCTTGTTTAATTTATTTCATTACCACTGCCCTTAAAACAATAAAAGGAAAACGCAGTGAAGAAACTATTTTAGAAAAAAAAAATACGAAAAATCTGACATCCATCCATCCGCACTGAGCTTGCTCGCGTGGTGTATTACGCCCACTTACTCGCACAGAGGGTTCGTCCCAGTTGTGGGAACATTACAGGCTGATTATAATGCTAAGAAGTTCATAACATAGTTCATCATGATATTAAGTATGAAGAACAGAAGTTTGTTTAACAAAATCACGTAGTTAATTAGTTATTCATTGCCTTACACACTAACGATAATTTTTCTCTACACCACGAATATTCAACACACCAAAAATAAAAAATAAACCTTAACACAATTTCAACACAAAACCCCTATCTCCGGTTAAAAAACCTAAAGCATTACATGACAAACAAAAACCGGGGCGTCACTCTAACCCAAAAATAAGCACAAATATAATTTATTATCTGTGGACCAAAAAAACGTCACACAATCTTACGTTACGCACAAACAGAGCCCTGCTTAAAACCTATCCCGGCCTTTGCTTTTCCATTTTCCACTACCAACAATCGCAGAACCCTCTCTCCCCTCGCTTTTGTACTAAAAGTGCTAAAATCAGGGGTTGTTGTATAAAAGAAGGGAGGTCGGGGTAAAATGGACATTTTCCCCGTCCAGCGTCGTATGACAGATGATTATCTACGGGCGACGTCAAAGTGAATAATTGGAATTTAGAATAGGCATGTTTTTGGAGTTTATGGTAGCTCGATACGGCGCGTTTGTTGATTATGTTGTAGTGTCAGACGTAGGCCATTTTTTAGTCATTTGAACTAGCGGAGCTTTGATCTGAAAATGGTAACTAAAACTATTATGTAGCTGCTTATAACCACTGCATTGTGTAGACGACTGCTGCACTAGCAATTTGGCTATGGGGAGGATTTTTTCTAAATTCCTGTCGTGATTAATAGGTAAATCCTGAAAAAAACAATATAAAGATAAATTCAAATTAAAATAAATCAACAATCCATTTACATCCCACTTTCTCACTGTAATCCCATTCTCTAAACGTATTCCTGTAACCTTTTTTCTGCTCGTATCCCGTAAACAATATCAATACCCTTAAAACAGAACGGTGCCTACCTATCAAGTTCCCTATACATATCTACAAAAGCATTTAAAACGCCCAAACGAAAGTACCAACACCTACACATTAAAATTCTTTCACCCCGGTCATGCCCAAAAAAGACAAAAGAAAAGCGTCCATGTTTTATAACGAGTACCTAACACAAGCGGTGAAAATGAAAGGGTACTAATTAATTCTACAAACCACACGTATGGACAAAAAAGCAGAGATAGATCTATAAGTAAATGTGTACATCAAAAAAATTTTCGCGCATCAAAGGGATGCTCAAGAAAGATAGGCGAAAAAACCGTACCTACTGAAACAAAACCCCGCCCTCCCCGCGGGTCGCAGCGGTCGCGTCTCCCCTGCCTCGGGGGAGGCTGGGGCACGCACATGCGTATTTTGCCGCCCCCACTCTAAGCCAGCCTTCCATTTTGTTTTGGCGTGGTCGTTTTTTACCCGGTTTTAGTTTCGCTAGACAACCGTTTTCATAGAAGAACGCAGTGTAATGATAAGTTCGTTATGATTTCCTGGCATGGGATTAGGTTTGGATTATGATAATTGAAGTTGTGTTAAAAAAAAACCAAGGACTACTTGACTTCTTTTTTTTCCTTTCTACATAAATAAAATAAAAACTTTGAAGTTTTGATTCGTCTGTACGCCATTCCACCATCTACAGACACACAAAGCTACTCAGCATGGCTTGGTAATTGACTTTATTTCCAGCAACTCATAATAACACGTACCTATTAATTGTTCTGGAAACGAAACAATACGATCTTACTACTTTTACTTCATTACTAGTTATTGATAAATATTTATCAATAAATAGCAGCAGTGATAGCCTAGTGGTGGACTATTGAACTGCTAAGTCCGGTATCGAGTTCGAACTCAAGACACGCACCTCAAATTTTCGGATTCATGGGCGTATTGTATAATTATCACTTGCTTCGGTGAAGGAAAACATCGTGAAGAAACCAAACCAGCATGCCTGAGAGATATTTCTCGACAGCATGTAGACCCAAGTCAGAGGCCCATGGGCGGCATAAAAATTCTGACACCAGGTTAGGCACTAACCACATGAAAAAAACACAATAGATAGATATGTTTTAAACGAACCTCCACGATTGTCAATAGATATAGTCCTAGTTAAGTAAAATCTTTTTATTCTGTTACGCTATTAGAAGACTCTATTTTCTGGTATTCCATTTTATACAGAACAGACGAAAAGAGGATCATCATTCTCCTGCAGCTATTCCAATTTGTTTGGGGTCGGCGCAGCATGTCTTCATCGTCCATACTTCTCTATTACTCATCATCTAGCAGTCACCTCTTTGCTAAGGTTAACTTTTCTGAAAAAAAGGTGGCTTCTAATGATTAGATATAGCCCAAGATATTCACCAGTGATGTGTCTACCTACTTACATCTCAATTTTACTTTCTGAAATCTAACGAGCACTGTCAAATCTATTTCAGGACGCGTAGAATTGTACCTCCCATCACGAAAAAACTAAAATGGATGCCTCTAGCCTCTCACAGCGAAGAAATTACAAAATACGGTATGTATAGACAATTATGTACCATATATATATATATATGTCGGGTTGTCAATATTTATTCCGTTAGGTTCGTACATCATGTGGGTAGACGATGGGTTTCGTGCAATAATAATACAAATTACTTGACATTACAAGTTAACACAATACACGGGCACAATGAATCGGGGTACAGTTCCAGGACGTCTCAACTTTTGCATAGAGTTACTTAGTTTGATGTACAGAATGCTTGGTTGGCGGCTTCGGGAAGGGTCCGCTTACTTTATATGGCTTTTTCTTGTAAGCTAATTATAGCCAATTACTATTTTTAATCAACAGTAGCCCAGACATGCGGCCCAGCAAATCGAAAAAAAAATACACCATCCATTAGAAATTAACACATCAATTACCTAAAACAAATACTTCCACCCTTATTTCCTTCGTAAACAATCCCTCGCCTATTTACTTACCGATAATGACAAACACAGTCTTGCAGGAAGCTTGTTACTTGATAAACACCTTCGATTTTGAACCTTATAACTTTGGTATAAGGCTGTAAGAAACGATACGGCTTGAGTGGTGGATCTAAGGTAGAGTCGTGCAATTTTGAACCTTATTCGTTTGTGATAAAGGTGTGTAGGGTAGAGGGAAGATTACTTCCCCTCTTAGGACGGTGATCCATCATAGTGTCGTTTCTATTTATCTTGATGAGGCCTCACTTCCTGCACTAATGGCCCTTTGTTTTTTCCCCTGTTTGTGCAGGGTATACCTACCCTGTGGCTGCAGGGTGCAGATTAATCATTTACGTAGTCTATAGCCACGTGGTTTGGTTCTGTAGATATACGTTGGTATATAAAAGAGGGTAATTATTTTAATTGAGCTTGACTTACCATCCAACTTCAAGCCCACTCTGAAGGGAACAATAAATACAGCTGATATAAATTTAATTAAAATATTATTTAATTTTTTTTTCTTACTGCTTACGGCAAATAAAACAAGGAATATAGAGATAGGTACCAATGGAATAAATGAAACCTACAAAAATAAATGTATTTTTAAACAGGGGGTCTAAAATGGCCGCTTTAGCAGAATCATAATAGGATAATAACATGAATTACGTTTAAATTCTTAAAATGGTCATAGAAGTACCTACTTTTATGAATTGTGACCATGTGTGTTGTGACCTTGTGACCATTTTACGAATGTAAACGTAATTCATAGTATTATCCTATTATGATTCTGCTAAACCGGCCATTTTAGACCCCCAATAAAATGCGCAAAAACTTGTGAGATCTCCGATCCTCTCGACCGTATCAATATTAGACATCTTTATGTCTAAAGCACACGTGTAAGTACTGCGCCAGATCGGCACCAGTTCACCAGACTTTAACTAGCTGATCTCCAGCACGATCATTCGAACTTACGAATGAAGATGTATATCTATAAAAAAATAAATCCCAATAAATCTTGTAAAAACCCATCAATGCACAAAGACGTTTCAGTGGTTAAAAGAAATGCCAATGCTCATAAGAGATTATCGACCAATCATGTCTTATCCAAACCAATTACTTGTCAGTGGCACGTCCACGCCATCGGAAAACTATAATGACGCCTTTTTTACGAGATTTCCAAAACTGTATAATCAACAATTTGAGGGTCAATGATCAGCCATTCTGGTTAGACTATTTTATTAACAACTAGCTCATGCCCGCGGCGTCACCCACGTAAGTTCGGTAACTGTCCCACGGGATCGCACTACCGGGATAAAAAGTATCCTATGTGTTAATCCAGGTTATAAACTATCTGTGTGCCAAAATTTCATCCAAATCCGGTCAGTAGTTTTTTTCGTGAAAGAGTAACAAACATCCATCCTTCCATACTCACAAACTTTCGCATTTATAATATTATATGTAAGTAGAATTCTCAGAAAATTCGGGCACTACCTACATCCATTAAATCCAACATTTTCCGAAACATAACAGTTTTGAGAACTGAAATCAAAAACAAACTAGTTCTCTGTTAAACTATACATTTATTTATTAGAAGCGCAACTAAAAAAAAAAAGGTCTCTTAAATAGGAGATTGTTTTTGCTCTAAAACATTTAATAGATTTATATTCGAATACCTTATTTTTGAACAACATTATTTCGGAACTTAAAAATGGCACTGATTTAAAGCGGCAGTTGTAGTAGTTTTGGTAAGTTAAAAATTACAAAATGCATATTTATTTTTTAACAAGGTCGGCAGTTAAAACTTAGCAGCAACGTAAACAAAAATGAGTCGTAAAAAATAATAAAATGGATCATTTAATAATTATACTGAGCAGTAAAATAACTAAATGGGCAGTTATTCGCCTAAAAAGTAGTGAGCGTAGCCCCGCTACGCGGGGCTCCTATTTCTGTCTGCAGGGTTTACAGTAACCTAACACGAAGGGTGTGTCGAGGTCTTAGTTCACCCACTCCGCTCGCTCACTAGACCCCGCCATCCCCTTCGAACCTAAACTGTCCGAGTCGGGGTACCCCAAGTCCGGGTGTCTCCGCACCCTATGAACTGCCGAACTTTATCAAACCGCTCATTCATCATTTTTACCGCTCATTCAGTTATTGGACTGCTCAATTATTTTTAAAATTGACATTGTATGATAAAATAACCGACTAATTGATTTTTTATTACTGTCCATGTTTTACTGTCGCAATAATTAATCAACCGCCATTAAATTAAATAACTGCTCAATATGTTTTTCAACTGATCATGATAGAATCTCGAATATTTAAATAACAGCTAAAAAAATTAGTTCCCCTACATTTCATAGGGAGGTATTATCCACTACTTACTTCCTTGGATAACATAACATAACAACACGCCTGTAATCCCCAAAGGGTTAGGCAGAGGCGTACCTAATAGCACACCTACATTTAGCCAGTTGTGTTTAAGTCCCATGTAATAGGGGGCCAGCCTATTGCTATCAACCGGGCACAAATGTACACTCCGTGGCTGCTACTGAGAAATTCCTGATGGAAAATCCCAATAACAATTTGCCCGACCCGGGAATCGACCCCAAGACCTCATGCTCAGCAGTCGCAATTGGACCACTAGACCAACGAGGCAGTCGAGCATTAAAATTAGCGGCAATATCAAGTGACACTACCACTATTTTCAATTTATTATCTACTCTACTATACTCAAAACAGGAATCAAACTCCAAACCACTGAAGCCACCATACCATTCAGAGCTACCCTAAACTTGTTAACGTGATTACCTCGCTGGCATTGCAGCTAATGCCTACAGGCCTGACGACCCCGTAATCGAAATGAGCGCAAAGATATATAGTAAGCTTTATCCCACCAATTTGTGGATTGCAACCGTGAATTCATGGGGTCCGGCGTGACAATGCAGACGTACGGTGGGTGGGTTATTAATAGATATGTACTATAGTGAGCAATATGGGGTTAGATTAGATTTGACGGTAGAAAATAAAAGATTTATTCATTTTTTTATTTATTTTACACTTTAAGCACAAAGTACAGAGGCGGACTTAATGCCATAGGCATTTTCTACCAGTCAACCTTTGGGTGATGCAGAGACAAGCAGTGGTAGGTGTATTCTGAAAATAATTTTAATTAATACTACGATAAACTACAAGGACATATAAAATACTATAAATATATTTAAAATACTATAAATATATATAAAAACATTAAAAGAAAAAAAAACAATAAAGATTGTACCTACTGTCGAGGCTTTTAACTACTTTACGTTTATTTTAATAATATGCGTTTTATTTATGCAAAATTTAAACGGTTTTGTTTTCAAAAGGAATCTCGTGGCTAAATAAAAACAGTTGCTCGTATCAATCTTCAGGTTAAGCCGCGCTTGCCTTAGTTTGGTCTGTGGATGGGTGACCACCCATTACGTACTGAGTGTCCCGACTGTCATTTGTAGTCGGTTGTTACAGGTAGTCAGTGGCCCGAAAGTCTGACAATCAGTCTTAGCAGGGGGTACCGTATTGCCTGGTACTAACAGGCTTGTGGGGGTCAGATAGGTATTCGGTCCATATAAAATACTGGTATTCAGCTGTATCCGGTTAGACTGGAAACCGACCCCAACATAGTTGGGAAAAGGCTAGGCAGATGAGTAAGCTTTAAGTATCCCACTAATTTGTGGATTGCAACAGTGAATATATATGGGGTCCTACGTGTCAATGTAGATCACGGAATGTTTGATTGGTTTTTTGAAAGTAGCAAAGGAAAAGCATTCTACGGTTGAGTGCGAGGCTTTTCCCGTTTTATGGAATGTATGTTTTCAATGTGCGTCTTATTTCTGCAGTACAAATACTTTTTTTTCTAGAAGTTTTCATAGTCTGTTCCTGTTCCCGCAGCCTATGATACAGGATTATTTAAGTAAAAGCGTCTATCATTATTAAACCTACATTGATAATTTCAGATTCATATTGTACTTTATCTTTTGGGATTCTGAATAAAGATTTATTTATTTATTTATAGATAGAGACAGTTTAAAAGTAATTTTTATTTACTTCTTAGTTATGTAGTAGTTTTTATGATGATGACTACTTGCAATCTAGCATATAAAATATAGCCACACCCTACACGTTCGATCTTGGCCACACGCTACACGTTCGCGGTCTTATAACAGCAACTAGAAAACAAACGAAAGAAATTGCTTTGAGTAAGCCACGACTCACCGCTAGTCATGCGAAGGAAAAAGAGACGCGCGCGCTCGTCTTTTGGCCCAAGTCGCATCGTACGAGGTGGTAGATAAGGTCTAAGGACAGGCAGGAAATACAGCCATTATCTATTTGTGGATGCAAAAGGCTCAGAAAATATTGTGATAAGGGTTAGTAACAATTTATCTTGAATTTTTCGGTTCAATAATCACCAATCTATTCGTCTCACAGAGTATAGAATCACAGTGGTGGCGCTGAGACGTCTCCCTGCTCTGTGGTCTGTCTCGATCGTTAAGATCTCTTTTGTTTTGTCTTTATTGTAATCAAATAGCCGTTTATTTTAGTTCTTAAAACCTCATGCTATAAAATTGGTGAAGCGAAATCTGTAGTATTCATTACTTTCATAATTATACTTAGGCGAACCACCAATATGTTTTTTTACATCGATAAGAGATCCATAGTAAATTCTCGAGCAGAACTAACCCAGATTCATGCCCAAAATGGTGCAGATCAAATCATCGCGGCGTTCTTTCTCTCAGTTTATATCTCCGTAACTGACGGCTAGACTACAAACGGCTGCTACATCACGCTCAACAACTAGGTAGCTAGGTACTTTTAAACAAGTAGGTAGTAAGTTGTAGAGGAAAATATCCGACTTCAACATATTTGAAATCTAAGTTGGATGTTGTCTTTTTAGAATACTTGCTTCTTCATAGTAGATTATGTAAGTACTTGCTTAGTTGCCACAAAGTATTGTCAATGAACGAGGTCAAGTAATATCTTCTGGGTACGCTGGTTTCATCATAGACCTCATCCATCGCTTTCCACTAGGCGTGATCGAGGTCAAGAGCAGGCTAATTTTGTAATAAAAAAATTTAAAACTCAGCAAAAGATTTTCAATATCAACATATAATACGACATCATTTTGCAAGGTTTACCATAACAAAACAAAACGATGAATTTTCGTGACGACCAAAAATCACGGACAAATCGGTGCACACAATCCTCTTCAATTTCAGGAGTCAGTTAAACTCGTCCAAACTTCAACTGTCGTTTTCTCTCAGATGAGATCTCCCGAAGTGACGGCTCGCCTACAAATGGCCGCTGCATTATGAACACGCAAACAGTTTAGTCTAGCGTCGGTGTGCGACTAATGCGGCCATCAAATTAGCTCCAGTTAGCGTCATTGTATCATTATATTACGTTTTCGTTTTGGGTTTTATGATTGGGAATGGTGGAAAGGGTAATCTGTTGCTAACTCTCCAAAGACACTAATGTACAAGTTGTGATGTCTGTTTTGATCATGTCTTGTAACTTCATTAAAAACATGTTGCGTGTATCCTATACTATTAAATTAGCAATATCCATACTAATATAAATATAATTTCGAAAGTATCTCTGTTTGTTTAGCAGATTTCGAACAGCTACTTAGTTTGTGTAGAAAATTTTCTGTAATCACGTTCTCGAAAACGGCTCTAACGATTTCGATGAAAGTTGCAATATAGGGATGTACGGGGGCGAATCGATCTAGCTAGGTCTCATATCCGGAAAAAAATCGTTTTCTCTATTTTTACCCGAGTAGAGCTCGGTCACCCAGGTACTAAAACATAATAGGTATATGTCATGCATCTACTGAAGTTGTTTCAAACATACATAATTATCTTGTTTCGTATTTTGTTAACTGCTTTTCTTTAATATTTTAGTTAGTAAAGTTTTGTGTACAAAGTCCTTAAAACTTTTTTTATGTGTAAGTAACAAATGAAAACATCAAAATAATCGCTGCCAGAAATATTTTTATTGAAAAATTTATTTATTCCTTTAACACTTAAAGCACAATGTACAGTGGCGGACTTAATGCCTTAGGCATTTTCTACCAACCTTTGGGTGATGCAGAGACAAGCAGTGGTAGGTGTACCTATATCTGAAAATAATTTTAATTAGTACTAAGATAAACTACAAGGAAATATAAATCAATTACCATAAATCTTGGTCTTGGTTATCTATATATCTTGGGGTTAGAAATTGAGTACTTATGGTAATAATATCTTCGAATGATTTGAGTCATTGTGAAACATATTAATGAAAAAGTATGAAAATACCTTTTTAAAAAAAAAATACAAAATTTATTTAATATATTATAAGGTATTAATAAGTATTATTTAAGGCCGTCAAATATTGACGGCATTTTATTGCAAATTACGAATCAATTACTTTTCTGGCGTTTGAAGTCTTTAAGCGAGCTGTTCGAAATGATTGCAGCGGGAATCAACCATAATTTTGACACAATGATTTGATGATGCCTTTTTTTGGGTTGGGAAATCATCAAATGACTCCTCCTGCTCTGGGCGGAGCGGAAGGGAGTCTCAGACTTTTACTGACTAAAAACCATCCATGTTCCTTCTTTTGCCCTTTGTGTTCCAAGGCCGCGGTATCTCTTTCGAACAGTCCCGCAGCCCACAATGATTATACCTGGAATCATGTTTCGGGGTAACACATATAGATGGGGAAGTTTTGTTTCATCCTCACTACATTTGTTCCACGAGAAGAGACGGTTATTCGTTCTATGATTGGAACTATAACTAATCTAAATTATCATGTTGCTTCGGTTGCCCTAGAATGCAAACAAAAAAAATCTACATATTAATGTAATGACTAGGTACTTACTCTGTATAGATATTAAAACTGACAAAGAGTGAACTCCATTCCTGCATCTGCATTATGCCTCACAAAGTAAATAAACATGTACCTAAATAATGCGGCAATACAACGCCAAGATCATCCCACTCTTTAAACAAAGGCTATTCGTTGAAAACCACATTATTCCCCGGCCTTCATTGCCATAGGCTCAGACAATGGTCCCCACAACCAAGACAAATGAGAAATACACAATATCTAAAGCCTAGGTAAATAGGATAGCTTTGTCCTAGCCACGCAAAAGTACCACTTCTTTTATACTATATACGATTCAAGCGAAAACCATCTTTAGCTTGCAAAAATAGAGCGTTTTTTTGCTAAACGTCAAACGCCGCTTCAAAACTCCGAGACCGATTCGTTTAAGTATACTATGTTACTATCTCCAACTCACTAAAAAATCAACCTTATGACTTTCCACATAAACTTCAAATTCGCTTTGTATGATGTGTCATATACAGGCTGTTTTGGCCTGTCAGAAACGGTCAAAATTTATTGCGCGTAAATGTGCTCTGGCTAACCCGGGAGTTAGGGGGTGGGGAAGTAGGCTTAAAAATCGGGGAAAGGGGTAAAGGGGTGCGTTTTTAGCGTTCGCAGCGCGTCGGCCTGTTTGGGGTGTTGACGGCCTACAGGGACGGACTTGGGTAGTTTTCAAACTTTGTAAAGTAATCAGTCAGGCGTTTGCTGAGAGTGGACGTTAAGTTGTTGTTGGAGTTAGGAAATTAGAAAAAGGATAATTTGTTCTGATATGCATCTGATTATGTTGAAGTACTTATTCTAAATACTTCGTTTTTAGGCTTCACCAGCTTAGAATATGTAAAATTACGTACCTTCCTACACATCTCTTGGAAGTATTTTAAATAATTTTATTTATTTACTAGCGACCCGCCCCGGCTTCGCACGGGTGCATGTATTATACATATAAACCTTCTTCTTCAATCACTCTATCTATTAAAAAAAAAACACATCAAAATCCGTTGCGTAGTTTTAAAGATTTAAGCATACATAGGGATATAGGGACAGAGAAAGCGACTTTGTTTTATACTATGTAGTGATAGTGCATTAAAACGGTGTGACACCAATTACAATAATCACCATAGAAACAGAAAAAAAAAACAAAGGATGAGAAGATTTATTAAATTAAAACGAACACAGAACAGTGGACACTCTTGCACACTTTCTCTCACAGAACACCAGACATATTATTATGATACGCATCCATCCATCCGTAAGCACCTGTATTGTTGTACAACGAGTATTGTTTTACTGAAACTATAATCATTCCTTTTTAATAATATATTTTCTTTTACTTATTTCAGGATCTTCTCAACCAATAAGAGTAAGGTTATGGATCTACTTACGTTGAAATCGGCCAAAACTCTCGTTACATATAAATAAGGTAAATGGTTTTTGTCATTTTTCTAAATAGGAATAGGTCTTCCCTATTAATTTCACACTTTAAAAGCCAACGCTGTGCATAGAATACTTAATAAAACAGAAGAAGATTTTTGTTTTCATGTACCAAATGGGCACTCACCATTAATATCACATATAACACTCGCTGCATTGCGCCAATTGTACTTAACACCACAAAAGTACCCCAGCCCATCCTAGTCCGTCCCTGCAACGCGTTTAACCCCGCACCCTCTCGACCTACGCACGTCTCACTCGCACAAACTACAAAAAGAACTCTCCGTCGCTTTCCACCCTTTGCTTAAATTATTGCACCTCCGATCCAACCCCACACGAAAAACCTTAACCGCCATAAAATCGGTCACACAAAATTATACGCTATTGTCTGTTAATAGGGTACAAATTAATCTCATTTCACACAATTCTAAGAACGAATTTCTCCAAAGAACGAACAGTGATGATCTGATATCCCATTAGATACTGATCTAACGTTAATTTCCGTTTTGAGCTAATGTATACCTTAACGTTTAGCCTTAGAATACAGTTTTGTTTGTTCTTTTTTGTGTAAAATTCGTCTTTTAAGAATCAGGGAGCAATAGCGGAGCAAAGGCGGAGGGCATTAAAAAGGCCACCCAGGGGTGGTAGTTTAGGGGGTGGGGAGGGTGAACAGGGTGGGGGCAAGAGTAGTCGGCATACCGGAGGGTAAAGACGCATTGCTCGGGAAACCATCGGCATGAGAAGTCGTCGATTGCTTGAAGATTTATAATTTGATGACATTAAATAAGGGTTTTTGATCGGTCGTTTGTTGTTTTTGCTTGACGTGAGCTGTAGGGATGTATAAAATGGATTTTTAGATGTAAATTGGTTAACCTATTAGGTCTTTTGAAATAAAACAAAAGTTGCATAATTTAATAGCAAATGAATATCTGCTGCTAATGATAATGATCCAGTGTCCTGATGATGATGATTAACATAGATGATCATTATGACAAAAAAAAAAGTTTTTCAGGAACGACAAGGTCATTTTCATTTTCAAATATCTTTATTTATAATACAAAATAACAAAATGCACTTACCCTAAGCTACATTCACACTAAAATTTAAACACTTTATTAGGCTGGCAATTCGCCTTTCAAAGCTTTTATATGACAGGTAGTTTAAGCTGGTAATAACATAAACCTAACACACAATAAATGGGTATATAATGACAAAAAAATAAATTATTTGGTTAATTATAATTTACTGCTTGCATGTAGGAACGACAAAGTGTTTTAATAGAAAACATTCTATTTTATTTTTTATGTTATGAGACGTAATTTAAATATCGATTTAAATATCTTTTTAATTATTATTTTAATATTCATTCATTTATTATTATTTCTTTTTAGGGTTCCGTACCCAAAGGGTAAAACGGGACCCTATTACTAAGACTTCGCTGTCTGTCTGTCTGTCTCCAGGCTGTATCTCATAAACCGTGATAGCTAGAAAGCTGAAATTTTCACAAATGATGTATTACTGTTGCCGCTATAACAAAAAATACTAAAAATTAAAAAATGCCGTTTTTATAGATAATGGTACGGAACCCTTCTTGTGCGAGTCCGACTCGCACTTGTTTCTTTTTTTTCATTTGTCCTGTTACGTATCTGTGTGTACATAAATAAATAAATGTTTAGTGTTTAACACAGTTAAATACAACAAAGACATAAAATAGAGAAGGATTAGATCGGAGCTTATAAGCGACACAGTGGCACTTGCTAACTCTTATTTCTAGGGTTCCGTAGCCGAATGGCAAAAAACGGTACCCTTACAGATTCGTTATGTCTGTTTGTTTGTGCAACCGTATGTCACAGCTACTTTATTCCGAAATTATAAGGACTATACCGTTGAAACTTGGCAGGTAGAGGTATTCTGTGAACCTCTTTACGAGATTTATACAAAAATAAAAAAATTAAGAGAGGCCTCATACATGAAACTGAAAACAAAAAAAAAATTCAGCATGCGTGCGGGGTATCTATAGGATAGGTCTTTAAGCCGTTGTTCCCGGCTGTCATTTGTAGATCTATGACAGTCGTTACAGGTAGTCAGTGGCCCGAAAGTCTGACAACCAGTCTTACTAAGGGGTATCGTATTACCCAGTAATACCTGTGCTGTGGAGGTCAGATAGGCAGACGCTCCATGTAAAATACTGGTATTCAGCTGCATCCGGTTAGACTGGAAGCCGGCCCCAACATAGATGGGAAAAGGCTAGGCAGATGATGATGATGCTTTTCACAAAGTACTCACTAAACTAGGCAGCTAATACACCCCATGGTTCTAAAACGCCCTATAGATATATAGATTCGTCGAAACTGGTAGTATCTACGTATCAACATCACCATGGGTACCGAAACGTTTTTTTTCGAGCGTAGCCCGCATGGCAACCGATAGTAATGTTAACGGTGCGTACAAAGGAACTGTTTGATAAAGCAGCATTAGGCAGCCAGCGCGGTTTCCAATTAGAATCAGAGCTGCTTAATTAGTGGTAAATAAATATTGTTTATTTCATCACCAACTGAGCACCTTTAGTTTATCTTACATAGGTACCTACCAAGATAATTACATTAAAAAATAAAATTAACATAAAAGGCGTGATGTTATACCTATTATTATCCTATTGCCATCAATCAGGCACGAATCCGAGAAATTCCTAATGAAAAGACCGAAATTTTGCCCGACCTGGGGATCCTACTCAGGAACTCATGCTCAGCAGTTAGTTAGCAGCGCTTGCGACCACTTGCGACCTACAAGTCAGTTATACTTTTATCTCACTTAAATGATAATATAAACTTATCATATAAATCAGTCTACCTACACCCACAAAGGTGAGGGTAACTGAATAAAAAGCGAGAGGTTTTCCTTCACCGTTTTGAGAGATGATGAAATACATTACACACAGTAACACTCCTGCCTGGGTTCGAACCCATGACACAACTTGAAAGTCAGGGCCGGTACCTACCACTGGCTGCTCCGGTTAAAGCCCTAAATATAACGAGTATAAGTCTAACAACTCAAACCTGTCTACGTAAATACCGCACTCTGAAAAGTATGAAACAAAAAGTATCAACGTTACTTTATGTCCTCTAGAGGGTGCCATATTGAATTTAGCGTGACGTCACATAGCCTATAACCTGACGATCAAGACGCTTCTAACGATACCTGCGAAATTATGCGGGATCAGATGAACATACAATCATACGGACGGGTTGAAATCATAACTCTTCGCCGTAGTCGGGTAAATAAATCTGTAACTTACTCGCCATATAATTCAGTCCTCTACTTACCCACACCCACCCAGGTGAGGGTAGAACAAAAAGCGCGGAGACAGCGACGGTATCAGATGAGCGTAATTTTTCATTACATTACCATAGGATCGTCATGCGCCCGTGAAGATAAAACCTCGTCCCTAACCCTCCTACTGCGAGATGGGTGCGGGAAACGGTAGCGATACGACAGCGAGACTTTTTTGAGACTAGGAGTTTCCCGCGACTTTGGTCGCGATTAAACGTGCGGTAAGTACCCGGTTAGTGTTGAAGTTTTTTATAAATCCTTTTTTAGTCAACTAACTAGGTAGGAATTTTGGAAAGTCATGTTCGAAGTTTAATTTTTTTCTTAGATTGTCATTGTTACCATCAAAAAGTCACTGAAACAAAAAGTACACCAGTTATTATAAAACCAGAAGTTATTGTATTTACCGTCTTATTACTTAAAACGTTAAATTATCAGAAACTAGCTTATACACGCGGCTTGGCCCGCGTGTTACCTGGATAAAAAGTAGCTCATGTCCATGTTATTCATCCTGTGTGTTTTACATGCACGTCATTTCCCTGCGACAAAAATATTTTTTTCTTTCTTTTATCCAGAATAAAGTATCTATCTAATGCCGTGCCGTGGTTCTTGAGATTACCCTCCACATACATAGAAAGTATCAAAATTCGCACTCTCTCTTTATAATATTAGTATCGGCAAATTTAATCCATCGTTGCACAGATTGCTACATCAGCTACGAAATCGTAGAAGATGCCTTACGTATCAAAATGATTTAATGGTTGTACTTCGATCAGTTGATATTGGTTTGTAAAAAAAAACTATAACTACACGTGTACGCCACGCCACGTCTACGTGTGTATACTTGTTTTGATAAACTACGTTTCTAATAAATCGGTTAATTAGATAAGTAGCAAACAAAATGTGTTTTTCCACTTTGTCACTTATTTGTTTGTTAAGTTTATTTTTTCAGTTCAAATCCACTTGGCTGACGATTTCTGAGGTGTGGTCAGACTTGTAACCCCATCCACTGAAACAATATTAAAAAATGATTAGGATTTTTTGTTTCACTAATGCAAGTAAGTTCTAACTCATAATAACCTAGTAAACATAATAAAGTTGATCATGAGCCTTCTATATCGGGGATCCTCAAAAACAACAAAAATCGAATAAGTTTGTTTCCCAAGTAGATCAATCAATTCAATAAACTTATTAAAAAAAAAAAAACTTAACAGAAAAATAAAACCTTTTTTTTCTCTCAATCGTCACACGATCTCATGGTACGAGGGCCGGGGTGTAGAGTTCCCTTAGGAAATTAATAGTCGAGTGCCGGAGACCCTTCGCGCTCGAAGTTCTCGGGAACGCCGCTAGGTGGCGACGGCTGACGCTCAATGTGGCGCCACGAGGCAAACGGTCGTCGACTTTCGTTTCCATTTTTAAATATTAGATTACGTATGACGTGAGTGTTGGAGGGTTAGGCACAGATGTTTTGTAGTAGTTGAAAGTTAGAATGAAAGGTAGTTTGGGAGGCTAGGTTATGGCCAGGTACCTTTGAGTTTAAGAAAACCGAAACTTTATAGCAGATCTGTTGAGTTGCATTTCTAATTGCAAAACATTCATATTATTTTCAGCACTTATCCCATTTTTTTGACATAGACCATACCTCCTTTATTTTCCCTACTACTGCAACTCCTGTAAGCCAGTACAAAACACACAATGCATACAATGCAATAGTACATTATAAATCATCACAACACCATATTTTTGGAAAATTAATTCCCACCAAACCCTACAGATGGCGCCACCCAACAAAAATACGAGCGAATAAAATCAACAATTTTCAAATGCACGTAACAGGAAACTGCGAACCGCACACAAACTATTCTGCTTACATCGAAATATTTAATAGTCGCTAAAATATTCGCCGAGCCGCGACGTGCTGGGATAGAACTAAGCTAAATTAAACCAACTGCTCAGTTTATTAGTTGTAGAAATTATTATGATTTTAGTTTTGCAACACTCGGCACTGTAGGGTTAAAGTCGGAAACTCGGAATGTTGGCTTGTTAATCGTTGCAAATTCTGTACGAAAGCGCTTTCAGGAATGTAATGTACGAAATTAAAATTAGAATGTTGGAAGCTGTTACTTTACTCGTGTAGTACCTGGTTCTAATGCAGATGAGATAATTAAGGCGTGCTGTAGACGGTTTGAAATTAAATTCAATTAAAATTTTAGTACGTTTAGTTATGAAAGGAATGTTTCAGGGGCTGAAAGTAGTGATTTTATATCGAATTTGAATTCTTATCGTGTTGCTCTTGTAAAATCATCTTCAATGGTAATTTTTATCGCGTTTTTATGTAACAATTAACATATTGTCGAAATGCTCATGTCATTAAGTTTTGTTTTTCTGAAATAATTTAACCTTAAATGAACAGTTTACAAATGATGAACTTCCAACAAAAAAAAACGAAATACTTCTCAAGTGTGTGTGTCAATCAAGACAACATTGTCGATTATTGTTTAAAATGATGAGAGGCAATTCATTAAGGTATTAGAACAGAATGATCAAAGCAATTATTTCGAGTTTTCCTTGATTTGCTATCCGTTTTCATTTTAGTTTTTATGACGACGGTTTTGACCACGAGCCACTCATTTCACTTTCGCCATGTTTAATGTATATTAAACTATGGGATCAATAGACAGCGACAGGAGGAGGAGAATTTCAACTATTTTCAACGATTCCAATTACAAAACTATCCTGAACTCATCGACAGCAAACATGGCGTCGCAAGTCCAACCCTCTAAAAGCGAACGAATCTAATTTCCGAGCTCGGCAGCTGCAACTATTTAAACCGAAGTTAGTTTACAGTCTCGAAGTCCCAGACGCAACGCACTCTCAATTAGTGAGTCCCGTATGAAAGTTTAACCGCCCATACATAACCATTATGTGTAAAATACGGGTAAAGTGCAAAGTTAGACAGCGTTTCTATCCTTGCGAGGCTATAACTCATGTGTGGCCAACTTCTGAGAGTACAGTGCGCAGGCACAGGGTTAATAGTTTGTGCTTTTTTGATTGGAGAACTTTTGTTAGGAGAGGGTTTTATGTTTATTGTACTTTATGGGCTGGTAGTTCTGCTTATTTATATTATAATCAGCCTGTAATGTTTCCACTGCTATACAGACCTCCTCTTTGAGAAGGAATCTTTCAATGCGCACGTCATTTGTTTTTTTTTGTTCTTTTTTTAAAAAACTTTGCCCCACATTTGGAATATCTCCTGTATTCTATATTAGGTATTCCAGCAATGTAAATACTGAGGATTTCGTGCTAAAACGAGCGGCACAATATTATCGTGTATTTGTAGCACGCAGTTATGGTGGTTACAGGAACGTGGCTTAGCCCTTCAAATCCCAACTTGATTGTCATTTCTAACAAAAACTAAATATACAGTAATACCACCTTTGTCGCAACGTATGATAGTATCAAAATAGACTCGCTCACTAATAGACACAAACTTACCATTTCCTGTCTTCATATCGGTATCTATTGAAGCTTGATTCTGCCAGAAATACGTCAGATGAAGTCTCTATCCAATATTTTCGTTCAGCAGAATACTACAAACACTTACGTCATAGAACTCAAACGCCTTATTTGAAATCAAGTGCTTTATGCCTTATTTTGCAGACGGTGCTTGGGAGTGCAGGCGCGGGGGAGGGGGCGGCAGTGTGCGGTAATTGTACAAAAGTTACCATCCTCAGCTACCGTGGATTCGTTCACACTTCCTTAAGCGCGAGCGCCGGACGGGCGGGGAAAACGCCGCGGTTGGGACGCCCGACTGGTTTACTGAAAGATATAAAAGTTATCATTAATTTGCACGCTCTGTTGGCTTAGTACTGATAAAATAAAAATCTCTTATTCTTTGGCAATTCTTAAATCTCTCAAGATTCTGACCGTAGAAAAAAATTTTAACCGACTTTGAAAAGTAGGAGGTTATGTATTCCACTAGCATCTTTTTATTTTACGGAGATGGAAAAGTACCATTATTTCGTATTTTTTATTACTTTTATCATTTATGGGCTTCAAAGTGATGATAGTCATAAATCATATTTATTTCAGTACATTGGTTTTAAAAACACTTTTACACATCACGTCATCATTTTATGTTTTAAAACATAATGGCGCTGGTGTTTCGCACCTGACCACTCTGAGAACAACCAGCCGAAACAAACTCAGAGGTCATAGTCTCTTTTGAAGTGCAGACATTGGTCTAGTCACACGAGAACCATGCAGATTACCACCAACAGTCTCCTGAGCGTGTTCGCAGATCGTTGGGACTCCTCTCTTCTGCGCCACTGGGTAAGGATCCATACCGATTTTAGAAATTGAATTATTATCTCTTTATTACTAGCACTAGTTATTAAGTTATTTTGTTGATACTAACACTATGGACTCATTTCTGAAATAAAGAATTTGTATTTATGTCTGAGATGGTCTTTTGAAAAAAGCACTGACAGCTCAGGTACACTCAAACCTGTGGTAGGTTTGAATGCACCTGTCCTGTCAGTGCAAGTGTTACTTATCGTGTAGCTCGACTTAAAACTCATTAGGGTAGGCCACTTATGGTACTCAAACTGTCCGAAATCTTTAAACTTACTGAACTAAATAAGTCATTCATCATACCGATAGAATCTATGTAACAGATGGCATGTCGCGGTTTTTCTTTCAAAAACAGAAGTCGTGGTCGTAGTTAACTAGTTATCATTATTATATTTGGTATTAAGACCCACTTACTCGACATTTTACTAGATGCATTGAACGCTGAAACATATTGAGAAAAACATTGATTTTCCATAATATTTACAGAAATAGCACGATGTCATAAATTCATTTAGCGCTAAATTCAATTTTGGTAGGTCTTAGAATGTGTTTATTTTATTTTTGGGAAGCTACAAAGCTCGCCAACAAACAGGGAGCCACTAGTTTACGGTTTACCTCATCACGTAGATGCAAGTACGAGTACTTCCCACATTTCTCAACATTGCTACAAAATTATGAATTATCCGAGCAACATATTATCCCAGAACAGCAGTATCATACAGTGTAAACGGACCCTTCACGAAGTCGGCAATCTAGGATTCTGTACATCAAACTAAGTAACTCTACGAAAAATGATGGCTGGGAAACGACTTTTTTTTGGGGTGAAACATCACGTTTTGCGATAGGACCCAATGTAACGCACGCAAAACACTGTGCTAATGTATTGAATAGTACGGGGGTCGTGGTGGTATTTAAAATAAAGTTATAACATTAAAAACCTGTGAGAAAAATGTGGAACTTTGAGCCCCAATGTTTTCATAACTAGATGTTTCCCAGGTATGGTCTAGAAAAAAATATTATCGCAATGACGGGGAGAAAATGTACCTCTTGGCTTCGTTAAAGGTATTTCTACACCCATTATATCTCCAGCCATAATAAAATAAAAAAGCTACCCACAACACCTCCCTTTACCTAACAAATTACCCAGCTTTATCTCCCATCACTACGGGCCCATTTTCCGAACTTAATCAAATACTTTCCAAGTCATTTCACACTCGCACGGTCCCCTAAAACCGTAACGTTCGATTTCCCGTCCCGGGCCCTCCCTAATCATAACTTTTCTTCAATCAACCGTCTACGAATCGTAAAAAGTAAAATCTAATTACCGCTTACAGATTGCCATCGGCTCAGGGCTGCGCGTGATTAAAAATTTAAATTATGTTTTAAAATTAGAACATTTTAATCTAGGGTCCTGGTTTGAAAAAGTTTTTATTCAAGTGGGAATGCTTAAAGTTGACGGCCGTTGTTGAGTGCGAGTGGAATAGGGTTGCCTGAAAGAGTTTATTTTTAAATGGTTTTCTTTTGTTTGCTTTTTTCGTTGTGGTTTTTTATTTGTAATTTATTGGTAACATTCTACATCCATGCATTTTTACCTAGCGGTACACGACTGTCTTATATCCTTTCGGGAAATACGCATAATGTTGTTTCAAACAGGATTTCTACTAAATAATACTACTGTTTTTACCTGATTTCATTTAATTAAGACCTACTCTAAAATATACCAAAAACGTGATCAATCATACTACAACTACAAACATCTCAATTCCACAATGGTACATTTTGATATAAGTGGGGAAACTTTGTTATTGCATTCGAGGCGGAATACACACCCGCGCCGCCGGCGAGGTTGTTATGAAGCCGAGAACTACAGTAACAAATACCCACGTGTATCAGACGACGTTTTACAATACACTTTCAAAAAATATTTACGCCGTAAAGACGCATAATATCTTTGTCGAGATTAAAAAACAATCACCGCCGACTATAGGAATTGAACCAATTTGGACTTAGTATAAGCAGGTATCTACGGAACTTTTTATCTCCGCACACGTGATAAATGAAAAAATCCACGTGTGTGAAATACATTGCATGTTAAACCTAATCGTAGTGTGATAAGAGCCAATTTTCGAGGAACTGTACTGGAAAATATCGTTTCAATCTGTACACTTTTGAATGATGTATTTTCACTAATTGTGTACTTGAAGCTTTCATGCGTTGTTATTGCCGTGGTTTTATATTATATCGATAATTTTAATTATGAACCGGCAAAACGTACTTCAACGTGCTCTTAAATGTTCATATGCATCGTTAACTTTAAATTTGGAAATTCATATTAAATACCGAATCCACTTGAAACAAAATTATTGTTGAAAATAAGTAGTAACTGAAATTGGATTATCATCTGTATAACATATTTAATCGCGAAAATAAAAGATAGGAATTTTGCAAGGATATACTTAAGCCCCATACTCGTACAATTAGGTCGAGTAGGTTGGTCTAATCGAGAAATTTGTACAGTTTAATGGTCTGGAGCTCGCCTTTAAATATGAATACACTCTTTTTGTTACACACTGTATACAATATTTACTTTTTGTGCTTTCTAATATCTAAGCTCCTAGGCAGCCCTGTAGCTCACACAAGTTAGGCAAGCGGTAGCCGGGGCGGGTCTTGCGGCGCTGGGCGGGCGGTAATGAGTTGGGCGGCTGGCCCGAGGACTTGCAGAGGCGGACGTAGGCATTTAAGTTTTGGCGGGTTTGGTTGGTCGAGAGTTTGGAAACTTTGTGTTCGACAAATTGCTTAAATTAGTTTGAAGTGAAGTTTGGTACTGGGATTATCAAAGACGTTACTGCACCTTACCCGATTTAATTGGGTAAATAAATAAAATCAAATTCGTAACAAAAACGAAGCGAGTACTTTAATAAAGACAGTGACGAAAGCATATTTCCTATACCGTGAATGCACTTGCACAATCTATCAGAAGGAGGTAGTTCTAAAAACTTTTTTTTAGGTTTTTTTTTTAATATTAAATGGGCCTACTCTTGACCTCAATCTAGTCCTTGACTTTGACATTAGTAGTTTGGATCTCCACAGTTACTCTCGCCTTTATATTCTGTTAGTAACAAAACGTTAGCAACACCTGACAAGAGATATGAATGGGTGCTGTTTTTATACGACTGCTCAAAAAACAGGGTTAAGTTTTCAGGGTTCATGTGCATATATGTAATTATGAGTTGGGTATGAGATAAATTGAAACACTACCAATTAAACGCCAAATATCTTTATTACAAAACACATTTCATTTATCACGATTCGCTTCATTGTGTAGCCGTGGATAGCCGTCATGTTTGCGAGAGCAGTCAGTCTGATTTTGACTGACTGCTCCCGCAATAACGACGGCTATTTATATGCCTACCGATCCTTCGAGTTAGTTCCACAACTTTCTGGTATTTCCTTCACAGTTCCATAGTAGAACATTCTAGGATTACTCTCGAATCTTCTAGACAGTTCCATAGTGTAATATTCTAGACTCGAACGTAATCTAGAATGTTCTCGTATAACAGTATGTTTTGCTATTAACACCAGAATGGTTACTCTCTAAAACTTGTATACGCATATTACGCGGGTTATTAACCAACTATCCAGTGTAAGCACATTATCCATTTGATATATGACGCTGATTGATCACTGGTCGCCATTATTGACTATCGCGCGGATAGGTTTTAGCGACATTTTCCATTTGTATTGTTAGTTGGTGTTTTTAAAATGGATTATTGATTTCTGGATGTTGTTCACAAACATATTTGCACATTTTGTGATATTCATTTAATTTGTTATGACATCGGTCTAATGATGGATAATGAGAACATTGCTATGGAAATAATATATTTTTTTCTAAAAAGGATTTCAAATGCATTGAATGTGGACTTCGTCATTGAATAAAGCTTTATTCCTATTTCTTTCGTTGTTTTAACGTTAGCGTAATGTTTTAAGAAATTAACAGTCCGAATTGATATTTCCTTTAAAAACTGCACCCTCAATAGAAATTGCCATACTTAAGTACTATGCCTAGCAGAACAAAGAATTGCCGCAATTTCCTGTAATGGCTTCTTGCTATCGATTAAGCAACCTTATTGTCAAAGATAGTCTATGGTTAGCTTGCTCAATACAATACGTTCGTACTTCAAACATACACACGAAGACATAAAAAAAAACAAAAAGCAAAACAATGTCGCATCTACATTTTTTTCTTCAAAGTCTTTGGTGGAAAGTTGAAATTCGGCTCCGCTCTCGAGACTACAGATAAATATCTGGCCGTGGCTGGACTTTTTTAATATAAATGTTCTTTGTTCCTGACGGGAGAAACTTTTAATGAAAATTCAAATAAGGACAACTTTTAACCTTTGTTTTTTTTTCATGAATGTTTTTTTTGCGTAGGAATTGTTTTTTGTTATTCCAAGTGCCGGTGATAAGGATCGTGGTTTGTTTCGCTTTGTTTTAGTTTTTTTTTGTTGTTTTTGGTTGATAAATTAAGTTTAATGTTCCTCTTACTTTATAATTAAAGGTTTTATTTGCATTGTACACGGGGCAAACTTAATCGGTTTGCAGGGCACACCACAAAGATGTTGGTGTGCGTAAAATCAACTTGTGTATTACTTCGCCTATTTATTAGTGTTTGCTACCCGTTGTCCACGCACACACAATAAAATTTCTTGTCACTAATGTTGCAGGGAATATGACGCATAAATTTAGCTTATCATACAATCGTCTCCGTGGCGCATTAGTCGAGCGTGCGATAAATAATTACTTACTGCGCCGGCGCCGTAGGATCGAATCCGACTGCCAACAGCATAATGTTTTTGTATGTTTTAATAAAATATTTTACATTTGTTTGTTCAATTTATTGCTTAACTATTAGCAAGTCTCTTTATATTTGGGTTAGAATGTATTAGTTGTCTACCCTCTAAAAATGACAAATCATGTTTAAGTTAGTAGTTTAAGTTCATCGTCATAATGCTATTGACTATTGGGGTTTCGTTACGTTTTTAGACATTATACCCTGCGTTTTTTGAGAAGTGCTTTTATTTGTGAATCAATATGAATCATTGAACCACACTTTTATGAGCTGAAATAATTCTTTTGCATGAGCAAAATGTTTCAATTAGTGAAATTGCGAGACGTTTAAAGATATCGGTGAGTAACAAAATGTTATTATGATGTTTAGAAGTTTAATATGTTTAAATAATCCACATGTTATTGATTGTTGTTTTTTGTAACAATATTTTATTATTGTTCACAGAGAAGGACTGTGCAATTGTGGGTCCATCGTTATGCAGATTCGGGAAGCATTGATCCTTGCCGACCGGGACCAAAGGCTGGATTTGCATTCACAGATTGGCATCTGATATAGTTGCTACGCATACCGCTGAGCCCTTCCTCACTACTCGTTCCACGGCAACTAAACATGACGTGACATTACAAACTGTACGAAACCACTTGCGAGCAGCTGGTGTGAAATGTTGTAGGCCAGCCAAGAAAATTTGAATGTCAGATATTCACAGGCAAAACCGGGTACGCTTCGCAAGAGAATATTTAGATTTTGATTGGTGCAATAATATAGTTATATTTAGAGATGAAAAATGTTTTAAATCAGACAAGGACGGTCGCAAAATATTGTGGCGAAAAGATGGTGAGCGCTATCATAAAAAAAAATATTCTTCCATGCAGGTCTAGTGGAGACATTTACTTCGTGCATGAATAAGTCATAGATAGCGAAGGCGCACCAATAGGATATTAATAAAAATATCAGGGGGTAATTCGATTTGTTTTATGTGAGTGATGTTATTGTTAGTGAGATAACAATTTAGGATACCTGTATCTTAATATCTATCTTATTAACATGTTTATTCATTTCACTAATAAATAAATTACCCACTTGAATAAGAAAAGTAACGTTATTTCTTGTCCGACTTAGAATATTTGTCATGCACAAAACTTTTTAATTTGTGATTATAATATAAAAAAAAAACCTAGTCAATAAATGTTGTTGATTTCTTAATACAAATTGTTTAATTTTTACTTCCATATTTTTTTTCGAATAATGTTCTTATTATCAGGTAAATTACAATAAAAATTCAACAAAATGAAAATAAAAGTTTTTTAATAATGCAAAAAGTTGACGCCAGCGGCGCAGATTCGATCCTACGACACTTGATTTACCAGCCGAATGATTACACATCTATGCCACGACACCGGTTAGTCATAGGGTTAAATTGATGCTTCATATTCTTTACCTCATATTATACATATACTATAGTGAAGCAAACACTAACAAATAGGCGAAGTAATACACCAGTTGATTTTACGCACACCAACATCTTTGTGGTGTGCCCTGCAAACCGATTAAGTTTGCTTTGTGTACATCTAAGTATCCAATTCATATACTCTATTAACATTTCCACACATACGTAGGCATAATCATGATCAGCCAATAATGTTCTAACAGCTGGGATATAGCTGACACACTCTCTATGAAAGGGAGTGGGCTGTTATCCATCCGCATTATTTCAAAATATAGGTATAAGGTCCCATTAAAATAGATGGTAAATTTTATACACAACGTTCAGTACGTCTAACCAAAGATATCCAAGCAAAAAATACTGATTAAAGTGATTTTATTTTGACCTAAAATAATAAATTACCGGCTTTGTAGAATAAAGACATTCATAAAACCGTCAAAACAAAATCACTTTAATCAGTGTTTTTTTTGCTTCTAGATATCTTTAGTTAGACGTACTGAACGCCGTGTTAAAATTTATCCATCCGTTTTAATGGGACCTTATAATATACTAACCCTCCTTCTTCTTCATCAGGAGCATCGAGGGCATTTAAAAAAAATATTTGTCCAAAAATTCATCTTTGCGAACTCCGCTCGTTGATGCACTTAAAAGACCGACAAGTGCGCTGGTATCAGGGATGGAAGATGGACCATCCTCCTAATATCGAACTACTTACCATTAAGCTTTCCAACATTTTAGCTTTCACATTTTTCCAACTTTCAAAATCACTAACACACAAGGTATTATAAATTCTGTTTATCAGTGCAAGAACCTAAATAGTTTATTGTAAAATCATCACCCAGTATTTTTAGTCAGACGTTTTACTTCTCTATAACTCACTCAATAGATTTGAGATTCCCAAATCAAAAAACCTCCACAATTTTCCATAAAGCCACACCCACTCTCTAGAACTCACGTCATTACCATTTCTCTCGTACCGTCATTACGTTACAAAGAATCCGCGGTAATGAGCGTATAGGCCCTTATTTATTCGGCGCCATTGCCTCAGGGACTAAAAGCAAATAAACCCTCTTTATTTGTTCTACGCCAACATACATTTTAATCAAGTGACCCTGCCAGAAATGTAGGACCTACACTTAATTACTTAAGTTGATTAAGTTTATGTAGGTAGGTATGTCTGTGTATGTTAGTTGTGGGCGTTTTTAATATTGTTCAAGTAGTTTTGTTAATAAATGTGTGTGGTTGAAGAAAAGCGTTGTTTGAGCTGGTGGAATAAAACTGGGTAGTCTTTTTTGTCCCGTAGTGTAACTCTTGGGATTTTTCGCAGTTGTAAAAAAAAATCTTGTCCTTTAAAACATAACATCATGACTGTAATCCCCGCAGGGTTAGGCAGAGGTGTATTTAATAGTACACCACATTTCGCCAGATATGTTTAAGTCCCATGTAATAGGGGGCGAGCCTATTGCCATCAACCGAGCGCAAATCGAGCTGCCGTGGCTGCTACTGAAAAATTCCACACGGAAAAATCCAACAACTCTGTCCCTTAAAAATGGTGTCAAATTCGCGTCAACATTACCATTACTATTTATTTAACAAATCATAAGAGTTAATAATACCTATAGAGCTGTAAAATGATACCTAATTTATGTAAGTAAATATTTTTTTTCATTGGATTATTCAGTGTAACGTAAAGTGAGTAATTTCTAAATACTAGGTATTAGTAACTTCAGAGTTTTGATTAAACTTATTCTTAAAAATCACTTCACGATTAATAATGCCAGAACAACCTAAAAAAAAGTGTAAACGCAATAAATAACCATAAACATTTCATGAAAGGGACACGATATTTAGGTACTATAATACACTTTTCTCTCAGAAGTTTGAGATTTGAAACCACCTCATCAACTCCCAATAGAATAAAATACAATACAGACTCGAACATTCCCAACCGAAATAAACGACCCCTCAGCAAATTAAAATTCTCAAACAGTACTCACTTTGAAAGAGATATATGGGGGTGTTCTTTCATCTTTCCCAAGCGGTGACCTTACCTTAGTCGTTTGCGGGTTAGGGGCGGGTCCACCGTACCCCTAAGGGGGGTAAAAACCCGGGAAAAGTTGGGGAACAGACCTCTGCGGTGTTATTTATGGGCCTCTAGAGTACAGTGAAGTGCCCGCTGAATATAAATCCTGGGGTCGGCAAAGACTTAAAATGTAAAATAAGAACGGAAAAGGGTCGAATTTAAAACCCACGGACCGTACCTATGTTGTTTAATTTAGGGGGTAATGCTTAGGTATATGTGGTAGGTGTTGATAGTACATAACCTAAATCGAAAGTACAAAGGGAGGTTTAAAAAAAAAGTAACTTGTAGCTGAAATTCGTGGTTGGTACTTGAGACTATTATATTATTATTTTATTATTTAAACCGAAGTAAAAATTGGTTGCCACAGTTGGTGCAGTGGCTGAGCGATTGACTGCTGCGCTGCGTATCGCGGCTTCGATTCAAATATTTATATGGCCTACAGGTAGTCGTTCCGAGTCTGTTTGTGTATGTGAGTTTAAATGTTTGTAAACACACACCCACGATGCAGGAGAAATTCCTAGTGTGGAGGAAAGTTTATCTTAAAATAAATAATAAAAAATAATCTACGACATTCACCCCCTTTGGAGCACAATAAGAGGGTGGGATGACAACGGAACTTTTCCCTCTTGGACTCACGTTACATTTTTCATTCTCATTAAATTTTGAAATGTTATCTGACGCACGATGTGGGGTTGAAGGAATTTTCACATCCTTTGGTATATTTTAGGGTAAGCTGACACTTACATAAGGCACCAAGGGGTTGTTTATAGTCAGGTTTATCAAAATAGACTAATAAGGTAATCTACCTAGTAGTTTATGTAAACAGTACTTTTGTATGAATTCTTCACATAGTATTTATTTTTAAAAGGCCGTATACAAAATAAAAATCTAACTCATCATTGATTTTGATTTTGATTGACGAAAATCAGTGAAATCTGCAAAATTGCGTATCTTTCCTTTTATGAATAGAAAAATATGCGTTATTATTATTAAGCCCTCGAAAGTTTGCGAAAGTGTCGGTATCTATGTCGAGACTGCCGGCCCTGAGACTATACGACTTGCGACGAGACTAGGCTAGACGATGCTCGCGTGTGTTACTTTATTCCTTCGAGTGAGAATCGCCGCGTCGCATGCGCTTTGCAATTCGATTCATTAGTATTTGCCCAGTTACTGTTGCATCATGCGTTTTATTTATTTATTTATTCAGAAATACATTCTAAGCTAACAGTTTTTTTTACCAAAGCGCTTAAAAGATAATAATAATCATATTACAATGTCAAATAGCATCTTATAATTATAATAATTCAAAAAGCAAAACAAAAATTATATGTCAAGTGGTGTCATAAATAATATATCACAAATATTTTAGCGTGTAGGTACCTCACTGCCAAGGGGATAAATAACAATGTAACATAACATAACATGACGCCTGTAATCCACGTAGGGTTAGGCAGAGGTGTACCCAAGTACACCCATATTTCACCAGTAATTTTTAAGTCCCATGTAATAGACGGAGAGCCTATAGCCTTGCCAGAATCCGTGGCTGCTACTGAGAAATTCCTGGTGGAAAAACCGAATAACAATTTCTTTCAAATCGAACCCAGGTTAAATTGCATTTTGCGCGATTGCTGAACATTAGGTATGTTCAGCAATCGCGCAAAATGCAATTTAATCCTATTCTCGAAAAAAAAAACAGATATTTTTTAAGTTCTTCAAACTGTCATGGCTCTTTGATTCGATTGTTAATACAATATGGACATAATGTAAACATAACGAACAGTTTTCGCGGTCATTACTGGCCATGAACAACTTATATTTTGCAGCAGGATTTACCTAATATCATAAAACAAGCAAAACCAAAATAGTTTCGCGGCAACCCAGCGTATTTGCAACGAATGTTTTTAGTATTTGGTATATCGACAGTAATTAATTATGCGTATGGTATTCAGTATCAAGAATGTTTTAATGAATCTAGTTATTATAGGAAATATGGATGCAGGTAGTTCATTATCAAGCACAAACTATGTACATATATTGGCAGCGGCTGGAGCTTTTAAACCTTAACCACTGACGTATAATTTTGTTACATTAACACTGACGTACATCTGATATTCGTCAGTCTACGGTGGGTGCTATAGAATATTCATATATTGTAATTAATATGTTTTATATTTCAGATGTTTTATTTCAAGTAGATTACGAAATAAAAATTATAAGCAAAAACATATTTATTCGTCAACAAAGACGTATTCTTGAAATATTCCTTGAGTTGTTTTCAAAAATCCACCAAAAATAAAATAAAAGAACTTTTTTTTTGGAAAGATCTACCGATTTCTCTAGCACCTTATGCTTTTAAAGATTGACGCCGGAGTCCCTAAAGTTGGATTTGGACGACAAAGTCAACGTTCATCATGAAGTTTAGACTAGTTTAGTTTAGAAAGCCCTCAAATGAGTGCAAAAACAAATAGTTAAGAATTCAAAAATAAGTTTTGTCACATAAACTAAAAAACTTTCAAAATTAATTTTCTCAAATCTTCCGATAAGGATTGAGAAATAGCATATACTGTATATTAAAGGATTAATGGCGTATACAATAAGCCGTGGGTGATTCGAAAACTGGCCAATATCCATTAGCTATTTAAATGCGTCGCACGTGTCCAATTTTCTGTGCTTCAACCGCGTCACCGGCCACTAGAATGCTTGCAAAACGGTCATGGAAAACTACCCGCGCATTAAAAAAATGTGAACGAAAAATGGCTAAGGCGACGTACCACATTCGTACGTCAGTGGTTAAGGGTTAAGGCTGTTTTTGACGATAAAAAATTGATGCCCCTAACCCTCAATAAAATAACAGTTAATGCATCACTCGCCGGTATACATTTTTTAAACATTTGCCTAAATGGAGGTCAAAGTTTTAAAGTTCTGTGGTCGCAGTGAAAAGCTAGCCCCTATTTGACAAAACCCCGACTCGGCACAGAGTCGTCTAAATGTGCTTAGGCGACGTTTACACAGGTGCCTACATAGGTACCAGGTAATCTCCGAAAAACACGCGAATTCGTCATAACTCGTAAGCCCATCCGTAAAATACGCACTTCACTAAAAATATGAGTTTTGGAACAAGTGAAGAGAGTTAAGCGAGGTTTCTAATTCAGGTATATTTATTTTGAAACATGTATTAGCTTGATGTGTTATTGTAATAATTTATGATAGGAAAACATCGTATAGAAACCAGCCAGTCATAGAACGAATAATTCAACGTCAGGATTGTGACATCTACGAACCCGCACGGGGCCCGCGTGGTGGATTACGGCCCACTCCCGCTCATAGAGAGGAGGCCGTCAAGCAGTGGGAACGTTATATATGCTAATTATGCTTATTCTAAATAACGTTAAATGTTATCTTCGCAAAACATTTCTCTGGGGGTTTAAAAAAACCCCTATTGCTACTTATTTAACCTAAATAAGTAGTAGATGAACCACAACAACACAATTGGCAAATTAAAACATAATGTACTTAACGGTACGTAGTACTTAATGTATTAAGGTATGGACACCTCTGCGCAAGCTAGTTATGAAACAGGCTCTATAATAGATCAACCATCACCGTAACCCTATGAAATACTTTTCTTTATGACAAGTAAAAGTCACGTTTATCCGCTTCAGCTTATTATCCACACCACGCCCCACACCGTGATGTCGCACACAATCCCTCATTAAACGGGACACGACGCACGCGCCGCATTACGGCGATAATTTGTACCAAACTCGCATCGAGCCCATTTGTACCTCGCTCCACGTACCCACTGCGAAAGAGCTGCAACTATTAGGACATAGGTAGACGGCAGACTTTTACGTGCTCGACCTCGACTGATGCGATTTGCGTCACTAACTATCTTCACAGGAGTATAGTATCATTATAAGTCGCGTCGCGGTAGCAATTCATTATGTTTATTTGATTTTTTCGCAGTGGCTGTTACAACACACGTGACGCTGTAGCGTTTTGCTCGTGTCCAAGTGGTTGGCGTGATGGAGTTGTTGGATCATGAAGTATTAGTTGTAGCAAGTTGTATTATTGTCACTAAGTACATAACATAACATCACGCCTGTAATCCCTGAAGGGTTCAGCAGAGGTGTAACTAATAGTACACCCTCATTTCGCCAGTTATGTTTTAAGTCCCATGTAATAGGGGGTCATCAACTGGGCACTAATCCAGACTCTGTGGCTTCTACTGAGGAATTCCTGACGGAAAAACCCAATATCACTTTGCCCGACCCGGAAATCGAATCCAGAACCTCTTACTCAGTAGTCGCGCTTGCGACCACTCGACCAACGAAGTAATTTAGTCTTTTTTCGGATGAGGAACCGCGTTGCGTAATTATTTGTCGTCTGATACATACTGGAGCGAAAATTTTGGCAGATTCTTCCGTCGTAGCAGAATTTGTCGAATGAAAAGTCTGCCGTCTGCTTTGCCCTTTAACATTATGTTCGTAAGTACCGCCTGTGCGGTGACTTTTAGTGGCTACTGGCGATAAAAGCCACTGGTACTAATGTTTTTTTGTTACATGCGTTAATCTCATTTTTTGTATGACTTTTTAGTGTTTTGCCAAACCCATGGAATAACCAAAACTTCATAAATATTCAGGCCTTAAAAAAGGTAAAATTTTTCGCACAAAATCTTAGATAAACACTTACCTAACCTAAAATAACACATCTTCATTCCGAAAATATTAAATTGTATTTACCCCAAGGGCTTTCGTTTAATTATACACTACCTACGAACTATGGAGACTTATTTTTGAGGGCTCTGTCGCAAAATGACCACTTCTCAAAATGACTACAGTTAGCAAAATGTCCCTTTCTCAGAATGTCCCTTTCTCAGAATGTCCCTTTCTCAGAATGTCCCTTTCGCAAAATGTCCCCTTCCTCAAACCGGCATTTCATCAGTAAAAAAACTGGTCATAAGCCAGAAGGAGTACTGTAATAATGTTTAATCAGAAAATAAATAATAGAAATTGAAGTTTGTCAGATTTTGTGTTTTGTGTGAGCAGCCAAAGGACCAAAAATGTAACCGGAAAGAATCCTACCAAGTACCAAATATAGTTTTATTGCTGTTTTCGGTAACACTGAATCCCCTAGGATCCATTGTAAAACCTGAAAGTACCCCACGCCGGCTTATAACCAAATTGATGGAACCTATTTTTTTACAGTAGGTAAGCACGCTTAACAAACCATAACTTTTCATAAGTCTTTTTAAAATATTTCGCACTAATCTACATAATTTTAGCAAAACAATGAAACCGGAGGAGGTGGCAAAAACCCCAAGCTCCCCTAATTTTCCATTATCACAAAATTCTGCCATAAAGAGTGTCCCTCCAGCCCGAAAATATCTTATGAAAGAATTTATAATGAGCCGTTGAAAAGGGATAATTGATATGAATTTTCCGTCAAGCCTTCGTTGCTCGGGAGGCTTTGTGATGAGACAAAAGGAATTATAAACAAGTGGTACAGGCGATGACGGGGTGTAGGCAGGGAGCTGGAGTATAACCACGTGGAATTAATGTAGGGGATTTTGAAACGGTATTCTTTAGTTTAGATTTAATCGGTGAAAGGCAGATGTATTTTTTATTTATTGAACTAACACATTCGATATCTGGTAAGAAGTGTCGTATAATAAATTGTAGACGCAGCGAAATTTGGATGAATGTTAAAAACATTCAAAAATTCTGTTACCACTTATCTATAAAACACGTTTAAATATGTAGGTAGGTACATTAAATACTGATACCAGCCCCTCATCAGCACATATCACAATACTTTAGCAGCACCGCTAAACATTCCAATTCACAAAATACTTTTTGCCCAATTATTCAAATCATTTTGTTTCATAGTGATATGCTATTTTTGTTTTGACTAGCTCCCCAACCAACACACCTACATATATATAGGGACGTTCCTATACACACACGGCTATAGAAATTTGGATAGGCTAATTAGCAATTTTGTGAATAAAATAGCCACTGCGGGATGATAAACATTCCAGTTTTGTTCAATTTGCCGGTTTGTTTTTATTGATTCGTGTTTATGCAACTGCAATGGCGGTTCATAGTTAGTTCTTTTATTATTTCAGTACTTTTATGTGTAGTTATTTTACTGTTCGTACACGTTTGAGTTAACAGTGGTATTTTAAAATGACTGAAGGATTCCAGAACTTGAAATTCGATGTAAAAAGACTTTAGAAGTAAGTTTTTTTTTGTTAGCCTCTCAAATGTCCCACTGCTGGGCAAAGACCCAACCAAGCCGACTTCAACTATGTTGGGGTCAGGAGTAGGTGAAACTGGTTGTCAAACTTTCGGGCCACTGACTACCTCTAACGACTGTCAAAGATCTACAAATGACAGCCGGGATCAACAGCTTAACGTGCTTTCCGATGCACGGAGGAAACTCCCAAATGGGTCAGTTACCTAATGGGTGACCCACCCTGTGGGTCGGAGTGGGTCATAATCGACCACGGGTCCAGAGCAGGCATCGAAATTAGGTTTATTTTTTTAATAAACGTTGCCCCCTAACAAGGAATTTCTCATATATCGTGGGTGCGTTTACAAACATTAAAACTTACATACACAAACAGCCAGATCCAGAACAAGCTACCTGTAGGCCATACAAATATTTGTTCCGTGCGGGAATCGAACCCGCGACACGCAGCGCAGCAGGCAATCGCTCAGCCACTGCGCCAACTGCGCCGTATCGAGTTTAAGTACTTGTGTAGATTATTTTCATACCATTTCTTCTTAGCGTACCGATGGCAAAAAACGTGTTTAGCCCGAAACTCAGCCCCGCATTGGTTTAATACCACTTAAAAGTGGTCAGAGCAAATCGTTGTCAGCACCCTTTTATCCAGCTCCACACTTTAATTTACTTGAAACTCGCCAGAAATCTATTCATTGAGCGTTCAATTAAAACAAAAGGTAGTGATTACTTTGTTCAATTTCCTCTTGGCACAAAGAAAACGCTTGCAGCGCCGCCAAGCGGGGAACCGCTGCAACTCGTTTTGGCTGCCCAAGTTTCATCTGATTTAATCTAAAATGTTTAATTATGAGATTGGAGTTTTTGGTGAATTGTTTTAGCTTAGGTAGTCTTGGTCGGAGATGGAAGAATGAACCTTTTATACGTATTGAAATAAATCAACCTATATTTTTTAATAAGTTGTAATTATAGATAATTTATTCCTAACAATTTTTTGGTTGGTACACAAAACTATTCCTAAATCACTACACAGTATAAAACAAAGTCGCTTTCTCTGTCCCTATATCCCTATGTATGCTTAAATCTGTAAAACTACGCAATGGATTTCGATGCGGTTTTTTTTTAATAGATAGAGTGATTCAAGAGGAAGGTTTTTAAGTTTAATACATGCACCCGTGCGAAGCCGGAGTGGGTAGCAAGTACAACAATAAACTCCAGTGTCTTTGTTGTTTAGCCCAAGTTGCTCGAGAATGTTTTCCTGATTTTGAAATCTTAACGAAGAGAAGAAATATAAGAAATAGGTAAAATAGCATTCTAAATAAAAAAAAAAGAAATATAATTTCTATTAAACAACGAAAATTAAATAACACCAATTCCAAAATTTAAAATCTAACAAGCACGAAAATAATCATTCTATTTCTAATTACGTCGCACAAGTCGCGTGGTCGGCTTCTCCTAATGAGCACCGGCAATCGTTTCAATTTCGTTCGCAGCTGCCCACTGTCCAGCACCACAGTCCACATAGCATTACCATACAGTATTTCAACTAGCCTGACTGCTTTGGTCTAGTGGTCGCAAACGCCACTGCTGAGCGTGATGTTCATGTCAGTTTATTTATTGTGCGAACCGCCAGTCTGTGAAATTCACTGCTGGCTTCTCATTTTCCCGATCATTATAATCTATTAGATCTCTTCAACGTTCGAGTGGATTGGTTTCTTCTGGTAAGCATGTTCCACCCTAGACCGCGTCATCGCCTAACATCAGGCGAGTTGCGGCCAGACGCAAACCTATTTGGTGTAAAAAAACGTCCTGTAAAGTCGGGCAATTGTTATTGGGCTTTTCCATCAGGCAGTTCTCAGTAGCCATGGTGTGTGCCCGGTTGATGGAAATCACCTCGCCCTCTGCTACGTTGGACTGTAACATAACTGGCGAAATTTGGGTGTACTTGGTACATTTCTGCCCTGTCTAAGTCACACACTCACACTCAAATGCGAAAAGTCTAAGCATGTTTCGAGTAACAGGTTACTTGTGAAGTCGTAAGTAGTAGTAGTGGCGGAGCGATTGGCTGCTGCGCTGCATATCGCGGGTTCGATCTCCGCACGGAACAAATATCCGGGCCTGGCTGTTTGTGTGTGTTAGTTTGAATGTTTGGAAATGCAACCACGATACAGGAGAAATTCCTGTAGGGCCAATCTTTTAAGAATAAAAAAGTTGGGGCTGTCACACCGACACAGTGTTAACGTTTTATGTGTGTACTGTGTGTAGTGCAATACCAAAAAAAACACGAAAAGGGCGTAATTGGTTTACTGGTAATCTTTATACTGTGCCAGTACCCAGCTGCCCAGTACCCAGATCCCAGCTTTTTGTTCCCTGCCTCCGTTCCAGATGGATCTGTCGCACAGCAATTGTTTAGACCGACTTCTAATTAATTTTATTGTAACTTCAGACACGGTAGACAATTCAGTTTCAGAGGAAATTCGAGTACGTGTGTTTTAGGGTAGATTTTCTAATTTGGAGTAAGATTTTTTAGATTTAATTGTTTCTTTTTTTAGGTTTTTAGTTGGGTTCTGTAATTGAAAAAGGTTCTTATTTTGGGAACAAACTTATTTTATATTTCCCATAGGTACATATTGTGTTTTAGGAACTTGAATATATATTTAGACATAGCACGAACGACTAAGATACAAGACCATCATCTAATTCTCCAATGACAATAATGTAAATGTAGAAACAAAATAGCTCAACTGGTATAGCTCACTATGAGCTAATTTGTTTGTCTACATTTTAGGGAAACAAAACCAGATGTTTCTCAGAAGCATGCTCTTGCTCAAACTTTTCATTATCAATATTGCCGGCATATCTCATAAGTGTGGACGACCGTGTGGAAGGCGCGGGTTCTAAGGTGAAGAAGCAGAAGCGATCAGAAAATATTCGTAAATATTCGCTCATGGATTTGGTGTAAAATAAAGTTATCTTGCATGAACTCACAAAAAAAATGCGTTACATTATAGAAACTGCCTCGTTGATCTAATTTCCGCAAGCGCGACTCCTGAGCATCGATTTGTGCCTAATTGATCTCAATAGGCTCGCCCATAATACATGAGACTAAAACATAACTGGCGAAATGTGGGTGTACTTGTTAGGTACACTTTTGCCTAACCCTTCGGGCATTACAAGGCGTGATGTTATGTTTACATTAACAAAGAAAAAGAAAGAAAGTCTACCTTATTACTTTTCTAATACCCACAAAAACTAACATAACCTAAACATATACACCCTCATTGAACCGAAAGCACCCGAGCTCGTAAATAAGGGAGTAAACACAAGACGTGAATAAATACGCCACTATTACTCGACCAGCATCCACCAATTATGCCCAGTCTCGGCCAGCATGGGCCAATTATAGCCACTCTCATTTAATCTAGCTGCTTCTGGGCATCTGAGGCCACCGTTAGACATATGGATTGAAAAATAAAATGTATACGAAGTTTATTTATTTGTTTTCTAGACCGATTTATTTAGAATGGTAAGGGGAGGTACATCGGTGATATAAGTAATTTGGTGGTATATTTTTAAACGGAAAACCACACATTTCCCTATGCAAGCACATTCAAGAGATAGCGCTAGCGAGTTGTTACGAGTGTGAAGAAGACAGTATATAAATGTCTCTTGAATGTGCTTGCTTAAGGAACTGTGTGGTATTTATTAAAAAATATCACCAAATTACTTATATCACCGATAAACCTCCCCTTACTCTACATAATTTGGCTTTTGTGTGTTGTTAAAGTAAAGTAATTGTTAACGCTGATAAAAGTAAAGTAGTAATACACGAATGGTTTAGTTGTTTTTTATTAAATCTCTGAATAAAAGACTCAGTTTAGTTTACTTGAGTTTCTTTGAATTAAGTAGTACTAGTGAATTATTACCGTCAAATTTAAATCCGTGGAATCGATTTGGAGTGTAGTGAAGTCGTCATTTGCATGAACGGTTAAGTAATTTATGTCATGAAACTGTATTTTTATCACTTCTAGAAAAACTGCGTTGAAAGTTATAACTGTCGTCATCATCATCATCTGCCTAGCCTTTTCCCAACTATGTTGGGGTCGGTTTCAGTCTAATCGGATGCAGCTGAATACCAGTATGTTACATACAAATACAATACAAGTTATAACTTTGTAATATTTCTAAAATTAAGCATTAAGTAAAAAACTGACTATTGTTTGTTTCATTGTCTTTTTAGCCACTGACTTTCGAAAGTAAAGTCATTTTCCACTTTTTGGTGTTTCTTTTTTGGAAGTCGGTTTTTTTTTGGTCAATCGGTGAAGAAACACGAGAGAAAAAAACATGCTGGTGGAATTCATAACCTTCTCTTTTTTTAGAAGTTGATGTAAAAGAACCAACTTCTTTGTTTTTTTACTACGTCAATTTTTAAACCAAGAGCTAACAGCCGCCTTATCTCTCGAGTATTAGTTTTAATGAACCTGAGACACCCTATGAGTTATATCCGGCACCAGCCTGTATTAGGATTGACAGTAGCTCGCAGTCTCTCCGGTTGTCTATGAATAATTTCATAAGATTAATAACGTTTGGCCGGAAATAGGCACTTGACGGTATTCATTCGGCCAGTCGTCACGTCTAAAATGACATCTTATTTCTGGATATGATTGGTCAAATTTTTAATGAAGGCGTTATATATCAGAGAAGTCCATTAACTGTGCTGTGATGAAAGGTAAAATATGAATAAGAAAATCTTCGTCTCTGTTCTTTTAATATTTTAATTTAAAAAGCTATATTTTATGTGTTAAGAATAGTCCCATTCAGGAGTACCTACTCCGAAGAATGAGTTTTATTGGTAAAAATCCTATTCTTCAGATCAGATTCTTGGTTAATATGATATTTTTAAAGAAGTTGGGCCGGCTAAGTGGTCACGCCAATAACAACAACGAATGATGTTTGGTTACAGTTTTACATACATACATACTCACGACTTTTAACCATGGGGGTAGGCAGAAATCACAGAACGTCACCTGCTACGATCCTTACATACTCCTTTTGCCTCATCCACGTTCTTATATCTGGTCGTTCACGCCGGTTGTTAGTATACAAATACAGTTTTACTTTGTAAATTTTGAACTAATGAGCAATTAGACAATCATCTAGAACAATCGAAACCATCTTGATAAAATAAAACTACTCTGCAGGAGCTTGTTCAGTTTTATACATAAGTAACATGTTAGGTAGAAAGATGTAAATAAGGCCAGGTGGCAATATTTCAAGTCGACCACGAGACAAGCTTACGCTAAGTCTTGCAGCTGCATAAAACGACCAAACAAATCCACTTCGTTTACTAAAAGTCAGGGTTGTCACGTAAAGAAAACAATCCTAGTAAATCATACCGATAGAAAATTTCGTGAGACTGATTCGATAAGGTTGAAAAAAAAGTTGTTTAAAATAAAAGCTGCAAGGGTATAATTTTTAAAAACAACTAATATAAAGTCGTAGCATTATAGTGTCCCACTTATAAAAAAAAAAGTATTGGGCAGGCAGTTAAAAAAAAAATTGTTTATTTATTTATTTAAACTTTATGTACAATAGTGGTACATAGGCGGACTTAATGCCACAAGGCATTCTCTACCAGTCAACCAGTCAGTCAGTTATTTCAAATCGCACGACTGCTCTCAAGACAACACATGGGTCTACGTTGTTCTTCCTGTCCTCTTACAAAGAAGAGGCTTGCCAACACAACGTAACTACTTTCATATTTATTTCATAAAAGCTTGGCTTGTCCTTATAACCTACCACTCTTCATAATGTTGGGGTTTCTGAACAGTCTGCTTGCCGTATACGTTTGCCGTATTGTTGGCCTTAAGGCACGCCACTTATTGCCTACACAACAGTTGAATTATTATAGACTAGATAAGCTAATACTTATGCATCGCCAACGAATTGTTGTAAAAGTCGTCTCAACTGGGAAAATACTCTGAAGATGTAGTTCTCAAGCGTCGTATTTCTACGAGACAACCCTAAGTAAAGCCCTGGACACGAGGGCGAGGTTTGTTCAAGTCTTTGCTTTAGCGCTGTTATTTAACAGATTAGGTTATTACGGAGCCAACATAAATTCTTATCTTGGCCAACTTGGAGGACGCTTTTTAAAATAAACCTGCTTTATTGCGGTTTCTTGGATTTTAAAACTTTTTATTTTATAAACGTTAACCACCATTATGTGGTTTTATGTTTTTGTTAGTCTATGGTCAGAACAGAATATACTTTGGTCCAATAAGATTCTTGTTCGTTATGGATTATCCTCTCACGTTAATGTCTTTACTGCCTCCTTGGCCTAGTGGACTGCTGAGCATGAGGTCCTTTTTTTTTTTTTGGAGGGTGGGCAATCATCAAATGACCCCTCCCGCTCTGGGCGGAGCGGAAGGGAGTGTCAGACTCTTACTGACTAAAAACCACCCATGTTCCTTCTTTGGCCCTTTATGTTCCAGGGCCGCGGTATCTCTTTCGCATCGGCCCTTGCGGGCCCCTCCCGTTTGCTGACATCTCTTTGAGGCGCGCGTGGAACACGAACGCGCCGTCGACACGGCCTGTCGTCATTTGACGGACGGACGGCGAGCTAGCCCATTACTCACCGTCCACAGGCCCGCGCCTACGGTGGCCGAGAGCCATCAAGGTGTGGCCCCCGACGCCCGGTGCTTCTCCTCCCGCGGCGGCTGGGACGTGAGGCTCTCTCCCTCTCACGTTCCGCCGCCTCCTTCGCTAGCATGACTGCTTCGCAGAAGGAGGCGACGGCTTTCCATTCCCTCTCGCCCCGGACCATGGCTTGAACCAGGGCCGGACGCGAGAGGTCGCCGCCGCCAATCGCCGCTACAAGGACACGGCGGTGCTCCGCCCAAGCGGAGCAGACCTCCACGGTGTGCGCCAACGTGTCCTCCGGGCGAGCATGAGGTCCTGGGTTCGATTCCCAAGTCGGGCAAAGTGTTATTGGATTTTTCCATCTGGAATTTCTTAGTAGCAGACACGGAGTCTGGGTTTATGCCCGGTTGATGGCAATAGGCTCGCTCCCTTTTACATGGGACTTAAACATAACTTGCGAAATGTGGGTGCACCCTCTGCCTAACCCGCGATGATGGGATTACAGGCGTGATGTTATTTTAAGTTACATCCATGTCTTTACTAAGACGACGACCTGACGACCTGGCCGCACACCACGCGGGCGAGTTCGAGGTAGCGCGGGACGATAGGTCCTGGAAAGTCTTGGGGTAGGCCTTTGCCCAGCAGTGGGAAAGTATGGTCTAGTCAAAAAAAAAATCGATGTACATAAGTAACATACAAGCAGAAGTACTGGTAGTTGTACGAACATTCTTGACCTAATGAATATTCCAATTACCCGGATATTTTTCTTTTTTCGTGTGGTTAATGCTAACTTGATGTCAGAGTTTTTTTATGTCACCCACAGTAGCGAAGGGTAAATTTTTGTAAGAAGTAAGCCGGAGTACATATATTTAATGTTATTATATTATTTGTCTATAGAATATTGACTCTATCATTTTTCAAAGGGAATCCGGTAGGAATCGAGTTGTATGGAACCTTCGCCACTGGTCACCCATGTTTGACTTGGCTTTACATGGCGTCGAAAAATATCTCTAAGGCATGCTGGTTTTGTTTCCTCACGATGTTTTCCTTCACCGAAGCAAGTGATAATTATACAATACACACATGAATCCGAAAAAATCCGAGGTGTGGGGTGCTGGTTTCGAACTCGAGACCTATGAATTGGCGGCCCAACGGTCACACCACTAGGCTATCACTGCTGCTAACGATACCTATGTCTTGAGAAAATGTATAAAGCACGGTGAAAATATTTGAAAAAGCGCTTCGCTGTCTCTTAAACTAATTTACTACAATTAAAAGTTACTATCGTATATACAAGTTGTATAAATTCCCACGTTATTTCAAATCTATAAGTACAACATCTATTTAGATACAACCCAATATAAATACATACCCCACATAGATATATTTAAACACAAACACAGACGAAGCCAAAACAAAAATAATCTCTCAACTTCTCCCGTACTACATTTTTGGAGAACATTTATTGTTGTCGTACCAAACTATAGTATTAACGTTCGCCGGCTAGAAGGCATCCATTTGAGTTCCGACAAGTACTGATTCACATTTAGCGCGTCGCTCTTGACAGGCAGCTCGCGGCGTCCGCTGATGCTGTGCTGACTGCACCCCTACATAGAACTGAGAATATTTAGACAGAAATGCTTTGCCTTACGTTTGGTGGTGTTTTAAACAGTGAGTTTGGTGAGAAATTTGACTGCACCGTTATAGAGACATGAGAATATTGTAGACAGACACAAATATGACTTATATTTTAGTTAAATATTATTAAAAAAAAATAAAAAATAATATCGTAAAATTATTATATAAATATTATTTCGTTATTTGAATCGCATTTTTTCAAACGAAATTCCATACTTTTTTCTAAAATAAAACATGCTATCTGTCACTAAAAGTCTCGTCAAATGGGTCCAGCCGTTTCTGAGATTAGCTGGAACAAACAGACAGACAGATAGACAGTCAGACAGAAAGACAAAAATGTAAAAAGTGTTTTTCTGTTGTACGTTCCATATTATAAGCATTCAATAAAAAGCTGTTATTTTAAAATTACAAACCGACACTTCACTTTTATTTAGTAAAGTAAAGTAAAATTTATTTGCATAGATTGTAGGTACATGAAATTAATAAGATATAGCGATAAGCTGGGTGAGCCTTGTACAATCTACCTTATATTCGGCATGCAAACATTAATAAAATTGTTAATTTCATTGAAAATAGAATACCTAATTGTTGTCATAAGTACCATTTTATCTTGGAAAATCATCATCATCAAAATACAAATACATTGTGAAACATCATTACATTGGGAAACCAGAAATAAAATCCAACATTTATAAAACCCTGCCACATCTAAACTTTACTTAACTCTGCAGGACCTAAGCTTTTAGACTTGTACATCGAGCTTCTAAACTTTAAGCTCCACTCATATATAATTCTAAAGCAAGCTTTTGTTCCGCTGGGAAATGGCGGAGAGTTCACTGTTAAATAATTTATCCGGCCCGCCTCTAGTTAACCGTAGACGAACCGGTTAAATACGTAAATGCATCCGGTTTAGTTTTAATGTGAGATTCAATAAGAATTTTTGGTTTGAGATAGCCAGTTTGGGAGACATTTTATTATGGTGTTAGGATAAATTGTTAATTCAAGTGGTACCTACTTTTTTATTCAAATTATCTATTAATAAACATACCAATTTGAACAGTGATCCACAAACTAGACTTTAGTCTGTATCTTGGGGTTGTCTGTCCATTTTCGTTATATTATCCAAAAATGTTGTATACGGTGATTATGAACAAAATTAAACTAAAAGTAAAATTAATGGATTAAAGTAAAAACAAGGAAAATATATGTGAATAAAAAACAATACTCATACAAACAAGATTCAACTTAAATGTGTGTGTGTGTGTGTATCTGGTAGATAATCCTTTCTGTTTCGTCGTTGGAGAGTGTAAACAGGCAGTTCGTTATGATCTTTTTACACAGTGATATTTTGAGGTCCATTATATCCAGTTCTTTACAGCTTCGTTGTAAATTCGTGGATTTATAAATAGTTTGGAGAAGGTCTTGCCATATGAGAGTTTGCTTAGGGGATGCGTATCCTAATTGTTCGTTTTGAGATTATCTATGTGTAGTCTGGTCTGGATTTTAATTTTCTGTGTGATTGTAGTACTGCATTTAGGATAAAAAGCTGTCGGACACGGAGGACCGGGAAATCCTTATAGAGATTGTCAGTTGAATACAGTAAAGGTATAATTATTGCTATCTAAGTTTAATTTATAATTGACAGATACATGAAAATCAAACGTATATTTGAGTTGTGTAATTTATTATGTTCATTTATTTTTCAAATATTTCTCATAATCAAAAATCAAAATATTTTATTTCACATGGGCACTTATAAAACGTCGAGAATAGGTGCATGTTTCGAGATGGGCGTTTCCTATAAAGAAGAACCGGCAAGAAATTTCTCTTTTAAAATTATTTGGTTTTACAATATATATTATGTTACATCGTTAGTATTTAAGTATGGAAGGACGATAAGTTGTTGCTTGATACCTTTGGGTAAACTTTCTATAATCATCTATTCAATTAAATAAAATTGAAGTGTCTGTAATATCAAAATAACAGCTTTTTACTGAATCCTAAATGAAAATATATGTATACGGAACTTACAACAAAAACCATTTTTTGTCTATCTGTCTGTTTGTTCCGGCTAATCTCCGAAACGGCTGGACCGATTTTGACGGGACTTTTACAGGCATATCTGCCTGTAAAAGTCCCGTGCTGATGTTATAAGGAGTAACGTAAACTATATTATTTTAGAAAAATAATTGGGTTCCGTGCCAAAAAATTAAAATCCTTCAAGTTGGTAACAAAATCCGATTAAAAAAGGGAAGTAATATTTTTTCTAATAATTTCATGCGAACAAAGGTCGCGGGCAACTGCTAGTCTCGTAAATAAAATATAATCCGGTTAGTTCTTTTCTATTTCTCTTATGTTACCTCAATCTACGACATTTAAAAATAAAGTTGCAGTGAATCTCGATCGGAATAGCAGTCTTCGACGTCCATGATGTCGCTAATTTGGCAGAGGCTACTGACGTCAGACCAGCGCAGTCTTTGGGGAATCTGGAAATAGGGTATGACCTTATCTTTCTAATCCAGACGACGTACTCGGAAACGGATTCGGATTCGATAAAAAGAAGAAGGTAGGTTTTTAATGGTAGAGATGATATTATGTCATAAACAACCGTCTCTAACAGTTATACAGGCTGGGTTTATTTCACAAATCGTAAGGAATAGTGAAAGAGATGTATGGAAAGTTGTTCAGTATATCAGATATAATCATAAATCACCCCCTTGACAGGTTCAGCTGTCTAAACCGCCAGCCTGTACTAAAATAATCCGTAAGTCTACTCAAGGGTCGAAAACTTCCCAACTTGAGATTCTATAATAATAGCTGCACGATACATGATATGTAATATATTAACAGTTACGTGTGATTGTATTTCTTCAATCAAGAACTCCATTTGTCTAGAATGAAATACGATTATTTCGCCACTACGCTTGGAAGCTGGTACACATGAGTAGTTATTCTGCAGAGACCTAACTACAAACAATCATGCAATACCTACTGTTTTACTTTTTATAATTATTATTCATTTATTTTAAATTCATGATCTATATTTGTTGTTAGTGACTCTTAAAGACATTGATATAGTTCTTGACGTACAGACTACGTCCAGAATTATCGGCTTGGCGAGATGTAGGTTGCAACTTGGAAAAATATGCTTTTGCTAAGAGTGTAATCAATCGAACCTCGGATGAAGTGGAGTGGTTCACAATGTTGAAAAGGCGATGACACAGGCTTTAAGCCATCGGGCTTAAAGCCTGTGTCATCGCCTTTTCAACCTTCCGCAGATGAAGTTCTGAAGCGAAGCAGGTACCGTTTTACACCCCCTTGATGTTTTGTATAGTTCTTAGAACAATATTCTCCTTATGATTATATCAAAACGCCATTGTAGCCTTATTATTTACATAGTCATAGAATAAAAATGTGCTCTATAATTTCAAGGTGACGGGTATTAAAACAAAGTTTATAACATGGGAGATTCTTCGGGAAGGCGTTGATGCGATTGAAAAGTCTCTGCTTTATATCATACTCTGTGTCCTCAGTAAACACAACCATGGTCCATTGCCGACTGGTCGGGTAAAAACACGACGCTGATGGATGGGCGTAAGACGCAGCTGCGCGCTTAATTATCTAATACTGTTGAGTGCTGGTCTAGCTGTGCAGCTTCGTCAGGGTAATATATTTTCTATGTACATGCTGCAATTGGTGGGGTGGAATGTGGGGGGTTGAGTACGCTTGTTAGACTTATTTATTGCTGTATTTTCTGTAATTAAATTGTAGTCAAACGAACTTGCTTGTAAGTGCTTTACTTGTATGTATTTTGTGCTGTAAATTAAGTTCGACAGTAAAGAAGCAACCAGAAGTTTTATTATGCGAAGATGGTTAAGGTGGAACATAAGTGTTGTCCAGTGTCCAGTCATGTGACGGATCATACGTGTTAATGTTGTATACTTATTGAGAACGAGACAACCACGAGTATTAAATATATTATTGAATGATTTGTTTCTTTTTATTATATTGCCTCAAACCTAAGAAATATGTATATGTATTTACGAGCGATAGACGGGACAATACGAAGAAAATCGTTATCCAATACTTCTTACTAAGTAGTAACAAATCGGTATGTCTAATGTCACACACCCACTCTGGTCATGTAGCATTCGTGTGTCAAAATCGAAAATGTTGGGGATCATAACTTTTATATGACTTTATTCCCAATGTTCGCTCTATAATTATTTTAAAATAATATCTTTGCCTCGATCTAATATCGTGTCCTGCGAGTCCTGTTGTTTGTTCCCAACGGGAACTGATGGACGCTACCGAAAGCGTCAAACCAGTAGCTCAGTTCTGGGCTGACCCAATTTAGATTGCCATCGACACGCGAAGAAGAAGAATCTATCCTCAGAATGTCGCGCCAACTTTTAAATGTCGTCAAACTCGCCGCTTTCCTGTCCCAGAAGGAATAAACCTACTAATTGAATACCTAGCCTTGCCTTGCCTGCCTGCTTATTGCCTAGCCTTGCCTACCTATTTGTATGTACCATATACTCAGAAATAAATAAATCTATCTGTTTATCTATCTATCTATCTAGTGGTTTTTTCCTCGAATAACCTAGCCCTCGCCCTCTTTACTCATAGACATAACTAACTTTCATAGTTTTGTGATATAAATATCATAAAACTATGAAAGTTACAATACTGCAATATGTTACCTATGTAGAAAAATACAGGAAATGTGTAATTGAATTAAGTTCAAACAAAATACTAGTCGCTCCTGACTAACTCACGAATGTTAAAGAGAAATCCGAGAACAGCGAGTTGTATGCCAAGTCTCATTGTCAGCGACAGACTTCCTATTAAATGTAGTTGAAGCCGACCCCGTTTGTAACCTATTGTACAGAACCCTCGCTTAATGTAAGGGTTAACCTGGTTACAGGTTATTTATTATTTATATGATTTCCTAAATTCCCTCGAAAACATCGTATAGGAATTGTAGTGTGGGTGTCATAGAACTATGCTTATGTCTGTATGTGTAAGTATCCTAAATCTATATATTGAATGGTTTGCTAATGAAGATCAGTAATCAGATCAGATCAGATCAGATCAGATAATTCGTATACTCAATTACATCTATCCCTACATGGCGAAGTTGCCAGAATAAAAAAAAAATTGAATGACTGTCAAATACTGTAATGGAAGGCATGACGTAAAGCGATAAAGGTGGGATAAAGCGATAAATTCTTCTTTTTTTTTAAACCTCTATCACTGGCACAAGTCAAAAATTCAAAAATCCTAACTGCCTTAAAAGCTAATCGAACGTACATCAATCCGATCCTTAATTAATGCCTTGTCCCGTGTAAACATTGAAAAAAAAATATAGGAAAAAGAAAAAACATACGCACGCTCAAACCTCTCGAGCGAAACATCGGTACTCGATTGAATCAATTTAAACTTCAACCAAATCTCATCTCGCAGGGTACGTCCCTAATTATGCCCGCGGAAGGACAGGGGTAGGGAAGAGACAAAGTTAGATTTGCGCGCGCAAAATTCAAAAATAGAACGCGGCCGTTCTACACGCATAGACAATATAGACCTTTGTGTCACGCCATTTTAAATGACGAATTGAAAAATTACGTTGCCGAAGTGTAATCGTCTGTTTCGAGCAGGAGAGGGTGGGATAAGGGTTTTCAAAATGGCGGCGCGTAAGATTTTGTTCGGTTATATTAATTAAATCTTCGTAATTTATGACCGGCTCGTGTACCATATGGTGTTCGTGATTTATCGTTTTTGCTGTATTAATTTTACATCAAGCTGATTCGGGAACAATCTTGTACACGTAGGGAGTTGCCCAGAGAGTCATTACTTATGTACGTTGTAAGTATTTCCATAGCTAGAGATTTGTATGTTCTTTATCAAATTTCACAATCATTTAATTTTGTCTGGTAATATCTAGATGCAATGTAAAAGGCAACACTTTTACCTTCAAGTAATTTGAAAGAATAAAGAAAGTACGACATAAAAACAATTTTCAATTTGGTAATTCAAAACGAACGTACCTAAGTAAAAATAAAAATGACGATAAATTTTCTGGATTCTAAACTGTATAGAGCAGATTTTTCAAAATAATACATTTCCGATTATTCTGTAAAAATAGCTGAGCTTTAAAACGTGCCTAAACACGTACAAGTCAATTGACGTCAATGAGATTCCAAATACAGATAATTCTATTATACAGGGACCCAACCTCTTTTCAACTAACCTCTGCGTAAAAAATTAGGGCATCCCCCCTTCGACCCTTGCCCACCCCCCGGGCCGTGCGATAACTCACCCCCCGAGTACGGCCCTTGAGAAAAATAGCTCGAAAAACAGGCAAGATTTAACTCGGCCCAGTTTTTTAGGTTGATATGTGGAGGGACGGTTTGATAACGTCAATTTATGCTTTGTATGTTACTTTTCTATGGGATTTGGTTGTGCACACAGACCCTTTGAATCATATCTGCTGGTAACAGATACATACAGTAAATGTTCTTGTTTAACCGAAATCTAATCATATTAAATCTGATTTTCAATTATTTTATCTCAACAAAATAGCCTTTAACATAAATAAAGTCTTCTGCGAGTCATTTAACAAAACTTAAGTAGGTATAATAAAATGGTGCTTGCTGTATTCGAAACTTCGACACTATGTTCTGTGTTATAACTGGTTATTATTCATTGTATGCTAAAGTTATTTCATAACAGATAAACACTTCAGTTCTCTCTTAGTTTTCTTAAGAAGATAAAGTAAATTATGCTCCAAGTGCCAAGGTGAAAATTTATACAATGCTTAGGTATCGTTGACGACGTTTACTTCACAGTCTACACGTGGCATCCTTGAGTTATATCATCACCTGCCTAACCTTTTCCCAACTATGTTGGGGTCGGCTTTCAGTCTAACCGGATGCAGCTGAATACCAGTACTTTACATGAAGCAACTGCCTATCTGACCATCTCAACTTGGACGAAACCCACTTATAAGACTGGTTGTCAGACTTTCGGGTTCCTTGAGTTATATTCCTTAAGATGTTCATTTATTTCTTAGCTGACAACACTGGCAGAGACCAAATGATATTCTGTCAGTGATAATGATGATGGAATATCAAAAATGTATTGGATTGACACAAGATACCGAAAAGTTTTGTCAATCCTGTGGAATGTCAGTCTAGAAATACGAAAGGCGTTTAAATCCATTGCCACTAACTTGTGCCCCTTGGAATCCTCTGAAACTCCACACAATCTGCCGTTTATTTTAAATTTTGCGACTAAAATAACGTTAAAAATTAGTCCACAATAATAATAGTAGTAATTGGTTAGTAATTATTAGTTAGTAGTAACGGTAAATCTCGTTAGTAATTAATTTTATTGTCGTCTGTACTTTTTTTTCTATCGATATATTATATGTATTTTTTTTTGTCTACGTGTGGATTTGAAAATATTACACTTTTTATATAATTTTTTTTTTGTTAGTCTTTAAGCCTTCTTTAAAATAAAATAAATAAATTACCGTTTCAATATCGTTAATCAAGATGGCCGCCTTTAGGTACGATCCCTAACTCGTGCCGGACTGCTGGTAATCTAGGCAAATGTACCGATCCCAGAGCCGACCCACCTAAACTGTTTGATGTTTTAACTCACGGGATTTCTACAAAAACTTTGTTTATTTAATCCCTTACCCTTTATGTAGATGTATAAGTAGCCGTATTATGTATATGGGAAAGAATCGCCTTTGAACCCCGGATGGGAGCTCATCTTTGTATAATTTGAATGTTGATTTGAGATTCGCAGAAAATGTACTTAAATATAATTATAAAAGTTATATAATGTTACTTAATTTCCAAGTTTATCATTATCTGACTAGACTTTTTCCAACTTTGTTCGGGTAGGCTTCCAGTCTAACCAGAAACAGCTGAATACCAGTATTTTACATGAAGCGACTGCCTATCTGAGCTGTTCTTCATAGGTACCAGTGGCGAAGGTTCCATACAACTCGATTCCTACCGGCTTCCATTTGAACAATGGCACAGTCAGTATTCTATAGACAAATATAATCACATTAATAAGAAAACATATTATGCGTTGCATACACTACAACATAAGACCTAGAGGGCCTAGACAAAAAAAAAACAAAAAAAAAAACAATAAAAAAAATCACAATGTCAAAATCACATTCCATCTGCGACCGATATTACGTCAAAAACGTATTATATTGACGTTACCTACCGAAAAGTTTATTTCAATCCTGATAAAGTCAATCAAAAAGTCATCTTTACAAAATAAATAAAACTAAAGTGTCTGTTTGTAATTTCAAAATTAATTAATTGTTATTAATTGCAAAGCTTTTTGCTGAATGCGAATATAGAAGTACATAATGGTACTTATAACAAAAAAAAAAACATTTATAAAATTTTGTCTGTCTGACCGTCTGTTCTGGCCTTTTAATGGCAGATAGCTGATGTTATAAGAAGTAACTTAAACAAAACTTTTATTTTTAGAAAAAACTTCGAGTACCTAATAAAACAAATGTTTTTTTATTAAATTCCACGCGGACGAAGTCGGGGATAACAGCTAGTTTTAGAAATAAAATACGCTTCAAAAGCAATTTTCAGTAGCCCTATCGATTACAACATATTTGAGTTAGTCATACTAAATTTGTGGTGGGTATTCAAGAAATCATCTCTGAAAACAATCAGTACCCATCTAACTCTCTCAATTCTAACCAAATACTTTCTCACCACTTTACACAAGTACCTGAGGTTATAATCCAAGGTACCAACAGGGTTGTCACGAAGGTGAGGGTAATCGAAGATGTCAGGTGCCGCTCGCAGATGTGCCAACCCTCTTCAAGTGCGATGCGTGGCCAAATTGACCTGCAGGCCCGTGGGCCCCTACAATTAATTAATTTGTCTTGTGTATGCGTACTGATATGGGATGGAGGATTTATGTGGTAGAGGACTTTTATACCTACCTAGTATATACGCTACTGTGGAAAAAGGGTAAGAAGAAATGAAATGTTTTCCTGGGATCCCTTCTTTTCGCATAATGTTCTTTGTCCTAATATACTTCGGCATAACGATTTTGGCACAATTTGTTTTGGCATAATAATACTTCGGCATAATTTTTTTAGGCATACATTTTATGTTGGCATAATCATCTTAAAGACTAATTTGTTTTGGCATAAATTTGATTCGCATAACGTTAGTAGGCCTAATGAGTATTAGCATAATAATATTTAGGCATACAAAATATTGTTGGTTAAAAATTTAATATGCTGTGCAACAAAAGTTAGTGACAGAACCGATTTGCTGCAAAACCGACTCCACGTAGTCTTGTTTGTCCTACCCCTAGAGTGTAATTTAAAAACGCGTAGGCGCGTAGGGGCGGGGCGGCCCGCGGGCTGAGGAGCAGGTGGCTGCGAGCGAGCCGCCGCGGCTGAGGCTGGCCGGCGAAGCCGGCCAACAAGCCGAAGCTGCGGTGGTGAGTAAAAGCCGTCTGCGACGATTAGCACGCGTGGGGCCGCCGGAGGCCCGCAGCGCCGGATGCCTGCTGCATGTCGCATGCTCGCTTGAATGCTGCATGCTGCATGCTTGCTTGCATGCTGCATGCTTGCTTGTTTGCTGCATGCTTGCTTGCATGCTTGCTTGCTTGCATGCTTGCTTGCATGCTTGCTTGCATGCTTGCTTGCATGCTTGCTTGCTTGCATGCTTGCTTGCTTGCATGCTTGCTTGCATGCTGTATGCTTGCTTGCTTTATGCTTCCTACAGCGAAAAAAAACCCACAAAATTGTTCAATACGGTATATATTTTTTTCCAATCGTCGAAATAAATTGGTATAATTATCCTCTTCGGGCAAAAAAAGGTAGGGCGTATTATGGGCGTATTAAAAAGTTATGCTTTAGAACTTTATGCTTAATAAATTTATGCTTTAGAATATTATGCTTCATCATTATTATGGTTAGAGAAATTATGCTTAAAAAATTATGCGTAAGCTGTTATGCGTAATTATATTATGCGAAAATATAATTATGCCAAACAAAATTATGCTAAGTTATATTAGGTCTTAACATTTTATGCAAATGGATAGTGAACCTGTTTTCCTTCGCTGGCACGAATGACAGGCATGAAAAATAACACAAATGATTCTCTTCAAATACTATTATACTATGGATATCTACGAGTATTCTACTAAATAAAGACTATTCGTGTGGAGTAATATTCCTATCCTTCTCAAACATAATTATAACATAAATTATAAATATAACATCACGCCTGTAATCCCCGTAGGGTTAGGCAGAGGTGTACTTAATAGTACACTCGCATTTTGCCAGTTATTTATTTATTTATTCAGAAATACATTCTAAGCTAACAGTTTTTTTACCAAAGCGCTTAAAAGATAATAATAATCATATTACAATGTCAAATAGCATCTTATAATTATTATAATAATTCAAAAAGCAAAACAAAAATTATATGTCAAGTGGTGTCATAAATAATATATCACAAATAAAATATACAATGTTATGTTTAAGTCCCAAGTAGAAGGCGAGAATACTGCCGTCATCAGGCACAAATCCAGACTCCGTGGCTGCTCCTGAGAAATTATTGATGGATAAACCCAATGACGCTTTGCCCGACTCGGGAATCGAACCCAGGACCTTGTTGGAACTCATGCTCAGTAGTCGTGCTTGCGAACACTACGAGGCAGTCAAAAATATTTCACTTCGTAACACTGTCCCACCATTTTTTACACCTTTTCCAATACATTTTCTTTGCCCTTGCCAATCCAGTTGATCAATGATCAATCTTTAGACAGGATCTCTCAAGTTATAACCAAAAAAATATAGGAAAAAAGTAGCCCAAAGTCTAGATTCGTCTCGTTTGATTGCTATACGTTCGCTCCGTATAACATGTGTCTATACGACCCATCGGCATCAGGAACAAGGTCCAGGCTGCTGGTGGTCAGGGCTCCAGAGAGAGGAACCTCCCCACTATGCGTGCCGTGTCCAGGAGTACTGCTTTCTGAATCAAGCCCTTGACCCAGCCGCGCAATGAGAGCCTCCTAAGGTATTGTACAATGATTGCAAAACATAACTAGCGAAATAAGGATATATTTTAATACACAGTACACTGACTGCTTGCCTGGACTACCTCGTTGGTCTAGTGGTCGCAAGCACGACTGCTGAGCATGAGTTCCAAGGTTAGATTCCCGGGTCGGGCAAAGTGGTATTGGGTTTTTCCATCAATTTCTCAGTAGCAGCCACGGAGCCTGGATTTGTGCCCGATTATGGCAATACGCTCTCCCCCTTTTACATGGGACTTAAACATAACTGGCGAAATATGGATTTACTATTAGATACACCTCTGCCCAGCACCTCGGGGATTACAGGCGTGATGTTATGTTATGTTTAATTCACACCTCTGCCTAACCTTAGGAAAGAAGTCGTAACATAACGTGAACAACCACAAAACAGTCATCAATAAAAACCAAAGCGCAGTCAAAAGTCCCGACCCCGCAATCCATAATGACACTCAACTCTTACTTATACCAAAAGGACAAGCGACACGTCACTCGCTTGAACCAGTCAATATTGATCAACACTTCGACACGGTCAGATCGGGGTCAAACGGACGCTCTTGAACCCTGCGCCGGCCATAGAAAAAAGAAGTCGCAGCGAGCGTTTGTAAACTATCAGAGCGCCTGGTTCCGTAGGGGGGTTGGATTCTGTCTTTGTTTTTCGGGGGTTATGATTTGGAATGTGGGGTTGGGTAGCTGGATTTTTGGTCGTTCGTTTAGTTATAACTTTTACCGTGCTTCTACTTTTGCTAGATCGAATTGTGAACATTGATTTGTGTCCACAGAATAACACAGCCATTTCTAAGTCCTAAATTGATTAATAACTTTCAGTCATCCTTGTGACTTGAGACGTTGGCGAAACGGGAAAGTTACCAGATTGGACGTATTCACTTTGGGATTTTTACACATAAACTGTAAATCATTGTTTAAAATGCCTGCTTGTTTTCCTAATACCAAGCCCTGTCTCTTGTCGTTTAGGAGTAACATACATTCAAATTCCTTCTACAATTTACATTTAATGCTATCGAAAATATCACACTCGACACTAAGTCACGGCAAAACACACTCACAGTATCACCTGGTTGTGTGTGTGGTGTCGAGTTCCAGTAGTGCGCCTTGCAAAAGACAAAGAAAGAGGGTAGACAGATTTGTCTGCTCCTAAAAAATTATTTTCCATCCACCCGCATTCTTCAGTCAACCCGCGATCATGGCGCAACAGCGTCGAAATATCGGGACCTCAAAATCATGAACAATCACGGAAGATATCCCGTAAGTGACAGTATAAGTTTAGTTTTAAATCGTGAAAGCTTAAAGCAGTGTTTATGCTATCGGTCCCACCACTCTCATTCACTACCGCTAGACCCCGTTTCCGCTCCGATACCGCCTCGCTTCCCGCTGTCAAAATAACCTGACCTTAGTCCAAAACAGGGAAAGTGTTTAGCAATATTGTGCACCCTAAACGTAGCTTGTGGGTAAATTGGGCGTGCAAAATTGGTTATAGCTTATATGTACTCGTAGGATCCTGGTTACAGGATCATCGTAATTAGATCTTCAGTGTTAGTTCCAAAATATTACACATAACGTCACGCATGTAATCCCAGAAGGGTAAGGCAGAGGTGTACCTAATAGTACACCCACATTTCTCTAGTTAGGGCGAGCCTATTCTCATCAACCGGGCACAAATCCTGCCTCCATGGCTACTACTAAGAAATTCCTAATTGAAAAACCCAATAACACTTGGCCCAACCTGGGAATCAAACCCAGGACCTCATGCTCAGCAGTCGCGTTTACGACGACGAGACCAACAAGGCAATTCCAAAATATTGTTGGCCTTTTACTTGACAGTTAAGAAATTTCTGATATTTTCTATGATTTTAATATTCTATTAAAACTAATTGTAAACCTGGATGATCTTGCCTGCTGTTGCTAGACCACAGTTGTAAATCGTGATCTTTTGTTTTTCGAGGACGAGTCGGAACAGTGACGATTTGGGCATAAGCCATCCTGTTTACCTCTAAATCTAAATACCACACAAACAAAAACGTATCAATATAAACAAACTCTAATCCAATCGTTATTCCCATCACGAAAGACCATAAAATACTCCGGACAATGGAGCTCAAAAACGAGGAACAAGAAAGCAATAGAATCGCAGCCAAAGTGTTGAGTCCACGGAAGTCTGGCACTCGGTCGCCCGTTCCATAACACTCGACGATCACTGCACTTTTGTGGACCTAGGTTGAATTGAAAAGACCTGTCGCAGGGTGAGCAGAGTTCGTAGGCGAAGCTAGTGCAAATATATCTAGGTTTAGTCGGTTAAAGTTTGGAAACTCTCGTTCAAAAATTGGAATGAGAATTTAAGATAGGGCTAAAAATCTAGCTCCTAATGTAGCCACGATAGCTTAAGAGTTTACAAATATTTCTATCTCACAAATCATTGCTTGAAATATTATATAGAGGAGAATATTATGTAGCAAAACAACCTTAGTAGTCGTAAATTTTGAAACTGTAGGGTCCCTAGAAGTAGAACGAGGTACTCTTACCACTAAAACATGTACTCAAAAGTGCTTTAAAAAATATAACCACATAAAAAGGAGCGAGGACGAGAAAATTTCGCCTCAAAACATATTAGACCTTTATCCTCCAACCACCCAACGAAATTGCGAGCGAAAACCTTTCACATAAACATACAAAAAGTTGATTATCATCTGCGCCCAATTCCCGAAGCGGAAACCTTTTGTTGTTGTCAAATTAGCCAATACTCAAGATAACAAAACAGCCCTTTATTCTAAGGGACAAAAGCCCTTTTATTGACGGACGAAATTTATACAGGGTGGGTTTTAACTATCTTCCGTACCTACTCCCTACGTAATCCGGGGGGAGGTGGGGGAAGGCTGTATTTGTTGGGTCGAATGGCTGTGGTCTTCTCCCTTTGGGGAGACTTATCTGTAGCTTTGAAATTGGAGCAGGTTTTCGGTCGGAAATTTTATTAAATTCTCAACGGGTGTTGTCATTAAGTGTGTGTTTTTTGGCAAGTTGCTTAGGTGTGTTTTTTTTACGAATATTTGCTGGGATTTTTGTGTGCAGTCTTTAGGTTATATTTCCACAGTTTATGTTCCCCTTTCGAGGACATCCTAACGACAGCTTATAAGCAGTTTTTAATTAGAAAGCCCATAATTATTATATCAGTTGACCATGAGCTATAATTTCATTTCATGTTTTATCTTGCTATTCAGCCTTTATTACTTTAGCTCCTATAAAAAACCAGTTAAACTTTTTACATCCCTAAACCAACTAAGCAGCATCCCCATATTTCCCCGTCTGAATGTAAGCAAACAAACTCAAATATTAATACTCAGTACGTAAGCGATATGCTTAAATTTAAGCGTTCCACCTCGTTTTATTAAAGACATAAAACCTTGCAATTCGCCACGCGAGGGGAGAAGGGGGCAATTTTAACTATCCTTGTATGTAATGAGGGTGGGCGCGGGTGTTAGGGTAGAGAGGGGATTACGAGGGTGCGTCTTGCAAACGGGTCTGCGTGCCTGGCCGCGGGCAACAGCGATTTGTCCCTTACATCCCCGGTCTACCCTTGCGGGTGACAGCGGCGCTCAAAGTGTTCTGTTTTAAACTAGATAAATGTATGGATTTGTGGAGGACTTTGTAATTTGCACAGTTTATTTTGGTATAGTTATTTGTGGGAGTTAAGAGGAGCTCGGGTCGATCTTCAGGCTAAGCCACGCCTGCCTAGGCTGGTCCGTGGATGGGTGACCACACATTACACACCGAGTTTACTCCGTGCCTCGGAAAGCACGTTAAGCCGTTGGTCCCGGCTGTCATTTTGTAGATCTTTGACAGCTGTACAGGTAGTCAGTGGCCCGAAAGTGTGACAACCTATCGTATTTATTAACCAGTACTATCGGTGCTGTTTCCATTTTTTACTCGTAGCATAGTGGGGTCCGCGCACGTGTGAAAGTTATCCGAGCATTTGTGCGCATTTAAGTAGAGTTTATTCCTCTGGCCTAATAATAATAACCTCGCTGAAATCTTTGACAACCCGAGCAGCAACGCTTGTTTACGTCGTAAAAGGTGGTCGATAGAGACGCGGCCCTCGCGAGCTAACACGAGCCCTCCGTACCCGCGCCTACCGAGCCGCTGAGCCGTACATAATCGTGAGAGATGGCGGGTGTAGCAGCCCTTGTTATTACTTCATCTTTATAGGTAGGAACGGAATGCTTTGAAAGGGGAAGTAGAAGCTACATTAACTGGCACATCGTTAATGGAAGCTACATAGGGACAAGAAGTGTATGATGTTAGACTCTTATAATGCCCGCGCAATCGACAGCAAAATTATAATCGTCAGAGGTAGGTGCAGACCTTGTTATCATTACTTTATCTTTGTAAATAGGCGCTTAGTAGTAGTGGTTATAGACAGATTTAAGTTGCGAGTTAATAGGCTTCTTTTGGGTTAGCTTGTTCCATCGCTGGAGTCATCTCTGTCCTCAGGACTAGATTGACGTCAAGAGCAGGTCTATTTAAGAAAACAAGTGAATTATAAAATGAAAAAAATATATAATATATCATAAGGCCTCGCGAGAAGCACTGGCCGAGCCAAATTATTCGCAAACATTCGTAATCGTTAGTTCTTGGCGAACTTCTCTCTCAAGGTCCACACGACTTTCGACAGTGACTCGGGAGATAACAAACGATAGAAATTGTTCAGATGAAGTGAACGGTCAAGTGAACGGGACCCAACAGTATCAACAATCCAATGATAAAAATGCTTGATTATACGAGGCCCTAAACCAACATGGTCACCAGTAGCACCTAGTCTAAGAGATGGCGGATTGCAGCAGCTTTCATTGACAAAACGCATTTGAAGTCGTTAGTAGATACCTACACAAGTACTAAAAAAAACAAAGAATGATGAAATGATAAGAAGAATTAATTTTTATCATTATTTCAGCTCCTTAAGCTACTCCCGCGTCTCTGAACTGAGCCGCAGTTACGTGATCGTGAGAGATAGCGCATGAGAACAGTCCTTATTACAAATAGCTCAATCATTATACATAGGCGTATTTAAGTCAAAATGAGGGAATAGGTAGCCAGAATCTTTTTGAGGGACCTAGATGGATCTCGGGTTATTAGAACAATTTAATCTTATCCCCTCAGTTACAATAAAACTAAATTAAACTAAGTAAAAAAAAACTAATAAACGATAAACTTCAATTGCTTACTTAAAGGTATTCAAAACGATCAGTTATATCTAAAAACTTGTAACAAATCTATCAAGCAACTATTACAACAACCACTTTTTAGTTCAATGGCTCGCTCAAAGCGTCCCACTGAACAAAACAGCCGGTGTAAATATAACAACGTATCTAACCCTACCGCTGCAGCACGTGTCAAAAATAACCAAATCAAATCAAACGTGTTCGAAGGTCAACATGTGACCTGTGACCCGTCACCGTCGCCCCGTCAATGTAACGTGTTTACAACTGACCAGTTTAAGCCCAACAAGGGTTAGAAATCAGTTTAAGATCAACCCTTTTGAATACTCTTTAACGTATAAGAAAGGATCATGCATGAAAGGCCGCATTAAGAATCAAGCGTACATTAAAATAAAAACAACATGTTGATATCACCAACACAGTACAACGTAATAAAGATATGAGTAGGTACTCATTGTGAAAGTGATAATGACATTGAAAATTAAAACACGATGCACTCGTCCCATTGACCGAGCGCTCGTAACCGAAAAAAAAAATCAACAACACGCAGTCCAATAAAAACGTAAAATTGCCACTGACATTATCCTATTACGTCATCATTCCATTCATGAAAACGATGCGCGAAAAAACAATCGCATCGGAACACGTGTTAAACGATGCCATTAAACGGCTGCCCGTCGAAAAATATTAATTATTAATTAACACGCTTGCGTCGAATTAAAATATTTTTATTGGCGCCAAAAGGCAAAAAGTCGGGAGTTAATTCGGTGGCCGCGATGGCATTGTTTGCGGGCCGCGTGCATAAAAAAGGAAACGAGACCGTGGAAAAAAATACAGACGAAACTGCGGGGAAAAAACTGAGCCGCGTGGAGCACACCGTGATTTAAAAATAAAAAACGTCGGACGTCCGTAATGAAATCGAAAGGCGGTTCGTCGATAGCCATTGGAAAAAGATAAAAGAAGAGCGGCACTTTCACGCGTGAGAATTTTGGCTTTTTTGGCATCGGACGCGGCTTCCACGCGACCGCAAAACCGTTTGTGTTTTAAAGGGTTAATAAGACAAGTAGTGAAGGGCATCGCCTCAGCTTGTAGCTGCTTTTATTTGAGATGTAGCTGTCTGTTTGAGCCAATACCTCGTCCTGCTTACCGGTCGAAACTCTATGGCTCTGATTCTCTTCATTACATTTTGGTGGCTGAATTTTGTATTCTTATGCATGTTCTTGCTACGTCTCTGTACCCACACATAACATTGTGTCTAAGTTCTTATGAGTGAACGTTAATGCCAGAATTAAGATTCACTAAAGGATCAGTAAGTACAGTTGCTCCCGTTTGTAAGCCCATTTCGTCGAAATCTAAGTCTATTACCTTTAATAGAATTCAGATCTACGTATATACAAGGTGTAACACAATAATCACACAACCTCTTGCAATAACAGATTTTTTTTTTTATGTTTTACCATACAATATGTTGCTTAGCTGAACGCGTTAATTTTTGTAGAAACACCCCATCTTTATTTGTTGCGATTTTCAAGAACTCGTTGAACAAAAGTTGTTCAGTTTCATGGTTCGAGACACCACCGATAGGTAGTGCATTTATTATGTTAAAATTTCTAGAATCTATAATATGGCATCTATAATAGCACCTATCCTATGATAGGACTAATAGGAGCTATTATTATATAACACAAAAAAACTGTCTGTTTTTCTGCTTTCAAGCTTTTGCTACGTCTATAATCTGGAAAGGCTCATCACATTATAAAAATATCCTAAAGCAATCTAACACAAACATCCCGTAATAATCTAACCCGTTAACAAAACAAGCTCAACGACCTATTAAAAGTTTATCTCCTTGAAAATTGTACGGAGTAATCGCCTATTAATTTTAATTAAAATACTAATTAACAGGTGCGGTGCGACAGTCTAAATTGCCCAGTTTTGTGTAGCCGTAAAGAGCTTAGCCCGGCCTCCGGCGAAAAATATTCTTCGAAACAAACACTCCATAAATAAAAATATACCACCAACTCCTAGCGCTTAATTTTTATTTAAACCCAAAAAACAGTTGATTATGTAAACGTTTAATCCTAAAAAGTGGTCTTTTATTTATACCTACCTAACTTTTGTGAAATGTAGAATGAAATTTAGATAATCCAGATGAACGGGGCGTTTTGCTGAGTTTTTGTCTAGTCTAACTTTATATCTGTTCCATACTGAGACTTTAAATTAGTGCTCTTATACTAATTCGGGGTATTTGGAAAGCTCGAGGGCTTTTCGTCACGAAAGATATAAATAAAGAAGTAGGTATTGTTGCGTTAAAAAAATTAGAAAATATATTCCTTTAATGAAAAATTCAACCATTTTCTAATCCAAATGAGTGTGTACTCAACTCAGCAAAAAATAACCAAAGTAAAAATTACTGCGGCTAGAGACAAGGTAAAATAACATGATTAAAAAATATAAAAAGGAACTCATTATGACCCAACATCGTCAGCTACTGTTCCCTTTAACCTCACCCTCTAATATAATAACCCTCCCAAACCTCCCAGAGTCATAACGGGCGTCCCTTCGAAATATTCTTTCAACAAAACTGGGCTCCGTCCCTTCGAAACAAAAAAGAAAACGCTGCATCACGGTCATTTTTAATTTTAACCCTAACGACGCCATTGAAGGCATTTAACGTCGGCCATTACGGCGTCACTATCTGGTGCGTGCATCTTCCCGAGCTAAATGGACGGGAAAGGGTCTGGAATAACATGGATAGCGTTCGGAGCCTGGGGAAATTAAGTAGATTTTATGCAGGCGAAAATATTAACCAGTTTTTAATAAGTTCCCGGAATAATTCAGGATTTGGCTGACGAAAATTTATGGTCTTAAGTCGCACTAAAATACCAGTACCGCACGTCACAGCAAACTTGTACATGAAAGACGATTCAAGTTCAAACGAAACCAGACGATATCAAAACAAACTACTTTATAATTTATTCTCCCCTAACTACAAATTAGAATCCTGGCTGTCTCAACACTCACTAACGAAAAATATTCAAGAGATTTCGTATCCCATGAAAGCCTGAAATACCCATGCATAAATACGAGCTGGGAGAATTCATCTCTCCGTTCATATTAATATTAATACTCGTGATTTGCATTTTAGCACTTGGCTCCGGTTCCCCTGGAGTCTGGTGCGGAAAAATCTCCGCTATGACGGACATCTGAGTAAATGGCGCGAGAAAAATTAACGCCCGTCGAGCACACGCTCGCGAAAATTGAGGACGCGGCGGAATTTGTAAGTGTTGCGCGGAATTTTCCCAGAATTGCTGTACGAATGTCGCATTCTTGGGGTTAATTCGGTACGAAAATGTTTTTTATGTCATAATATTTTTTTGTGGTCAAAAAATTATCTGCAGAGGTAGATCTACATATAAAAGATTCTACACTAAGTTCATGCTGTTATGTGTGATCGTTTTCGGTATGATTTTCAATATTGATGTTAGGAAATGAAAATGGGACCATTATTCTTCGTCAACACACAGAGGGATGATTTGGCGCCATCGCTGTGCTCTCCCTGAATTTCTCGTTATTTTTCTCCTTCCTATTTTCTATAAATTGGCAGATGGCGGGATCAAAATCCCTCATAGCTAAGCACCAAATAATGTTCAGCAGAGTATCTTCGTGCTTAATGACTAGTAAACACTGGGTGGGGGCGGGTATTTGGGAACGCTTCGTAAATGAGGCGCCGATTATTTGCCCCTAAACCGGGCCTGTTTGCCCGCGCCTCCTCCACTAATTGATGCGAGCCGTTGGCGCGGAGGCTTTTTTGCCAAGACCAATGTAATGGGGCTCTTTGGAGTGAAATATCTTTTTCGGTTTTTTGTATTTTTTTCCCGGACCCCTTTTTGGGTAAAGGGTACGTGGAGGTAGAATGTATACTTATGGAATTACTGTAATCAGTTGTGGAAAGGTTACTTTTGACCCGAGCCTCCCCTCCCCTAATGTTGCTGTAAATTTAACAGCGTGATAGCCAGGGATTTAGTGAATAGGATTAATTAAACGCAATATAGTGTAACATAAGTGATACGAGCGAGAGGAGGGTTAGAACGTTATAGGATAACATTTATACCAATTTATTACAACAAACGATTAAACCTAACAAAGCGAAAAAGAAACTCTGAAACATTTGTTTTCAATAAAAGTGTTAACACAGTAATATCGCTTGTTACAGGCCAAAATAACGTTTATATTTTAATGTTCATATTCATTCATACGAGGAGGTCGTGGCTAAATAGTAACTTGGTTGGTCCGTGGATGGGTGACCCATTATATACCGAGTTTCCTCCGTGCCTCAGAAAGCACATTAAGCCGTTGGTCCCGGCTGTCATTTGTGGATCTTTGACAGTCGTTAAGGTCAGTGGCTTGAAAGTCTGACAACCAGTCTTAGCAAAGGGTTTCGTGTTAGCCAGTGCTAGCTGGGTTGTGGAGGTCAGATATGCAGTCGCTCCATGTAAAATACTGGTATTCGGCTGCATCCGGTTAGACTGGAAGCCGACCCCATAGATGGGAAAAGGCTAGGCAGATGATGATGATGATGTTTAAATCAGGATGGCAACCAATCGTTTTTCTTTTAAACTTAAAGTTCGCGAGTACATTCGGAAGAAGCTGGCAGTTTCGTCACAACGGTAATGTTTTCCCCATTGTTTGTCTTTTTATTTTAGTGTATCCATTTAAATGTCTATTTAAATTAATATATTTTTTAATATATATTTATAGTATTTTAAATATATTTATAGTATTTTATATGTCCTTGTAGTTTATAGTAGTATAAATAAAATTATTTTCAGTATACACCTACCACTGCTTGTCTCTGCATCACCCAAAGGTTGACTGGTAGAAAATGCCTATGGCATTAAGTCCGCCTCTGTACTCCTGTGCTTGAAGTGTTAAATAAATAAATAAATAAATAAATAAATGTTCATTCATACCTAAGGTGAAAATCTCTCTATTGTGGTCTAGAACGCAGTTAGAAAAAACTTGTCAGCCTACGCCCCGTGTTGGCGCTAGCATCGCTTACTGCATTCTAGGACTCAATTCCTAGTCACAGCTTATTAAAGTATTGTATAATTAAGTTGACTGCCTCGTTGGTCCAGTAGTCGCAAGCGCAACTGCTGAACTTGAATTCCTGGGTTCGAATCCCGGGTCGGGCAAAGTGTTAGGATTTTTTCAGTAGCAGCCTGGACTTGTGGCCGATAGATAGCAATAGGCTCGCCCTCTATTACATAGGATCCTCTATTGCATTTAACATAACTGGCGAAATGTGGGTGTACTATTTGGTACACCTCTGCCTAACCCTTCGCGAATTATCGGCGTAATGTTATGATTTGATGTATAATTAATTATATGTACACAGCTGTTAGTGTGTTGGGTGTTCCCTGAAATACTTAAGCACGGGTTTGATATAATTCTTGAATACAACCAGTAACTTTTTTCCAACCCAATCAATCCTAATGAGCACCATTATTTTTTTAACGGCAACATTCAAAGCAACAAATTTTACTCTGGCAACTCGTGCCGTACCAGCCTTCCGTATAATTTGTGCGAAAAATTTACATGTGTCGACTTAACCCGCCCTTGCTGGGTGATTGATGATACTTTCGGATATTCGGATATTATATTAACGGGCCCCCGTGGAGGGTTTTGGGCCTAATATCGGTATTATGTAGGCGTTGGTCTGTCTTGGGGGAGTATGCAAATTACGGCAGGTTTTTGCTTGAAAAGATGACAGAGTACCTAAGCCCCTATGTGGAAAGAGCAGTTGCTGTTTATATTTATAAAGGCTTAGATAATTCTATCTAAGCAAGGATTATTATTTTATTTTGTTCGCAGCAGAAAGTAGATTATTCCATAATTTGTTAGTAAAACAGTTTTTAATCTGTGTTTCGCACACTATAAACAATAGCTTTAAATTAACGTACGAAAAAAAATAACCTTTGACAAAATATTTGTCAACTCGAATTATTAAGTAATTGTATATTTTAGGCATGATTTTCATCAAAGACCGAGCTCAAATTCTATACAATCCCAACAGTTCCATTGTAGCCCAATCCTCCCCTAAACCACAGGATTCTATTTCAAATCAATTGACACCTGTTCGTAGTGTTGTAGCCCATTTGTAGGTAATTAATAAACGCATCGATACCAATATAGTCGGTGTTGGGCTCAATGAGGAGGGCAATGTCGATAGGTACGCATTATGGCGGCCCGTACGAGGATACCTAGAATACACCAACTGTACGGTCTGGCTAAAACGAGTGATTAGAAAATTACATTTTGTATATTTTGTTTTATACAACAGTTAATTTGTGTTTAATTGTGGACTGATTAATAGCTTTGTTGAACCGTGTGTATAGATATTGAATTTATGATGAGATCAAACAAATGTTAATCGCATGGCGACACATCAAGCACATATCCAGTATAACCTGACCTCGCTTTGTATCAGCTTCCCGTACAATAGGAGATTTTCTTCACCGAAGCAAGTGATAATTATACAATACACACATGAATCCGACAAATCAGAGGTGCGTGCCTTGAGTTCAGACTCGTGACGTCACACCTTCACACCACTACTATTTATATTTTGTCTTGATTTTATCCATTAATTGTTTAGTAACTGCTCTTGTGTACTAAATAAATGAAAATAAGATCACTTTCTTCGTAATCTGAATTATCCTCATCTGCCTAAATATGTTTCTACTGAACCCTATTTACGTCTCCCTAATCTGCTAACCCTACATCTCACAGCCCCGTTACATGGTTAATAGTGTCGTGCATAAAGTGACGTCACATAAAGGCTCACTTTCACCATACCGCAAACAGTAACACACGTAAATACCAACAGTACCTTGCCCGACAAATTGCGGTACCAACTACCGGTACCGTACCGACAGATTGCGATACCTATTATGGTTTACGTTTAGTGTTAGATTGACTTGGTAACGGGTTTAGGTGGCTGAATGGGGTGCTATGGAGTTACTGTGTCAAGTCAAGGGTAGGGTCCCGGTAAAGGGATGTGTCCAGCACAAAGTAATTGTTTTGTAAATATATTTGATTACACTACCAATAGAAACCAGCATGCCTAAGAGATATTTCTCAACGGCATGTAAAGCAAAATCAGGCCCATGAGCGGCAAAAAAAACTCTCAGACTAGGTTAGACACTAACCACACGATAAAGAAGAAGACCAACAGAATAAAGGAAAACCAAAGAAAAGATGGATGGAATATGTGAGGAATGAAATGGAGAAAAAAGGAGTAAATGATAGCGTGACGAATGACAGAGGAGAATGGAAGAAGAAAACGTGTTGCGCCGACCCAAATAACATGGGACAAGGGCAGGAAGATGAGAACGTGGGTTTATATCTTTGCTGGCCACTTTATGAAAATTTTGAGAACCATCATCTTCGAAAAAAACGGCCAAGTGCGAGTCGCGCATGAAGGGTTTCGTATATTCGTTGTTATAGCGGCAACAGAAATACACATTCTGTGAAATTTTCAACTGTGTACATATTACAACTCGCTGACAGACAGACGGACGGACAGACAGCGGAGGCTTAGTAATAGGGTCTCGTTGGTTTCCCTTCGGGTACGGAACCCTAAAAAGTAATAATATTTGACTGTTTAGCTATCTTTCGATTTTTATTCTTTGAATATAAACTATGTTGGTACTATCCCAGGCGATGGCGGAACTAAAATAATAGTACCTCGTAGTAGTTTTGATTCTATAAATGTGGCCTCAATCTTTTATGATTATTGTTTGACGAAAACACTACCGATTTCCATCTTATCACAAAAGGTTAAATGGAAATCGGGTGGGAAAATACTGAGTTTAAGTCAAAATAATATTGAAACGTTTCAGTTGCAAATGCCACCAGTAAGTGCAATACAAGGAATAGGAAAGCTTGTCTCGTCTCTTAGTATAAAAGAAAAAACATTTAAATATAATTTACTTTTTTTTTAATATGAACTTGGTTAAGAATACCAAACTAAAACTCAATTTAAACAAAAACTTATAAAAAAAAACAAACAAAAAACTAATTAAACAAACAAAAAACAACAACACACAACAACAACAACGACAAAAACACCAATACAACAATTATTCTAACTAAATTTTCGAAAACAAGAAGTTATTTTTTATATATTTATTTTGTACCCTATCACAATGTTTTCTTATTTAACCCAAAGGTTGGTAGAGAATGCCTTGTGGCATTAAGTCCGCCTATGTACCACTATTGTACATGAAGTTTATATAAATAAATAAATAAAACTAAAATATTAACTACTGGCTAGCTTTCGCATGCGGCTTCACCCCCATTATGTACGAAAATTAACACAGCAACGTTTTAAATGAAGCCTATGAGACTCTCGGGGATAACGTAGCTTCCTGTTCGTGAAAGAATTTTCTGAATCGGATCAGTAGTTCCGAAGAACCTCTTTATAATATTAGTATACACTATACATAGATGATAGCGAAAGATCAATTTCCGAAGTCCGAAGCTATCAACGATGTGCTAAGCTTAAACCTTATTTCCACAAACAACAACATATCAATACAACAAACCTAGTCATCCAATGACCTAGTGTCTAGACGACATACCTAACTACCTACGTCACTAACCCTGAATCTTGCCACATAGTGTACATACACGCTTATGTAAATACATTACGGCTTCACTCTCACTGTGACTGACCTCAGCGGTACCTTCGAACGGGCTAGCTATCGAAATGCCTTGGCTCGGACGTAGCTCTCAGACTATAACTACATGGATATAGACAGAGAGCTAGCTTATGAGCTAAGGAAGTGAACTGGAGGGGTTATGTATTGAATATCGAAATTCGATATTGACTTAGTGAATAAGTCGTTGGTGTGTCAATAAATAAATAAATATGAATTATTGAATAAAACTTTTAGGGTTTTATGTAGTGCTTAAGTTCATACAAAATATTAGAAGTTCATTAAAAACCGGCCAAGTGCGAGTCGGACTCGCGCACGAAGGGTTCCGTACCATTATCTATAAAAACGGCAAAAAAATCATATCTTAATATATTTTTTTTTAATTTTTAGTATTTGTTGTTATAGCGGCAATAGTAATACATCATTTGTGAAAATTTCAGATTTCTAGCTATCACGGTTTATGAGAAACAGCCTGGAGACAGACAGACAGCGAAGTCTTAGTAATAGGGTCCCGTTTTAGCCTTTGGGTACGGAACCCTAAAAAAGAAAAATTAGAGGATGATTCTGAGCTTTCTGGTAGTTATAGTCTCGAAGCTGGTTGGTACTTGTTTTGTTTGCAGAATTAGGGTGAGAAAAACAGATGGAATATCGGTTATAGTTGTTGTAGACAAAACGGTACTTTGTACCTATTTTATTATGTATGTTATCTTTTTGATATTAATTTCCACCTATAATGTTATCACTCCACCACCCTAGGTTGACTGGAAGAGAATGCCAGAAGCATTAAGTCCGTCTTTGCACCCTTTTTGTGTCCGAAAATTATAAATACATAAATAAAAAGAGCCATCAAGGAAAATGGATGTAACTTAACATCATCACGCTATGTACGAGTATATGTGTGATTATTTTACATGGGAGCAGAATTTATTGTTCAATAGACTGAATTACGAAAACCCCTTTGGTAGGTTAAGTAAAAAACAAGCCAGATGTTTAAAGGATTGTTGATTCTGTGTGTGGTAAAATATGTTAGATTCTTCAAGAGATTTTCACCTCAATTGGGGCAAATATGTAAATTTTGAATAAAATAAATCAGTTGGAGACTTTCATCAGTGAAATAAATTGCAGTCGGTAATGCAATACGTAAGAAAATCAGTTTTGTCGTATAGTGGAACAGAGCTTAATTTTAAACCACAACTATGTAAGTGGTCATCGATTTAGTTAATAGAGTATCAATATCTACACTTATTCCCTTTCTAAACTCTTACCACAGAACAGCAATCCCAAAACCGAATATGTTTACAAACCAGCCATTTATCGCTAATATTCTAACATTTCATTCACTATTACTCCACCCTCGCCGCTACAAATAATTCTAACACCACAGACCACAACATAATTACCCCGAATTGATTCACTAACATATAGCTGTCATCAATGAACGCATGTAGTGTCTAACGTGTTCTAATGGCACTCTCACTTGCGCCAGTACTAGTACGCAGCCCGTATTTGTACAGCTATTAGCCACTGGGTCAAGGCACTGTCCACTTTCACTGTCTTTGATTAATACACAAGGATGGAGTAAGATGGGGGATTGTGTATTTCTAGTGCTGGGGGAATTGGGGTGTACAAGAGATTGCGTTTGGAAAAAATGTGCGTAGCTCCGTGACTATGTTCTTTTTATTTGAATATGTAGTTTTTTTTAATGTTCTTGTTGACGTTTGTTAAGTTGACGGGTTTATGTGTATTTCAAGTTCGGTTTATAAAGCATAATTTATGATTTAGATAAAAGGGGGTAAATAATTCCAAAATCTAATCTGTATAGAGTAGGGAACTTTATTTAAAAAAAGCATTACTCTTATGTCCCCATTGCTACAAATAAATAGATTGAGTCGCGTATTGCATTCTATTATTAAGAATTTTCCTGTAGTGACAGGCTCTGAATAAGGACTTTTTTTTTGACGCTTTTAATAGTGAAAGAGACTTTATAACGCTTTTAGTTATTATGACTTTGGTGAAGCGATTAATTAGAAATGAGTACAAACTCTAGGTATTGTTATAAACACACAGATACCTCGTCATTTGATGTGATTAGGTTGTGTTTTAATAAGCAAAATATATTTCCCAAAGGCCCTTAGTTACTCGAGTTTTAATTACATAAAATCCTCGTTACCCAAGCCCACCCAACAAAGATATCTAAACCGAATCAACCCGACAAAGTCCCCCCGCTTACGATTAAAGAAAATTATAACGCGGGCTTTATCGACCCACGCACGAAGGCGGCGTTGCCTAGCAACCAGGACCAACGGGCCTAACCCTTCAGATGCCGCGAACCGCTTACTTTGCGGCCAGTACCGCGGCGGGGGACACAAACCCCCGTTTTTCGGCATTGATCCGAACACCACCGCGCCTGCGTGTTGAACGAAAAACGAATCGAGGAAAAGCAAGGTCACATCACTACAAGTTCTTTTTTCAAATTCGGATATTGAATGGAGAATGATTGCGTTCAGAAATGTTGCTTGTGGAGCTTTGTGCAGTTCAGTAGAACAGTGCACTGCCGGCGGCCGAGATGAATGGTCGTCCGACACACGATTGATTGTGGCTAAGATTAACTGGCTCCTCACTAGTCGGTAGCATCTGTACACGTGCTGTCTGTCTCGGGAATATTCGTATCTACAGCACTTTGACACTGAGCTGTCCTTTGAAGCTTCATTTGAATAAATCTGATGCTAAACTCGTAAAGTTAAGCGTGAAATTTTTAATATGAGTTATTTTATAAATTATTACCAGCTTTCCCAAGAATTATATAATTTAACTAGCTGTTGGCTGCGACGTTCGTTCGCGTGAAATTATTATAACAAAATATTATTTCCCTTTTTTAATCGAATTTTGTTACCAATTTAAAGGGTTTTAAATTTTTTGCACGGAATCCTAATTCTTATTTTAGAATAAAAGTAACTTTAGTTACGCCTTATAACATCAGCTATCTGCCAGTAAAAGTTCTGTCAGAATCGGTCCAACCGTTTCGGAGATTAGCCGGAACAAACAGACAGACAGACAAAAATTAATAAATTGTGTAAGTAACGTATAAACTTTCATATGCATTCAGAAAAAAAACTGTTATTTTGGTATTATAAACAAATATCAATTTTATCTATTTGTATAGATGTAATAGATTCAAAAAGTAAAGTAAAGCTCACTCGTGCAGTAATTTTCAGCGTTAAACATCAAAATCATGGTACGATGATGCCATACACATAGGGAAAACGCTGTCTGGCACAATTCAGGCAAACTATTGACGTTAGGAGTACGATTAGCGAGCCCAAATATTTGGCATCCAACCCAGCGAATGATGCAACTTGAGCATTAAATATCCGAAATAAATATAAACTTGAATGAAGTCTATAAAGTGCAATGACAAAATGTGAAATAGTTTCGGAAAACTGTGGATTTTTTTTTCGGAATCGTGTATTCGTAGGTATACGAAATTATTTGTTTTCTAATTTTAGTGACATCAACAACCTCTGACGATTTGTGCTAACACGGGGAAGTTGCTAACAACAAATTAAAAATTTCCTCCAATTTTTAAGCCAGCCTAAAAGTATGTTCACACCTACTCATTAAAAGCTGTAATCATAAAATCTAATTACTACTGTCGCCCGCACCGATCGGAAATCAAATTATCTAATAAATTAACGTGTGCATCGATTATATCCGAATAATTGAAAAGGAATCGTGGAAAACGCCACTAACTAATCGTTTTGTCGTACCAATTAACTTTAAATTGAGACAAATCCGATATAAATAGATAGGCTGTGTTCACACGCGCAGGTTAGTCGCGTATAGGGTAACCATTTCTTACCGGTACTTGTGCCAAATAAGTATTTTTCTTCTTTCCATTTCGAAAGTCAAAAAACCTGAGATATAAAACAGTCCGGACACTTTACTTTTTGTCTTTTGTTTTTCTGTAGTCATTTAACCTGTTTTTATAAAAATCTGATGATTTGAAAAGTCCAGACAAATGACATAGCCAGGTCCAGTCCTCCATGTCCTGATGGCGGACCAAAAAGCAGGAAATGTTTGAAAAAATTTCGAATGAATGGTAACCTTAGTTGCGACCAGGTAGCCCTCAATACAAGCGGTTGAAAATTAAATCAAATTATTAGATTGCGGATGTGAATGCCTCTAAAAAAAACTGCGTGATACATTTCTGTAACATGACGAAGAGTTGTTAAAACTAACTGCTGATGCTGGTGTGTTCATCGTTCATTCAAATGTCAGTCAATTATATTTTACATTTTGTGTTTTCTATCTGGTTTTGCAGTGTAGCAAATTCTTGTATTTGCAGTGATTTACTTTTTCTAAGTAAAAAAACAAAAAGTGACTTTTTTTCTTTCTAGTGCATTTTAATCAGGGGTGTCCAACATAAGTTTATGGAGAGACATATTTAATATTTTTGTGACCTCATCGGGCCAAAAGAAATACAAAGTGATTTCATTTTTTTTTTAAACAATGTTCGCGTAATATTTTTGTTGATGTCCTATAACATATTGTATCACTCGCAGGCCGGATGAAAGACCTATTCGGGCCGCTAGGTGGCCCGGGGGCTGTATGTTGGATGGACCTGATTCAAATCTTCGATTTAAACCATTTCACATCCCTATAAGTCACTCCACACAAAAAATATGTCAACAAACTAGGCTGTTAACAGTTATTTTTAATGTAAAAGTAACATAAGATAGTACCTCAAAATGCCAGTATTTCTCAACTCCTAAGTGTTTCAGATGGTATGAAAAAGTGACAGAACTAATTCCCCAGCAACACATCTGTCTGTGTTGTTAAAAGAAAGACGCTCCAAAAGCGCCAATTACGCTATCCTTTGCCGATTTTACCTTTTAAGTTTAAAAGGCATTGTTAAAAACCATTGTTACAACGGTCTCCATTTCCCCTCTATTCTGAACGCAGCCTTATGCGTGGACGCAGCAAATCTGTCGGTAATGGCAGTTACCTCCCCCCCTCGTAAATACTTTATTGGCTATTTAGTGGCGTCTACGCCGTCGGCTGAAACCGGTATTAAATTCAACTTACTTACGAGTATTATAATGCATTTGTATTTACCGACATACGACTTAAATCGGGATACATTAGAGTTACATATTTGTACAATACGCCAGTCATTAAAATGTAATGTGTGAATATGCTGACACGTTGCGTAAGGTTTTCCTTTGAATCTACTATTTATACTAAAGTTTGTATGTTTGGATGTGAGGGTAACCTTCGCAATTACTGAACCGATTCCGCAAAATCTTTCACTTATTTGAAGCTACATGATTCCTAAGCGTCGGTGGCTATGTTTCAAACTTTACCATAGGATTATTTACGACCATAATACGATCGATTTGTACAGGGTGGAAGGGACACCGACGCGAAAACGTTTACCACGTCTTCAGTACATCATTCTGAGGCTCATTCTAGATGGAAATTTTTCATCGGTTATTAAAAAATCAGCTGTTTCCTACAAAAGTGAAAAACCTACACGGTCAAAATGTCAAAATGTATGGAACAGCAGATTTTTTTGCTCAGAATTATGTACTGTTTTCACGACGGTCTCCCTTCCACCCCGTATACTTCTTTTCCTACTACTTAATACCTACCTACTTAAAAATGAAAGAATATTAATAAGTTTTGTTATTTGGGGGTTTCCATTACGAAATTCACAATAACAGTCCGGGTTCTGAATCTGTGCCCGATTAATAGCAATAACCCTCTAATACTACCTACCTCTATAACTTAGACAAAACGGTGATCCGAATTTTAGACACTGAACCGCGCAAAAAAGAAATCCAAAAGCAGCTGAAATTACAACACGTAGATAAACGAAGTTTCTAAAATAAAATAAAAAACGGCAGACATCTTGTTTTATTCTCAGAGAAGAGATTCGCGTTTATTTCAAATAATGATAACTGCGAATAAAAAACTAAAAACAATATGGATTCTACGAACCTTTCAGGAAACAAATTGTTGAGTGGAAATGTAAAAAGAATTACAAAATTGAACTGAAAAACGGTATTTTTAAAACAGTTGATTTGCTTGTAGATTGGCAAAAAATAACAGTAGGTAATAGAGTATTTGAAAAAGTACTGAGCCGCCGTGTCCAATCGGATAATTTATTTCCGATCTGTGTATAATCTGACTGGTCCCCAAAATTTTACTCTATACAAGAAGTTTCGATTTGTCATCATTAGTAAAGAAAAGAGTTTTAAATTATTATAAATACTCTTACTAATTTTTCAGCATCATAAAATTGGTGTATTTTACCTAAACACTGAAGCTACGAGTACATACAACTTATTTATTTATTATTTGAATGTTTTCAGAAACACACTGATAATAATTAAATAGAAATCCTATCATAGACGTCGGAGGACTGAGTTTTGCCTTTTATTTTTCAATATTAAACCGCATTATCTTCTATAGGTACTATCACCTAGAAAAACTTACACATTTACAAAAAATAAAAATAATATTTTAATTTATATGAAACCAAAAACATGCCTACTTACAGCAACATCTTATAGCACAAAATATATATCACAACACCACACTAACTGGTCACTAAAAATCTCGCATAATACCGACTAGAGTCATCTCCAGACTCCGCTACACTCAACCGTCTCATAGACAACTCACTCTTAATCGCGACAAAAGAAGCGAATTTTAATTACTCAACGACTCAACCCTTCAACGGCCACGACTAAAAACTAACGGTAAAAATTTCACACGACGAAACAAACTCGAGCAAAAATATCAAAAGAAATGCTAATAAACTGCGAGAGAGAAAGATTTATTTTGTATTTTTACTATTTTTTACAATAGTTATGTTAATTAATAAATTAGGTATGCAAGTAACAGGTGGGGTCATCTGACTTCGCTAAAGGGGTCATCTTGGACCCGTGTTTTTGCTTGTTATTGTCGATCTAATTAGACTTGCAGATGATATAAGATTTCACACGGAGTGATTTGTTAATGTTTTTAGTTTTATCTTTATGCATAGCGACGAAGCAGTAAAATGAGATGTGCATATTTATACTGCGTTGTGGGAATCGCTGTAGTTTCTATAAAGAGTTGGTCCATTGCATTTGCACTTTGGACAACGTGAGAGTTCCTCCTGTTTAGATGTGCTTTAAATATAAACTTTCGTGGAATTAATTATGGGAAGCTCAGCTTTGATTTTCCTACACCAGAATAGGATCTTTAATACCATTTAGCACACATTGAACATATTTTCTTAACCTTTTTGATAGTAAAGAATATTGGACTCACAAAACACGTGAAATTTATTGATAACAAGAATGCTAAATGGGCTCAATGAATCGAAATCTTACTCGCTACTACGCCTATTGGAATGATCAAAGTAACATAATTGGTCAGTACCTAAAACCACTAACCACCATTATTATACCAGCAAAAACTCATGATCAATTTCTCACCGCTACGAGAGCAATTCATTAAAATTGTAAGAAAGAACATTTCATACCTCCAGCAAGACTTAAGTAGTCTTACAAGCATTTATTAAATATTCATAATCCTTTCCAACTGTCGAGACAGCAAAATCTTCTCATACTTAACCCTAGCTCGCTGCAAGAAATTTAAATTTTTAATTCGCTACTAAAATTTCGCTTTATGCAAATTCGCTCCTCAAGGCTTATTTGACAAAGGGTCTTCTTGGGATCGCGGGTCTAACTAGACCACGCATTGTTATGATGTGAACTGGTCTTATTGTGTCAAAATGATCTTTAAAAAGCATCTTTATGTTAATCCGGCACACGTAGGGTCAGAGGTCTCGACTTTTCTGAGGGGTCACTTTTGTCCTGCAGACAGGTCCGATTGACCTTTAACCTCGCGTTCTCACGGTTAACCCTCGCAAGATGCTGCGCGTTTCTTTTTGAGAATTCTTAATTGGGTTAAGGTGAGTATTTAAAAATCTAGTTTGGCGTTTTAATTTAAAAAGCGATGTTGACAGTTTGCATAATTTTAAGAGCGAGCTCTCCGCAGTTTTTTTTTTGTATTTTTACAACGAGTAGTGTTGAATAAAGACGGTGTCATGCTGCAAGGAGGAAAATGCTTGATTAAAGAAAACTGGATGATGGTGTAGTTTAATTTTGACAAGGCGTGGACAATAAGGATCGATGAAAAAGGTAAGTAAGTACTTGATACTTGTTTTGTATAGGCTCACTATGCCTTTCCCACATAGTTAGTCATTCGTCGTTAGTCATTTATTCATGAACAATAAATTGTATCTAAATTTAAAATTTACATAGAAAATTAAAATAATATAGGGAAGAAAACAAAAACACACTCAAATATTACAACAATTCATAAATACAACAACAAAATAAAACATATATAGAAATTTCGTTATAGATCTTCAACGGCATAAAGACACTTATTCAACAGGAAACTTTTTAGTTGTTTTTTAAACGAGCCAGAGTAGATAACGATTTTATATGTAGAGGCAACTTATTAAATAATATCACCGATTGATATCTGGGACTGTGCCAGTTGAAAGTAGACATTATAATTTTTAAAATACATCTAGGTAGATAGGTATAAAGCTTTTAAATATCATTCAAGTGGTTTTCCAACTTGGGATTTTCCTGCTGGCCATCCATATGTTGTATTGTCATAGTACCGACAATTTACTCAATATGTATCGAGGCGAGTACCGAAAGCGTTCGGTTTTTAATATTTTTATTTGGATATTTTCTTCCGGAACTTTTAAATTGTATTCGTTTCTGTATTGATAGCGCGAATACCGACATTGTTTTTTTATTTTTAAGGGGTTTTCTCGGAACGTTGAAATTACTTTTTCGAATATACTGCCAGTGATATTTTCAAACGTTTATTTTTTTGTCAAGAATCTAGAAGTACTCGTAGTTTGATTAAAGACTGTTTGCTATCATTGTATTAAGTATAAAGTCCAATAAAGAATCTCCAAATTCTCCGACCTATAGTTAAATAAATACCTACTTGAAATAATTGCTTAGTTTTCGGCTTGACGCATTATTAGTCTATCAAAAGTATAATTATTGAGAATAACTGTTTTTATTTAAGAAACGGATCATAGCTGTTCTATAAATTCATTTCATTATTCCATTTCGATAATATTAGCTACTTAGTTTGTATGTTGTTGGCCGCAGGTGGTTTTTATTGCATTTGTACTACCACCATATTCTTGTATATATTTTTGGAAGCTCCAAACAATAGGTAAAAGTATCTACTTAGTTGTACATAAATCTGCTCGTGTATGAGTATAAAAAATACATATGTAATCTAACTCTTCGATAGTATTTGATTAGGTACTTCCTATATCATTTGCAATTCACCACAACGAGATCATAAACCAATTTTAATACATTTCCGGTTGGTACTCGTACATCGACCAAATTATTTTCATAAAACTAGTTTTGAAGTAAAATTTCCAGTTAATTAATTAGGCAGCAATCTGGCATCCACCAATCAGAGCGCTCATCATTTCCATCAACGTAATCGAAAATCATTTTTGTCAGTAATTATCTCATATTTCTACAGCGCGCAAACTAAGTACTCCAAAACCGTGATTAAATATTCTACACCACTATTCATTATCTATAGAATAGCACGGGTATAAACCACCCCTAAAACATTACACGCACGGTCGTTACACCCCGACTCACCCCGTACACCCCCAAACGCAACGTTTTTCTCCCCGGCAAGATAAAGACCAAATAAAAAAAGAAAACGCGAAAAATCCCTCTGTCTCTTTTTAGCGCGCGCATAACACGGTGGTGCGAACAGTGTGACATCTAAGCTACGAATGACTCACGAAAACTTGGGCCCCGCCCGAGACGGCCGCCTCTATCTGTCTCTCTCACTTTTTCACACTTTTCATCTGATAGCTTTGCTGTCAGAACGCAGCAAATAACGCTAAAACTGCAAACAAATCTCGACTCTATTTTCATGCTTCTAAAGCTAGAATTCAGTTGACGCTAACATCGATTCGAAAATATTTTAGAATGAAAGCGTTAGGGAGTGGAAGGTCTCTCTCGCTCGCAAAAAAGCTGTACACGGTCCGGGGGGAGGGTTAGACGGCGCGGGGCGGGGGGGTATGGATAGTGGCAGCCATGATGGTCGGCCGACGGCGGACCAAGACTGGTATTAATTTCGGCTTAATTCGTTCGTTGATTTCAAGTATTTTATTGCTAATACTATCCAAATGTACTATTGAATTAAAATGAAAAATAAAATTGATAAGTGAAATGTTTTTTTTTTCAATATCATTTTTTTTCTTTGTTACGGTTTTCTGTTTCGTTAGATCGATGAATTAATAAAATTGTTGTTTTAACAATTCTGAGTAAATGCTACTCGTAATATGATAATTCCACTTTTGTTTTAATACCGGGAACTACTTATTGAGTTATTTTTTCAAATAAAATTAAAGTATTTCCATTTCAAATTACTTATCCATGTTTTATATTGAGGATTCTTGTTAATACGAATGGTAATGGATATTCTCTGTTTTGTAGTAACATTATTAGCATAAGGATAGCATTTCATTTAAATTGAACTTATCAAATGTTACTCGTATTCCAAAAGATTTAGAATAATTTCGAAAGCAATATTAATCTTTCATTGATGTCCATTTTGAGTTAACTAATAATGATTTACCTAAAAATGTTTCACTGGTCATTTGGTCTCGTCATATTTGTAATATTCCTAAATATTGACTTATTTTTTTAAGCAAATTTAAATTTTATCATTTATTGTTTTTGCTAACAAATTGAGGATATTTAAATAATCAGACACTATTCTGAAATTATGTGTATTTTATATGCTTAAACTGTAATTCGTTGGTAAATAAATCACGTTTCATTCCTAGAAACGGATCATCATATTTCATATATGATGATATATAGTTATGTAAATATCGGATTACTATATGTAGGTAGGTGTTGCTGCTGAATGAAAATAAATGATTGAAACATTAATCATCAATGTTTGTATTACATTTTAGTTTTAATGTACACATGTTTACAGTTCTCTGCTGTGGGTACAGTTTAAATAATTTCGGAGTTTATTAGGTACGCAGAAAAATCTTGAACTGAAATTTAAAAATAGGTAAGTACCTACTACTTTAGTTTACATTTTTACTGAAGATCGAAACTCGAAATCAAATTAACGTAATTTTAGGCATTTTGTTTAAATATTTTTTCACAAAAAAAATGACTTATGATTTAAAACATAAACATATAATAATATGTGAGTAACGCTTATAAGCGACTCTTAAATGTAAGGTACGGTTTTGTTGACTTGAATCTAATATTTTCTTAGTTCTTACAACCATAGGAAAACACAAAAATAATAGGTAAAACTGCCTGTTTATCTGTACTTAGTTTTTATATTTAAAAAATTAAAAAGAATAGGTAGTTAGGTATAAAATAATAACGATAAACTATTGCCATCACCTTTAAAAATAGTTCTAAACTCACTCACAATCTAAACGAACTCAATTAAATACAAAAGACAAAAGTGCAGCAGCCTTTGCACTCCAGAAGAAAATTCAACAAAAGTAAATCTTCAAACAGTTTTAAAACAAAACTCTTAACACTGCAGGTAAATCATAACAGCTTTTTTTTCTTACAACATCAATATAAAGCAATTTATACATTTATCTACGGCATGTAAAGTCAAGTCAAAGGCCCATTGGCTGCATCAAAACTCTGATACCAGGTTAGGCACTAACCACACCATAAGAAAAAGAAGAATAGAAAGCAATGACGCTTTAGACATTGACACTCTTTTCCCGTTTCCCATCTACATGAGAAATAAAAAAAAAAAAACAAAAAAAAATATCGAGTACTCTTCCGCAACGCTAGCTAGTTTCCCACGTTGGATGGCAAAGGTTATTGCACTTTGACCAAATCAAACCAGCCTCTGGATTACGGAAAGTTAGCTACTACCAACAGTTTCATTCTTAATCTTCGGAATCTACTGTACAGTTAATAAAATCATCGCTCAAAACGATACCAATGATAAAATTAAAAGTAATCATCAATTGCTGCTGGGGCAGAAAGCACAGGCTGCTTGTCGTGACTCCATGTAGTACTGATGCACGTGCTAGTCGCCAATTGCTCGCACTCTGGCCGCGATTAATGATCTCTTGGATTCTAATCCAACAGACGGTCTGTTTGCTGATGGATGGACGAAGATTTTATTACTATGACAGAAGTATTGACTTGACTTTGGATGTTGGCGCCACTGGGCTACTGTTTACATCGGTTTCCCAGTTAAGTAAAATTTTAAATCTAAATAGTGATACTGCAATGTTAAAAAGCATTTGACTTTACAATATAAAGTGCGTTTCAACAGGACGAATTCAATTCAATTCAATTTTATACACAAACAATTTACATTGTGTTTGAAATAACATAAATGACACGGTAATAAAAAAAAACATTCTGCATGTAACACAATTAAAAATTAACAACATAAATAATAACTAGAATAATAAATAACTAGGTGAAAACCCCGGGAAGCGTAATAACTTAAAGATAGTGCAATCCATCTAACGGTCGTATAAATTTGAACAATACCGATAAGTATGCGTTGTGCTGTACAAGAAACTAAAACAAATTTCATTTATGTTTTCACTTCAATTATATTATTGTTTTACTTTGTTATTTTTTTATGTGTTATAATTGTCTCTTTTATATTTATAATTTTAGTTACTGTAATTGGTTTGTAACACAACAGTTGTAATTAAATAAATAAATCAAGTAATACATAATTAAACTACAGCGTTTTTGCCCGGGGCCTCCCCACTGGGAAAAGGCTTGAGCTTATATATATATTTATGATTTTATTTTTAGGCAGAGACTACAGACGTCACCGGGTGTGATCCTTACATATTTCTTTCGTCTCATCCACGGTCATACATGCACGCATAAGTAACGAAAACAGTTAAGACACATAAAGTCTTCCTTTGTACCGTATTTTGTGTTTAAGCTTCGTGCTCTGAATATTAAAGAAATACATGAAAAACGAGATTTTGGTTCAGATACAAGACAATTTTATTTCTTTGTGAATTAGCTGTTTATTTATTCGTAATTTTATCAATATTGTACAAATGTACAACCAACTACCGCAGTCAATTTCTCGAATCTTCTGCAATGTGAAACAAAAGTAAACTTCGACATAACTCGAAAAAAAAACTGTTTCGTTTCGTCACACGCCTCTTTAAACGGAAAAATAGCATTCCGATCTAGAAAAATAGAAAAAAATATTGTGAGGACAGATTTATTGTTACTTTCAAGAAACATGGTTTTTAAATTAATGTTCTATTAAGCAATGTCCTTCGGTAAAACGTAACCACTAACTTCGTTGTTACAATTCTACCTCACCCAATTATAAATCAACACGACTCTATAGTTTATTAAGAGTACCCTAGTTATCTTAATATAAATAATGCCATCTCCTAAGACGGCATTATTTTATATCTTACTAGCTGACCCCGCAAACGTTGTTCTGCCATATATTTTTTTTTTTCTATATAAGAACACCATAATCACCTAGTGGTGTGAAATATACTTTATAACCTATTCTCATACCTACCAAATATACATTAAAAAAATTCATAAAAACCGGTCGAGCCGTTTCGGAGGAGTACGACCACAAACACCGTGACTCGAGATTTTTATATTAATAAGAAAGATTATTCCAAGACAATAATATAGCTTCAGACTATTAAACATAACATCATGTCTATAATCGCCAGAGGGACTCCTATTCATAGCTAGACTAACCGCCAGTCTGTGGAAATCCCTGATAATTGTTATCTGGATCTATTCAAAGTTTGAGTGAATCGGTTTCTTCTAGGCAAGCGTGCTCCACCCTAGGCCGCGTCATCGCTTCACATCAGGCGAGTTGCGGCCGAACGCAAGACTATTCAGTAAAAAAAAAATACGACTACTTGTATGTCAATAATTATCGATAGCAATTTGTTCTAAATTAATGAAAAAAGTTCTGCCAATCGTTATTATTTCAAAAGAAGAAAATTGTAATGAGAAAGAAAATCGAATACTAATTTTGTATCCTGTTCAGATATTTTCAAGATTATGCCCTTGAATGTATCGAATTCTGCACTTAATTTCTGTTGCGAAAGCTACTAACATAACAAAACATCACGCCTGTAAACCCCGAAGGGTTAGGTAAAGGTGTAGGTACCTAATAGTGTACCCACAATCCACCTTTCTGCAATTATGTTTAAGTCCCTTGGAATAGGTGGCGAGCCTATTGCCAGCAACTGAGAGAAAAACCAACACCTGGTAATCGAATCCAGGACCTTAAAGCTACATACACGTATGAGCAAGCTACTTAGCAAAATCATGAACTCTCGTCTTAATCCTCAACATGAAAGCTCATAAATCTTAACTCCGACAAAGAAAACCAAATAAAAAAATCCCGCACAAAACCTTAAAACGAACCAACCTCCCTACACAATACAAATACTAGCACAAATAATGACATTCACGCCGTCTCCCCAAGAAGACGGGCAGAAGGGGAGCCCGACAATATCGCCTTCAATGCAATTTCATCCACCCTTGTGCGATTGGTTGAAAACGCACTTAAACTGATTAAACGCGACAACGACGTCAGCTGAGGGATCGCACTTCGTTTATTAGGATGGGAAATAATTCTTCGATACGAGAACATGGACAAAGCGACTGCTATAAGCTGTAACTATATATTTTGAATGTATGATAACTTGTGTTTTATGCTCCTTTTTAGGGTTCCGTACCCAAAGGGTAAAACGGGACCCTATTACTAAGCCTCCGCTGTCTGTCTGTCTGTCTCCAGGCTGTATCTCATAAACCGTGATAGCTAGAAAGCTGAAATTTTCACAAATGATGTATTTCCGTTGCCGCTATAACAACAAATACTAAAAATTAAAAAAATATATATTAAGGGATTATATCTGTTGTATGGGAGCCCATACAACAGATATGATTTTTTTGCCGTTTTATAGGCACCAACACTGTCCTCAGAACGTTAGCGTGCAAAATAGATAATCCTTTTACTGTGTACTGGGCAAGTTACACCTGCACAGAAATAGGAAATAGATTTAGTTTTACTTGTTTTGTTTACTAACAAATTACTAACATCTTTTTATTGTCTCTTGTTTATTTTTTTGTGTGTACTACTAACACCCCTACTAACGCTTTCTGTGTGTAAATGTATGGACTTACGTCTGAATTAAAGTTATATTATTATTATTTATAGATAATGGTACGGAACCCTTCGTGCGCGAGTCCGACTCGCACTTGGCCGGTTTTTTAACGTATAATTTATTTGTATTTTTTCTAAACTTCGGGTGTAATTTTGATAATTATGAATGAATAAACTAACAATAATGGAAAAGTCAAAGATGTATGGATTCAGCTTATGCTACCAAAAAGCTTATGCCAAACCACGCTGTAAAAAAAAACGAAATTCCATGAAAGCGCTACTTGTCTAGATCGTTAAGTAATTTTTTTGGAAAATTAGCAATATTTCCTTCTATTGGGGCCCTAAATTAAAAACAAGTATGTGCGTCAAAACTTGATATTGGAACAGAGAACGAATAAAATGATGTTTCATGAATTTTAAACAACAGAAGTTCGGTAGATAAAGTATAAGGAACCCTTTGGTAGGAAAGTCGTTATGATCAATCAGTTTCAAATATTGTGAAACAGTTTGCCTTTCGATGTTAAAAGCATGATCCTCGCAAGCAGCAGCGAAGGATCAATTTTTGTAAGAGGTAAGCCGGAGTACATATATTAAATGTGATTATATTATTTGTCTATAGAATACTGACTATGCCATTTTTCAAAGGGAAGTCGGTAGGAATCGAGTTGTATGGAACCTTCGCCACTGCTCGCAAGTTCTTCAAAACTCAAAGAAATTATACAAGTGTCTCCATGCTATCGAAGCTTTGTAATTCCTGTCTGTTCTACTGTTGTTTGTTTAGTAAATATTATTTCTAATTGCATTACGCCCAATGAAAGTGATCAGTTATATAGTGGAACAGTCAAAACTTATGTTAATCCTAAAGAAAATCGTTGAATAAAATATGATACGCTCTAAGGCACTTTACAATGAGCACGTGAATTATTAAGAAATCTAAATTGATTTTTCGACTGCTCTGCAAACTTGCATGGAATTCAATTCTGATTGGAATGCTTCTTCTTATAGGATCATTTAAAATGTTTAATTTCTGACAATCGTTTATCCTTAATAGTTCCCGACTCCCTTATTTATTAAAACGTATGACTAGCAAGGAAAATTGTTAATCAGTTCCACTTTAAGAGAAAAACTGGTGGATATCGTAGCTCACATTTCACCATCAATTCTGACGAAATCCGACGAAATGACGAAATGGTTCGTAGGATGAATTTCATCTATACGAAGCTAACCCAAAATATCACAGTAAAATTTTAGGTAATGAATCAAATTAAATTGTATGACTCGTTAAGAAGATTCGTTAAAAGATAGGTGTCAATCCGATCGAACTCCATTCTGAACTTTAACAGGTAAGCTTAATCAGCCTATAATGTTCCCACTGCTGGGACACACGGCCTCCTCTCTAAGAAATGGAATGGGCTATAATCCACCACGCGGGACCAGAGCGGGTTGGTAGAGGTGGACATGCCGGTTTCCTCACGATGTTTTCCTTCACCGTTTTTGAGAGCACTGGTGATGAAATAAATTACACAAAGTAATGCGCCTGCCTGGGTTCGAACCCACGACTTACTGTTCGTAAGTCGGGGCCGCCACCACTGGGCCTTCGCTGCTCTCCAGCAACCAAACAGTTCATGTAACTACTAAATATGTTTATGCCAAAGTCCGCCCAGTTCGGAATCCGGTCGGGTCGGTCTAACCGCTTTTATCAAACACTCAAAAATCTAGTCTAGAATCTTCACTCTTTATAAACCTGTTAAAATAAACAAACTAGGTGTGGCTCAGGTTATTTTTTTATAACGAGTTAGGTAACTAAAATTTAAAAATAAAACTCATACATACACAATACACAAAATTATAGGTATATTTTAATGACTAGGTAAACCTTCCAAAGATATACCTACTAGTCCAATCGTGTCATTATCATTTATATTATTACTATTTTTTATCATTACGTTATATTTTTTTTGTAGAATGTTCATTAGAATGAAACAAAATCGTTCAGGAAAACCAATATTGTGTCTTAACCGAAGCCATTCACAATTCTAAAAGTTCATAAATGTAAAAATTGTTACCTTCCTACACTTTTCATGAGAAATCGTTATACCTTAACCACCACGATCTCACATTTCAAACTCTCCATAGCTTTATTCAAACAAAAATTTCAATAAAACTAACCGTTCTTTCAAACGGTAAAGTGCAATGAACCGACTCGTGTTTTGCAGAGGCATCGCCATCTGTTATTGAGTAGCAGAACTAGTAAAAATAAGTAATGTTCGTAAATGCTTCTTATTTTTTTCTAAAATTCAATCTTACCGTATAAACTATTATAATACTTGAAAATATTATTTTGAGCATTTTTTTTAAGGCTTTCTTTTAGGCTTAGTCAGATAAGTCTATGGTAATTTCAGTTTGCCGGTTTAGTTGCGATAAATATTTTTTAATTGTTTTATAATAATATTATTATCACTGTCATTGAATTTTGTTGGATTCAAAAACACAAATTATCTTTATAGATAGCAATCCACAGGTTATCAAAGGGTACAGCTACTCGACGCTAGATGGCACTAGCGGTCGTATCCTTATATTTCTTATTGTACCCTGTCGTGATCGTAAACAAACCGAGAGCGAACAGATATTGAATCACTCGACTATTTTTTATCCCACATCGATGTTGTAAATAAAAATAGGACGATAGGATGGGTGATTCTCAATTTTGTTATTTTGAAACGTATTAAACTGTTAACACCTTTATCTTTCTATGTTGGATCAAAAAGTTAGTTTATTCTAGTTCGATGCATAGTTTGAGTGCAATTCTGATAGGTAAGTAACAAAATAGCATTATTTTCTTATCAGAAATGTTATCTGTTGTAGCTACTTTTTGACCTATAAGATATTATGTTCTGTTTAACATAATGAGTGGTGAGTGGGTATTGAGTAGGTATTCAAGGTATGTGCACGATATATTATTTAAGTGTTGATCAAAGTAGTTTTATAGCACCAAAAAAATTTAGAAAATAACTTAGTTCCCTTCAAAATGGTTGAGCTGAATGGTGCTGATCCATGCGTCTTGTTCGTGAACGGGAACGGGCGCCGCGCCGCTAGGGACTGTCATCTCTTAGCTACCACGGTCTATTTTTGTGGTTTTATTTTAAATTGTTAATATTATATTTTCTACTCTTGACGCATGTCTTTCTACATTGTTCTCACATAATCTTTTATCTCATCACGAATGATGTAACCATGGTTTTTGTTACGATAATTTTGATTTAAAAGAGTGTCCATTGAATTTCTTGCCCATTCCTTTCTTTGGAATGGGCCACTACAGTTCTTTCGCAGTTATTATGCCTAGTGACTGGACCTGCATCTTTTGGTATTTGACATTTCAAAAGTGCCCGTAAGAGGTCTATCTGTACTTCTACACTAATATTATAAAGAGGTCAAATTTGTTTGTAAGTAGGGGGTAATCTCCGGAACTAAAATTAAATGCTAAAAATTCTTTCACTAGCAGACAGGCAACATGCGTGGGTGCAATACATTAAATTTATATCATGCATACTTATTATGGTATATGCCAGTCATATTTGTTAGGGTCTGAACAAAATAGGCGTATCATTGAATACGTAGAAGAGGCACCGCATTCCTTAGACATCGTTACAGCCCGCTATTTCCAATTACTGCAACTCCTGAAACCCAGTATAACAGTAGCAACCCCAAGAAAAGCGTGGCTATGAAAGTCTCGAAGAATTGAGAACCAATTGAATGATAATTAATTTATCAGAAAAAAATAGTGGAGAAGTACGAAAAACATAATTTCCACTAGGTCACTTAAACTTCTTATCTCCCTATCGATAAAAAATCTTGTTTCAAATAGTTAGGAAGTGTTTTAAAGATTGCTCGCAATGTGTGCCTGTTGCGTTATATTTAACTGCTATCCCCTCCGTAGTGCAGCGAGTAGGGTTCGAACTCGCGGCCCCTAACCCGACAGCCTGACACCTTAGCCGTTAGCGAGGGAATTTAGAGATTTTGCCACTATTGTTATTTGTGTCACATGCTTGTTTGAAGGTTGTATATTAATCGTTTACTAAGCAATCATAGTGACAGATCTATATGTATGTCCAGTCGCTGATACTAGTACTCCTTGAGTGTACTGGCGTCACCCAGATACGCGAGGAGACTCTTGGAACACCAAGATCTCTTGCGGATGCCCTGAGAAGACCGGGAAGTCTGATCTGCTTCTGGAGGGAGGTGGGCTGGTTGGAGTAACGGCCACCATGGCTCACGCACAATGGGCCACTTTAGGGACTAAGTACGGAAACCAAAACCCCTAACATAGAACGTAGATGTCCACTCGCCAGCGCATCAAGTTACTACAAACTTTAAAATTTTCTCATTCGATTTTGAACTGCACCATCAACTTTTTTTTTGTTTACATTTGGAAAAAAATGTCAGTTTGTCGTAACTTGATGTGCTGGCTGTACAAAAACGAATGTTCGTATGAATGAGATTGATAAACTTCAAGTTGATTTTTATAACATAAATAACAATCACGCCCATATTTTGCCGAAGGGTGCCGTCATAAATCTACATTGCACCTGCTATGTGTAAGTCCCATGTAGTAGTGATTTATTCTTTGATCTCCACGCCTTTCGAAACCGAAACGCAAAAGCTAATTAAAAATGTTCCGATACATGACGATACCAATATATGATGCCGTAAATAAATTTAAGTGCCTGTTTATAATTTAATTTTAACGTGACTTTCACTGGCAGATAGCTACTGTTTAAAGAGTAACTTGAGCTACTTTTATTTTAGAAAAAAGTATTAGAATTCCGTGCAAAAAAAAATTAAACCGTGCAAAAAAATTGTTAACAAAATCCGATTCAAATAAGGAAGTAATCTTATATTTAAAAATCTCGTGTCACGGTGTTTGTGGTCGCACTCCTCCGAAACGGCTCGACCGATTTTTCTGATTATTTTTATGTATGCTTGGTAGATATGAGAATAGGTCGTAAAGTATATTTCACACCGCTAATTTCACGTCGACAAAGGTCGCGGGCAACAGCTAGTTTTAAAATATAAATTATTAATCATTCTCACATTTCCTTCCACAAGATCGATATTCCACACAAGTAGCACGAGATAGTCCCCTTCGCCAATAAGTGGGCAGAAACTAGTTAGTCGTGGATATTGCATAAGTTTCCAGCGGCGCTTGTAAGCACGGGCAGTCACTGTCGGGAACCCATCATAGTACAATCACCAACTAGAGCTTTTGGTTTTGTGTTTATTGATATGAAAAATATTCAAAGCAAAAATATACCAAGGTTTTGTAAAATATTCTGATTTAAAAGAGTGTCCATGGAGTTTCTTGCCCGTTCTTCTCCATAGAGATCTACGTTAGGGAATGGGCAACTACAGTACTTTCACAGTTTTTATGCCTTGTGACTGGGACTGTAGCTACATTTCATTGTTGTCTTTGTTTCGACAATTCAAAAGTGCCTGTAACTGGCCTACTTGAAATAAATGCTTTGATTTTGATTTTGAAATAAACAAGTTTTTGCATGTTCATAGTTTAAGAAAGTTTTACAATAAAGAATGAACCATCTTAAAATGGACAGAAAATTGTTTTAAAGTTAGCTGATACACAGGATGTAAACGGACCCTGCACGAAGCCGTCAACCAAGCATTATGTACATCAAACTAAGTAACTTTACGCAAAACTTATTGCTGGGAAATGACTTTTTTTTGGGGTGGAAAATCACGTTTTATGGTAAGACTCAATGTAACGCAGTTAAAACATTGTGCTGTGATGGATGGATTGAATAATACGGGGTCGTGGAGGTGTTTAAAGTAAAGGCCTTAGATTAAAAACTTGGATTAAAAAAAAAACTTGTGAAAAAGTTGGAACTTTAACCCCCAATATCTCTGTACCTAGAAAGTTCCCAGGTATGGTCTAGAACAAAACAGTTATCGCAATGACGGGGAAAACAAGTGCCTTTCGGCTTCGTTAAGGGTCTTGTTTACACCCTTTATTTTACTAGTTAATTATAAACAATTGATTTGATTGGTTAAAACAAATAACCTGAATGTAGAAACGGTATATAGATATCAGATTATTTTAAAACTAGATAGATGAAGTATACTTAATTGTACACCTAAATTAAAACACAGCTCTTGTACAATATTCTTAATTTAATGCCTATCCGAGCGACTTTATTCTTATCTCATTTGTAATTTCTTATTATGCACAGACAGTTTTAAACGCACAGGCAGAATGTACCGCCTCAGAGAAGACACTCACTGTACACTAATACAAAAAAAACCGGCCAAGTTGCGATTAGGACTTGCGCACCGAGGGTTTCGTATAAACTTGGTGGTACTCGTATTTTGTTATTAAACTACATATTTACAGTTTTCAGATTTTTACTTTAGACAAAGCTTCTTGCCCATCATTCTAGGTCAACGGGAATTACCCAATAGGTTTTGAGTTCCTTTGTGGAATCGTAAAATATGCAACATAAACGGTCATATCTTTTGATCGCGTTGACTTACAAGTTTGATTTTTTCACAACTCCAAGGGGTCGCCGACTTGAGTATTTGATATTAATTAAATGAATTAATTTCAGCTTGATACCTCCGTGCGTTCCTGAGAAAAAGGGTCTTGACAGACGGACAACAAAGTGATCCTATAACGGTTCCGTTTTTGCCGATTGATGTACGGAACCCTAAAAATACAACGAGTAAAATTAAATGTATCTCCCAGACACCCACGTCACTTCGCGCGACAATTCCCTACAGCTCAACTAATTATCCCGAAGCAATCGAATTACTTTAACATCAGAGAAGTATGAAGACATGTGCTCTCTTCAAGCAATTAGCCCCAAGGGGGAGGGTCCTGTCCCCCCATTGTGAAGGGGGTGAACCCGCACAATTCCGCCAAATCATCTTCACCCCGCGTTCCACTGATGAAGATAAGTAAATTCGAGCGTTCCCGAGATATTGTCGCACTGTCTGAGAACAAAAGTGACCTAACACGAAATTTGCGTTTTGTGGAAAATAACAAGACCGTGTTCGTGTTTTCGGAAATGAAAGAGACGAAATGTTTTTGTTTGTCCTTTTCTAGCACGATATCGTCAGTTTTTGATTCACTAGACGATAGCCCATGTTATTAGGAGTAGTTTTAGGTATTTAACTCAATTCGCCCTAATTTTGAGTTCGGTCACTTTCGTTTTGACTGACTGTTTTGTGTCGTCAGCTGCGACGAGGGAGTTCGACCTTTTAGTTTTAGGTTCTACGAGTACAATAGATAGTTTAAAATAGATCGGTTGTTACACGTGTATGGTGTGGAATATTTAGTTTGTCTTACATAAATATCCCTGTTTGTATATCTACGTCTAGATGAGCTTGTGGCTAAATAAGAACAGCCGCTCGGGTCGATCTTTAGGTTAAGCCGTGCTTACCAAGGTTGGTCCGTGTACGGGTGACCACCCATTACATACCGAGTTTCCTCCGTGCCTCGGAAAGCACGTTAAGCCGTTGGTCCCGGCTGTCATTTGTAGATCTTTGACAGTCGTTACAGGTAGTCAGTGACCCGAAAGTCTGACAACCAGTCTTACCAAGGGGTATCGTATTACCTAGCGCTAACTGCGTTGTGGAGGTCAGATAGGCAGTCGCTTCATGTAAAATACTGGTATTCAGCTGCATCCGGTTAGATAAACTGGAAGCCGACCCCAACATAGTAGGGAAAACGCTAGGCAGATGGTGTATATCTACGTATATGCTTCTGGCTCAGTAACTGTATTTTCCAATATCTGTACTTCATAATCACAGTCTGAATTCCCCACTGCTGGGCATAAGCCTCTCTTTTCTTGTTCCAAGCTCCACGGTCTTGTGCCAGCCTCATCCAGGTTTTTCCCGTAATTTTTTCCGTAATATCTGTAGTGACCTAATCGTATTCATGATTGATTGATTGATTTTGTTTGATTTCGTGTTTGTCAAATTTGTTTTTGCAATCAATGCCTTGGCCACGATACCGCCAAACCACCGCTCTAACAAACAAAACAAGAAATATTACCACATATTTACCTGGCAAGAGCATTCATTTAATTATCTTCTACAACAAACAAGGCGAGCTGGTACATACGACTACAGTTTTGTAACAAGTGTGCGCGTCTATTAATCATGTCGGCGCGCTGTGTTGCTCGCTAAGACATCCACTGCTGTGGAACCTGAGAATGTTTACTTTGTGTGTGTATTTGCGCTTTTTTTATTCGGAAGATTATGAACTTAAAATACAGAGATAAAAGAGATGACATAACATCGTACATCACGCCTGTAATCCCCGAAGAGTTAGGCAGAGGTGTACGTAATACATCCTCATTTCGCCAGTTATGTTTTAAGTCCCATGTAATGGGGGGCGAACCTATTGCAATCAACGGGCACAAATCCAGTTCCCGTGACTGTTACCAAGAAATTCTTGGTGGAAAAACCCACTTCACACAACAAACAATCACACGTTGCCCAATTTGTGAATCGAACCCTGCTCAGCAGTTGCGCTTGCGATTCTCAGCAGGACTAACTAAAGAGATACAGGCTTATATTATTATAAGGTATACGTCTGCCTTCTTCTTTCAGGAAAACCGGCATTATGTTATGTTATGTTACGTTAATCATCATCATCTGCCTAGCTTTTTCCCAACTATGTTGGGGTCGGCTTCCAGTCTAATCGGATACAGCTGAATACCAGTATTTTACATGGATCGACTGCCTATCTGATCTCCACAACCCAGCTAGTAACACTGGTATCCTTTGCTAAGACTAGTTGTCAGACTTTCGAGCCACTGACTACCTTAACGACTGTCAAAGATCCACAAATGCCAGCCGGGACCAACGGCTCAACGTGTTTTCCGAGGCACGGAGGAAACTCTGTATGTAATGGGTGGTCACCCATCCACGGACCAACCTAAGCAAGCGGGGCTTAATCTGAAGATCGACCCGAGCGGCTGCTATTATTTAGCCTCGAGCTCCTAAAGATGTTACGTTAATACGAGATTGAATTACTCAGCACTAAACAGCAAGACCAAGCTTTAATTTTTTTTTTACATACAATGAACTAATTTAATTGCTTATTGAATATTACAAGTGTTAAAGTAGTTGTTTATTACAGAAGGATGCTGCTGAAAATAACTATAAATAAAAATATCAGAGTATGTTTATGTGTTTGTGTATGAAATTAGAATGATCGAAGGACCAGGCAAAATAATTTCCAAACTCAACTACTACTGCCCGATTGTTTGTAAATCAAGTCAAAGTCTAGTGATATTCCGTCTATATACCGCAGGAATCTCAATGTCAGTCAATCGTCTACGTGTCTGTAGTAATTCCCACACTAAACTGTTGTTTCACCTACAAATGACCGTTCTCCATTAACATCAAACAATCCAGCCGATGCTCGGCGTAGCCGCCTACGCTTTGTCTACGGTGCTACGGAGCTACGGTTTCTCGTAGCAAGTGTCTTGATCGTAGACATTGTGCTACTAAAATAAATTGAATTGAATAATTCTTATGTGGTTATCGGTTAAATAAATGGCTGTTTTTTTTAAATATTTTCTGATAGACGTGGTTGTCCACGGCTACGTCATCGTTCATTTCTGGCACCAAAATCCTTAAAAATAATGTAAGTTTTCTTATTCTATAACATAACATCACGCCTGTAATCCTTGAAGGGTTAGGCAGAGGTGTACCCCATTAGTACACCCACATTTCGGCAATTATGGTTAAGTCCCCTGTAATAGGGGGCGAGCCTATTGCCATCAACCGGGCACAAATCCAGACTCCGTGGCTGCTGCTGAGAATTTCCTGACGCTAAAACTCAATAACATTTTACCCGACCTCATGCTCAGCAGTCGCACTTACGACCACATGACCAACCAGGAAGTTTTTCTATAATTATTATCTTAACTAGAACAGCAGAACTACCCGTTACATGATGAGAATCCAATGGAAGCTGCAATATAATCGTCTCGCACAGGGCGTAGATTTTTTTAATTCCTCAAGATTTTATACTTACAGCAGTGGCGAAGGTTCCATACATCTCGATTACTACCTTTTGAAAAATGGCACAGTCAGTATTCTATAGACAAATAATATTATCACATTGAAGATATGTACTCCGGCTGACCTCTTACAAAAATTGACCCTTCGCTATTGACTCACAGCATGATTTTTATTCGGGTATTATTTCACAATATTTTTACAGTGACAATATATCCAAACGAGCGTCTGAACCGCAGCGTTCGCCCGCCAGCCTGCACCCACGGCACCCACGTAGCGAAGATCATTATCTGCCACGAGAAAGTTGGGAGGGATCTAGTTAGAACTCCCCTCCCCCCTGCGCCCGCCACCCTAGAAGCCTTAACTTGTTATAACCATTTTAAGCCAGTTCAGTTTAGTTGGGCACCTGCGATACAAGCCAAACTCCATGGTTTGTCTTGTGTTGGTTGTTGTCCACGACGTTGTTTTCACTCGTTCGTATGTATTAGTAGTGTTTTGTTTTTAGTTGGATAGTTGTATATTGCATGGAAACCGATATGCAAGCCCTGCAAGCTTGAATATGATCTGAAGTAATAAACTGAGAGATACATAGACGATAGAAATCATGAAGCGTGATAAAACAGTAGTTGATAACATTTAGTACTGGTAATAAAGAGGTTTTACAGCTTACAGCCATACTGCAAAGAACTTTGTCAAAAGTGTCAATTACTACATTACTTTTTCTTTTTTTTTGGGATGGGAAGTCATCAAATGACTCCTCCCGCTCTGGGCGGAGCGGAAGGGAGTGTGAAACTTTTACTGACTAAAACCCATCCATGTTCCTTCTTTTACCCTTTATGTTCCAGGGCCGCGGTATCTCTTTCGAACAGTCCCGCAGCCCTGGATTTACTACCTTACCTGACCTTAACTTACTTGCTTGTTGCTTGTAAAGTACAAGCTCCTTTTCTTTTCTCTTATTGAGGACTTGGCTTGAGGACTTGGCTTGATAACCGGGCCTGAAGACTTGACATGAGGATATGACTTGAGGACTTGGTATGAGGTCTTGACTTGAGGACTTGGCTTGAGGACTTGACTTGAGGATTTGAGACTATTCAATCTTATCTCTAGGGTAGCCAACAGCTCGGCAATTCTCCTTTCCCCACATGTTTATTGACGGCAGCACCCGAAAACCAAACTTGTGCAAATAATATATTAATAACTGGCTGTTGCCGCAACTTCGTTCGCGTGGGAATTTTGATGTGTATACGGGGTGGAAGGGACACCGACGCGAAAATGGTTACCGGTAATATCGGTGGGGGGGCTCAGAATGATAGTACTGAATACGTAGTAACCGTTTTCGCGTCCATGTCCCTTCTACCTCATATCTGATAACAAAAAAAAGTATTCCACCTATCTCTGTGCCAAATTTCATTCAGATCTGTTTAGCTGTTCAGGCATGATTGAGTAACAAACATCCATCCAACCATCCAAAACTGATTGAAGGCCTTAGTCTTTAGGCTCTGTGGAGAACGCGACGAGAAGACCCGACAAAGTGTTTCGAAACTCACACCTTTTACCCATGGGGGTAGGCAGAAACACAGAACGCCACCTGCTACGATCCTTACATACTCCTTTTGCCTCGTCCACGTTCATACATCTGGTCATACACGCACGCCGGTTGCGAGTACTACGCACCTGACCTTTCTGAAGAACCGTCACCATTAAGGTCAATATCCTTCTAGAGCGTCCTCTGGGAGAGGACGTTGCCACTCACATCTGCCTTGTAAATACCTTTTGTTAGTCGCCTTTTACTTATCCTCTCCACATGACCAAACCACATCTAAGCATACTCTTTTTAATTTTTGCCACTACATCTTCCCGGTTTAGTGGTAGTAAATAAGACCTATCTTCCTGTACAGTCTAAAGCACAGCCCCAGAACAGTTAGTATCATCATTACTATGAAACAGTTAGCCGAAAATAGTCCCTAAATATTCTTGCCAGCACCTAAAACGTCCCGACCCTACCTCGCAAGGTCGCCAGTCTGGCTGGAGCTCGTAAAATCTTATTTTCCACACAATCCGTCTGCCGCCTTATCTCTCGGATTAGCCCCACAACCTAACTTGAATTATTAACATAATCTGATTAAAGCCTTTCGTTTATCTTAACGCTATGTTACGAAGGAGGCTGGCAGTAATACGTTATAGTTTTATGTGGGTAGGGTTTCAGTTTAGTTTTATTTCTAAGTGATTTAAATAGGGTATAATTATCCACGTGCCTGGTTCTAACTATGCTGAGGGCTACTTTCAGTGTTGCCATATGATGTGAGTGAATAATTATCATCTATCAGTATCAACTTGTAAAACCCTGGTGTGGGTGTAATTCATCGCCTTCCTAGTAGCGATACTTTCATACAAACCTACAAGCTTTTTTTTTGGGGATAGGAAATCATCAAATGACTCCTCCCGCTCCCACGGAGCGGAAGAGAATGTCAGACTTTTACTGACTAAAACTCATTCATGTTCCTTCTTTAGCCCTTTATGTTCCAGGGCCGCGGTATCTCTTTCGAACAGTGCCGCAGCCCTGGCAGGCATCGGCCCTTGCGGGCCCCTCCTGCTAGCTGACATCTCTTTGAGGCGCACGTGGAACACGAACGCGCCGTCGACACGGTCTGTCGTCATAAGACGGACGGACGTCGAGCTAGCCCATTACTCACTGTCCACAGGCCCGCGCCTACGGTAGCCGAGAGCCACCACGTGGCCCCCGACGCCCGGAGCGTCTCCCGCGGCGGCTGGGACGTGAAAACCTACAAGCTCGGTTTGCCCTTATACGAGTAACCTAGTACTTTTGGTATTATGATATTAAAGTTTCTGAACAGTCTGCTTGCCTTATGGTCTTACCGTATTGTTGGCCTATAGGTTCGTCACTGCCTCTTGTTGCCTTCTTCTTTGGCCTTCCTCTCCCTCTTCACCCATCAACAACAGCTAAGGCTAACCAGCTCATCCTACGAGTACTGCAGCAAAAGAGTCTTCTTATAATCAAAAAGGTTTTTTTTTTATTACAATATGGGCCTGCTCTAGACCTCGATCACGCTTGATGGGAAGCGATGGATGAGGTCTATGATGGAACTATATTAATATATTAGTGGTAGATATTAGACCATCAAGTCATCACGTTTTTTTTAATACTAGCTGATACCCGCGACCTTCGTTCACATGAAATTATTGTAAAAAAATATATAATACTTCCCTTTTTAATCGAATTTAGTTAAAAAGTTTAAGGGTTTAATTTTTTTGCGCAGAACCCTAATAATTTTAGCCTATGTTGGACCTTATAACATCAGCTATCTGCCAGTAAAATCCCGTCAAAATCGGTCCAGCCGTTTCCGAGATTAGGCGGAACAAACAGACAGATATACAAAAATTAAAAGCAAAAGTGAAAAGCTGTTATTTTGACCTTACAAACAGGCCGTGTATAGGCAATATGTTGATAATGTATCCAATACACACAAAAAGACTTTTAGTAACATGTAAAACTTGTTATTGTGTAAACAAAGGTAGACAAAAGAAAGACACGAAACGGGATGTTTTCCACGTTCTAAAATGCCAAACCTATGAAAACGAACTCGTAAATCAATGGCCTAAATTCCTTATTTTTCCTTTAGCCGAATTATTCGAAAGTGAATGGGCGCCGGTTCACTACTGCGGTTCATACGTAGAACCACACACCAACGTAAAGAAAAAGAACTACGGGCTACGGTGCTACGGCGCTACGTTGCTACGTCGTAGCGCTGACGTCACGCCTACGCCACGCTCGTAGCAGGTCACTGTTATTGTTTGGATTGGTACGCGCAATATTGGAACGTTTAAAAAATTGTTTTATGAAGAACGTGTGTTTTATAGACATTCTTGTCAGCAAAATATAAAAGATTTACTATTTAAGGCACTGTTATAAGAAAAATAAATAACAAAATTAAAAATACAAAGTAAGACTCAACAATTATTTCCTTCGTCTTTGGTCAAAGGGATTTAAAATAATGTAGAGAGAATATTAGATGAGGTGTCATAGAAAAAATCTGATCCCACCAACTTTGACACGTTCACTTGTCACCACCAGCAACCACTTGACAATTAATGTAGTTGACGATGCTGTTCGTTTTGTCTCGTCTATCGTACGTATTACTTGTAAAAGGTGTAAACGGACCCTTCACAAAGCCGTGAACCAAGCAATCTGCACATAAAACTAAGTAACTCTGCGCAAAAATGATTGCTGGGAAACGACTTTTCTTTGGTCTGTAATATCATAGTTTACGGTAGCGCTCAATGTAACGCACTCAAAATATTGTGCGTTGAATGCATTGAATAGTACAGGAGTTATGGAGGTATTTGAGGAAAAGTTAAACACTTAAAAGTCGTTTTTAAAAAAATGGGTGGAAAAGTTGGAACTTTGACCTTTAATATCTTTGGAAATAAAAGGTTCCCAGATATGGTATATAACTTAAAAAAAACTCAATGACGAGGAGAATAAGTCTCTTTCGGCTTCGTTAAGGGTATTTTAACACCCTTTATTTAATTAACTTTTACTAAAAGCTCGTCAATAAAATACAAACAATAACAACACGGTGTACTAATAAAATACCTTTCCATCAGCGCCTGAAGCCTGCAGGCCAGTTTTCATTAAGTCCATCTGCAGATTCCTTGAGATCCGTGCCAGGAATACGTCTCCTATATTACAAGGCTATGCATCCCACCCCACCATTACCTTCAGACCCCTGAAACGTTCAACAGGGAGGATGGATGAGGGGTCTTGTTAAAATGGTCATGTAACCATCGCTTAAGGTATGTACAGATTAATGAATAATTTAACTGAAATACAAGACCACAGTCTTGGGTATTAGTTGAGGATTTATGGCGGTTCCGATTTATGGAATTTCGGGGGATTCCACGTAATTATGTCTTCACGCCTGCAATAAGCGAAGGGGAAGCAAGTACAGCCTTCATCATCATATGCCTAGCCTTTTCCCAACTATGTTGGGGTCGGCTTCCAGTCTAACCGGATACAGCTGAATACCAGTATTTTACATGGAGCGACTGCCTATCTGACCTCCACGTTAGTACTGGGTAATACGATACCCCTTGGTAAGACTGGTTGTCAGACTGTTTAGGACACTGGCTACCTGTAACGAATGTTAAAGATCTACAAATGACAGCCGGGACCGACGGCTTAACGTGCTTTCCGAGGTACGGAGGAAACTCGGTATGTAATAGATGGTCACCCATCCACAGACCAACCTAGGCAAGCACGGCTTAACCTAAAGATTGATCTGAGCGGCTGTTATTATTTTGCCACGAGCCCCTCCGTAAATACAGCCTTATGGCAGCTATTGAAAACATTTGAAACAAAAAACCGATAACTTAACTCGTTCAAACTAAAGGTTTGCCAAAGAGCCATGGAGTTTAAATAGGTATCATACTCACCAAACGAATGCGCAACACCACAATACGGTCTAGGATAGGCATCGCCGATGTTGGCGATAATTCTGCGAGGTTAAAATCGGACTAGGCAGATCACAGTTCCAGGATGAGTCAGAACAGATGAGCCAGTATCGTCACACAGTGGGTGCCTGAAGACAGTCGTCGTCACCGAAGCATGCCGAAGAATCGCTGGCGTGACGATTAGAACTCGCTCCCGACTGATTGACCATAGAGGACAAAATACCGAGAGAGTTGGAAAGGAATGGGGGACGCCTATGCCCAGCAGTGGGACAGAATAGACCAAACGAAAAAAAAACTCAGCTCGACCCGGAAATAGAACCCAAAACACTAAGCTAAGCAGTCAGCGCTTGAAAAACTAGACCATTCAGTGAAGCTGAAGAAGGTACTAATAAAATGCCCAATCCATGTGTGTTAAGGATTACAGCCCTCTTTGTACAGACAACTGTACAGGTTTAATTTTGTTTTATATACATAATTAGCGTCGCGGCGCGCGTCAGCACTTTTATATGGTATTTATATTGTAACTCTAGCATTATGTATCACTGCACTTTATCATTTCTGTCAATAAGTATCAATTAAATACTTATCGCAGGAGATTGTGTCGTTTATCATTTATTACGCGATCTTCTACCTATATCCTTGTCAGCAGTCATATATCATTTATCATCCAAGTGTAGGCGTGATCATAAACCCCTACACTCTTTTTGTCAAAAATATTTATAAAACGATTAATTGGTTGTAAATACAAAAGGCATCTTTAAATCCGGTCTTATAACAATAGAATTACGCCTAGGAAAGCGTATTTATAGTCCATCCACGATAGTGTGAACAGCCACTTACGCCTCTCACGCCTGGCTCGTCACGGCAGCGTGCGATGCGTGCGCCCCCAGCCATGTTGCGTACCATGCGTGAACGCATGGGGTTGTCTTAGCCAGCCGCGTATTTTTACCCGACGGATGGAAATAACTGTCCGTACTCCTACAGCCCACTGTTCGATGTTTGTGCTTGGTGAGGCGTGAAGTGCGCGGGTGTTTCTGAGGAGTATGGTGAACAGATTATGGAGGGTTATTATAATCTGTTCTTGTTTTGGCTAGGTTATTTTTCTGAAGGTTATGGCTAGGTTTTTGCGGTTGCCACACATACGAGTACGTTGATATTTTTTGAGATGCGATTTTTCTGTTCGAAATTCATCCATTTGCGTATCAAGACTTAATTTCAGTCCACGACTAAAAATACCGGTGTCTATATGTCTTATGTGATCATCAAAAGTTGTTGCACAAATCTACAAAAAGATATCAAGAAATTACATCCTTTTAGTTCCAAAGACATAGTTAAATTAATGCGTCGAGCATGCTTCCAGTGGCCAATGTTCCGTTTGTCAAATATTAATGTACTTTTAGATTTATAATATATACGGTATATGTGTAAAATTCTTCCATTAAAACGTAAGCCATGCACATAAAATCAGTAACTAAGCTTGAAATAAACTGAGCAAGCCAGAATTTAATATCAACTCGAGACAACAGGTTGCTTCTACACCAAACCAATAGCTTCCATGCATATTAAAGCCATTAAAACTAACCAACAGAACACAATATAACTCCAAACTCACACTCGCAATAAAATCAAGCGAACACTTAAATACCTGTATGCTTCGCGTCGCTTATCGCTCGATCAACGTAACGATAGTCAAACTACGCACATAAAGGACACTGCACGCACATAAAGTGGTTATCTGTACACAGCCTTAGGCGCCAAGCCGGAATGTGGGGTGGTGCTAGATATAGGAGGAAGCGAATTTGAAGAGGGTGCTTTGTTTTATCCTATATACGGTGTAAAAGGACCCTTCACGAAGCAGACGTACCAGACTGAGGGCTTGAAGAAGAAACGGTTTTCCCAGCAGTGGGAAAAAAACTATCTCCTCTCGCAAACAAGCTTTATACACGGTGTAAAAGGACCCTTCACGAAGCAGACGTACCAGACTGAGGGCTGGAAGGAGAAACGGTTTGCCTAGCAGTGGGAAAAAAAACTATCTCCTCTCGCAAAGAAGCTTTATGCACGGTGTAAACGGACCCTTCACGAAGCAGACGTACCAAACTGAGGGCTGGAAGGAGAAATGGTTTACCTAGCAGTGGGAAAAAAAACTATCTCCTCTCGCAAACAAGCTTTATACACGGTGTAAACGGACCCTTCACGAAGCAGACGTACCAAACTGAGGGCTGGAAGGAGAAATGGTTTACCTAGCAGTGGGAAAAAAAACTATCTCCTCTCGCAAACAAGCTTTATACACGGTGTAAACGGACCCTTCACGAAGCCATCAATCAAGCATTCTGTACATTAAACTAAGTCACTCTTCGCAAAAATTATTGCTGGGAAACGACTTTTGGGGTGAAAATTCACGGTTTATGGTAGGATTCAATGTTACGCATTCCAAACATTATGCTAATGGATGCATTGAATAGTGCAGGCGTCAGGAGGTATTTAAAGTAAAGTTAAAACATTTAAAAATTTGTTATTGAAAAAAACCAGTAATATCTCCGTAAAAGCTTCCCAGGTATGGTCCAAAACAAAAAAAAAATATTATCGCAACGGCGAGGAGCACAAGTACCTTTCGGCTTCGTTATGGGTATTTTTGCCCCCATTATTTGTTCAACCATTCATCGTCAATATTGCTGTCATCACCCTTCAATGCTGGAGGACTCTTAATTTGCGCCATAACACCCGGTTTTCCATCTTGCTCATCCGACATATTCCAGCCCCATTTTTAACTTGATGAAAGATTGTGATTGTGTGTGTTCTGAGGATCTTAGTTACATAGAATAATGTCACATAAAGTATATATAGTCAAGAAAAAAATAATGTGGTGAAATTCTTCTTGTTTCTTTCTTGCGACATATCAAGCAATCCCCAATATAACATGACCTAGCTTTGTATAGATTTTCCGTACAATGAGAGATCCGCTTATACTGGTTTTGTATAACTTGATTGGTCGTCATGCTTACTACGTCCCGGACCCTTTTAAGCCCTTATCTTTGTAAAACTGAAATGTTGATGACATATAGACACTGTTTATAATCAGGACAACCACAAATTTAAATTGCGAACCAAATAATTTACGAAGGTAGATTCTATTACGAAGGTAGATTGTTGGCTGTAGGCACTTAGGTACTGCCACAGATCTCATAGATTCTCAATCCGCTCTCCGCTCATAACTCACAATCCCAAGAAGTAATTTGCACGAGGCGATTGTAAAGTATCGTTATGGTGATTACATTGTTACTAATTCCGCTCCGCTGTATCTAAGTCATTTGGAGTTAGTGTCGGCGCCTCAGGCTGCAAAGTAACTAAACAGATTATGTTAGGTGATGTCCAGAGACACTGACTGTTTATTTTTGGCTTTTAATTTTGGGTGTAGGCAAAGACATTTAAATATACTGACAGTAGACGGAAAAAAGTGAGTGATATTGTAAGCTTCATGCGAGAGACCTAGGAATCTAAAATGGCCGGTTTAGTAGAATCATAATATAAAGCTTAACCTTAAGATCGACTTAGTAAAAAGAGCGCAACATTCTTACGTTACTTTACCGAAAAGCATTAACAAAAAAACCTTGAATTCCGTTTACTAAATAAAAATAAAACTTAGGAGCATAATTTCAAAGTACAGTCAACAGAATACCATACAGCGTACACAACATTTGAAGAGCGGGTGCAAGACGATTTGCAGCAGGAAATGAACCCGAACAGAGGGGGGAGTGGCTGGCTTCACATCCTCGTATCTGTGTGGATATGCTTAGATATAGTTCAGAAATACGCGACTGAAGCGACTTGATGCGATGTCAAAGGGAAAGATGGGAAATTAGATCATATACACGTAAATGTTTCGAATGAACTATGAATAGATTTTATTATTAAGAATTTAAGAGAATCTGTTAGGAACCTACTTATACTTTATACTATCCCATCGCCCGCGACTTCGTCCGCAAAAATTGCGACAGCTAATTAATTATAACTTAAAGCCTATACCACTCACGAATAACGTAGCTTTCTGCCAGTGAAAGAATTTTTAGAATTGGATTATTAGTTCCGTAGTCCTCCTACACAAACTGACAAACAAATGTTACCTTTTTATAATATTAAGTTAGTATAGATTAACTACTGTAAACACTGAAGGTTGCTTATAAGGTAGATATAACTCATTTATGCACAAAACAAGACTAATTATCGTAAGCCCGAACCTATTTTTCGCCACAGTAGCTGATCATAATCACTACATAGTATAAAACAAAGTCGCTTTCTCTGTCCCTATAACCCTATGTATGCTTAAATCTTTAAAACTACGCAACGGATTTTGATACGTTTTTTTTAATAGATAGAGGAATTTGTATAGAGCTGTGCCCTTACAAAAAATATTCATGTACATTGACATACAGTACGTCAAATTAAAGCTTACAGGTGTGTAATCATAATAGTTTAAGTGTTATGATCAGAGAAGAAGCGAGAGATACTATAAATAGGATACAAAAAATGTGCCTAAACATTTTGAATAGCAATGATCATAAATTCCGAAACGAAACAATACGAGAAATGCTATTACCAATGGATTTAAAGGCCGTTTCTTCACTATCCGACACGACATTTCAAATCGAAGAAGAGCGAGTACTAGTCGTCTACAGATATTTCTGGATATTATGACTTCCAAGCGACCCAAGCGACTAGCAAAAAATATACAATTGGATAGGCAATAAAACACTAAAATGGTATTTGAATTTTTATTTAAGAATATCTAATTAGGTAGGTAGTATATATACCTATATTTGCAAAAGTATAAAATATAATTATCTACTTCTACTTCTTTTACAGACGTTTTAAGAAAAACATCATTGCAATTACTCAGACAAGACACATTCATTGTTTTCAACCACTTTTAACCATATTCATCTTCAAAAATCAACAAAATATTATCAAGGAATGAAGCTGGTGCCGTTATATTTGCTTGATGCCTGGCCCAGCCTAAATACCATAACAACGTCATGACATGGCAACAACATCCAACTGTCCGTTTACCAACTAGGCAACTACAACAATAGCCTAAAATGGCATCCAAGGGGTTGGGGCTAAATGGCTCCCTGTCATACAATAACGAAAAGACAACACAGTATTACGTGATAAGATCAACGCAAGACTGCACAGATAGTTTTGAGCTCTTTGGTTTTGAGCGTAGAAACGTCAAAATAACTCTAGGATATTTGGATACACACTCTTGAAAATAAATATTTGAATATATTCATCAAGACGCGCGGCAGGTCGAAAAGTGGTGTCTGCGATAATCGTGAAACCGTTAACTTTTTAAGGTACCCTACAAATACAATTTGACAGTCACAGGTGTTTTACATACATTTTAGTCTGACCTTCAGGCGTAATTCAGATAGATACAGTGTTTGTCTCATGCGTGTATCCAAACGTAGATGCATTTTGTATTGCATTCAATGAAACAAAACCACAAAAAAACTATTAACACACTTATTATTTTGAGATTTTTTGTCGCCTGTTCTAGAGATATGTAATTGTTGCGATTAATTTTTATTTATTTTAGAAGTAACTTTAATATAATAATAATTAGTGTACATTACGAATTATAAATTGATTCTGAGGGCAGGATTCGGCCATGTCCTTTCATATGTATAATACATGCACCCGTGCGAAGCCGGGGCGGGTCGCTAGTAAATGATAAAGCCGTCATAACTAAAATATCACAAATTAAATTAATTCGCAATCAAAAACGTTGTTTCAAAGAAACCACTGCGCTTTCCAGTATGAGCTGGTTTAATAAATCCATGACTTTCTTTCTTTATCGTGTGGCTAACTTAACCTGGTGTCAGAGATTTTATGTCGCCCTTCTACTTCTGACTTGGCCTTTCATGCCGTCAAAAAATATCTCTCAGGCATGCTGGTTTCCTCACGATGTTTTCCTTCACCGAAGAAAGCAATACTTAAACAATACGCACAAGAAACTGAAAAATCAGAGGTTTGCCTTGGGATCGAACTCGGCGACTTGGCAATCCGACGGTGACACCACTAGGCTATCTCTGATATACATGACCAAAGAAAAGATACTGCTTTCAATTATGTAGGACTAGGTATTAAGTAATACCTTCCTTTAACAGTTATTACTTTACCTGAGTGCTATATTTTACTGATCGTAATTTACCGTATCACATCATCATTCACCTGCCCTTATCCCAATTCATTTGGGGTCGGCGCAGCATGTCTTCTTCCAAACTTCTCTATTACCCGCCATCTCAGCAGTCACATCCTTTCTAGCCATATCATCCTTCACACAGTCCATCTATTTATCAACCTCCGTGACGCTATTTTCCTGTTACAACATACATATTCCCCTCTCTTAAACTACTATTTGCCTTATTCCATAATATATCGTCTCTTATACACAAGTGCCGCTGAAGCGCTTCTCATCCATTTTCGCTAACGTCCACCAAACACTGTTGGTCCTCGATTCAAAGACGTACTTAACGTAAACGTAAATGTTGGCGTTACGTTCCGTTTCACTCAAACATTGCTTTGATTTGTAATTTCTCTAAACTTGTACCTACAGATGCGGAAATTGGTGTTTGTGGTCACTTTGTATTCGTTTATTAGTATGATTAATATCCAAATTTTCTTTCACTTTTATAGATAGAAATCGCGTTCAAGAGTTATTGTTAATAGCCTCTTAAACTACCGTTTAGATATGCTGATTGGTTCAGTATCCTTGTTGAAATCTGCCCACAGATAAAATAAATAGAAATTAGTTTATCGAAACCCACTAAATAATAATAATCATTCTTAAAAATTAGGATTCATTCAAAACCATCATAGACTCTCAGACTTAGGCAGTATACAGGGTTTAAAAATATATTCTATGAACCACAAACCTTTGAGAAACCAAAAATCTTGGATTCATCTTGTGCCTATAGATTTACGGTCACAAAATTCGTTAAATAAATTAATATTCAACTTTTACAAGTTGGCCGAGGCAAAGGACATTAAAATATTCAGCCCTCCATACTTCCAGACGGTTAGACGTCAAATTCCCACAAAATCTGTTCTCCATACGAATCCCACGACACTGGTATCAAACACTAAAATGGCTCAGGGTCAAAGAGAGCAGGAGTTCAAATCTCGAATGCTCTAACAACGGGATGCTGCACCGAACTTAATATATGCACACACCTTTATATTTAGACAAACTTCATCTTACTTTTACAAAATAAAAATCATTCAAAATCCAACTTTAGTAGTAAAGCTATAAAGGTTAGGGATCATTCCAGGGGTTGTCAACAACTAAGTTGGCCGCTTACTCAGCACCCTTAATTTGTCCGGTAATAACCGGTTTCTGCACAATAGTAAGGCCTATTAACATAACTCCTTGACCGGACACAACCGGACACTTATTAATATTTATAATAACGTGTGAGTCTGTTAAATTTTTAAGTTTATCTCTTAGTTGTTTGAGTGATGCGGGAGAGGTGACATCAGTTTTTTAGTGATTTGAAAAATGTTTGAGGCAACTAACATGTTGCGGTTCTGTTATCCGTTTGATGGGTAAGTTGTATTAAATTGTGTTTTTATTTTATTTTTTGATGCCTCTTTTTTCAAGTGGTTCTTCTTCATTATCGTGTGGTTATTGCCTAACCTGGTGTCAGAGTTTTTATGCCACCCATGGGCCTCTGACTTGGCTTTACATTCAAGAAATTTCTCTTAGGCATACTGTTTTCCTCACGAAGTTTTCCTTCACTGAAGCAAGTTATAATTATACAATACGCACATGAATCCGAAAAATCAAAGGTGCGTGGTTACGAGAACTATGACTTGGCAGTCCGACGACGGTCACACCACTAGGCTATCATTGCTATACAAAAAAAAAACAAATTCAAATTCTGAAATCAAACAAGTTGTTAAAAAATGATCAATGGACGTTATCAAAAAATCTTTCAAACGAAACAAATGATAGCTCTTACAGCAAAATTTACCAACTGACTGCCACTTATACCTCCACACAATCTATTTTCCCCAGAGAGGAAACGCAACCATTCCTTCTCATTAAACATTACGCAACCTGACCAACAGACAGCACATCTTGCCTATCAAATTCTTCGATACGTTTCCCAACACTAAAGTACCAATAAATCGATATGCGTCGCGCGGCTGGCCGGCTCATCACTAATTTACAATTTTATGGCTTGTGGGATCGAGTGGGGGGAGGCAAGGGGTAAGGGGGGGAGGTCGCCACTCCATTAGTGGAGTTTGAACCCCCCGCGCGGACCGGTTAACCCTACGGGACGGTGGACAGAAAAATTAAGTTATCTCGTAAGATTTTTTGGAGGTGTTCTTGATTTTTTTTGGGTCTATGTTTAGCATGAAGGTTGTCTTTGCAATAGCTGCGATTTTAATACAAATCTTTATTACAATCAAACAATTTAACACTAGAGTAGAAAAAAATCTCTACAAAATATAAAGTGAAATATACCAGATAATAAATCAAATCATACTTTTGGCCTGGCAGCCCATGTAACTTTAAAGTAGAAAGAAAGTAAAAGATTGTTTTAAAACGCTCTAAATCAACATACATCAAAAACACTATTTAAAAAGCTTTGGATGCGCTTTGTAATGATTGCGATACTATCTTATCCTCCTATTACCGAAAGAACCGAAAAAAAAATATCAATCTTCGAAAACGTTTTTGTAGAGCATATTTGACTCTAAATATGCTCTACAAAAACACAAAACAAAAAGACAACAACCCCTTAATTTGCACACCGTACTAATTCACGCCTCCCGACAAGAAACGCGTGCAAAGGAGAAAGGACAAAACTGAGACGGGGCAGAGAGGGAGATCTTAAAGATACGTCGCCATGGCAACCGGTAAACACGCACACATTTACACCTACCCAGTTTAACGATAGTTACCACCCACACTGCTCTAGTCGTAGGTATTAGGAGAATTCGACCCTACCCCCAAAGTTTCAGTTATTAAGCAAATGCTTTGTAAACATTCTGGGTGGGCACCTTTACTTGCGCACTATAAATAGGTTGGGTAGGGCTTACAGCCTCAATTAAGTAAATGTATGTAAAGTTGTTTTGTTCAAATCTAGACGGTACATTGAAATTTTATGGTATAGCAGTTGTGATATTGTTTTGGGTTTTAAAAGAAGGTTTTATTATTTATAAAATTTGAAGCGAACCGATCGCGCTGTTGGCCTCCTGAAATGAGTAGCGCAAAATTAAAGATTAGACTTCGTTCGATTATTCAAATTAACGTATAGATGTCGCGGGACTCAGAATTGTTATATTTTTACAAGATTTCTCAACACATGCAGCCATATATCCGTGAACTTTTATAGATAACCTTGGGATAACCATTAACGAAAGAACATCGTCGTTTTCACAAGAAAAAACGAATATATAAAAAGGTATTAACTCCGCATTTGAATTTCGAAAACAGGCTTGTTGTTATGTTTTTTTGATTTAAAGATGCCAAAGACTAAAGAAATGTTCAAAGAGGTTTCTATTCTAATTTGACTTATATCGCTAGTTACGATGAAGGAATTATAATTCCTTGCACTTAACTAGTAAAATTTCATAGTATTGCAAAAATTCCTTGTACGTAACCGTGGTTTCGTAGAAAGAAAAATAATTCCTCCATCGAAACTAGTTACGTGCAAGGAAAACCAATTCCTTCATCAAAATCAGTTACAAAACTACGGTTTCATAGATGGCCGAAGGGGTTTCGATGGCATTAAGTCCTCCTCTGTACAATGATTTTAACACGAGCATAAAATTTTAATAAACAAAGAAATATTAGGAAGGTAATGAGACTAAAATTATTTTACCATGTTATTATGTACCTATATTCTAGCAAATAAATAAATTTCATTTCATTTCAATAGATTGACAAAAACGCTAGTAGGCTACATTTTATAATTGTAATCTAACCTAATATTAGAAGAACCGCGTTATACAGGGTGACTTTGAATTAATGCGACAAAATGAAATGGGAGCTTCAGTTACAGTAACATAGTAAATATAAACTGTTTTTTTCTACAATCTAAATCGTTAAAAAAAAATACGCGATTATCGTTATCAAAAGGTCCATTGATGTTATTATCTTTATTTAAGTACGAATTATCGTTATTCCAGCAAAATTAATATGCAAAATAAATAAGAAAAATTAAAGTATCAAAAAATCTCGTCCGACTCATCGCAGTGCTCAATAATTGTCGCGCGTCGTGGAGTACTCATGTTATTAGACGTTGCCGTTCATAGTCAAATATTTTTTTTAATTTTACATTTGATATTTTATACAGTTTCTTGACAACACGTATTATTGTATATTTAAATTTGTCGCATGTATTCGATGTCACCCTGTATATTTATACAGGTATATATTATTATATACTTATAATGTGTACTTTTAGTCTTACCAAGGGGTATTGTATTACCCAGTTCGAAATGGGTCGTGGGGTTCAGATAGGCAGTCGCTCCATGTAAAATAGTTTTTGGTTAGACTGGAAACCGACCCCAACATAGTTGGGAAAAGGCTAGGCAGATGATGATGATGTGTAATTATGCAACTGCTAATCTGTTCCTGTTCTCACGAACTACTGTCTACATGTCTTTTTTCCTTTTTCCTCTTGCCGGCCTACTGGTAGAAATTTCTTTTGAAATCAGCTGTACATTTGTACTTCAGTTATGTTACGATGTCTCCTTATATTCTCTCTTGTGTGTACATAAATAAATAGGAAAATCTACAAAGAAACGAAACACAACACTGAAATCAAAAACTTCCTTCTCAACTCTTGTGAACTGACGCTTAGTTGAAACTACCCGACAAATTGCCCCGTCCACTAACGACCTGGAGCTTCCACGAAACGGTCTAAGAACTAATAATGAGTAGTACACTCAATTATCCCAGTACTGTCTAGTATACTCCAGAATATTCTACCAGACTCCTGAGTAATGCTCTGGGTATTGCACTCAGGTTAACAAAGATGAGCTGTTTGTAGTTGTTCTTTGTGTTATCTTTACATTTTAATTGAGGTATCGAGAGGCAGAGGAAGATCAAAGAAAAGATGGATGGATTGTGTGAGGAATGATATGAAGGAAAAAGGAGTAAATGATAGAGTGACGAATGACAGGGGGGAATGGAAGACAAAAACGTGTTGCGGCGACCCCAAATAACATGGGACAAGAGCAGGAAGATGATGATGACATTTAAAAAAGACATCGGCGTTCTGTCGTTCAATATTTATGAATCGTGAACCACTTTTCGAATTTAGGTAGGAATGTATGTGTTTTTTTTTTAATACTGATAACAGTGATGTGAGGTTCTCACTAATAAGAACGTATATTAATTAAAATAATAACTTGAAGGTCTATTGGTCAAAAATGTGTGGTATAATCCTCTTAATAACTCTTCGGGTATTCCCCGACGAGAGGTACTGTTATGTTATAATTTGGTACACAAAAAATTATTCTCTCTGATAGACGGACAAAGAGTCATTTTACATCAACCTTTTTTTTACGTTTACCCTTTTAAGATCTAAACCCTAAAAGAGAAAGATTTAGAGAAATACGAATTAAAGATACGATGACTTTAGGATGTTTCTGAAAATATAAACTATTATAAAGTGTTGCTAGTAGAACATTTATTCGGTAGCGACGCGGTTGCTGACCAACAAATTGGCGCAGCCACTAACGACTTTACTTAGAACGCTAGTTTTCGCTACTCCAGCTTATAATAGGTTTTAGAGAGGAAATAATATTTTTAGTAAACATGTAAACATAAAAGTAGTTTGAGTATAAGTATCAAAGCGTTAAGACTGTGGAAGTACTCGATTGCTGAAAGTTTTTTAAGTATAATTTAATTGCAAATGTGTTCAGATACATCATATGTATATAAACTCACGCGCTATGGGGGCAAGCAGAAACAACATCTTTAGATCCTATAATAGGCATACATACCAGCACTTCTATGTCATTGTTTCATATTAATTCTCAGTATAACAGTACCAAATAAATAAATACTCCATTTGGTTTATTCTACTTTTTCGACTGTGACATTTTCTAGTTTGATGAGCTGAAACATTCTATAAATATTCATGTTCTTAACTGCAATGTATTTGGAAAAATAAACAGGCTAATATTGTACTGTGTACGGCAAGCCTTTCTGCTGATTTTAACTGCAATAATCAAGCATCGCAATACATGATTTTTACTTCTTTCTTTTATTACAATAAAAATACATCACATAAGCCATGGTTATGACGACTTTTGCAATTGATTGGTATCATCATCTTCGTGCCCTTGTCCCATGTTATTTGGGGTCGGCGCATCACGTTTTTTTTCTTCCATTCTCCTCTGTCAACCGTTACGGTATCATTACTCCTTTTTGTTTCATATCATTCCTCACAAAATCCATCCATCGTTTCCATGGTCTTCCTCTCCCTCTCCATCCATCGCAATTGATTGGTATGCTGAACAGAAATAAAGGTGTATATGAATCGCAGCACACACCATTCTCTAGTAAACGCTTATCTCCATTTTAAACGCCTCAACATTAAATACGGACCTACATATAAACCTCAACCTACACCAGACCTAGTAATAATCATGAAAAACACGTCCAAACTTGAAGTACTCAACACAAACTACACCCAACCCTCTCCCGCCCCTTTAATAAGTTCCTATCGACCTGAGGCTGGCTTAAGGCTGCGTCCTTAACCCCCCTGCTGCCACCCCAAGACATATTTCATCGAAACTCTTAACTGCCGGCCGAACTTTAGCTAATATTTTACGTTACATATACAAGTTACGTGAGCAAATATACAATGTGACTGGGTAAACTGGGGAACTTTTGGAGGTGGGTTTTAAGTATGCGATTCTCATTCAAACTATGTTAAAAGAGAGTCTTAACATTTGACCAAGTAATCCAATAAAATGTAACAAAATCATAAGTGGGCTCGCATTTTTCATTATACTTGCAAGTGTGGCTACAGTTTACGAATCTTCTTGAAATGAATAAATGAATAAGTGAGTATTTACATAACAACAGAACACCAGTAAGACCTGCGAGGTTAGGTAGATTTAAACCTGTTGTAGTCCACGTTAGGTATATCTGCTTATACATATTTGACATTTTCTTGACTTTTAGGTAGCAACCAATACATATGTTTCTATTTACTTCCTAAATCGTCACAAACGAGCTTAAAACTGTTATGTCCCTAGTTTATCCAGCCATACTGTAAACAAGATATGTACGTGAGAGTGGTACTACGTGTTTTAAGCGATTATATGATATGTGTTAGTAATGTTGGCATACACACAAATGATGATTTGTCTTTTGTGTGTACTACGACAAGCACCTACATCTGAGGGCCGAGTGCACGGTGTAAACGTAAAGTCAATTTTAAAAGTACTCGTTTCACATATATTTCTTTCATAACTTTAAGGATCTATTCATGTCTACAGATGATACTGATTGTTGGAAACCATTTAACTAAAATGCTATAGGATAATTGTATTTTCGTTTCAAAAATCTACGTATTCATATCCCGGCTAGGCCCTCAGATATCCAAACTTATGACTGTTGTAATTGGTGGACAATCAATTATTTGGACCGCAGGATACATTCAATAATCTTAATTTATAAAAATCTCAACCGATTTCAATGAAATTTTGCAAATGTGTATGGTTGGTTCCAGCTTGAAAGTTTTGGACCCAATAGGTGGCGCCGTGTGAAGCAGGGGCGAGCCACTAGTATTTGGTGGAGCAATAGTTAATTGCTAACTGTGAAGGCTTATAAATGGCTTGTTGTTGTTTGCTTCGCTATAAATTTATGTATTGCAAGCTACAGCTAGCAATACATAAATTTATAGCCACCCAAACACAATAAAATAATAAAATCATAGCTATTTTGATAGTATAGTATGAAAGTCGTAGATAGACTTTATTCTAAGATTTTTTCGGTGTATCTTCTCGAAGAAGTTAGAAAGGTATCTAGTTTAAAACATAATTTGTTTTTAATGTGTTTTAAATCGAGATAAAAATAGATATCAGTACGCGATACATGACGTGAAAATAAACCAATGCAATGTTCGCTAAATCTGATAAACATCACAAATCGATACTGAACACCGGCTACCCTTTACGCTTCCACAATTAGGTTCACCCTAAAGTAAAATAGTTTGAATAGGTGCTACGCAACGGCCGCTTTACGAAGCCTTGCAAGATTAAATGGGAAGCCTACCTTACCTTTTTGCAGACTCCTATGTTTTATCTAAAATAAACATCAATTAATACCCTAACAACCATATATACTCGTATCTTAAAAAACCGTTTATAAATGCCTGAAAAGAGAGCATAATTTGTGATAAACATCGGTGAAAATGAAAACGTAATCCATACTTAATATTATAAATGCGAAAGTAAGTTTGTTTGTTACCTTTTCACGCCTAAACCACAGAACCGATCATCCTGAAATTTCACTTATACGTTGTCAGGTGTACAGAAACGGACATGAGTACTTTTCATCCCGAGAAAAAAGTACTGTAACAATAATAACGTTCTTACAATAATAAATGGCGCCACGTGTCTATTGAATTATATTATTACAAGCAGACTACACCCCGAATTTACTGTCAAATTCTAAATTAACGCGAGCGCGGCATTAAGCCGCGGGCAAAGCTAGTAAACCATAAAACCTAACCCATCCATAAAATAATGTTTCAATCGATTCAGGATCTTAGCCATCGGAAATTCTGTTAAAAAGTGATCGTTTGGTCTGAATAATCTTATCAAGCTAACTGACACCTCTGTATCTCTCTACCCCTCCCTTCTCGTATGAATTTCTCATATTGGACTAACTTATGCCCGCAGCTTCGCCCGCGTTGTGTTCCATTACTGTCCCATGTAACACTAGGATCAAAAGTATCCTATATGTTAATCCAAATTAGTACATATGAATTGAAAAAGTCACATTGGTACTTGTCTGGATTTGAACTCACAAACTCGTACTTAAGAGGCATCACTTATCTACTTACCATTCTACAAACTACTTACACCTTTTGCCAGCACATCGGCGAATCAATACGCTAATAAATATAAATAGGTACGCAGGGCGTATCGAAGCCATGCAAGTTTTAATGAGAGCGCTCCTCTGCAAACACCCTGTATATATGCTTACACCAAGCTCGTACGTTACACACGCACTATCGTTTGACGTGGCTTCACTTGCGTTACTTGTAGCGAAGAGTCTTTAATATAGAGAATTAGGAGAATTCTATTAAAACAATCTTAGCACATTTCTAGGCTCTACAATGATAGATCCTGAGCATAATCAGCTGATATTGTTTCCACGGCTGGGCCACACGCCTCCTCCCTTTGAGAATGGGCTGTGATCCACCTTGCGGGCCCACAGTTTGGTGGACGTCACATATCGTTGAATTGTTGGTTCAAGAACATATAGGTACCTCACGATTTCCATGTTCAGTCTCTAACATTTCATAAGCTTTTATTTAACTTGCATTTGTTAGTTAGGATGTAAAGATCAAATCTTGTAACTGAATTTCATACCAGTTCCCTCCAACAGATTGAGCTGAAATTTCGCACACACCTTTAGTTCTGGTGACAATACATGTTTTTATTGACTTGACTTGATCCTACAGCCAGAATCGCCTTCTCACGACAAAACTCCTCAACAGTTAATAACACGGACATTAAACTTTTTATACGGTTCAATGTTGGTAGATAAACCTAATTTTCTTCTTCTCATTTAAAAAAAAAAGATTGTTTTTTTTTTAAGAAACCAAGACAGTTTATCTTATGAATATTCACAAAGCCACGTGAGACTCCAATGAGCATCAATAGAAAACTGATTGTGTCTCATTAGTCACTTGGTACGAATGTTTTCTTTTTTAAATTGTTTTGACATAGAACAATATTGTGCTTCTAGTGTTGAAATCTGTAGGATCTTCAAACGATACCACATTACTGCGATTCGACAGTACAAACGTACATACCTACAGCTATCTGATAGTAAATATATCATCACAACAAACCCCCAAAACTTCATCGTATCACAATCATCTCAAATTCACAACAAAGCCCGATCTCAAATTTAAATAAACACGACACACATACATACACATACACTTCTACGTACACAACTTATACATAAGTACTATATACATGTACAGAGAGTACATAAAAGCGATAGTTTGTAGGCAGGCCGGCCGGGTAGAATTACCACAAGATTGCCACCATTCTTTAGGGCTCCCGAGACCCTTAACCCTTAGATGGCAACGGGCTGAATTTGAAACCTTGCGTGAGATAATTTAATTAATTATTCTGATTTCAAGTAGGTTGTGTTGCTGTTCAAAGTTCAGTGAACGAAATGTGAGAAGGTGAATTACGTATGAAAACAACAGTTTTTTTGGTGTACACATTTAACTTTAAACATATTAAATAAGTACAGCATAAACGTGCGAGAGCAACGAGAACCTAGCTTTCGAAATAACCTAGTGCACATGTCTTATATCTTCCAGACTTTTCTATTACTCGTCATCTCCGTAGTCACCCCTTTCTAGCAATACATACATCACGCCTGTAATCCCCGAAGGGTTAAGCAGAGGCTATTATCTGTGGCAGAGCTGTACTTAATATGTAGTACCTACCTACACCCACATTTCGCCAGTTATCGTTATCAGTGCCGTTTCGCAAATTTCTAGCAATATCATAAAACAAAATCTTAAGTAATAATGGATACACGTGTCTCCGTAACAACGAAACTCAATCAACCCTCAAAGCGAAAGCAAAGCAACCAGAAAATCATAACAACCGTTACCCTCTACAATTTAAAACTTTCTTTCAAACAATTCGAAGTCCAAAACTAATGTTCAAAAGGAGATTTTCCGCGTTTTTTCACAAGTAGGCCAACGAAAGTTCTAGCCATGGGGTCGGTTGTACCGTTCACGGGTGGTTGAAGGTTGAACGCGGGAACACTCAAGGAAATTGGGTCATTTGTCCTTTCTCCCTTTGAGCACTTTGTTTATGCAGGATTGGGTTCGGTCGTAAGGGCAGTATGAATGTGATTTGGAAACTGAAAATGGCCTTGAATGTGTGTGATAAAGAAACGGTCTTGTTTGTACGCAAAGCTAGAGTTGGTTGGGTCTTCATATTTTTGTCGTATTTGATGACTTTTGGTCTTTGTGAAAGAGTTTGTCTGATCCCAAAACAAGTGGTAGTTAGCGTATTTAGTAGCACAAACAGCTTACCTATTATGAAAGGTGGAAAGCTGCTGAAACTGAACCACTTCATTCATCATCTTCTTTTCCTAGTCCCATGTTACTTGGGGTCGGCGCAACACGTTTTATTTCTTCCGTTCTCCTCTGTCAACCGTCACGCTATCATTTTTACTTCTTTTTCTTTCACATCATTCCTCACACAATCCATCCATCGTTTCTTTAGTCTTCCTCTCCCTCTCCATCCATCAAAATTTATATTCATCACTCTTTTAGTCACGCGATTCGAACTGAACCACTTTCATTGCGTCTTAAAATTTCTTACTACTTTTGAAATGCATTAAATTAGCCGAGACATGTAAATTATCTACATCTGTAGAAGCTTTAACGTCTGAGGCAGTCTACAAACAGAGTAAAACAGTCACTTTATCTTCTAAAATTACCATTTGTGAGTACACGAGCGTACACAAGTAACAGTTTCAATACAAACAACGAAAGCGTCACATCCTCCCATCGCTAAACTATCGATCCAAACATGGCAGACCCATCTTAACACAAAACTACACACACACATGCAAAATACATACTCATCATCCAATTTCATAATGTTCTTAGCACCCCCAAGTGGGGCCCAAGTTTCTGGGCCCCCCTGCGATCAGTTCTTATCCCGGGGGTGGGCCCCGCCTTAAAATTGAGACCCGGGGGTGCACCCCTGATATTAGTTCCCACCGTCAATGTAATCTTAGGGCCCATCTGCGAGGTTGCTTGTTTTAATGGTCCAAGGAATTGTGAGGCATTTTGTGTCTCTCGTGTTATGAGGGATCGAATTTTAGGAAGTTGTATCTTTGAGGGTAAGTCGTATTGTATTAGGTTTGTATATTATGATAAGTTATGTGACCTTAACATTGTAAAAAAGTTTCACGTTAAGATGGAAGCACCAGGGTAGTGAAATTCAAATTTTTATAATGACAATGTCATGAAAAAATCAATGGGATTATCATTAACACTAGAAACAGAATATTTACTATGTCCACTGTTTGTTTTGAGTTTCCGATATTTCGGCGCTGTTGCAACCACCTTGATTGCGGATAAACTGAACACAACTAAACTGATATCCCGTTTCTAGTGTTAATCATAATGTTAGTGACCATGACAGTTTAAAAACTTATGTTCAATGGGTTAAATGAACTTAGAGGGTTATGATTTTAAAGCTGGTCATACCCTGGAGGTAATGGTGGTCTTGGGGCTACCTATATCATCATGCAGTATAAAAGCTTCCATATAAGGATCTATTCAGCTGCATCCGGTTAGACTGGAAGCCGACCCCAACATAGTTGAGGCTAAGTAGTTGAATGTATAAGGATCTTCAAGTTTATAACCTGGGGGTTACTATGACGTCTTAAAGCAGGAGTAATTCCAGTGTGGGTAAGAGATGGCGCTAGACGACCTGTATAGCTCTGCCTCTTTTCCACACTGGAATTATAACAATGATGTTTTCCAGTTACTAATAGTAGTTAGTTTTTTAAGTTACTTTGGCGCTTTCGTTTTGATACTTTTCAGACTTCCAATATTACTGTTGAGGAATAATTACACAGTGCCCAACTTGCCTAGGATGAGATAAGATAAGATTAGTCTTTATTTGCCTTAAACATGGTATAAAGTAACGCATTCAAAACATTGTGCTAATGGATGCATTGTGTGTAAGGGAGTCGTGGAGGTATTTATAGTAAAGTTGTAACATTAAAAACTAGAATTAAAAAAAACTTGTGAAAAAAATGGAACTTTGACCCCTAATATCTCCGTAACTAGAAGGTTCCCAGGTATGGTCCAGAACAAAATAATGATAGCAGGCAATAACGAGGAGAACAAGTGCCTTTCGGCTTCATTATAAGGATATTTTACACGCATTATGTTTAATTTTTAAATTCTTACGGTCTACTTGTACAAAAGACTTCAAAAGTCGTCACCAATGGAGGCCCATTCGTGACGACTTTTTTTGCTAGGATCGACAACCAAGTTTGTTAACTTTCTTTTTGAATTTTCTCATCGTATGCTTGAACTATTCGTACACACATTATGTACCATCCCTATAAATTCATTACATACCGAGTTTCCTCCGTGTCTCGGAAAGTACGTTAAGCTATTGCCGCGTTGGTTCCGACCGCCATTTGTAGATCTTTGACCGTTGTTACAAGTAGTCAGTGACCCGAAAGTCTGAACCAGTCTTACCAAGGGCTGTCGTATTACCCAGTACTAACTGGGTTTTGGAGGTCAGATAGGCAGTCGCTCCATGTACAATACTGGTATTCAGCTGCATCCGGTTAGACTGAATCCAAACAAACTTGGGAAAAGGCTAAGCAGATTATGCATGAACTGTTCGACTGTACAGCTCTTACCGATACTTTAGAAAAAAAAGGTACCGAGGATTATGATTGGCGTATAATAATGTATTCCCAGTTACATAAGTGATAATTTTCCAACATATAATATGAGCTACATAGCCTAAAACAACAACGTAATCAAGAAGTTGTTTTAATGTAGGCGAGTTCAGATGTCAGTTAGGAAATTTTTAACTTTATTTTTAGAGTAACTGGTTAACAAATGGACTAACGGCTACATGATCTGATGACTGCCTCGTTGATCTAGTGGTCGCAAACGACTGCTGAGCATGAGGTCCTGGGTTCGATTTCCAGGTCGGGCAAAGTGTTATTGGGTTTTTTCATCAGGAATTTCTCAGTAGCAGCCAAGTCTAGATTTGTGCCCAGTTGATGGCAATATTATAACCCCCTATTACATGGGACTTAAACATAACTGGCGAAATGTGGGTGTACTATTGGGTACACCTCTGCCTAACCCTTCGGTTTAACAGGCGTGATGTTATGTTAAAAAAATGGAGTTTCATAATCATAACTAAAAGAGTTGGATTTCATCAAAACCGTTTTTTTATAATATCATTAACAAGCAGAATTTCTAGTTCGGACGCCATTTACTTCGCTATACATAAACAAGCCAAGATAGTCGAGTCTTCATGTACTCACAATAACTTGCTTCATACAACCTATTATATGCTCTCTCGCGGTTTACGTATGGCGAACTATTACTTCTCAACTTTCGCTAAGGGTATGGACATAGAAGAGAATAATGTAAACGAGGTTTATGTTATAGTGACGAAAGAATCGTGAGAAAAATGGGAAATTATATTATGATTTCACTAGCTTATGTCCGCGGCTTCGCCCGCATGGAGTTCGATAATTCTCCCACGGGATCATACTACCGGGATAAAAAGTATCCTATGTGTTAGTCCAGGTTATAAACTATCTGTGTGGTAAATTTCATCCAAATCCGTTTGGTAGTTTTTGCGTGAAATAGTAACAAACATCCATCCATCCATTCTTCACATACTTTCGCATTTATAATATTAGTAAGACAAGTAAACACATACAGTTTAACCACCAGAAAAATGCATCGATATGTCAAACTTGGTACATTTATTTTAGTTTTGTGTTTTCCCGCCTGCATAGATAAGTTGGTTGAAGTATACATACATACATGTGATTAAGAATAAATTAAACATAAGTGTTTTGTTTGCAATGGCAACATTTTTAATTTAAGACTAGTTTTTAGATCTGGTAACTTTAAGTAGATTAGAATCTTTTCTCTCTTGCTGATATGTTACTTTTGCTCGTGTGTTATATTTAAAACCTATTTTGGAAATACAGTCAATTGCTAAAAATCTACAAGCATTTTATTGTACAACATGTCTTTTTTTCACATGAAAATAAATACAAACTAACGCCACCCGCTACGATACTTAGTAAGTAAGTACTTGTCCAAATTAATTTAATGAAACAAAAAGGTTTCAAGAAGGAGTTCCAATTCCAAACAAAATTAGGGACGCTGGCCAGCACTGCCCGAAACTTCCAAATTCAAAAACATTTACGAAACACACTTCAATTTAGAGTTGTAAAGAGGCATCTCATCAGCAACTGAGAAGGTTACGGACAAAAGGCGGGCCGAGTACGAAATTTAAATCCTACCCGCAGCTGCGGAATAGAACGGACCTTAGAAACAAACAAATCGTCCCTCACCCCTCCCCCTACCCCTGGGAACGAAACAGGAATGGCCGCCTTATACGACCACATCTTACAGGCCCCAATTCCTACTTCCTTTCCATTACACAGCCAGCGCTGACTAAACATAATCGCCGAACTTCCTTACGACTCTACCCTTCCGGCCAACTGCTCGCAAAAGTAACACAAGCCAAATTAAACTTTGCAGCTCAACAAACAGAGTCTATTATATTTGGAGGCGTTTAAAATTCGACTATCGATACCGATCGTGCGAATGTAAACTTCAGTAAGTGCGTCAAAAAGTCTATTTTCGCGCGCTCGTCTTCCCATTTCCAATTTTCCTCGAACGACCGCTGAAGCACCCGAGTTAAGAACATCCCCGAACAAGTTGTGCTGTTAGCTGGGAACGTTTGAATAGTTTTCGTTGTCGAAACTTGTTCTCTCGGTTGTTTTGGGTGTATTTCTTACACAAAAGATGGGGGCGACGGGGGGGGGGTAGGGTCATGATAAATGGCACAATATTAATACTCGGGCCGGGCGTTGTATAGTTTTATGATCTTAGTTGGGTAGTAATATAAATCTGCTTTTCCGGGCCGGTACTCTTCGCTAATGTTTTACTTCAGTACTAGCTATCCCTACTGGAATATTTAAGTGCCTAACAGTTAATAGTTTCTATTATCGTAACGGGTACATGCTCGGTCGCTTTATGTACCGACCTACTATGATAATGAATATAATTAGTAGTTTATTACTTTGGTATGATTTTAATGTGTAGGTATTATCTTTCCACAGCACCTTTTACATACTTAAAGGGTCGACGCATGCATTAGGCGTTGATTCAAAGTAGGCTAGGCAAACATCTACAGCAACTCTTCAATGCCCACTGATTCTTAAATGTAACCAGTCATCATTAAATAAAATAAAAATTCTCTACAAATATTAGACTAAGCACAAATAATCTAAAAAGAAAAGTACTCAGATATAAACAAAACAAACACAAAATACAGAAAGATCCAATTTTAAATCCTCTCCTCAAAGATCTGAGTTCCAATCCGCCAATCATATTGCACCTGTCAGCTGCCATCAGATATAACTACGCGCACGACGAAGAACACAGACACAAAAAAAAACAAAATAAAAAATTGAATACAGATAGATCCAATTTTAAATTCTCTTTTCAAAGATTACCGTTTGAACCCGCCAATCATATCGCAGTTCGTTTGCTACCTTCAGATAATATACTTCGCATTAGGAAATACACAGATAAAAAAAACGAATTCAAAAATAGAATACTTACAAAAATATCCAATTTTAAATACTTTTTTCAAAGATCTCCGTTCAAACCCACCATTCAAGTTAATTCAAAAATAGAATACAGAAAGTTCCAAGTTTTAATCCTCTCCTCAAAGATCATCGTTCGAATCCGCCAATCAGATCGCACCTCGTCTGCTTCCCATAGATAACTCCACAGTTAAACTGATTGATTGTGCCGGGCCGTGGCGCTGCCTGACCCACTCACTGGCACTCAACGACTCGATGCTCTCTTGTGCAAAATGATTTGAACTCGCTTGATTGACGAGTCGCAATCTTCATACTTGAAAGTGATGTGTGAGCCAGCTTTGCATGATAATCGGTTAAAAATTGCCAACAGTCAATTTAGATACTCTTATCTGGTTTAAAAATGCCATTCATGCTTTAATAATGTTCTAAAATTTCTTCAGACTTCTTTTAAAATGATGGTAGAAGTATAAAATATTTAATCACGTGGCTGTCTACTGTTATCTAACATTTTTGATAGGTGAACTATGCTTGTGTGGATATAGGTCGGTCTAAGGGTGCCTTTTAAGGACATAACAGTTATTCAAAATGAGCAATATGTATCGGCCATCCCTAGGTATTATTAGAAGGCGGGAACTGCTTGGCTTGTAAACCAAATTGTAACATGCAAAATATAATTTCCCCCATTCAACCATTAGGTGACCATGCTCTTAGTGACGGTACTTTTAAAAGCCAAAAAGCTTGGCTTACCCTTATTAAACCTATTACTCTTCATGATGTTAGGGGTTCTGAACAGTCTGCTTGCCTTATGAGCCTGCTGTATTGTTGGCCCCTGGGCACGGCACTGCATGTTCTAAAACAATTTTTCGCTTTCATAGTTTGCCTAACAACACTCTTATCCGTTTATGTCTAAATGCTTACTTAATGTATTTCATAAATAATTCTTAGGTAGATACTACCAAGTTCACTGACGGTCTGCCACTTTTGACTCTTATGCCCTAAGTAATAAGGTACGAAAAGTGGTCGACCCTCAGTGGACTCGGTAGTATCTATCTACAACTAACCAACACTAAAACTAAAAGCAATCATAGGAAACTTAGTCCAGTTAGTCTCGCCTTATCGCGCTGGACTGTAGAACAATATTCATAAAGCGTGCCGCGTCGACGACAAGATTTTATTACAGCCAGCGAGTGGACCGCCGTAAACTATGGAATATAGTGGGAATAAACCACTGGGCAGTCGTTACCAACCTTTGGTTCAAGACGGTACAAATAAATAAGTTTTTTACCCACCATTTTATCAATTAATGATACAGTTTGTTAGGCACCTATCGAAATGTTAGAGATAGCGATGAGCGAGTCGTGCGGTGGTGAAGAACTATAAATAAATTAAAAAGTTAATTTCTAATATTTTAGTGTCCTGGCTTACAATCAAGGCACCCACAGGGTAGTCCGGTTAAGCAGACGATAATATCCCAGGTCGACATACGAGATGTCATTCACAAAAAAAAAGGAATAATTTAGATTTACCAAATTTTACAATAGAAAAGATGGTTTATCATCTGCCTAGCCTTTTCCCAACTATATATGTCGGTTTAGTGAGAATAAACTACTGGCAAGCCGCCATCTACCTTCGGTTTAAGATGATAGTAAAATTGTTAAACACATTTTGCCTACGAAAAAACATGAATACTTATATAAAAATAGACGTCCAAAAATCTGATAAGACACCACAGACCTACGAGTATGCATAACATTTAGTTTATTAGGTGTATGGTGAGTGATATTACAAAACAAACTTTTAGCATAATTTAAAATTAAACAGATATCGAATTAAAACAAAGTGCCACATTGTACTAATACACTTCAGGCCCAAACTACACTATGTTAGGGATTTTGGTTTCCGCACTTAGTCCGAAGTGGACCATTGTGCGTGAACTATGGTGGCCGTTACTCCAACCAGCCCACCTCCTTCCGGAAGCAGATCAGACTTCCCGGTCTCCTCAGGGCATCCGCAAGAGATCTTGGTGTTCCAAGAGTCTCGTCGCGTATCTGGGTGACGCCAGTACCGCCTCCATGCACGCCCTGCACAGGGGACTGTCAGTGGTACCTAGGGTGTGGAAGTGTTTGTTTAGTGAGCAGTGTCCAGTGATGGTCCCCGCCACCAGTCGCAGGATATCTCTATCCAGGCGCAGAAGGCGCTTGGTCAGCTTTCTATCCAGGAATGGCATAGCCTCCTTGGATTGCCTGCATCCTGGTGTCGATGTCCACCACTTCTCCGCTTGTGTTTGAGTGTGATCCTTTAGCCAACTTCTTAGCTGCTTGAAGGGTATGGGCACAATGGGTTCGGGTCCGAAGGCTTTTGTGCTGGATCCTCTTCTGGCGAGTTCATCGGCTCATATAATTTGAATTTGGAGCCTTCAAAAGTCAACTCTTACTGGACCAATAGGGTAGTTGACACACCAATCAATTGACATACTTTTTATAATCTGTCAAAACGCGATTCCCCCTGACATGTTGTATGGCAATGGCATGCTGTGACGTCACTATTTAGTCAACTCAACGACTCAATTATTTATTGATTTCAAAGCAACTTAAAATCTAATTTAGCAATTAACTGAAAATTAATCGCGTTTTCAGGTCTAAAATTAAGTGTTTTTATTTAGAGAAGCTGTCTTAGAATTATTTTTAATGGTATCAACATCCCTATTGTTTTGATAGAAATGACAGATCTCTGCTCTGTCTGTGACATCTTACATATTCACAGTATTTCTCAGTTATCTTTATTTAAAATAACAAAACCAACGTTGAACCGATATGACAAAATCAAATTCACGTTTTAGTTCCTAAAGCAACCACGTCCAAAGGTTTCAAACGCCTGCTATTGATCGTATTCTCCCCGGAAGATTCTCGCACGCTTTCTATTCAACGATTAAGTCTAATTGTCCCTAAATTTATCGTCTACGCTCTGCTATTACAGTATGATATCTCTTATTTATAGCATATAATTTGTGCACTACAAATATTAAGATTATTTATTAGAAGAGGTTGTTATGTACGTGCGGATGCTGGGTAGGTGGTAGTGGTTTGGTTAAATAGATAGTTGTATGTACTGTACATTTAAATGATGAAATGGGCGATACAAAGCTGCAATCTTTTTGTGCTTATTGATTTGTGAAATGTATTGTCAAAACTCGTCAACACTCAAAATTGTCTTGTTAATGACATAACATCACGCCTGCAATCACCGAAGGGTTAGGCAGAGGTGTTCCTAATAGAACACCTACATTTCGCCACTTATGTTTAAGTCCCATGTAATGACGAGAATAATGCCATCAACCGAACACAAATCCAGACTTCGTGGCTGCTACTGAGAAATTCCTGCTGGAAAAACCCAATAACACTTTGGTCACTTTACCATGTCTTGTTAACGTGGATTGAAAAATTGTCTTATTATAATGGAATTGCTTAAAATAGTTGTTTGAGAGTTCATCTTCTTATGCTTTGCGAATACTCTGACCATAACATAAATGCAATCATAAGATTTAAGATATAATTCGCTTAGACGGTTTATTATTATAAACAGGAATTGACTCTCAGATACATCGAAAGAGTCCTAAACGTTTAACGGACGCCGTAAGAGACTATTATACAGATGAAGATGAGAAAAGATCGCTTTTATCCCACGATACTTTTAAAAATAGAGTACAGGTTTTTTAACCCTTCATTCACAACGCACCGGTTCCGATGAACCGCGGGTCAAAACTGTCACCCCTAGGTCAGATTGACGTAACGGTTGAAAAAAAACAACTATTTGCTAATGGTGGCTTTAAGAAAACCATAACTAAACACACAGGTAAGGGTATATTGTCATATAGACTTTAAATATTGTAATATCTTGAGTAAAATAAATAGGATTTCACATCCTTTTTCCTGTCTCAAATATCTGACTAAGCGTTTTTAACCCTTTACAAGGCTACCGGTTGCTATGACCCAGGGGTCGCGGTTGTGACCCGCGGTCGTGGTCGGCCTGCCTTTTTGGTTGATTGTCACGAGTAACGATCATAATATCATACTATAGCTGTTATAAGAAAATCAATGCAAAACGTGTAACGTCCTCAACGACTTGAAAAATCTTTCTTTTTCATGTTATTTAAACCAGCATCGTTATAAAAATCGTGATATGGACAAAATTATTTACTTTTTATGTTTCTATTTTCAATGACATAGACAGATGGTTTGGTGATGAATCAGTCATAGGACTGATTTTTTATAAAGCATGGTTACTCACGTTTGCTTTCGATAAGGGCGGTGTATACAATTGTTTAACCCTTCATACATCTACCGGTTGCTGTGTCCTATGGGTCGCCGAGCTGACCTGGGATAGCTTGCCTTGACGGTGGACGGAAATTTCTCACGACTGTATCACGGCCAAGTAACAGATGATGGACGGATGATGGTCCATTTCTCTTAAATCTTATGAACAAAGTCTTGATAATATGTGTGAAATAGACATATTTTATTTAGCTCTTTGGTGTTCAATGATTATTATAACATTAAACCTTCTAATAATACTACCGATTACAAAAAAGCGAAACTTTTCATGACGTTTTTAATAATATAACAATCAAATGTTTTTATAAATCCGTACAAACTGCTCCGCTCAGCTCAAACTATAAAATAAATGCAAAATTAATTCTCAATCACAACGTCCATACCCAACCGCTCTCAAATGAGAACCGTGTAAAGAAAACACGTTTTAACACAAGAATATCTTACTACAAACTCATCTCGTTGTACTCAAATCCAATCTCACGTTATGAGCGGCCAGTAGTGACCCGGGGTCACGGAGACCCTTCATCTCCGCATTTCTCACGACGCCGCAGCATTCAAAGGGTTGATTCTCGTGCAACTTGTTCTTTAAACTTTTCGGAGATATTCTTTACGGTTATTATACTTTAGTCGGTCTTAAATCTTATTATTTTTTACTCTCATGGGACCAAAATAAAGCATGTTGTTGACAGTATTTTAACACAAGAAAAGTGACTAGTAGATCATTTTCGGGTTCGTCCAAAATAATCTTAGCATGCTACTGTAGTAGTGTACTGGACTTAGTGACAGTAGATAACATCACACCTGTAATCTCCGAAGGGTTAGGCAGAAGCGTACCTAATGTACACCCATATTTCGCCAGTTATGTTTAAGTCTTATGTAATACAAGGCAAGCCTAATGTCTTCAACTGGGCACAGTTACAGAATCCGTGGCTGCTATTACTGAGAAATTCCTGATGGAAAAACCCATTAACATTTTGCGCGACATGGGAATCGAAACCATGACCTCATACTCAGCAGTCACGCTTTTCGAGCACTAGACCAATGAGGCAGTACGTCGCATTCAATTATACTCGTATATTAATTATATAATAACAGAATGTGTCCCTAATAGATAGTACAATTGAATCATAGAGAGCCACGTTTTTGCCTTCACCACTCTTTAGATCTCAAAGCGTGAAGATGCTTACATTTTAATTTGCTCTTGTAGCAAATCTAAAACAATAATTATATATCGTCAATAATAAAACAATAATTACACATAGTCCTCGTGAAAATTTTCTTTTATACAGCTGTCAATGTACACTACAACTTGAAACATTTCAACAATGAAAAATAACGTTTTTTTTTTCTGAAAACTTTAATTTTCATTGAAAAAGTCATCATACTTGCAATTACTAATTAAATTGGGGAGAAGAGCTGCACAACAACAAAGAGCAGTGGTCCACTTTAGCCGTGGATCAAAAAACTAGACGCAACCAATGAAATCAACCAAAAATAACGTCTTAATTCACATTCACAGTCTCCTTAATAATTATTAGGGTTTTATCTTTAACTCCAGCGGGCAAGGCCAGCATGTAGGTATATATAATTAAATTATACGTGGCTCCACACTAAGGCCGATAAGACCGGGGGCGGCGCGAGGGGGGTTGAAACGAAATGTTCGCGCAGGGGGTGGGACTACGTGAAGACAGCGAGCTGAAGACGTGCTTGTAAATGTATAGAGTGGTTTGTGCGACTGTTTATGGGTTTTGGTTGATTTTAAATAGGACTTTGACTTTGACCAACAATACAGCAAGCCCCTAGGGCAAGCAGACTGCCTGTGGACGGTGAGTAATGAGCTAGCTCGCCGTCCATCCGTCTTATGACGACAGGCCGTGTCGACGGCGCGTTCGTGTTCCACGCGCGCCTCATAGAGATGTCAGCAAACAGGAGGGGCCCGCAAGGGCCGATGCCTGCCAGGGCTGCGGGATTGTTCGAAAGAGATACCGCGGCCCTGGAACACACAGGGCAAAAGAAGGAACATGGATGGGTTTTAGTCAGTAAAAGTCTGACACTCCCTTCCGCTCCGCCGAGTCATTTTTGATGATTTCCCATCCCAAAAAAAAAAGGGCAAGCACTGTTCGAAGCGACTGTTCAGAAACCCTATGAAAACATCATGAAGAGTAGTAAATTATAAGGCCAAGCCAAGGTTTTAGGCTTGTATGAAAGTACCCACACTAGATAACAGTCTTGACTACGAGTTGTAAGTCGTAATTTCAAACGCAGAAAGGCGCATTACTTAGTCACCGCTGCTCTCAAAACGGTGAAGGAAAACATCGTGGGTTACTGGAATGTTCTAGCATCAGAAGTTGGAAGACATGTGACATCTACCAACCCGCACTGAGCCCGCGTGGTGGGTAGCTGCCAACACCCTCGCTTACAGAGAAGGCCTGAGTTCCAGCAATGGGAACGTTATAGTTTGATAAAGCATTGACTTGTTGGAGATTTAATTTCGTCTTCAATAGTTTAACTTGAACTGTTTTCGCTAGGACTGCATATTTTTCTGTTAGAAAAAAAATCGCCTCTTGACTTCGAATACCAGTGAAAAATATTATTTAAAGAATCTGTGAAATAATAATATCTGCGAGCCGAAGTGCAGCATGTCTATCATGCTTTTTAAACATCTACCCGCGCGACAAAGTGTAGAATATTGTTTAAATAATATCAATACTTACAAATCTTCTGTATTGTTTCAGATATCATGTACCAAGCACATAATCAACTATTCAGAGCCACAAAAGAGCTTCAAAATGCCATAGCGAAACATGATCACTACTATAAAATATATTGGGGACCAATGTCTCCGATAGCTAATATGTCAACAAGAATTCTCAAACGTAAAGAAACCGCCGTTTAGGATCCAGAACCAGAGTGCCCATTATCTACAAACTCAATCTTGTCAACGAGAATCCCGAAACCTCTGGAGCCACCATTATGGAACCTGCAAATTTAAGGTGGATAGTATTTAAGGCAAAGCTATTTTTAAACACATATCACACACAGAAAGTTGGTGTGAAAATATCGGACATGACATCTATAAGTCAAGCAAATCCCAATAAAACTTAATCTGTTAGGGCAAATTGACACTACCAACTCTTGAACGCGGTTTAAACATCATCATCAGCCTATAGCAGTCCACTGCTGGACATAGTCGTCCTCAATCGCACGCCATTCAACTCGATTCTCAGCAACTCTCATCCTGTTGCTACCAGCCACCCCGCGAAGATCGTCACTCCACCGAGCCTGAGGGCGTCCCACCTCACGTTTGCTGATTCGCGGCCTCCACTCTAGAAGAAGGTTTAAACATGCTGACAACGTTTAGGTTCACGGGTGAAACCCGGCCGTGGTACTTACATCTCAATCATTTTCCTCCGTGCGGTGGTATCATCAACTCTATAAACTTCCCCGGTGGTCCGGTCGAGCGGAGTCCGGGCGACTTTCGTTAGGGTGAAAGCAGTTTGAAAGTCGGGTCGGGGTATTGATCGAGTGTCTTGCCCCCCTCTACCCTCACCCCCCGCGACCCGCGCTCACCCCCGCCAGCGTCCATAAGGAGCGCCCAATTCTGAGGATGGTCGTCTTTAATGTAGAATTAAGGCTAGCTTTAGTTATATTATGTGTGTGTATGTGGTGAGGATTTTAGGTATGTACTCTGTGGAAGGTTCGTTGGTGAACCAAGCTTTGGTTGGACAAAGAAATGTTCGTTCTGTATTTGAATTAGGTTTTTTTGTAGTTATAGTGAGTAGCGATCTTTAAATACCAGATCAGAATTTGTTGAAACATGAATTGAAAAACAAAAGCCAATTGAAAAGGAAACGATTAAATTCACGACTTTATTTTGAAGACACACAGATATTCTGTTTTGTGAATTGCTGATAGATAAAATAATTCATAACCTCTCCTTATAAGAGTTTTGAAAACCAATTGTTTACAATAGTCATTTTTAAAGTGTGAATAAACATTTTTGTCTTCGTAATGAAAGAGGACAACCGTTTCTTCTTGTACAGACAATAGCATATCAAGCTACCCGAAACTGTCAAATTTTCCCAATCAACCTTGAACCTAATACTTTAGTGATAAAGTTGAAAATCTAGTAAACAAATTCGACAGATTGTACTAGCTTGATGTGCTGGCGTCTGTACATTTTAACCAACTTCTAAAAGAGGAGGTTATTATTGTGACGCTTGATAAAAACCTTTTTTAACGCGCCTTAGCTTCGATATTTTATGATACTCATAAAGAAAATTATGGTCTCTTTATATCTGTAATTAAAGTCATAATTTTATCTCCTGTCAAAAACCTTTATTTATATTACCCATATAATGTGCAAAATAATTTCTTTAGGCATGTATTCAGTATCGTAGGAATAATATGAGATTATTTTCTTGCGGTATCATTCGTTTGTTTTGTGACAATAAAACTCCGGCCAAAATCCGGTTTTTACTTTAATAAAAATTAATCAATTTTGGTGTTATAAGTACGATTTTTGGAATAATTTCAATATGTTAATGATTTACGGGGTTGAACATCTGTCATTTAAAATAATGGGTGCATTTTTAATTAGCAACAAAAACCATTCTGAAATTATTACTAACGAATATAAAAAAAAACAACTCAAAAATTTAATTCATAAAACTTACGGTGATAAAAAAAACTACTATACTATGTATTCTGTTCACAATGACTACTTATCATAAATAATTATGATGGCAACACACAACGATCTTACATTACGGGTAACCCTATTAGCTGCGACACCTGAGAGGCAGCCCTAGCGAGATGGAGGGATGACACCCAATAAGCGGGCCTATTCTGTTGTTTGAATTTCATTTTTTGACAAAGTTTTTTTATTTATATGAGCAACTAAAGTAAATTTTCACCAAGCATACTCACAGAAAATGTTACTACAAACCATAATTTCCTATCTATTTGCATTAAAAAAAAAAGTTTTTTCTAAATAATCATCATTGAAAATTCATGTTGTGGATGAAAAAAAAACAGAAGAGAAAAAAATGCAGAAACCTCACGCAGAAAATTATATCTGTACACACAAAGATTTTGTCTCTATCCATCTTAATATTGACTATCTATGTTTCATTGGTCCCGGTTTATTATGCCAGCCAAAAACAATATTATTAAAATCAGTTCAAAAATAGAACACAACCTCCAACATCCCTCAATATTAAAAAGAAAACATGACATAATCGATAAAGCTAACGAGAATACAACCACAGACTAGCGACTGCCACGCTACACTTTCGCCCGCTCTCGCCTTACATTCTCGACTTGATTAATGTGTGTACCGACCGAGTTAATCACCCACTCGAGATGCCGATGATAACCGCTCGTTTGTGTCGTCGCCTGTGCTTGAAAAAAAAAGTATAAGATTTTATCTATGGTTAGGATTTTGATTGCTGTTCAAATAATTGTGGAACGCTTGAATTTGGTGCGTTATGTGGCCTGATGGATTTGATTTCAATTTGTTCAGCAAACTGAACAATGAGAAAAACTTCTAATTGAACTTCAATTTAGAATTATATGGATACCTAGTTTATGCCCGCGGCTTCGCCCGCGTGGAGTTCGGTAATGTCCCACGGGATCTTACTTAAAATATCCTATGTGTTGATCCAGGTTATAAACGAAAGACTAACAAACATCCATCCATCGAAACAAACTTTCGCATTTATAATATTAGTAGGACTGGATTAAAATGCCCACAAATATTTTCGGCACCTAACCATATTTTTTTTAATTCCCGAAAGCGTAAGCCATGTCGAGCTTTTATACCATAATTATTTCTCAAGTGAATGTAACAAAAATAAGAATCTCAAGAAAAGCAAAACTATTTCCAGCAAGACAATATGTCTCACATAGTCGAACCGCTTCTCTCACATTGTGTGACACTTGTCACATCCTTACTTTGTCCCAACTCTAGCTACCTACAACATGTCCTCAGCAACTTGTTTCACGTCGTCCCGTCCTGTCTGCCATAATTAATGGTACCACGAACTGCCACTAAGAAGTGGCCGGTGGGTGGGATCGATAGAACCCACACTTTAAGGATGCTTCCTTCTGGAGAAACGGGGATTGATTGTGTAACTGAGATGGGTAGTAGTTGGTTGCTAATTGCTAGTTGATTTAAATTTTGTTTTTTTTTTTTTGGCTTGCGACTTATTGGTGGATTTTGGCAACTCTCGGCTCAAAAACATGATCCCAAATCGAAAACATACCAATAGATTTTCTTTTTTGCTTCTTGCATTAAGACAAAATCCATTTTTGGTCCATACAGCAGTAATGCAAACTCTAGTGTTCAGTAATTGTTTAATTTTTAATGAAAACCTAAGTTTGGAAGCGCCATTTCCAAAGTATCTAATTAAATTCGTTAATCAGCATCATCCTCAGTGTCGATGTACCAAGAATTCCTCAGCCATACACCTCTATTAGCTGTCATCTCAATATGGCGTTAGTTACGTCATTTGAAACGGCAAATAAGTATAAAACAAAAGACATCCGCGACAATCGCACAACAATCGCAGTTGCTGTATACAAGCGGTCCACAGTGTTGGCTGCGGTACCCCGCGACCCACCGGGTGTTTCTTCTCGCGTTCCTTACGTTACGTGTACCTCCTACCACCCGGCCAGGGTAGCAGGGACTCTCAAACTTCGGCTGAAATTGCCATATTTGCCCAACGTTCTCGTTAGGCTGATTGTAGACGAGAGATTTGTTCTACATCTTCAAGACGCGACTGCAAACGCTCCCTTATCTTTTCCTTCTGTCGAATCTTCACAAACTTCATTAATTTTTCCTTCTCTCGAATCAACACAAACTACGTGGCTGACGGGCCTCACTCAAAGTAAATTATAAAAAAAGTTCATGCGATAAATATATTCGTCGGTCAGTTGCTCCAATTAAGTCAACCAGGAGCACCATGCGATTTTATCAGGTATTTTTTTTTATTTTTTAAACGTTTCCCTTCACTAGGAATTTCTCCCGTATCGTGGGTGCGTTTACAAACATTTAAACTCACATACACAAACAGCCAGGCCCGGAACAACTACCTGTAGGCCATACAAAAATTCGTTCCGTGTCGAATCGAAGCTGCGGCACATAGCGCAGCAGCCAATCGCTCAACCACTGCACCAACCGTGCCGTCAATGTCAATTATATGTCATCAAAACTAGATGTACTGACTAATTCTTTTAAATTAAGCGTAAACATATTACGCTTAATTTAAAAGAATTAGTCCACCCTTCCGGTGTTACCTCTGAGTCCATCCGACCTGTTTCCAACCTCTAAAACTGGTATTTTTATTACTTTTCTTGTACCGAGGTAAGGCTTGTACCGCCTAAAGACAAGATAAAATCTCTTTTTGCTTTGCTTGGTTGTAAACCGAGCCACCAAAAAATCATAAGTCGCAGTCTGCTAGCGTTTTTGGCGCCAAGAGTTTGGCCATCTTGTCTATCGACTGTAATCAACCTAACCCAGCATAAAGGCCAAGCTACACTGGTAGTTTGCATGTTCCTTAGTGGGTTGGGTTGTGTGTATGTGTGCTAACTTTAAGACAGTTAGTGAGGTCGCAATCAGTATAGCAGTGTTTTTCATTAGTACAAACCCATCTCCAGAGCGTACGTGTTTTGTTACAAGCCTCTGTTTTTGCGAGGATTTGCTCAAAGATACTGACTGGTTTTTATGTTCGATGACATTTAAATATGTTTTTAAGGTTCAACAGAACCCTATTACTAAGCCTCCGCAGTACATTCGTCTGTCAGCGGGCTGTATCTCATGATCCTTAATAGGTAGACTGTGTTTCTGTTGCCGCTTTATCAACAAATAATAAAACTAAATTAAAGAAAGGAAGTACGAAACCCTTCGTGCGCACGTCCGCCTCGGATTGACCGGTTTTTTTTTTTTAATTTGTCATAATTTACATGAGAAATTTTAAAATGAAACAGGCAAAATTCGTCCATGAACCAAAAGTCTACATCAAACACTTTTATCTACGTAAGACGATGTTGCGTAATTAATTCGGGATTCAGGTGTAAACCTGAATCCCGAATTAATTACGCAACATCGTCTTAATCAACTAAACAATTACAATTGACTATGTATGATCAATTAAATTAATCAAAGTTAAACTTTACCAAATTTTCACTCCGACACAATTTTCCTTTGAAGTCGCACAAAAAAAAAACAAAACGATTTAAAAAATCTCCTTTCATTGATGTATTTTTTCTAATAAAGGCAGTAATGGCGGGTCGATTAAGGCCCGTTCACATTAGCATTCAACCCTCCACCGCTGCACTTCTTTAATTCTCGCGCCGAACATATAAACGGGTTCGACGGCACGTGAGCTGAAAGCTTAGCTCAAGATGGGAGACAGTTGGTTAATGTTTTGTTTTTATTTTGAAAATAGAATTTACTTATTTTATTTTATCTTTACGTGCTAGTATTTTATGATTTTTGTACAATATTGTGGAATGTAATTTACATATTATACTGGTGACTAGTCAGTCGTCAGTATAATATGAAAATTAATTCGAGAGACGATGATGACAATATAAAACGACCAGAAAAACTGTGAAAATAGAAAAAAAAATATTAATCCCCTGAATAGAACAAAAACGTGTTCCGCAGACCCCAAATAATGTGGAACGAAGGCAGGAAAAGATTATTATTTTTTGTTATATTATTCGAATGTAGCTTTTCTCTTACTAAGTCAGACACTAGTGCATTTTTTTCTTAAAAATGGTAAAAATATCTCGGGCATAGAGATTCTGTATAATAAAAGAATCTGTAATAAGACTGAGCGGACGTTTGTTGAAAATTCTTCACAAAGGAACATGAGAAAATTATTTTCATAACAAAAGACACTCCATTCCTTCTTTGTTTCTTAACTAACGCTACAGAATTTTATGTGATTCTTTTGTTTCATCTATACACTGAACAAAATAAGAAATACAAAAAAAAACATTTATGAGATCAGTAGGTAGAATTAGTTAGTACATTCAGTAATTCGTTTAATTAGTTCATTCATTGAGTTGTCAAAAACAAGTCGGCAGAACCTGTCCATTCTTATTCCTATTATAACTAATTCTATTCTAACCTTAAAATACTCATCTGTTTCTAAAACATTAAAAAATAACTAGGCAACGATCAAAATTCTGTGAAACATCACGCAATATTATAAAATAAATCGAATCGTCGAATTGAATATCTCCCTCTTACGGATTAAATAAATACATGAACCAGAAAAAACATAAATAAAATGATCCACCATAACTCAGACTCCAATCCAAACAAAAATAACTGGCCAATAAAAAGTAAGAATTTTAAAGAACGAACCGCAAGTGTCTTTTAAAAATAAAAGAGCGCTTTCACTGTGAGTCGCTTCACACTATAGAAAAATTATTTTCAACACATTCCTAACTCAGGGTTGGCGCTAACCGAGCATAACATACCCGAGCGCGAAAATATCTTCGAATTTTTCGTCAAAAGTAAACGAAAACATTTGGAATATATTCGGTTTTTGAATCATGAATACTATTTTTGAGTAGATGGGTACGATTCGAGAATGATAGAGATTTCAATTAATCACGATTTATTCATATTTATTGAGAAAAATTCAAACGACTGGAAGGTCAATTAGCTGCATTTTCCGATTGTAACGATATACATTTTAAATTTATTTTAGAAATAAGTATAAATAAGTATCAATCATGATTCATTTCATAAATAATAATGATTGTTTGGTTTTGATATTTATTTATCAACTTATAATAACGATTAATTATGAATGAAGTACTTTGTTAAAACAGGTCTCGGTCATAACAAAGTATTTTTGATAAAAATATTTATTACAATTTTGATAAAGAAATATCAAAATCAAACTGAATATTTTGTAAAAAACGGCTTCTATGAACTTTTATGAAAATTCATAGAAGCCTTTTTTACCAGCCAATTTTTTAGGAATACTTAAGTTGCAATTTAATAAAACCATTTATAAATTACTCCAATTTGTACTTAGTCTACGTTAAAGCCTAAAATCTAAAGTAATTCAGCAAAATTACTTTGCAGTTTTGCACGAGGTTTAAATATCAATTAAGTACTTCAGCAGACCTTTTAATTAACATAGGTATTCGGCTAAGCTTTTAATTTTGTTGAAAGACAGGACGCTCCCAAATTCTAGCTTTAATTGCGAATTGTTTCTAGGAGTCAGTTACTGAATATTATTTGTATTAAAATAACTTGATCTTAGTAGGTATAGGTTATCATTTTAATATTAATCAAATGTAATACTTAAGTATTAGTGAAACAGAAAAAAATATTTTACCAACAAAGACTCTATTATTGATTTATGATATAATAAAAAAATGTAATAAAAATTTGTTTCTCTTACACAAAAAAGACCATCACTCCTAACATACCTAATACAGGAAAAAGTATTGTAATTTTGCTAAACCGAGGCCTGTATTTTAGGGAAATGCATTTAATAATCTGATAGTCAATTACAAAAAAAAAGTCTAGAATATTTGTTATTATATCATTGAAAAAAAATTATACAACACAAAATACCACCTACATTAGAAGTCAACCCTAATACCAGCACGGCGTTTGTTCCTCGAATGCTAAAGTAGCGGAAAAAGATTTGCATAAAATTGTCTTCTTATAAGGTCCGCTCCGACGGTAATGCTTTCTCACTTTTATTTTATTTTTTATTATTTTTATTTACATTTTTATCTCGGTCTTCGTTTTTTCAAATTAGCCGTATATTTACCACGACGGCGTCGTTCCGTTCTTTTCTTGGACTGGTATTTTAATGTGTTCCTTTTTTAAAATTGATTATTACGTGTGTGTTTATTGGTTAATAATGTGCTTCTGATTTTGAATCGTCGCTTGTGTTCTTTTGTTTTGGTTTGACATTCAATAGATTAAAAACATTTATTGTTTTGAGGATATTCTAGATTAGAATACTTAGACAGTTTGAAGGAACATTAAAATGTTGCTAATTAATTTAAATGTGTTTGACAATGTTTGTAAGTAGATTTGCAAAAAAAATGCTTTCACTAAGGATTTCATCTTCAGTTAATACTTATCCTGTGCAGATCCTAAGTGCCTCGCTTGCTTGCTTTAGTTTGCAACAAAATCTATAACATTATCGAGTCTCATATGAACTCGGAACAGTAACTATAATAAGAGCCATTCAGTGCCAAGGATTAACTCCGTAGAAGTGAATGTGTCCCCCGACAACAAAGCGGACCAGCCACAATTCTAATAAAGAAATACCGAATTGTCGCGTTGTGACGCAACGCAATAGAAATCTCCAAGTGTCCCGCGCGAAATCGTAAACGGACGACCGGGCTGAATACAAAACAGGCCGGGGTGGGGCTACCCGACCCCACTCCGGCCCACCATGCCCCCCGCGCACCCCGTCTTCATCCCTTCTTCCTTAATGTGTAACAAAGACACCCCTCTTACGCTTCAATGTATTTGTGTAGTTTTTACGTCTGTGTGAGTGTAGTTTTACGTTCCTTTATACTATGTACGCGCGTCAATGTGTGCGTCCGGTGTTAGTGTTGCTAGTTTGAAATATTTCATATTAAATTTCAGGCCTCTATCAATATAGGGCGTGTTTGGGTTATCTTTTGTGAGGTATCCGTTATTGTATAGTTTGGAATAACTGTAGATGGAGCGTTAAATGTTTATTACTGTTCCTAGTGTGCCTGGTATTCCAAATTTGTACGTCACTATTTGAATTGTACTTTATTAATTTCGACGTTTACGAAAAACTTTTTGGAAGAAATTAACTCAGTTTTTATGAAGAAACTACAAGCTTAGTCCTTAGCAAAATGTCTATTTTCCTGCTGTATCTCCTTCTTTAACACGTTCGTAACGAATAGAGCACATTCTAATTGGTCAAAATAATATCAAATGTTATTAATTGTTAGTTTCATACCCCTATTCCAATACACAGTTGTACTTATAAGTACGCAAAACCTATTCAAAGTGCATTAAAAATAAATAAGTCAATTCTAATAAGAGTTCCCGCGCAAATTGCCACTCGTTAGACACTTAACGATGGCAAAGGAAACGACCGACACAGCCTGCACCGACTAATGTGGGAAAAAAGTTTGAAAACTTCACGCCACCCGCGATCCCTAACACCAGACTAATAAGACTCGCGCTTGACTAATGTTGGAATATTTCGCTAATTTAGCCAACCAAATATCTTAAAACTTGTATATTATGTCTAATTATTTTAACAGCTCACGAAAAGGTTAACACCTGTTCAGTTTATTTTTCTTGAGACTACACCGAAATTAAACATTTTATTTCACACTTCCATCCGTTTTGGTTGAAACTTTTTAAATTTCAAATGTCAGACAGTGTTCTATTATTCAAAAGTTGGTACTGGAAAGACGTATTTTTGTTGAACGTCTGTTTCTAATTGGCAGAGACGTTCCATTTTTTATTTGAAAAAAGAATAGAGTTATGCGGTGGTTATTTTTAAACTGTTGAGCTGCTCTTTGGAGGGTCGAATTAAGAATATCAAGAGTAAGGTCTGTTTTCTCGGTAACTAATTTGACAACAGCGATTTTACTTCTTGTTTTTAAACTGACCTTATGACTTGTTACCTATGGATAATTATATACTATGTCCTTATATTGAACCTAGTCTTGATTTGACAGAATTGATTTTGAAAAAAATATTGGATATTGGAAGTAATGTGACATCTCTCTCACTCTCTCTCGCAAGGAGTCAGCCCGTAATCCAGGTCTAGGTACATTATAGGCTGGATCTAATAAATAATATGATTATTTCTTTATTAATATTTAAAAGAACACAATGTCGCTAACACAAAATGTCCATTTCGTTCTTAACGATCGTTTGACTTATAACTACTCCAAACAAAAGTGTGTAAATTAAAAACACTAACAAATTGTGTCAGCGAAAGAAGTGGGACTAGGGTCGACTTTTAATTGTAAATCTATTGAAACAATTCCCTCGCAACTCCACAGGTCGCCCATGAATACACTCACAAAGAGTTTTCTAGTTCACAACTTATTTGAAAATACATTGCTACTAGAGGCATTAAAGTATTTTTTTTTAGGGTAATACCCAGGAGATACTATCTCTCCTGTACACGTAAAGTGGGTTTTTTTTTGTCCCAACGTGTGGGAAGTCGCTGGACAGGTCTTTAAAAAATATATATTTAATATAATAAACCCTAAATTGTGCGTGGCCCGACACGCACTTGGCTGCTTTTCTATTGTTTAATACTTTATTGGCAACTAATTAAAAATCTATTGTACAAATACTTTTTTTTTGTTTTTTGTTATTTTGTTTTTCTTGTTTTCGAATAATTCTACATTTCCCACATATTAAACGATCTTCGAATGCCAATAATTTTAAGAAAACTCTAAGCAACGTTTATAAATAAAGGATTTCACCCTTACCTACTTGTACCTACGTCTAACATGTAATTTTTTCACATAGACAGTATTTGTTTATTCATGTTTGATATTAAATCACTTTGTACATACATTAACTTTAGCAGACAAAACTTATTAATACCAACATGTAACTTATCTCCTTTAAAATTAACACCATCACAATTCACCCTTCGTTAGCGTTACGTCTCAAGTCATCCACGGTGTGCGACACCCCCTTACACCCCCTGTACCCCCACGACCCCCTGATTAATGTCGGTGTCTTCCGACATTGTTGTCATTATGCTAATAATACTCCGCTTTTATTTAGAGAAGGGTTACGGTAATTCTTCATTCGTTATGTGTGGTATGTGTCCTTTCTTACTCGCGAATGGTATTGCAGAATGTAATATGTGATAAATAATAAAGTACGACTGGTTCTTATCCTCACTTGAACCGCAAAATATCATCACATAAGTACATTTTTAAAACATAATTCTGTACTGGGGGTCTAAAATTGCTGCTTTTGAAAAATTGCGTTATAATTCTTAAAATTCTCACAGACGCAGTTAAATATTATGAATCAGAATCAAAATCATTTATTCGTGAACATAGGTAATAATTACAAACAAGATCTTAAAAATTAGGTAGTGCGCTATGTTTTGCCAATTGACATATAAGTTACATTTTATGAATTGTCACTTTATGACCATTTTACGAATTGAAACGTAATTCATATTATTGCCCTATTATAATTCTGCTAAAGCGGCCATTTTGGGCCCCCTGTTATCTTCAAAATCTTGACAGAAACAGAACGTACTTTTAAATCACGTCTATCGCTAAACGTATTTAGTGGTTTGTGATGGAAGCGGGCTCTAAAGTAGGTATTAAGTTTAAAAAAATACCCCCTTAATTTGAACATGGAAGCTGTAAATAATATTTGAGAAACAATAATTGAGGTGGTTAACGGTTATCTACTCATCTGTTTCTCAATTTGCATATTAACAATCGTCATACTCCTCACTCCTGTCCTTATCCAAATTTATTTCGTGTCGGTTCAGTACATCTTATTCTTCCAACATCTCTATCAACTGTCATCTCAGTGTTAAACTTACTTAAACAGGCCCAAACCAATAGTCATATCACTTTTTTATCTGGCTTGCTGAAACCGTAGACAACATCTATAGTTTCTCTTGTATCGCATCCTAGGGTAATATTTTCATGAACCCAGATACAAATTACCCTATGTCAATGTAGTGTACATAGGCTTTTGCATTCTTAATATTAGAACAGAAAAGGAAATCCTAGTAAATAAGTAAAAAGATACCATAAACATATTATTCTGTTTGTAAATTATTATCTCACACAAGACAATCTTGATCTTCTTTTTATTCATCCTGTCGTTTTCCTGGCCTCTTGCCAACATCCTCTTTGCACTAAGAAATTTATTGTGCGCGAAGGAAAACTCATTGTTGTAGACCAATTTGAAATGAATATCTTGTATTGTCATAGGTAAATTCTGAAGTGTGTACCTATCAACCATAGGGTTACAATGCGCAAATTAAAAAAAAAACACGATTTGAAAACAGTTTGAATAAATAAAGAATACGGCTGTATTCTCTCTAGTACATCAAATTGCTCAACGTAACATACTTACTTCGTATTCGTATTCTCACTAAACGATGAACATATTTAATTTTAAGTCTTTCTGTCTCTAACTCCTTCAAAGTAAGGGACAGAAATAGAATTATCTTTTAATTACATTTAATGTTGAACGCATTTACCGATTCGTGGTGCAACTGTGTCCAAAAGTTTTAAGTTTAACCATTTTAAATCGAAATTCTTGTACCACTCGGTCTAGAATACGTACCTTTAAGGTCGTAAGAGTGAGCTATTGACACCGCTGTATTAGTTTTTATCAGTCGGCCGCCACTAGAGGCTCACTAACTGAAAATTAACGTTAATAAGGGACCGGTAACCACGTTAGTGTATACCAGGTCATGGCTGTCCAGATAAAGCCTATAAACTACAAATTAAATATACAGCCACATAGATTACATTCAAAGGATTTTATACCCTAAGACCTAGTACAAAGGGTCAGGGTGAGGTTTGATGGCGGCAAAAATAATTGTGTCGAGGTATTTTGGACAGGCCCGTTCGGTAATTTTCTTTAGAACGCTCCGTTGGCGCGAAAAATTGTGTTTTTCAAAGGAAGAGCAGCTGCCAACACTGTGGAAGATTGACTGCCGTTTGCTTGAAATAGGCTGAAAATGTGGCTGGGCAGTTTAACTAGGCTTTAAGTATATTAACGTAAATACTTGACTGTAGGTGAACTTGTGAATGAGTAAATTAGAATTCTTATTTTGAACTGATAAGTTTCTGGATTTAAGATTATTTTGTTAAACGGTCTTATTGGAGTTAAATTTACCGGTCTTTTCTAAAACCTTGGTACTTATACTTTTGTACAGTGCTTTTTTGCAGACAAACTCACTTTATTTTAGAAAGTTACAACATCGCTTGTTTAGCTTGTTTGAAAAATTTGACACGTATAAAACTGGGGAGATTTTGTCTATTTTTCGGAACGGTCGCTAGTAACTGTTATGACTTTCAGCAATAAAAAACGTTTTATTTTTTTGTTTCAAACAGAACTGCTATTGACATCTAATGTCGAATGGCTGGAACTAAATAGTATTACTACTCAACAACAGATGTCGCTATAAAAAAATGAGGTTTCGCAAATCCCCGTGTGTCGCTACTGTCGTTTTATGCCATCTTGTGTCGAATAGAAGAACTAACCAAAAAATTTTAATGAAACAGCTAGAACGCATTGGAATCGGTATAATCTTGTAAAATGTGTTAATAATATTATATTAAAAAAAAAATGTATGTAAGGATGACCTGGAACAAAACATATTTCACATAAAATTATACTGACAAGTTCTCAATGATTTGTAAACGATGTGTGGTTTCATTTTCGACATCATAAGTTATCGACATCATAAATTATACGTATTTTTTTAAAACTGAACTGCTTTTACAGTTGCCAACTAATCAAAACGGTAATTTCGCAAACATAGTTTTCTCAGCATGAAACAGAACAACTAGGTAATTAGACAAAACAAAAATAACTTATAAGACCGAAATCGTACGTACTAACTGACAAAATAACGGGTAATTTCCATTCACTAAATAATATCTATTGAAACTGGCCACTGAAATATGGAGAGTGTACACAATGGCTTATTAGAATAACAAATAAACAGACATCGCTCGCAGCTGCCGGACCGGTCTCGGACACCGGCGCTTATAATACTCTGAATAATTTGTAATTAATATTATTTTTATCAATCTATACAATGTTTGAAAGAGGTTGGTCCAGATTAAAAAACTCTAACGTGAAAAAGTTGACTATAGATTTGCATGACACTGACTGACAAGAATATTTGAATTTAGAATTTGTAATTCGATGATGGCCAGATGTAGGACATTCCGTCGGGGTTCTTGCAAACTTTTATTTAGTTTGTTCCTACTTATTTGTTTTTCTAGGTTTGCTGAAAATTATATAGGAACCCATATAGGAAAAACCATATAGGAACACTCACATTTAAGTTGTTTACTTTCATAACCAGTATTTCTTTAATTAAAAACAATTACATAAAGCAAGTCAATACAAAAATACCAGAATAAACGGGCCCACACCTTCGTCACTTCAGCCTTATTGCCCTTCTGTGACACATTTTCCTTTTACCTGATTGCCCATTATAGAAACAATTGGTATCGTATAATTTTATTGTCATTGACACACGCTATTTCTACTTCGTTGTAGTTGGTCAATGACATCTTTATAGCCTACTTGATTGGCTGTATATAGATAAATCTGTGTAAAAGCAATTGTAAAAAAAGAATGGCCATTCTATTTCGAAATTAGAACTAAGCTGGGGTTTTTGAGAATACCTTCTTTGTCACTCTACATGTTTTACTATTCTGTTTTTAAATATATATATTTTTAGAAAAATTTATGATACAATGGAAAAGTGATAGTCTGAAAATAAAAATGTAATTTATGTAACCTATTACGTGTTTTGTACCTACCCACATTCTACATGTTATTCCTACAATGAATTAAAAGCTAATCAGTCATAAAAACGTCAGTAAATCATTGGCAAGAATTTTTCAAATGAATAGATAGGCACAATACTTTGAATACAACTTCGTAATACAAACTCCATTCTAATTTTCAAACAGTCATTAATAAAATTCATTTATCTAAACGTTTCCGGGAACTATGTAACAGTGACAGTTGTATGGCTATCGTAAACTAAACCAGAATACACTAATTTGTTGATAGGATCAATGGATTTATAAACGAACAATTTAGAGGTTCACCTAATCAAGGTTAACAACATAATATCATTGATGTTGTAATTAATTTGCATTGGATTATTAACAAACTCAAACTCAAAGCATTTATTTCAATTAGACCATTACGGCACTTTTGAATGTCAAAAAAACAAAAAGAAGCGAAGCTACAGTCCCAGTCACAAGGCATAATAACTTGAGAAAGTTTTGACACTTACCTATCACCTTTCTCGAACTGATTAATTTTTGTTATGTTTGTGTGTTGTCTATCTATTTAATTTTCTTTATGCTCAAACTGAGTGATGTCATCCTTAAAGACCCAAAGTTCAGACATTCACTTGTTTTTTACAGAATCTGGACATTATGTATTTAAATAAAATAATAAAACTGCCTCATTGTTCAAGTGTTCGACTGCGCGACTGCTGAGCATGAGGTCCTCGGTTTGATTCCCGGGTCGGGCATTTTATTGGGATTTTGGGGAGTACGGATTTGTGCCCTGTTGATGACAATAGGCTCGCGCCTTATATACATAGGACTTAACCATAACTGGCGGGCGAAATATGGGTGTACTATTAGGTACACCTCTGCCTAACTCTTCGGGAATTACAGTCGTGAGTTTGTATTATGCACAATAATAAAAATATGGTTTTGTTTGCTATGATCGCTACTTATTAATAGTATTTTTTTAATGTAAGTTTTACTATAGGCATAATGTCAGTGCACGTTTGCAGTGTTACCTATTAAATAAAAAATAACAACAAACTCATACATAAATTACGAATTCAATCGGTTCAAATCTCTAAAACACACTCTGTCCAGTAAATTGGAGTGTAACAGATAAAATATTGTCATTTATATAACGTTTTGTAGAAACACAAACACAGAGACTGACACCCCGCCAAAGAATAAAAATCGGGTTTCAATACAATGCCATACAAAACTGTTAAGTAGTTTTTATTTATATATTTTTAAACCATTTTTATTTGTTTTTGATTTTGTGCACCTTATTTTGAGTCCAAATGTTTAAATGGATTCTTGATTAATTTTTATTTTAATGTCTATTTTTTATGTTATAAGTTTATGTTACTTTTAATCTGTAATTTGAAGTTTGTAGTGTAAAACATTTTTGCATTCTTTGGATGTGGTCACATTACTCGCATTGTACTGTCTTCAATTAGTTTTATTTCAACCAATTTGTTGCACTCAATAAATTAAGAAACTATCGCCTATGTTTTATTGATATATGTCCTTTATCCTACTTAACACAACATAATAACAAACACCAACCTAAATAAGTAAAAGTTAGAACACATGTCAGTAAACCATCTGTCATTGGATACGACTAAGAGATAGAAAACACACATGACATGGCATAACTGCCGAAAGCTCTCCAATCAGGGGGAACAAAACCGTTCTAATCCGTGTAACACACTAACACTTTTCCTCGCACCAGTACCTGTTGAACGTGCATCTTCTTTTTATTTCCCATACACCGCTCGCGTACTAAAAATCGAATAAATCAAAATAACCGATCACGGGACAAAAGCTCATTCACAATTTTAAAACCAGTTTTTTTTGTTAATTCTCCTTTTTTTAATACGCATGAAAACCGCGACGGACGCAGCATCCGCGGCCTCTGTATAGATCTTTTGTGAACACAAAAGACAAAGTACTCGATAGACCGGTTTTATTTTATTATGATGGTTTCTGAATCGCTATTTAGGTCACCAACGGCTAGTTTGCGTGTATCCGAATCAGTTTAGAGTGAATCCCGTTGCGGGACGTTGATTTTGTTTGAAAAAGAAAGTAATTCGGTTTTTAAATTAGTCGCATGTGCAAAGTTTTTGAAGTGAAAGAGTTTTTGTTTGTGACGATACTTTGTTTTTATTCTTGAGTTTTTTTTTGCGTGGATTTTTGTGTATGTTACTTATTGTGAATTTTTTTAGTACTTAATAATCAGCAACAATTAACAAGTTTTTTGCAAATACACCATTTGCAAAAAACTTGTAATAGCGAAATCGGAATCACCAAACAATGATCCTGTGAGTATTCACTTTTTCAACTTGTAACTTGCTATTAATCGGTCAGTCCACTTCTTAGCTTTGTGGGTCAGCCCAAATGCCCCATGTCTTATAGGGGGACATGCGAATCAATTTAGACTTATCATGTGGGTTATAAATATGTAACTGGTTTACTCGAATAGTTAGATTTAGTTGCATCCAACAGTACAGGCGGAACATTACTTAAAATCATTGTTCACTGAACATTCGTTAAAATAGTGAAGGTAGAAAAATTGTTGAAATAAATAGTATTATTACAATATCATCATCGTTTTTAAGATAATGCATTACTGTAAATGATTTGTGTAAAGTATTTTCAATAAAACAAGCTTGACAAATTTGAAGAAAATCGCTACGAGATTTGCTACGGCGTAGCGTAGAAAATCTTGTAAAAGTGAATCATAGGCATTAGCATTGTTAAACTTGTCCAAGCCGATTTAACCTTCAACAGAATTTTGTATAAGTTTTTGTTTTATAACGACTTATTAAAGGTTCTGTTAAAAGGTGAAGAAAGATTAAAAAATTGCTTTAAAAAAATAAAATCGCCCGCCATGTTGCAAATTCAAATCGAACAATAAAACAACTTAACAAAAAACCGATTCAATAATGAGTACATGCCGCCATTCGGGTATCGATTTTAAGATCCCCTTTCTGCTATTTTTTTTTCTACATAACAAAGCAAGAAAATATAAAGGAGGAGTTTTGCAAGGGCGCGCGCCCCCTAGGCCGCGGGTGTACTTGTGTGTGTGTGTGCGAATAGTGCGGGCGGTGTATGTGTGTGTGCAACTTTGAGACGATCGGCGGAGTCGAGTGAAATAAGGGGAGTGATTTGTAGTGCGAATGTATGATTTTGATAGTTTTGTTGAGGAAAAGACTAGGATTTTTTTGAATAATTTTAGTGGATTTGGTTTTTTGGTTAGAGTTTCAAGATCTATTTACTTGAACACAAAAATAGCCAGAAAACGTTAAACAATTGGTCTAACCTTTCAAGAAGGTAAGCGAATGATGGGGTTTTGGGGGATGGGCTTAAATAATGTTGACTTCAAAAAGTGGTGATTTTCAACCTAATTTGATGATAATGTGTTTTTTTTTTAAATTTTAATCAACTAGAGGAGGAAATCATAAAAAAACTCTACTTGCCTATTCATATCTCGTATAGTTAGAGTATCAGCTGCATGCAGGCCGTAACATAGCTTTTTTTACAAGAAAAAAAAAGTAAAAAAAAAACTGACAAACAATAAATGAATTTGAATTTGATTTGTGGTTCTGTTTCCAGAGTTAAGTTTGTGTTAGAGTCTGGTTTTTGTGATTCCTTTTTGAAATGAAACCACCATAAAAAAAAACAGATTCAAACAGTTAACTGACAATAAAATAAAAGTCAACATCGAAATCCACCATGATCTTTGAATTGGTAAAGACGAATCTACAAAAGTTGTACGAAAAAATTACGCCAAGCAATTATCAAACCCACTAAGCACTCCTATAAGAAACGAGGGTCCGAAGAAAGCATCTCTTAGCATCTCCCCTCCTTGCACACACACACAAACAAAAACACACTGTGTCTGTGTTTAAAAAATACGCAACACACACATAACTAGAGTTATCAATAGATTCATTAGACGTATTTCTTTGATACCAGCGTGCTTTTAGCAACCATTTAAACCACGATACCGGTGCTTGTGAAAAAACGACTTTTATGGGAAAATGATCTTTATTACATGACGAATTCAGAGCTTTCAAAGTTTCAGGGTGGTACAAATAAGTTGGCGAAGAAGTAATTGCGTCTTTGCTAGGCCGATTTTTTTTCTTCACCCCTTTCTGGGGTCCAAGTGGGCTGCGTTGAGTTTGTTTGATGTCTTTTAAGAATGGCAGTTTATTATAAATGTATAGCTCAAGGTTTTTGTACGTTTTTGAGGCAAACAGAGGGCTTAGGATCGATACTGTATAAAATCTGAGGTGAAATCGTGCGGAGATTATAACGCCAGCATTTTTTGCTCGAAAAAACATAGTATAGTATAGAGACTTGGCAATAATAGTAGTAATAGTTAAAGCCCTGCCAATGACTGGTACCTAGAACTGTTAAAATGAATGGTGTCAAGATTGCATTGCAAACAGAATGCTTAGTAGGCGGATTAAACAATAATCATAGTCATTAACGCTAGAAACGGGATATTTATCATGTTTACTCCCGTTTTTTATCCCGTTTCTAGTTTTAATGATAATTTTAGTGACCATGACAGTTTAAAAACTTATAATAATCATAGTTTTTTTCGATTAACGCAGGACTGTAGCAATTATAAAAAAAAAAACAGAACAACATAACTGGCGGAATGTGGTTGTACTATTAGGTACACCTCTGCCTAACCCTTCGTGGAGAAGAGGTGTGATGTTATGTTTTGTGGAGCAATTATGCATATCTCATCTAGCGTACCGTAACCTGTGATATAACCAATCAATCATTTATTGTATACCTATTTCGGGCACCAGTCTCTCACAAATGTTTGCCCTGTGTATTAGATATAATAATTCCTGTTCACTGTAACGTTTGTGATGAGAAATTAAACTTATTATTTATTTACATTCTTTGTTAAAATAAGTGTACCTATTTTAACAAAAAATATAAATAAATAATAAGTTTAATTCAGTCAATCAATAGAGATCTTACTTATGCCAAGAGGCGTACAAATTAATTAAATTATTTTTAATATAACACAAAGCTACAACGTTTTTTATTAAAAAGAGCTAAGGAAGAAACCAGAATCTTGGCATACATTGCATAGTAATTGTTTCAAAGTGTCATCTTTATAGCTGCAACATCTTTAAAGCTACGATTCGATAGGCTTCTTTTGGGTTAGCTCGTTCCATCGTTGACCTCATCTCTGTCCTCAGGACTAGATTGAAGTCAAGAGTATAAAAATAGATTCACTTACTACGTCAGATATATCTCAATTTTCTCCACAAATCGCATGACTGGCATATACATATTATATACAAATATCGAAATAGGATAATAATAAAGGGTGTAGCCCATAACTGATCGATTTCAATATTAGAAACCGCAACGACGCAGCGACGGCATTCAAGGGAGGGTACGATTAACGATATTGCTTAACGCACATAAATCTCAATATTTACATGTTTATGTTATGTTAAGTATTTGTGGTAAATGTGTTGATGTATAAGTTACAGTCTGGAGACGTCAAAGGGTGGCTTTATTTTGGAATATAGGGATTTCAATTCTCGTGCGACTGATCAAGGGTTGTCCCTCATGTCGCTGCTAAGAACTACCGTTACTGTAAATTGTACTTCAATCGGTTTCCCTGGCCTTATTGTGGTCGAAACCAAAATAAAATGAAATCTCAATCAGAATCATTTATTTGTTAAAATAGGTATAAACAAAGGTTGTTGCTATGTTTTGTCGTTCCTGACATAGAAATTAGAATAAAAAAGCCAATTAAAATAAAATAAAAAAAAACACAAACAAATATGAAATGCAAATTAAGAATCATAAAATCAAAATTCAGAATAAATCATACAAAAAAATATCATTTAAATATTCATCCACACTGTAATTACATTTCTCAAGAACAGTGTCCATAAAGAGACTTTTAAAATCTAATTAAAGGCATACACTTAAATCTATCAGATAGTTTATTATGCAGCACGTAGTCTACACGGGTGCTATCCAAGTGTATGACGAATCGGGATTTCTTGTATGGAAAAAAAATTGGTAACCAATCGGTACAGTGACGAACCGGGCATAAGCCTATGTATAAATCAAATCAAATCAAAATCGTTTATTGCTATATCCATAATTTGCAACATACAGGTGGTAAATAAAAAAACCGGCCAAGTGCGAGTCAGACTCGCGCACCGAGGGTTCCGTAAAATTATTAAAAATATTTTTATTATATGATATAACTAAAAATGTATACTTTTCGCAATTTTTCCTATATCTCTGCTATAAGACGTTGCTTCATACCAAATTTCAAGATTCTGAGTTCACGGGAAGTACCCTGTAGGTTTTGATTCCCTTGCGAGTGTCGAAAATTTGCGTCATAAACGGGAGTATCTTTTGATCGCGTTGACTTAGAAGTTTGATTTTTTCACAGCTCCAAGAGACCATAGACTTGAGTATTTGATATGAATTTCAGCTTGATACCTCCACGCGTTCCTGAGAAAAAAGGTCTTGACAGACAGACAGACAGACAGACAGACAGACAGACGGACAACAAAGTGATCCTATAAGGGTTCCGTTTTTACCTTTTGAGGTACGGAACCCTAAAAAAAGAAACAATTATTGACCCTGTCGGGCACAGCAACTTTTTAAATAAATAGTGAAAGGAAGAGCGCTTCATTAAAAATCGTTCATTATTATTACTGTAGTATAGTTTTTATGTAAGTATGTTTCTCCTTAACTCAAGAAAGATTCTTTATTTCGGTTGAGAACAGTCTGGGGTTTTGGATAGAGTTCGATAATTACGTCGACACTTTTCTGTGCTAAATATTGGCCTAATTTTAAGCTCCATCTATTCAAACTTTAATTAGTTTATCAATCCTCACTGCTAGTCTCTTAAATCAAATTCTTTCCTCTCCAAAAACAAAACAAAACTAGTCGCCATAATTTACAACCGTGTCTAATAATAACAAATATATCCATAATCATAATCCTGTATCGCAAAGGGCACAGGCAGGTTGTCCCCCGGTGTATCGAGGCATGTGATGGTCCGTCCAGCGCAGGCCGGCCGACGACACGCTGAGACGACTTACTTGAGCCCTCTGATCTGGTACTGGTACAAGGAAGAAGTTAAAGGCGAATAGCTAACGAGTTACTACGTCATCGTCTGCCTGAAGCACTCCACTGCTGGACATGGCCTCTTCAATCGCACGCAATCTCAACTCGATTCTCAAAATCTCTCATCTAGCTGCTACCAGCCACATTGTGAAGATCAACGGTCTACCTAGCCTGAAGGTGTACCTTGCATTTGCTTTTAAATATCTTATCTTTGCCGATTCGAGGTATCCACTGAAGAACACGTCTATCCCAGAGGTCATTGTTTACAGAGTCAATATGGCCGGCCCATTGCCACTTCAGCTTGCTTATCTATTAGCAATGTCGACAACTTTAGTTATTTGCCTGATCTTCGCTCTCGTCTTTAGTCTTATTTTCCGTTCTTATATGCTTCCCAGTTTCAATTAAATTAAATTCTATTCTATTCATTTTTATTTCACATAAATTACATTATAATCAACCATACATGTTTTTTAAATAATATAATACGAATAAACAAGCAACAGAACAATGATAACAAATAGATATACAACAATGGAAACATTGGATTAGGACCGCACTACTCGTACATGGAGTTTTGTCCAATGCACCATGAAGGTGCACTCCATGTCCGTTCTCCCAACAATGAGCTGCAGGAGCTCAGTAAAGAAGAAGTTTCGTAATGCAATTGTAGCGGCACTACAAAAAGTACTTCAGCAACATAGAACAAAAATTGCTACAGCGCCATCTATGACGCAGAGGATAAACTAAACATCGAAATACGTCTATATCCTGCATCGCGCAAGTAAAGTTATTCGCGACTATATAGAAGAACCCGACAACAACTGTCGGGCAGTGCCCACCAGACATAACACCCGTCTGGTTGGAGGATCCTCCCTTTTCTATGGGGGATGAAGAACTTTACACCCTGTTCTTTATACTTCCAAACAATTAAAGAAATGGGATGCCATAGGTACATGCTAGAAGCCGACCCCAATAGATTAACAAAAAATTTTAGATGTTAGAATTTGAATAATGATCGTTTCGTTCTGCTTGTCAATTGTACCACAGCATAAAATATATCTAGTCCACCTACTTGGCAACTGATAAGTGGACGGCAGTCCGCGTGGATACAGGAAACAAGCTATGTTCATATTATTATAGTTATGTGGGAAACTATGAGGCATACAGGAGTGTAGGTAGATGGTATTAATGGTAGCTTGGACTGTGATGATAGGATTAGATTTCTAACTACAGTTTTGATCAAGGTAGAGTTTTTTACCTAAACTTCAAGGTAGTAAGTACAACATAACATCACGCCTGTAATCCCCGACGGGTTAGGCAGAGGTGTATCTAATAGTACACCCACATTCCGCCAGTTATTTTTAGGGTTCCGTACCCAAAGGGTAAAACGGGACCCTATTACTCCCAAACACTTCGCTGACTTCGCTGTCTGTCTGTCTGTCTCCAGGCTGTATCTCATAAACCGTGATAGCTAGAAAGCTGAAATTCACAAATGATGTATTACTATTGCCGCTATAACAACAAATACTAAAAATTAAAAAAAAAAATGTTAAGGGGGGCTCCCATACAACAGATATGATTTTTTTGCCGTTTTTATAGATAATGGTACGGAACCCTTCGTGCGCGAGTCCGACTCGCACTTGTCAAAAGTCCCATCTAATAGCGAGCTTTTTGCCATCAATCGGGCACAAATCCAGACTCCGTGTCTACTGTGTAAAAGTGTTTGTAAAATCCTATTTGCAAAATAAACATCATTAATCATAAAAACATACAGAGGTATTTTTACCAATATCTAAACATTCGTCAGGGCGGGCGGGCCATCTTAGGCGGGCGTGTTCCCCGCCGCCGAAGGGCGGGCGTCACTTCCGCCGGAAACGCTGCTCGCTACCACCTTCACGGCGTTAATTGCAATTCCACTTACGGTCTAATGTGATTACGATGTGTCGATTGCTTTAGGATGCAGGTGGACCTCGATCACTGGATTTGAATACCATAAATAGTCCATTATGATTATGGAGAAGCTCGTGGCTGAATAATAACAGCCGCACGGGTCGATGTTCAGGTTAAGCGGCGCTTGCCAAGGTCAGTCCATGGATGGGTGACCATCCATTACATACCGAGTTTCCTCCGTGCCTCGGAAATAACGTTAAGGCGTTGGTGCCGGCTGTCATTTGTAGATCTTTGACAGTCGTTACAGTTAGTGGCCCGAAAATCAGGCAGTCTGGTATTCAGCTGCCGACCCCAACATAGTTGGGATTAAGACTAGGCAGTAGAATAATCTCATTATACAAAATCACGCCTGTAATCCCCGATGAGTTAGGCAGAGGTGTACCTATTAGTACACCCACATTTCGCATGTTATGTTTTAAGTTCCATGTTGCAGGTTGCGAGCCTATTGCCATCAACCAGGCACAAATCGACTCAGTGGCTGCTACAGAGAAATTCCTAATGGAAAAACCCAGTAGCAGTTTGTCCGACCCGGGAATTGACCCCGGAACCTCATGATCAGCAGCCGCGCTTGCGACCACTAGACTAACCAGGTAGTTTCCTGCGATTAATTCCCTAATAAATAAATAATAAATTCTTTATTTCACCAAAAGCCATTACAGTACATGATACATAACTAAGAGCATATAACGACGGGTCCTACGTATACTAGTACAAGTGCAAAAACACAACTGTTCAGGAGAGCGGTTTAAAGGTTCTAAAGCTTGTAATTTTGTCATACCTCAATGGAAATACTTGAAATTTTGATATGTTATATTTAAATATCTAAGGGAAAAGACTACATTATTGGTTTTTCTTAATTTTTTATACTTTGGAAAATAGCATCACTTGCATTGATGTAGCTTGTTTTCTTTACTATGGTAGAACCTGTAAACTGATACAAGTGGCCACTTATACCAGTATATAGTGTACTTGCTTATACTTATAATACAGGAAAATTGAAGGATTTTACTCTTTTGACATGCTATTTCCAATCTATTGATTAATATGAGGTTATAATATTAACAATAACATCATCTTTTATCGACTTTTAAACACTTAGGTACAACAGTTTACTCAGTACTGGAAAACTACTTGCAACAGTTTTCTGCATTGTTATTAACCTTAAATATTTGAATGGGTGTGGCAGGAAATGAAATAAAAACATTAAAAATACAAAATAAAAGTTTATTTAAATTATATGACTTTTCCAGACCTATGTTTAATAGGTGTTATTATTTTGATATCAATATATTATGGCACTCATAATCAATGGCCTTGCCATCTTAAAATTATAAAACTAAAAAATGTAATCTTAACTTAAGTAGGAAGTTCCGTTAATTATATTAATTGTTTATTTATATTTTCCTTAGTACTTCCTAATCAGTCTTACGTACTACTTAATCACAATCAGTCTTTCAGACATTGGCAATATGTCACATTGTTATTTATCGTAACAATAAGCACAGTAGATAATGGTATAGAAAACCCAATAAAAAAAGAGAAACAACATGTTGCAAAGGGTTCCATAGTTGTCTGCGAAACTTGATGATTCGATTTTTATTATATCGAACACGGTGTGTCGGTAATGCAGTTGTACGATGTTTTATTCCATCGACGCTTTATTGGTGCGATGTAACATTTGTGCGAAAAATCCTGTTGCGAAAAACTCTACAGCGATTGCTCATTAGTTCAATAGTATGTCGGTTCAAAACGCCTACTGTTCCGTGACATTTAATATTAATAACCTTATTAAGGATATAATATTAAATCCTTTTTGTTTAAACCTTATTTTGCATTATCCTGATACCCTCAACACCCAAAAATGTATCTTGATGTAAATAGTGAACTAGGAACTATATATTTTTTTAATAAAATTAATCTGTTTTCTTAATAAGGTTATTAATATTAAATGTCACGGAACAGTAGGCGTTTTGAACCGACATACTATCGAACTAATGAGCAATCACTGTAGGGTTTTTCGCAACAGGATTTTTCGCACAAACTTTAGGTACATCGCACCAATAAAGCATCGATGGAATAAAACATCGTACAACTGCATTACCGACACACCGTGTTCGATATAATAAAAATCGAATCATCAAGTTTCGCAGACAACTATGGAACCCTTTGCAACATGTTGTTTCTCTTTTTTATTGGGTTTTCTATACCATTATCTACTGTGATTATTGTTACGATAAATAACAATGTGACATATTGCCAATGTCTGAAAGACTGATTGTGATTAAGTAGTACGTAAGACTAGCAGTCAGAGGACTCGGCAGAATCTGACGAAATGTTTGATAAATTTCGGTATAAATTTTCTACTGTAGGGGTTTCCTCGAACATGTCTTCTGGGTCGCTTAAGCTTACAACCTTATTGATAAACGACATCTCTTCAGCAAAAAAATCCGCACTTGGAGGTAAAGGGGAATCTAAAATCATGTAATAAAATAATTATGCAGTGAATTGCTGCTAAAATGTATTAAAAATAGTTTTTCGATTGATTTTATTAGTAAATAGATATTATTATTAAAATAATGTAACTTACATCAGTTAACAACATAACAAAAACAAAAAAAAAGTCTGATGTGACTTTGTATACTGATACAAGTGCAAAATTTATTGAAAAAAAAAACATAAATTATAAAATCACATTTCATTAATTTAGTTTAGTATGTTTACCTGGTTTTCCTATTAGACTTTCATTTGTGAAACTATTTTTTTCATTAAAATCGGTCGGTTCCGTGGTCCCGTTGCTCATTTTCAAAGTTTGGTCTAATTCTTCACGTATTTCGCGTAATGGTACTGTCGGTCGATCTAAAATAAATCAAAATTAATGTGTTAATTCATTTTTAAATATATTTACAAATAATCGTTAAAATTTACTAAAACCACTATACAAAGTACGCGAGTAACCACTGTGAACCTTGTATACTGGTACAAGTGAAAATAAAAATAAACAACACGAAATTATTTATTTTTTTAATTTTACATTTGATCAAACAATACAAAGTATATCATTATACTATTTAAAATGTCAATTAATACTTACCTTCGTAATTTTCTGGACGATTTATTTTACTATACTTATTTTCTAATAAATCTATCATTAATTGACCTCGTGAGCGTTTCATTGTTGTGACTTCTTACCACTACTTACTCAAGACAAACAAAATCTGAATAGTTTTTAACAAATGAATAAGTAAACTAAAACGCATCGCAGTTATACCAGTGTTTAACGTGCTTCCGACTCCGTCGCCGCGCGCATACTAGAGTGAATGACACTTGTGCTGACGTATCGCGTCGCGCGCGACTACCTACACTGGTGCAAGTGACTTACATCAGTGTAGACGGTCTTGTGGCAGAAAATGATGTCACTTATATTAGTTTACAAGTTTGTATCTTTGAAATTACTTGATAATTTAATATAATTTTTACAGGATATAAAGTTAAGGTAATTTTAAGGCTTTTGGTGCAAAAAAACGTATTTCGCTGTTTTGCGGGTTACACCAGTATACGTAGGACCCGTCGATAAGGCTTATAACTAGGTCACAATAATGTTAATACTCTGACTCCTAAACTAGGTGTATGTGCCTGTGTCTTAACTCTAGCTCCCATCACCCATTCACAAAACACCCACCTAGACCTATAAAGAACCACCAATCTTCCCTGACCTGGCGTGCATGTCGCAGTCACGATGTGCAAGCTGTTAAATTTTTTGTTTCTGTCCTGTTGTATTTGTAATGTTTGATGCGCTCTATGATTGTTGTTATTTCTTTCTTTTTTGCATGCACGTCATGTCCCTGCGACAAATAAACATTTCTCCTTTCTTTCTTTCTTTCAATCTGTCCCCAAGACCGATCACAGACTATTTGCACTTTGGAAGCGACTGTATATCTACGTAACGTACTCCAAGCGAACGTGTAAGACAAATTAGTTTGTGTCCACGGAACGGCCATAGAATGGACGTGTGAACGGAGAACTGCGTGGAGTAGATCTAGCTGTTTTGTTATTACTTGAAGTTATTATTTGTTCTTTCAAAGCGACTTAATAGTCAGTGGCCCGAAAGTCTGGCGTCCAGTCTTACCAAGGGGTATCGTGTTACCCTTTACTAACTGGGTTGTGGTGGTCAGATAGGCAGTCGCTCCATGTAAAATACTGGTATTTCCAGTTAGACTGGTAGCCAACCCAAACGTGTTGGGAAAATGCTAGACAGATGATGATAAAAGCGACTTAATACCTAACCAACAACACCAAGCAAACATGTTAGAGAAATTAGTTTGTGTACACGGGCCGGCTACAGGAGCCTAGTGAAAAGTGTGGAACGTAGATATTGCTTATACTTAAACATAGGTGTAACATAATGAACGTAAGACGTCCCGTGTGGTCTGTCAGACCATACAGCTTAACAACTATTTTTCTACGAGTTCTTGAAATTCGCAAAACAAAATATTGGACAACTGATGCATGCATGGTAAAACTAAAAAAAAAGTTATGAATTTCCAAAAGTCATAGATTAAAAGTTGTTCAGTTTATTGGTATGAGGCATCACACGGTCTCGTATGAGGTCTTGCGTTTATTATGTTACACCCTGTATTTCAGTATTTCAAATCAAAATCATTAAACCCATGAAATTGTTTACAAAATCCGATTCAAATAGAGAAGTAATATTTTTTAAATAACTTCACTCGACAAATGTCGCGGGCAATAGCTAGTTTTTACTAAAATATCTTTCTGGCCAAAATACAAAAAAAAATCCTGTTGCTAGGAATATGTTTGTGTTTTGGCTCAATGAATTTTCAAATAAAATATTTCGATATCCTCAGGCACTCCACACCATTTCCTATTCACAGTCAACGCTAATTATCATCGGAGGATCGCTGTAGGGTAAAATGGCGGCCGGACCACGTGACCGGACCTTATATTAATACATAAATTATTTATAGGCTGAATTGTCACCCGCCATCTGCACGCCTTACAACTAAGATACGGTCACACACGGGCCTATTACTACTCAATAAGGCATAATTTCCCATGATTTATACGCAAAAGAAGTTGTTTTTTTTCGTATCCGTTCGTAACCTGACATCGATGGGTAAATATTTTCAATGTTTGTTTACTTTCAGTGGATTTTTATACGGATGTCGCCGGTTACCGGACCGTGTAGTATTTATACCGTTGCCAAGGTTAGCTGCCTCTGAAAAAAATATAGGAATGAAGTTCACTTGGGTAGAATGTGGAATATTTTTAGATACAATGCCGCGCTTAATTATTTATATTTCTATTGCCAAACTAGAGTTCAAATATATTAAAAACTTTAGGTAGGATTATGTGTTTTAATAATAATAAATGAAAATGAAACTCGGTCTATAAATATATATCTAAATATTCTCAATAAAACAAATCCATAACGAATCCAACACCAATAAATCAGATTTTTATTATCTTCAGAACATTAACTTTATAATAATTCCATTTCTAAATCGCAGCCGCAGCAACTTACTCAACTCAACTTAGGGGGAAGAATCGGTAAAAAATACAGCCCTATTCGAAATTACGCAATGAAACGTTCGCTGAGCGCGCGCGAATTCGCAAATCGTTGGCCCGCGCACCCCTAGTCTCCCCTTCGATATTTGAAAAATCAAAATGGCGGTTCTCCGCGTCTTGTCTTTATCTTTTCCTTATGTAAATGAATGGGAATTATTCGATGTTTAATGAGGTTAAGAACTTTCTAGACGGTCACGGCGCCAAGCTCGAGGCGCTCGTTACGCGATGCTACCCGCTTCCTGGCTCACTTTTTTCCTCTTTTTATTGTGACAAATCTTGAGCTCAAAACAATCGCGAAAAAGTCTTTGTGGAAAATTGTGATTTATTTCGATATCAGATCTTTCGTAAATCACGGTTAGAGTGGCGAAGATTTTTTTTGTTTTTACGAAAGCAAGTTCTATTTATTGTACGAAAACAAAACGTGAATTCGGATAAGTACATACTACAAATACTATTATTTTGCAAAACATCGGACCTACGTATCCGTGCCCTACTAAGCTCATCACACCCGCCTATATTACGCAAAAGGTTAGGCAGAAGAGTTTTTAACACATATTCTCAAATTTTGACTGACTCGTTTGGTTTTTCTGGGTTTTTCCATCATGAATTTCCCAGTAGCAGCCACGGCGCCTGCATTTGTCGGTTGATGGCAATAGGCTCACCCTCTATTACATGGCACTTAAACATAACTGGCAAAATGTGGGAGTACTACTAGGTTCACCTCTGCCTCTTCGGGGATTCAAGCGAGATGTTATATTCTAAAATTTTCACCTAGACTCATTCAGTTTCCTTTGCAATTTATACCGCACTAACGTAGGTACTAACTTAACCCCAGTACAACAACAAGTCTTACGTGCCTACCCCTCGCACCCACTCCTCAGTGTGGAAACCATTGCCAAAACACCCGCGAATTTATTGCCAAGCGGAAGTCTTCGCTACTTCCTCGACGTCACAATGGCTCATCCGTTTCCGGTGCACACTTGAGAGTCAAATGTATTATTAGTTTCCTTAATATTATTAATTTGAAGTGCTTGTGGTTGGTATGAAGTTACCTTAGTGGTAGTTTTATGTATTGCTACATGACGCCTGTAATCCCAAAAGGGGTAGGTAGAGGTACTTATTGCTTATCCACAAGTAGACAGCACGAGTAGTATTACTATTTTGTATAGTTTATGCAACTTATATTAATTACCAGCTTATGCCGCGGCTCTGAAATTAGCTCGCACTTTGCAATAGCCATAGACGGAAAAAAACATATAGAGGTAGGTGGTGTAGATACTAGAAATTATTTTTAAACTGTATGAAAAGGGAAACTCTTCAAGGCCACATGAGGACGAGTCCTGGTTTCCACCCAGCTACAGGCCAAATATAAACTGTTCCTATATCCGTTCGGCATATAACGTAGCTATTATTAGAGGGAGGGCGAGTGAATCAGAATCTAAAAAAAAATTCTGACCAAAGAAAGGAATCACATAAAAAAAGTGTTGCTAGGATTTAGGAAACATGTTTTTTTTTTAATCTTTCATGAAGAGGTGCAAGACCAGTTTGAAGTATAGACCAGAATATAAATGATCGAATTACTTAAGTACCTACATATGTAACTTAAAACTTTATTAATATCAATTTATGTTGGCTACTGAAAGTACTTACATTGTAAAGCTTGACAAAAAGGACCTCGTGGGTAAATAATAATAGCCGCTCGGGTCGATTTTTAGGATAAGCCGCGCTTGCCTAGGTTGATCCGTAGATGGGTGACCACCCATTCTTCTTCTTCTTCCTAGCGCTATCCCACTTTAAGTGGGGTCTCCTAATTTTCTGGCGCCTGCTCAGTCTTTCCTAGATTGTCGAGTCGGGCAGTTCTTCCTCCAATAGGAGCTTCGTGATGCTAGTCCACCACGTAGCCGGAGGTCGTCCTCTACCTCTCTTATATTCTGGTAGTTGCAATGGTTGCTTGGTGACCACCCATTACTTACCGATTTTCCTAAGTACATTAAGCCGTTACGTTACCTTGCATCCTCTGTCAATTCAATTGGTACACCATTATTTTTAGGTCGTTCTGGAACCGAATACCATTAACTCGATCATCGAACTCGAAACGATTGGGACTATTTTTTTCAAAAAGTAACAATAAAAAAAAACACGAAAGAATAAATTTAATGTTTTTTTTTTGTGAAATAAATGCATAATTGCATATGTGTGTGTAAAACGTATCCACGATCGGCAACAAATGCGAACGATACCCATTGAAAAATTCATTCATCGATCGATTCTCATTATTTCACAAAAAAAAAAAAAAAACTCGTGTTTTTTTTTTTTGTTACTTGTTGAAAAAAATAGTCCCAATCGTTTCGAGTTCGATGATCGAGTTAATGGTATTCGGTTCCAGAACGACCTAAAACTAATGGTGTATATTATTATTCCTTGTAATTTTCTTTTAATAGACACGTGTCGTGTCGCATGGCTGCATGCATGCTGGACATGGCTGGGTGTCCTCCCACTGTATTCATGTCTCCCACGTTACAGTAGAATGTCATATTTCACAATCACCACATAATGCACGTGTTTGTTAGGTAAGTAAAATAAAACATCGTGTCAAAGCAAGAAGATATTAGAAATAACACACAGCGTTTATTTTTGTTCTCTCGTTCCTGTCCATCCCTTTTTTTTGGGATGTGAAATCATCAAATGACTCCTCCCGCTCTGGGCGGAGCGGAAGGGAGTGTCAGACTTTTACTGACTAAAAACCACCCATGTTCCTTCTTTTGCCCTTTGTGTTCCAGGGCCGCGGTACTTATCTCTTTCGAACAGTCCCGCAGCCCTGGTTCCTGTCCATCCTAAGGTTGTCAGACAGAAATTGCTATTGGCGATAATTCCGCACGTTGTAGTCTACTCCATTTCATTATACAAGGTGTAAACGCACCCCCTTCACGAAGACGTCAACCAAGCATTCTGTACATCAAAGTAGCGTAAATATTATTAAAACCTCACTCAAAAAATTGTGCTTATGGATAGTATTGAATAGTACGGGGGTATTTAAAGTAAAGTTATAACACTAAAACTTCTACTTTTTTTAAACTTGTGAAAAAGTTGGAACTTTGATTTCCATTATCTCCGAAACTAGAAGTTTCCAGGTATGGTCTAGAACAAAAAAATATCGCAATGACTGGGCGAACAAGTGCCTTTTGGCTTCTTTAAGGGTACTTTTTTTACACCCATTAATAGTTTTATTACGCCCGTTTTTACAAACACTAAGTGATATCTACGTAATGCTTAAGTAGCTGAGCATTGAAGATCCAACAGTGCAGTATCTATATTTAGGCACAAGCCGACCGCCACCAACTTATACACACAAACTTAAAACCTCTAATTCACCCGCTAAGGAATTGAATTCTCTAAAATCTTTTCTTAGCGGATGTCTGCGTCAAAATAGCTATCTAAGCCAAATTTTAGAGCCGTTCAGTGTTTTGAGCTATGCATTGGTACCTATAGAGTTAACTATTATTGATGAGGACCTCGTGGCTAACATTACAGATGAAGTTGGAAATATTTTTAAGTATTATACTTAGTTAAAATTTCGTGTTTAAATACTTACTTAAGTTAGATTTTGAAATGTGACGTCACAACATTTAGGAGCCCTCCCACCCCTTGTCACACATTGTCACACTTCGTCGACCCCCTCCCCCACCTTAACGTGTGACGTACTTTACGGATGGCCCCTAAGCCGCGCTTGCCTGGGTTTGTCCTTGGATGGGTGACCACCCATTACATAGAGAGTTTCCTCCGTACCTCGGAAAGCACGTTATGGCGTTGGTCTCGGCTGTCAATTGTAGATCTGTGACAGTCGTTACAGGCGTTAGTGGTCCGAAAGTCTGACAACCAGTCTTATCAAGGGATATCGTACTGGGTAATCAAGTACTGGGTAATCCAAGTAATAACTGGGTTGTGGAGATTAAGCTATAATTTTACAGTCGTTCGATGTAAAATACTGGTATTCAGCTGCATCCGGTTACACTGGAAGCCGTCTCCAACATAGTTGGGAAAAGGTTGGGCAGATGATGAGGAGAGTAATCTATACTTATAAAATCGTTTGTCCTGTAACCTAAACTTAAGAATATTAAATGAAGGTTCCAATGTATATCTACATTTCCAAGGTACAATAATCGATACGCACAGAATTTTCAAGTATCATCGAAGTCAAATACTTGAAGTTGTAATTTATATCAGTACAAACAGTTTGTTTAGACAATGGCGCATTGTCCGTCCAAGACAAACTATAAATCTATCGGAGTTGTGGGGTGAGCAGTGTTCAATAATTCGACAAGTTGCTAACTTCCCGAGCCGGACTTACGGACCAAGAAAATATACAACTCGCTTACTGACCAGTTTTTTGAGTGATGGGCAAAGGAAACTATCGATATCGATGTTATTGGAGGCATTTGATGAATAACCGCCTTGAATGCGATTTTTACAGTATAGTTCCTGCCCACAGGCAACACGAGAGAAGATGTAGGTTTCATTTTAAAATATGAACGAAATATTCAGAGTGAATTATTTATTCGTATTTATATTTTTTAAACTTCGCAGTTATTGACAGGGCTACTGTTAACGTAACAGTAAAAGTAATAAGCGATTTTACGTTTAATAGTAACTTTGTGTAAATAAAAAAAAAACAATAGGTAGTTATTTAGAATAATTGGTGTTGAGGTAAGATTAGGTCTTCTTCTTCTTCTTCCGTATCGAGGGTACTTATTAGAGATCTTGCGCTCAGTAGGTGGCCACGTCAATCGCGGTGACTGTAGCAGAGGTCATTCATCGACAACCTCACCGTTCCCGATCGGCACATCACTAAAATATCGGGTGCGGTGTTTGCGAGCGGCAAGTCTGAGCATTTAAGCTGAAACAGTAGCTTACTTATTACCTGAGATGGCACAACTTGCTCCAACACAACCACGGTCGATTCTCATAGAGGCGCAAGCGAATATTTTAAAGGAATTGCTGTTGGAGTTCAAGTTGCTTTGTGGGTGTTTGGTCTACTTGGAATGCGGAAAATAAATGGTATCATATAAGACCGTTTGTAAAATCAGCCAATAATATTAGGTATCATACTATTATTTAAAATCTGACAATCTGACGATCTGAATTTGAAAACATACGATCATTTGATTAATGGAAATTAAATAGTTCTAGGCAGAAGATTTAAAAACTTATTCAACATATGAAAGTATTTTAGTGGTTCCACAAACACAAAAACTGACCACCGACTCTAATTCAATGTCTTGTATACAGAGTGGCAGGAACACCGACTGACAAACGGTTACCACGTATTCGGTACATCGTTCTGACCCCCCCCCCGCCCCATAGCAACATATAATTTTTCATCGGTATTTTTTAATCAGCTGGTCCATACGTTTTGACAGTGTAGGTACCTTGTATTGTTTGCTTTAAAGTCAGACTCAAATTCATTCAAAAGGAACCAGTTCCAATTGAATCATTCTTCCAACATCCACTTGTACCTCAATAGTAACCAAATATCACTTACTCCTTTCTCCCCAACGATCGTATCGCACTTAGTAAGCCTGGCCACTGGCTCGCGCGGCTCTATCTCCTAAACAATACATCGAAGTATTAATAACTTAAGACTTCGCAACTTAACTAACAGCTGACGCTCATTCCTTCAGTATAACTAAATTATGTTACATTTTGCTGGTACTGTGCCATTTTATTGTATACATTGAGGCTTTTAAAAGTGCTTAAAACCTGTGATACTTGAAATCCTTTTATTGGAGAAATAAATAAACAAAAATAAACATATTATTTAGATAACTAGCTGTGCCCCGCAACCGTCGACCGCGTGAAATTATTATAAAAATATTATTTCTCTATTTGAATCGGATTGTGTTGACAATTTCAAGGGTTTTATTTTTTTGCACGGAACCCTATTCCTTTTTCTAAAATAAAAATAGCCTAAGTTACTCCTTATGACATTAGCAATCTGCTGTTAAAGTCCCGTCAAAGTCAGTAAAGCCTAATCGGAGATTAGCCGGAACAAACAAACAGACAAACAAAATGATATATTTTTGCATTAGTACCGTATTTTCATAATTATGCATTCAGTAAAAAGTTGTTATTTTGAAATTACAAACAGACACTGACATTTTTATTTATTTGTATAGATGTATAGATAACATTTGGCGTTTTACCACGGTCATATGATTAATAGATAGTATAGTATAGTATAGAGGTACTCGCAACTGGCGACCGTGTAAGACCAGATGCATCGAACAATGTGAGCGAATCAAAATGATTGCATTGTATGTACAGCGGGAAAAAGCGATATTTGGCTTTTTCTGACAACAAACTTATGTTTTAGTAAATCAGCATTTAAATATTAATGTGGGATTTATCCTTGTATCCTATACCAACAGTTTGATGATACGACTTTGTTTCTATAGGCCAAAAACTCTGTCCGTTGTTACATCACTATCTCAGGTCCAGTTGAAAACCAGCGTCAGGCAGTCTAACTGCCTGAGGTATGTTGCTGAACTGGGCCTATATGGCGCAGTCGTGAGACAAACAATAATATCTTCTTTTTGTGTTTAGACGTAAGTTTTCTTGTTATTTTTGATTAATGTGGTGTGCACTTGTGGCATGTGCCAAATAAATCTATTTTCTTTCTGCCACATCTACGGCATCATCGGCATCGGTAGTAGCGCAAATCTCACCAATGTGGGCAGGACAAGGCGTGCCACGGTTACCGGTATTATTTGCGTCCCTTAGCCGATAATAAGTTTACAGACACCTTTATCGAGACAAATAGATAAGCAGAAACTTCAGAAAGGCAAATGTTAAAATCCGTACCTATTCCTTTTACTCCGTCTGCCAAGAAATTAATTTAAAACCATGTCAAGCCCGTTACAGCCGTTCAAAGCTTACGCAGTCAGTATTAGGTATTCATGAACAATGTGGAGATAAATGGGCAGTCGATAGTTTGCGCGGGTCGCAGAGATTCCTAATCAAAGATGCGGGCTGCTCGAATCTTAGCAAATTGGTTAGGGAGACACCCTTGTTCGGGGCAGGGCTGTCGCAATGGAATATAGACTGTTTAATTGATTATGCGCATATGGTGGCAGCTAGGAATTAAGGAAAATGAAGCAGTATTTTTCTTAGATGTTACATCGTTTCACTCCGCAAACCTTAAAAAAATTAGATTTTTCAATGTTCTGTTGTTGCATGCAGTTGAATAAAAGTCAACGAAAGTAAGTAACCTTTCATGTCTCATAAAAGGTTTCTATGCAAAAAAAATATTGGCAATATTTTGAAAGTATTTTTATTTTATTTGTTAGGGACATAAAGAAGTTATGTGGTACAGAAAATACAAAAAAAAAATCTTTAAGCTAAACACAGGAGTTTCTTTTTTAAGTATTACTTAAAAAAGAAACGCATTTCTTATTTTTCTAGTCATGCCTTTTTTGTCGCAAACAAGCGACATGTTCAGTAGTTGGTAGAACTGCGTCTGAATTGGCGAAAAATTCACCCAATTCTGTTTTGTCTGATATAAACAAAAAAATCTGAGGAGCTCGTGGCTAAATAGGTAATAACAGCTGCTCGGGTCGATCTTTAGGTTAAGTTACGCTTATCTAGGTTGGTCCGTGGATGGGACCACCCATTACATACCACATGGTACCTACAATTTATCATTTTCAGCATAGGTTTAACGAAGTTAAAGGTCTTCCGTTTCCGTTCGCGATCGATTGATTGAGAGACTGATGGACAGTTCAGTGCCCAAACCACTAAAATGATGCTGCGCTCTGTAAAGGCAGGTGGAGGTGCACTTTGAAATGATTCCACCCTTTAGCTGTTAAAACCGGGGTTCATGGTTGTTTGTGCACGAAATCCGAGCTGTAGCTTACTTCAAAGTAAATGACCTTTATTCAGAACTGACTGTTGGCCGCGACCTTCGCTTTTTATAATTTTTTTGAAATTATTATAAAGATATTACTTCCCTATTTGAATCGGGTTTAGTTAACAATTTTATTTCAAGTTTTTTTTTGCACGGAGCCCTTCTTTTTTTTCTAATATAAAAGTAGCCTAAGTTATAACATCAGCTATCGGCCAGTAATAGCACCGTCAAATTCGGTTCAGCCGGGCAGAGAGACAATAATAAAAATAAAAGGTTTTTCTTTTGTTTTATGATAGGTACTTTCATATGCATTCAGTAAAAAGCTGTTATTTTGAAATTATAAACAGACACTTAAATTACATGTATTTGTATAGACAAGTACTTAGGCTCATAACAGATTCTCATGTCTCTTCTTCAATTTCAAATAATAAAATCTATTCATAGTTCATTCGCAGAAACATCTACGTACCTTACGATCCCCTCTTAGCCGTTTATAAGTTAACAGATACCTTTTATATGGTACAATCCTTACAAACTCTTTTTGCCTCGTGTCCCCTTTCATAGGAATATCTGGTCATAGACGCACGCCGGTTGCGAGTAGGTACTTTTCTGAAGAACCTCACCAATAAGGTCAGTGGCAGTTCTTCTAGGACGTCCCCTCCCAGCATTGCCACTCACATCGTTTGTGTATAGATATTATTTCTCTAAGCGTGTTTACATTATTTATTTATTATTTTTCCAGACCCATTGCTGTGGCAACCCTGCATAACCCAAGGAGTCCACTATAACGTCGTCTTGAGTGGTCACCGGCACCGCTAATGTTACTCAAAGAGCTTTCAGACGGCACATCACTATACACTCATATCGTCCCCTCCCTACGCGGTAATTAATTAATTTAACTACGACTTGTTACTGGAAATCGGTGGGAAATTGTTTAATTTTATTTTAATTGATTTTTAATTGTTTTTAAAATAAAGAATGATTAAATATAAACACAGAATATTTATTTTTTTCGTAATTTCCAAAATGGTTACTTTATCTTAACACAAAAAAAAACAAGTTAGGCAGATGTGTACCCATTTACTACACCCACATTTCGCCAGTTATGTTTAAGTCCATATAATAGGGGGCGAGCCTATTGTCATCAACCGGCACAAATCCAGACTCCATGGCTGCTACTGAGACATTCCTTGATGGAAAAACCCAATAACACTTTTTCATCTTAATCATACAAACATACATCCCTAGCTACGATCAAAACAATGACCAGTTTTTTTTGACAGTTTTTTTTTTTGAGTTATTTGTCAGTGACCAGTCTGTTGTTTTTGATGATTCGTTCTCCTTCGCCGTCTCGATGATTCTAGAGTAAAACTAGCTTCGACCAGAGACAATGAGTCCTATTAGAAACAAGGATCATAATAGCATTTAAAATGAAGTTGAAAATAAGGTACAATGAACATTTGTTTAATTATTATTTACTAAGGCAAGAGAAAACTAAAAGAAAAGAGAATTAAAAATAAGGGGACCTACCTACTGTTAGGTATGCTTAGGCCTAAATCACAAGAGTGCAATTAAGAGCTTTTAAAAATAAAGTTTGTTATCAGCGACCCCCACTTTTTTGGATGTACGAGTAGCATCCGCCATCGACTGTCTTGGTATGGACATTTGTGATGAGGAGGGACGAATCGCATGTGACTAAAAGAGTGATGAATATAAACGTTGATGGATGGAGAGGAAGAGGAAGACCAAAGAAACGATGGATGGATTGTGTGAGGAATGATATGAAAGATAAAGAAGTAAATGATAGCATGACGGTTGACAGAGGAGAATGGAAGAAAAAAATGTGTTGCGCCGACCCCAAATAACATGGGACAAGGGCAGGAAGATGATGATGATGAGTAGCATCCGCCATATTGATTTAGTTTACATAAAATGTAGCCCATGTCACCCAAACTGTAATAACGAATCGATTGACACCTGATTCATCAAAATAATAATATGTATGTGTATGATATTAACTAAGCCAACGTGACATCTATTGGAGAATAGATGCATCTCTTCCACTAGCGCCATCTGTTGACGGATAGTATTAATCTTCGACATCTAGCGGCGAAGAGAATTACTAAACGTTGCTGTATCAGAGACATCTATCAGGCAATAGAGTAATTAAATTGTCGAGTCGTAGCAATCGACCACGGATGCCTACGAAATTCTGTTAAAAGTACCGTAGTCATAAATATTATTTTATTAGATTTAAGTCGCAGAATTCAGACAGTCAGAATTCACTGTTTTAGACTGTCTTGTTTTACAGCTTCACAGCTATTTGAAAACTAATTTTAAAGCCTTAATTTTAGTTCTTATTCTTCGATTAAAAATACACATCAGAGAGAGATTGGTTAGAGGTCGTATTAAAAACTCTTTTCATTTGCCTCCTCAAAAGAATTGTGACAGAATCAAAATAATAAGAAGCAGAAAAAGAATATATACGTCAAGAATGACTTTGATAATAGATTTTCTTTTGTAAGTATTCAATTATAATTATTTCGACAGCCGGAGTTTATTCGAACTTTTATTTAATAAAAATGTTTACCAGAAAAGTGATTTCGAACAGGACGGTAAGTAAATTATTATGATTTTTTAAGACTTAATAAAAAACTTAGTTTTGTAAAACGCGGGTTATGGACATTCCTATCGTGGAAGCGCCAGTGTAGCCCGCGAAATTAAAATTTTATTACGTGTTTTTATGTTGATTACAATATGATTCGATACTACGAGTATTTTGAGCTCAAGCAGCCTCAGTTCATTCTGTCTATGAATTGATCACTTTTGTTCCTTCGACTTGTGATTGAATCTTCCGAGGACATAATACATTTCAAACTAATCCGTTCTAGTCAAAATTATTTTACGATAAATGCAGCATATTATAATATAAGCAGACATTATTTTATTATAAAAAGGTATTTTACGAAACATTTTTTGTATTGATGGTTCCCATCGCAATCATGGAAGTACAGTTATTTCAAAGAAAAATGTATTGATCAAATATTTTCGAAGAAACGTTACATAGAACAAACAAACGTGGAAGAAACAAGGATTCGATGTATAGTTATCGATATTAAGAAACAGCGAACAAAAAGTCGTAGTTACAACATAACTAAGAATAGTTTTTCGAATTCGATATAGGCAACCCGTTAAGCAAATAGATTTCAAAAATAACGTAGTGTCCGACCGAAACTGGTTTTTACGACCGAAACCGAAACCGAATTTCGGCAACGGTCTCAGTTTCGGCCGAAACCGAAACTTCCTTTTCTTATAAGGATCATGTTTTATGAAAAATAAAGAAAATGTATTATAATCAGTCAGTTTTAATTTTTTTTCTTTAAATCACTTATGTAGCTTTAATACTTATTTATTTATGTTGTTACATTATGCTCATAAGAAAATTCGAAAACGTGTCGTCGTCGAAATTCGTGGTGTCCAACGCTCAAGAAGACTGTGACGAGAATATTAAGCTACTGTGCACTCTTTCTTTCAAGCGTAATGTTCTTTTCTGGTATTCCTAACAATACGTGCCGTCCATCTTTTTCACAAACGGCCAATTTTAAAATCGTTCGCATTATTTCACTTAATCCGAATAACCTAAGGGTAAAAACTCTGTTGAACATTACAAGATAGCTAAAGAAATGTAATATTAATTTGAAACATTAATATTCGTAAAACGATTACCTAATAATATCCGCAATTAACTAGCGTTTTTTTTTTTTTTTGTTTAATGTTATAAAAATTCATAAAACTCGTGTAAACCAAACTTCAGAGGTGTTTCGACTTTTTTGATGGCAAGTTTAGTAATAAGTAGCCACAGTTACAGTTACTTAATGTTACCGTGTTGCACAGTTTTGCTTCACAAAAGTTAACTGCGGTTTGGATGCACCTTTAGAGAAAACATTTAAGTAATTAGTGTGTGACTTATTTGTACAAATATTCTGGTATTTTATTATACTTACAGAGTATTTTTTGAGAAACGAGATAAACAATGCTTGAAATTATCTTCCCAAACTTTTTGCTGCCTTTCCTCTTTTAGCATAATAAATAAATAATTGTGGCGGAATTACTTCTCACACTTTTAAATTGTCATTTTCAGATCCTTGGTTTAAAGAAGTACACATTCGGTTCGTCTCATAAATCCTCTTTGTGTAGAAGTTATCATCAAGCTAATCAACTCCAGTATGCAACGTAAGTTCAAACATTTAAACTGTTTTTGTTTAGTGCAACTTTTGTTATTCAACAGTATACCTAGGTGACCAAAGATTTTAAATCTTTGGTTTATCGTTAGATGTGCCTTCGCCGTACTTATTTATTTATTTAACTTTTCGCAAACAAATAAGGCGCAAAGGCTGACTTGATACCTTGGGCATTCACTACCGGACATAACAGGGAGAGATATATAGTAATGTCTTTATATCAATATATACTTAACTAAGTAACTTAAAAACACCCTGAACGAAGCCGAAAGGCACTAGTTCTTCCCGTCAGTGCAATCATTTTTAGGGTTCCCTACCTCAAAAGGAAAAAACGGAACCCTTCTAGTATCACTTTCTTGTCCGTCTGTCTGTATATCTGTCCGTCTGTCTGTCAAGACCCTTTATCTCGGGAACGCGTGGAGTTATCCAGTTGAAATTACCAAAAACCATGTACTCAGGTCTACAGTCTCTTGAAGCTGTGAAAAAAAAAATTCTAAGTTAACGTAAAAAAAAATACAGCCGTTTATGACGCAAAAAAATAACGTATATTTCGACACTCTCAAGGGACTCAAAATTTGTAGGGTACTGTCCTGTCCGTAGACCTAGAACTATAAAATTTGGCAAGTAATATCGTTTTACACTACAGTAAAGGGAAAAATCTGAAAACTTCTGTTCTGTGTAAAAGTTTATATGTTCGGCTGTATGTATTTTTTTTTATGTATGTTCACCGATTTCTCGGTCAATTGTGGATCGATTTTGAAAATTGCTTTTTTGTTTGAAAAAGTTCGTCTCATAGAAATATTGTCATGATCTCATCATGGATTTCGGAGATATGGGATGGAACTCTTCAATAATTAATAGACAGCAAGTCTGTCGTGATTGCCGCAATCTCTTGGATGTTTATTGTTTACACAATACCATAACATAACATCACGCTTGTATGCTGTGAGGGGGTACGCACATGTGTACAGTACCCCCACATTTCGATAGTTAGGTATGTTAAGTTCCATTTTATTGGGGATATGACTATTACCATGACATGTATTGTTAACAATGTAAAATAAAGTCATAGCAAATATTTGTATAGGGTAGTACTACAACTAAAAAAGGAAAAATAAAAAAACTTTTTTGAAAAAAATAAAACGACTTCAAAAACACAAAAAAGTAAAAAATAACTTAAGCAGGCATAAGTTAGTACTGTTATATTAAAAATAATTTACATTTTACTTTCCAGCTCGAAAATACAGAACATGGCGACAGTAATAATGCAGCAGCAGCTGATCCGGAAAATGCACAAAACATCTGCATTGCACAAGGAAGAGACAGTGAATGCACCTACCTTCCCTGATTCTGTTACTAGCGGTGATGCCAAGTAATTAATAAAACTTCTTCTATAATGGACCAAGATCCAATGAACACCACGCGAGTTCACTCATAATTTAACATACTTTAAAAGTGTCTGGCAGGGGTTTTCCACCACACAAAGTGTCTGGCAGTGTAGAAGGCGAATCATCATACTAACCCTTATTTATGTAATAACAAAAATCTCGCTTTATGGTAATGGCGATAATGATGGCAGCAGCTATTTGCACACCTTTGTTATTTTATATCTACCTCGACCGACTTTTCATAATATCCAATTATTCTTACCTATAGTACGGTACGTCCACAGATAAAATTTTCACATTTCTAAAATGATGTAGGTCTGGTGGTCGCATCTCCCTTTATAACGTGTATATGGCAGAAAGTTTAAATATGTAGCGTTAAATTCAGTTATGCAGTCTTTTTCTTGTTCTTCTCTCACGAGGAAGGCCGATGACTTGGAGAAGAAAGGGGGAATACTCCGAATGCAAGCAGCATAGGACCCGGTATGGCAACGCTTGATAGAGCTCTATGCCCAGCTGTGGACGTCCTGTTCTTCGGCTTTAGAAGAGACTCATATAAAAGTTTTTAAACTGACATGGTCAGTTGGTCACTAAGACTATCATTAACACTAAAAACCGAATATTTACCATGTTCACTATTTATTTTGAGTTCCAGATATTTCGGCACTGTTGCAAGGACTCATTTAACTAATCATCATTAACCTAGCCTAGGCATGTTACAGTCTCAGTCTTGCAAAGATGCAACTGTGCTTTGACAGTTATGCGAATAACGGTACGTGCAAAGTAACGATATATAGTTCTTCGCCTTATTGTACTTTTCCAGATTACTCAAGAAGGAAGGAGACGCAGTTGCTATGGACGAAGTTGTAATGGAAGTCGAAACGGACAAGACGGCTTTGCCGGTCATGTGCCCCGGACATGGCACCATTACCAAATTTTTGGTCAAAAATGGCCAAGCAGTCAAATCAGGCCAACCACTCTTTACGGTCTCATTATTATTATTATATTAGACAAAATATTAGACACTTACAGTATACTGCCTAGTTGGCCTAGTGGTCGCAAGCGCGACTGCTGAGCATGAGGTCCTGGGTTCGATTCCCAGGGTGCGCAGTGTTATTGGGTTTTTCCATCAAGAATTTCTCAGTAGCAGCCACGGAGTCTAGACCCACAGGTCTAGACTCCGGTCAGGTCTAGACCGTTATTATTAGCAGAAATTATCGTCCACTGCCTTACTTCACCCACTGCTGGGTACCCACCTATAGTTATCTCTTTACTTGTGCCAATATCCAAGTTCGTTTTTTTATTAAGCGGTGAAAATGCCTAACGCATACCGCACCGTCCGAGGAGACGGTTTGGTCATGGGGGGTTGCACCCATTAAAAAACACTGCCGTGAGCCTACTGTCGCCTTTGCGGATGGGCCGTGAGAACTGCTACGCATGACATTCGCGACCCATCCAGCGCAGCCCGCCTCCGGGCACCAAACTCCTTTGGCGATGTCCGGGCTCACCTGAGACGATAGACTCCCCGTTCTATCGCCAGCTGGCACCTCCTATGGCGGCATCAGGTCGCCATGGCGCCTCCTCCGCCGCCGGACCGGATCCTCCTGGACGAATCGCGTCAACGAGAGAGTCCTCCTCCTTGACGCGCTGCGCCACCTCCTTCTGCGAGATGACGTTCTCGCAGAAGGATGCTACCGCCTCCCATGCCCCTCTACTGTCGACCATGACCTTGGCCACGACTGGCAAAGAGAGGTCTTCCCCGATTGTTGCTGCGAGAGCACGGCGCTGCACTATCCAAGCAGGATAATGCAATGAGGGTGTGAAGCGCCGTGTCCTCGCTGCAGCTGTGACACACGGGAATCGCCTCCCGTCTAGCCACTTTATGCAGGTAAATCTCCAAGTTCCTGTGCTAACCTCTTCCAGGATTTATGGCAACAAATTCGTCTGCCCATCTCGCCGGACGACCAACATTTCTTATCCCCGTCCTTGGACACAGCACGGTTTCAGCTTTACTCCACCTGCCATCAGCAAGCTTTGCTATCGCTACACATACAGCGATTTCCAAAACTGTAGACCTTTGCACGTAGTCGGGTTTGGCGTTTGGATTTTTGGAACTAGGTCTAACACTTTTATATTATACCGAGCATGGAACGCCCCTTGGCTCCCTGGCTGTTTATACCTCTACACAGCCTCCTGTATAAAATAAAGACTGAGAGCGGCAAAAATACTTATATTGAATAAACATGCTGTGTAACTGGCGTACTTAATTCTAATTCATGGATCTTATGTACAGGTTAACGTAACTGGAATAGCTCCAGCAGCTCAACCTGCAGCCGCACCGGCAGCCGCGGCCCCTAAACCTGCAGCAGCGGTAGCAGCCGCGCCTGCAGCTGCGCGCGCAGCCGCGCCCGCAGCCGCGCCGGCCGGAAAGGCAGCAGTCACCACCGTCATTAAAGCTTCCAGTGGACCAACCGTAATTTTACTTTAACTAGCTTTTGCCCGCGGCTTCGCTCGCGTTAATTTAGAATTTTACAATCAATTCGGGTTGTACTCTGCTTGTAATATTAATATAATTCAACCATGATTCCAAAGACACGTGGCGCCATCTATTATCATAAAAACGATTTTGGTCTTTTCCTCGGCAACAGTACTTTTTTCAGGATGAAAGGTACCCTATGTCCGTTTCTGTACACCTTACAACGTATACGCAAAATTTCAGGATAATCGGTTCAGCAGTTTAGGCGTGAAAGGGTAACAAACAAACAAACAAACTTATTTTCGCATTTATAATATTCTACTATATATATATACTAGTTAGGATAGGACTTAGCTGATCCGACTGATGTTGTCATAACCCAATCGATAACAGCGCCTTCCACCGAGTCCAACTATAACTCGGTATCGGTATCCCACTTGTAAGCTGTATCAGGAATGTGAAGTTCTTAGCATAAGACAGCTTTTCCTTTTGTCTGTATTATTACGCTTCCACCGACAGGCACCCCAAACCCAATCCAAATCTACTAGGTCATGTAGACAGAAGAAATGGAAAACTCCCTCTACTCGCACTAAATTCGCTCAAAGAGCTCCAAGATACGTGGGTCCATTAATTTATCAGCATGTCAACAAAATGCTGGACATAGTGGCTTGTTCAAAGCGTACATGTAGATCAAAGGTTATTAAGTGGCTATCAGCTCAGGACTATACACGGACTGAAGCTCTTCTGACTCCCATGCTATAAATCCCTCGCAGATACTCACCCTGGCGTAACACATCCCTATAACACAAACATATGTACATACAAATACACTCTACACAAACCTTATTATTGTAATTTTGCATGTTAAGTAAGTAAGTTAAAATATTGTTTAGACAGTAACCAAACGATTACTGATCTACCCTACCTACCTAGTGCACTTATAATGTGTCATTAACGCAGAAATAACTAGATCCCACGACACAGGGTATCCTAGTGTGGGGTCTAGCGCTACTTTATTGCACTATTTCTTTACTTTATTTTTTATTTTTTACTATCCTTTATGTGTTGTGCTTATCATGTCATCAAAATGTGTCTAAATAAATTATTATTATTATTTCCTTTATTTATCTATTTACACATTTTACATATTTTTAAATATTTCTCAAAACAACATAAAAAACATTTAAAAATATAAAAAATAGTGGTCCACAGGTGTCGGGAGCAGGGTCCAAGCTACCGGTGGTTAGGGCTCCAGAGACAGGAACCTCCTCACAATGCGAGCCGTATCGAGGAGTACTGCCTTCTGAATCAGGCCCTTGATCCAACCGCCTAAGGAGAGCCTCGATAGATGGTCATCGAGGCTCTTGGCCATAAGGCCATTGGCCGTCACGACAATCGGCACAATGATAGCCGAGTTCACATTCCACATGTCGACAACCTCGTGTGCCAAGTCGAGATATTTTATTTGTTTCTCTTTCTCAGCTTTCACGAGGTTCTCGTCATGCGGGATGGTAACATCGACTATCATTACGCGGCGCGCTGATCGGTCTATCACCACTATGTCAGGTTTATTGGCCACAATAGTCCTGTCAGTAATGATAGACTGATCCCAGTACAGCGTGACATGGTCTTTCTCGAGAACTGGGTCGGGCACATACTTGTAGTACGGTACCTCAGATTCCACAAGTTTATATTTCAAGGCAAGTTGCTGGTGAATAATCCTGGCTACTTGGTTGTGCCTGTGCAAGTACTCGCCGTTAGCTAGACGAGAACAACCAGAAATAATATGTCTGATGGACTCACCCGGACGGTGGCATGCTCGACACACGTCAACCGTCCCGTCCTTCATAATATGTTTCCGGTAGTTGTTCGTTAACATAACTTCATCCATTATTATTATTATTATTATTATTAACTAAAAACCATCCAACATCCAAGTGATTAAGTAAAAAAAAAGCTATATTGATTTGAGATGTTGATTTGGGAGAGGCAGTCCCTGGTTTTAGGGTTCCGTTGTGTCGAACTGTTTACTTGACTGGGCTCGCTGGTGGCGAGATAAACTTGAGCAGCGTTGGTATGAAGATACGGAATAAAACACTTTGGAGTACTTCTTCTTCATGTTGTTTATTTGATGTTGCTATTCTACTATCAAAACGTAACACTGTTAACTATTTGAATATCGGAACGGAACTGACTCACTTCGCGGTTGTTTTTTTTTTTGGAAGGGCATCTCGCAGTTCAACCTCTGAGGTTGGCTACTGCTTAACCGGACAAGTCCTGTGGATGCCTTGAATGTAAGGCCTCCAGCCAGGGGCGCACTTCGTGGCGTCTGCGCTGTGCTTTTATACCATCAGCAGACACACAAAAAATATTCGCGAGCATTCAGGGACGATGCGCTTCGAGGTTCATTGCAACCAGCGTAAACCAGTCCTTACGAGGTGGTACAAAAAGGCGATAAAACCTTTACAATAATGGTCAAAAGTAAAAAGGTCAAAGTTTCCGTGGAGCGCCTCAAACCCGCCTACATATTGGGTGACACACCACCAACCAACCAACATTCAAGAAGAGAATAAGCAGCCCACGGACTCTTCTGTCAGAACTACCAGGTCTGGTCGAAGGGTTCGATTCCCAGATATTATCGACCGTAGGACGGTCTCAATATTTACAAAATGTTAGTTGTGCCCTTTTTAATAATGACGGCAGTATGGAAGAGCTGTTTTTTTTAATAACCGATGTTTTCCATGTGAACTCAGAATGACGTATTGAATATTTGTGTCCCTTCCACCCCGTATATACTACGCGAAGATATGGCAAGCTAAACTATGCGGGTTCACACCGAATAAGTACTACGGATGGACGGGCGAGCGAGGGTTTGGGCGGGAGTCATTCCGTCTCGCACCGGGCGACGCCGGCGACGAGAACGAATAGCATCACTGGCATCGTCGGATATTTCATTCGCATCGTTTGTATCGCCGACGTTGCTTAGCTCGGTAGTTCGCGGTGTGAACCAAAGTATGAAAAGAGGTGAACCGATGCCTGCCCATGTCGCTCACTCGCTCGCTAGCTGGCGGTGTGGCCTGCGCTATTATGTTTCGTCGCGAACACGTTGCCAGATCGGCAAAAACGGAACCCTTAAACATACGTCCAGCCTGTCTGTCCGTCCGTATGTCACAGCTGTTTAATTCTAAGACTGTTTGCACCACACGGTTGAAATTTAGAGAGTAGGTGTCTTCTATGAACCGCTACACAAAAGTGGTGTGAAATTACGAATTTAAAACAAATGGCCTTCCATACATGTAACAGAATTACTAAAAAATCTGAAGTTTGATAGCCCTTTAAGCTATTTAACGTCACGCTACGACTTTCAGAAGCTGTGTAAAAAGAGAATAATTGTTTTGCTATTAAGGTGGCAGCAATGAAAATGGCCGACCCGACGAAGTCAATTTCGGGAAGTCGCACGGAGCACCCGGTGCCCATGAACAAGATGCGATTGCGCATTGCCGAGCGACTGAAGGACGCACAGAATACGACCGCTATGCTGACAACGTTCAACGAATGTGATATGAGGTAACATCTTTAGATTTTACAAAGATCATCATCATCATCATCATCATCTTCCTATCTCCTACTCCTAATACCTACCTATTACTTGGGGTCGTTGCAATACCTACGTTTTTTTCTTCCAAAACCTTTGCGACCGAACTTTGCTTGGGTGAAAACATAGAACACGAATTTTCCCATAAATGAAACCTAAATGAAACCTAGCTAGATCGATTTTTGCCCCCGGAAACTCCATATTGGGATTTTCATCGAAATCATTAGAGCTGTTTTCGAGAACGTGATTACAAATGATTTTCCCCGGTTATGTCAACCATTACGCTATCATTACTCCTTTTTCCTTCATATAACTCCTCACCCAGTCCCTTCATCTTTTCTTTGGTTTTCCTCTCCCACTCCATTTTCAACATTTATGTTTGTCACGCCTTTAGTCAAAGACGTTTCGTCCTTCCTCAGTCCTCATCGCCTGATTTTTTAAAAGAGGCTGTCTGCATTTTCTTCGTCTGTTTTAGTACGAACTGTAGTTATTAGAACTCGTACAGACGAAGAAAAATACTTACAGCTAAACTTTTTAGATTGTAAGCTCACTTCATCACCATTTTGATTCGCCATGTGCCAGTTACGTACACCTTTACTTTAAAGAAAACTGAAACTGGCGGGAATCCCTCTTAGGGCGAATTTTGTACAAGGCCAACTGCAAATTCAGGGCTGGTACAAGGCCAACTGCAAATTCAGGGCTGCGGGACTGTTCGAAAGAGATACCGCGGCCCTGGAACATAAAGGGCAAAAGAAGGAACATGGATGGTTTTCAGTCAGTAAAAGAGCGGGAGGAGTCATTTGATGATTTCCCATCCGAAAAAAAAAGGCCAACTGAAAGAAACGAGTCTGTACTGCCGTCATCCTCTAAAACTGGTTTTCCATTTAACGGCTGCATACGGTATTTATTGTCCACAGCAAACTGATGGCGTTTCGAAAGGAGAATTTGAAAGTATTTGTTAAGAAGTACGGGGTGAAACTTTCCTTCATGTCTCCGTTCCTGAAGGCTGCTGCCAACGCGCTGACGGACCAGCCCGTCGTCAACGGAGTCATTATTGGATCGGACATCATTTACAGGTAAAGGAAGATTTGTGGAGACTAAAATTGATTGTGGAAATTTGAAATGTCGTGTGCTCAACGCTGAAAGTCGATAACCTAACAGCCACTAAATCCTGGTCCCTCGATAACATTTCTCCCGCTGCTGGAAATCCAGGCATCCTTTCTGTAAGAGCAAGTGGGGCACGGTCTTTTCAAGAGCACCACATTCACATTGAAGCATTTAACATTGAAATATGTCTAATTTAACAGGGACTACGTAGACATATCAATCGCAGTGGCAACTCCTCGAGGGCTGGTGGTGCCTGTGCTTCGTAACGTCGACTCCATGGACTATCCGCGTCTAGAACTCGAAATGAACGCGCTAGCCGCTAAAGCTAGGGAGGGTAAGACTAATGAGTTTGACGTATGGGGGTATAGGGCGGGTTAGTTTCTTATTCTCCATGGAAAAGGCAGGATCCTCCAACCAGTTGGGGGCTGTTGTATACACGCTGTAAGAAGCATGACCCCCGACCTGCTAATATTAAAATACTTAAACGCTGGGAGTCCAGAATCATGTACTGAATCCATAATATATTAACAGGCGTTGTGCAAAAACGCGGCAAACTTGCACAATGTAGGATTCTACGAGTATGTAATCTCATTGTTTTATGCATCGTTCTAATAATATGGTAGTACAGGTGGTATGTATAGCTGTGAGCCACAAATGATCGACATTGTTCTGTGAATTTCAGGTAGATTGATACCAGCAGACATGCAAGGCGGTACCTTCACGTTGAGTAATGGTGGAGTGTTTGGATCACTCCTGTCAATGCCGATCATCAACCTGCCACAGTCGGCAATATTAGGCATGCATGCTATTATCCAGAGACCAGTCGCGATAAATGGCAAGGTATGACTTAGGCCCGGACTCCACCGAAGCGGAGACGAGGCGAGAAGAGAGATGCAAACCACCAATAGAATTTCATTATTTACAATTCTCGTCTCCGCTTAGCTTTAGTGGAAACGGTCGAGCAAAGAGGAGAGGAGATGTCTCATATTTGTTTAGGACAGCCTCTACACTAGGCAGTACCGCACAGCAGACTCGAGAAGAGACGTGAGCGGCGTGCGGTGAGCGGTGTGTGGCGGTCACTGAACTAGACGTGAGTAGCCTGTTCTCACACCTATGCTCCGCTCTAGCCAGATAGCTAGATATACCCTAGCTCCCAAGCATCTTCTCTCCACTGCGCTTCGCACAACTCCGCACGTCTCCGCTTTGGAGGAGCAAGAAACACATGCGCTGCTAACTCGAGCCGATCATCATTCTTTCAACGAAACTCCATAATGCAACGCGCACTTGGTGCAACGTGACGGCATTCTCTCGGTTAGAGTTTATCTAGCAAAAATGAGGTATGGTGATGGCGGTCCGGTGCAATGCTTATACGTGTAGCTTTACGGTGTGGATTCAGGGATTGTTTTCAACATTTTCTGCCCTTTCCAATGTATTTGGGGCCGACGCTGCATTCCTTCTTTAATAAAACTTGATCGTCTTTATCAGCAATACCTTGTTCTCAGTATCTCTTTTTAGCCGTATCATCACATAATTTTACCGCACTTCGTGAACAGTTCAGATTCGAGCATTACATCAGTGAATGAGGAGAAGCATTATAGTGCTCAACCTGTAACGACACCATTTGTAACAATCACTTCTTTCTGTACATAATCGAATATTGGATTGTTACATTACAGGCGAAAGCTTCGGGAGGAGCCTTCTACCACCTATCCATGGATGCTTTAGTTTTTGGCTCCATTTTCACTTCTTTATTTTTATAGGTTGAAATCAGGCCTATGATGTACCTCGCCCTGACGTACGATCATAGGTTGATTGACGGTCGCGAAGCAGTGCTGTTTCTACGAAAAGTTAAGTCAGGCGTTGAAGACCCCACTTCTATACTTGCTGGGATTTAAATCTATGGATTAAGTATAGTCTGTGTTAAAGTACGGGCACGGCTCGAGCAAGTTCCGCGCTTCCTTAAGTCAGTGTGGGTGTTGCATGTTGCCGAGCCTGTAGCTCTAGCTTGTCGACCTTGGTTCACTTGTATTATTTTAGTCCTTTCAGTTATTCTATTTTTGGTCTTACATCCCTAACACAGTGATTTTTATTTTTCACAAGTTATGGGACATGGGACCTAAACATAACTGGTGAAATGTGGGTGTACTATTAGGTACGCCTCTGCCTAACCCTTCGGGGTTACAGGCGTGATGTTATGTTACGTAAACTCTTGTTAATTTTATGATGATTGATGGATGTCCAAGTCCCAGCTTTTACCAGGGGTATTGGGTACCAACATGGTACAAGAACAGTCATAATTGTACGCTATATGACAAAAGGGTAAAATACTGTTTTAAAGGAATTTATGTCATAACGACCATCATAAAATGAAGTATCTAAGAAGTATCTTTTACTCTGGACGCCCTTAATGTGCACGTCTTTCTAGATCGTTCTCACAGGTATGTATAATCTCATAATGATGATGTAACGAAGATTTTGTAACAATATTTTGATTTAAAAGAGTGTCCATGGAGTTTGACTGTAGCTTCGCTTCTTTTTGTTTTTTTTTTTACATTCAAAAGTGCCGTAATGGTCTAATTGAAATAAATGCTTTCGAGTTGTTTGAGTTTGAGTTATTTTGAGATTGCAAATGAAGCTAACTGTGAACATAAATGTCTATATAGTAAGTAGGTTGTTAATATTGTTAACTTTTCTTAGGATAAGACCGCCACTTAAGATAACAATGTCTACATTTTTGATCATACCATGTAACATGACTAACTGTTTTTGAATCGATTGTATCAGAGCCATAATCATTTTTACTGAGTAGATAAAGTGCTCCACGAAAACTATGTTCACGCATGCAGGTCAATCGAATATACCTGAAGTTTCCAAAAATTGTAAGAATATTCCATAAGAAGTATTTTCCGTAAAATAAATGCCTACTTTCTATTAATATGTTATGATATTTAGTTACGGGAGTATTCGCCTTAATGCAACAGTTCAAATTCAAGCATTAGCTACATCAGTATGTGAGCGAACCAAGCATTACTTGCGCAATCTGTAACGGTGCAATTTGTAACAATCTTGTTTCTGTACAAAACAGAATCTAGATCTATCTCTTGTTACATTTTTCAGGGTGGAAGCCCTGGACCCTTAAAGTATCCTTGTTGTCAGGCCTATACTGTTCTCAAATATATATAGTCCTCCTTACCGATTTCGGTAACGGCGACCGTTTAATGCTATTTGCTTGCATGTAGGTATATATGACTGGCCAGACCGAATTTGCTCTCACAACTAAAGCAGTAGAGTTGTCCTCTCATACTTAAGTATTAACACTGTTATTTAACAATTAGATAACATTGTAAAAGATTTATAATATATTTTTGCTGAAGGGTTTCCACTTTCCAGTTTTTCTCCTAAGTAAACGAATAATTCGAACTGCGCAACCTAGTTTTTAACCGACTTCCAAAAGGAGGTTATCAATTCGTCAGATTTTTTTTTGTATGTTCAGCTATATCTTCGCCAATAATTGTGAACCGATTTCGATGTTTCGTTTTTTTGTTTGGAAGTATGTTATTTCGCGGTGGTCCCGTGTTTAGGTGAAGATCTGCTGCTGACCTTCGGAGATAACAATGGAACTCTTCAATAATAGACAGCAAATCTGTCGTGATTGCTGCAATCGCTTGGATGTTTATTAAATTGTTTACACAACACCATAACGTAATATCACGCCTGTATGCTCTGAGGGGGTACGCATATGTGTACAGTACACCAACATTTTGACAGTTAGGTATGTTAAGTTCCGTTTTATTGAGGATAAGCCTGATACCACGACATGTATTTTTAACAATGTAAAATAAATGCATAACAAATGTTTGTACAGGATATGACAAACTAAAAATGGAAAAATAAAAAAACTTTTTTGTAAAAAGTTTTCTTATTGAGGTTTATAATTGCCCATGTAAGTTCATATGAAATAAAATATAATTAATTTAAATTTTAATGTGTTTGATTCTGTTTTATTTTTATTAAACATTTGCCCGCGGCTTCGTTCGCGTTAATTTAGAACTTGACAATCAATTCGGATTGTACTCTGCTTGTAATCGATTCGAATTTTCGAAAGACACGTGGCGACACTTATTGTCATAATAACGTTATTGTTGTTTTCCTCGGGAACAATTTCGATATTAAAGGTACCATGTCCGTTTCTGTACACTTTACAACGGAAATGCAAAATTTCAGGATGATCGATTCAGTGGTTTAGGCGTGAAAAGGTAACAAACAAACATACTTTCACATTTCTATATTTTTTTTCTAGATTTTTGACGCAAACTTTTTAAATGACTAGTGTGCTGTTCCGGCCCTGGTTCAAGCCATGGTCCGGGGCGAGAGGGAATGGGAAGCCGTCACCTACTTCTGCGAAGCAGTCATGCTAGCGAAGGAGGTGGCGGAACGTGAGAGTGTCAGAACCTCACGTCCCAGCCGCCGCGGGAGAAGCACTGGATGTCGGGGGCCGCGCCGTAATGGCTCTCGGCCACCGTAGGCGCGGGCCTGTGGATGGTGAGTAATGGGTTAGCTCGCCGTCCGTCCGTCGTATGACGACAGGCCGTATCGACGGCGCGTTCGTGTTCCACGCGCGCCTCAAAGAGATATCAGCAAACAGGAGGGGCCCGCAAGAGAAAAGAGAAAGTAATCATCAGACATTATCTGTCAACTATTCTGTTATTTCTCCAGATTTCTGAACGAATAAATAAAAATCAATCTAGTGTCAATCAATGACATCTGTCACGACTGTCATCAAACTGGCGAACTGGCGTCAGAGACTAACCTTAAAAAACAACGGAGCGGAGCATGAACATATTATGAACAATATTGAACATAATTATATAAGGAACGCAAATCGGAAGTTTGAAAGAATTGTAATTCCTAACCTCGTAAATTATTGTTATTGTTTCGAATAAACTTACAGATATCTATTATGAGTAGCAGTGACGAAACAGAGAACAACTCCAGTGTTGATGAACAGGACGATGGAGAAAGGGTGAGCAAAAACCAAACTACCACTGTACTGTCCCAGCTTCATCATCATCCTACAACCTGACTTTATATTATATTATTCTATGAACCTGAATTTACTCAGTGCTTTTTTACGTAGGCCGTGACAGGATAAAAGTTTACCTACCTATAATTATAGATAACTTTAGAAGCGGCGATTATAAGTAGAAGAGGTACTTCAGCTTAACAACCATGCATGGTTTGCAACATTCGTTATTTCAGAAGTATTCGAATACAATAAACAATTTTAATTTCAGACCGAAATCAGATCACAGCTATCAACATTGTCATTCGAAGAATTGCAAAAATTAAAAGAGAAAATTGGTGCTAAAGTGTATAACGAAGCGCTTTTTGGTAATGCAATTAAGAAAAAGGAGCGTGATGTACCAAAAATTTTCAAAAGAGAAAATAAGAACAGACCGCGGGAGATGAGCTCAAAGAAACCTGTTCGAATGCTGCAAGCTGTCCCTATTGTTAAGAAGAAAGAAATCCGTGATCCAAGGTACTATAATTATTTAAGATCAAGATATAAGTCCGCCTTTGTACATTATGTGCATAACGTTTTAATAAATAAATATTATTATGCATTCCAGACTTTAACAAAAAAAACATTAAGCTTTATTTTTTTAATTTGGTCTTCTTTGTTTATTTTAAATTTAGCATAACTTTAGCCAAAAAAGTGGGTGTTTCTTAGATAGGCCTCTGTTAATCGGTGCCACATCAACCATTCAGAATTTAACCAAAATTATAATTGCAGGTTTGACCCACTTTGTGGTGAGTTTGACAAGAAACAATTCTCTGATGACTACAATTTTCTGTCAGACATACGTATGAAGGACATAAAAGCTATAAGAAAAGAATTGAAGGACACAGCAGACCCAGAAAGACAACTAAAGTTACGCAGACTTCTACAGCGGTTGAATGACCAGCACAAACACACGAAGAAGAGTAAGGTAGAGAAAGAAATAGTTGAGAAGAATAGGAAAGGTATCGAACAAGAGTTTAAGGAGGGAAAGCAGCCGCACTTCAAAAATAAATGTAAGTATTTGATTTTCTTTGTATTTTTGCTATGTTTTCTAGAGGTGTTGATGTGTGAAGTTGTACCAAGATATGATTTTTTTTAAATGTGTTTGTCAAATAAGACTCACTAGCAGTGGCACAAGGAGGTTGTGTAAATTGGAGTCAAATCCATTACGGGACCTCGTGCACCATGCGGCCACGACCATGACAATGTCTTGAATGAGACTGGTTGGATTCCCGGACTTGTGATGAAACTTTCTTACTTGCAATGAAACTTTCTTCCTGGTTGAAGCTTCTGCAGCCAAAAGTTCTGCTCGTGGCCATGTAGTGCACGAGGGTCCTAACACTTTGCCATGCTTTCAATCAAGAGTAGAGAGAGAGTACATATTTAGCAGTTACCTCCACTAGATGAATGAGGTAGTTGAGAATTGAGGAACTGATTTTTAAGACACTGAATCCGTCTTACTGTCCTGTTGGAATGCCACCTTCACTTTAACTTACATTAACTCCTGAGGCGGCGTCCTAATTGACAAAGATTGTACGAGCAAACTATGCGTTTATCGTCGTGCGATGAAAATGATCGTACGACATGGCTGTTTACAGAAATGCACAGTTTTTGCTATCAGGCAATTTTGCTTTGAAAATTGCAAGTGACAGTGAAGAAAGAAAACGTAGACCATATAATATACGACAATTCAAAAGTGCCTGTAACTGGCCTACTTGAAATAAATGATACTTTTTTTACCATTGCCACTGGAAAAAGGGCTTTATCATAATCAGCCTACAGCATTCCCACTGCTGGGACACAGGCCACCTCCCTGTGGGAAGATGCAGGCCGTATACCCAAGGGTCCAGTGTGGATTGTTAGATTTCACATGTGTTCACCATAACCTATTTACTTCAACGACGGTTGAATGCTGAAGATGCATGCTGGTTTACAATCCTATATGTTATAACCTATTTGCAGCTGAACTACGTGTTGAGGCATTGGTGAAGCAGTACGAAGAACTGAAAAAGGAAGGCGCCGGAAGGATACAACGCCATCTTAAGCGCAGACAGCAGAAAGTCAAGAAACGCTCGCACAAAGCACCCACAGGCACTTGATATAAATATTTGTTCATTGTTCATTGATTGCTTTTTTTTTATTATTTTTTATTCTATATCAGATTTACACAAGACCTACTAACTACACGAAGAAAATGCCTCTAGGCATGTGTGCAGTGATGTAGCAACATGCCAAAATATCGAGATTTCTTTTCTAAGTAAATATTAATGTGCTTCTTGACTTAATGTCCTATGTCCCCTAGATGGGGCAGAGGGCGTCCACAGATGTCCGCCATCGCGATCGGTCTTGAGCTTCACGCTTCACCTCGCTCCATGACAATCCGATGCTCGCGGCTTCTGCCAACACGGTGTGACTCCAGGTTTGACGAGGACGGCCACGCTTTCGTTTCCCTTGGGGATTCCAGTCCAAAGCTTGTTTGGGTATGTGGTCGGGGTCCCTTCGGAGCGTGTGACCAATCCATCTCCACTTGCGTCGCTTGATCTGGCGGTCGATCAGGCTCTCATGGCATTTCTCCAACAGCTCTACGTTGGAGATGGTCTCGGGCCAGTAAATTCCGAGAATGCGACGAAGACAGCGGTTGGCGAAAACTTGGATTTGGCGTGAGATGACCTTTGTGACCTTCCAGGTTTCGCACCCGTAAAGCAGCACTGATTTCACATTGGACCCGAATATCTTAAGTTTAATCCTTCGGGTCAGTTTCCGCGACTGCCAAACAGGTCTCAGCTGCGCGAAGGTAGCTCGGGCTTTGGCGATCCGTGAAGCGATGTCCTCTTCACTACCCCCACTCTCTGTCACGACGCTCCCGAGGTAAGTGAATTTGTGGACGCGTGCCACTGCCTCTGTGCCAATCAGCAACGGTGAGCGATTCTCCACACCAGTTCTCATCTCATGGGTCTTCCTGATGTTAATTTTAAGCCCCGTTTCTGCCGCCTCTTGACGTAGATCGTTCAACTTTGCTTGCATGTCGGCGTGGGTATGACTCAGCAGGCATAGGTCATCAGCGTAGTCCAAGTCTTCCAAGACGTTGGATAAACCCCACTCTATGCCGCGTTTCTGACGGTATTGAATGTTAAGGTCGGCTCGTATGGCGTCGTTGTGGGTTTCTCAGTCTCAGATGAAGATTTCTTCTATCTTGGATCAAACTCCACGTGCGTTGTGACATCCAGTCCTCCCGAGAGTGAGTCGATTTGTGCCCTAAAACAGCGGAGCTGGTCTCTGTATAGGTCACTTTAATGCGGCTCCACTCCTCGTCTAATGAGTCTGAAGCGGTATCGAGCACAGAAAAGCGATTGCGCAACTCGAGTTGAAAAGCCTTACGCGTGTCTGGGTCCTGAAGTTTGTTAACGTCGAATAATGTGCTTAGTGTTACACTTAAATCTACAGGAATGAATAATCTAATTGGTGGTGAAACCAAATCAAGATCCAGTGCATAATTTAAAAGAACTTGCCTAACACAGACCGACATGTTGAGTGACTTTATACTATTGACTAGCAACTCGCCCCAGCTTCGCATGGGTAGCACTAATTATCTACAGCTGGATCACTTCTGGTGGATCTGGTGGTCGCAGTCACGAAGCTTTAGCAGTAAGGAAAAGGCACAGTTACACCAATAGCACAGTACTGATAATATCTCAGTTTTTTTAACCTATATTTTGTCCGTTTACATGAGTGCGCTAGCGGTCAAAGTGTAAAGGTTTCGTTGAGTAGTTTGAAAACGCTAATCTCAAGAACAACTGACTTATTGCTTTGGTGGCTACTTACTGCTTCGGTTTTTCCATCAGGAGTTACTCAGTAGCAGCCCAGAGATTTGTGCCCAGTCTATGACAATAGGCTCACTTCTTTTGAGCAAAACAGGTGTGAAGATTTCTTAATGTAAGTTTTGATGTTACGTGAGAGAATCAAATTATTGACTTGATCATTTTTGGCAAAATACTTTTCTGAAACCAATTTAGTGACTTAATCGATATGCCTCGAATATCACTCTGAACGAAATTACTGAATAAAAGAACTCTATAAAATGTATTGATTACACCTACAGTGGCAGTGGGATCATTCTCAAAATAAGGAACAATTAAATAGGTATGTAATTAGTCATTGTATATAAATTAATGTGTATAGTATATTATTATAATATGATTAAACATCTATCAAAATACACAAGTGATTGCATAAGGGTGCTTGATAAAATAGGTGTGCAAGGTGACCAGTCCAGGCGAATCTGCCAAGTTGTACAGGCACTCGGGACCTCTAGGAACGATTGCCTGGAAATAAATACAAATCATTAGAAAACTATATGAGTACCTATTCAGTAGTATCCGGCCAAACCTTCGCTTTTGATTTCGGCTTCGGCCAAAATGGGTCGAAGTTTTGGCCGAAGCCGTAGGTTTCTAGTAAGCGACGCGAAATCGAACGAACTGTTACAAATGCACGAGAGCGCGACGGAAGAGGCGACACGCGGGGGCAGGGGTCACACATTTTGAAGTGTTATTTTTTTTTTTGTCAAGTTGCAAGGTAATTTTAATCGTCTAAAGTTCTTTATCAACAACATAAACTTTAAAAGTTTAAGAAAATCATTATATTATTTATTTTTAACCAATTTTGAACAAAATTTCTTAAGGTTATTAAACTACCGGCTTCGGCGGTCGGCCGAAGGTTGTGGCTCGGTTCCGGCCAGAAATCTACTTTCGGTCGGACACAAATTTCAATTCTGTTGGTATTACGCCCAGAGGTCATAGAAAAATGCCCTTGGCCTTAAGGCAAAGTTACTATCGTTACCTGGACAGCTGCCTTGTTTGGTGCCTCGAACCAATTCGTATAACCGCCATCGTTGACGGTATGCTTTCCGAACATGACCAATCCGACGCCGATCAGCTGTTCTGAGTCCACGAGCGGGAACCACGGGAACAGCGTGTCAGCTTTGCACTCCAGCTCTTCATTCGTCTTGTAGTAGTAATGCTGACCTGAAAGAACAATTTTATACTCAAGTGCCTGTAATGAATTATATCTAATTCATGACATGACGGCTCTATCGAATAATGGAATAAGAAGGTATGCCGCGCTAAACCCAAATATTCTTGAGATAAGGCCAGTCCAGTAGGATCATGAGCATATAAATGTACGTCAATAGAATTGACAGAGCGATTCGTTAATGCCCGTTTTAACAATCAAGTGACACCTAAATTAATTATAAAAGCTAGATGAACGTAAATATTAACATTCGGCTTTCACCAAGGCATTGAATTACGCTTCGTCTATATAGTATCTAGTGAAATCGGGCATCTCTCCTGTCCTGGTCTACTGTTCACTCACCCATCCACGGTATGCAGGCCTGCTTCGTAAAGTCGCTATTGGGGCCAGTGATCTCACTGACGTTGGTCGAGATGCGATACAGGTCCCCGTTGAAGCCAGTGACGACGATCGAGTGGTCTTGTAGCAACAGACCTGGGTTGCGCTGAGCGACGCGAATAGCTGGGTCCGTTGCAAGAGTTTCTGAGGAAGAAGAACATAATAATAAATACTTAATAGTTCAGAGGACTGGTGCAGTCATCACGGTCTAGTTGCGAAACAGAAATAGGGCTGTTTGTCCTGTATGGCTCATCTCTCTCTGATGCCTAGTCTCAGTCTCCATCCATCTTGCCAGCATTACCTATGGCTACAGTAACTGCTATGCCCTGGTACAGATGCCAGCACATACAGAGCTACCACAATCTGTTTTTCATTAATAGATTTTCAACCAAATTTTGATTATCGCCAAAGCATTAGGTTGAGTGGGAAAATTTTACAGTTTCGGGTAGCTTGATGTCTGTAATTACATTCCGTTAATTAACACATTTATTTAACCTCTTATTTTGCACTGTAGGTAACCTTTATTTTGCTTTCAATGAGGTTGATTTTGGGTTGCTCAGAGGTAAAATATCTGTGACTGTAGAGGTGTGGAGTACCTACTCAGATAACAAAACCAGCGTGATTGTTAAAGAATTATTATAGATCGATTTTTTAAATGAAATTCTTACCAGTTGTAATGAAATACTGCTGAGTACTCCAGAAATGTTCAGTTTTGCCGTCCTTTTCGATGGTCCAGGGAGTGAATCCTTGGACAGCCCAGTCGAAGACACTGTCGGAGTATGTTTCTTCGTTTATCTGTGAGGAAGATGAAGAAGGTCTAGAGAACGTTTTTGACTTTTAAATCAGAAACTGTACCTAGTCCTATATTATTTGACCCAAAAGTTGACTGGTAGAGAATACCATGTGGCATTTAAGTCCGCCTATGTATATCACTCTTGTACATGAAGTTTAAATAAATAAACAAAGCAATGCAAGGGTGTATTTACTTAGGATTATAGGAGGCGTCGTCTATAATTGAGCAGAATTATAGACGACGCCTGCTATAATCCTAAGGCTCCATTGTAAAAGGGCCTGAGTTTTTGACTGTAAGTCAAAGTCAAAGCCTGAAAGGGTGTTTATGAGAAAGGGAAATTTTGACTACACTAACTAACAACTGAAACAGTGCCGGAGCATTTACATGTTCTGAGTTTTTGACGTGTTGCGAGAGCCGAATCATTCACCCGCTTACGGTTGTCAACTCAACGGTGCCGGTGACTGAGTTACCTGTGCGGTACGGAACCCTTCCCGTACCACACAGTTAACTCATCACCGGCTTAATTAAACGGTAGACCTTTATCATCGAGAATACCTACACGACGCAAAATATAATAACAAAATACATACGGCAATTTGCGTCCCCGCAATAAATCCGGTGTCGTCGAAGAGCACGCAAACGGTGTAGTCATCCTTAGGACAGAAGATAGAGAGCGGTTCGTAGCCTGCAGGTCCTGGAGGCCTTGTGGTCTGCTTCCATCCGGCTTCAGCCGCTAAAGCAACCGTCTGCGGCAGTTCTATAAAGGCGGTGGTTCCGATTCCTAAGAGTGTGATGTCGAAACGCACTGGAAATTCAAAAATTATTGAGTTTCACTCATTAATGTTGGCAGAAGAACGAGGAAAAAGTTATAATCTCAAGGACTTGACTAAGGACTGCTTCTACAACTGTGATCGGTCCTGGCTATGCTACCACTCAGTAGTGTAGTAGGTAAGTAGTGTATGCGACCCACTCCAATATAGCATGGCAGATATCCAAAAAAATGCGTTATGCGATCAGCCTGGATCTCTAGCAACTGGTCCCTAATATCCATGATATCTCTCTCTTTAATAAGCTGCTCCGGTGGAGCTTCACAAACGATGGTTCACTTAAATGTTTTCTGCGTGTCCCGTTGTTTGTTCATTACAGGAACTGATGGCTCACTCGTGGCTGAGTTCTGGTAAACTGTCATCGACACGCTAAGAAAAAGATGAGCCTGTCCTTAACTTGCTGTTACTTTTATCGTGTAAGTTTTGTCTCATTAATAATGTTTGTTTGTTTGTGTTTACTTTATTTCATAAAAATACAGATTTAACATTTTTTATATAAAGACAGTTTAAATGAGCTTTGGTAGTAACACAATAGAATACAATCTAAGAACTGAAATCTGTACACAATATGGGAAACCCTGCCTCTCAAACTAGGTAACCTGTATCTTGACAGACAGTGATTCTTAAAATGTGATACGAATGTTAGAGGATGTCTTACCACTTAGGCCACCTTCCCATGCTCCTCCTGAAACAAACAAATGCTTACTTCATTAAGTAGTTAAGTACTAGATACATCAGTTATTAACTTGTCCTTGAAACACAAACAAATAGATCAGCCCAGCCTTAAGATCTGCGAATGCGATACGCTTATCTTTATTAATAGATATTTAATTGAAAAACATATTATTAGACAACTGCTAAATATGCTGCTATGCTAGATAATTGATATATTATAATCCTTGTTGTTTTTATGATGAGCATTACTTATAATAGGATTAGGAGATACATCGTTACGGCTTAAACACTCAAAGCGTGAGCAGGATTGTAGGTTTCAAACCGGCACGCTTCCTATAGGTACACGATTTTATAGTGCTACTTAATAATCTACCTACTAATTAACGACATCTATGGAATGGTAGGAGAGCCCAAAGGGGTTTTGAGCAAACAACGACATCGTGAAGAAACCAGCCAAGTGCAAGTCGCACACATTGTTCTGTAGCACCAAACAATAATATACTAATTTTGTTTTTCATACTACCTACCGATGTTAATAAAAATGCTGCATCCAGTTATACTGGAAGCCGACCCCAATATGGTTGGGAAAAGGCTAGGCAGATGATGATGGTAGTATGTTAATAAAAAACCGGCCAAGTGCGTGTCGGGCCACGCACAATGTAGGGTTCCGTAGTTGCCCATTAAAATATGCAGACACTTCCTACGGTTCGATTTGCCTCCGAAAGATGATTTTTATTGTAATAACTAGCTGCCCAGCGCTACTTCGTTCGCGTGGTGTCCTACCCCTTACCCTACTCTACTCCTACACTACTCTTATCCTACTCCTACCCTAATCCTACACTACTCCTACCCTACTCCTACACTGCTCCTACCCTACTCCTACACTACTCCTACACTACTCCTACCCTACTCCTACACTACTCCTACCCTACTCCTAACCTACTCCTGCACTACTCCTACCCTACTCCTAACCTACTCCTACACTACTCCTACCCTACTCCTACCCTACTCCTACCCTACTCCTACACTGCTCCTACCCTACTCCTACACTACTCCTACACTACTCCTACCCTACTCCTACACTACTCCTACCCTACTCCTAACCTACTCCTGCACTACTCCTACCCTACTCCTAACCTACTCCTACACTACTCCTACCCTACTCCTACCCTACTCCTACCCTAATCCTACCCTACTCCTACCCTACTCCTACCCTAATCCTACCCTACTCCTACCCTACTCCTATCCTACTCTTAACCTACTCCTACACTACTCCTACTCTAATCCTACCAAAAAAAAAAGTATCTTAGTGTTGTTTTTAGACTTATCCAGGCAATTTTTTAAATTTTTCTCGCCGTAAAAACCATCCTTGAACTTCAACGAACATTTAAAAAAAAGAATTGGCCAAATTGGTCCAGGCGTGTTTGAGTTATGCGCTTACCAACACATTTTGCGATTCATTTTTATATTATAGATAAAAAACAAACTTACATTTCTAGTTGAAAAACCTGTGCTCCCATACATTATGTTTAGCAAAATATGTTATCCAAGTACCTACCTACTTACTTGCATTTTATAAGTTGGTCGACTATTATCCGTAAACTTGTAAAGCCTACTTAGCTGTGAAAGTTTTCCTTTTAACTTCGTTATAATTACTACCACAGTGAATTTTTTCACACACGAACACAACCGTTTAGCTGGTAGAGGGGTGGGGACACTTGACTCTAACAAAAATTAGCACTTTAAAACTCATTATTTCTCAAACGAATCCCTTAATCGAAAAAATATTTGAGCAAACTCGCAATATTTTTTAAAGACCTATCCAACGACATCCCACACTATGGGATACACGAGAAAAAAAGTCCTCGCTACGTGTAGATACCAACAGGAGATACCCTAACTAAAGTGTAGCGCCAATGCTGCGTGGTGCCAACAGTCTCGGAGTAAAAGGGCTGTCAGACAGCCAGACGGACAGGACGAATCTGTATGGGTTTCGTTTTTACTTATATATGAAAAGTTTCAGATGCGAGCCCCGTCAGGGTCACCTTTCAGATTTCCAAAAAGGACCAAAAATAACACGACCTTCAGAACTGTTGATTAATTGGGCCCAGAAGCGGCTAGAAGCCCCACCTTTTATACAAATATGACACAATTTCGGTATCCAGAATCTAATCGCGGTCCGGACAAGATAACAGCTGAGCTCAGCTAGATAGAACTTCGAGGATTAACATGAAGACCATGCAGTCCATAATATACAGGGTTATTTGTAAAACACCAGTAACCTCTTAAGAGGTCATTGTACTCATCATTATGAACAACTTTTACTATGGGACCAAACCTGAAATCGCGAAAAAAAAATCAGCTGTTCCCTACATTTTGACGAGTTAATCGATCATAAATGTAGGGAACAGCTGATTTTTTTTTCGCGATTTCAGGTTTGGTCCCATAGTAAAAGTTGTTCATAATGATGAGTACAATGACCTCTCAAGAGGTTACTGGTGTTTTACAAATAACCCTGTATTGTAGGTACCTATTGTTAGTTATCATTTATATTTGCACGTTCTGCATTGATAAATACACTAACACAAAATTACTGAAACAATTTATTTTAACATGTCCATTTTATTTATACAAGTTTTCGTATGTTGGTTTTCATAAATAAAATGTGGTTTCAAGAGCAAGATTTTGTTTTTGTGTTTAAAAAAAAATATGAATGAAAAAAGAGTAAACTTACCACGAGCGGACGCCGCGACGAGGCACAATAGGAGTAGTTTTCTGAACATCACGGGCACGTCTGATAAGCTCAACGTTATTCGCAAGTTTTTATACCCCCCCGATAGGGAATTATACCAAACTGGAGCTAATACTAGTGTTTGCCTGCGGCTGCGCTCATGAAAAATTCGGCAAACACTTTTTCTTTAGTAGCCTAGTCTACAACTTCGGCAAACCAGTAGACTATGCTGTGATGCAGATCAAACAGGCTTTAAGGCCTTAAAGCCTGCTATGGTTGTTTGGTTCAGCCGTTCAAGAAGCAAGGTTGGAAGTGGAACTGACTGCCCAAAGCGAGTAGGTAAGTCCGTAAGACGTTACTTTAGAAGTAAATATAGCCTATCAAGATCAAAATGGTAGGTGGGTAATTACGTAGGTACTTAGGTATAATACAAAATGATGGGTAATTCTCTTAGCGTTATCAGTTTAAATTGTTTTTGCATGTTGTAGTGACGTAGGTAAGAATCTGCCTTCCTATTGTTTTTAAACTCTGGATTCAGTAAGAGGCTTAAATTTTCTCTATTGGTCTAGGTAGTGTTGTTTAGGTTTTTGTATAATTCTTAGCAGTGTCAGGATTCATGAATACCTGTTAATACTAATAGGTATTCTAGTAGGTATTTACTTTTTACCTTTTTGATTATGACTAGCTGTTGCCCGCGACTTTCGTCCGGGTGAAATTATTCTGAACTATATTACTTCTCTAATTTAATCGGATTTTGTTAACAATTTCAAGGGTTTTAATTTTTTTGCACGGAACCCTAATTATTTTTCTCGAATAGCCTAAGGTAGAATAACATCAGCTATCTGCCAGTAAAAGTTCCGTCAAAATCGGTCCAGCCGTTTCGGAGATTAGCCGGAAAAAACATAGTACAGACAGACAAAAATTGAAAAAAATAAAGTTTTTGTTATGTGCCGTTTATTCAGATGCATTCAGTAAAAAGCTGTTATTTTGAAATTACAAACAGACTTATTTTTTATTTATTCGTATAAATAACCTAAGTGTAATAATGGTTTCTTTGTACACCGATATACAGCAAAACTAAGTTAGAATTTACTAACGCATAAAGCTGTATATTTAGACTTACTCATAACAGCTGTAAAGTGCTTATACACTGACTGGTATACAACTAATAAACCGGCTCATTAATCTACTTGGGATAAATATAAACAAGCTTAAGATTTTCCTGCTCTACTAGAGCAGCAGAGTAGAGATCAGATAGTGATAGAGCAGCTCTATCGTTACCCAATTGGGTAGGTTTAATTATTACTGTAGGGTCTTTAGATATCGGGCCTGTGGACGGTGAGTAATTAATGAGCTAGCTCGCCCTCCGTCCGTCCGTCTTATGACGACAGGCCGTGTCGACGGCGCGTTCGTGTTCCACGCGCGCCTCAAAGAGATGACAGCAAACAGGAGGGGCCCGCAAGGGCCGATGCCTGCCAGGGCTGTGGGACTGTTCGAAAAAGATACCGCTGCCCTGGAACACAAAGGGCAAAAGAAGGAACATGGATGGGTTTTATTCAGTAAAAGTCTGACACTCCCTTCCGCTCCGCCCAGTGCGGGAGGAGTCATTTGACGATTTCCCAACCCAAAAACAAAACAAAAGGGTCTTTAGGTATGGACTTTAATTAAAATAACGGGAAATACGGGGTTTTAATTGAAATATCGGGAACTCAAAACAAATAGTAAACATGATAAATAGCCCGTTTTTAGTGTTAATGATAATGTTAAATAAGTACTTAAATTGTTAGTCGATGAAATACCTAAGAATGGACAGGTTTACACATACCTACCTACTAGGTACTTGGTAACAGTTTTAATTATTACACTAATAATAAAAAGACGAAAGTTTGTATTGTGTATGTTTGTTATTCCTTCACGCTCAAACGGCTTAACGGATTTGGATAAAATTTGGTATCAAGATAGCTTATATTCTGGATTAACACAAGGGCTACTTTTGTTATGTAATTGTATTTAAGTTATTGGACCTGATCAAGATATAAATGAACTTATAAAAATAAAATGGATACTTACACAATATTTTTATGAGAGACAAATAACGCGCTGTGATGTGTGTTATGTGTGGAGGTGAATGTGTATGTGAGCAGTGGGTGAGAGTAAGTGTGGAAGGGAGTGAGGGTTGTATCCACACCTTATACAGGAAGATGAATTATCTATGGTAATTTGAAGTAATATGCAGATAATTATTTTTTGCAAGCGAACCCTGCGACTAGTCTTGGGATCGGAATTAATTAATAACATTAACTTCCATTCCTCGCTAATTCACTCAAATCCAATCCGAGCAAAACACAGTCTTGCATTTTCCACCTTCGAAACAGAGAGGCTAGGTGCAGGCTTAACATCGTCTGGGATGGGGTGTCTATCGAGCACAGTAACTCTCCAAAGTATCTTGGGGTTTCTCTGGACAGATCATTGACCTTCAGCAAAAACTGCCATACCATCAAGCAGAAGGTGCACACTCGCAACAGTCTGTTCAAAGTGGGATGCTTCGCCTCATATCTTGCGGAGTACTGCACAGGCGCTATGTTTTTCAGCTGGCGAATTTGCGTGCCCCGTGTGGAGCCGTTCAGCCCATGCAATGCTAGTAGATACAGCTCTGAATGAAACGTGACAAAACTGGTTGCCTTAAACCGACCCCGTTACAGATGCTGTACCCACTGGCAAAGCGCCACCAGAAGTTCGCAGGACACGGGCAAGCTCTAGCGAAAGAGCCAAAATGGTTTCAGACACACGACACCCTTTACATCTAAATACCCACGTGTCGCAAAGGCAAATGCTTTAAAGCTATTTTAAAATTGAAAATCTATTAAAGAAATTTGACATAAGTATTGTAGTATCTTGATGTGCAGGCGTCTGTAACTAGGCATCCGTTGACAGGCGGTCTTGATAGGCAATTTTGAGCATTTATAAGGGTTTTAGTGATCATAATGATGATGTATCATCAAAAAGGGAAACATAGGGACATAGAAGAGGTTAGTATTTATTTTACTGTAAAAAAATATTGCTTTAAAGTCATAAACCAGAGAGAAATCAGGCGAGAGCGTTTGTATAGAGAAAACAACACCCGTATAGGTACCTATTTTACAAATGTGTGATAAATATCAAAACGGACAGTTTTTAATGACAACAAGATAAACCAATTAAGATGGTCCGATTGTATCGGATTAGTGTAGGTGCAACACAGATAACTTCGTCAAATATGTACCTACTTATGAATTACGTAACGCACGACGACCAATCAAGCTATTAAAACAGTTAAAGCGGATATCTCCTTGCACAGGAAATCTATTTATAGCGAGGCCATGATAAACTGGAAAATATAGCTTGATATGTCGCAGTGTGTACCTACCCAAAGTACCCATATTATCATCATCATCATCATCCACAGCCTGAATTCACCCACTACTGGGTAATAGGCCTCTTTTTAGGGTTCCGTACCCAAAGGGTAAAACGGGAACCTATTACTAAGACTTCGCTGTCTGTCTGTCTGTCTCCAGGCTGTATCTCATAAACCGTCATAGCTAGAAAGCTGAAATTTTCACAAATGATGTACTATTGCCGCTATAACAACAAATACTAAAAATTAAAAAAAAAATATTAAGGTGGGCTCCCATACAACAGATATGATTTTTTTGCCGTTTTTATAGATAGGTAATGGTACGGAACCCTGATCGTGCGCGAGTCCGACTCGCACTTGGCCGGTTTTTTTATCTCCCCGCGTCCTGTGCGAGCCTAATCTAGTTTTTCCTCCGATGGCAACAATGTCGGCCATATCTGTGGCAAGTATCTAGCTCGATAGACATAATCAGTGCCGGCGTAAGGGCCACTGACACCCCGGGCGAAAATATTGTGGCGCCCACTTGCGGGAAGCAATATCAAGTGTTAGTTTTTTGCTGATCCCAAGTAAAATTATACTAAGAATTTCATCTTTCCTTTAGCGTTACCCAGAGGTAACGACGCAGACGTAGAAAGTTTTGTAGCTCCTCTTTTTTATGCACAGAGCGTAGAGCACAGTTTTGAGGGTTTGCACCAGGGGAGGCCAGTCCAACTCCAGACCTTGGCGCCCCCCAGAATTTGTCGCCCTGGGCCGTCGCCCCATCGCGCCCCCCCGTAACGCCGGCACTGGACATAATTTCTAAAGCGAAACTGACAGAACGATCCCTCGATCAGTTAAGAAACCTTTGAAAAACTTCGTCAAGTCTTCCTACCGCATATCTTACTAAATTCGAAGACTTAAGGTTTTCTTAAAACTAGCATAGGTAGTGCATCCTGTGCGTTGACATACGGTTAGGATAAAACAATAAAAGGTTTAAGCATAGGGTCCCGAGCTTGCCCAGTGGTTGGACCACCCCCTACAGCAAACCTGGAATTCGTGAACCGTTCTCAAATACAAGATCACTCAGCCAGTGCGTTATGGAGCAAACCTTAGTCTTGAATTACCTCATACCTACACCCAGGTTTCGTCGGGTATGTTGTTGGTAGGAAGCGAGCCTATTGCCAACAACCGGGCACACAACTAGACATAAAGATTTAAAAAACTTCAGTAGATCATGGAACTGTTAATGGTACTAGTGGCAACGAACCAACAGGAATAAACAGTAAAAACTATGAAATTATTACGAGCGGAGCGGAGTCATTCCCGCTCGTCCACACCCCGTCGTCCACAGTGCGGACGACTGGGAATGTTGCGTTCTGTTCGTCTACACTGTGGACGAACAGAACGCATTATTCCCAGTCGTCCACACCCCGTCGTCCACACCCCGTCATCTCACGTCTAGTCTAAGAGTTAATAATGAAAATATGATGATAGTATTTCCTTATATAATAAACATACTTTTAAAATATTATTACTTTAGTAAGGCAAATAGGGTAAATACGCCAAACATCGGCCCCCGCCCAAACGTCGGCCGTCTGCACATTTTCAGCTTGCGTTCATTCAAAAGGTAATTAAGTGGCAATCTTGTCACTCGAATTGCAACCTTAGTTCATAATTTATACGTACAAACCGTCCCTATACGATTACGTTACCTGCTCTTCGCACACTGAGCGTCAGAAGCGATGGCACCGTTGAAGCGTCAAGTTCGTAGCTGAAGTAGCTTACTTGCTGTAAATACCCTCGCTTCGGGGATTGATATTATAACGGTAAGATGTTTCTTTTTTTTTGTTTTAAGCTTTGTTATCACTAACCAGTAATTTTTACTATATTTTGACATAGTTTTTTCAACTTTTTGCGTATTGGTTTAAAGGAGAAATAGGGGGCCGCCATTAGGATACTAGTTTCGATTTAAAACCGGATTCTCGGCCGGGGCCGACTTAAAGTAAATGCAGTCTGTTTTATAAATTCCTACTCTTCCAATTGCATTGGCTTAATAGAATAATTTGCAAAGTTTATAGGTAAATAAATCTATTTTACGTTTAATCGCCAAATACCGGCCGGGGTGATATTAGTTGAATCTCGAGAAATAAGGTACACAAAACAGGGGCCGACTTTAGAAATATTAAATATCGTAATGTCGGCCAGCCTCGAATTCGAGCGCCTCTATACAGGCTGATTACTTTTGTATTTTTTCATTGATTGTGTGGGTAGTAATTTTTAATTTATTTATCAAACTTATTTTCTCAAACTTGAATAAATATTATGTAGGTACCTATTATTATAATTTGTTAAAATTATAAAGAGGTTAAGTTTGGATGTAGGAGTTGACAATATCGAAGACATTTTTATTATTTGTGATAGCTAAATGTGGTTTGGGATACAAATATAAAATGCTCTTTGAAACTTGCTATCTATCTGTTAAAGCCATGTTTATTAGCTTAAAAAATATAAAGAGTTGGTCGTGAATCTTTAGTTAATTTATCAACTTGTGTGAGACATAAAGCTGCCTTAGATACTAAGCTCGTTTTCACTTAATACTTTTGATTTAAGGTACAATGATAGAGCAGAGAGATCCAAGACCTTCACGGAAAGACAGAAAATTATAGTCATCTCAGCTGCTGGTTTACTTGTACTGCCCCGATGGTTAGTTTTTGTCGTACCTAGACACATTTGTGTTTACCACAGCATAATAATTTTACACACTTTTTTATTGTTGACGGACTTGTTGACAAATATTTAATTTTACCATAAATATTGTTTAAAAGTTGAAGACGTTAAAAGTTTAACAAACAATCACTTTTGATATGAGTATTATTTTAATCCCTTTGACTTATTTAAAATTCTGTTCTGTTTTCAATTCCAATTTTTATCACATAGGTACTTAGATATTAATTTTTATTTAATTTTATTGTGATGTTTAACTTAATTATTAACATTGTTAAAGTGTAAATCAAAAAAATAATTTACAATTAAACAAATACAAATGTATACTTATTGTGATATCATACTCCTGCCAAAATAAATCACATTAATAATATTTTTCATTGTTTTAATTTAAAACACCCTATACCCGGCCGACATTTAGGAAAAACGCGGCCGAACATGGGCCGTGAACGGCCGACTTAAGGGTTTTTTCGTCCTCAGCGCATCTAAACCATAATACTTTTATCTGTTCGTAGAAAAGTCAACCTTATGCGTATAAACATAAAATAGATTAATCAACCTTTCTAAAACCGCATCACAAGCTATCCTTTTGTTGCAAACTGATGCAGCCAGAGCGATCCAAAGTTAGAATATCCGTAAGGGGGCCGACGTTTAGCGTATTTACCCTACTTTAAAAGTACATACCTAGTAAATCTGAAGCTTTTTTGCGTATTTTATACTAAATGTATAGCATAAGAATGTTTCACATTTTAATTTTACACATTGGGTATTGTATCCATATCAGTTTAAATACAATTAATATGTAAAAAGTTTTAAAGTTACAATCGCCTGGATTTACTCAACTATTATAACTGCACCCTGTCGATCCTCCAACAAAAGATAGTCCTTGCACTCCGCTTATCAGTTTTGACGACGCTTCTGGGAATGAACAATAGATACATGGCTTTGAAATAGCCAATCAGCTCGCTGCATATTGCAAGCCCACGGTATATGGCAATAAAATGACGATGTGCTTTCGGGATCTGTGATGAAAAATACTGATGAATTTAAACACTACTTAGTACATATTATGTTGTTAATATATATTTTAAAAACGTTTATATAATACCAAAAAAATATTAGTTAAAATATTGCCTTTAAATTATTGTAAATTATGTTGATCTGTGATAAAAACTAGAATTGTTGTTAATTATTTTAACATTTGATGATTTTAAATAAAATAAAAAACTTAATAGGTATGTTGTTTTTGAATTGATTAAACCGTTAAATCATTTATTTAATTTAAAATTTCTTTACACTGACTCTTAAACTAGACACGAAACGATCGGTACGGACGACCGGGAATGTTGCGTTCCGTTCGTCTACACTGTGAACGAACAGAACGCATCTTTCCCAGTCGTCAACAGTGTGGACGACGGGGTGTGGACGAACGGGAACAACCCGCGGAGCGTATCACGAAAGGTTTGAAACAGCGCGCGAATCGTCTTTCAGGCACAGGACATCATTTGATTGTATAGCTATGTACAGCCCGCGCCAAACTTTGTGGCCGCCCCGAAACTAGGCTCATTGTATTGCGCAGAACACAAAATGTACTACTCGCGACTATATTCAAGGCGGTCACAAAGTTTGGCGCGGGCTGTAACACTGACTTCCACTTGACTAGCGAATAGCTTGGCGCAGGGGGGGGACAGTTAGAACAAGCTCAACTTCAGTGAAGAAAGATACGCCATCTACATTTCTTCACATAGAAACTATTAGTCTCATATTATCGATAGATGTCTCTATGATCCCAACTTTAATGCAAAAGAGAAAATCAAATAATTTTGTTCTCTAATTTAATTTTTGTATTTTTCTAAAGAATAATTGTTAAATTTTTCATCAAAATTATCACATTTTTATATATATATAATAGCTCTCCAGTATTTTCAATTATGGCAACCTGGTCACAAAAATACTTTTAGTATAATAAAATTCTGGCAACATCACAAAATGGTCGCCGCAACTTGCGCCTGCGCTTGCTTGTGTTTCGTGTGTCCTTCTATTATTAAGTTTTAATGATCATAATTTATTAAATGTATCATCATTAAATCCGCAAATCGTATTATGATCAACATACGACGTAAACAGCTGCTATTTGCAAAAAAAACCAATAAGAAGGAGAACAACCTATACATTACACATACACACACACAGCCACACATACATACATACACGCCATACACACATACAGCCTTAGTTCCCGTCAAGAAATCCAGATGGCGCTTCGAAATTGGATGCTTCGAAATGGCGCAAGAGGGCTCTCTTCTCCCCTATTATTATTATACTCTTTGGCTTGGCGGGTCGCCGAGTCGTGGGCGGTGTTGTCATCCTCCTGCCGCTGCGATAAAGATGCGTTCACACAAATGTTTTTATAATATTTATTATTTTAAATACTGTATATCTCAATAAGAAAACATAAATATAGACATTATTATAATATCAACTGACCTATTTATGCCTGACAACCCGACCCGAGTAGGGACAAAAACGTATACAACACAACAGTTTTTTATGTTAAATAAAAAGAGTTGGCCTCTTGACCTCAATCTTGTCCTACATTCTTGTTCTTTATGCTTTGTATGTACTTTCAATCAAAAAGTACTTTTCTAAACAGTATTTTTCATTCGGAAAACTTATGGTGAAAATGATTTCAGTATAATTATAGTATGTATGTAGTAATTCAGACACGCAGCGACAGTATTACGCACGACGCGACGGCCATTCAAGCTATATAACCAGTTTATGTGGATCTCTTATCTCGTATAGGAAATATATACAAAGCGAGGCCAAGTTATACTGGAAATGTACAGATTCATGTGCCACCGACGCCAGCACATCAAGCTACTACAATCTGTCAATCTGTAATAGATTTTCAACCTTATCGCTGAAGTATTAGGTTTAAGGTTGATTGTGAAAATTTGACAGTTGTAGTTGCTTGACGTGCTGGCGTAAATAAAAAAAAAAAGGTTTACAGTGCCTCTGCACATTCACAAAGAGAAGACTAGAGAACTGTGTGAACTAGTAATAATATCAGGTAAAAATAACACTAACCAATATAAAACACTAACTATATAAACCAGTATTCACAAGGAGCTCCTTCTTGTGTGTTACACTTTACGGCTTGATCAGTGATAAAAATGATAAAATAATAATGAGAATTGACCGAAAATTCTTTATTGTGAACGCATTAACATTGTTTATTTAAATTTTAAAGACTGGCAATGATGTTCAAACAGTTGTCAAATGAATTCCATGTCCGTGTATGTATTTTTATTCGGCGCGACAATTGATCAAACTTGTTTTTCTTGTGATTACCACCTTTTTTCATGTATCAAAATACATACTTGGATACCTAAATTTAAGTGAAACCCTTCTATCGGTGTATTGAGGCTAAAAATGTGTTAGTTGTGGAATAATGAGGCGAGGTCATCCAGGCATCGGAGGATGGCGAAATGAAAATCAAAGGCATTTTAGGCCTAGAGGTAACGGAGCTCCACGATTTAGACCTCCAAGGATCTATCCATTGCGTGAAAACCTCAGGTAAAATCCTAATACCAATTTATCTTGCATTAGTTAATTATACCACTGACGCGCCAATATTTTGTACACCTTGGAATGAAAAAAAAAACGTTCATGTATAAGACAATACGTCAATTAACTATTAAATTGTATTTTGTTAAACATAACATAACAGCCAATCTTTGTTAGAGCAGTTTCAAATTCCGTTTTTGTATTTTCTTAGTTGTTTTATTAATGTATTTATTGTCAGATTCCCGCCTCCCGGCTCTCAAATAAATCAAAGGGGCCCTTCACCTTTCAATGCTCGCGAAGGACATCCAGACGACCATGGTCGACAAGATCATCATGACAGATATAGAGAATATAGAGATGGCCATCGTCAAATTGATCAGAGAAATCTGGAGAGAGATCATCGTCCACGCTCCAGACAGATGTACCAATATGGCCATCATAATATGAGATCAAAAGATAACAATCAATGTAGCTCATTCAATGATTCATCAGCTTTTTATGAGGATGTTGCAGTTGAACCATGCCATGTTAATAGTATGGGAGACATTGATCACCGGCAGCTTCCTCCTCTCTTGCCAACCCCACCAGATACTTTTAGTCAGCAACATGTAAGTCCTTGGTCCAATCCTCCTCCTGGCTATATAACCCACGAATATGATGATAGAAATCAAAATTCTTTTAAACATCATGATATTGCGGAAAGAAACAAAATACCTGTTTTAGATTACACAGGTCATAGACCACCTGCATCAGACCATTATGGTGGTACCTCCGGACCGACCACTAATAATAATGACACTTCATTTAGTCGATCTGTAGATGACACCGTAGATATCATCAGGAAGAGGTTAATGAATCGTAATGATCCAGAGAGGTTATCACAAGATGCATCCATCCATCAGAGTGTCAGTGAGCGGGAAGCAAGCGAGAATACTATTCAACACATTCAGCAAGAACAACCAGCTAAGAAGAGAACACCAAGACAGAGACAAAACGTTAAATCTAATTGTGATAAGATGAAATCAAATATTGTCCACCAACTGTTTAAGATGGACAAAGATAAGATGCACAAACTAATGGATGATCCCGGTTCGTCATCGAAGTTTGAGTTTGCGATCAGCAGTTTAATAACAGAATCACAAAATAGTTTAAACCGCCATTTAAGATCTGTGGCAGAGAAATCATTGTACAGTTCCAGCACAGACTTCATTCAAAACGATAATAACACTATTTATGAAGATACTTTCATGAAACAGATGCAATGTCTCTTAGATCCACAAGACACTGTATTACTAGAAGATATAAAACCTATTGTCATGGCTGAGCTAAGTAAAGTTTTACAGTTGGCTGAATTTGAACAACAATTTGATGTACCTGATAATCACAGCGGCCATCATACTGCAGATGGACAGTCTAACTATCCATATTTTGAACCCTACAATTATGAGGAATATTCACATCAGCCATGTTTTGAACAAGATCAACCATCATCAGTAACATATGCTAACTCAAATAGATTAGATGTAACAGATAGCTGTAATTATGATCATGAAGCACCATATGAAGAAACCAAGCCTTTATTTGAGAGGCGGCAATCAAAAAGAAATATTCCTGTTGAAGAAAGACAACTTAGTATAGAAAGCCAGAGGCAGAGTCAGAGACGAAGTTTGGAAACCCCTGGCGAAGAGCCGTTTAAAAGTAAAGAAGAACCGTTGCCACTTTTTGATGGGAATACTGATCAGTTGTCTGAAGAAGACACATTTGCTGAACTGGACAGGCAATATCATGTAGCTGTTGACCACAACTTTATTGAAAATGATGATCTCTCAAGGGGAACACCTCCTAACTTTCTGCCTGTTCAACTACCAGCACCTCAAATTGAGAATGAAATTGACAATCAATTGCAAACCATTGCACAGTCGTCTTTGGATTTATTTCCTGTAAGCAGTACAGAGAGCCTCAGAGAAATAACTAAACAAATCAAGCAAGAAACACAAGACTTTCAAAATGATAATACTAGTAATGAACAAACACCTCAAACTTCTGACAATGGTATTCACAAAGTGAAACAGCTTAAAATAAAGCAAGAGCATGTGCCTCAACCTAAAGATACTGAGAAAGAGACTGATAAAGCTGGTAACTCAAATATTATTAAAACTTCTCCATCAAATTCACGAAAAAGGTCTATTGATCAAAGACCGTCTCATCGTAAAGAAAAACGAAAAAAAAGTGAGTCCAACCAATATGATTCAGTTAAACCAACATCAAATATAAATTACCCTGCCAATGTCAATGCCGATTCAAGGAAGTCAACAGAGAAATGCAATGATGCCCCTAAGTCCTATTATAATATATTTTTACCTAAAGTTGAAAGTACGAAAGAATCTAAAGATAGTAAAACAGTTGACTCAACTGATAAAACTTATTCAGATAAATATGTCAAAAGGAAAGAAACCTCCAGAAAACCAAAAGAAAAAGAGAGTGAAACAGGCAGAAAAAGACATTCTAGCACATCCAGTCAAACCATTCTAAGTCCAAAAGATAGTATTAATACGTCATACAGTCAAACACCCGCGAAATCAGATCCTAAGATTAAACTTAAGACTTTTGATATGTTTGTAGAGCAGCCCAAGAAGGCGTCATCACACCACTATGCACACAGAAACACAGCTTCTGCTGTAACCCCTACCAAACCCACTGTAGAGGAAAGCATATCGAAACAAGTGCCAACACCAACTCCTGCACGCAATAAGACAATACAGACTAAACATGTGGGTACTCAAGTCATAAGAAGACTAATTACAAAAGAAACACAGACATGTGAATACAAATTAACCAGTACTAGGTTTTGTCAAACAGAAAGGAAGAAGTTGGTCTCTAAGTTTGTGCAAACACTTCCTGTTCATATTTCTAAAGAAGAAAGCTCGAAACCGAAGTCAACCAGATCAGACGACTCAACGACTAAGCCCGACGCTTTCGAAAGAATGAAAGAAATAGACTCGGAAATACAAGTATTACTGCAAGAAAAATTTAAACTGTACAGTTTCTTAGAATCCAAAGACACGTGTCCAAGCAGTATGCCTACTTTGGGTATGACTGTTCTAAACGTTACGCCTATTGACGAAGGTAAAGATGACGGTGAAGATGACAACCACACATTGGACGAAAATATAATGAGTGCAGATGAAATTGCAGAAGATTTCGCCAACATACCAGTCGAAGAATTAGCGCAAATAGCTTTAGAAAGTGTTCAAGAAGATAGCAGTGATTCAACTAAGGTTGAAAAAAGGACTTTACGACAGAAAGTTCTGCAACAAGAACGGAAAACTTCTGAGAGCCCCACGTCAAGTAAAAGAAGTAATAGAAAAGCGAAACCGCCTAATATATCTCTTATAGAACAGATAATTACAGATGATAGACCTTTAGAAGATATTATATCACTAGACGATCTAGAGGAGCCGCAAGCTAAAAGCAAGAAGAAACCTCGATCTCGACCAAAGAAAAAAACGACAAAGAAACTTACTAAAAGTAATGTTAACAAGTTTGATTTGAAGGACTGCTCAGTAGTTCTCATACAGACTGACGTAAGAAAATTCATAAAAGATGAATCAACAGAAAAGTGTGAAGATTCATCTGTGCCGGTAGAGACTGCTGTACCCTCAAATACTGACGTAGAGGAGGCTGTTCCTATCGAGACGGAAGTAAAACCGGTACGGGAGGAAGAAGTGTCTATGGTTAATGATATCCAATTTGACATGTTAGACGTGTCAGAAGATATAGTAATAGGGGGGGAGAGTGAGATAAAATGTATTGAAAAAGAAGATGATAGGGAGACCATAAGTTTGAATAACATGCTGGACAACAGCCAGTCGTCGGCGGATGATGGGTCCACGGTGGAGTGCGGGCAGACGGAGAACGAGTGCAAGATGTTTGACTACTCGACGGATGAGCTACGCCGAGATTCGGTCACCGTCACCAGTAACGTTGATTCCGTACTTGCGATAGAGGTGAGTAAGCTATCAATCTATACATCTACATAAAAATAAAATTGATGTCTCTGTTTTTAATTTCAAAATATGTAACTACTTTTTACTGAATGCATATGAAAGTATATAATATGTACGGTACTTAAAACAAAAAAAATATATATATATGTTATATATTTCTGTCTGTCTGTTTGTTCCGGCTAACCACTGAAATGGATGGGCCGATTTTGGCGGGACTTTTACTGGCAGATAGCTGATGTTATAAGGAGTAACTTAGGCTTTTTTTATTTGAGATGGTTCAGTGCAAAAACAAAACCATGTAATTGTTAACAAAATTCAATTCAAATAGGCAAGTCATATTTTTAAAATAATTTCACGTGCACAAAAGTCGCGGGCAACAGCTAGTTTTCAAATAATTTTATCAACAGGAAAGTCGTAAAGAGGAAGTTATGTTTTTGAAAAAGAACATTTAGATATCCTTATAAACACTTATTAAATGTGAAATATTACCACAAATATATGATATCTACTGTCATTATCATGAAAAACTGAAACTTTAACTTATTTTCAATATGTAGAGAAAGTGTCCATTGAATCATTATTTTTTTTAATGTTGTCCCGTACAAATTAAAAATTAGCTTCTATGCGTACTTTACAAAATTAACTTTCGCTCCGAATTACAAACTCAACTCAAAGCATTTATTTCACTAAGAACTTAACAGGCACTTTTGAAAGTCAGAAAAACAAAGAAGGCGAAGCTACAGTCACAGACACAAGGCATAATAACTTATGAAAGTATTGTAGTTGCCCATTCCAAAGCGTAGATCTCTATGGACATGTCACATCAGTACTTAATTTTGTCGCATAGAGAGGCGGCCTGAGTCAGCAGTGTAAAAATGACAGGCTAATGCAATGCTCTTTACAAACGATAAATTCAAGAAAAGTATACCTGTAATTGCAATTCTCTAATAAGTAATAAAAATAATCAAAACTATTTTTTAATTTCCAGTGCTTAGAGACCGGTTTCATAGGAGCCTGTTTGGACGGCAATGTGTACCACTTCAGTGGTGATGGGCAGCTACTAAACACAATGCGAGGGTCCAACCATGCTGTCACATGCCTGACTATTGTCAAGGAGAAGTATGGGACCACTGTGTATACGGGATCACTGGATTCTAGGATACGATATTATGATTTGGAGGTATGATTGTTTGAACTACTGTATTCTTTAAGTTTGTTTTTTTTTTATTTTTCACACACAACAGGTTTCAGCGCCTTCATTCCGGAAGCAGCACGATTGTTCTTTCCGTTTCTGCTGCGCCTCGCGCTCGCGATCTCAAAGACGTTCGACTTTGTGAATGCTAAAGAAAAATAAACTCTACAACATTAAACACAAAAAAAAAAATGAAAACATCGTTAAATTAAAGTGTATTTAATTTTAGATAAGCAACTGCAGAATTTGATACCCGCAAGCAATTCTTAAAAAACTTGTGGAAGTAAGCTTGTCACGATTGCTTACGATAAGAATTGCATGCGCAAGACAATTTCTGTATGTTTTGTTGCTAACCCAAACATAGCATAACTAAATGGGATGACATGACAGCAGCATCCATCGCGGCTCGTAGGTGTAGGTAGTGATAACATGTCTGTCCACGCCTACTAACACTGCATTCACAAAATGAGTAGCGAACGCTTATTGAGTAGGTAGCTTCGAGGCCAGAAATTGTTTCCTAGCAATATATTACCGGAATGGCAGTCGCGCTGTGTAAATAACTGGTATCCAGATGCATCCAGTTAGACTGGAAAAGACTAAGCTACCCTTATTTATATTTACACCTCATAATTATTCCGTCTTTCTATTATTTTCCAGACGGGTCTGGAGAAAGGTCCAGAGTGCAATGTTCTCAGTCCGATACAGTCCATGGACCGCGCTTGGGACACTGTCTTCGTTGGCACCAGGACTGGTTTCGTGCTGCAATTTGAATGCAAGGTAATTATTAATCACTTGCTTTTGCCCGTGGCTTCGCCCGCGTGGATGTCGAAAAATATCCGACGGGAACGTACTACCGGGATTAAAAAGTAACCTATGGGTAAATCCAGGTTACGGTAACAAACATAGTTACATACCTTCATCCCCCTTTTTAACCCTTCTAGGGTAGAATTATCAAAAATGCTGAGACATGTATAAATCAATTTGCAATCGTCAGCTTAAACACAAAATTTGAAGATCCTAACTTCAAAGCTGACGGACTTTCATATAAACTTCCATCCCCTATTCCACCCCTATAAGGGTGAAATTCCCAAAAATCCTTTCTTAGTGGATACTTACTCTTCACAAAAAACACACCCTCCAAGTTTCATGTCTCTAGGACCAGTGGTTTGGGCTGTGTGTTGATATATCAGATATCACCCAGTCAGGCAGTAAGTTTACCATTTTATATACATATAGAATATAGATGATTCCGTAATTCTCTGTATTTCTTCTATATTTTTATTTTCTGAGCAAAAACTTTCATCCCCTATTTTTACCCCCTTTAGAGTAAAATTTTTACAAAGTTTGAATGTCATTTATTTTATCTAATCAAAAGCCTAAAAAATAAGATTCAAGCTTCTAGCTTTAAAAATGACGTAAATTACGTTGTTTTCCATCAAACTTTCATCCCATAGATCAACCCCTTACAGCCCTTTTTTCGTATTAAATAGTAGCCTGTGTCCTTTCTCAGGTTCTAGACTATCTCTGTACCAAATTTCATTTAAATCGGTTCAGGAGTTTAGGCGTGATTGCGTAACACACAGACAGACAGAGTTACTTTCGCATTTATAATATTAAATAAGGATTGTCATTTGAAGATCTTTGACAGTCGTTACAGGCAGTCAGTGGCCAGGAAAGTCTGACAACCAGTCTAAGAAAAGGGTGTGGAGTTACCCAATAATAATTGGGTTGTGGATTTCAGATAAGCAGTCGCCCCATGTAAAATACTGGTATTCACCTGCATCCGGTTAGCCTGGAAGCCGACCCCAACATAGTTGGAAAAAGGCTAGGCAGATGATGAACACAGATCATACAATTGTTTATGGCTATCTCGAGGGGAAACAACAAATTGCAAGTGCAATACATACATATAGATTCCGACTTTTCATGACTCTAAATAAAATAAGAATCAAATGAAATGAACTATTACTAATTATAACAATCTTACCATACATTCCAGAACAACATGCTAATACCAGTGAGCACAGTGAAATTCTCCGATTACTCAATCCTGGCTCTCCGTGCTATGAAGGAGGGTCCTCGCAAAGTGTTGCTAATTGGCTCCCGTAACGATAACGTGACGATAAAGGACGCTCAGACGGGCCTGCTACTACGAACCCTGTTTGGACCAAAGCTGTCACTGTATTCAATGCTATTTGAAGATGGCAAGGTGTTTTGTGGGACTAGCAGCAGTCAGATACATGTTTTTGATTATGCTGTGAGTATGATTTTGTATATATTTTTTTATTTTAGCTAGACTGCTGAGCATGAAGTCCTGGGTTCAATTCCCAGGTCAGGTAAAGTGTTATTGGGTTTTTCTATCAGAATCTCCGTGGATGCTATTGAGATATCTCAGTAGCAGTCATCTGGATTTGTGCCCAATTGATGGCAATAGGCACGCCTACTACATAGGACTTGAACATAACTGGCGAAATGCGAGTGTATTATAGGTGTGCCTCTTCCTAACCCTTCGGGTACAACACAGTAACAGTTGTTTTATGAAAGTAGGCATCCCTTTGCTCAGAAAGTACAATCAAGTTATTACTCTTGTCCATCCACTCAGCAGCACTCAATAGCATTTCTAAAGTACCAATGTGTTAAAATAAAGGTGATTTTCATTTCTAAACAAACTCATGCTTCAAGCATGCACTCCTAGTCCAAGTACATGCTTATCACTCAAGTGGAGTGAGAGGTGAACAGAAATTCTTGTGAAGTGTAACCCTTTGACATTATTATTTAGTATAAATTTTGTCAAATAAAAATTGTAGGGAGGTACTATCAAATCTATACTTGCTTCGTTGAAATTTCGGTAATTATTTATCTAACTCTAGATATTCCGATGCTGACTGACATGTAAAATAAATACACTATTGGATTTTCAGAGTGGATTCTATACGGGTTGCCACGAGGGCGGTAAGGGTGCGGTTTGCATGCGCGCTGCGGGCGGGCTCCTGTTCGCAGGCTGCTACGACGGCTGCGTGTACGTGTATCGCGAGGGTGAGACCAGGCCGCTGGCACAGCTACGAGGCCCCGGCCTTATGCTGCTGTCTCTCGCCATTTTGGGCAGCAAGGTGAGACAGCATGAACATTTATATAATATAGAGTGAGAAGGTTATAAGAACAATATTACCAACTATACACACGTTTTTTTCTATAATAATTTATGTCTGTTACTACGAACGTGTGTTGTTGTTGGTGTGAATGTATGTATGTGTGTGTGTCGTTTGTTGACATAAATTTAACCCTAACCTAACCCTTAACGGATTGTTGTATTCATTGCCTGAGCTTGTGTTACGCGACGAACATTCGTGAAACGATAATGCGATCGCACGCACGTAAGTACAACAAAGTACGAATTCTGCACTTGCAATAGAATGTTCCTTACGTGAAAAAAGCTGCAGTAATATAATAACATCATGCCTGTAATCCCCGAAGGGTTAGGCAGAAGTGTCCTGATAGTACACCCACATTTCGCCAGTTATGTTTAAGTCCCATGGACGAGCCTATTGCCATCAACCGAGCACAAATCCAGACTACGAGGCTGCTACTGAGAAATTCCTAATAAAAAACCCAATAACACTGCCCGACCCGGGAATCGAACGCAGGACCCCATCCTCAGCAGTCGCCCTTGCGACTACTAAATCAACGTGACAGTCAGCTGCAGTAACTACACCCATATCAAGAGTAACAAGTGACGAGCATATTGCCATCAATAAGAATGCTATTGAGAAAATCCAATGTCATTGAAATCCTAATAACACTGCCCGACCTAGGAATGAAACCCCTGCTCTTGCTCATTTACTTGATTATCTAAATATTATTTCCTTTGTTGCAGATTATTGCTGGTTATAGAGACAGAAATTTGTACATATGGAAAATACCATTAAGTATACTACAAGAAATGATTTTATGAATGTCTACATAGGTGTTGTAGATGAAATCTCACTTTTACCCTTAGTTCATTATATTCCGTGATTTGTTTAGTTAAAGCCAATATTAATAAAATAAATACAAATGTTAACTACATCAGAGGTTTAATTTCCTGCCAGGGCTGCGGGACTGTTCGAAAGAGATACGAGCGGCCCTGGAACATAAAGGGCCAAAGAAGGAACATGGGTGGTTTTTAGTCAGTAAGAGTCTGACACTACCTTCCGCTCCGCCCAGAGCGGGAGGGGTCATTTGATGATTTCCCACCCTCCAAAAAAAAAAAAGAGGTTTAATTTGCTAGTTCCTTTGCTTGTAAGTAAAAGCTTACACACTTGGCTGTTAGGCTAATTTTCCACTAAAACTGTGCGAAGATGCGTAACGGACTCTTTTCAGCTCTAGTTCCCTAAACCGTTTTGCGCACATCCTCGCTCGTAACCCTCGTACCATCTCTCGCTTTCGAGGATTCCGTACCCGAAGGGTAACCAACGGGACCCTATTACTAAGCCTCCATTCTCCGTCCGTCCGTCTGTCTGTCAGCGTGCTGTCTCATGATTCGTAATAGGTAGACAGCTACAATTTTGACAGAATGTGTATTTCTATTGCCGCTATAACAAAAAATAAATTAAAGGGGGCTCCTCTATTACTTGACACGTTTTTTGCCCCGAAAATCTAAGGGCATCATTGTTAAAATATTGTCAAAACAATCAAGAGAAAATTAAGATGGACATGTTAGCATCTTGTCATGAAGGTAAACAATTTAATAAGTTTTGGAAGTTAACGAATAAATTAAATCATAGATCGGGGATACCGGTGAGCGTCGCGGGCGTGAGCGACCCCTCGGATATAGCTAATGCTTTTCAAAAACATTTTAATGTAAACTCGCGGTTGTGTGGCTATAGCGAACCGTCAAATGGCGGCGCGGGGGTGGCCGTGACCGGGGCGCCTCCAGTCAGGTTCTCCGTTAAAGAAGTCGCGAGAAGTATACAGAACATGGTGAGGGGGAAGTCCCCCGGTCACGACGGCCTCAGCGTCGAACATCTGAAATACGCCGGGATACACTTACCGCGGGTGCTTGCTATGCTCTTTAACCTATGTCTAAGTCATAGTTACGTACCTGTAGAACTTAGCAATACGATCGTTGTGCCAGTAATAAAGAATAAGACTGGTGACGCCTCCGATATCTCCAACTATAGGCCGATATCGCTTGCCACTGTCTGTGCTAAGGTGTTGGATTGTCTGCTTGATAAAATCCTAGCTAAGCATATTGTTCTCGAGGATGGTCAGTTTGGTTTTAGACCGGACTTATCTACGGATAGTGCAATTTTATGCCTTAAGCAGACAGTCCAATATTATACAGACAGAAAGACTCCTGTAATGGCATGTTTCCTAGATTTATCAAGGGCGTTTGACCTCGTCAATTATGACCTGCTCTGGCATAAGCTCACTCACGACACAACTGTCCCGGCCGATGTGATATCACTGTTTAGATATTGGTACAGTAGCCAAAAGAATACAGTTAAGTGGGCTGGCTCATATTCTGATGTGTATGGGTTGGATTGTGGGGTGAGGCAGGGGGGTTTGAGCTCCCCCCGCCTTTTTAACCTATACATAAACAAACTGATAGGTAGGCTCAGTAGCACTAAAATCGGTTGTCACGTGGACGGTGTTTGCGTGAATAACATTAGCTATGCTGATGATATGGTGCTGCTGAGCCCATCTATCGGTGCAATGAGAAAGCTCCTTAAAATTTGTGAAAGTTATGCAGTGGCTCACGGGCTCAAATACAATACCGATAAGAGTGAATGGTTGGTTTTTAAATCAGGTACTTTAACCTACAAACTTCTGCCTGAACTCTCACTCTTTGGGTCTCCTCTAGGCCGGGTTTCGAAGTTTAAGTATTTGGGCCACTGGGTCACTGAGGACTTAAAAGATAATGTTGATATAGATAGGGAGCGCAGGTCGCTGGCTGTCCGTTGCAACATGCTGGCCCGCAGGTTTGCACGCTGTACAGAATCAGTAAAAATAACGCTTTTTAAGGCCTTCTGCCAGTCGTTTTACACGTGCAGCCTGTGGACCAAGTATACCCAGCGGGCATACAGCGACCTGCGCGTACAGTACAATAACGCATTCAGGGTGCTTTTGGGGTTGCCGTGGCGTTGTAGCGCGTCAGGGATGTTCGCGGAAGCGGGCGTCGACGGGTTCGCTGCGATCATGCGGAAGCGATGCGCGTCCATGATGGCGCGCTTGCGCTCCTCCTCCAATGGCATCCTGAATGTGTTTACGGACCGCTGGGACTCTCCCCTCTTACGAAGGTGGGTAAGTGTTCATACACACTTATCCAAATAAGTGGTGTACCATTGAACGAACAGTTCAATGGTACACTGCTTGTTTATAAATTTAATTTATTTTTATACTAACATTAGGCTAAGTTATACTACTACTAACAATATATGGATGTAAATCTGAAATAAAATATTTGAATTTGAATATTTGAATTGTTGCATGGATCAATGTGGAAGTTTGTAAACGGACACGGCGCTGATGTGATTTTATACACTCTTTGGCGGTTTTCACCTGTACCGTGTACATCATCATTGATATGTAGGTAATGTAGGATTGTGTGTGAGGTTTAGGGTTTGTGTTTGCCACCAATAGACTTGAGCATCCGCAGGGGCGGATTTGATACGTTGGCTGCCCTAGGCCTACGAATAATTGCCGCCCCCCTATGTGCTGAAAAGCATGAAAAATTAAATAAATTATAGAAATTAAATTAAAATCGAAAAAAACGATAGTCAGTCAATGATTAATTATCTCAATCAGTATTTCAGATACTGATTCTTACCATTTCTATTTGTACGTCACAATGAATCGTTATTCAAAAATTGTCTTACACGTAGGTGCGTGGGCAACTACTAAAAAAAGAAACAAAATTGGCCGCCCCCTAAATTTTGCCGCCCTAGGCCCAGGCCTATAGGGAAATCCGCCCTGGGCATCCGACTAAAACTGTAAAGAAAGAAAGTAACCACATTTGGCTCGAAACAAAAACGATCTCTCGGTGCTACAAGGTTTGATTTTTAATCTCACGTTAGATTACTTCATTTACTTGTAGGTCTGTCCATCTATAAAACCGTACCATTTTATTTACTCAATTCGACGACCTCATTTTTACATCTTAATTGTTCGTGCCCAAAATCGATTCAGAAAATCGCCTAAACGACAAACGCCTAACGTTAGTCGATTTCCGGTTTCTGAACGTAATTTAGTTTCTGCCAAGTGGCACTCCTGTTTGAATTTCTGACTTACGTCAGTGGGTGTTTCGGACGGCGGCCATTATTCTACGTATAATTATTAATTTTTTTGCTGTTTTGTGCTAGAAACAAAGAACTCAACTATTTTCGACATATTCTATAATATTATAGTTTTGGAAAAAATACATTTATAGTACAAAAATGAATCCAGAATAGTAAGTATTTTTGCTATTATAACATGGCGATTTAGAAACAAGGATGGTGTAGAAAAAGCTTTTTTTTTGCGTGTTCATTGTCTCTCAGTGGAATTTGTATCATAAAGCCCTGTACCTTTAGTTTAGGAACAAGTAGTGGTGTCTCAATAGTAAATTAATTTACTACAAATGGGGTGACTCATTGTGTATTCGTGGTAGGTGGGTATTATCGAAGTATTTGTGAAAACGTAATCGTATGGATCATGAATGGCGCATTAGTGAGTGATGATTGTACCTGTCCTACACTTCCTGGTTCCTGTGAACTGGATGCGTAGCGAGCGCGAAGTCTTTGTTAGAGGGAACAAAGCAACGCCTCCCCTCGTTTATCGAGAACGTTTATTGATGCGCATCAATCTGTTGTCCTTGATCTCAACTGCTGCACTTCACTAAACTACGGAATGTGTTCTCTTTCAGCGACTACTTGTTTAAACTACTCCTGATTGGTGACTCTGGTGTTGGAAAGTCGTGTCTGCTGCTGAGGTTCGCCGACGACACTTACACAGAGAGCTACATCAGCACTATTGGTGTGGACTTTAAAATAAGGACTGTAGACTTAGACGGCAAGACAATAAAGTTACAAATATGGGACACAGCTGGACAGGAGCGGTTTAGAACAATCACTTCATCATACTACAGAGGAGCGCATGGAATTATCATTGTTTATGATTGCACAGACCAGGTAAGATCATCAGACTTATTATGGACCATAAATTCTCTCCAAATAATAAACATCCCTGATTATAGCTTGCATATTGCATCTGTAGAGGCTATTCAACCTCCTTTGTTGATCTTAACATCACAACATAATGAATAAATCAATACCGGACAAAGACCAGATAACCTTAGACTGTACTGATCAATATTCATTAACTTTAAATATAGAATCATGCTATAACAAGAAATAAACAACTTGCAAATGGAAATCTGTAAAAAATAAGCTAGCAAAACTAGTATTTTTTGTTTTGACAATGTATTAAACCATTGATTTTTATGTTTTCAATTTGTACTGGAAGTGAGAAGGTTGTTGAAGTGAATCGAATCCAAAAGAAAACTGAAGAGGCAATCTTATCAACTTGAGATGTTTTTTGTCTCTTCGAAATGAAAGCTGTTTTTTTAATTTAAATAGCTGTGTGCAAATACATATTGTAATAATAATTAATAACTTCCTCATGCCTAGATTTTCCTTAATCAGCTGTCTGTTTTAATTAAATTATTACTTCCACAAAAGTCCAGATTGTTCTAAATCTAAATAATTATTAGTGATTCTAATTAGTAATTAATACCAGCAATACACTTTTCACATTTATAATTAAACTCGTAACACAAGTTTCTATTGAGTTAGGTTTTTTTGCTAAAATAACACTAGACTACACTTAACTGAAAATTAGTTAGTTTCCATTTGATTGTTTTGGCCTAGACTTCAATTATCGGAAATATGCGCTTCTCAGTCGCTCCATGTAAAATACTGGTATTCAGCTGCATCCGGTTAAATGGGAAGCCGATCCCAACATAAAAATTCAAAATTCAAATGTAGGAACTAGATATAAAAACAACTGAATATGCAACCTTCACAAATTTATTCTTTACTCCAATTGGCTATTGTAAAAAAAAAACAATAAAATTTAAAACCTTAATTCAACATCAGAAGTAGTAGTTGGCAAGTTTTCTTCGATGAAACACTTCTTTTGATGTAACCATGAAAGTGTTTATACATATTGATTAAAATTATCTGTACAGTATGCAAATGACCTATAATACTCTGTACTGGTGACTAATATGTGCATGTGGTGTAGTAAGGCAACGTACGCACGACACGACAGATTACTCGCGAATCCTGACGCTTGTAACAGTGCGCGACGTCGCTTGATATCGCCAGACTGTGTTCATCTTATAGTGCTAGAGCCCAAAAAATACTCAAAAGGTGGAACAGTGTTTTTTTTTTAAACTTGAAATAGGTATAGTATGCATTTCATCAACAACAATGAACAAATAAACAGACAAAATTGGCGTTTAATAGATGCACACAGGTCACACTATTACAACAAATAAATTCGTCGACTTTGAAGTTTTTAAAAACAATTAAAAAAAATACAAAAGTAAATTTAAAAAAGAAGCTGTGCGTGGCGTTTTTTAACTTTTCCACACCTTTAAGAACTCAATAAAAAAGTTCCATGAAAATCCGACCACTGCAAACGTTCAACCTTTTTGTCTAATTACACTCGCCTAGAGTGTTTAAAAGTGAAATAATTACGTTTGACATTGGGTTAGCTGGGCTGTCTCCAAAACTGCGTACTCATCAAATGTCGGTATGGTGCTACAACTGTGTCTGACTATGTTGCACGGGCCTGGGCGCGATATTGTGGAATATTTGTTGCACTGTGAATGCACGGCTTTGTTTTAAACAAGAAGATTAACAAACCATAAAAATACAATGTGTCTTGTTTAGAAATCTACAAAGAGAACATCATTATGTATTAAAAAGAAATAGCTTATGTAAAGGTTTATATTTCCTGAGCATTGTATGTATTTCGAGTTATTGCTTATTGTAACAGAATAAAGTCAGACTAATACACTCATATTATGATTTAGGATATTTAGTTTAGCGTGATTTGATTACATCAGTTGTTAATGTAATAAACCGTTATCATGGTAAATGAGATAAGGTGTAGGAATGTATGTTTTATATGAATTTGAATATGTTATTATAAAATTCCATTTTGTAATCTGTTGAGGTTTATGTTTTTTTAAAAGAGTTTTTAGGATAGCCCAACGGCTAGGACTCAGTCTTGCATGGGTGCGTTTGAACCGCGTCTGTTACAATATTAACTTGAATTTGCCCCGGTTAAGGTTAACACATAACTAGTCAATCAGTGAAAAAATCCATCACAGTCTTCTCTCTCAACTTCCAAGTTGCGTCTCAGTACCTGATACTCTGTATTCCGCATTCACTATGCATCTGCTGCTCTTAAACATCTTCACTTCATCTAGCTCGGGAGTGTCCTAAAATATATGAAAGTTGTAAAAATATAATACCACCTTCCTACCTTTTGAGCCCATTAGTCAACAAATTCTTTAACATGTTAGCAATGTTTATTTATAAACAGCTCATAACGTTTTATGGCCAATATAGTTAAGTTTTTGCAAATGAGTTAGGGAGCAGTAGTTGGCTCGCGTCCAAACTGCCGTATACCTACTCACTTGCAATTTGTAAACAATGACGAAGTATTCTAATGATTCAACAGCCTATTACTCTTTGTTTAACTTAATTTTAACATGAATTGATGACTATGTACTCCGGAAGGTGAAGCCCGAGCCTTACGATTAAAACCAGGTCAAGTGCGAGCTGGAGTCGCGAGCCTAAGTTATGTTTCACTAAAACTACAATAGTTAACCTAATTTTTATTAATTGTCGTAATTATTCTGAGTTCATAAATGCCTACGTAGAGAAATGTTGAACTGTTCTAAGGATACATTACAGCCCTGTAACGAACAGGCAGACGGAGTAGGCCTAGTTAGTGGGTCTCGTTAAAACCCTTTTGTTAGTGCACCCTAGGTCCTTTCTTCTCTTTTCTGTTTTGTGAGAAATGCTAAATCCTGACTTCACTCCACACTCCAATAATTCCAAGGTGTTCCTCTCGGGCTGCGGGACTGTTACGAAAGAGATACCGCGGCCCTGGAACACAAAGAGCAAAAAAGGAACATGGATGGTTTTAGTCAGTGCAAGTTTGACACTCGCTTCCGCGGAATGGATGGATGAAAGGATTTTTCCAAAAAAAAATATATAATATTGAGGAGAACACCTTTTTTTAGGATGGGAACCTTTACATTTACATAAAAACACGTGACCAATAATATTTAAAGTAATTTACAAACATTCAAGTTGTGAGTAGACGATATCTCTCATAATTACTCGTCCCACAGATATAGATAGACATAGATAACGCAAAAGCAACTACTTCGCGTGCCCAGCTTATGATGCAGAATCATAAGCGGCCACTTTCGCGCTCAGTCGCATCGGTGTGGCCGCGCTAGTCGGACGTCAGTTAAAAAACTTAAAATGGTTAATTGTGCTGTTATAAATTGTAAAAACCGTTCAAATCTGGTGAGAAAAAATAAAGTAAACGTTTCCTTCCATCGTTAAGTCGTTTTGTGATTAATATTATGCGTAATTAATTTTAAAATCAATTATTTTGAATCTAATACGCACAGTAATATCTGGTAATACTAAATTTGAGAAAAACATAGGTCGTCAAAAGTAAGATGCATATTCGTATTACATTGCCGCTTTTACTTGGAGCGGTTGATGCGATGTTTTGTTTTAACAGATGATGGATATCGAAACAAGTGATACTATCGTATATCGCTTCGGTTTCGTAGTACAGGCGCTTTTATCATTTTTCTGTCCATTTTAGCGATTAGTGCTGTTCATGCTATGCAACACCAATCGATTCTCAAGAATCGATTTTGGAAACAGAGGAATGACTTTGTATTTTATAGGTACTTAATATATAGACAATTTTAATAAATAATCGTAATGTTTCGTGATTATTTTAGTTTTCCACATGAACCCAATTTGAAAGAAAAATGGATTGAGGCGACGGGAAATAAAGATTGGTTCCCAACAAAGCATAGCACTATAATTATGTGAGAGTGAACAGGCATCTTCTGGGCACGCTCGTTTCATCATAGACCTCATCCATCGCTTTCCATCAGGCGTGATCGAGGTCAAGAGCAGGCCCATTTTGTAATAAAAAAAATAAAAAATGTTCAATACATTTTGAGGAAGCAAGCTTTGTTGAAGGGAAAAAGCAACGAATATTGACAAAAGAAGCATATCCGACTATTAATCTACTGAAGATCATAAGTATCATCATAACTGATGAAGTTGGTTAATTGATAAGTCTATGTACTTTCGAGGTTTTTATTATAAGTGTGAATAGAATAGAATAGAATAGTCAAAGTGAAAGTGAGTGAGTGAGCGTGTGTGAGTGTGTGAGTGAGTGGTGTTTGTGTGGGGTGTGTGTGTGTGTGAGTGCGAGTGAGTGAGTGTGTGTGTTGTGTAAAGTCTTAAATGTTGAATTTTACTTGTACTTGTATTACAGAATATAGATCGTTATTGCCAAGAAAGAGGAAAATTGAAAAGGTACTTTATTGTTATATATTTTTATAGGTGATTTATTTTATTACATACAATACAAGACAGTAATAAAAATAACAAAATGTAAAGTAGTGTACAAATGTATGTTTTCGTAACTGGCCTGTAAACATTTCAGGGAGATCAGCAATTAAGGTTTTTAACCTAACTGCCTACTAAGATGATTAGGTATTTTTTTTCTCTGTTTATCTCATTCCTCTGTCTGTCTCATTACTCTGTCTCAAAATCGATTAATAAATCGATTTAAACAATTCTAATAATTCTTTACCGTACACAATTACTCAATAACTATTTATTGAGTAATTGTGTACAGTAAAGAATACTATTATTCGTACAGTAATTGAGAAATGGTATATACAAAGGCGAACTTTATTCAAAATTGAGTTTTCACCCAGCAAATCTTTGAGTGAGAGAAAGAGATGAAAAAGGGTAGAATCCCGTTGCTTTTTGTAAACACTAGAATTACATTGAATATAAGGTGTTTCAATCGAATATTATTTTACGTGTTTATACTGATAAACTGGCTTGAAATTATGGCAAATGTATCCAAAAACTGGCACGTTGACGGAACGCGAGCGCTCGAGCACGCATCCTCTCCCTACGAACACTCTCAACGTACTGCTGGGCTGGATGAGCGCTGGAGGCGGGGTGTGGGGCGAGACGGGTGAAGCACGCGGCTAATCTTTAAATCGATTTGATTTTCCCATCACTAAATAGTGCTTGTGACGTCGTAGTAGGTAGTCAAAAAATGGCACGCTTGGTTTTCATACAGATCGTGATACTTGCGTTATCTATGTCTATCTATATCTGTGACTCGTCCTATCAAACGTTAATTACTCACCTCAAATTACACACACATTGTAAACTCGTTAAACTTCATTGTTGGTCTAGTGGTCGTAAGCGCGACTGCTGATCACGAGGTCCTGGGTTCGTTTCCCAAGTCGGGCAGTGTTATTTGGTTTTTCCTTCAGTAATTTCTCAGTAGCAGCCACGGAGTCTGGATTCGTGCCCGGTTGATGGCAATAGGCTCGCCCCCCTTTACTTGGGACTTAACATAACTGGCGGAATGTGGGTATTATTAGGGTACACCTCTGCCTAACCTGATTACAGGCGTGGTATATGTTATGTAAACTCGTGCCTGACCTATTGCAATTCATCCACTACCTCTGTTCTAGATAATTATCTGTTCCACATAACGTCTGTGGCCTCGTTTTGAAGGCGTGATACGATTACTGATGAGTCTCATTTTCGACTAATTAGCAGTTTATTCTGTCTAGTATTACGTCCAATTTGCCCCAAATTCTCTCTGATATCGTGATAAAAACGAGCCAGTCAGCATGTTATGGAGATCAGTGCTAACGTCCCCGACTGACGATTGTTTAGTCGGGATTTTGAAGCCAAACAGGAACTTTTCTTGGTGTAATTTAATTCATCACCACCGCTCTCAAAATGGTAAAGGTAAACGTGAGAAAATTGTCATATCCCAGAACCAAAAAATCAAAGATTATTTTACTTCCAACGCGCTCCTGGTCCACGTGGGGGATTGCAGCCGATTCCCTCCCAAACAAAAAATACCCGTGAGCCAGCAGAGGGAACGCTGCGCGCTATAGGCTGCTCGGCTGATTATGCAACATGGCTAACGTAATTGTCTGAAGACTAAGCTGGACGTATGTTTTGAAGTATACACACTCGTGGAAGCCATTTTAATGAACCCGCAAATGTAATATCACGAATTTGAAATAGCGAACAGCTAAATAATATTAATTGGCTCGAACGGTTTACTTGCAAGATCAATAACACTTTCACTATATAATAATGTATAAAGAGAGAATGGCTTTTGTTTAAGTAGCATTGGCGTGAAGCGAAAGTGCAGGTGTTATGTGATGTTGTTCAATCTATGGACTGTAGTGGTCTGACTATAAATAAAGACTTTTTGTTAACTATGATCACCTTTAAGTACGGTCACCAACAGAAGTAAGTAGCTTAAGAATTCAATTAAATTTTAAGTTGCAGAACAGACTTATTCATGAATGAAAACTTACTAATAAGTATTTGTTTCCAACTTTGATGTTGAAGAGTGTTAAATATGGAAACAGGTAGCGTCGTATTGCTTGTTTTCATAACAATTATTTTTGTTACACTAAGAGGTTTTGTATAATATCAAAAATACAAAATTCCGAAATTAACATCGACTATCGTCGCTAACTGTACAACGCGTGGGTAAAAATAATGTAATAGGATCGTTTATAATCTAACACATGTGCAGTTGACGACATTATAAAAACCCGCATACTTTTAATTTCTTGGAACTGAGTAAACAGTTGTCAAGACTGAAATACATAAAGATCTTTTTCTCAGGCAAAAATACTACCTTAGTTTGTCTCATACTTAATTTTTTACTAACATATAGGCGTCATCTAAATGAATACGATGTAGATTTTCAACGCTAGATTCAGCTCGTTGAGTTGTAATTTCAACAGTACCTTAAGTTGGTGAAAAGGAGTATAATTTTGCATAAATTAATGAAGCATGTTGTTTTAATGGTTATTTTCGACGAGCTTGTCCCACTGGGAATACCTTGACCCCTGCAAGAGATTATAAATAAACTCGATGTAATGCGCATTTGAAATAACGTAACGACGAACCCTTATGTCCATTTTCACTCCTATAAAATTCACTGTTGGAAATTCTACTCTCGGTTCTGAGCAAAGTGTTTAAAATTCAATAGTGCAGTTCTTCCGTAACACGATAATTTCGATATACACTGAAGGAAACTTTGGTGTTAGGATAAGATAAAATTGTCAATAAACAAACTGATAAGGAGTTTGAACGTTTGTCTATGAGCATAGGTTAGCTTGATGCAAAGTTTAAAGACCTTTGATTACACTATCAAACTCTCATTGAAGGTGATGTTTCTGTTATTGAAACAAACAAAAAAAAAAGTTGGCCGTCACGGGACGCCCGGCAGATGTGAAACATCTATAAAAAAAAACCTCTATCAAAATATGCAGTAAAATAAAGAAAAAATAGTTACGTTAATAAAATCAATTTAATTTTTATAATAACAGAGACGTTATTTTGACTTTTATTTACTCACAACAATCGTTCCAAAACAAAATTTATTCTAATGGGAAAAGGTTGATTTTTCGTGGCATTGAGGATGCATCACGCCATGACAGTCATGCCATCTTCCGTCACGGCATAGGCCTCCCCTTTCTCCTGCCACACTTCCCGGCTCTATGCGTCCCTCATCCAGGTGTTTCTCGCGATTCTGATGATATTCTGTCTCACTTGTCTTCAAATGTTTGAATGAAATAGAACGATAGTCGTTATGCGTTAAATGCGTTTAGTGATTTTTGGTCTAAATAATTGACGCAATACATTGACCATTAATTACCTGCTATTATCACTTGTCTAGCCTTTTCCCAATTATGTTGGGGTCGGTTTCCAGTCTAACCGGATGTAGCTGAATACCTGTATTTTACATGGAACGACTGCCTATCTGATCTCCGCAACCCAGTTAGTACTGGGTTATACGATACCCCTTGGTCTAGTCGTCCTTGGTGACTGGTTGTCAGACTTTCGGGCCTCTGACTACCAGTAACGACTGTAACCAACACAAAACTTTTACGAATCAGGAATGTAGCGTATATGTATACATATTTATCTCAAATTATTAAAAAGCAAGATTAACATCAATACCAGATCAAATTACGTATTGTATTAGAATTGTGTGACGTTCACACCTGTATTTGTACGTCATCTATAACTGGTTATTCCATACTTAATATAAATGAGAAAGTAAGTTTGTTTGTTACCTTTTCACACCTAAACCACTGAACTAAAATTTTGCACATACGTTGTCAGTTGTACAAAAATGGACATAGGGTAACTTTCATCCCGGAAAAAAAGTACTGTTCCTGAGGAAAACAACAATGACGTTCTTATGAAAATAGTTGGTGCCACGTGTCTTTCGAATCGTGATTGAATTATATTATTACAAGCAGAAACAACCCGAATTGATTGTAAAGTTCTAAATTAACGCGAGCGAAGCCGCGGGCAATAGATAGTTTCCTATAAAACTAGGTTTATCAATAAAATTCTTACAAGAACGCAGTACAATCACGCACAAGTACCAAAATAATACACTCATCAAGTTTTAAAACTGATTCTTCCTATTGCAATTTGAGTTGTAGCAAAAACAGTTTGTAACCCATATTGAAATAAGCCTCTTAATGTGGAAATAGTTCCGCCACGAGAAAATCGCTTTGTCATTTAGCTAAGTGTATACTTATTTGTGCCCAAACAACAGTCAGGCACAGGCACAATGGTGCGCAAACAATCGGCAGTAGAATGTACAATATTTAATATGTTATTTAATAATGTAAGCTTCCAGCTCCTTTACTCATTTAGGTCATCCGGGAAATTGGGATCTGGCAATATGCCGAAATAAGGCCATAGCAGTACTTATAATAAAGTGCAAGCTCTACCAGTTCTCACACTGCAACATCTGCAAGAGAAAAGTGAGCAAAGATTTATATCATTCGATGTGCCGTTACCATTCTTAGGTTGCGCGAAAAAATGTTTGCATTGAGAAGAGTTAGCTCGCACATCCCGTATGGAATGATAGACACAATTTTTACTATAGATAGTGTAGTGAGCAAGATTATGTTATTCAAATGTCATTGTCAATTGCCACTGATGTTGCAATCAAAGTGGTCACATACTGAACTCAAACAATCTAAAATAGTCAAAACGAAGATTCTACATCATTATCATCTCCTTGCCCTTGTCCCATTCTACTTGGGGTCGACGCTACACGTATTCTTTTGTCATTCTCCCCTGTCAGTCGTCACGGCAACATTTACTCATTTCTCTTTCATATCATTAGTCACATAATCCACCTATCTTTTCTTTGGCCTTCCTCTTCCTCCATATCCATCGCTATTTTAGTCACGTGCGTTTCATCCCTCCTCATCACATCACGAAGAACTTACAGTTGACACGAAAAGAAGAAAAAAGACATTGTCAACGAAGCAGAATTTGATTATTTTTTTGGACAGTATGTTGAATCTTACGATTTAAATCTTTGAAAAGTAGGCTATTGGGCAATTTAAAGATGCACATAAATATGACTTATAAGTATGACTAATGTCAAAAGTCAATGCCAACGAAGCAGAATGTGATTATTTTTTTGCACAGTATGTTGAATCTTACGATTTAAATCTTTATAAAGTAGGCTATTTTTCCATTAAAAGATGCACTATAAATATGACTTACAAGTATGACTCATGTTATTGTGTAGTTGTGAACTTTGATCTCGTCGTGAGGTCACTTGTCCAATCCTTCTATTGACTTCGTTCGACGAGAATACGCCACGTTTTTCTTGCTATTACTTTTTTCTTAATTAAGTTTATGCTTATTTACTTCATGGTTTGAGCAAGGTTACAGAAGCAATGAAGTTGCTGCCTTGTATCTAAATATTGTTCTAGAGAATTTAATATATTAAAGGTTCGACGTATATTTGGATAAAATAATAGAAAGCAAGCTATTCGCTTCCTGATGTCTCTTGTAAAGATGTTTAGGAGTCTTGAAAGGTTTACTTAAAGATATTTGCTTCGCGAATTCTGTTAGAGAAGCCACACCTTATAGCTTTATTATTCCTAACAGATACTTTTATTCAAGAATACCTTTTAAAGAAAATATTTTAGAAATGCCTGTAACACCGTTTTTCTGTAGCCTCTATAATACTAAAAGTCATTTAATAAAAAATAAAAGGCTAAGCTTTATAAGCATAATATGTTTTTGATTGTTTACACAGCATTTTAAGTCTGAAGTACTATTTCATCGCTTAACGTTTCGTGAACGGAGATCTAAACGAGACAAAATGGCTTTTTAATTGTTCTATAATTGCCATACGAGTGGTTAAACAAGTCCTACAACCATCTTAAGCTTTGAAAGTTCTAAAATCTCCCATCATTACCTTCCAGGATTCATTCAGCAACGTGAAGCAGTGGCTGGAGGAGATTGATCGCTACGCGTGCGACAACGTGAACAAGCTGCTGGTCGGCAACAAGTGTGACCTCACCACTAAGAAGGTCGTCGACTACACCACAGCCAACGTGAGTTACATTCGACCTTATTTGTATCGTGTTAAGGTTTGGGGAAGTAACCAAGCCTTTAAATAGGAAAAAACCGGAAATCCATAATGGAGAAATTACTCGATTAGGTTAAAGTCCACTGGTGGCTGTATTTGCCTCAGATTATTATTATAAATAGGAAAATATGTAGGTTAATAGGTAATCAAATAGCAAGACTAAAAAGAAACAATAAAACAATAGACTCCTTAGTTATTGACTGTTCTAACACTAGGCTACTGGGATTGCGGCAATGCCCAAATAAGAGCCCAATCGCCGAGAATTGAAGTTCAGAGTGCAATAATATCGTGCATCTTACATCTCCTTTGTATTTACATAAACAAGGTCAGCATTCTAATCACAATTATTAGGACTTGACGGCTACATGTACCGAGTAATGAAATTTTTTTTTCGTCATACTATTTGTTATGATGACATTTATCACATACCATACAAGTCCGATCCATACTAATGCTAACGATAACGTGTCCTTATATTTATTCATGAAATATGTTTGTTGCGACTCTTTTAATAGGTAACACAAGTTTTGTTAGCGAAGTAATAAAAATAGATTCATTGTATTACAAATTTACAACGCTTTAGTGATTCTTGTGAGAGAAAAACTGCATTTAATTTTGATGGATTTTGTCTCGTCATCGTTTTTTTTTTTATTAATTACTGGATGTGCTTAGTTTTTTTGTTTTAAAATCTTGTCTTTGGATTCGTAACATAGTCTTATATTGAAGTTGCTGATAGTACATATTGACTGTAAAGTGCAATACAACACACGCTACTGTTTACGTTAATGTGTCAAAACACGTTACAAATGTTTTCAAACACACTCGTGTGTCTTATACTTGACTAAACATATTATGTATCTATCTTAATGTTTACTTACATTACAATTTTCACTTCTATTGCTATTAGACCAGGGTCGATAATTTTTAAAACCAAAAAAAATAATAGTAGGATGAAACCCATTAGAAAAGGAGGGGAATATTATAAAAATGAAAGGAAAAATAATTTACGGGCGATCTGAGGTCGGGAAGGGGATGGGGGTGAGTTTTTAAGGGTAAAAAACGGTTTTTCTCGATTTCCGGCAAAATTAAAAGTCCTATCGAAAAAAGTCAAATGGCAAAGTTGTAGGTAATAAAAAGATCTAAAACTTTTGCTTTTACAATTTTTTCACATAACCTCAAAAGCTATGTGAAAAATTCAAAAAACCAAGTTTTTGGTTTTTTATTTTTATCTTTTACAAAAATTTGTTTTTTTTTAACGAAATTTGGTGAAAACTTACCTTTTTATGTCACAAATACGCTGTAATTTACTTGATTAAAAATATTTATTTTTTCACCTCATTTTGAATTAATATCGAAAAAGCAGCCTAATTTTCAATCGAAAATTCACCCGTCAAAATATCGGCTTTTTTCAAAAAGTTGGTATGGTTTCTGTTCGTTGAAATCTCTACTTTCCGATGGTGAAAAAAAATATATATGTTACTATAGTAAATCTTCACAGAAAATGCAAAAAATCGAAAAAAACTCGAATTCAATTTTTTTTTTAAAGTTATTATAAATAATTTTGAGCTATTTATTAAAATTTACACTTTAATTACTCGAAAAACGTTAGATTACATGCTACATTAATAAAAAAAAATTGAAAATCAAAATGTACTACTATAATTAACAAACAAAATTAAGTTAGTAAAATAAATATTTAATAAGACATCTACAATATTTGGAGAAAGTTGTCGAATCTTTTTTAAATTATATGCGTAGGTGCCTATTTATAACTATTTTAAGATAAATTATATACCTGAGTGACCTACGAAAAATTGTAGCCCATCAAAAGTTATTTCATGGAGAAGTGGGGAAGGGGCTAGGCGGGTCTGGGTCTTACTACATACATACCTACTATTTCGTAACAGCTGTTACAACCGTTAGCCTTGCCAGTATTCGAAATACAGTACAGTATACAACATCGTTTATAAAAATACACGTGCACGCTGAGTTTCTTGAAGATAATTGTGACAAGTTTACTTAAAAAAAAAAAAACTTTTCGAATCTGCATAGGAAGGTAAATACTATCTCTATTTTTATCTGTATCAATCAACTCAAACATTAAAATAGTAATATTTTCTTTAAAAAATAGTATGCTTAACGTAACATAACCTAAAGATTAAAATTAAATGATATATTAGTACAAGATTAAAAAATAATAATCTTAATTTTGCACAAACAAATTTAGTTAATCCCATGAAAAAAAAATATATTTCAAAATACATAAAAAATATATTAAAAATCTATAAAAATATACAAAATATATATTTTTTTATATTTTGAGCTATGTTTTTTATGTCTTTTAAGATATATTTTGAATGTATCTAAAATGTATTTAAAATATATTCAAATATACATGATTTTTTAAAGTAAACTTGTCACAATTATCTTCAAGAAACTCAGCGTGCACGTGTATTTTTATAAACGATGTTGTATACTGTACTGTATTTCGAATACTGGCTAGGCTAACGGTTGTAACAGCTGTTACGAAATAGTAGGTATGTATGTAGTAAGACCCAGACCCGCCTAGCCCCTTCCCCACTTCTCCATGAAATACCTTTTGATGGGCTACAATTTTTCGTAGGTCACTCAGGTATATAATTTATCTTAAAATAGTTATAAATAGGCACCTACGCATATAATTTAAAAAAGATTCGACAACTTTCTCCAAATATTGTAGATGTCTTATTAAATATTTATTTTAAGTACTAACTTAATTTTGTTTGTTAATTATAGTAGTACATTTTGATTTTCAATTTTTTTTTATTAATGTAGCATGTAATCTAACGTTTTTCGAGTAATTAAAGTGTAAATTTTAATAAATAGCTCAAAATTATTTATAATAACTTTAAAAAAAAAATTGAATTCGAGTTTTTTTCGATTTTTTGCATTTTCTGAGAAGATTTACTATAGTAACATATATTTTTTTTTTCACCATCGGAAAGTAGAGATTTCAAAAAACAGAAACCATACCAACTTTTTGAAAAAAGCCGATATTTTGACGGGTGAATTTTCGATTGAAAATTAGGCTGCTTTTTCGATATTAATTCAAAATGAGGTGAAAAAATAAATATTTTTAATCAAATAAATTACAGCGTATTTGGGACATAAAAAGGTAAGTTTTCACCAAATTTCGTTAAAAAAAACAAATTTTTGTAAAAGATAAAAATAAAAAACCAAAAACTTGGTTTTTTGAATTTTTCACATAGCTTTTGAGGTTATGTGAAAAAATTGTAAAAGCAAAAGTTTTAGATCTTTTTATTACCTACAACTTTGCCATTTGACTTTTTTCGATAGGACTTTTAGTTTTGCCGTAAATCGAGAAAATCCGTTTTTTACCCTTAAACACTCACCCCCACCCCCTTCCCGACCTCAGATCGCCCGTAAATTATTTTTCCTTTCATTTTTATAATATTCCCCTCCTTTTCTAATGGGTTGCATCCTACTATTATTTTTTTTCACTTTTTATTATTTTTAAAGGCTTCTACCCTGGTCTATATACTGCGATGCTGTTTTCATTTTAAAAGATATAAGGGACCAATTCAATAATACATGCGACCTAATTTTTAAAACTTGACGATATTGGCAACCCCCTTGGTCTTGAAGGTGATTTTAGACGGTGGTTACCACAAGGTGGACCCCATCATTTACCAACCATAGAGTTTAACTATTATTTGAGGAACTCGTGGCTAAATAAGAACAGCCGCTCGGGTCGATCTTTAGGTTAAGCCGTGCTTACGTAGGTTGGTCCGTGGATGGGTGACCACCCATTACAAACCGAGTTTCCTCCGTGCCTCAGAAAGCACGTTAAGCCGTTGGTCCCGGCTGTCATTTGTAGATCTTTGACAGTCGTTACAGGTAGTCAGTGACCCGAAAGTCTGACAACCAGTCTTACCAAGGGGTATCGTATTACCTAGCGCTAACTGGGTTGTGGAGGTTAGATAGGCAATCGCTCCATGTAAAATACTGGAATTCAGCTGCATTCTGTTAGACTGGAAGCCGACCCCAACATAGTTAGGAAAAGGCTAGGCAGATGATGAGCTTAACTATTCACCTTTAATACATCAACTCGGTCCTTTTCAATCCACTGCTTCACATAGATATCTCATAAACTGGACCACAACACCTGCCCTCGGGTTTCTGCATACCACCTTAATAAAGTCTTTAGTCGATCTAGCAGTTTGATGATATGACTAGAAGAGAGATGTCTGATGAGATGACGAGTAATATGTAGACAAGAGAGTATGGAAAAAGAAGGCATGCTGCTGCGACCCCAAATAAATTGGGATAAAGCCCCATACACCGATACGCCCTATTCTTCTGCAAAGAAATCATCATAAATCTAAACTAATAGGACATTTCGTCCCACAGCAATACGCGGAACAGCTGGGCATCCCATTCTTGGAGACCTCAGCGAAGAACTCAACCAACGTGGAGCAGGCGTTCATGACGATGGCCGCGGAGATCAAGACGCGCGTCGGGCCGCCGTCCACGGGCGCCGCGCCGGTCGGCGGGCAGGTCAAGATCGACCAGGGACACCCCATCGACACCGGCAAGTCTTCTTGCTGCTGAATACGCCGCCAACGGTGAGTTGCTCGACTGGTTTATTGTTTAACTGCGCATTTCCTTTGCAAAAAAGGGGCTGTGCTATTATATGGCTCGTATGGTGTGGACTGCCTCAATGGTCTAGTGGTCGCAAGCGCGACTGCTGAGCATATAGTCCTAGGTTCGATTTCCAGGTCGGGCAAAGTGTTATTGGGTTTTTTCTTCAAGAATTACTCAGTAGCAGCCACGGAGTCTGGATTTGTGTCCGATTGGTGGCAATAACAAAAGCCACAGCCACAGCTCGCCGTTTGTTACATGGGACTTAGACTGGCGAAATATGGGTGCACTATTAGGTACACCTATGCCTAACCCTTCGGTAATTACAGGCGTGATGTTATGTTATTAATGTGTCAACATGTTGTCACACACCCACGTGATATGAAGGGAGCTTCATATCACGTGGGTTGGCAAAAACTTACTAAATATTACTCCTAAAAATTAAATATTTTGACTAAGTTCATTATTTTTGCCAAACTTTTGCAAGTCATCATAATTCTCTTGCAAGGGCAAGAGAATTATGATGACTTGCAAAAGTGACATGCTGCGCCGACCCCAAAAAATTGGGATAAGGATCCCAATTTTTTGGGGTCGGCGCAGCATGTCTTCTTCCATACTTCTCTATTACGCGTCATCTCATCAGAGACCTCCTTTGTTGCCATATCGTCAATCATCAAATCTATATCGTAACTAATAGGAGCAACGCCCACTGCGTTGAACGGTGAACGATTCACATTAGCTTATTTGGTGCTGTCCGATTCAATGACCTTTTAAAAACGTGTCAGTTGCAAAGATTTGGCATGTTCTGGTGTAGACTGTATTTTTGCGCTGATAAAATTTTAAAATGCTTGATGAATTACGTCACACAAACAGGCGAAAAGACTAAAGCTGTGGCGACTTAGTTCTTGCCTAGCTGTCCCATACGTTCCACCTACTGATAATCTCACCACCTGACATGAGAGAGTCCGGACACAGGAAAACCTGCTCAGCTATATATATATAGACGATTCCAACCTGGAGTGCAAAATAATTGTGCTGTTCCACAAACAATGGGACACCTGGTATCGTGTCATGCCCTGCACCTGCACTTGTTGGACGCTAGCGATAGCGCCAAACTCGTAGCTAACACTGACTAAGAACAGGAATGTATAGTATAGTGATGGGTGTTGCTATAACGTTTTGTCGTGTCCACAGGCTGGCGGCAAGACGTACGGGAAGCGGGAGTCGCGGGCGCCGGCCGCCACCCCTACACACAAGAAATGCAATTACCACAAAACGTTTCATGATCGCATCATTATAATGATATAATTATAAATAAATAAATATTATATAGAGGCGCGACGCGGCCGACTGTCGCCGCGCGTCCTAAGCAAACTTTCTGTTAAGTTGCTATTGTCCGATATCTTGTTAGTTAAAGCAAACAGGTGAAATGGAAGGGTGTATGTTTATATACATGTTTATATATAATGAATATTGTAGGTTAATTTTGTGCTGTTTCCAGAATAAGAATTTCGATGCAGGTTTAAATAACTGAGCGCCACTGTAGATTGTATGAGAGGAAAATTCACAAGATTTATATGGTTATTATAGTATAAACGTTTATTTTAAAGCTTTGTATCTATTGTCGTAAGTTTGTCGTGGCGTCGCTCGCGCACTACGTCACTGCGGTCGGTGGCACCACGGGCACCGACGGTTAGCGCCGATCATTTGCTTGTTATTAGTGTCACCTAGCGTAAGACATAAGTTAAGGCGGACGTGAGATTGTAGCTGTAATGTTAAACGTGCGGTGTTGGTGCGACCGGCGCGAGTGTCGGGGGACTGGGGGCTTGCTATGTGAAGTGTGAGCTTGCGAGTTGTGTGGCGTAGTGTCCGACCGTACATAAGTTTTATCTCTCAAGATGTCCATTACCAAGTGTAGGCTAATTTCCGTTTTTATTCCAGCTTGTGTTAAAAATAATTTCTCGTCACTTGAGGTACTAATAATAAACGTTATTGTATGCACTGGGTGTTTATATTATTCATTCTGTATAACATATAGCTGGTATTGTATGGGGGGATTCAATGAATTGTCATCTACGCCCATCTTGTTTCTGCGTTGCGTTACACGCGCCAAGAATGATGATGACACACTGATTTTAATGGGGACCATTTTGTTATTGCATTGTCCGCAATATTTCATGCATTTGTCACTATATTCAACATTGCCTTTACAACGCATGCGCAATAAATGTCGCAACGGTAAAAGATTTTTATTGAGTTCGGCGAATATTATAACGTAATAGACCGTTATCTCCCATACAATGCCAGCATATAGACCACATTGTATTTATGATAAAGCGTGCTGGGGTTGCGCTATACATTTTGTGTTGAAATCATTATTTAATTGGATCGCGAATTCTAACACAAATTGTAGATATAGCATATTGGCCTTAGACAATTAGACAGATATATAGTAAACTTGTAGCCATTGAAGCGGGATCATAGTATTAATTAAAAGACATATTCAATATCACTGTCACAGCAATAATGTGATAACTTTAAATTTTAATGCAGTCCGATGTTTCACTTATTAGAATAGACCCCCACTCGTCGAGGATTTCGTCCTATTTTTACCCGACCGCCCTAGAAAGAGGGTATTGTTTTTCACTTAAATTGTTAAGAGAATTAGGTGAATGGTGATATGAATTTTAATACTAATATATGAAACATTTGACTAAATAATTTAATGCTATAAATTATTTGATTCTCGATCTATAACTAACTTCGTCGTTATTTTTGTACTATTATGTCAGAGTTAAGTTTACTTAAATCAAGACCGCTAACCCCCTATAATTCTGTATTGAGGGTTTCTTAGAAATTAAAACAGTATGCTATTTAAGATGTTTTATTTTTAGTGCCTTTAACACATTACCTCCCATAAGGAAACATTCAGTACTATTTGTGACGAATTTAAAACATAAATGAGATCATAGCTATCAACAACAGCACCGCATCATGTACTCGTAGTCGTGGCATAGTCCGTGCAGATTCAAAGGACAAAGCAGGAACTCCGGGCAGAGAATCGGTAGATTATCTGTGAAAAAGTTTCGTTAATTTTTAGTGGAATTTAAGTAGACCAAATCTACTTAATTTCCTCTATTAAATCAATCACATTTAACGGAGTCAAATTAGTAAGTAGTAGATTATGTAAAATAGTGGTATTCAGCTGCATCCATTTAGTCTGGAAGCCGACCCTAAAATGGCGAAAGGTAGATGATGGTATGAAAGATTTAAACGCCTGATACTGAACACTTGACTGGCCTTAACACTTCACTGTCCTATAAACCTATAAACCACCAGGATGTTATGGTAATACACAAACAAATGTGTAGAAAAGAGCAACATGGCCTGGGTTTGAGGGAACATTTTCATACTACACCGTAACCTCATAATCCTTCGTAACCTCCTCGTTGTCATTACTAGGTGGTATTTTGCTGTACTGGGCCTACCTATTTAGCGCAGTCGTGAGGCACACGAAAGCTATCTATTTTATTAGATTTTTTTTTATATTACTTGTAGCATGTGCCAAATAAATGTTTCGTTTCTTTCATTAGATGCCGGAAATGAAAAGGCAACTTATTATACCTATATACATAATTATATTACCTAGTGTGTAAGCGCAGCCACAGCAGTATCCATGGATGATAGCGTCGTCTTCTTCGCAGCCTTTCGGGGGACACCCATTGCACCACATGCCGATCCATAGCCAGGGCAAGTTCACTGCAAAAGTATAGGATCTTTACATTCAATATAATTATAATTTCGTATAGCCAACTACAAACATCGTGTACGCGTTGAAGTAGATTTGGATCAACTTCATTTCTTCAATTTTTTTTTTGGATTCGCTGCAGTCGGGTAAAAAGGTATTTTCCAGGATTAGGACCTAACCCTCCGGCACCTGTCCTATCAATCACCTCAGTCCACTGCTGGGCATAAGCTGTTCCCAAGCTGCATCATAGCACCATTCTCCTCGGGCTTCCACATCCAGTCTGTCCCAGCCGATCAGCCACAATTTAAAAACGGTCCGTTCATTTAGGTAGCTGGGGGGCGTTAGACACTTCTTTTGCTGATACTCGGTGTCCATTACAGAACTCTTTCGGTCAATCGGTCGTCGGCCTCCAGCTTGTCTTTATCGAAAGACCTGTCCTCATGGGCGTACGGGCGCGGTAAAAGTAAGAAAACTTGATAAATTTATGGAACATTTAAACACGATTCGACTAATGAGGATGACTTATCGAAAGTACATTGTTTCCCGCGGTAATTTTGAATTTAAAACTTTTTTAATGCTAAAATTTTTTGTTACGTGTACAGGGTGGGGCAAGCGCCCTAATTAACTTCAACGTGCGTACGCCCATATCCTATCACGCACAATAAATAAGGTAGGTACCTACTTCAAGAAATCACACAAAAAGTTATACCTACTTACCTCGAGGAGCTTTCTTCACACCATTTATACCGCTAGCACTGAACGATGACCTCACAAATTTACTTAAAATCACTATCACAAAAATAAAGTACAATATCCTCTTTGAATACATCTTGATAACCAAAGTTCAAGTTAACGGTAACTCCCTTTATATACAATATGTGAGGTGGTAATTTTAACTAATTAGTAATTAGCTGTAGGTCAGTGCCATGAGATAAGAATCGACATTTCTTTGAAATATGATAACCAAATGTTTTTAGAAATAAACTAGTCTGCATACTAGTCAGTCATAAAGTGTTTTCCATACTGACATTGATCGCACGTCGGTTCTTAAAGTCATTACTTACCTAGGTACTCTTCCTTTGCTACTCCATAGTTGGGTAAAAAACATGCGTTAAGGCCGGATTCCGCCGAAACGCGACGAAAGGAGAGATCCCAAGTAACACAGGAAGCATTTTAAAATACGAATAGTAAACTTATGTAAAACTTAAGGTCCGTATAAACTCTTATAAAAGTTCACCGAGCGTCTTGATGCTTTATATTGGTATTTCAAAACCATTATGATGCTTTAGAATGTATAACGGTTGGATAATGGCCTATCAAAATGCTTTTGTAAAGCCTTTAGTTTTAGTGAAGCCAACCACAATGCAACTTTACAGCTTTCAGCTGTTTTTAGTGTCTTAGGGTTTACAATAGCATTGTTAAGTAGTAAGCTAATGCCTATTGCTGCTTAATAGCATAAACCTGTACCATTATAATGCATCGTAAATCCAGTATACAGCTTTCAGCTGTTTTTAGTGCCTTAGGGTTTACAATAGCATTTTAAGCAGTAAGATAATGCCTATTGCCGCTTAATAGCATAAACTTGTACCATTATAATGCACCGTAAATCCGTGATACAGCTTTAGGTTGTTTTTAGTGCCCTTTGTTGTGCTATAGCACTTTTAAGTGCTAAGTAAAAGTCTAGTACTGCTGAACAGCATAAACGTGAATCAATATAATGCTTGCATTTTTAAACATCAACTGAGTGCTGTTGTGCGAGTAACAGCTCTTTAATCAAATACACGTGAGTTATTGTAATGCGTAAAGCTATATATACATTCACTTTACTGTATTCTTAAAACCATTTGTCGGCCATATTGGGGAAAAGCACATAAAATATAATATGTGTATACATCAACAAATAACAGCATTTTTTTATGGTGTGTTGCCTAACCGTGTATGTAATGATTATGATAATTACCCAAGTAACACAGGAAGCATTTTAAAATACGAATAGTAAACTTATGTAAAACTTAAGGTCCGTATAAACTCTTATAAAAGTTCACCGAGCGTCTTGATGCTTTATATTGGTATTTCAAAACCATTATGATGCTTTAGAATGTATAACGGTTGGATAATGGCCTATCAAAATGCTTTTGTAAAGCCTTTAGTTTTAGTGAAGCCAACCACAATGCAACTTTACAGCTTTCAGCTGTTTTTAGTGTCTTAGGGTTTACAATAGCATTGTTAAGTAGTAAGCTAATGCCTATTGCTGCTTAATAGCATAAACCTGTACCATTATAATGCATCGTAAATCCAGTATACAGCTTTCAGCTGTTTTTAGTGCCTTAGGGTTTACAATAGCATTTTAAGCAGTAAGATAATGCCTATTGCCGCTTAATAGCATAAACTTGTACCATTATAATGCACCGTAAATCCGTGATACAGCTTTAGGTTGTTTTTAGTGCCCTTTGTTGTGCTATAGCACTTTTAAGTGCTAAGTAAAAGTCTAGTACTGCTGAACAGCATAAACGTGAATCAATATAATGCTTGCATTTTTAAACATCAACTGAGTGCTGTTGTGCGAGTAACAGCTCTTTAATCAAATACACGTGAGTTATTGTAATGCGTAAAGCTATATATACATTCACTTTACTGTATTCTTAAAACCATTTGTCGGCCATATTGGGGAAAAGCACATAAAATATAATATGTGTATACATCAACAAATAACAGCATTTTTTTATGGTGTGTTGCCTAACCGTGTATGTAATGATTATGATAATTACCCAAGTAACACAGGAAGCATTTTAAAATACGAATAGTAAACTTATGTAAAACTTAAGGTCCGTATAAACTCTTATAAAAGTTCACCGAGCGTCTTGATGCTTTATATTGGTATTTCAAAACCATTATGATGCTTTACAATGTATAACGGTTGGATAATGGCCTATCAAAATGCTTTTGTAAAGCCTTTAGTATTAGTGAAGCCAACCACAATGCAACTGTACAGCTTTCAGCTGTTTTAGTGTCTTAGGGTTTACAATAGCATTGTTAAGTAGTAAGATAATGCCTATTGCTGCTTAATAGCATAAACCTGTACCATTATAATGCTTCGTAAATCCAGTATACAGCTTTCAGCTGTTTTTAGTGCCTTAGGGTTTACAATAGCATTTTAAGCAGTAAGATAATGCCTATTGCCGCTTAATAGCATAAACTTGTACCATTATAATGCACCGTAAATCCGTGATACAGCTTTAGGTTGTTTTTAGTGCCCTTTGTTGTGTTATAGCACTTTTAAGTGCTAAGTAAAAGCCTAATACTGCTGAACAGCATAAACGTGAATCAATATAATGCTTGCATTTTTAAACATCAACTGAGTGCTGTTGTGCGAGTAACAGCTCTTTAATCAAATACACGTGAGTTATTGTAATGCGTAAAGCTATATATACATTCACTTTACTGTATTCTTAAAACCATTTGTCGGCCATATTGGGGAAAAGCACCTAAAATATAATATGTGTATACATCAACAAATAACAGCATTTTTTTTATGGTGTGTTGCCTAACCGTGTGTGTAATGATTATGATAATTATGCTAATAACAAAATTAAGTTGTGATTATTTAAGTAATACAAATTCTGAAATGAGTTTTATTGTTTTGCTCAAGGATCCCCAAAATTACTTTCAAGCAATGGCACTATTTCAGTCTACATCAAGTCTATTGGTTTATCGGTGAACCCTTAGAGAACTACTTTATAGCCAATGGCACTACGGTGGTTCATCAAAAGTCTTCTCTCTGGCCTCTAGCTTAACGATTGTTCACGTGTGACTATTTATACTGCTGACGGCATTAATTGGCCTTTATACAGGTTCACCGGGATATTGTAGACTCACGCCATTTTGAAAATATTTTATAACCAAAAAATATTATCATTCGAACCTATTTATAATAGCAATAGACCTTTATCATAATGATTTAACTTAATTTAATACTGCCCAATCAATACTATTACGTTAATTATGCAAAATTCATTCTAGACTAGGAATAAAAAATTGTTTTGATTATTTGATTCATATTTTTATATCAAAACTACAAAATATCGAAGGCGCGTGAAAATTTTCAATGAAACCTATATAGATATTTACAGTAAACTACATTGCGTTTAAAATAGGCATGAAATAACAAAAGAGTCAAAAACTTGGCCAGTATTGTAAATTTTATTTTAATGCAAATACAAGTATGGTGTCACTCAGTTTTGACGATCTTCGTCCATATTATATTGCTGAACAAAGTAGTGAAATTACAACGTAAATTGTATTATAACATTTGTGCCATGGTATTAGAGATGTTTTTGCAATGATGATTAAAGTGCTACCTGTGAACACTTAAATAGCCTCAATCATACTTTTAGAACAATCTTATGCTAGTCTAATGCTTTTGTAATGCAATTAACATCTTCATTATCAATAATATTGCTAGTATAGTACTTATAATGTTTCTGTAATGCGATTGGCAACTTCATTGACCGTAATAATGTTTCTATAATGCGATTCGCAACTTATTTGGTCACAATAATGCTAATATAATGCGCCTGTAATGCTATTAAACAACTATTTGTGAACTTATTTATGATCTAAAGCCGTATAATTTGTGCCCAAATTAGCATTACAGTAGCCGTATAAACGTTTGTAATGCTATCATAGAACTAACTCAAAATGCGAAAACGATACAGAAATGCTGTAAGTCGGCCGATATAATGCTTTGATGTGTTACTTGGGATGTCTCGTAATGCTTTAGGCCAGCCTGCGCACTCGGCGACCAAGCGCACAGCGGAGATGAAAAGTGACGTGAGCGTGCAGCGAGCGCCGTACCCTCCTCTCCTCTCCGCTTTGCACATCTCCGCACAGCTTAGGTGGTTTCCGGGTTTTATACTGGTAGGTAGTCACAAGCGCAATTGTTGAGAATGGGGTCCTTGGATCGATTCCCAGGGCGGCTGTGTTACTAGACTTAACCAGCCATTATATTTTTTTTAAAGCAGCCAAATCTGCCAAATGTAGCACCTGAGAATAAATATGCGTTAAATTAGTAATGTGTTTGTCAGGAGGCAGCAGGTATAGTTAAACCAGAAAATCTATAGGCGGTTTGCTAATCTTCGTGCTCCACAGAGCATTAGCTTTTATGTTTTGTATAGAGCCTCTCTTTGTAGTAGGTATTGTACAGACGCCAGCACATCAAGCTACCCGAAACTGACAGATTTTCCCAATCAACCTTGAACCTAATTGTGACCTGGCTGTAAATAAAGTTGAAAATCTACTAAAGAAATTTGGCAGATTGTAGTAACTTGATGTCTGCACCTATTTTACGATTGCGCGTAAAATCCGTGTAAAATCAGTGATGGTTATGACAGGTGCTGGTACTTACTTACTATTGGGTTTACGCATACGGGGTGGAAGGGACACCGACGCGAAAATGTACACGTAAACGTAGGTACCTATTCAGTACATCATTCTGAGCCCCCCACATATAAATTTTTAATGGGTTATTAAAAAAAAATGCAGTTTCCTACAAAAGTGCAATACCTACACTACACGGTCAATGTACGGAACAGCTGGCTTTTGAAAAGTTTATAAAGTATTTTTTTCGGATTTTAGCCTAGATTTTAGTTTTTTTATAAATAAAGGAATCTTTCCTTTCGAGTACAATTCGCTATCATCAGTATTAAGAGTACTTTTCCTCCAGGTGAGGTTGATAAATTCCACCCTGTACCTATACCTATTATATGTAAACGTAAGTATAAATGAAACAATGTTTTCTACAAAAACGTTTATTAATGTTATCTACATCGTAAACCGTAGTATATAATAATACAAATGTAATATTAAATAACAAATAACATGGCGAGTGTTCAAGGCGCACTTGTGTCAATAATAAAATAAACAAAGAAATAAAGTGAGATCAAAATCATATCACAGTGGAATACAGGTAGATACAAACATTGTGCAAATACTTATAAGTAGGTACTTTATTTAAAATTAAAGGAAATAAAAGAATCTTGTGTTATACTTACAAACTCCTTATATCCTTTTTTGGCAGCTAAGAGACTAGAGATAATTTCATTTAAATAAGTTATTCAGTACTGGCCTTAGACCAGAATTGGAAGTCATACGTAGAGGCCTTCGCCCAGCAGTGGGATACGGTAGGGTAGCACTGGTAGCAGTGTCTGTTGTGCACAGGCTTACCGTAATTATGTAACAATCAAAGATTCGATTGTGTCGTTACATGTTGCGCACTGGTGGCTACCATGACGTCTTAAAACAGTACCTATTGTTTTAATCTTACTCCGAAGTGGGAAGGAGATGGCGCTAGACGTCCTCTATAGCTCCGTTTCTTTCCCACATTCGAGTGACATTAAAACAATAATGTAAATAAATGTGATGTGTGTGTGTGTAAATGTGATGTGTGTGTGTGTGTGTAATAAATGTGTTAATGTAATGTGTATAATTGGTTATTTGCTTTGTTTTTATGTATTCTATTTTCTCTTCTTTTACACACTATGTCTACATTTCTTTTTTCTGTTCCTTTCTTCTTTTCTGTGTTTAGTGTGTAGGTAAATAAATAAATAACTGTTAAATAAATGTTTAAAGTCGTCATGGTAACGCCTCTGGTCGGTTCTCCTCACTCACTGATGTAGGTAATGCTCTAATCTGAATTTGACAATTCATTTCAGGCGAAAGCTGGTGAGGAAGCTCCTCTATCCCACCAAGTTAATTAGATAAATGTCATTTATGACGTCATCCACATTGTAAAACATACTGGAACAAGCCTTGATTAGCAAATTAGTTTCTTACATGTTTGTCGAGACCAAGATAAACATTTTTATACCGAAATCGTGTAGGTAGAGTACATACTGTAAATCTTATGGGACCACTTAGATAAAACCTTACTAGGTAGGTACTGAAGTTATAACCTATAGAAGTAGATCTTAATCACATGTTACATCAAAAAGTTTCCATATAAAAGGTTGGCACTGTGACCTTATATGCTAAGCTATGTGTCCATTTATTTAAACTACGTGTCCGGGGTCCAGTCCACAACCGTACTTACAACCTGGACTCCTCTGACTGAACTTCAACACCTTTATACTAAACATCAGATTACCAATCGAAAACTGAGAGAAACTGTAGATGTCTTATGACTAGCTATATGAATATGACTACAAATCCATTTTTTTATAACAAATGTAATATTATAAATGCGAAAGTAACTCTGTAACTTTGTTTGTTACTATTTTACGACTAAACGGCTGATCGGATCGTAATGAAATTTGGCAAGGAGATAGATTATAACCTGAGGAAGGATATAGGCTATCTTTTTTTCCTCACACATGCTCATCATAATTTCTACGCGAACGAAGTCGCGGGAAACAGCTAGTAATAATATTGTAAGGATACATGAATACAGGATAATAATATTGAAAGTCTTCGACCAATGTAAATGTCCCATAAACAACTAGTTAAAATAGTAAATACTTATTTAATTTACTAAAATGTTGGCACAAAACAGACAACATCTATTTCCACAACGCTAAAGGAAGTTTTCCGACATTTTATTAACATTTTTAAAACTATCTAAGTATATATTTCTATCCAAATAGCGAAAAAAAGTAGAATTAATTATAAATTGATGTGCAAAAGAAATCTATTTCTTCGAATGACGACTGTTCTACAATATTCTACTAATTACACTACTCTTTGATATCTAATCACAAAACTAACTAACATAGGTTGATGAAACTGTATCACATAAATTATACTTACAACACATCTTGAAAATAAAATGCAGCATCTACTCTATATGGGTGCTTGCATAAATATACAGGATCGGAGTACGGACACGTTGGAACGGATCACGGTAAAATAGTCCTTTTTGTATTAGCAGTAGGTTCCAAAAACAGTTGTTTTTTTTTGAAGTACCGAGAAATCGGCTCTGAAAACTCTGTATCCCATGCAAGCAATCTAAGGTTCCTTGAAAATCTTCTACTCGAGAGTAACAAGTAAATAAACATTTAGATAACAATACAATACAAGGTGTAAACGGACCCTTCATGAAGCCGTCAACCAAGCATTCTGTACATCAAACTATGTAACTCTACGCAACAAATTATTGCTGGGAGACGACTATTCTTGTGGTTTTGCTTTACTCAATGCACTGCACTCAAAACATTGTTTTGATTGATGCATTGAATAGTACAGGAGTCATGGAGATATTTAAAAGGAAAGTGATAACAATCATACTTGATTTTTAAAAAAACGTGATAAAGTTGGAACTTTGACCTCCAATATTTCCGAACTAGAAGGTACGGTCCAGAACAAAAAAAATATCACAATGACGGGGAGAAGAGGTGCCTTTTGGCTTCGTGAAGGGTTTTTCTACACCCATCATAGGTAACACTCTTTTTTTTAAATTACTTCAAGATTAAAAGATAACATCAAAATTAAAAAAGAAAAATAACTTAGTACTAGGAAGGCTGAATAGTAACATTCCTCTTTCCAGCAATCAACACCACATCGACACCATTGCTAATCTGAGATCATACTTAACCATAACCCTTTTAGACAATATTTAATATTGTGAAATATTCATCCTCTTTCTACAAATTCTGTTGCTAACTCTCTATCTCCCTTCGTTCTTCCATCTGAGTTAAACGGAAGCCCTCTCAATGAGTTCCGGCGCGAGTGCAAGAGACACGCGGCGATGCAGACGGTGGGGACGAGATGGCGCCGACAGCAGGGCCCCACCCTCGCACTGCTTGTTGCCCAGGCAATTACATGAGCATACCTAGGGGAAAAAATTAAGCTTTTATTAAAATGCACTAAAAGAAAATCATGTTTATCTATCAAAATTGAACGCGTATATAAAGTTTCGTGTCCGTGCTATTAACCGTTGAGGAGTTCTCCCGTGAGGAGACGGTCTTGGCTGTAGGATGAGGTCATGTCTACCATAAAAATGTATTGTCACCAGAACCAAAGGTTTGCAAAATTTCAGGTCAATCGGTTGGGCGGAACTGGTTTGAAATTCAGTTGCAAGATTTGACCAATACTGCATACTAACTAACAAGGCAAGTTAATTATAAGCTTATTAGAGTAGTTTGACTGTAACCCACCCTTTTTTTTTTTGGAGGGTGGGAAATCATCAAACGACCCCTCCCGCTCTGAGCGGAGCGGGAGTGTCACTCTTACTGACTAAAAACCACCCATGTTCCTTCTTTGGCCCTTTATGTTCCAGGGCCGCGGTATCTCTTTCGAACAGTCCCGCAGCCCTGGCAGACTGTAACCCACCCTGGCACTAGCTTTCACCCGCATACAGGTCGGAAAATATCCATCGATAACATAACTAGGCACTTCGCCCGCATGACCTTGCTCAGATGCCGCTGTGTGTGAGAACTCACGGCACGGACGCTGAGACAAGCATAACGTAGAGCCATGTTGGTTTTGTTTGGTTACTATAGTGATTTATGTGGGCCGATCCCGGCAGCTCTGCAATGCCGGGCCGACCCGCGACGGGAGTGGAGCGAGCCCCGAACATCCCGTCAGCTTACAAAAATCAGATTAATATACTGGTCCCTCAGTGAGGGAACTTTCAGATATTAAGCTGAAAAGAACAGATACTACACTTTGATCTTAGCCAAAAGGCCGAGAAGCGATACCGATACTTCTTGAACCGGGGAGGGTCATTCAATCGCGGAGAATCTTAACACCGCGATTCAGAAATGCGCGTCATCAGCATAGTGACATCTAGCGGCCGCGTTTGAAACTAACTCCGCGGATACCTAACCTAAAAATAAAGTTGTACAGATGTTAAGGGTGACATCACATTTACACACATAAGTACTTGATCTTTTTCACTTTGAATTGCAATTCACTAAAGTGAGAGAATCCAAGCGCACATTGAAGTGCTTCCGATGCGAACGAATGCGGATGCTTTGCTTGAAACAGGTCTTCTCGCTCCACCAAATGGCGTCTTTACGTGACAGAATTAGATAGAGATAAGTACCTACTCGTTAACACTGATCAGTGCATACAAATGTGATTTCACCCTTGCTCGTTGTTAACTCACCGATGCTTGATCATCATGAGACCTCTGTCGTCCCATTATCGGATGTTCATCTATTGGCAAGAGAACCCTGGAGCCGTCTTTATCTTCTTCGTCGCGGGCGGCGTCTTCAGCTTGCCTAGAAGTATTTATTTAAACATGACTGTTTGTTGTATCATCAAAAATCGAGAATAATTTAGCAAAACTATTTTGTTATCAGGAATTAGTATAACTTCATGTTTTTCTTGGTTGCTCACTATTTAACACACTCACATGGTCATGAACCGTAGAACCAGCAAGTTGATGCTAGCGGCGACCACGGCTAGACCAAAGAGGATGAACACCAAACTTAGAGCGACGTACCCAGGCTTGCTGGTCAAAGCTTGATCGTTCTGGAATTTAGATGAAAGAGCATTCAATTTAACATAGGTACACTCATGTACATAAACTCCCGCCCTTTAAAATCTGTAGGTACCTAACGCACCTGCTACTACAATCCTTACATACATAGGTACCTATACTCCTTTTGCCTCCTTCACGTTCATACATTTGCTGTTCATACGCCGGTTGCGAATAATACCTTCATTTAATATAACTGGCCGACAAAATCTATGCACTAATGTAGGTAATTCATAGCCACATTGAAAGGTAAGGGTTCCATTTTGTCTGTACTGGATTTTACCACCGTTATTTCAATAAATAGTTAGTAGGTAAACTGTTTTTCGGGCAAGGCCCATATTTCTAAGCACTGCCAGTTTTGTAAGCCAGAATCCCGAGAGAGTAAGGGATGATTTCCACAAAACGGCTCACATCGGATCGGATCGGAAAGGATGCGGCGACAGCCGATCGCGTCCGGCAGAATGTCGACGTATACCATCGGCTCCGTATCTACCGTCGCTTGCGAACCTACGTTGCGAACGGATCCGTTTCTGCGCCTAGTCAAATAGTTTAATTCCTACTGTGTTGACGTGTGATGGCAGTCGAAAGGATCCGATCGGATACGACGACAGGCGAACGGAGCCGATCGCGCGTCATAGCATAATTTTGGCGACGATCATCGCGTGTCGCGGAAGACGTCCGCGGTCAAGTTGATGTGCGCGGCTCGGTAATATAGACTTTAAATACTGTGTACACAACTTAATATCGTTTATAGATTGTAAAATCCGTTTCGATTCGATGCGATGCGAGCCGTTTGGTGTAAATCATCCTTTAAGCTAGGTTTGGAAGCTTTACGCTTAGCAACCATTTATAATAATTAAAGAAAACTAAAACGTACTTGCAAAGCAACATAATCGCCGAATCCGATGGTGGTGAGTGTTACAAAGCAGTAGTAGAAACTGTCGAAGTAGCTCCAGCCTTCGTAGCGCGAGAATACAGCAGCACCTGGCATAAACACATGACAATCATTACAGGCGTTTGATTTTATAGCTTAATAAATAAATAAACATTTATTTCAGAATCAATTCCACATTTGTTTGTAACAATGAAAACTTGGATCGAGTAGAGATCCTCAAGTAATTATTGATGCGTCTATTGAACGAGCAGTACTGAGTGATTTGTTTGCTGATCCATCCATAAGTACTAGACGACTGGCTCTTCGTCACGGAATATCACAAAAATCAGCGTGGCGCATTTTAAAGAAAGAAGGATTGCATCCTTATCACTACCAAAGGGTGCAACATCTACCTACATGAAGACGTAGACTGGCGTCCAAGGTGTGTGGTGTCTACTTGGATTCAAAGACAAACCAGAACAAACCCAAACTTTCCGTAAACCATACTATGGATGGATGAAGCGACATTCACTATAGAGACTGTATTACTAACTGCCGAAATTTACACAGATGGTGCCATGAAAACCCGAAATTGAAACGGTCATCGACTTTTCAAGTAAGGTTTTCTGTAAATGTTTGGGCTGGTCTTATCGATGACATGTTGATTGGACCATTTTTTTTTTTTGCTATTTACGAACTTCTTACTACGTCAGATTGCTTATAATACTAATAAATAATATGTAAAAATATATATAAATGAAATCTGGCATGAATAGATGTTCAAATTTAGTAGTAGTTTTTCGAAAATCATTTCTACCAACGAATTTTATAATAATGGCAATACTACAATGTCATTATAACACAATTCTATTACGAGACCATTGACCGACCAATGATCGACCATTATGAATTTAGCAGATTACGAACTTTAAGCAAAATGACAATGGGATCGTGTTGGACGAATTGACGATGACGAATTTTATAAAAATAGCAGACTTGGGCCCCAGTTATGTTGCAGAGAACGTTGACCAGTGAAAGAGTTTTAAGTCTATTGACTAACGAACTACCTCAATTATTAGAGGATGTACCGCTGGCTTTGCGTCGAAGGATGTTTCTGCAGATGGACGGATGCCCTGCACATTATGCTACAAAGTAAGATCATTTTTAAACAACAATTATCATGATAAATGGATCGGCCGGCAAGGAACTGTAGGGTGGCCTGCGCGTTCACCTTATTTGACGCCCCTTGATTACTTCCTAAGGGGGACCATGAAGCAACGCGTCTACAGTAGATATCCCCATCAATAGTGGGCCGATTTGCGTGACCGCATAATTAACTGTGCAAATGATAGGTATCCGCAATGATCCCGAAATGATAAGGAGAGCGCGGCTTTATGCCTACAACAAAAAGGTGGACATTTTGAGAACCTGATGCATTAAATGTTGTGTAAAATAATAAATGGTTTTAATTGAACTCTTTTGTATCAATTATCATCCCAAATAAACCAACCTTATGAGAACAATAAATGGTGCGTTCGGAGTCCCATCTTTTAACTCTTGATAGAAAATGTTATGTTTGAGTTATAAACATGCAATTTTTAATATTGGGTAGCTAATACGATGAAGAATAACTTAAAGTAATAAGGTAGGTAATCGGGGCGTCTTATTGAGAAATTTTACGATTATTGTAAAAATTTAAGAAAAAAGAACAGATTTAAAAAAATACATTTTTATTTTCAATTGAGGGTAGATTTTTTTCCACAATTTTTATTTTATGAGATCGCCTAATTACTTCCAATCATTATGGAGTTTGTTTCATCGCGATAGATCGTTTAGTTTAAAAGTTACACCGTTTTGTTCACACTGGGGTCACAGTAGCGAACAAATTTTTTAATAATTTCATATTTTTTTTAAAAATACTTAGATTTTTTTTTATATTTTACCCGTCGATAAAATTAAGCATAGATTTCATCGTTTCGATATGTGCACATTATGAAGACTCACACTGTATAGTTTCTACAAGTACAAAGGTATACATATATAGGTTAATTGCACCGTTGGGTTGTGAGACAGCTGGAACACCGACTTCGCCGACGGTTACAAGAGCTCGTCGGATGATATCGTTTATGTTCGCATGCCGCGCAAAACGGCCCGCATTTCGCCTGCATGGCAGACCGTGGTGTCCGAGGCTGCTGACAGCCAGTGCCGGCGTTAGGGGGGGGCGCGATGGGGCGATGGCCCAGGGCGACAACTTCTGGGGGGCGCCAAGGTCTGGAGTTGGAGTCTCTGGCCTCCCCTGGTGCAAACCCTCAAAACTGTGCTCTACGCTCTGTGCATATGCATATTTTTTATTGAGATTTTTTTTAGATGGATTTTTTGAGGGTTTGTGGTTTGAGGTCGTTAGCTCTGGGTAACGCTAAAGGAAAGATGAAATTCTTAATATAATTTTACTTGGGATCAGCAAAAAACTAACACTTGATATTGCTTCCCTCAAGTGGGTGCCACAATATTTTCGCCCGGGGTGTCAGTGGCCCTTACGCCGGCACTGCTGACAGCTTCACTACGATGACAGCGATGAGGAGAACAGTGCAGCAGGCGGTTCGCGTAAAGAAGCACCGAGGCGGAAGGTCGAGTCGTCAAACAAGATTCGATAGGTTTAAAAAGTTGATTCGATTTTTTCGAATCAATTACTAAAATTTTGTTCAACCAGTATGTACGGACCACTATTCATCAGCCTCAGTGAAATCTTTGACACTAAAGTGAAAACATAGCTGTTTGAAACTGAAAACACGAAGATTATTGAAGCTAAAAAGCTTACCTGTAGTAATAATAATGGACGACAGCATCCCGGTAGCGAACATGAGGTTCATTTCGGTGGCATCTGTGGTGTTACATCGGAGGTAGCACTTGGCCCGTCTTATGACCACCGATGCGAACTTGTTCAGACGCTCGCCTATGCTCTGGAACATCACCAGGCCAAGGGGAATGCCCACCTGAATGTGATTAGTAGTGGTTTTACATTTGCTATATTTAGGCCCTGTGTCCCAATATTTGAATGGGAAAGTGTCCCTCAGATATTTACTGAAAATGCAACAAAATTTGTAAATATTTGCCAGATAAACTCATCCAGAGGTGTTTAATCAGGACTTATCTAGAGAGGCTTAGCCAGGATTTATACAGAAAGAAGAATTTAAAATTTCTTCCAAATATACTATACTTATCTGAAAGAGTCTACTTGTATTTTTTAGGAGCATAAAGACATGGGTGGAAAGAGGTAGGAGACTGGAGATTTAGATTTAAGTCTTTCGTACAATACCTTCTTTTGAAATCAAAGCTCTCCTAAAAAATGGTAACTTACACTGCAAAATATTTACTTGCCAAAAGGCCAAATGCTTAAAACCTGTGGCTTGTTAATGGCAAACAAAAAAAAAAAAACCGGCCAAGTGTGAGTCGGACTCGCGCATGAAGGGTTCCGTACCATCATAGTATGGGGGCTTTCTTTAATTTTTAACTTATTTTTATTATTTGTTGTAATAGCGGCAACAGCAATGCACATTCTGTGAAAACCTGGGTTACCCTTTCGGTACGGAACCCTAAAATCGATTTTGTTGATTAATCTCCCTTACCATAGCATAAGCCATACAAAACGCCTTCCCTCCATAAGTAACAGGTGTAGAGTGCCCATAACCAATCATGGCCAGGACCACAGTTGCGAAATAGAAGGCTCCGGCAAACTTCCACTGTGGCCCCGCTTTGTGCGGCTTGTTCTCTATGATAACTATTTCTATCATGTGGTAGTCTTCTGGTGTTATGTTATATCTACGTATTAAGCCATTTCTCATGTCTGTAAAACGAATATTGAATTTTATTTTAATTACAAGGGAATAAATAATTCACAACATTTGTCTGAATTGTTCCGGAGGAGATTTTTGTTTTTTTTACTAGTTCTCAGAAAATTTAGCAAATAAATAAAAGTCTCTGAAGTCAGTAGATAATAGAACAAATCGTTACAGAGGTATATTTTGAATGGAGGTAAAAATATTTTAATTGCTAATATTCTTAATCCGTTTTTGTTTAAAAAGTATCTTTTTTCTTTATTTCAGTGTAACAAGATTCTAATAAGAATGCCCCAATAAGTATAAGTATCTGATTATAATAAGGTTTGTGACCACTTACCAGACAAAACTTCCCATCTTTTACTCTCTGTTTCGGACTCCAAAGCATCAAAGACTGCGGCGCCGATCAGCAAATATGTAAACGTGCAGACCACCAGCGACAGTGTGCGGACGTTCTGACGCTTCATGATCACAACCAGGACCTTCTAATCGGTCGCAAAAAATATATTTTTTCAACCTCACACCATGACCTGAAGAGTGGAAAAGGTGTGTAAAAAATGCTCGAACTTAGGGGAAAAGGAGTGTAGGAATGAAAATAGGATTTACATGTTTTGACTACGAAAAAAATTCAAGTAAAATTTCATTTTTGATATGAAAATACGAAAACACTTGCAGTTTAGCGAACATTATGTTTATAGAACTTACGTTATATTCTGCACCTTAATAGTTAAAGCTGGTGCAATACTTAAACATTCTGAAGCAAATAATCCTAATATAAGGCATTTGAAATCGAAATAAATACGAAATATTTAAAAATAGCAGTGTTTCAGTCAATATTAATGAATGACAGTTTTACTGAAATTTTTAAGTACACTTCGATGTTTGTAAACAAATGTTGAATAGTGCATGGTGTTGTAACAGCAATGTATAATGAAATATTGCGTTTCGTACCCCGAGGTTATTGGGATAAGTAGCATTCATTTTATCTCGGTTTTCGTCAAACGGATTGAACAAGTTGAAAATGTTAAAATAATTGTAGTGGGCTGGGAAATTTGTCATTACCTCGCTAGAGTTCTGTAATCATAACTCATTGCAAAATATTTAAATAATGAAAAATAATAATGATCTTATCGATACTACGAAATTTTTCCTAGTTTCATTCAGAGTATGCACATAGCAGTGTTCCGTCACATGCCAAAGTGAAGTGACAACAATTTGTCAACGCGACAATCTGTCACTTTCTTCTCGTGTGGGCTATTCGGCGAGTGCATGGCACTTTTTTCGAAATAAATACAATTATTGTATTACAAGTCCATACACCGTTTTAAAATGAAAGTTGCGTGCAACAAATCCAACCCGCCGCTAGGTAATATACAATGTGCCATACATATTTCTCCACATTGCATCAGCTAAAAGAGCTAGGTCTAAAATAGGATTTCTTTTTTAACTTTCAGGTGGTTTGCTTGCTTTGGAGTTCTATAGGTCCTCAGCGAAAGACGTCCAAGTTACTTGGGGTGGTGAATCGTCTGTTGTGCTGCCGAATTCTCCAAAACCGGTGCCATATGTGACCAGCAATGATTTGATTAGAATTCTTGAGAATGCCTTTAACAAATCAGCTCAGCCCCTCCAGAAAGTTACTATGAACCATTGGCTTTCCTTTAGCCTTATCTTGGAGGATGAGATCCCAAAATCTATTGACTATTTGGACACAACACTTGGTCCATTCACATACTTGGTTGGTGAATCTTTATCTGTGTCTGATTTGGCAGTGTTCAGCGTTTTGTATGGTAAGTGCCGTCACTATCTTTATAAGGCAGTATTATAGCTGTCAGTCTTATCATTTTTTATGATTCTAATAAAACTTTTAATTCATTTTCATTATTTTTGTCATTACATTTTATTTTTGGAACAACTACTTAGTACCTTTTTTTTGGAAATAATATTATACTAAGGTGAACTGTGACAGTAACTAAGAGTGATGTCTATATTTCAGTATCAGGCAAGTTTAAGGATGTATCAAAGAAGAATCCTCCTAAGAACATCCTTCGTTGGATGAAGCTGATCGAAGCCCAGCCAGCTGTTGCTAAAGCTTTGAAGGAATTGCCTTCTGAGGTCTTGGATAGCCTAACCAAGGCTTCATCAAGGTTTGATATACATACTTTTAAATATTTAAACTGTAGCTTCTGCCAACCCTATGAAAGCGAGATGCACATATTATTAAGGTCAAATTTTTTTTGTAATTCTTTGGGAAAAAGGTTATTACAAAAAACTAGAACATTTATCATTCCAAAATAATGTTATTTGAACGTATTAATACTTTGGATTTATTCGAATTATTCCTATTGGTAAATAATTTTGAAGTTTTCATAAGCCTAATGTAATTTATTCACACTCAAAATTGAGTTAAAATTGGATAAAACATGGCTTACAAGGTTCCACATGTTAAGTATACCCATCAGTAATGTAGACAACTAGACATTAGACTTAAACACACATTAGAAACACATAAATTACATACATTAGATGCTTCATACTGGAAATAATGTTTATCTGACATACCTAGTGTATAAGCTATTAACATTTTTAGGGCCAAACAACGTGACCCTATTACTAAGTCTCCGCTATCCATCTGTCCGTCTGTCTGTCTTTCAGCGGGCTGTATCTCATGATCCGTTATAGGTAGACAGTTCAATACTTCACAGAATGTGTATTCCTGTTGCCGCTATAACAACAAATAATAAAAATAAATTAAAAAATAAAGGGGACTCCTCTACTACGATGGTACGGAAACCTTCATGCGCGATTCAATCTCGCTCTTGGCAGGTTTTTTAATTTATACTTTCAATGTAAGATGATAGGTAGATGATAATTTACTTAAACAGTATGGTGGACTCAACACCTTCAAAATTCTAACTTATTGGCCAACTGTCACTTAAGTGCAAATTTATTTTACAGGAAGTCTCCATCTGGCAATGCTGAGGGTGGTCGCCAACAGGAAGGCAAGTTCATTGAGCTGCCCCATGCTGAGATGGGCAAGGTTGTTGTGCGGTTCCCACCAGAAGCTTCAGGGTTAGTACTTACTTTCCTGTAAATAATATTATAACACACATAGCAATAGCCTGCACGCCTAAAAACTTCATATCAGCCAAACGATGGATGGCTGGTAGACATATTTTTTAATTAGTGTTTCACTAAGTCGCACTACTGCTGGTATTGAAGAGCCCTATATTTAGAACTGCCCTGCTTTTGGCTGATGATGATGATTGGAAAATCAATAAGATAGAACAGATATAGTTTTTTTTAAAATTCAGTTTAGGCTGTCAACATGTTTTTAATGCCAAAACAGCACGAGGCAGTTCCCCAGAATTCAAAATGGAAAAAATGTAGCAGAACAAACTCCTCTGTAGGTGTAATAATTTTTCCTTTTTGTAATGATTTATAAGTAATTTCTAAAAGGAAAAATTATAATAGTTCAAGTGATTAATGTTATTCTCATAATAATTGCAACTTATTTCTTTTCTAGCTACCTCCACATTGGGCACGCTAAGGCTGCTCTCTTGAACCAGTATTACCAGCTAGCATTCCAAGGGAAGCTCATCATGAGGTTTGATGACACCAATCCTGCTAAGGAAAATGCTGAATATGAGAAAGTAAGACTCTTTTATTTTAACATACCATAACATCAGGTCTGTAATGCCCAAAGGGTTAGGTAGAGGTGTGCCTAATAGTACACTCACATTTCGCCAGTCATGTTTAAGTCCCGTGTATTAGGGGGTGAGCCTCTTGCCATCAACCGGGCACAAATCCGGAAACAGTAGGTGCTACTGAGAAATTTCTGATGGAAAAACCCAACTGCACTTTGCTTGACCTGGATGTCGAAACCAGTACGTCATGCTTGGCATTCTGATAGGAATATTTAAAAGGCCCGCCCCCCCTCAAAAGTTACGATCCTGTTGCTATATTATTTAGGCACAAATCTTAACTGCTACTAACAAAAACCTAATTCGAAACTCAACCTCAAACACAAGACCAATAAGGGTTGTGACTCATCTGTTAGCACGGAATCGTACTTTTCCATGCCCTTATCCTTTTCTGTCGCTTAGAACCGTCATTTGCTAGAGGGAGAATCAGCAGGAAGTAGCATCAACGATGACGATGGCTCTAGTAAATGCCTTTTCTCAGCGACAAGGCAGTCCGGCAGTTGACATCCCAATGATCATGTTATTCAAGTTCAACAGTTCGTTCTAACTCTTTCCCATCACTCCAGGTAATCCTAGAAGACGTAGAAATGCTAGAGATCAAGCCAGATCTGTTCACACATACATCCCAGTACTTCGACCTGATGCTGGACTATTGTGTGAAGCTTATCAAGGAGGGCAAGGCCTTCGTGGACGACACGCCCGCTGAGCAGATGAAGAACGAGAGGGAGCAGAAGGTTGATAGCAAGAATAGGAGTAATTGTATGTATTGAAGTTGTTTTTTTTTATCTTTAATGGGCCTACTTTTGACCTCAATCTAGTCCTGAGGACAGAGATGAGGTCGACGATGGAACAAGCAAACCCAAATTGTTTATTTCTGTTACTTTTATAACCATTTTTAACACTTTTTTTATCTCTCTTTTATTTTGTATATTTTGTTTGTATAATATGTATTTAAACCGACTTCAAAAAAGGAGGAGGTTTCTCAATTCGACCGTATATATTTGTTATCATATTTTATTCTTGGAAATTTTCTGTACTATTGCACCTACTGTTTTGTCTCTGCTTCACCCTAAGGTAAAAGAAAGGCAAAAGGTAAGGGTAAGGTGAAAGTTGTCTACCTAGGGAGATTTTGCTATTATTTATGCATTGGTATGGCAATCAAAAGAATTTTGTAAGATGGGCAGGCTCACTCTCGGGGGAATATGGGCTGGAATGCGGGGTGAGGCAGGGGGGGCTGACCTCTCCCAAGCTCTTCAGCCTGTACGTCAACCGACTGATCGATGAGCTCAGCAGCACCGGCATGGGGTGTCATATAGATGGAGTGTGCGTGAATAACATCAGCTACGCAGACGATATGGTGCTGCTGAGCCCTTCGATTGGTGCCTTACGAAGGCTGCTAAAAATTTGTGAGTCCTACGCGGTGGCTCATGGGCTCAAATACAACGCGAGTAAGAGTGAAATAATGATTTTCAGGCCGGACAACAAGCGTTACACATTCATTCCGAATTTCACTCTAAGCGGTACAGTTTTAAACAAAGTCGAGCAATTTAAGTATTTGGGCCACTGGGTCACCGAGGACCTTAAGGACAGTGTGGACATAGAAAGGGAGCGCAGGGCGCTGTCTGTCCGATGCAACATGTTGGCCCGCAGGTTTTCACGGTGCACGGGGACTGTCAAAGTTGCGCTTTTTAAAGCGTACTGTCAGTCCTTTTACACCTGCAGCCTGTGGGTTAACTATACGCAGCGGACATACAGCGACCTGCGCGTTCAATACAATAACGCGTTCCGGGTGCTGATGGGGCTGCCGCGCCACTGCAGCGCCTCCGCGATGTTCGCGACGGCTGCCACAGACGGCTTTGCAGCTATCATGCGCAAACGGTGCGCATCTATCATGCGCCGCACGCGCGACAGTCCCAACACCATCCTGCGCGCGCTGGCGGACCGGTGGGACTCTCCGATGCTGGCGCGCTGGATACGGCTGCATGCAGGCGTATAGTGAGTTGCCGCCACCAGCGGGAAGTCCACCCGGACCTGCCACTTTGTCGATGTGATGTCAATTAATTAATTTATTATTACTAACACTAGTTTGTAAGTTCGCAATTTCTACTAACAAATATGGATGTAATGGACTAATTACTCTGAATTAAATGATTATTATTATTATTATTATTATTAAGGTAGGTTGGTAGAAAATGCCCAAGGCATTAAGTCCGCCTTTGTACATTATGTGCATATAGTTTTAATAAATAAATACACATAATGCTGCATGTTCCTTTTGGAGGGTGGCCTTTATAAATCAAAAGTCAAATTGAGACTGACAATCATCAGCACTTTATTTTACTTGCCCTGACAGATGGCACGGAAGCAGTGTTCATTGTGTAGCTGAAGGAATATCGAGTTCCAAAGTGACCGAACGAGATTGAAAGTGACCGAACTCAAAATACGGCGAATTGAGTTAAATGCCTAAAACCACTCCTAATAACATGAGCTATCGTCTAGTGAATCAAAAAGCGACGATATCTTGTTAAAAAGGACAAACAAAAACATTTCGTCTCTTATCATGTTCGCGAACACGAACTAAAATACGAACACAATTTGGTTATTTTTCACAAGACACAAATTTCGTGTTAGGTCACTTTTGTTTTCAAGGTGTGAAATGTCAACCAGAGGGTAACTGGTTACTGGTTCGAGAATGCCACACGCAAATGTGTGAATATATGTTGCGAAAGACATAATTAAAAAATATGGTTATGCAATACTTTGTTGGTGATATAGAATTGCATCATAGTATTATTTTGTATCTAGAAAATATTGCGTGATTCTTTACAATATTGATAAGCTTGTATCAATATTAAAAAGTAAAGCAATATTTTCTAGGATGATCTGAAATCTTTCTTAAATTCCATCCTGAAGACTTTCAGAGCAGGGACGTTCGACTCCCAGAAGTTTGGGCCTATTGTTCGTAGATGCATCTCGAACAACAAGCTTGTGTCTAAATAAATATTAAGTTTTAACTAACATAGTTTATAAGTTTTACTAACCTTCTATGGATGTTGCATGTCCGAAATAAAAGTTTTATGTTAATTTTATTTATTTAAAAGATTGGCCTGCTATCGCATTAGATCGCTTAAAGTAGAAGGTGGGAAGGGAGGGCTTTGCCCTGCAGTGGGACAATATAGGCGAACAAATATAATGTTATAAAATTATAGCGAATATTTTTCATTGTGGATTCATTGTCCACATCCATAGCCGCAATGAATATAGTTGGAATTATTTACATTTTATAATTTTTTCATTTTATTACATTTTTTTTATTTTTTTTATTTATTTTACTATTTATGTACACACAGTAGACAACACAGGAAAATAATATTATAATACATGAGTACAAAGGTACTGCTTATTTCTCAAGAAATTTCTGCCAGCAGACCTGCAAAAGGAGAAATGAAAAAGAAATGTAGACAATAGTGTGTGAGAAAAGGAAGAGAAAAATGTGTTTATGTGCCTTATCTAACTTAGCCTAAAATATTAAGTATAAATACACATGAGTAAATATTAATATATACTTATATAAATACATCCAATTTTGTTCTTACACTACTGCACTGTTATATATATATATATTTAACTTTAAAATTATTCACGCATTTGGTGCTTCTTTACTTTCTGTAAGTCCGTTTGCCAGTTGGCAAAGGCCTCCTCCAACCTACTCCATTCTGATCTCTCTCTGGCTACTCTACTCCATGTTATGCCCGCAACCGTAATTGTAAATCTGTTGTCCGAATAAAAGGCTTTATTATTATTTCGTTTATTTATTTTTAGACATATTAAGTACATTTTTAAATATTAGAATATAAAATAATATAAAAAAAACATTTAAAAATATAAAAAATAGTAGCCCACCGGCATCGGGAACAGGGTCCGAGCTACCGGTGGTCAGGGCTCTTGAGAGAGGAACCTCCTAACAATACGCGCCGTGTCCAGAAGAACTGCCTTCTGAATCAAGCGCTTGATCCAGCTGCCCAGCGAGAGCCTCCTCAGGTGTTGGTCGAGGCTATTGGCTATTAAGCCATTGGCTGATACGACTATCGGCACAATGACTGCTGTAGTTTAATAATTCCACAATGAATATTGTTGGAAGTAAAAATAAACATAACATCACACCTGTAATCTCGCAGTTACCTATGTAATAAGGAGCGAATTAAAAATGTACGAAAAACATACGTCACAAGATAATTTAATCATGTTTCGTCACTACTTTCCAGCCGTAGAAAAGAACCTACAACTATGGGAGGAGATGAAGAAAGCCAGTGACATTGGTGTGCAGTGCTGTGTTCGCGCCAAGATTGACATGCAGTCACCTAACGGGTGCCTGAGAGACCCCACCATATACCGCTGCAAGCCCGAGACGCACCCGAGAACCGGCACACAGTACAAGTACGTAATATTTTAGAATAGCGCCATATATACATCTCAAAAATAACTGTAATCAATTGTATTTCGCGGGCCCGTTACCCCTAAAAACGGTAGTTCATTATGACAACAAATGTTCATATTTTGGGTCGCGTTTCGGCCATGTCTCCCCAGACCGAATGATGACGAGGTTGTCAATGATTCAGGATAACTTTAACAATCCTTTTTCGCTCGTAACTTGAAGACCCTGGTGTACAGGTCTTTAGGTTTTAAAATTGAATAAGCAGACTACGATGTTCCCACTGCTGGGAGACAGGCCTATGACGTGGGCTCCGTGAGAGAGCTCCGGTGGACCATAAGTTCTCATTTCTGTCATACATTTTCCCGAATAAATCCCATTTATTGACAAACCAAGCACCAAGGGTTGATCTTTAGGGTTAAGGCGTGCTTGCCAAGGTCGGTCCGTGAATGGGTGACCATATACCTTTCGAGTTTCGTAAGCCATTGGTCCCGGCTGTTATTTATAGATCTTTGAGAGTAGTATTGGTAGTAAATGACCCTAAACTTTGACAACCAGTTTATGCCAAAGGGGTATCGGGGAGTTGTGGAGGTCCGCTAGGCAGTAGTTCCATGTAAAATGCTGATATTCGGCTGCATCCGGCCAGATGATGATGACTAACCCAAAAATCTATGTTTCTTTCCAGAGTATATCCAACCTACGACTTCGCGTGCCCCATAGTGGACTCCATCGAGAGAGTGACGCACGTGCTCCGTACTATGGAGTACCACGATCGAGACCCGCAGTTTTACTGGTTCATTGATGCGCTGGGCATCAGGAAACCTTACATTTGGGAGTATAGTCGGTGAGTTGAAACTTGAAAACATCAACTGCTGAACCAAAGCCTTGGTTCGTTCCCACTAGTTTTACTAAACAGTTCTACGGTAGAACTAAGGAACATGTTTTCACATTAGTCCTACGATGTAAGGTGTTGCGTATATTTTTGTTGCACAGATCCCTAATCTTTTTCTAAAATAAAAGTAGCCTTAGTTACTCGTTATAACATCAGCTATCTGCCAGTAAAAGTCCCGTCAAAATCGGTCCAGCCGTATCGGCGATGATCTAGAAAAGCATAACTGTTTCAGTGTTCATCATGAACTATATATGGCAGCTGTATAGCAATATTTTGCCAACCTCTAGCTCGTTGGCGTTTTCTTGTAATAATTATAATATTTTTTTATATGTTTACAGACTGAGCATGACCAACACAGTGCTGTCTAAGAGGAAACTGACGTGGTTCGTGCAAGAAGGATTAGTCGATGGATGGTAAGATGTTTTTAATTGCTATACAAGGTGTAAACGCATGCGAAGCCGTGTTTTTTTGGGGCGCAATACACGTTTTACGGTAAAACTCAATGTAACGCACTGCAAACATTATGCCGATGAATGCTTTGAAAAGTACGGAGGTCATGGAGGTTTTTAAAGTTTAGTTATAACATTAAAAACTTGTATTAAAAAAAAATACTTGTGCAAACGTTGGAACTTTGACCTCCAATATCACCCTAACTAGACCGTTACCAGGTAGGTAGGGTACAGAACAAAAAAAAAATTGCAATGACAGGGAGAACAAGTCCTTTCGGCTTCCTTAAGGAGTCTTTTACACCCATTATTTTTTATCTAGCTTGGTCTAAGGTCTAATCAAATGTTGACAAAACCTATTGAGGCGTAATCTGTTTTTTTTTTAGAAACTTTTTGCCACACTAGAAATTTCTCCTGTATCGTGGGTGCATTTACAAACATTTAACCGTTTGAACCGGCCAAAAAGACCTTTATGTCCATTGTCCATGCAATAAAAGCGAAACAAATATCATTTGCCACATTACGGTTCGAACTGGGCGACACAACATCGCACCGAACTAAAGGCGACACATAATGTGGTGGAACGTGATCCTGCGTTGATGTGAAGTGTAAAACAAGGAGTTAAAAAAAAATACAGGGTACAAGGGACACCAACGCACAAACGGTTACCACGTATGCAGTACGTTATTCTGAATCACCGATGTTTCGAATTACCGATGAAAAATTTCTATGAATATTACACATAATAAGATAATATTACAATAACATATAAATATTTCAACGTTAATTTAAAAAATAATGCTGTTTCCTGCAATAGTGCAATACCTAGATGGTAAACCAGGTAGCCTAATTAAAAAAAAATACTCTAATGTGTTAACACCTAGTTTTATGCGCATGCTGTAGTCTCCTGTAATTGAAGGAACACACTTAAAAGAACCTTTATATAACTGTGACTTATAATGTATCTGTGTATCTATTGTTGGAGATCCAAATAGATATAAATGGTTAAAATGTATGGAACAGCAGATTTTTTTTTAATTTCCCATGATAAATCTCTGGGGGTCGGTAAGACATCGTAAACAAACATTTAAAAAAAATATCCATGAATTCGAGTCTGAGGAAGAAAGAATAGCCAGGGAAAACACTCGTAGAAAGGACTTTAAAAATAAAGTTGTACCTAATTTTAACATTGTCAAGCATAGCCCTCATTACCAAGCTGTACTAGTACATTACGATATTAGTGCGTTATGATGGTTATAACATGCGAGGCGGAATTTCAGCCCGAGCCGAAGGCGAGGGCGTAATCGAGCCGAGCATGTTATTATAACCAATACGCACGTATATCGTACGACGTTTTTTAACACATTTGCGAGGAAACAGAAAAAAAGATATTCACAATACAAGTACAAAGAAAAGAAAATTTGAGAAAAATGGCGCGAGGATTATTTTCTGCCGTGGCTGCGTGAAAATGTTGGCAAAGACGCTAGAGCATGCAGCCAAGTTATTAAATTACCGAATGAACTGTTTTTTTTTTAAATAAACTCAATCTGTGAATGCACACTGTTGCTTTCCCGCCATTTTAACAGCGCGCTAGCGCTGCCTACTGACTGGCGCCGCGCGGCGATTAGTTCGGAATAGCAACAGCGCGCTGTTCCATATTTGAAATGGCAAATAATGCTGTTATGGAATTTATATGGACTATAACTTAACTATTTGCTTATGGTAACACACGCGTTTTTTATGACCCGTTTTACATATTTAAAACCGGTGGAATTACATCAGCTTTACGAGCAAGGGTGTTAAAAAATTATTAAACAACTTTTTTAAGACTCAGCTAAAAGCATTTCGGTTAGATAAAAACTTGTACTCAATAGACGAACTGTAATTTAATATTAATATTCCAATTTTCTATTTAAAAAAAAAGCTATTTATTATTATTGTTTTTTTTTTATATTGTTGCTGCATGTTTTATATTATTATGTGTCACTAGCATGTCACGGCATGTCACTTTTAATATTATTATTTATGATGTATGTAATGTTAAGGATGTTATTTAATGTATTAAACACAATATAAATTGTTTCTGATAAATAAATAACAGTTTGAGCGTCGATGTCCCTTTCACTCTGTATAAATAACATAAGCCTATTGCAAATGATTCATCAATCTACTAGCTCATGCCCGCGGCTTCACCTGCGTAAGTTCAGTAATTGTCCCACGGGATCGCACTACCGGGATAAAAAGTATCCTATGTGTTAATCCAGGTTATAAACTATCTGTGTACCAAACATCCATCCATCCATACTCACAAACTTTCGCATCAGTGTATTTCAAATTTCTGGATAACAGTCTTCATTTATGTATGTTTCCTTGTAACCAGGGACGACCCTCGTATGCCCACCGTCCGCGGAGTCCTGCGTCGCGGCATGACAGTGGAAGGCCTAAGACAGTTCATCACAGCGCAAGGCTCCAGCCGGTCTGTGGTCTTCATGGAGTGGGACAAGATATGGGCCATCAACAAGAAGGTTTGTTATAAGGAAAAATGTGTTTTTGGCACGTAACTACGGATGCCAGATTGGGATTCGTTATGAAGATTATCATAACATGGGCAGAGAGCTTATTGGAGAGCCAATTTCAATCGGCTCGATCTCATCTAGCTGCTACCAACCACCGTGCGGAGATCGTCGCTCCACTTAACCTGACGGCGTCCCACCTTACTCTTGCCGTTGAGGCATCCTTATGACGTTAGATCCGTTCCCTCCTACCAATAAACACGGAATAAAGTTATACTAGGAATAACATTTTACATTTTCATAGGTTTAAACTTGGAATAACTTTATTCACTGTTTATCAGTAGGAGGGGTTATGTTTAAATTTTGTTCAATATTAATACTCCGTATTTACAAACGCTCACAGCGTAAATAACTATATGTATAAACAGCTAAAAAAAAACAGTTTCGAAGGAAAATAGTCATGTGACAATATATTAGTCTTTCAATCATTGGATATTTTTTCTCACACAACACAGGCGTATTTTCAAAAGATTGCAAAAAAAAATTCGTCATCCTAGTCTCTACACAATTACTCCTCTCCTTATAAAATACGCCTACAAAATTAACCATACTAGATCTATTTCAGGTAATCGACCCCATCGCTCCTCGCTACACGGCCCTAGAAACGAACCCAGTGCCCGTGAACCTAAAGGGGGTCTCCGACAGCACCCTGACCGTAGCGCTGCACCCCAAGAACCCCGACGTGGGGTCCAAGTCCGTGGCTGTGTCCAACAAGCTGCTTATAGACCAGGTTGATGCCAAGACTCTGAAGGAGGGAGAGAATGCCACGTTCATCAACTACGGGAACATTATGATTGATAAGATTCATAAGTGAGTATTTTATTGAATTTAATTAATACGCCTGCCTGATGTTCAAAATAAGCTTTCTTTACGGTACGACGGTAAAAAACAGATTAGAAACTGATTTTTAATAACAGTAAGTGTTTCTACAGAAAGAAATAATCGTGTTATCCGTGCAGATATATGGCAATTTTTCATAGTAGTATATTTCAGTCTGGCTCTGGACTCCTTTTGACCTCAATCTAGTCCTGAGGACAGATGAGGTCGACGATGGAACGAGCTAACTCAAAAGAGGCCTATTAACTCACGACTTAAATAGATTGTGGTCGTATGAACTTGGGAACACCGACGCAGGTCAGCGCATAATAAACGATAGGATGGATTGTCCCACTAAAAGAGTAACCATGGAGTTCCTTGCCGGTTCTTCTCCATTGGAAACGACCAACCCGAACCGTGCACCTTTTTGTCGAAGTTTTGTAAGTGCCCATGTGGCCTACATGGGCACTTACAAATATAATATTATGTGAAATAAAATACTTTTGATTGATTTTGACTGCAGGGCAGAGTCCTCCCTTCCGTCTTTCGATGCGAGTGCGATCTTAGTTCAATCCGTTGAGAATCCTGCTCAGTCCGCCTTAAAGTATAAAAAACTAATTATAAATTGCATTCCCAGATCCGCCGACGGCACAGTAACCAGTATAGACGCGACCCCTAACCTCGACAACAAGGACTACAAGAAGACGCTCAAGCTGACCTGGTTGGCCGACTCTCCCCAGTCGCAGACGGTCGAAGTGTACTGTGTGTACTTCGACCATATCATATCCAAGGCGTTGTTGGGCAAGGACGAAGATTTCAAGCAATTTATTGGGCATCAGACCAGGGTGAGTACGGCGTTACTTTGTGGAAATCCATGATATTAAAATGTTAGCAAAATTCAAAAGATTTAATGTTCATGCATCCAAGCCTGGCATCTTTTTTGCGGAATTAAAACTAAGCAAATATTTTGCATAATAATTTAATAAGAATGTAATGTTCATGGTAAACTATTGGACCCAGATCCCATGAACGGCAGACCTCCGTCATTTGATAAAAGCTGAAAGTTTTCTGTTGAAGTAACTGTTCTACAGTTGGATATTATGAAAAGTCACGTAGGTCTCGCGATTACGGGATCTCCCTCTATATGTTTTGAGAGAAAAGTATAGAAGTATGCATCTGCTGGGTACATTTTATCTTTTCGGTATGTTCACCCGATAAAATGAATAATTTATTTATTTATTTATTCAAATAATTAGGAATAAAACCTCTTTTTAATTGGTAAAAAGCAGAATAAACAAAATATTTTGTTTTCTAAATTTAGCAAAAAAAATGTCTTGTTTACCCGTCAGGTGTAGGATATTCTTTTGAGCATGATAATGGCAAAGATGTAAATTATTTAGACAAATCGCATTCTTAAACAAATGACACATGCCATTTGGCCTTTTCGTTAAATAGATTTTAGGCATCAACTACTTTGAGACTTAAAAAGTCGTAAAAGCTTTTGGAGATATACAAACTTTTTGGAAGACGGTGCGTCAGACATGAGATACTAACTGTGGAGGAACAAACACCCCATACCGCCACACTTCATCAACTCGGCAGAACACCGACTGACTGTACACGAACAACAACGGCCAATCTGGAAATGATTGTAAGCCCAGGTTGGCCGCTATTGATATAATCTGGCCAAATGGGATATCCTCGGCCCATCCTCCTGGCCCCTTGCAGGATATGTCCCAACATATGCCCATCCTGCACAACCAGCGTCACCTTCCAGGATTTCAACGAAACCAAGAGCTGTCCAGGTGGCTACGTTCTGGTCAGACAAAAGTTGAGTGTAAATGACGTATTCTTTACGTCATTTAGAAAAGTAGCGTTAAATACATATGAAATTTGCGTTTTATACATTATGTTAAAAAAATCCTGTCCGATCCAAAAGGAGCATATAGATATGCCAATGACATTACCAAATAAAACACGAAACGAAAATATTCATGAAAGTAAACATATTAACGAATTTTAAAATGCATGATTTTTTTGTCCCAAAATCCCACCATTTCCCTAAATTCTAGCAAACTTTTTAAACGTGAATATGTTTAAATCCCCTCATTTTCTATTTCAGTGGGAGATCCCAATGCTGGGCGAGCCAGAACTCCTCAAGGTGAAAGTAGGCGACATCATCCAGCTGCAGCGGCGCGGCTTCTTCCGCGTGGACGCGGCCCCCGCCGCCCCCTCCGTGCACACGTCGCGCCGCGCGCCGCTCGTGCTGTTCCACGTGCCCGACGGACACAGCAAGGAGATGCCGGGACAGGTCAGTGCTTCTATTATCCTTAAGGGTATAACAAAGTCTGGAAAAAATCACCTCTGCACCAGGACGCGGTGTAGACAGGACTAGATCAAGTATTATTATTTTTGTATATTGAATTATTGGAATTGAATAGTAAAACTAAAATTTTCCTTTTAGCAATTTTTTTTTTGTATTTTTTCTAGACTGTAATGATTAAGGTCATGCTAACGCGTCCAACAAGCATCCGCGATAGAATGCAAATATGGGTTCATTAGATTTTGTTACGATCGCGCCGGTCACCGGTGTGAACAAGTTACCTATTTTTTGGTAACATTAGTTAGACGCCAAGACATGTTTAGTGATGGGATGTATTGCTATGATGTCGATATTATTTATAGATAAAGAAGACATTATAAATTCCCTTTAAACCATTAAAACGATTCTCACAGCAAAAATCTCGTTCTCTTAATATTTTTAAAATATGGATTTAATACAAAAAATAAAAACATTCAAAACACAACCGAAAATTAGGAAAAAAAAGTTTTTTTTCGTGCCTTTCCATCCATTCATTCCATCATTCGTTCCATTCGTACATTTTTGCCATGTGACGTGGTGGGTCAAAATTTAAAAAAAAAATTCTTACAAGCAGGTACTTGTAGAATTATTTTTTTAAATTTTGGTCGATACTTATAGAAAAAGAAGTTTACATAAGTAGGTACTTAGGTAAACTTCTTTTTCTATAATTATATATCGACCATAATCATAGCAATACATCCCATCACTAAACATGTCTATGGCGTAATTGCTTCAAGTTAGCTTAGAACTGTCAAAAGTTAGAATTCCTAGCTTTGCTTTCTTGACGATTCTTACTTCGTTCAAATTCTTGTCTATTGTATAAAAATGGTTTCATTAGTAATAACTTAAACTTGTCTATAGATATAAGTGTAAGATATGAATATACCTATCTTGGTACATTAAATAAATATCATGTATAGAAATGTATCAAAAGTTTAATCATAACAAGTTAGGAATATTTAAATCACTGCGATTCAAATTCGCGCGGTAAAATACCCTAGGTTTGTTTCAAATGTGACTCGAATTTTAAATCGCAAGTGCGTTCAGATATGTACATATTACGATACCATGCGATACTAAAATTTTGATATAATATTGGCATACAGTAAATACATACAGTAAATATAACTTAATATGCTAGGAAGTGAAACTTAAAAAGTAAGTTATAAAATAAGTGTATGACTGCCTCGTTCGTCCTACACCTCTTAATAGAATAATATTTATTAGTGTTCATGCTTTACACGGTACATTTAGGTTTTTTTTATGTTTAATGGGCCTACTCTTGACCTCAATCTAGTCCTGAGGACAGAGATGAGGTCGACGATGGAACGAGCTAACCCAAAAGAAGCCTATTAACTCGCGACTTCAATAGATTGGGGTCATATGAACTTAGGTCCATAAAACCGTCTGCAAAATACGCGCTTTGGACGTGGAGTTGCGCACTCCAGCCCGTAATACAATACAAGGTCCTAATAAGTAGGGGTATTCACTAAAATGTTTCGCCATGGACAGCATAGATAGATATATACATACGGGGTGGAAGGGACACCGACGCGAAAACGGTTACCACGTTTTCAGTACATCACTCTGAGCACCCCCCGTTTAGAAATTTTTCATCGTTTATTTTAAAAAAATCAGCTGCTCCCTACATTTTGATCGTGTAGGTATTGCACTTTTGTAGGCTGATTTTTTTTTCAATAAACGATGAAAAATTTCTAAACGGGGGGGGGGGGGGGGGCTCAGAATGATGACGACGTTTTCGCGTCGGTGTCCTTTCCACCCCGTAGGTATAGAATATTCTTTATTGTACTATTGTACCCACACTAAAGTTGATACACAGCTATGAATAAATATTGCTAATTCTATTAGTACAACGGCGGTCTTATCACTGATTGCGATATATACAAATAATAAAAGGTGTTAAACGTAAACTGAAGATGGACGGCGCCGCAGAAAGGGGTGGCAAGATGATTTAGACGCGCATCACGAAGGCTGCTTCGAGTTCGCGTAAGAGTACCAGGAAGGATATGGGGGAGGCCTTTGTCCAGCAATAGGACATACAACGCTATTGAAAAACGTAAACTTAAAAAACGACGCATTCATTTGTTTGTGCCTGTCTCTGCCTAACCCTTTATGAATTACCCCCGCGATTTTATGTTATACGATCACTTGGGTGCACCTAAGTGATCGTATAAAATTAGGTTTACAAATTAAAAGTTAAATGCTCTGAGTCTGAATTGTTCCAATGTTGATCTTGAAGCTTCCGAAGGTGTATAGCTATTGGTACGATGTCCCGGAAAGAGTATCTGACCGATGGCTAAATCGAATATGACCAGTAGACCATATATCGTATTACCCAGTACTAACTGGGTTGTGGAGGTCAGATAGGCAGTCTCTCCATGTAAAATACTGGTACTCAGCTGCATGCGGTTAGACTGGAAGCCGACCCCAACATAGTTGGGAAAAGGCTAGGCAGATTATATACATTCATATTTTGTATCTTAATTTATATCTACGTCTTACCGTTTATGCAAACCTGATTCTTTTTTCTTTGTTATTTTGATGGCTTTATATTGACTTCATTTCTGGGAGGTTGGTTAGGTGTATCTTCATATTTTTTCCAACTTCAAAACTGGAGGAAGTTCTATGTTCGTGTGAATGTTTTTTTTTTAAACCGACTTCAAAAAAGGAGGTTTCTCAATTCGACCGTATATATATATATATTTTTTTTTTTTTATGTGTGTTCGCGGATAACTTCGGCGTTTATGAACCGATTTTGATATTTTTTTTGTTTGTTGGAAAGGAGATACTTCAAGGGTGGTCCCATGATAAGGAAACCGGGATCTGATGATGGCATCCAAGAGAAATTGAGGGGAGCTTTCAAAAATTGTAGTGGCGACTAGTGCGTTTGTAAATTTTTTGATTAAATATTTTAACGCACTATAATTTAAAGAAGGTCTGGAGTCGCTCTGATGATGGAACCGAAAGACAGTCGAGGGAACTCCTCAACGGTTTACAGCATTCACCTTGTGTTTGGGTTTGATTAATTTGTATTGATGAGAAATTTACACCTAGATGGGTTGTGACTGTCATAAGGGGTCTGATGATGAAGACGAAGGACAGTTAAGGGAACTCCTCAACTGTTTACAGTAGCTACCTTGCGTTTGGACTTAATTCATGTATATTGATCAAAATTTTGCACCCATCTGGGTTACAAGTGCCATTATAGGTCTGATGATGAAAAATATTTCTATGGAATATTGCAACTAAAAATAAAAAAAAAAAACTTTTTTGCAAAAAATAAAACCGACCGTTAATAAAATAAACCGAAAAAAGTGAAAAATAATTTTAGCTTCAGAAGTCGGTGACTTTTGTTTATTTGATTCAGTTTTTTGTCACCGACTTCTGAAGCTAAAATTATTTTTCACTTTTTTTGTGTTTTTGGAGTCGGTTTTATTTTTTGCAAAAAAGTTTTAATATATGTGGTGTATATACCGATTTACCCGTGATTAATGGCTCGAATTACGTGATTCATTGTTTTATTTGGTAGAAGTAAACCGCGCGGTGTTCCCATATAAACTTTCTAAGAGTTTATGAGTCAGCCTCTATAATACGTGTTTTCTCTTCTTGGCTATTGATGAGCTCTTGATCTCATACTCTAGTTGCAATGTAAAATAAACACATAACAATCATTTGTGTGGAATATCACAACTAAAAAGGGTAAAAAAAAAACTTAAAAAAAATAACTGTACTTTCGGAAGTCGATGGCAAAAAAATTCAATGAAACGAGACAAAAGTTACCGATTTTCGTAAGTAACGTTATTTTCCACTTTTTACCCAACTACGGCTTAGCCAAAAGGAAGGGTTCTTAGCAGTTATGTGTGTATGCTTGTAATATTTTTATGTTTCACCGTCGCACCCAAACTACTGAGCCGACTTTTATGAATGAGTTGTCAATCGATTTGTTATTACGGCGCGGGTGACATGGAATCCCACGTATCTGTAAAGCGCAGGCCGCACCGCTAGATAGCGAGCGAGCCATGAAAAGGTGAAACTATGCTCGCCCAGCTCGCTCGCTCGCTCACTAGCTGGCGGTGTGGCCTGCGCTTCAGTAGCGAAGGGTCAATTTTTGTAAGTGGTAAGCCGGAGTACATATCTTTAATGTGATTATATTATTTGTCTATAGAATACTGACTATGCCAAGTTTCAAAGGGAAGCCGGTAGGAATCGAGTTGTATGGAACCTTCGCCACTGAGTGCGCTTAATACATGACATATTTAGTAATTGAGTTAATGACGTGTGACTTCGGTTATGCGAAAACGGAAAAAACATATTTAGTTGCTGTTTTTGGCGTACTTCGGTAAAAAAATGACTAAAAATAAAATTGAAACTTAGATTTCAACTTTATTTTTGTTTGTAACTTTGTTTGTTTTTGTGTTTTTATGTCGGTTGTATGACATATTTAGTAATTGAGTTAATGACGTGTGACTTCGGTTATGCGAAAACGAAAAAAAAAATACATCAATGTCTTGTTTATAGATACATATTTAGTTGCTGTTTTTGGCGTACTTCGGTAAAAAAAAATGACTAAAAATAAAATTGAAACTTAGATTTCAACTTTATTTTTGTTTGTAACTTTGTTTTTGTGTTTTTATGTCGGTTGTATTTTTGCAAAAAAGTCTTATTTTTATTTTAGTGTTTTTAATTGTCATTTTTATTTATTTTGTTAATGTAATCTATTTCGATATTTGGTCTTGTATGCAAACTTCTTTCGTCTTCTATTAGTATTTGGTTGGCTTGACAACTATTCAATGAATCCACAATTTCTTCGACATTGAATTCGTCGAGGAAAACTGAAACTTCGTCTTCAGTTCCACTTTCTGAGTCCGAGTTCTCACTTATCTCTAAACTTCCTGTCAATTTCATTATTTTACAATTCTTAGGTTTAGGTTCTAATGTTTCAGTCTGTTTATTATCTACTTCATTTATTGTTGTTGTTTGTGCTCCACATGATTCTGCACTGTCTCTTTTAATTGAATCGAACCCAGTTAGAGGTACTAAGTTGTTCTCTGAGTTGTATTTAGATACAGGATTGTATATTTTATGTTGCTTCATATTGCTAGAAGGAGCTTCAGCTGATCCCGTGCTTTGTGTTACAAACGGCGAATCATTATACTGCAAAAAAAAATCGAGATATTTTAGACTGGCTTTTACCGCGGTTTAAATATGTTAATCTAGGATATAAACATGTGTGCCAAATTTCATCCAAATCCGGTCAGTAGTTTTTGTGTGAAAGAGTAACAAACATCCAAACCTCCATACATCGACACAAACTTCCGCTTATGTATAAGTACATATATTTATAATAGTTGTACCATTTTATTGAAGGAAAGTGGCAAAGTTTTGGGTTAACAAAATATTAATTCTGTCGTGCCAGCGGCAGTGACATGAAGAAGACGTAATACATGACTAGTGCTACGTCTGTGCTTCAGCACGTATTGGACAAAATGTAATCTAACTACTGATTACTAACTACGACTACATAAAGTAATTAGTAATCATAACTACAAACTACATAAAAAATCGAAAAATGTAGTTAAAAATTTTTACTACTAACTACTAATTGTAGTTGCAATCACGATTACTTGGATTACTTTTTATAACTACAGATTTAAAATGATGTTGCGTTATTTTCATTTGTAGTTGCAATATCCCATACAAATATTTTTATTAATTCAAATTTTCAGCGGTAACCGAAAAGTGGATCAAATTTACTTGCGAGATTTGACTTAAATAGACATCGGGATATGTGAACGTAGATAAAAAAAATGCTCATAAAATAAAAACTAATGGGCCTACCTGAATCAATTTTTTATGGGACCAATTCGAAACTAGTCCGCATCAAACAAAAAAGAATTACGTAAATCGGTTCTGAAACCTCGGTGAAATCGGTGTACATACATTAAAAAAAATATACCGGCCGAATTGAGAACCTCCTCCTTTTTTTTGAAGTCGGTTAAAAAAAGTAAACACGCGCGATAGTCGTTCAAGTAAGTACATGAACGACTATCGCGCGTGTTTCGACTTGTCGTTTGGTAGGTAGTTAGAGCATCGCGTTGTAGTCGCGTGTGTTATGGGCCTACCACACGCACAAGCTTCACCACAGATCTGCCTGCGCAAGCCGGTTTGTACACGGAACACCGTGACAGTTTTACCAACCGCACGCACGGTGTTCCGTGTACAAACCGGCTTGCGCAGGCAGATCTGTGGTGAAGCTTGTGCGTGTGGTAGGCCCTTTAGAGAAAGAGTGCACTGTACTGTAGCACGCTCTCGCTTTCGCCCGCTGCATGTCGGTTTCTGTTTTCATACGCAACTATGATAAACCATCCCAAATCAGGCTATCGGATGAAATGTTCGAAAAACGTGTAGTACTAAAAGCTAATTTAAATGATTAACCCCATCAACCTTTTTTGTTTATTTATTTGATTTGCAAATAATTTGAATTAAGTTGATGTTTGCTGAGTAAGTTTATTTTTTTGATTACATGTCAATAAAAAGTAATTAAGATCTGATAAGTATAGGGTACATACTATCTACGACTTTAATCCTATCATTTGATTATTCTTGAAAATAAACAGGTAGGTATGTGCAATAAACTTTTTTTTTTATGTAGCTATATTCCAAAACATATACTACACATGTCATTCGGGTCAAGAGCACGCACTTTATTTTCTATGGTTTCACCGAACTATAAAAAATGAGATATCTGAGTTGATTGAATATAGAGTTGGTTGAGATTTTAATATATTTTCATTATTTAAGTAAATTTACGTTCAAGATTAATTAGATTTTTTTCTACATATGTTTAAAGTAACATGTTCCGAACGCGTACTCTTGCCCCGTAACGTGGGTAAAATTACGCAAGCCATAGGGTAAAAATACGCGTACCGGGTAAAGGTACGCATCAAAGAAATCTAAATGGATGGTAAAATAAAAAAAAGATTGCCGATAATCAACATTTATTAAACTTTAAGAAGATTATAATAGTAACTTTAGTACTTATCTGTAACTTAAAACAATTAGGAACTTTGGACATTAATTATTACGTGAAGTTTAGTCTTAAATCTAGACTAGAGATCAGAGATCAAAATTACGTATAGCTTTATCATCACATAATTAATCTTACTGCAAACTCATATGCCAATCGTCATAAATCATTAATAGTAATACCAAAAAACCTATCGTCGATATCTTGGCAATGAACTGCAAATTCAGCTTCTTGGTCTTTGGTAAATGTAGGTTTAAATCGACCCAAAGAGGTTGGCACGTGGGTAGACTTCAGTCTCTTTCGCAAAGCACCTTCACTGATACCAACTTCTAATGCAGCACGTCTCTGACTTTTTCCTTCTTGGATTAGTTTTTTAGCTCTATTTATTTGTTCATCTGAGATCAGGGCTCGTTGTGGTGCTTTCCTTACATAGTTTCTCGGCATTTTAATGTGTTCTGAAAGAATAAACCACTTTTAAGTAACTTTGGATATTTTTATTCACATTGGGGTATAAGTACGCAACATGGGTAAAAATACGCGTGCGTACTTTTGACCTCGCACTCTTACCCCAATCAGCATAAATATTAAATTATCGATCACAATACACAGGTCAATGAATTTTAGAGAATAATGATACACTTACTTAAATACTACGATAATCGAACAATAGAAATGTAATAAACTTACTGTCCTAAATCAATGCATGTAACTTCAATACACTTTTCCCCGGCACAAATATTAAAGGATTTTTTTGCTGTTAACGTATTTGGCGACCTGTGACGACAAGTACATATTTTGCGCCGGCGCGACACGTGGCTCCGAAACGGCGAGTCGCGCGTCACTAAGTTCCGCGAACACAGACCTCAGTCCCCCCACCTCTGTCGGCGATCGGGCTAGTGCGAACTTTTACCCGCCGCGAGCTCTTACCCCGAATGACTCTACATGTTTATTTAATTGCAAAATATAAGTTCATAAAACTTAAATAATCAGTAATTATAACTACTAGATTGCAGCAATCAAATTAACAACTACTTTGATTACTGTAGTTAAGTTACAAGTAATCATAACTAAATGTAGTTAACTAGTTTTAATCGTAGTTAGTAACCAGATTACAAAATTGTAGTTAACTACGCCCTACATTGAGCACAGTTAATGTAAGGTGTTTATACCTAGGCTGCACTAAAAATATCGGGAATGGAATATTTCCACTGTTCCTGTCATATTAAAATCTTTTTAATTGAAAACTCCTTGGTTTTAAAAATCGAATACCATATATTTATTTAAAAAAAAATTCTCGGTCTTGTCACAAGGTTTTGTCAAACTTGTTTAGTCGTTGAGAAAATGGAATTGACTCGAGAAAATTCAAGAGCGATGATTTATTATGACTTTCGAAGTGGTTTAACACAAAAACAGTGTGTTGACCGGATGATTTCTGCATTTGGTGATGAAGCCCCATCCAAAACCACAATTTATCGCTGGTTTGCTGAATTTCAACGTGGACTTGTCACACACAGGTCGTTTCTGAACTCCGTAAAGAGAACTGCAACCGCCGCATCATCCTCCATCACGACAATGCGAGTTCTCACACCGCGCACAGAACAAAAGAGTTTTTAGAGCAAGAAAACATAGAATTATTAGACCATCCGCCGTACAGCCCCGACCTAAGGCCTCATTTACGGAGACGCGGGGCGTCGCGCGTCGCGTATGGCGTGGCGTCTCGCGGCGCGTCGGACGTTTTTTCTGTTTACGGAGGGGCGGCGCGTGAAGCGGCACGCATCATCGCACGCGTAAACACAAACTTATAGCAATATACGACCATGTTCATAGAGAAGCGAGACGGGAAGCGTGGCGGTGCCCTGCAATCCTCTAGCGTGTAGCGAAGCACGCGGTGGGCATCGCGGCGGCGCACGCTCGCCTCGATCAAATCGACTAGTTTTATGTTGGCGAGAGATGGTTGATGATTTTCTTCTAAAAAAAAGTCAATCATAATATCATATCTCCATTGCGACGGTGACTACGTCTGTTTTGCGCGATTTCTAAATAAGACTGACAGAAGATTCCGCCTCGGACATAGCTTCATCGAGAATTGCCGCTGCGTGCGCCGCCGCGATAAACGCCGCGTCGGACGCGTCGGTGCCATCCGCGGGCTCGGCCGCAAAAAACGCCCTAACTCAAACAAACGCGTCTAAAATCGCTTCTCCGTAAACGCACTCATACAACGCCATATATTTGAATTCAGTGCGGGCCGCGCCGCACAACGCGACGCGCGACGCCCCGCGTCTCCGTAAATGAGGCCTAAGCCCTAATGATTTCTATACTTTCCCTAAAATAAAGAATACATTGCGTGGTCAGAGATTTTCATCACCTGAAGAACCTGTGGACGCCTACAAAACGGCCATTTTGGAGACCCCAACTTCCGAATGGAATGGTCGCTTCAATGATTGGTTCCATCGTATGGAAAAATGTGTCAAATTTCGCGGAGAATACTTCGAAAAGCAATAAATACATTTTTAAATAGTAATGTTGTGTCACTTCCTTGATTCCCGAAATTTTCAGTGCCGCCCTCGCAAATGTATGCGAGATTAAAAATGTTTGTTAACTACCCACGATACAGGAGAAATTCTGGTACCAAGGTGAAATCCGTAACAGGGCAGCAAGTCTAATTTATAAAAAGCTTTGCCTGAGATATTAGAACTCCGTATCTTGGCTGCAACTTCGATAACAAAGTTACAGGTAGATTCATTTTTTTCCCGGATTTGTGGCCAAATTTAACTTCAGCCAAAAAGGTATCCAGTAACATCGCTGGAAACTTATATATCGGCGATGTTCTGTTCGTACATGAACCTGAAGACTTCAGTATTAGCCAAAGAAGTCTGCACTCCTACAACCCTGATCCGTGGACGACAATAATTAAATATTTATGAAGTTGACTGCTTGTTGGGCTAGTGGTCGCAAACACGACTCCTGAGCGTGAGGAGAATGGAGCCCAGGAGGTTCCATTCTCCGGTCAGGCAGTATTATTTGGGTTCATTCTTAATGCAATGCTCTTTTGTATATTATGTGACTGTTACACATCCCATTTACTGTTTATTGTATGAAATATAAATAGGTAAATAAATTTAGTTGCTGGCGACATATCTTAGACTTGAAAACTAGTACTTTTTGTAGTGCGCTACAATCTTACAAGGATTCCGTTCTCCAATCGGCCGTACGGAACCCTAGAAACCACATTTTCATAGAAGCGTAGGTAGACGAGACGATCAATCGATATCCTACTAAAAATGCGCAAATGTATCTAAGTACGTACTTAGATACATCAACGTAGTTATACCTTTATTTCTACGCCTACATCCTACCTAATTAGAAAAATATATACTCAGCTTTTAAACTTTGTAGGTACTTACGTAGGCTGAAGACTCATTGCCGGTATTTCTTGTACGAGTATTTGAGTGGGGTAAGGGCAGGAGCATTCGATTGGGACGAGGGCTGTAACACGGTGATGGTGAGGGATAGTAACACGGGTAACAGTACGGTGTATAATGCCACATGTTCACTTTTGATAATTTGCCACTTTTTGTTGATGTTTTTCTTCTTGTCTTCTTTAACTGACAGCAAAAAGTTTTTATTACGCTGCAGCTGCGAAATACCAACAATATTCTTGATCTCAATGTTTTTTTTTAACCTGGGTGTGCCTAAATGTAACTTTAATTAGTTCTGCCAAAATGAGCTTACTCACTGATATTCTCAAATTAATTTAGTTCAATAAGTCGAAACTACTCCTACATTTTAAAATTTAGTATAATATTTATACTATAATATTTCCAATAAAATCAGCCCCATATACAGTTAGTAGAGGTTGTTTATCGATGAATGATTGATTTGCGAACGTAAAAATTTGTACCTATGTACATACCTATTTATCATAATTATTAATATCATCCATAAAAGCGTTTACGTTTGTGATGGTCTAGAATGTCATGATTTCATGGAATATTATTTTTTTGGGGTTATAAGAACATAGAGAATTTTATAACGATTTTTATTCTTAAAATTCTGTAAATACTACATATATTGTTAACATTTTCAAGGGTTTTAATTTTTTTTTGCATGGAACCTGAATCCTTTTTCCAAAATAAAAGCTGTAAGTCCCGAAAAAGTCAAAATCAGTCCAGCCGTTTCGGTCATTAGCGGGAACAAACAGACCGACAGACAGAAAAAAAAACAAAAATGTTATTTATTTATTTGTTTAGGATCTCCAACAAAGGATGTATACAAACACACGAAATAAATAATCGACGACAAAAGCATCACGTAGTAGGTGTACTTCGTCACTTACACCACCACACACACACCACACACACATACACCAATTAAGCACCACAGCAATCAAGTACCGTAAAACTTTTTTAAGCATTCAGTAAAAACCTGTTATATTGAAATTACAAACAGACACTTCAATTTTATTTATTTGCGTGTATAGATATCGAAAGAAATATATTTTATTTGGTTTGCTTGTACCCTGTACTATAGGTACAGTGCGCCATAGATCTTTTGACGCGTGGCCGTAGTCAGAACTATTGATGCCATCGCGTTCTTATTACCACAGACAATTTCAGTCACGTCATGTCATCGTCATGTTCACACAACAGCGCCCTCTTGACAATCACAAGCACAAAAAGAACAACCAGTATACAGGTGCGGAGACCTTCCCGTAATCATTGAGTTAACTGATTTTTATTTGAAACTCTATACATGTGTCTCGCCGAGATTCATTCATTCAATCGACCGTAACGTTGTTTGTACACAAATTAGATGCAACTCTTGTTCGCTTCAATCAAGTATGCTATATTAGCCTTTAAGTTTTCTGTTATAAATAATATTTCAATCGGAAATGGTTGACCAGACAGACAGACGCCCTAGCGAAACCTACCCCTCGGATTTTGCGGCTAATAAAGGGTGGGTTTTTGATATGGCAGGAAAATTAACAACATTGTAACTCTGTAGATACTAGATAGCTAACTAAGTAACTATACCTACTTACATATATATATCTTTGTGTAATGTAATGATGGTGGAAATTTAGGTAGGCTTAAATAAAATTAACAAACAGCGGGCCCCAATTGGAGGGGAGTGGCTCGTGACAGAAACCAGTGGAAAGAGCTAGAGGAGGCCTTTGCCAAAAGGCACACTGAATTGAGGGACATATTATAACAACTGGAAAATATATATATATATACCGGCCGAATTGAGAACCTCCTCCTTTTTTTTGAAGTCGGTTAAAAAACAGAAACAATTCAGAATAAAGGGCAATTTATTATTATAAATAAAATTAACTGACGAAAATATCGACATCAGATTTTTAAAATAAAGTTTGATTCTAATATAACATCACGCCTGTAATCGCCGAAGGGTTAGACAGAGGTGTAAGTGTACCTTATAGTTATAGTACCTACACCTACATTTCGCCAGTTATTGTTATGTATTACGGGGCGAGCCAGGGCACAAATCTTGACTGCAACTAAGAAATAATAATTCATGATGGAAAAACCTAAAAAATCTTTTTCTGACCTGGGCATCGAACCCAGGACTTTATTCACAGCAGTCGTGCTACGGTGCTAGCGACCACTACACTAACGAGACAGCCGAACAGTTTTATTCCACAAACGCATAAGTCTTGAGTAATAATATTATTATTTTAAGGATGCTATAGACGCTATAGTTGTTCGGGTAGGGTCAACGGCCGCGGGACGTTTACACCCACACGCTAGAACTATGAGCAAAAATAAGTTGTCTGAACTTTTGCCAGTGAATCTAAGATCTAATAAGTGAAGACCTATGATTCATTTTTATTAATAAGCATTGTCTTATTTAGCGAGGATCTAATACTTCGCTGATCAAAGGTGCTAGAGTAGGCACTGGCTGGCACTGAGTAATGAACTATTTAGTATACATAATATAAACATGGTATCTTTTTAGGATTCCGTAGCCAGATGGCTAAAATGGAACCCTTATCCTTATATTTTTTATTTGCCATGAAACACCTAGATTCTTAGTATTGATTTGTAGTTCTTATCAATGTTATATAGCGTTAAACTGAGCTAGGTTCTTAACAGAAGTTCCGAACCGTTGTTGATACATTTTCCTTTCGCTACACTGTGAACCGTCACAAGAAACAAAACACGACTCAACACTATTACTTCGCTCGATATACATTGCTGCTTTCAATTCATATTCACACATAGCCACAGGTGAGAACCTGCAATGTATAGCAAGGTCATGCGATACAGTCGTAACCGATTTGACTGATATTTTTTTTAGAAAGTACCTAGTCACAGTACACTAGTACAGTACCTATCGTTATTTAGCTCCACGTTGTTCTTTGAGTCATCAGTATTGTGTCAGTGTTGCATATGTTCAGCACACTTTTAGTTGACTTGGCAGTTTTTTTAGTTATTTTGTAAGGTGTAAGTGATACCATGTGATACTTTGGCTTAAGATAATTATGTTTTTTATTGAGTTCGTAATTATTAAGATATTGATTCAACGTTTTGGGTGCTTTGACTCGAGTATGTACCTTTAGTTCATAAACTTCTGAATGCCAGAGCATCAATACACGCTCGTGCCCTCCACGCCAAGCCACAATTTCACCTACCATTATGTCACTAAGTGTCGTTTGGCGTACAGGGCACGTGCTTCCTTGTCACGTATAATGGCGTTCAAAAGGTTAATGCGTTACAACCACTAAAGTTGCGGCCGACAGGACAATCTTACAAAACAGTACTGTGCTTATGCTTACTGACTTAGTTAGGGGACTTGTTTATTTATTTATGTCAACAAGGCCAAGGCCTTTGCGAAACTAAATATTTTTAACATCAGTTTTAAAATCAAATGCCTTGGTACTTCTTATTAATCACTGAATTTAGCCTCAAACAAAAATCAGCCTTTACGTATACGGGGTGGAAAGGACATCGACGCGAAAACGGTTACCATGTATTCAGTACATCATTCTGAGCCCTCTACATAGAAATGTATGGAACAGGTGTTATTAAAAAAAAAACAGCTGTTCCATACATTTTGAACGTGTAGTATTGCACTTTTGTAGGAAACAACAGTTTCTTTTTTTATAGCCGATGAAAAATTTCTATGTAGGGGGCTCAGAGTGATGTACTGAAAACGTGGTAACCGTTTTCGCGTCGGTATCCCTTCCAAACCGTATGTATGTATACAGACATCGGTACTTATCTTGCCATCTATATTTTTTGACGGGATGGGCTCAGAAGGTCGTTTTAGGGTGGGACCTTGATAAATTTTTCAACGGTATCCACTACTTGCAGACCCCTACCCTAGGCTAGTAATAAATTAAATAACTGTTCTACGTCATGAGTCTTAACAATTTCTTAAATTGAAATCTCTTGCCAACAGCCAAAGCCGGTCCCAACGACGGCAGCGAAGCAGCCAGCCGCGCCCGCACCAGCAGCGTCCGGGGCCTCTGAGCTGAACGACCAGATCACCAAGCAAGGAGACTTGGTGCGCTCGCTAAAGTCCGCTAAGGCCGAGAAGGCTAAGGTCGACGAGGCCGTTAAGGGCTTGCTGGACCTTAAGGCCAAATATAAGGCCGCTACTGGACAGGTAATTGCATCAAGAAACGAAAAGTTATAATCTTTATATAAAACTAGCGACCCGTCTCGGCTTCGCACGCGTGCAATTTACTAATGAAGAAAATGCCGTTAGCAAAAACAAAAAAAAAACATTTTCTTTCATTTCAACGTTGCTCTGACAATTACGAACACTACAAAAAAATCAGCTGAATTGTCCGTACTGTCCTCATGATGCGTCCGTCATACATGTGGCAATTGATTTTCATATAAGAAGAAATAGATAGATTCCGGTGTGCGTGTGTTCGTTCTTCTCTTCTAAACGGCTTGACCGATTTTATTGAAGTTCTTTTTTTGTACTTGTGGGAGGTCACCTTGATGGTCCTTAACTAAAGTTGGGCCTGGTAGGTGGCTCTGTTGTCGCAGCACAACGTCTGCCTACGGAGTCCGCTAGTGACCTCTCAGCTCAATTCAAATTCTAGATTCATGATCTTCCTACCTTTGTCTCATTCTACTTGTGGTCAGCTCAAAAAATTAAAGTAAAATTAGACCATGTGACATTATGTCTGGGCCGGTACACGCAGGTGAGGACAGGCCCATACTGCCCATACTTAGTTTTAGTAGCAGCAGAGCTGCCGAGTTCTGCTACCAAGAAGAGTTGTATGTTCCGTTGTTTCAGTTTGACAGTGTATACTTAAGGTAGTATCTGTATACTTGAGATATTTTACCTTTGTCTCTGGGAGACCAACACATCGAATGTGCTATCTCTCTTGTATATTACATATGGCCATAGGCTATGGTGATCACTTAGTATTAGAACTTAGCTTTTTCTTGCCATCCAAAAATTCAGGATGTAAACGAACCATTCGTGGAGGTATTTAAAGTAAAAATCTTACATTAAAAACATGTATTAAAAAAAAATAACTTTGACCCCCCAATATCTCCGTAACTAGAAAGTTCCCTCCCAGGTATGGTCTAGAACAAAAATATGATCGCAATGACGGGGAGAACATGTGCCTTTCGGATTTGTTAAGGGTCTTGTTACAGCCTTTATAAGAAGCCACTGACATTATATTTCCTATACCCAAATGCGTCCGAAAAAGCGTTATCAGTTTCAACTGAATTCATTGTCTCTAGGATTGGAAGCCAGGCGCGTCCCCGGCTCCAGCTCCAGCTCCAGCAGTTCCATCTGGTGACGCTGCCTCTTTAGACCAGCAGATCACCAAGCAAGGAGACTTGGTGCGCTCGCTGAAGTCCGCTAAGGCCGAGAAGGCTAAGGTCGACGAGGCCGCTAAGGGCTTGCTGGACCTTAAGGCTAAATATAAGGCCGCTACTGGACAGGTAAGTCCGTCTTCTTCTTTTTGTCGACGATCCCCATAATTGTTCATGTTAAATGAGCTTCGTCCAGTACTCTGCCACCTCGACAGGGTTGGTAGTGGCTTTAGATAGTCGGTGATTTATGATATAGAATTGGTGAGACTGAACTGACTGACTGGCTGTTGTTGTGTTGAGACTGGACCCCACGACACAGGGTATCCTAGTACTGTGGAGTCCAGGGAATTTGTAACCTAGCGCTTAAGGATCATTGTCTTTTGTTACTAGCTTTCATATTGTACCTTGTTATGCGAACTGAATATTTATTTTTTTTAATTCGAACTTAGTATTTTTACTGTAAATATATAGGCAGAAAGGGACACCGACACATAAACGGTAACCACGTATTCAGTTCATCATTTTTAACGCCCGGGGGGGGCGTTACCCGCCCCACACATAGAAATTGCATCGGTAATTATGTAAAAATGTGCTGTTTCCTACAAAATTACAATACCTATACGGTCAAGATGTATGGAACAGCTGCTTTTTTAACGAGTTACGAGTAGTATCTACACAATATATTTTCTGTAATACCGTACTAACATGATTTTAGGCGGATTTACGTACTTAAGAGACCTAAAATCAGGATTCTAGAAAATATAATACTGTTCATTAAAAACATCACAATAATATTTCAAACATACTCGTAACTTCGCACCTAAACGTTCACGTAAGGGTAGACAAAATGGTGTAATACATTCATATTAGACTAGTTACAAGATTTGGCTAGGGATGTCATAGCTGTAAGGCCGCTGCCTCGAATTTTGCGGGCAGCGGGGCGGCGGCGGCGCTCGTTGACTGGAGTGCACCGCTCGTTGCCCGCCCCCGCGCCGCTGTTTTCGAGAACCGGTCCATTTGATTTTACGCATAAGATCCTGCCGCTCCCGCGCCGCCGCCCCGCTGCCCGCAAAATTCGAGGCAGCGGCCTAACAGTAACACTTGGCACTAAGCGGGCACAAATTCCAACTCCAAGCTAAATTAAGCGAAAATTCTTTTACGAAAATACTCAAGATACATTATCCGAACCGAACTTCGGACCACACAGACTCCTAGATACTACACTACTAGATATTAAACGTGTAAAACCCCTTAACAAAGCAGAAAGGCACTTGTTATTCCCGTCATTGCGATTCTTTTTGTTCTGAAACATACCTGAGAACCTGTTAGTTACGGAGATGTCGCAGGTCAAAGTCCCAACTATTTGACATATTATTTAAAATACTGGTTTTAAATATTGTAACTTTGCTTAAAACACCTCCATGACCTAGACTATTCAATGTATCAATCAACACAATATAGCGTCCAAAAACAAAAAATTGTGTTTTAATTCAAGCAAAATACCCATAGACAACAAAAATAATAAATTGAGATGAATAAAAAACAATAAAATATATAATTAAAAAGTCATTAAAAATCATTGAAAAGAATAAATATTAAAAAATCATGTCAACCTGTTCAATGAGTCCTGTAAAAACGTGATGTTTCAAACCAAAATAAAAAATAAAGTCGTTTCCCAGCAGTCATTTTTGAGCAGTGTTACTTAGTTTGATGTACAGAATGAAATGCTTGATTGACGGCTTCTTGAAGAGTCCGTTTACACCGTGGACGCCTTACTGCTGATATGATGATAATGAAACAGTCAATTAAACCCATGCTCGTCACCCAGGATTGGAAACCAGGTGCAGCTCCTGCCGCCAAAGCAGCTCCAACTCCTTCCGGAGACGCCTCCTCGTTGAACCAAGAGATCACCAAGCAAGGAGACTTGGTGCGCTCGCTGAAGTCTGCTAAGGCTGAGAAGGCTAAGGTCGACGAGGCCGTTAAGGGCTTGCTGGACCTTAAGGCCAAATATAAGGCCGCTACTGGACAGGTGAGTGGAATCTCCTTAAAATACCATACATCTCAGATACAAATCTGCATGGTGAAGACATTTATATATGACTTGACCAAGATTATGTCTGGACTTTAAAAAGGCAGACCTCTGTGTTCGTTTCGTTGGTGTTTCTTCTCAGCATAATTGGATAAGAAACACCAGCTCAGTTTTAAAAACATTATTTGTTTTTGACGTTTAAAAGTGTTTTTTATAACCAATTTACAGAAATAAATTTTATTTATCAATCTCACTGAAATTGTTTTGTAAAACTACTTCCAGCTTTCTTTTTTGTCAGATCAAAGTAAAGAAACTAATCGCAATGATGGGAAGAATAGTACTCTCGACATTTAAAAATATTTCCTAGTCGTTTCAAGGCCCCAAAAAGTAAAAAAAAAAGAAAAAAGCTTTTTCTTTCTTTCAAAAAAAGCAAAAATGCAGTTGACATTTTCTTTCAAATTGATCTTCTTTCTTTATTCCATGTTTCTGAAAATTTATCCACAAGTTCTGTCGCAGCATTTAAAAAAACACTAACAGAAATGTTATACTCGTTTATCCAGGATTGGAAGCCCGGCGCAGTCCCTGCAGCCCCCGCAGCTTCAAAGCCAGCGCCATCATCAGCACCCGCTTCCGATGTAGCATCCTCATTGAACGACCAGATCACCAAGCAAGGAGACTTGGTGCGCTCGCTAAAGTCCGCTAAGGCCGACAAGGCTAAGGTCGACGAAGCTGTTAAGGGCTTGTTGGAGTTTAAGGCTAAATATAAGGCGGCTACTGGACAGGTTTGTTTTGAATACTAACCTTTATTAGGAAAATATTTTGTCAGATAAGTTACTGTCGTGTTACTATAATGAGTGTAAAAATACCCTTAACGAAGCCAAAAGGCACTTGTTCTCCCCGTCATTCTGATAAAAAAACTGTTTTTTTTTTTTAATAGACACAAGTTTTTAGTGTAAATACCTCCACGACCCCTATACTATTAGTAATTCGTGCCTTTTACCCCAAAAAAAGCAATAATTTTTGCGTAGAGTAATTTAATTTGACGTACAGAATGCTTCGTTGTCGCTTCGTGAAGGGTTTGTTTACACCTTGTATGTCGTGCGCCAAATATTCAAACCCGTTTAGCTGTTGAGGCGTAATTGACTTCCAAAAAATAGAAATTAACAAACATACAGACTGATATTAGTAATATTAGCCGGGCTATACAATTACCTACTTCACTCATATACCATTAGCTTTTTACTTCCGGTTGCCCGCGTGTAGGTCATAGAATTATTCCACGGAAAAGTTCCACCTAGAAAGAAAGGTATCCTCTATAACCAAATCCAGGACATCCAAATCCATTTATTTTATTACTGTGAATAGAGTATGATGACTGCTTCACACTTAAATTACTCATATCGATTCTACTCCCAGGACTGGAAGCCAAGCGCAGCCCCAGCTCCCGCTCAACAACAACAACAGCCCCAACAACAGTCACAGACAGACGATAACAAGCAGATCGCCGTGCTTCTAACACAGATCGTCGCACAAGGCGACAAGGTGCGGCGCGTCAAGGCGGAGAAGGCCGAGAAGAACGTTGTTGACGTCGAGGTCAGTTGTTACAAGTGCCATTAACAACAACAGAAATGTATCTGTTATAAAAATGTGTTTCTGCCGTCGACAACAACCGTGTTTCTGTTGACTAAAACCGTATTTCTGTCGATTACAACCATGTTTCTGCCGACGACAACAGTGTTTCTGTCAACTACAACCGTGTTTCTGTCGACAACAACCGTGTTTCTGTCGACAACAACCGTGTTTCTGTCGACAACAACCGTGTTTCTGTCGACAACAACCGTGTTTCTGCCGGCGACAACCGTCTTTCTGTCAACTACAACCGTGTTTCGGTCGACAACAAGCATGTTCCTGTCGACAACAACCATGTGCTTGACTACAACCGTGATTCTGTTGACAACAACAGTGTTTCTGTTGATTACAACCGTGTTTCTGTTGACTACAACTGTATTTCTATCGACTACAAAAGTGTTTCTGTCAGCAAAAATAGTGTGTCCGTTAACATCAACAGCGTATATATTAACAACAGTAGATTTGGCAACAAAACCAACATTATCTGTTAACATAAACAAACAGATCGCCGAGCTACACTGCTGTTACAGAGCAGTTATTCCATAAAAATAACAACACGGTTTTTTTTCCTGCTACAAAAGAAAACGTGGCTCATTCAATTACATCGAACTTATTAGGTGAAAAACATCATTATCATTTTGGTAAATAACCTACTTTGTTTGTTTTTAATTCGTAGGTGAAGAATCTCTTGAATCTGAAAGCACAATACAAAGCGATAACCGGGACTGATTGGACCCCCAACGCTACTCCTGTTAAAGTTGAACCAAAGGTATAGTATTTTTTTTTAATTATACAGGGTGTAACAAGACCCTTAACAGAGCCGTCAACCAAGCATTATGCTGGGAAACGACTTTTTTTTGGTGAAAAATCACGTTTTACGGTAGGATGCAATGCAACGCACGCAAAACATTGTGCTGATGGATGGATTGAATAATAGTACGGCGGTCGTGGAGATGTTTAAAGTAAAAATTTTACATTAAAAGTTCCAACTTTTTCAGAAGTTTTTTTTTAAATACATGTTATTTAAAAAAAAAACTTGTGAAAAAGTTGGAACTTTGACCCCCAATATCTCCGTAACTAGAAGGTTCCCAGGTACGGTCCAGAACAAAAAAATGGTCGCGATGACGGGGGGGAACAAGTGCCTTTCGGCTTCGTTAAGGGTCTTGTTACAACCTTTACTATCGTTCACAACCTAAACGAATAATAAATAAGCCCCATATACAATAAAATATCTTAAAAATTAAAATACAATTACAACCTACGTTGAAAATATTAAAAAAAAAATGTAAACATACAATGCTACGCAGACTGTATGCAAATCTTGGTACCTGTTTTATTTATTCCAAATAGAAATGAGAGATTTAGCTCTCGTTTTAAAATTGTCATATCAGCCCCGAATCACCCACTGTTGGGGATAGCCCCCTCCTTCCTTCAGTTCTACTTCCTGGTTCTTTGCGACCCTGATCGATCCTGATCTGTCATCACGCGATTGTGACGATATCGTCAACCCAACGCGCTTTTGCTGGTTAAAAACTATAGTTTTTATTTATTTGCCTAAAAATAAGTCAATATTCCAACACAATTTTTTTTTTAATAGATTTATGATTTCAAATACAATGTGAATTGTTCCTGAATAAATTGAATTTTAATTTTTAAAAACGGGATATCTACCATGTTTACTACTATTTGTTTTGAGTTCCCGATATATCGACGCTGTTGCAAGCACCATGGTTATTGCGGGTGGGTGTTTATGAGCAGACAAATCGGTCTGCCTTCATTCTTGTTCGTTCTTCGCGCTCGGTACCGCTACCACTGTCACTCACAATTTGATTCTCATCCCGACAAAAGAAACTTATGGCTCGCAAAAAAATTTCGGCACTTTTTCGGTGTTTACTTAGTTGAACCACTGGATTCCAGGCTCTTGACAGTTGAAACCCATCCAGCGCCGAAATATCGGGAACTCAGAACAAATAGTAAACCTGGTAAATATCCCGTTTTCAGTGCTAGTGATTGTGTTAGTGACCATCACAGTTTAAAAATTTATAATATTCCAATTAGTGCGTCTGCAGTCTTATACGTAACTTACTGATTACTCATAATCGTAAAACGATATATTAATAATTCGTCAAAATTGTTTTATTCCGCAAATCCAGGTTTTAAACTTGTGTACAAGTTTAAAACCAAGAACATGTATTAGGAAAATATACATAATTGTTTTTATTTCTCTCAGGAAACGAAGCCTGCAGCAATGAACGGTGCCAGCACTAAGGCGACGGAGCTCGGCGCTCAGATCACCAAACAGGGGGAACTAGTCAGAGAGCTGAAAGGCAAGAAGGCTGAGAAGGTAAATAATCAAAATAATAATGTTACCCGTTAATAATAAATGATCTTTGTTTTGTAAATAGGTTTTTACAAACATTTTTCAAATTCAAAATCAATTCAATTCGATTTTTTTTTTTAATTCGAGCGGAGGCTTATAGGGTTAGTAACATAATCCTTAAAAACTAAGTGTTAGTAAACAACACGATACGGTGACACATGTAACTGACAGCAGTGAACCACATAAGGAATGTCCACTCACAACACACACACACACCTTATTTTACACATCTTATATTTTTAAACTCGAGTCCGGTTTTTCGTACCCGACTACTCTGAGAAGAAACAGCCGAAACAAACTCAGAGGTCATAGTCTCTTTTAAGGTCCAGACATAATCTTGGTCAACTCACATGAGGATTCAGATTAGTGTCTGAGATGGGCTTTGAAAGAACCACACAGATTTGAGTGGACCTGTCCAGTTAGTGCAAGCATTTGTCAGTTATCGTCTAGCGACTCGACTCATAACTCAAGAAGCTGAACGAAACAATATCAAAGAAAGGACATTCTTAATTTTACCCTATATAACTATGAAATGTTTGATGGGACTGATTAACTTTACATATAGGTAGTCAATTTGAAAAGATCCCATTGATTGTCAAAGTACCTACGTGGTCGGTACCACCCTGATGCATACTGTTGCATCAGTACCGCTAAGAAGCGTGTTGGCTAAGAAAATTTCGTTCACACTAAGCTGCCTAGCCTTTTTTCGAACTACGTTAGGGTCGGCTTCCAGTCTAACCGGATGCAATTGAAAATCAGTAGAAAACCAAAAACCAAATCAGAAGTCAGTAGTAGTAGTTCAATTCAGCTGTCAGTTTGGAATCAGTAGTTGTGTAGTATTTCGTTTTTATACTTTTAATTTCGTTCACACAATCAATCCACATTTCTAACAACAAAATTCTTACAGGCACAAGTCGACACGGAAGTAAAGAAGCTTCTAGAACTGAAGGCAGCGTACCAGGCAGAGACGGGTACTGCGTTCGCGCCGCCAGTGCAGCCACGCGACCCTAAGCCGAAGGAGAAGAAGGATAAGCCTAAGGAGGCTAAAGAAGCTAAGCCCAAGGAGGCTAAAGAAGCTAAGCCCAAGGAGGCTAAAGCGGCCAAGGCTAAGGAACAGGTGAGGGCGGGATTTCTCTTTGTTTCTTTTTTTTTCAGAGTATTGTTTCTTGAAAGAAATATGCGCGTGTCATGAAAAAAATACATACTTTAATCGTATTAAAGACTATTGTTATTATTGAATGGTATTGAGTCCATTAATATAAAATAATTATCAGCTTTTAACTGTACGAGGGAAAACTTCAATCAAGAAAAAAAATCAAAGGTCCACGCAGAAAGGCATTTTCTAGTATCATAATTCATAAGTCAATACGTTAATTAAAGCATAAGCGCCGTATTTATTATCAAATCATATTCGAATCTTATTCGCTTAAACTTACAAAGCCAATAAACGATTTTTTTCCAATTCCCTCAGTCCCCAAAGCCAGCCAAAGAGGAGTCATCGACCGGTGTGAAGAAGGTGACTCGCCTCGGACTAGAAGCCAGCAAGGATACCGATCTACCGGAATGGTACTCACAAGTCATCACTAAATGTAAGTAAAACAATGGACGGCGCAGTGGCTGAGCGATTAACTGCTGTGTGTTGCGAGTTCGATCCCCGCACGGAACAAATTCAGGGTGTAATGGACAGCCCTCCGCAGACTGATGGGGTGAATTCAGTATTTCATACTATAATGACCGGTGCAAGAAATTATTTCAGGAACGTTATGGGAATCCAATAAATTTGATTTGTTTTATTTTCTCACACGCAATGCATCGTGGTAAAGAGCACGTAGTGATCGGCAAGTGCAACGACGAGTTCGATGAACTCTGTAGCTGGAAAGAAAGTGAACAGCTGATTTTGCGTGTCGTTCATAGATAATTTCAACATCCAATGTTGTTTTTTTTTATCTTAGCCGTATTATTTACATAAATGGAGTGTTGTCTTCAGAGAATGTAATTTTACGTAGAAATAAAGGAATAGTAACTGAAACTGCAGACGTTTTTCGTGGCATTTATGTTCCACTGCATTATTAGTAAAGAATCTTTATTTTGATCAGCGGAGATGATAGAATACTACGACATCTCGGGCTGCTACATCCTGCGGCCGTGGTCGTACAGCATCTGGGACCGGATCCGCCACTTCCTCACAGCTGAGTTCCGTAAAATGGGCGTCAAGGACGGGTACTTCCCTCTATTTGTGTCCAAGGTACGTACAGTTAACGTGGAAGCTCCAGGGTAGTCCGCGAAATTCTTTGTTTACGTTTTTTATTTTTTGCAATTTGCAGTTTAGTGCCAGGTTGTATCTTGAATAAAATATGATTCGTGGCCGAAACAAGATTTACTGAGTTATAATCAAAGAGTTATATCCAATAGTTAAATAATACAGTGGTTGTGTTTTTTTTCCAAAATCAACGGTATCGATTCCTGGCTAGGAATATTCATTTTTCAGAAATCCAATGATGCAGTTTTAGTTTTCATCAAAATCAGGGTCGAGACTTGTTTGAGTATTTTTCGCTATTCCTCATAGTTTCGGATTTGGCCCACTTGAAGATTTCTGTATACAGCCGAAGTGCCGAACATAGAACACTCCTTTTTTGAAGTCCGTTATAAATAACTGTTGCTCTTTACTTGACGCTTTCTTTGAAATATTTAGTTGGCGTTGTGAAAAAGACGAATTAGTTTATTAAAACCTTTCTTATTTTGCCGTAGCTTATATATAAAATCAGAGGTAGGTTTCCGTGGACAAATAACTTTGTGACTTGACTTATTATTTCCCATTTATTAACTAGCCCTTAAAATACATTATATTTCAGGCTGCTTTAGAACGCGAAAAGGCCCACATAGCCGACTTCTCGCCGGAAGTAGCGTGGGTGACCCACTCGGGCTCGTCGGAGCTAGCCGAACATATCGCCATCCGGCCGACGTCGGAGACCGTCATGTACCCGACCTACGCCAAGTGGATCCAGAGCCACCGGGACCTGCCCTTCAAACTGAACCAATGGAATAACATCGTGGTACGTATAACAACTACATACAGTGTATAGTATAAAATATATGTATGTAGTGTATAGGGATATCCAGGAAAACTTCAAACACCTTTTCAATGGTTTATTAAATAATTCTTCGTAAAACACACCTTTCTCAATTTGTATCTACTCGCCATCTTTTTTTTTACCTCACCTTTCACTCGTTCCATCATTCATCCAACCATTCGTTCAGAAACATGTTTTTTAACGTTCAGGAATGTTGACATACAGCCTAATCTTAATTTAATCCTACATGTATGAATTTGAATTTAGGATAGAGGTGATGGAATATATGAAGCTGCAGAACCAAACTGCATGTATTCCCAGATTTTATTTCATTCGTTTTTTGACTTGCCTCCCACTATCGAAGCAATATTAAAGACGTATTCACGTCAAAAAAAACTATTTTATTTTATTTAAGGAAAAACAAACAGTAGCACAATAAAAATTAGTCATGATATCTTAAATATAACATTTTAAAACAATTATGCTACCGACTACGTTCTCCACAGATTACAATTTTAAAGTACTTAAGTACTTAAAAAACTAGCTAGTAAAAACACAAATTCAATACCTGTACAACTGTCATTATCCTGGAATGAATATATGGATTTTTAAATATGTACCTATATATAAAAGAAAAAGTAAATTAAATTACTTAAATTTAATTTGTGTGCGCATTTAATATTATCTCAATAACCAAACAAAATATATTATTCCAGACATGATGCTGAAAGTGGAAGAGCGTATATCGCCAATACTGCAGTTTTCTTGCCTGCCTTTATAACGTTCAAAGACGTCCCGTAAACTATTGCGTCATCATCAGCCTACAGCAGTCCACTGCTGGACATCGGCCTCTTCAATTGTACGCCACTTAAGAGCCCTCTTACATTTCGGCGTTTCGCAAATTTTACAATTTACCTAAAAAGCATATAACGAAAATGAATTATATTATTATAATAACATTATAGGATATTAGTGAGATTAAAAAAAATGCTGGTGCTGTATTCAATAGGATCTACAAATTAGAGGTCCAAAACAGCATAGCTATTCACATACGCTTCGATTCGATTTGGATTCGGAAAGTCGTATGTCTATCTCGCTCGCTTTCGTATTGACAAAAAAAGATAGACATGTGACTTGTCGAATCGAATAGTTTGTGAATAGCTATCCAGATCTCCGTGAGTTTTTGCCTAAACATGCATCGCGAGAATGATAGAAAATAAATGAATAAAAAAAAAAACAATAAATGAAAAATAAATGACTAAGTTATTTAAAATTCGCTTTATTATTATTGTAGTAGAAAAAACCAGCCCAGTGAGAGTCGGACTCGCGCACGAAGGGTTCCGTACCATCTGCCAGGGCTGCGGGACTGTTCGAAAGAGATACCGCGGCCCTGGAACATAAAGGGCCAATGAAGGAACATGGGTGGTTTTTAGTCAGTAAGAGTCTGACACTCCCTTCCGCTCCGCCCAGAGCGGGAGGAGTCATTTGATGATTTCCCACCCTCCAAAAAAAAAAAAAAAAAGGGTTCCGTACCATTATCTATAAAGACGGCAAAAAAATCATGTCTGTTGTATGGGAGCCTCACTTAAATATTTATTTATTCTGTTTTTTAGTATTTGTTGTTATAGCGGCAGCAGAAATACATCATCTGTGATAATTTCAACTGTCTAACTATCACGGTTCATGAGATACAGCCTGGTGGCAGACGGACAGACAGACAGACAGCGGAGTCTTAGTAATAGGGAACTATTTTTAACAAGTAATTATTATTTCAAACAACTAACTAAAAACATACAATTTTAACGAGGAAATCTTTAACTTCGCTTTTTTCATATAATAACCCTCTTATCTCGATTCCCGGAAACTCTCGTCCATTTGCTACCAACCATTAAATAAAATACTTAATTCAAAAATACCAAAACTTCTACTTGTTACAGAGATGGGAGTTCAAACAGCCGCAACCGTTCCTGCGCACGCGCGAGTTCCTGTGGCAGGAAGGTCACACCGCCTTCAGGCTGCAGGAGGAAGCCATGGAGGAAGTACTGTATGTCTTGGGTAAATATCAAGTGAATTTTTCATGTGTGTTTCATCAGGAAGATATATTTTGGCGGACATACCAAGTCTTCATTTTTTTTGTATACTAGCTTATATGCATCGCCCGCGTGGAGTTCGGTTATTGATCCACGGGATCTTATAACCGGGATAAAAACTATCCTATGTGTTAATCAAGGTACTCAGGAATGTTATAAACAATTTGTGTGCCAGATGTCGTCCAAATTCGTTCGGTAGTTTTTGCGTGAAATTAACAAACGTCCATCCATCTCCATCCGCCCTCACAAACTTTCGCATCTTACTACGTACTATTATAAATGATGGATGACTTTTATCCCGGTATTACGATCCCGTGTGACAATAAATTACCGAACTCCACGCGGTCGAAGCCGCGGGCTTAAGATAGTTTTATGTAACTCCAGAATCAGTTCGAACATGTCCCTCTATAAGAATTGAATGTTTCTTTTTTTTTACTATTTATATGATTATTATGAACAGATCTGTACGCGGCGGTATACGAGGACCTGTTGGCGATCCCGGTGATCAAGGGTCGCAAGACTGAGAAGGAGAAGTTCGCGGGCGGCTTCTACACCACCACCGTGGAGGCCTACGTACCGGCCAGTGGTAGGGCTATACAGGTACGTCACTCAAGCAAATATCTGCAGGGTAAAAGCAGCGACGCACAAACGGAAAAAAAAAACAGTCGGCAGCTTTTGACCGTGTAGGTATTGCACTTTTGTGGGTACTTTTGCATTAAGGGGAATGCTCCAACCAGCCCGCGAAATTCAAAATTTCTTGGGTTTTTTGCAATTTGCAGGCCAGTACTAGGTTGTATGTTGATTAAAATATTATTCGCGGCTGTAAGACATAATTATGTAGTTACAGAATTATAATCATCAAAATCATCAATAAAACGCTCTAAGTTCATAAAGCTGTAGGAATGACTTTTTCTGTTTTTTTTTTGTTCCTACGCCTTTATGAACTTGGAGGGTTGTATTGATGATTTTGATGATTATAATTCTGTAACTACATATGTCTGTGAAATTTTGAATTTCGCGGGCTGGTTGGAGCATTCACCTTAAGGTATTGTTCTTATTCGTATTCGCTTGATCACAGTCGCTTGTAGGAATTAGCACATTAACCAAATACATGTAAGGTTTATTTTCAGTAGATGGAGTGCCTGTACATAGCTTGGGCTAAGTCAAATTTGCAGTAAAATGTTGACTAAGTATTGCAATAATCACACTGGATAAGGTGTTTTTGCACCTAAAGTTACACTGAACACTCAGTGTGTTCAGTGTTACTATATTCGTTTTTGCAATTTATAATCAATATTTAGTGCAACACAGTGTTATTCCATTTTCATATAGTATTATTAAAAAAAATCCATCATAACATCGATATATTTGCGACGTTGCCAAGTTTCAGAGTGCACACTTAACATTTATAATGTTGTATATCAGGGCGCCACCAGCCACCACCTGGGCCAGAACTTCTCCAAGATGTTCGAGATCGTGTACGACGACCCCGACACTCAGGAGAAGAAGTATGTGTTCCAGAACTCTTGGGGCATGACCACCAGGACCATTGGTATGTACTGCTTCTGATTGGTAGATAGAGTACAAGTTGCTGCACACATGTTTACGGATTGGATAATGTAAGAGTTAAATCATAGGATCAAATTTATTTATCACTCTAACTAAAAACAGAGACAGACTTAGTATTATGCATTTTCTACCAGTCAACCGTTGGGTGCCATCCTGTATAAAAATTCTGGGTACTTAACCCATTAGCGTCATCAGACCAGCATTCATGCTTATCGTCGTTATTCGCGGTTTACCTAAAATAAACAGTTTTTTTTTTTTTCGAAAGACGTCTATCATAAATCAACTAGATTTTTTTTAAAAACCTTGTATCCATAGGTGTAATGGTCCTCGTCCACGGCGATGACAAAGGCTTAGTCCTCCCTCCTCGTGTGGCCGACGTGCAAGCCATCGTGGTGCCCTGCGGCATCACCGCCTCCAGCTCCACGGAGGAGAGGGCCAAGCTCATGGACTCTTGTAAGGAGCTCGTGGACGACTTGGTCGCGGCAGGACTGAGGGCTGAAGGAGATTACAGGGATAACTACTCGCCTGGGTGGAAGTTTAATCATTGGGAGCTTAAGGTTTGTGTTATTATTATTAATATTATAAAGAACTAAAGTTCGTGAGCTTGTGTATTTGTGAGGTTGTAGGGGGTAATCTCTGAATCTACTGAATCAATTGTGAAAATTCTTTTACCAATAGAAAGCCACGTTATTTGCGAGTGTCATAGGCTATATTAGCCCGAAAAATTGACTCGTGGTAGGCGGATTTGCAAAGAAAGTCAGAAAAAACGGTCGAACGAAAACGTTTCTTACGAACGCTGCCTTAACGATGAGAGATATATGATTGAGTTCTAGAGAAAAGTTGTAGCGCTTGATAATGCCTACAAAAAATTCAGCGACAGCATATGTTTAACTTTTGTATTTAAGTCACAAAAAGTAGTTTTTTGTATTAAAATAATAATTTAAATTGTTAGGTCAGGTTACACTCATAATTTCATCACAAGTAAATAAATAAATAAAATAAATAAATATATTTTATTTATAAACTTATTTGTTGTACAGACGCCAGCACATCAAGCTACTAAAATCTGATAGATTCTCAACTTTATCGCTGAAGCATTAGGTTCAAGATTGATTGGGAAAATTCGACAGTTTCGGGTTCGTCACTGAACGCCTTAGGAGACGACATTGCACGTTTATTTACAACCTTCTCCAACCACATAACTGAAGGTCCCAATCAGGGTTGTTGCTGATGCACATTTTTTTCACATCAGCGGATGCTGATGCTGTTGCTGATATTTTATCATTGACATCAGCGGATGCTGATGCTGATTCTAATTATTTTCTTAAAAAAACAGCGAAAAAGTATTTACCATTGTAAAATAATCTAAAAATTGCATAATTTTCCTTGGTGCTGAAATAAAGGATTGTTTCAATAATTTTGGGAATTTTAATAAAAATAAAATCAAACATAGTACTTTAGTAATAATTAGTACTACTAGACTAGTAGACGAATTATAACGTAATGAGATTTTGTGTTTGTTTGCAATCGCAATCCCCCCGCGGTAGACCCTTTGATTGCTCAAAACTCGCAAGCAAAAACTACACGTGATATAAGCCCTGCCACCTCTGCGGTCATGTCACGACTCGAACTTCAGCATGAATTATCAGCATCGATCAATGCGGATGCTGATGCTGAAGTTGATGTTGAAAATGATGCTGAAGTTCAGCGGATGCTGATGCTGATGTTGGCAACAACCCTGGTCCCAATTCCAACACTGATTAACATAGAATATATAAAAAAAAAGTCCACCCGTGCGAAGCCGGGACGGTCCGCTAGTAGTAAATATTTTTGTAATTCAATTATTTCAATAAACAATTTCAATTTGCTAGAGCGAGAAAGAGAGTGGGATTACTATGCTCGCGGCAGCATCGACGTTGCATGGAAAAGTGCGAGGTTCAACCATAAACCATTTTCTCTATACTCAACCATTTTCTTTTATTCAGGGTGTCCCCGTCCGCGTAGAACTGGGTCCTAAGGACATGGCTCGCGGCGAGGTGGTGGCGGTGCGTCGTCTGACGGGCGACAAGATCACGTTCAAGCGCGCTGAGGTCGGCAAGCAGCTCGTTGATCTGCTCGAGAAGACGCACCAGGAGATGTTCGACAAGTAAGTCAAACTAGCTGATGTGGAGTTCGGTAATTGTCCCACGGGATCGTACTACCGGGATAAAAAGTGTCCTTGTGGTTATCCAGGTTATGAACTATCTGTATGCCAAATTTCATCCAAATCCGTATCCGAGTTTTTGCGTGAAAGAGTAACAAACATCCATACTTCCTCACTACGCATAATAGTAGTAAGATTAAATTTAAAAAAAAACCGGCCAAGTCCGTGTCGGGCGACGCACAATATAGGGTTCCGTAGTTGTCCATCAAAATATGCGGACACTTCCTACGGTCCAATTTGCCTCCGAACGATGATTTTTATTGTAACATTAATAACAAACTTACATTTGCAGTTGAAAAACCTGGTTATATGGGATATTTATGTTTAGGAAAAACACAAATGTTTAGCAGGTAGAGGGGGGAAACACTAGGGTCTAACAAAATTTAGCACTTTTAAGCTTAATATTTCACAAACGAATCCCTTCATCGAAAAATTATTTGAACAAACTCGCAATATTTAAAGACCTGTCCAACGACATCCCAAACTATAGGGTACCTACGCGAAAAAAAAATACCGCACGTGTACTTTTCGAGATTTTATTTTACCTCTTTGTCTGCGTAACTAATCTGTATATTCATGCTAAATTACAGCTTTCTAGTACTAAGAGTCTTTGAGCTAAGCTGCGGACAGACGGACATGGCGAAACTATAAGTTCCTTATTGACTACGGAACCCTAAAAAGAAGGGTTTTCGTACAGAACTTCAGTTCATAATAATTAAATCGGACGATTCAAGTCTTAAAATCTCATTTTTGTAACTACGCGTTCGCACTGGCGAACCGTACACAAAAATATGATGACGTCATTCCTCTCTATCTTAGTTAAAATCTAATCACCAGACATGTCCTTTTTACTTTGAACGTCTCATCAGTTCGAACTCAACTGAAACAGTTTCTCTGTTACATTTTGCGTTGTGCGCAGATAATAAAGTGCTACTTTTTGGTTCATGTGTTTATTGGTCCTTGTATTTGTATCATAGGAAATTCTGTCACCTTCAATTTTCGTATAGTGTAACCAGAAAAAACTTAACATTATTCAATGCCTCTATTTACTTTCGTTCAGGGCGACTAAGGAGCGCGACGCGAGACTGTCCCTGGTGACGAAATGGGAGGACTTCATTAATGCTCTGGAGCGCAAGCACATGCTGCTGGCTCCGTTCTGTGGGGCGATACCCTGCGAAGACAATATCAAGAACGACAGCACCAGGCAAGCTACTTTTTTTGATTCTATGGTGCTAAGAGCTTTTTATTGACCTCAATGCATGCCAAGTTAGCCGAGGGCAAGGATCGTGGATTGCATTTTCAACTCTTGGTATTGAGCCGAGCATTGTGAATCCAAAAGACTGCATTCCTACGCATTTGAAAAAACTCACTGTTGACTTTTGATGAAATTTATTGTGTGCTTAGGTCCACCTTTATTTCCATAGTATATTTTGATATGCACTTGCACTTCGTCTTCATATGAAGTGAAATCTTTATTCAGATGTATATCCACATAGAACTTGCAGTACTATTCGTTTACGTTCAGTGAATACACCATATAACACTTGCATTTATACTTTGCTTGTTCATATGCTCTTGGACACAGACTGTGGACTGTTACGAAACAGGAATAAGCAATATACCATCACAATGTTATTTTAACTATGATCATTTTCCACAGGACCGATACTGACCCAACAGCTGAGCCGAAAACACAAGTCGCTGGGGCCAAGTCCCTGTGCATACCATTCAAGCAGCCGCGTGAACTCACTGCCAGCGATAAGTGTATCCACCCAGCTTGTAACAATAAACCCAAGGCCATAACAATGTTTGGAAGAAGTTACTAATAAGTTTCAATTAAAACAAGCGCAACTTTTATACAAAAAATATAATTTATTGTTTATTTTGTTGTTTCATTTAATTGTTTTTTTTGTGTCATAGAAAATATGCTTAAAAGTTAACAGTTATAATTGAAGACATATTTTATGAAAGTATTTAAAAAAATGATGTTTGGTAAAATTGGCAGTCATGAAAAAACTGCTCACAAGTGTACTTTGTAATTATGTACTTAGCAAATTCCTACAATTTGGAAAGTACAAAATTACAAAGTATGCTTGTGACTTTGACTATGACTGTGACTTGTGCACTCTGCATGTTGTACATTTTCAACATACTGATTCAAACATCTCCATCATACTTCGAGTCTGACAACTTATGGAGGTTACCTTCCAGTATTTGAATTCTTCTTTTTTTAGCATTCAATAATTGCGTAAACTTTCCATAAAGGCTCGCTTCTAAAGAGTTTTTGATACTAACAAACTTTTCTAATTCAGTTTTGCATTTTTTTAAGTCCGTAGTAATATCTTCATTCTTTTTAGTCATACTTTCTATTGTGGTCCTTAGATCTCTATTTTCTTCCAATAAAAAATCTAGTAACAAGTCTTTTGATTCAACGCTTGTGTCGCGACGTACAGGAATGGAACCATGAACTAGATAAATGGATCCCTGCGAGTCCTCGAATCTCTTTTTCCAAATAAAATTGGCCAACTCGCTATTCGCTTGATCTATTACAAAATCGTATGTAACGTCGCTATGACCAGAACCGTTCAGATATTTCTTAACGTGTGTATTATATTGCTTTTCGGTCTCTTCACATCGATCTCTATATTTTTTACTCGTTTCATTGGAGAATTTCCCTGACCATGTAACGTCACCGTCAAACAACTTAATGTGAAAAAAGTCAGTATCGTTATGTTTCCAAATCAATTTTACATACACTTTTTTTGATTTTATATCGAATTTTGTAATGGACGTTGTTGTTAATGCATTTGGATCCATTTTTATGAAAATTTAACAGTTTTCTGAATCTGGTTTACTGCATGGCTTACCGATTTTGTTTACAGAACACGTGATGTGATTGACTTGACATTGACAAGATGAGAATGTCACCATTAAATGTCACTTTTGTCAAAAAGATAGCGGTTATCATCTGTTACTCGGGTCCATGGAACTATTAAGTCCATGCGGTAGGTAAAACATACTATACCTATATATAAAAGTACTCTGTGGTAAAACTAAAATAAGCATGGAATTAAGTAGGTACTTTTTAAAACGACATCAAAACTTGAGCTTGAAAAGTTATACGGAAAGCGATTACTTAGTCCTTGACGCCTAAATGGCAGCAAATTATTTCACGAACTGGAGACTATCTAAAGACTGATGCCAATCTCATGAAAGTAAACAGGGACCAGTAAAGGGAGAGAAGGAAGGCTGAAAAAAATCGGAAATTCCAGTCTTAGGCAAATAGGCAACACTTATTTGTTTGGTTTCAGAATGAGATACAAATTGATAGTTAATCCGGTCAATTCAATCATTGCCAGGCAAAGGCCCCGCTCTTCTAATTATGATCTATATCCCAAATATTTTCATCTCGGATCTTAGGACGCGGGGAGGTAAAAAAAAAGAGGCCTATTACTCAGTAGTGGGTGAATTCAGGCTTTGGATGATGATGATATGGGTACTTTTGGTATGCACACACGGCGACATATCAAGTTATATTTTCCAGTTTATCATTGCCTCGCTATAAATAGATTTCCTGTGCAAGGAGATATCCGCTTAAACTGTTTTAATAGCTTGATTGGTCGTCGTGCGTTACGTAATTCATAAGTACATATTTGACGAAGTTATCTGTGTTGCACCTACACTAATCCGATACAATCGGACCATCTTAGTTGGTTTATCTTGTTGTCATTAAAAGTGTCCGTTTTGACATTTATCACACTTTTCGATTATTAAATGCACCTACTCGTAAAATAGGTACGGATGGTGTTTTCTCTATAGGTACAAACGCTCTCTTATTTAATGTTTGTTTCACTTAGGTATTGTGTTTAGGAATTAACATCTTATTCATGCATGCCAATTTTATGGCTAAATGTGTCATTGCACTACTTATTATTTTTACCATCTATTGTACCACATTTCCTACAAATAAATGATTTTGACTTTGACTTTGATTTCTCTCTGGTTTACTTATGACTTTAAGGCAATATATTTTACAGTAAAATAAATACTAACCTCTTCTATGTCCCTATGTTTCCCTTTTTGAATGATACATAATCATTATGATCACTAGAACCCTTAAAAATTGCCTATCTAGACCGCCTGCGGACGGATGCCTAGTGTACAGACGCCTGCACATCAAGCCACTACAATCTGTCAAATTTCTTTAGGAGATTTTCAACTTTAAACTTACCTACTTTAAAGCATTAGGTCCAAGGTTGGTTGGGAAAATCTGACAGTTTCAGGTAGGTTGACCTGCTGGCGTCTGTACAAATGTGACAAATTATAAAAACTGAAATTTTATCAAAATAAGTAACTCTATGCAAAAGTTATTGCTGGGAAACGACTTTTTTATTTGGTGTGAAAGATCACGTTTTGCGGTAAAACTCAATGTAACGCACTCAAAACATTCTGCTGATGGATGCATTGAGTAGTGCAGGGTCATGGAGGTATTGAAAGTATAACATTAAAAATTTGTCTCATATTTTTTTTTAAAGGTGTGAATTTTTTTTCAAGTCTGACCTCCAATATCTCGTAACTAGAAGGTTCCCAGGTGTATGGTCCAAAACAAAAAATATATCACAATGTTGGGGAGAACACACTCCCCCTTGGCTTCGTTATGGGTAATTTTACACCCTTTAAGTAATGTGACATTCAGTTATCAATATAATTATCTTCCAATTAATCACCTACCTACCTAGATATACTTAGGTACTTTTGTTTGTTATTGGGTTTGTCATGTGGATTATAAGATTTAGGAACCATAAATATAATAACTAGCTGCGGCCGCGGTGTCAACCGCGGTGAAAAAGTTTGCAAGTTTGAATGACATCAAATTTTTGTGTGTCGGTAAAGTCTACATTCGCAAAAAGACAATTCCCTAGCCAATCATCCCATTTATACAATCTTCTTAATAAAGAACTTGTTAAATACCCATTAATCTCCGCGAATGCAAAAACGCTCTGTCTAAATGGCTTAAGTTAAAAACATTTGAGAAGTAGAAAGTGTGGTGCAATCGATGAGACTGTAATATACACATAATATTTATATTACGTTAAGATATTTATGCCGCTAATGGATATTCTTCTTCTTAGCGTATCGATGGCAATCTAAATTGTATCAGCCCAGAACTGTACTACTAGTCTGGCGCTTTCAGTAGCATCCATCAGTTGGTGTAGCGAACAAACAACAGGACACGCAGGACAGGATATTAAGTGCCCCATCGTTTGTAGAACAGCACCACATTTTACACTGCAGGGCAGAGTCATTAATGAATCTCCCCCTGAGCAGGTTCTTCTTACTGTGACCAACCTTGCTCCGGAGTCTATTCAAAGACTTCCAGGTCAGCCATGGCAACTCATGTCTAGGTTGGAGATTTTCAGCAGGCGGAACGAATGGGTTAGGTAAAGATGCACTACCTCGCCACAGCTTTAATCTTTCCGTAGACCGCTCGCCAGTGAGTGGGGTGACACACTTCAGGAAGCTGTTTCGGCTTTTCTGCCTTTGCGACACGTGGGTATTTAGATGTAAAGGGTGTCGTGTGTCTGAAACCATTTTGGCTCTTTCGCTAGAGCTTGCCCGTGTCCTGCGAACTTCTGGTGACGCTATTCCTGCCAATGGGTTCAGCATATGTAACGGGGTCGCTTTAAGGCAACCAGTGATGATCACGTTTCATTCAGAGCTGTATCTACTAGCTTTGCATGGGCTGAACGACTCCACACGGGGCACGCAAATTCGCCAGCTGAAAAAGATAGCGCTAGTGCAGTAGTCCGCAAGACATGAAGCGAAGCACCCCACTTTGAAGAGACTAGTCGCCGTAAAAGACTGTTGCGAGTGTTCACCTTCTGCTTGATGATGAGAAACCCCAAGATACTTTGGAGAGTTACTGTGCTCGATAGACACCCCATCCCAGACGATGTCAAGCCTGCACCTAGCCTCTCTGTTTCGAAAGTGGAAAATGCAAGACTGTGTTTTGCTCGGATTTGAGTGAATTAGCGAGGAATGGAAGTTAATGTTATTAATTAATTAATTCCGATCCCAAGACTAGTCGCAGGGTTCGCTTGCAAAAAATAATTATCTGCATATTACTTCAAATTACCGTAGATAATTCATCTTCCTGCATAAGGTGTGGATACAACCCTCACTCCCTCGCACACTTACTCTCACCCACTGCTCACATACACATTCACCTCCACACATAACACACATCACAGCGCGTTATTTGTCTCTCATAAAAATATTGTGTATGCATTTTATTCTTGCATTTTTATTTTTATAAGTTCATTTATATCTTGATCAGGTGAGGGGCAGAGCATCCTAAAACAAGCATTCTATTTGCTTAAAAGGGCTCTCCCCATTGTAACTAGCATAAGTTATTTTAGTTGAAGCAATAAACTTTTATTTATTTATTTTGAACATTTTATTCATGTTCTTGATAATTTGATGCTAAAAGCTAGTAACAGTAAGCTGTGCTACCTCCTTATACTTTTTACTACTCTACCCTACCTACCTTCCTACCTCGTTTGAATAAACACCACCTTCAATTTATGCTAGCCTAGTACTTTTGGTCGCAAAGAGACAAATAGTCAAAATTCGGGAAAATCATATTTGATCATCCCACAGGAACACCGTATTTCTCCGGGATCAAAAAGCCTTTGTGTTAGTTAATCCAGAATATAATGAATATAAATTTAAGCTATCTATGATCATCGACTAACAAGTACCTAATTAACATTATCATTAACATTAAAAACGGGCTACTTATCAATCAAGTTTACTATTTGTTTTGAGTTCCCGATATTACAATTAAAACCCCGTATTTCCCGTTATTTTAATTAAATAAAGTCCATACCTAAAGACCCCTTTTTTTTTTTTTTTCGGGTGTGAAATCATCAAATGACTCCTCCCGCTCTGGGCGGAGCGGAAGGGAGTATCAGACTCTTACTGACTAAAAACCACCCATGTTCCTTCTTTTGCCCTTTATGTTCTAGGGCCGCGGTATCTCTTTCGAACAGTCCCGCAGCCCATACCTAAAGACCCTACACTACAGTAATAATTAAACCTACCCAATTGGGTAACGATAGAGCTGCTCTATCACTATCTGATCTCTTCTCTGCTGCTCTAGTAGAGCAGGAAAATCTTAAGCTTGTTTATATTTATCCCAAGTAGATTAATTAGGCGGTTTATTAGTTGTATATCAGTCAGTGTATAAGCACTTTGTACAGCCGTTACGAGTAAGTCTAAATATACAGCTTAATGCGTTAGTAACTTCTAACTTAGTTTATATCGGTGTACGAAGAAACCATTATTACACTTAGGTTATTTATACGAATAAATAAAAAAATAAGTCTGTTTGTAATTTCAAAATAACAGCTTTTTACAGAATGCATCCGAAAAAACGGCACAACTAAAACTTTTTTTGTTGCAATTTTTGTGTGTCTCTAGATATGTTTGTTCCGGCTAATCTCCGAAACGGCTGGACCGATTTTGACGGAACTTTTACTGGCAGATAGCTGATGTTATTCTAACTTAGGCTATTTCAGAAAAATAATTAGAGTTCCGTGCAAAAAAATTAAAACCCTTGAAATTGTTAACAAAATCCGATCCAATTAGGGAAGTAACATATTCATAATAATTTCACCCGGACGAAGGTTGCGGGCAACAGCTAGTCATAATTTTATTAAAAAGGTAAAAAGTAAATACCTACTAGAATACCTATTAGTATGAACAGGTATTCATGAATCCTGACACTGCTAAAATGATACAAAAACCTTAACAACACTACCTAGACCAATAGAGAAAATTTAAGCCTGTTACTGAATCCAGAGTTTAAAAGCAATAGGAAGGCAGATTCTTACCTACGTCAACCACAACATGCAAAAACAATTTAAACTGATAACGCTAAGAGAATTACCCATCATTTTGTATTATACCTAAGTACCTCCGTAATTACCCACCCACCCACACATTTTGATTTTGATAGGCTTTTACTTCTAAAGAACGTCTTACGGACTTACCTACTCACTTTGGGCAGTCGGTTCCACTTCCAACCTTGCTTCTTGAACGGCTGAACCAAACAACCATAGCAGGCTTTAAGGCCTTAAAGCCTGTTTGATATGCATTACAGCATAGTCTACTGGTTTGCCGAAGTTGTAGACTAGGCTACTAAAAAAAAACGTGTTTGCCGAATTCTTCATGAGTGCAGCCGCAGGCAAACACTAGTATTAGCTCCAGTTTGGTATAATTCCCTATCGGGGGGTATAAAAACTTGCGAATAACGTTGAGCTTATCAGACGTGCCCGTGATGTTCAGAAAACTACTCCTATTGTGCCTCGTCGCGGCGTCCGCTCGTGGTAAGTTTATTATATTATTATATTTGTTTCTTCAATTTTTTTTTAAACACAAAAACAAAATCTTGCTCTTCTTGAAAACCAACATACGAAAACTTGTCTAAATAAAATGGACATGTTAAAATAAATTGTTTCAGTAATTTTGTATTGGTTTATTTATCAATGCACGTGCTTCATGAGTTTCAAATATAAATGATAACTAACAATAGGTACCTACAATATATTATGGACTGCATGGTCTTCATGTTAACCCTCCAAGTTCTATCTAGCTGAGCTCAGCTGTTATCTTGTCCGGGCCGCGATTAGATTCTGGATTCCGAAATTGTATCATATTTGTAAATAATTGTAATATAAGTGGGGCTTCTAGCCGCTTCTGAGCCTAATTAATCAACAGTTCTGAAGGTCGTGTTATTTTTGGTCCTTTTTGGAAATCTGAAAGGTGACCCTGACGGGGCTCGCATCTGAAACTTTTCAAATATAAGTAAAAACGAAACCCATACAGATTCGTCCTGTGCGTCCGGCGGTCTGACCGTCCGAATGTCACAGCCATTTTACTCCGGGACTGTTGGCACCACGCAGCATTGGCGCTACACTTTAGGGTATCTCCTGTTGGTATCTACACATAGCGAGGACTTTTTTTCTCGTGTATCCCATAGTGTGGGATGTCGTTGGATAGGTCTTTAAAAAATATTGCGAGTTTGTTCAAATTTTTTTTCGATTAAGGGATTCGTTTGTTTGAAAGTGCTAATTTTTGTTAGACTCAAGTGTCCCCACCCCTCTACCAGCTAAACGGTTGTGTTCGTGTGTGTGAAAAAATTCACTGGGGTAGTAATTATAACGAAGTTAAAAGGAAAGCTTTCACAGCTAAGTACTTAGGCTTTACAAGTTTACGGGTAATAGTCGACCAACTTTTAAAATGCAAGTAAGTACCTACTTGGATTATATTTTGCTAAAACATAATGTAGGTATGGGAGCACAGGTTTTTCAACTAGAAATGTAAGTTTGTTTTTTATTAGGTTACAATAAAAATCATCGTTCGGAGGCAAATCGAACCGTAGGAAGTGTCTGCATATTTTGATGGGCAACTACGGAACCCTACATTTTGCGTGGCCCGACACGCACTTGGCCGGTTTTTTATTAACATACTACCATCATCATCTACCTAGCCTTTTCCCAACCATATTGGGGTCGGCTTCCAGTATAACTGGATGCAGCATTTTTATTAACATAGGTACTATGAAATCAAAATTTGTATATTATTGTTTGGTGCTACGGAACCCCGTGTGCGAGTCCGACTCGCACTTGGCTGGTTTCTTCACGATGTCGTTGTTTGCTCAAAACCCCTCCGCTACCATTCCATAGATGTCGTTAATTAGTACCTAGATTATTAATTAGCACTATAAAATCGATACATCGTGTATAGGAAGCGTGCCGGTTTGATGCCTACAATCCTGCTCACGCTTTGAGTGTTTAAGTCGTAACGATGTATCTCCTAATCCTATTATAAGTAATGCTCATCATAAAAACAACAAGGATTATAATATATATCAATTATCTAGCATACCAGCATATTTAGCAGTTGTCTAATAATATGTTTTTCAATTAAATATCTATACATATAATAAAACAGTAGAAAAGTCGTTTTTGTACATTAAAAAAATTTCCAAAAAAAATAGCCAGGGTGTTAAAGGACAACCCATTTTTCGATTTTTTGTCGTTTGTCTGTTTGTCTGTTTATTTGTTCGGGCATCACGTAAAATGTACAAAAGCGATGTAGATAACTTTTATACACAACGATTGAGCGTAACTTGAAGTAACATTTAGTTTTTGTTTCATTACAATCGGTTCAGTCTATCAAAAGATATTTGAATTTAAAGTGTTACAGAAGTAAATTTAGGGTTATGTGCACTTGGTCTCACAACTTCCCGTAACTTTTATACACAACAATATGTGCGTAAATTGAAGTAACATTAAGTTTTTTGTTTCATCGTAATCAGTTCACACCTCATAAATGAAAAGAAAGAAAAATGTAAATTAATAAAATTATAATAGTGTTTCTAAAGTAAAATATTAAAACAGCGCCATCTATCGAACTCAGACTGGACTATATCTAGAGATCAACTACGTGCAGCATTTTGTGATTGAGGCATGTTCAACTAAATACTGATGGAGAAATTCCTGACCTATTGCTATACCCATATTGGCTATTAAAGAGATAGTTTTAAGTATACCAGAGAACCCGATCCGTCAATACACCCACACCGACAGTCGATGGGGAACGTATAAACAGAGAGTACGTATCAGAAATTAGTTATAATCCCGTGGAACTCGCAGAAAATTTACAAAGACAGAGGATCAGCGCCAGACGTTTGATAGGGTATGCTGCAGTGTAGAAAACGCCTCGGGTGAAATCCTGTTTTTAGACGCACCGGGCGGAACAGGTAAAACTTTCTTAACCAAAGTTATTTTGGCTCGAATAAGGAACTTTGGGAGTATGAAGAACAGGGTGTAAAGCTCTTCAACCCCCATTGAAAAGGGAGGATCCTCCGACCAGACGGGTGTTATGTCTGGTGGGCTACTGCTCAACAGTTATTGTCGGGTTCTTCTATATAGTCTTAAGTCGCGAATAACTTTACTTGCGCGATGCAGAATTTAGATATATTTAGATTTTTAGTTTATCCTCTGCGTCATAGATGGCGCTGTAGTACTTTTTGTAGTGCCGCTAACATCACTCCCCCCCGGAGACCAGGGTCGGTAGTAGAATGAGTCGTTGATTGCCAGGCCAGTGGAAAGTCGTTGCCGCATTGTTCACGGTGAGTCGGAACTGTCTGCGGTGGTAGTGCGAACCCCTTGAGTCGGGGTCGGCGCTGCGTGTGCTCCGTTGCGTCGGACGTGGTACAGCGCCGCGATGTGGCTGACTGCTCGCGTCGACCGGGAGGTACAACTCTCAACCGGCCGAAAGTGCAGTGCCAAGGTAGCTTGATGAGGCTGAGGGTGCTGACCATGAATGTGCTTCCGCTGCATGCTGGTGGTCAGGAATACCCATTTTGAAGCTGGTTGGCTATATGACTCGCTGCTCGAAAGCTTGAGGAAGTTTGAGGAAGCTTGAGGAAGTGATGTTGATGACGTCACGTTGCTCGAAGGCTGCGCTGACGTCCATTTCGTGGTCACCAATTTGGGGGTATGGAGAACAGGGTGTAAAGCTCTTCAACCACCATTGAAAAGGGAGGATCCTCTGACAGACGGGTGTTATGTCTGGTGGGCTACTGCCCAACAGTTGTTGTCGGGTTCTTCTGTATAGTCTTAAGTCGCGAATAACTTTACTTGCGCGATGCAGAATTTAGATATATTTCGATTTTTAGTTTATCCTCTGCTTCATAGATGGCGCTGTAGTATTTTTTTGTTCTATGTTGCTGAAGTACTTTTTGTAGTGCCGCTACAGAACCAAAATATAATTTCCCTTGCTGTCGCCTCTTCAGGGATAGCAGCCACATTATTGCCTGGAGGAAAAACGGCACACACAACATTTATAATTCCTATCGACTTAGACCGCACGGCAAGCCCGGTTTGCAACATATCGCGAAATAGCGATAAAGCAAGGGTTTTATGCGATTGTGTTTTAATTTTTTGGGACAAGTGCACTATGGCAAACCGCAAAGCTGTAGAAGCAGTGAATAGAACTTTACAGGACATAAGGCAAAATGACCGGCCGATGGGAGGCATTACGGTGCTGTTCTGCGGTGATTTTCGGCAGACACTCCCGATAGTACCCCGAGGAACGAGAGCCGAAGAAATTGCTGCCTGTCTGAAGAGTTCTGTTTTATGGCGCAATATATCATCTACACACCTGAGTGTAAATATGCGTGCACAGTTGCGAGGCTGCGAAAATGCACAGGAGTTTCCCAATTTATTGTTACAAATAGGCGATGGCACATACCCCGTACAAGAAGATGGAAAAGTTATTTTGGTTGATAATCTCTGTTCTTGCGTTACATCACAATATGAGCTAATCTTCTGTGTACGGTGATTCCACAAACATGGGAAATCAAGCCGGTTCTTGGCTATGTCAGCGAGCTATTTTGACTCCTCGCAATGTCCAAGCTGCGGCAATTAATTTAAAAATATTGATTCATGTGTCCGGGAATAGTAGAGAATACACCTCTATAAATACAGTTATGGAAGAAGATGACGCCACGCACTACCCGGTAGAATTTTTGGATTCCCTCAACACACCCGGACTTCCAGCCCACAAAATAGTTTTAAAAATCGGTGTGCCAATAATTCTCCTCAGTTTATGTCCTCCAAACTTTGTAACGGCACTCTGCTCAAAGTCACAAATCTGCAGCAAAACATAATCGAAGCTGAAATATTAACCGGTTGCGGCGCTGGTGATATTGTTTTTATTCCAAGATTACCTACCTATAATTCCTAACAACTTCCTTTCTCTTCCAACGAATGCATTTCCCAGTCAGTCTCTCGTTATGCCATGACGATTAATAAAGCTCAGGGCCAGACATTATCCGTTGCGGGGGTTACCTAAGTATTGGATGCTTTTCCCATGGTCAACTATACGTACGTAGCTCTTTCTCGCGTAAACAACCCCAATAACCTATTTGTGTACGCTCCAGATGGTTCCACAGCTAATGTTGTTTATAAAGAAGCACTAACATAAACAGAAAAAAAATATTTGTATCGGAATCAAAAAAAATGATTTGTATCGGAATCCTCCAACAGCGCTTCGCACTAAAAAATACATTGTTAAGTTCCGATATCCACGCGAACGAAGTCGCGGGCACAGCTAGTCTATTAATAAAGATAAGCGTATCGCATTCGCAGATCTTAGGGCTGGGCTGATCTATTTGTTTGTGTTTCAAGGACAAGTTAACTGATGTATCTAGTACTTAACTACTTAATGAAGTAATCATTTGTTTGTTTCAGGAGGAGCATGGGAAGGTGGCCTAAGTGGTAAGACATCCTCTAACATTCGTATCACATTTTAAGAATCACTGTCTGTCAAGATACAGGTTACCTAGTTTGAGAGGCAGGGTTTCCCATATTGTGTACAGATTTCAGTTCTTAGATTGTATTCTATTGTGTTACTACCAAAGCTCATTTAAACTGTCTTTATATAAAACATGTTAAATCTGTATTTTTATGAAATAAAGTAAACATAAACAAACAAACATTATTGATGAGACAAAACTTACACGATAGGTAAAAGTAACAGCAAGTTAAGGACAGGCTCATCTTTTTCTTAGCGTGTCGATGACAGTTTAGGTACCAGAACTCAGCCACGAGTGAGCCATCAGTTCCTGTTATGAACAAACGGGACACGCAGAAAACGATATTTAAGTGAACCATCGTTTGTGAAGCACCACAGGACCAGCTTATTAAAGAGAGATATCATGGATATTAGGGACCAGTTGCTAGAGAGATCCTAGCTGATCGCATAACGCATTTTTTTGAATATCTGCCATGCTATATTGGAGTGGGTCGCATACCTACACTACTTACCTACTACACTACTGAGTGGTAGCATAGCCAGGACCGATCACTGTTGTAGAAGCAGTCCTTAGTCAAGTCCTTGAGATTATAACTTTTTCCTCGTTCTTCTGCCAACATCAATGAGTGAAACTCAATAATTTTAAAATTTCCAGTGCGTTTCGACATGACACTCTTAGGAATCGGAACCACCGCCTTTATAGAACTGCCGCAGACGGTTGCTTTAGCGGCTGAAGCCGGATGGAAGCAGACCACAAGGCCTCCAGGACCTGCAGGCTACGAACCGCTCTCTATCTTCTGTCCTAAGGATGACTACACCATTTGCGTGCTCTTCGACGACACCGGCTTTATTGCGGGGACGCAAATTGCCGTAGGTATGTATTTTGTTATTATATTTTGCGTCGTGTAGGTATTCTCGATGATAAAGGTCTACCGTTTAATTAAGCCGGTGATGAGTTAACTGTGTGGTACGGGACGGGAAGGGTTCCGTACCGCACAGTTAACTCATCACCGGCACCGTTGAGTTGACAACCGTAGTAGGCGGGTGAATGATTCGGCTCTCGCAACACGTCAAAAATTCAGAACATGTAAATGCTCCGGCACTGTTTCAGTTGTTAGTTACTTTAGTCAAAATTTCCCTTTCTCATAAACACCCTTTCAGGCTTTTACACAAAGTCAGTGGAGCCATATTTATCAAAAGATTTATGTAGGTCCAAGAAATGTACCAAAATGATTCTATTTCTCCAAGACTTGGAGACAACATTGTATTACGCATACGGAAACAAAATATGGGTACCTACCTACCTACCCTATCCAGTAGGTCTATTACACTTAAGTATCTTGCGGCAGACCTTTGTCCAGTTGTGGTCTGCGATATGTAGGCAAACAGAGTTGATTGATTGGTTTAATACTTAATATTAAACCGTTTAATAATAAGTTGGTACTTGGTAGGGACTCGTATCGTTAACGAGTTCATCGGTTTGAGAAAATAATGCCCATTGTGCTTACTGTAACCCTTAACTCCGAAAGTATAGGGCCGAAAATTTTGAAAAAAGTAGTTCTTTGCCTAAAGCCTATAGATAACAGGAAAACCTATCAGAAATCTATAGCAACAAATAATACCCTCTACACGCGAGTCGAATTCGCACTTTTTTTTTATTTAAAAGTCGATTGTTTTTTTGATGCCGCCGGGAGCTGAAATACTAACATTGTGCTTATACATAACTAAGTACTTATTTCAGACGTAAGCGTGCCGCGTCGCTGCTGCAGAGGGTCCGGGTGGTCCGGGGCAGCTCAAACAGTCTCCTGAATGTCATTGCGGGGAAATTTGATTGCCCGTTTATGCATTTCCTTTCAACAAAAAAAAAACTACGTAAAACATGTAGGTTAACATGTTTAACGTAGTTTTTAAAGTTCATGTTTACTATAGCTTTACTTAATAATATAAAGAGGTAGGTAGGTAAAGTTTGTACCTACAAAAAGAATAGGGATTCCAAAACTATTGAATTTTTTATTTTGTGTTATAATGCATCCGATTTTTTTGTCACATATTTGTGTCGTTGGCGTACATGGCCCGCGCTCGTTTGTCACATATATGTGACAATGGCGTTCAAAAGGTTAAAACGTTCCAGTGGGATAATTACCGCCCTTAACACGAGCGAATCCGCGTGCAAAAGCCAGAACGAAATACTAGTAGTTACCTTCTTAAAAACCTACGTGGTCAGTCATAAGTCTCTCAGGAAATGTAGCACGCACTTGGTAAATAAGATTTCATTTCAGTACAGTCAAAAACTCACGCGCTTTTACAATGGAGCCGAGCAGAATTATAGGCGACGCCTGCTATAATCCTAAGTACCTAAATACACACTTGCATTGCTTTGTTTATTTATTTAAACTCCATGTACAAGAGTGATATACATAGGCGGACTTAATGCCACATGGTATTCTCTACCAGTCAACTTTTGGGTCAAGTAAGTTTGGGTAAGGACTACAGTTTCTGATTTAAAAGTCAAAAAAGTTCTACAGACCTTTTTCATCTTCCTCTCAGATAAACGAAGAAACATACTCCGACAGTGTCTTCGACTGGGCTGTCCAAGGATTCACTCCCTGGACCATCGAAAAGGACGGCAAAACTGAACATTTCTGGAGTACTCAGCAGTATTTCATTACAACTGGTAAGAATGTGATTTAAAAAATCGATCTATAATATTTCTTTAACAATCACGCTGCTTTTGTTATCTGAGTACTCGACACCTCTACAGTCACAGATCAGATATTTTACCTCTGAGCAACCCAAAATCAACCTCATTGAAAGGAAAAAAGGTTAAAGTGCAAAATAAGAGGTTAAATAAATGTGAACGGAATGTAGTTACAGACAGACGACAGCACATCAAGCTACCCGAAACTGTAAAATTTTCCCAATGAACCTAATGCTTTGGCGATAAGGTCGAAAATGTAACAAAACATATTGTAGTAGCTCGATATGCTGGCGTCTGTACCAGGGCATATATGACGGGTATTGTATAATGCTGGCAAGATGGATGGAGACTGAGACTAGGTATCAGAGAGAGATGGAGCCATACAGGACAAACAGCACTATTTCTGTTTCGCAACTAGACCGTAATGACTGCCTCTGAACTTTTTAAGTATTTAACTATTTATTATTATGTTCTTCTTCTTCAGAAACTCTTGCAACTGACCCAGCTATTCGCGTCGCTCAGCGCAACCCAGGTTTGTTGCTACAAGACCACTCGATCGTCGTCAGTGGGTTCAACGGGGACCTGTATCGCATCTCGACCAACGTCAGTGAGATCACTGGCCCCAATAGCGACTTTACGAAGCAGGCCTGCATACCGTGGATGGGTGAGTGAACAGTAGACCAGGACAGGAGAGATGCCCGATTTCAATAGATACTATACAGTAAGTAACAAAAACCCTGTTGTTCCTGTTAGGGACGTATACATTTACCTACAAGCACAACATTGATGAAGTTATAATTTAAAAAAATTAAACATTGGCCAGTCGAGAGGCCAAAATCAAATAACTATTAAAATCGACACATTCAAAAAAATGTTTCGAGTATCTGATTTTACAAGTACATCTTTATTTCGCTAAATAGCCGAGCTCGGCGGCTTCCTTTGACGCGACAGAAGATGCCTAGAAATCAGTTAAACCTTACAAATATTAATAATTAATTTTTTTTTTTTAATTATTTTTGTTGACCGTTTTTTATAAATGACTTCCTTTATTACGTGTGTATACCGATTCTTAAAACGTAGGTAGAAGGAACAACAGGGTTTTTGTTACTTACTGTATAGACGAAGCGTAATTCAATGCCAATATTTACGTTCATCTAGCTTTTATCATTAATTTAGGTGTCACTTGATTGTTAAAACGGGCATTAACGAATCGCTCTGTGAATTCTATTGACGTACATTTATATGCTCATGATAGTCATGATCCTACTGGCCTTATCTCAATAATATTTGCGTTTAGCGCGGCATACCTTCTTATTCCATTATTCGATAGAGCCGTCATGTCATTAATTAGATATAATTCATTACAGGCACTTGAGTATAAAAATTGTTCTTTCAGGTCAGCATTACTACTACAAGACGAATGAAGAGCTGGAGTGCAAAGCTGACACGCTGTTCCCGTGGTTCCCGCTCGTGGACTCCGAACAGCTGATCGGCGTCGGATTGGTCATGTTCGGAAAGCATACTGTCAACGATGGCGGTTATACGAATTGGTTCGAGACACCAAACAAGGCAACTGTCCAGGTAACGATAGTAACTTTGCCTTAAGGCCAAGGGCATTTTCTATGACCTCTGGGCGTAATACCAACAGAATTGAAATTTGTGTCCGACCGAAGGTAGATTTCTGGCCGGAACCGAGCCACAACCTTCGGCCGACCGCCGAAGCCGGTAGTTTAATAACCTTAATAAATTCTGTTCAAAATTGGTTAAAAGTAAATAATATAATGTTGTTATATATTATTTTGTTGATAAAGAACTTTACACGATTAAAATTACCTTGTAACTTGACAAAAAATAATAACACTTCAAAATGTGTGACCCCTGCCCCCGCGCGTCGCCTCTTCCGTCGCGCTCTCGTGCATTTGTAACAGTTCGTTCAATTTCCCGTCGCTTAGGTACTAGAAACCTACGGCTTCGGCCAAAACTTCGACCCATTTTGCCCGAAGCTGAAATCAAAAGCGAAGGTTTGGCCGGACACTACTGAATACTCATATAGTTTTCTAATGAATTGTATTTATTCCAGGCAATCGTTCCTAGAGGTCCCGAGTGCCTGTACAACTTGGCAGATTCGCCTGGACTGGTCACCTTGCACACCTATTTTATCAAGCACCCTTATGCAATCACTTGTGAATTTTGATTGATGTTTAATCATATAATATACTATACACATTAGTTAATATACAATAATTACATACCTATTTAATTGTTCCTTATTTTGAGAATGATGCCACTGTAGGTGTAATCAATACATTTTATAGAGTTCTTTTATTCGGTAATTACATTCAGAGTGATATTCGAGGCATATCGATTAAGTCACTAAATTGGTTTCAGAAAAGTATTTTGCCAAAAATGATCAATTCAATAATTTGATTCTTTCACGTAACATCAAAACTTACATTAAAAAATCTTCACACCTGTTTTGCTCAAAAGAAGTGAGCCTATTGTCATAGACTGGGCACAAATTTCTGGGCTGCTACTGAGTAACTCCTGATGGAAAAACCGAAGCTGTAAGTAGCCACCAGAGTAACAAGTCAGTTGTTCTTGAGATTAGCGTTTTCAAACTACTCAACGAAACCTTTACACTTTGACCGCTAGCGCACTCGTGAAAACGGACAAAATAAAGGTAAAAAAAACTGAGATATTATCAGTACTGTGCTATTGGTGTAACTGTGCCTTTTCCTTACTGCTAACGCTTCGTGACTGCGACCACCAGATCCACCAGAAGTTATCCAGCTGTAGATAATTAGTGCTACCCATGCGAAGCTGGGGCGAGTTGGTAGTCAATAGTATAAAGTCACTCAACATGTCGGTCTGTGTTAGGCGAGTTCTTTTAAATTATGCACTGGATCTTGATGTGGTTTCACCACCAATTAGATTATTCATTCCGATAAAAATCTCGATATTTTGGCATGTTGCTACATCACTGCCTAGAGGCAGGAAGTTGGTTTTCTTTTTTCTCAGTAGCCTTTTTCTTCGTGTGACTACACGAATAGGTCTTGTAAAATCTGATTATAGAATAAAAAATAATAAAAGAAAAGCAATCAATGAACACAAATATTTATATCAAGTGCCTGTGGGTGCTTTGTGCGAACTGCGAATGTCTCTTGACTTTCTGCTGTCTGCGCTTAAGATGGCGTTGTATCCTTCCGGCGCCTTCCTTTTTCAGTTCTTCGTACTGCTTCACCAATGCCTCAACACGTAGTTCAGCTGCAAATAGGTTATAACATATAGGATTGTAAACCAGCATGCATCTTCAGTATTCAACCGTCGTTGAAGTAAATAGGTGATGGTGAACACATGTGAAATCTAACAATCCACACTGGACCCTTGGGTATACGGCCTGCATCTTCCTTCCCACAGGGAGGTGGCCTGTGTCCCAGCAGTGGGAATGCTGTAGGCTGATTATGATAAAGTCCTTTTTCCAGTGGCAATGGTACAAAGTATGGCACTGTTTTAAAGCGGCAGTTGTATAAAGAAGTTTTGGTAAGTTAAAAATTACAAAATGCATATTTATTAACAAGGTCGGCAGTTAAAACTTAACAGTAAAGTAAACAAAAATGAGTCGTAAAAAATAATAAAATGGATCATTTAATAATTATACTGAGCAGTAAAATAACTAAATGGGCAGTTACGAGTGCGCAGTTATTCGCCTAAAAAACGTAGTGAGCGTAGCCCCGCTACGCGGAGCTCCTATTTCTGTTTGCAGGGTTTACAGTAACCTGTCCGAGTCGGGGTACCCCAAGTCCGGGTGTCACCGCTCGCTATGATCTGCCGAACTATTTATCAAACCGCTTATTCCATCATTTTTACCGCTCATTCAATTATTGGACTGCTCAATTATTTTTAGAATTGACATTGTATGATAAAATAACCGACAAATTGATTTTTTATTACTGTCCATGTTTTACTGTCGCAATTATTAATCAACCGCCATTAAATTAAATAACTGCTCAATATGTTTTTCAACTGATCATAATGACATCTCGAATATTTAAATAACAGCTCAAAATATTAGTTCCCAAAAAGTATATTATATGGTCTTATGGTCTACTTATTCTTTCTTCAATGTCACTTGAAATTTTCAAAGCAATATTGCCTGATAGCAAAAACTGTGCATCTCTGTAAACAGCTATGTCGTACGATCATTTTCATCGCACGACGATAAACGCATTGTTTGCTCGTACGATCGTTGTCAATTAGGACGCCGCCTCTGGTGTTAATGTAAGTCAAAGTGAAGGTGGCATTCCAACAGGACAGTAAGACGAATTCAGTGTCTTAAAAATCAGTTCCTCAATAATTCTCAACTACCTCATTCATCTAGTGGAGGTAACTGCTAAGTATGTACTCTCTCTCTACTCTTGATTGAAAGCATGGCAAAGTGTTAGGACCATCGTGCACTAAACGCATTTAAAGCAAAGGTTTCCGGTTTTTAAGTTTGTTTACGCGCTCGGCGATAACTATTACGTTGTTCAATCAAGTAGTCACACCACCAATAACCATCTATACTCCGTGCGCTGTAGCATGGTGCGAGTGACAGGTGCCTGTATGACGTTGACATCTGTCAGTACCACATGACTAGGGATGTGACATTATGCAATTCATTTTTTCGATACCGATACTCGCAGTTTAGATCTAGTTCTCTTTAATATTGTTACGAAAATTAGTGTGTTATTCAGTTGTGCAGTGTAACTACGTGTATAAACTTGTCGAGATAAATGTATTATGGCTACATAAGTATCTTTGTACCTTTATAAAATAATCAAAATCGGGTTTATGTTTTTTTTGTGACAACATTTTTGCTCTATGGCGCATTCATCTAAACTCATATCTGGAAGGTCTATAGCTTTTAACAATAAAAAATTGACCTACACACAATATACGTTTTTTATTATATAAAATATCGACTATCCATCGTAGCAGTACATCCCATCACTAAATACGTCTATGGCGTTACGTTATACGAATAACACTTTGCTTAATTTTTCATTCAATTTGATTTTATTTGTGGACTAGAACATTCTGGTTAGGTTTAAATTAATTTACTACAGTTATTAATGATTTAATATATTACGAATGTGGTACAGCTGAAATACTAAGTCATAATTTGTAAATCGCGGCAACTTTCAAGAGTGAAATGAAATGTTACTGAAACTGTCACCCGCACCATGCTACATCGCACGGAGTATAATCTATATAATCAAAATAATTTGACGGTGGGACATAATTTCAGCTCTTCAGCTGACGGCCCGTCACGAGTGAAGCCAGTATTATATATGATGCTCTGTGAAGTGAAGTTTTTGGCATGACGCGCAAAAAGCGAGCTACAGAATTCCCAATTTACGCCTTTACATTTATACCTAAAATTACCAGTGATATGTGTTGGACCTTGACCAAATTCGTACACGATCAGGCACAACGTCGGTCGGAATCCATAGACTGAACCTTGCCATACCACAGAGACGATAACGCTCTAAGGCCTCTGCCGCCACCGCCACCCCGCTGCCCGCAAAATTCGAGGCAGAGGCCTAATATCCGCGCCAACGATAACTTTGCAGCACGCGAGTGCCTACAAGACGTGACGGAGGTTATGTAAATGAGGGGCAACAGGGTCTGAGTATTGAAAGTAACAGCTCACAACGTAAACTTTACAAGAAGCTGACGAGACTTCCGCAACGGCACAGTGGGGCGTCACAAGGTTACGCAAAGACGTTACTGTGAAGTTAGAAGAACACGCCACGTAAATTCCGGCTCGTGATTTGCAGCAGTTCAGCTGAACTACTTTGTGACGTAAGCGCGCGTTCTGATATTGTTCTTGAACAAGTACTATGTCTAAGTTATAATCGATAGTTAATTTGTCTAATTCAGAAGCCCTAGCCCTAGCCCTAGCCTAGCCATCGTTGTGGAGATTTAATTGTCATACGGTTAAACTATCCATTATTTTAGTAGTTGATGTTGAGGATTAACTGTTCGAGCTTAAGCTTGTACGTCGTACACTCTTATTCCCGTGACCTGCCGCCATTTCATCCATCCATTGTTAGTTCTGTGCTTAATTACTCCAATCTATTTCGACATCGCTTTGCACAAGGAAACCGAAATACTGAAAGTCGGGTCAGATACAGAAAAAAGCGCTATGACTCCAGGACTGGAGAGACCGCCGAAATCGCAGTACATGGTTTCGGTTTTAGTTCTGCTGATTTTCAAGCCAACATTCTCGAGCTTCTGTTGCTATTTCTCCAATCTGGATTTCAGGTCCATCCGTAATTCTAATGTCGTCGGCAAACAGCATGTTCCAAGGTGCCTCTGTATGTCCGACGTCAAAGCGTCCATAATCAAAAGGAAGAGGTAAGTCAATGTCGACCTTTAATGCAAGTCTACAACCACACTGAACTCGTCGGTGTAGCCAGCTGCTGACTGGATGTAGGTACAAGATTGACTGTACATAGCAACCGTTACATACTTCCCAGGTATTATTTTTCTCTTTCAAGGCCCACCACAACACATCCCGTCTCGAGGACGCATACGCTTTCTCTAGTTCAATATTGTGTGCACGTCTGTGTACTTCTCACACAATTGGCGGAGTGCAAAAGTGGCGTCCATTGTCTCTCGACTTGGCATTAGCCCAAAATTTTGGGTAATATCACTCTCCTCTCGCCATCTTTACTACTACTCTTTACGATTTTCATACTATGTAACATAAGCTTTATCCCTCGATAGTAGTTGCAGTTTTGTACACACAATTATTCTTGAAAATGGGCGCTAGCCAACTATTGCACCATTCTTGTGGGATCGCATCTTCACACAACCACTTATTGAAGAATAAAGTCAGTCACATAGTCAATCGCATCTTCTTTCGAACACTTCCATACATCTACTGTTACCTCATTGTCCCTATTTAAGCACTTTAACTATTCAAAATAAACATTCCATCTCCCTTTTATTGTATCATCTTTAGACAGAACCTTACCAGCGTCATGTTTTCTATATATAATTGCATAGAAATGCGCGCCGTAACTACTTAGTCCACGGTTTTGAAACGATCTTCACTGTTTTAATTTTTTTTTGTACAAACCTCTGTGCGTTTCAGGTTTATATAAAACATTAAAAAGCAATACCTAGTTTGTTTTTGGTGCCATAAATGGCCCCAAAATTGTCAAAAAAATATAACATTTTCAATCATGAAAAATATTTAGAAAATGTCTCATTAGTGCGTTCTAAGATCTAGCGACCCTGCTACAAAAATAAAAGAAATTGCCAAGTAAGAAATGGTAAATTAATATAAATGGATTTAGACGAAGCAATCACTGTGACAAAAGTAATAGTTCAGGGTGAACCTTGTCATTTATTGATAGGGTGGCAGCCTGATTCATTCGAAGTTTATCTTTTCACTAAACAAGATCTATGGAAAGGGCGGTTTTCACCGAATCGGCTGGAAGGTTTCAGCAGGAACTTACACATATCCGAAGACGCATATTATGCCAGTGTAAAAAAATGTCTTAGCCAACCTACAAATAACTATTTGTACGAATTAAAAAGCGGTTTTTTCTATTGGAAACGTAAAATTAAAGGGTCACTAGTTATAGAAGGATTCCTGCCAATGGAATTGGATCAAAATCCTAAACAGAAACATCCGAACTTGGTTGAAGTATTGCTAGCAATGAACAAAAATATGAAGCAAAAAGTTGAGAGGCTGAAGTTAAGGTTTGATTCTATTAGATCTGAATATCAAAAGTGCTTGAAAGATACCGAAGAATTTTTAAACCTTAAAGTTCAAATGGAAAGAGCACTCTGCGATAAGTTTTTAAGTTTAATAACTGAAAAAAGATCTAGAGTGAAATCCGTGAATATGGAACAAGAATTCTTGAAAAATCGAGAAATGTTAGGCTTGCATTAGTCTTGTTACAATCTATGTCAATAGTGTTACTTTAAAACATTTTGTCGTTATCATATGCAGGGCCTAATATAATTGCTGTGATAATGCTATCGACAACGTGTTATTAAAATAAATCGCGCGGGCGAGGGTGCAGCCGCGGGCATTTCAGCTGTTTATGGCGGAAGCGCCAGGGTAGCCCGCGAAATTCAATTTTTCTTAAGTTTTTTGCAATTTGCCGATCAGTGTCAGGCTATAAATGTTGAAGAAAATATGATTTGCGGCCGTAATACACATGTATTTTAGGCTAGTCAACAAGTTCAAAAACGTGTTAATTCTTGATAAAGCTCCTAAAAATATGAGCGATGGCTCATTCGATTTCGAATGACGTCTAGAAAATTGTATCGAAAGTAAGTACCCCTTAAAAATTGCAAGTGTTAATAATCAGTTAAGATGAAAAAAAGATGGCAATAAGAAATAACTAAAGAACTAACTAACAGTAATAATGCGTTGTATATCATCTGTTTGGTGTGTGGTTCGCTAACGTCGCCAACACAGCCAAACATACAATACACGCCGCTAGCTCACGTTCAGCAAGGGGCGAGGTAATCACGACCGACCTAAGTCGTTACGGAGAGTACACTCGGAGCGTGCCAAACGCGAACTGCTGCTGGTGGCTCTGCGAGGTGCTTTATAGGCGGACAGGGCGGCGTCGGGTGCGCTGGAGTAGTGATGACGCGTTGATGTGTTTGACGCGTTACAGTCTCCCCTATGGTCCCGAAGTCGACCCGACAAGGAGACCAGTTGATGCTTCCGTTGCTGCCTGCTACTTCCTTGGTCTGCCGCGTCTGCGCAACGCAAAGGTCATTCTGGATTAGGCAAGTGTAAGGCTGAGCCTTGGTATGGGCTCAGCGCGGAAGAATGGTAAATACCCAGAGGGATTTTTGGGTCCACCGGGTGTGCCACATCGTAAGACCAGGGCCCGTGCCGTCGCAGGATGATGTACGGCCCGTCACGACGTGGAGCCAGCTTCGCCGTGTGGTAGCGGGCTGCGTTACTCAGGACATTGGCAACAACCAGGACGAGGTCGCCGGGTTGGTAGACAGGAGCAGGTCGCCGACGTTCATTCATCCACTTCTTTGTTCTCTTGCACTTCTCTCGCTCTCTTCAGTGTAATAATTCCATTCCGCCGTAGTCAACAAACGACTTGCATATTCCACGGGGTGCTCAGTTGTGCCCTCCACCAAAACAGCTCCAATACAGTATTCAGCTGGATACTATCTTCCGTGGTGGTGTCTCCTAAATCAGATACTGTGACCATAGCAATATCGATGTTAGGACCAAACAGCTGCTGACTGTGTGGGGAGAGCGTTTCTTTAGTACCATTAATATTCGATTGCGCATCCCGAAATAATGCCCCGACAAATCTCGGCGAGTAGCCAGATAGCGCGGGTTTTGGTCGCGACGGCGATTATGGCGGCGTATGGAACTCAATTAAGGGAGGTGGTCCTTACGAATCTGCCATGTTACGTTCCTCAGGAACGTATGCAGTTGGAGACGGTGTCGCAGGCAACGGGCTAAGCATCGGTTCCAGAGAAGTGATTTTGGCTAACCTAGAAATCACTGACTCGATTTCATCCGGTTCCATTTGCACCATGAACACGTTTGCATCAACTTCTTCCTCGTTGTAGAGATCGTGCTTCTTACCAGGCTCATCCATGAAATGGAATAATAACTGCGGTAAGTTGAGCACGATGCCTGCATCTTGAATAAAATCTACTCCTAGGAGCGTTCTGTCATCATGCGTTTCAGGCAACACGATATTTGTGGGATCATCCGACCACATAATGCACATAATGTAACTGTAACCGCTGCTGTCTTGACAGGCTGTCTCCGCCGTAAGCCATCAGCAAGGGTAATCGTCGCTTTTTCAGTTTTAAATTCGACTACCTTACTGTACAATGACGTAGATGCAACACTCAACCTGGCCCCAGAATCGATGTGAGCTTGTCCGTTGACGCCAGCGATGCAAATCTTGACAGCTGGCCTAAGTCGTGCTGTAGCTACCAAGTTGGAGCTGAGGGAACAAAACTCGATGTTCACTGCGTCAACTTTGTTTTTGTTGCACTTTGGGCATTTGCTCCGGACTACGCCGGGCTCACCGCAACCGTAACAGGTGATTTTGTGACTAGGCATTGGTCTAGATGCAGCTGGAACTACCGCACCGTCTACCGTTGGAGTCTTGATTTGTCGGTTTTCTTGCGACACTTCTGTTCGTTGTGGCCAAAAGCACGGCAAAAGGTACACCTGGGTCGTTTCCCTGATGTTGCTTGAATTGGGTCTTGATTGTGCAGCGACCGACTCTTCAATTTGTCGTACCTTCGACAAGAACTCATCAAAGGTCGCAACAGAATCTCTTGGTATTCTATCTCTTATATTTATATGTAGGGAAGTATACAAGAGATCCAGACCTTGCGATGGAGTAAGAGAGGGCTTGGTCAACTCCGCCATAAGGGCTCGTTTCTTGGCAACAAATAATTTCATATACCAGATAAGCTGGTCTCTTCGGCGCAAACGTTGTCCTTATCAAGGACACAGCTTCTTGCCAGGTCGTGAATGTGTCTTTCACTCCTAGCCACCAGATGGATGCCTCGTCAACCAGAAGCAATGTGAGCCCCTCAATGGCGTTGTCATTGCTTATTGCCTCTATTTTCTTTTATACGTGCTGATGGTTGACAGAAATGCCTCAACCACTGCCGTATTCCGAGATCCGTTGAAGCGAGCAGTGACGCAAAGCTACCAGATTTTTGTGGGACCTGATCATTCCGACTGGCTAAGACCTCTAATAGGTCGCGAAACTGGTCGTCTGAGAAGAGAAGATTTTTGGAAATTTCCTCTTCTTTAAGGATCTTTTTCAAAATTTCTTAAATATTAATAGTTTTTGAGTTATTAACGAAAAACTAAATGCCATCTCTTTTTTCATCTTAATTTGTAAATTAATAACAATTGAAATTTTTTAGGGGTCAAATACATACTTTCGATACATTTTAGTAGAAGTCATTCCGAATCGAATGAACCATCGCTCATATTTTTAGGAGTTTTATCAAGAATTAAAACGTTTTTTACGTACTGGTTGACTAGTCTAAAATAAATGCGTAAAGCAAAGAAAATTAGAATTTCGCGGGCTACCCTAGCCGACCCTAGCGCTTCTACCTATCTATCCTTCATCCCTGCTTAGTTTGACAAACAAGAACTTAACTTAAGACCTCTTTGGGGCTTTTAAGGTACTTATCAATAACTTTAGTATAAGATCGCGCTCAGGGTACCCGGTCCTTGGGATCAAATTTCATTTCGAGAAGCACTTTTTAATCAAAACTTGATCAAGGCCAAATTAATTTCAATAATTAATTATACGCGTGGTGCACCAATGCAGTTACGTCAGTGGATGGCATAAAAATGTAGCTAGAGCCTTCTATCCGAGAACATCGGCGTGGGCTTCATTTAGTTTTGCCGCCTCGGGCGAAAATTAATTGGTGCTCCATAAATTTTTATGTTAACATTACTATAAATGACCCAACAGTTTTTTTTAACCGACTTCAAAAAAGGAGGAGGTTTCTCAAGTATATATTTGTTTTTACCCTTATTACTGGTTTTAAATTACTTAGTTAGATACACTTTGTACATATTCACTAAGTATGAAGACTTTTTATTTACGTTTTGTAAATGTGTGAACGTTGCAGGCCTCGAAATCTAGAAAACATTAATTTTCAAATAAAATGAATATTTTTCGATTTGCGGACCTTCTTCTATCTCATTTTTCGACTTGTAGTCAGGTCTAAACTTTCCTCACATACTATATACAGTCAACACCAAAAGGATATCAAAGACATTTCGGACTAGGAACTATTATTTATTGTCTACAATCACTGGGATATACTTGTGAATACAATGTGAAGCTTCAAAACACAGTAAACAATTAATTTTATCAAAACCTACACAGGTTGGCTGAATTTTTTATAGCAAATTGTTACCTAACGGAATGAAATATATATATACAACATGTCCCAAAATTCAACGATAAGCCAGCACCGGAGGATAGACCTGCCCATGACTACTCGGGGAAAAAAAGAAAAAAAATATATATCTCTTTTTTTTTGAAGTTATAAAAAAAAAGAAGAAATTCTTAAAAAAGTGAGACCTTTTATGATATTTTTCACTACCATGACCACACTTTTTTAAATATTTCTGTCATTTTTTTTTATAGGCAACCTGAATAGCACTGCTATCTACCACAATTCTTAAAAAATCCAGAATACCTCTAGTTTTTTCACGTAAATTAATGAAACTTAATTTATTCCCTAAATTTTTTGAAGATTTTTACTTTTAATCAACTTTAACTCATCGTGGTGTAAAAAAAAAGTATGAACACTACTATGGCAAGTTTTTTTATAAATTGACGCAACTAATCAAGATTCCAAAATGGTATAATACTCTAGGAAAATCAACCACAAAAAAATAATATCCATACTAGTTCAAAACAAGAACTAAATTCCTTAAATTATAGTTGACAGTAATCACTTTCACTGCGTGCCCAAAATGGGTTCTTGTTACAATTTCTAGGAATTTGAGTGGGGCATACATACCTTAGAAGTTAGAGAGAGATAGATAGATAGAGATATTTACGTTAAAAAGAGACAACAACAGGGCAGGTAGTGGGTTCTTGTTACAATTTCTAGGAATTTGAATGGGGCATACATACCTTAGAAGTTAGAGAGAGATAGATAGACAGAGATATTTACGTTAAAAAGAGACAACAACAGGGCAGGTAGAGAAGCTGTTATTATTCTCAGAGCAAGTCAGTTCAGTACGCAGGTGCGCAGTAAACAAAGGAGCAGAGCGTACTGAACTGACTTGCTCTGAGAATAATAACAGCTTCTCTACCTGCCCTGTTGTTGTCTCTTTTTAACGTAAATATCTCTGTCTATCTATCTCTCTCTAACTTCTAAGGTATGTATGCCCCATTCAAATTCCTAGAAATTGTAACAAGAACCCACTACCTGCCCTGTTGTTGTCTCTTTTTAACGTAAATATCTCTATCTATCTATCTCTCTCTAACTTCTAAGGTATGTATGCCCCACTCAAATTCCTAGAAATTGTAACAAGAACCCATTTTGGGCACGCAGTGAAAGTGATTACTGTCAACTATAATTTAAGGAATTTGGTTCTTGTTTTGAACTAGTATGGATATTATTTTTTTGTGGTTGATTTTCCTAGAGTATTATACCATTTTGGAATCTTGATTAGTTGCGTCAATTTATAAAAAAACTTGCCATAGTAGTGTTCATACTTTTTTTTTACACCACGATGAGTTAAAGTTGATTAAAAGTAAAAATCTTCAAAAAATTTAGGGAATAAATTAAGTTTCATTAATTTACGTGAAAAAACTAGAGGTATTCTGGATTTTTTAAGAATTGTGGTAGATAGCAGTGCTATTCAGGTTGCCTATAAAAAAAAATAACAGAAATATTTAAAAAAGTGTGGTCATGGTAGTGAAAAATATCATAAAAGGTCTCACTTTTTTAAGAATTTCTTCTTTTTTTTTATAACTTCAAAAAAAAAGAGATATATATTTTTTTTCTTTTTTTCCCCGAGTAGTCATGGGCAGGTCTATCCTCCGGTGCTGGCTTATCGTTGAATTTTGGGACATGTTGTATATATATATATTTTTTTTTTGTTAACCTATGAAGAAATGTTAATTATGATTTTTATAAAGAAAATAATGAAAAAAAAAAAACGATTATAAACAATAAAAAACATATTTATGTTTTTTTTTTAAATTCAATATTTTGCCAAGACAATAAAAAATATTAACAAATGATGTAAAAAACATTTCTCACTTTATAATGCCATTGTTAGATGCAAAAACAGCATTAACATAATATTAGGTGAAAAAAAAATTAACATTTCCTGGAGGTTTTTGTTAACGTTAAAAATTATTATTTAAGTTATCGCGTGATCTTGTTAAGTATATGTATAATAAGAAAGGCTCCACGAAGCCAAACATTTTTAGGTATATTATTTAAACTTCTATGTAGTCATTTAGATAACAGGAATTAGAAAAACTTTTTGAAAAATTAACTTAAGTTTTTTTTCCAACGGGGATTTATTCTTTCAAGTGCCTGAATGCTAATTTCTAAATTAATATTTGTAATTGAAAAATAAAAACAAAATTGTGGTACACTGTCTTTAGCGGCAGTGCGGCCATGTCGTTACGGCTGGGCGGAGACCTATTTTCGGCGTTGAATTAAAATTATAAATAATAAAGATTAGATAGAGTTCCGGAATTTTTTTTTTTTAAATTTTCTCCTCTTTAAGGATCTTTTTTCAAAATTCCTACATAATATTAACACTACTTAGTACCAGTACTTTTTGAGTTGTTAACGAAAAGTTAAATATCATTTTTTTTTAATTTGTTAATAATAATTGCAATTTTTAAGGGGTGGAATACATACTTTCGATAAATTTTTCTAGACGTCCGAATCGAATGAGACATCGCTCATAATTTTAGAAGCTTTATCAAGAACTAGCTGTTCCCCGCGGTGTCACACGCTGCGCGGCACCTAAGGGTCGTAGCGTAATGTTATATAGCCTATAGCCTTCCTCGATAAATGCACTATCCAACACAAAAAGAATTTTTCAATTCGAACCAGCAGTTCCTGAGATTAGCGCGTTCATGCAAACAAACAAACTCTTCAGCTTTATAATATTAATAATAATATAAGTATAGATTAACACGTTTTTGAATTTGTTGACTAGCTTATTCGCCACAAACGTCGGCACGTCGTCAGGTCGGTCTCCATTAGCAACGCGATGATGTCCTGTATACTTCTTTTAGTCCCGTCGCGCCGGTGGGACTTCATCTGTAATGTATGCGTGTGCCCATCAAGGCGCGGGCCCACCGCGGTGCACGGAGACGCTACGCACGTGTATTAAGCTTCGTTTTGTAAGAAAATTTATGTAGTTGTGTCCACTGCAACCCACGGAGAGGCTACGCATGAATTGACGTCATTGATACATGCGTGGCTTGCTCGAATAGGCGGATACATAGCTCAACCAGGCCTCCGTCACTCCATGTACTTGCGCGCTATAAGTGCCTACCGCCCAGCCGAGCGGTCTCGGTCCGCCGGCGGATCAAATTCAGTGCGGTTTTCGCAAGCGAAGCGCGCGCACGCCGTTCAATTTTAATAGTGCTGTTCGTTCGTACGCGTATTACGATGCCGTGTGGTGCCTTATGTGCTGTAGATGGGTGTAAATCAAGTAAAAGAAGGGATAAACACCTAACATTTTTCCATTTACCTGTCAATGATTTCCATTTACCGGTCAATTTTTTTAAGTTGATTAAATATTTTATAAATGATAAAATTTTTAACTGCCACATAAAAGTCAGAACATATTCACAGTTCTCAATAACATAGATAAAAAGTTATGTTAATTTAATTTTATCGAAGAGGCAGCCCTGCGATTACTGTGGAATCGCGCGGTGCGAAGCAATCACTGCTGTACGCTTGAGCGTTTAGGCGCATTTTAGCATACAGTGGTTGTTGACGCGAGGGAGTAGGCAATTATCGTAATAGGTATTGGAAATTTTCTACTGAGTGAAGTATCTGGACTAATCTGTGGCTCAACGCTATCGACGTGGGTCTACGTTTCCACTGGAGTACACGAATATATGACCCACGACTATGTACAGCTCACTTATCGCAGCGCAGTTTTCAGTGATACACCGTGGATTGCAGTGGTACGTGCGTAGCCTCTCCGTGTGCCGTGGCACGCTATGCATAGTCGTGGGTCATATTCGTGTACTCCAGTGGAAACGTAGACCCACGTTGTCAAACAAATTAATACACGCAGCTAAAATGCGCCGCGTGCCCGTGCACAGCATGCGCCGCGGTGGGCCCGCGTCTTCAATGTTATGGAACAGAGGTTGTTTACAATATGTATAATGGTTACTTGTCCATATACGTCCATGTATACGTCTTTTTGGGGTTGACTGTTTTAACATTGTAATTGTCAAAATTGTAAAAGACAAATATTTGTAAAAGTGCCAATCGTGGAGTTTTTTTGCTGGTTTGCCTCCTTATGAAACCACTAATTAGAACTGTACACCTAGCATCTAACTTTTCATAAGTGCCCATGTATGTACCTACATGATTGTACTACTATACATTTTATAGTGGTACAATCATATAAAATTTTCTCGGAAAAATTAAGTGATTCGAAGCATTTTTCAAAGATATAGATTATGGAACGTATCTGATTTCCTACAAGGATTTAATTAATTAATAAATATTTTTCATTTCAGATGAAGTCCATTTGATTAGTACAACACACAACTTAGAAAACAGGGTACTTACATCTACCACAAAAACAAAACAATTATTAATTATACGCCACAGTGGCATGTAGGTGTATCGAATGCCCCAGTATAGGACTGCCACCCGCCTGCTATACGCCACAGTGGCATGTAGGTGTATCGAATGCTCCAGTATAGGACTGCCACCCGCCTGCTATACACCACAGTGGCATGTAGGTGTATCGAATGCCCCAGTATAGGACTGCCACCCGCCTGCTATACACCACAGTGGCATGTAGGTGTATCGAATGCTCCAGTATAGGACTGCCACCCGCCTGCTATACGCCACAGTGGCATGTAGGTGTATCGAATGCCCCAGTATAGGACTTCCACCCGCCTGCTTTACGCCACAGTGGCATGTAGGTGTATCGAATGCCCCAGTATAGGACTGCCACCCGCCTGCTATACGCCACAGTAGCATGTAGGTGTATCGAATGCCCCAGTATAGGACTGCCACCCGCCTGCTTTACGCCACAGTGGCATGTAGGTGTATCGAATGCTCCAGTATAGGACTGCCACCCGCCTGCTATACGCCACAGTGGCATGTAGGTGTATCGAATGCCCCAGTATAGGACTGCCACCCGCCTGCAATACGCCACAGTGGCATGTAGGTGTATCGAATGCTCCAGTATAGGACTGCCACCCGCCTGCTATACACCACAGTGGCATGTAGGTGTATCGAATGCTCCAGTATAGGACTGCCACCCGCCTGCTATACGCCACAGTGGCATGTAGGTGTATCGAATGCTCCAGTATAGGACTGCCACCCGCCTGCTATACGCCACAGTGGCATGTAGGTGTATCGAATGCTCCAGTATAGGACTGCCACCCGCCTGCTATACGCCACAGTGGCATGTAGGTGTATCGAATGCCCCAGTATAGGACTTCCACCCGCCTGCTTTACGCCACAGTGGCATGTAGGTGTATCGAATGCCCCAGTATAGGACTGCCACCCGCCTGCTATACGCCACAGTAGCATGTAGGTGTATCGAATGCCCCAGTATAGGACTGCCACCCGCCTGCTTTACGCCACAGTGGCATGTAGGTGTATCGAATGCTCCAGTATAGGACTGCCACCCGCCTGCAATACGCCACAGTGGCATGTAGGTGTATCGAATGCCCCAGTATAGGACTGCCACCCGCCTGCTTTACGCCACAGTGGCATGTAGGTGTATCGAATGCTCCAGTATAGGACTGCCACCCGCCTGCTATACACCACAGTGGCATGTAGGTGTATCGAATGCCCCAGTATAGGACTGCCACCCGCCTGCTATAATTATACGCCACAGCGGCATGTAGGTGTATCGAATGCCCCAGTATAGGACTGCCACCCGCCTGCTATACACCACAGTGGCATGTAGGTGTATCGAATGCTCCAGTATAGGACTGCCACCCGCCTGCTATACGCCACAGTGGCATGTAGGTGTATCGAATGCTCCAGTATAGGACTGCCACCCGCCTGCTATACGCCACAGTGGCATGTAGGTGTATCGAATGCTCCAGTATAGGACTGCCACCCGCCTGCTATACGCCACAGTGGCATGTAGGTGTATCGAATGCCCCAGTATAGGACTTCCACCCGCCTGCTTTACGCCACAGTGGCATGTAGGTGTATCGAATGCCCCAGTATAGGACTGCCACCCGCCTGCTATACGCCACAGTAGCATGTAGGTGTATCGAATGCCCCAGTATAGGACTGCCACCCGCCTGCTTTACGCCACAGTGGCATGTAGGTGTATCGAATGCTCCAGTATAGGACTGCCACCCGCCTGCAATACGCCACAGTGGCATGTAGGTGTATCGAATGCCCCAGTATAGGACTGCCACCCGCCTGCTTTACGCCACAGTGGCATGTAGGTGTATCGAATGCTCCAGTATAGGACTGCCACCCGCCTGCTATACACCACAGTGGCATGTAGGTGTATCGAATGCCCCAGTATAGGACTGCCACCCGCCTGCTATAATTATACGCCACAGCGGCATGTAGGTGTATCGAATGCCCCAGTATAGGACTGCCACCCGCCTGCTATACACCACAGTGGCATGTAGGTGTATCGAATGCCCCAGTATAGGACTGCCACCCGCTTGCTATAATTATACGCCACAGTGGCATGTAGGTGTATCGAATGCCCCAGTATAGGACTTCCACCCGCCTGCTTTACGCCACAGTGGCATGTAGGTGTATCGAATGCCCCAGTATAGGACTGCCACCCGCCTGCTATACGCCACAGTAGCATGTAGGTGTATCGAATGCCCCAGTATAGGACTGCCACCCGCCTGCTTTACGCCACAGTGGCATGTAGGTGTATCGAATGCTCCAGTATAGGACTGCCACCCGCCTGCAATACGCCACAGTGGCATGTAGGTGTATCGAATGCCCCAGTATAGGACTGCCACCCGCCTGCTTTACGCCACAGTGGCATGTAGGTGTATCGAATGCTCCAGTATAGGACTGCCACCCGCCTGCTATACACCACAGTGGCATGTAGGTGTATCGAATGCCCCAGTATAGGACTGCCACCCGCCTGCTATAATTATACGCCACAGCGGCATGTAGGTGTATCGAATGCCCCAGTATAGGACTGCCACCCGCCTGCTATACACCACAGTGGCATGTAGGTGTATCGAATGCTCCAGTATAGGACTGCCACCCGCCTGCTATACGCCACAGTGGCATGTAGGTGTATCGAATGCTCCAGTATAGGACTGCCACCCGCCTGCTATACGCCACAGTGGCATGTAGGTGTATCGAATGCTCCAGTATAGGACTGCCACCCGCCTGCTATACGCCACAGTGGCATGTAGGTGTATCGAATGCCCCAGTATAGGACTTCCACCCGCCTGCTTTACGCCACAGTGGCATGTAGGTGTATCGAATGCCCCAGTATAGGACTGCCACCCGCCTGCTATACGCCACAGTAGCATGTAGGTGTATCGAATGCCCCAGTATAGGACTGCCACCCGCCTGCTTTACGCCACAGTGGCATGTAGGTGTATCGAATGCTCCAGTATAGGACTGCCACCCGCCTGCAATACGCCACAGTGGCATGTAGGTGTATCGAATGCCCCAGTATAGGACTGCCACCCGCCTGCTTTACGCCACAGTGGCATGTAGGTGTATCGAATGCTCCAGTATAGGACTGCCACCCGCCTGCTATACACCACAGTGGCATGTAGGTGTATCGAATGCCCCAGTATAGGACTGCCACCCGCCTGCTATAATTATACGCCACAGCGGCATGTAGGTGTATCGAATGCCCCAGTATAGGACTGCCACCCGCCTGCTATACACCACAGTGGCATGTAGGTGTATCGAATGCCCCAGTATAGGACTGCCACCCGCTTGCTATAATTATACGCCACAGTGGCATGTAGGTTTATCGAATGCCCCAGTGTAGGACTTCCACCCGCCTGCTATAATTTTTAGGATGCACCAGTAGCACTGCAGTAGCGCAGCAATCTCAAAACAACCTGAATGCATTGTTGTATTGTACGCGCAGAATGCTGTATGCCTTCTGCGTGTAGTTGACCCACATACTGCATGTATAGAACGACTGACAGTATGCTCTGGGCAGCGTAGCCATTACTTCAGTAGAGCATTTCGCAAATCTGCGAGCCAACATATTGCAGCGGACAGCCAGCGCTCTGAGCTCACGCTCAATGTCCAGACTGTCTTTAGGTCCTCAGAAACCCAGTGGCCCAGATACTTAAAAACTGTGACTTGATTTAAGGGACTTCCATAATGTTTCTAGCACCCACTCAACCACGGATTTCTTAGGTTTTGGTTTTTCCCCCGCCACTCACGCGCTTGCTCGCCGTCATCTTGAGCGTGCGCACATATCGGTCATCTCAAACCAACCCAAGAAATACAGTTAAATTATTTAGAATTCAAGTAGTTTTATTACTCAAGACCACCACCAGCAGTAATCTGAGGAATTGAATCTGAAAACAATTTGTTGTATCCGGCTCGAAGGACTTAAACAAATCAGCGCCCGTTACCCCACAACACACTAACACTAACACTGAATACAGTGGCATACGGTACAGCTTATGCCCCGCATTTGGCCACAAAATTCCTAGTTTCGCTTGCAGATCAATGTTTAGACGCAGAGGTTAGTCAGTCTATCAGATGTGACTTTTACGTCGACGACTGTTTGAGTGGTGGCGATTCGATTGAGTTAGTCAATGTCACGGGGTAGTGAATACTCTCGAGTCCGCCAAGTTTCACCGTAGAAAGTGGCAATCAAATAGTCAGAAGATATTAGAAGCAGTCACTAATATAAAAGCAGAAAATCAAGATAAAAAATTAAACAGTAAAAAAAAAAAAAAACTGTAATAAGTCAGGTATTTGATCCTATTGGCCTCGTCGGGCCATGCAGAGTTCAGGCTAAACTTATGTTACAGCAGCTGTGGATACTTAAATGTAACTGGGATGATGAAGTACCAACAGAAATAAAATCTAAATTCATTAAGTTCACACAGTCACTTCCAGCTCTTAACTTTGTTCATATTCCTCGTTGGGTATGGGTGTCTTGTAGCAGTGCTTATTCGGTGGAGCTACACACTGTCACAGACGCTTCAGAACGCGCCTATGGTGCGTGTATTTATGTCAGAATGGTAGCAGTCGATGGAACAGTTTGCGTTCGCCTTTTAGCTTCCAAAAACAAGGTCGCCCCTATAAGGCCCACAAGACCACAACGTCATGCATCAGAGTGTTGCCAACGAATAAATTCAGAAAAACAATATTTGCCTGGCTTTTAGACAACTGTTTCTATTCAGTTAATGAATTAAAAAAAGAGAGAAAGAAAGAAAGGCCTTAATTTGTCAAAACTAACGAAAGCAATAAATACTACGAAAGTTTAGTTAAACAGACGAAATCAGTCCAAAACAAAATCTACATGGGGTACGGGTTGAATTCCTGGGTCAGCCATTAGCTTTTTCTACAATTAAAAATGTATTTTTCTTTATTCTTCAAAATTCAAGTCATTGACCCATTAGACCTTTATGTACCAATAGTTTCGAATTTGAATGTGCATTCAAAAATACCAAGTTAATTTACGCATTTAATGTTGAAATGAATTTCATTACGTATCAGATTGCTCGCAAAAATTACGCAGGACCTCCCATAACACAAGGCATCTCTATGGCTTACATTAGATGGTGATAGCGAGGTTAAGTGGGACTGGACAAGTCACATCTATAGGATGAATGAGGAAAGCTAAGCCAACATCTCCTCAAACAGGGTGTCTGAAAACAAACAATCTGGACACGTTCTTTGCCGTTTTGAAGAAGGTGAAACATAGAGAGGGCTGGACGGGGGGGGGGGGAATGAATGAGTGAGCCATCTGGACAATAAGTAAGTAAGTACTTAACAACTAAACAGAATAGCATAAATAAAACAATTGAGTACAACACATAATGAATGATTTATTCAGAAATATTAGCTGAACCAGCTTAGTCAAGCGGATGTTTTTGAAGATCGAAAGACATCCGTTTCATTTTACAAACAAAGTATGTTAGTGGGCTGGTCGATGAAGTACATGTGCCAGGTGACGATACCAGGTGTACTTGCCAAGTCATACAAACACTGGGGGCCTCTAGGGACTATCATCTGGAAACAAATACTCATCATTACGATTTTTACGTCATCATCTGCCTAGACTTTTCCCAACTATGTTGAGGTCAGCTTCCAGTCTAACCGGGTGCAGTTGAATACCAATATTTTACATAGGGCGGCTGATATCTGACCTCCACAACCCAGTTAGTACTGGGTAATACGGTACCCTTTGGTAAGACTGGTTGTCAGGCTTTCGTGCCACTACCTGCAAAGATTGTTAATGATCTACAAATGATAGCCGGGACCAATGGCTTTAACGTAGTCGCCGAGGCACGGAGGAAACTCTGTATGTAATGGGTGATACTGATCACCCAACCACGGACCAACCTAGGCAAGTTATTTTTAGCTACGAGCTCCTCCGCGCACTAGGAATTACTCTTGTATCGAGGGTGCGTTTACAAACATTTCAACTCACATATAATATATACACAAACAGCCACCCTCGGAGCAACTACCAGTAGGCCCATTCAAATGTTTGTTCCGTGCGGGAATCCAACCCGCGACACGCAGTGCAGCAGCCAATCGCTAAGCCACTGCGCCAACCGTGTTGTCGATTATGTTATATGAGTAACAGTTTTTTCCTACTCTGCTATTTTTTTCTGATTAATTTCGTTGTGAGATCCAAGACAGTTAAATTGTTTGGGACTTCGTCGAGCTTCATTGACTTGGCGCTATTGTGGCGGGAATTTCCCAAAAAATGAAAAACTTACCTTAACAGCTGCCGTGTCTGGTACTTCATTATAGGTCGTAAAACCTTTCTTAACTGTGTATTTTCCGACCACCATTGCGCCAATGCCGATGACCTGGTTATTGTATACGAGCGGGAAGTAGGTGAACAAGCTGTTCTCTTCGCACGGGAGATCCGCAGTCATATTGTAGTAGTAGTGGTGACCTGGGTGTGTAAAGTCAGTATTAGAATATATTTTATTCAGGAATCGAGCCTATCGAACTAATGGGTGTAAAAATACTCTGATCGAAGTCGAAAGGTACTTGTTCTCCCCGTTATTGCGATCTTTTTTTGTCTGAGAAAGTTAAAGTTAAAACTTTTTCATAAGTTTTTGAAGTGAAAACTTCTTTAGCGGCGTTGAGCACTTTTTCTGTAATGGGTATAAAATCTTAAACTCGCGTCAGGACACGTGACCCTGATCGAAAAAGCGTAAGACAAATTTTCTCATTCGATTTTGAACTTAACCTTCAACATTTTATGGTTTAAAATCATTTAAAGAAATTTTTAAATGTTTCCAATCAACTTTGAACCTAATGCTTTAGGGATAAAGCTGACAAATCTATTAAATAAATTGCCACCCGCCGCGCGCCGGCGCAGCGCCGCGAAACCTAGTCCTCTGGCTATCTTCATCGTCCTTAAGATTGTGATAGAACCGTGGTCTTTGGGGGATTCGCACCGTGCTAACTACGAAGGCAATTTACGTGCTATTTACAAACGTTACGTACCTGTAGGTATGTTAGTGTAGCTAAAATTCCGTATTTCCTTGCAATTTTATTGATTGACGCATAATGACAAGAGATTCTAAAATCAATAAGACAGTGTTGTCTTTGAGTTTGCAGCTTTCTTAGTATCTAGTAGCTATTAAAAGTACTTGTGAAGGCTTTTAAGATGCAAGCACAATCATGATAATAAAATAAAAAAGGAAATCGTTCAATCGCAATAAGTACCTTCCGAGTATTAAATTGCTAAACATTTTCACTAAGGCGTTTGTTGTTTGGTAAAATAAAGTTCAGTTTATTTAAAAACCTGCTTTAAAAATGATTTGATTACAAGTATTTACAAGTAAGTTAAAAAGCACGAGTGTTATTGGTATAGGAAACCGATAAATTCTCAGCTAATTCTGTAGTAAGATCGAATGTGACGTTCCTGCTTACGTGCTTACTAAGCGCCTGTGAAAAGATGTATCGCACACATTTTTATGTGCGACAGATTACTTCCACACTTTTAATTACAAATTCTTTAGGCAGGATTCAATGATAACATAACATCCTGTAATCCCCGAAGGCTCAGGCAGGGGTGCACCGAATAGTACACCCTGTTCTTTATACTGATAAAGCAATTGGTGCAAAATTATTCCCTAACCATTCCAAAATATCAAACATGCTCAACGTTAATAATCAAGTTTTCACTTCTGCCGGCACTCCCGGAGTGCAACCCGTCTTTTTTTTTTTGTATTTTTTGCATATAATTACTAAAACTTCGTTTGATGTACAGAACGCTTGTTTGACGGCTTCGTGAAGGGTCCGTTTACACCTTGTATGTACAAAAACCGGCCAAGTGCGAGTCGGACTCGCGCACGAAGGGTTCTGTACCATTATCTATAAAAACGGCAAAAAAATCATATCTGTTGTATGGGAGCCCCCCTTAATATTTTTTTTTTAATTTTTAGTATTTGTTGTTATAGCGGCAATAGTAATACATCATTTGTGAAAATTTCAGCTTTCTAGCTATCACGGTTTATGAGATACAGCCTGGAGACAGACAGACAGACAGACAGCGAAGTCTTAGTAATAGGGTCCCATTTTACCCTTTGGGTACGGAACCCTAAAAATGGAAAATCCAGGCATATGATGAATTTAATGACACTGTTGCATTTTTGAACCACCCACTGTACTTACCCATCCAAAGCATGCAGGCTTGTTCGGTGAAGCCGCTGATTGTTGTGTTAGCGAGCTCCGTCACATCAGTGGGGATAGCGAGCAGCTGCCCGTTGAAACCAGATACATATAAGTACTTGTCTTGTAGCAACTTCGTGGCATCTCGTGAGGCTATGCGGGTATCTGCACTAGTTTGAAGATATTCTGAAATAAATTACCGGGTTATTTCGAGGACTGGTTGCTGACTCGATTTGGAGTTTCTTTATGCGAGTCTAAAACCGGCTTGAGGTGGTTCGACAGAGAACTTGATTACTTGAATACACGGCATAGCCCATAGAACACGTAAGTAGCTTTCCGCGAGCCATAAGTATTAAGTATAGTCCCTGGTCCCTGGTGTACATATGTACTATTTGGATTTATTTGTTTGGTTTGCTGTTACAGGTGTGATGTTATGTTATGTTACCTACTAATTTTTTAAGGTTAAATTATTTTGTGTTTGAGTGGAGACCGGTTAATATTGGCTGTTATAACTGCCAATATTATAACTGCCAATATTATAACTGCCAATATTATAACTGCCAATATTATAACTGCCAATATTATAACTGCCAATATTGGCTGTTATAACTGCCAATATTAACCGGTCTCCACTAAACATGTGAAATACCAGGTTAACTAAATGTGATGCTTCATACTAACCAGGGGAACTGAAGAAAATTGCTGTAGTCCAGTAGTCTTCAGAAGCTCCGTTAGTGTCAACTGTCCAGGAATAGAATCCTTGGTTTTTCCAGTCATATTTACTCTCAGTGAATTGTGAATCCTCGACCTGTGAGAAAAATTAATATGTGATGTTGCCATTCACCAGTTTTAATACATATGTAAGGAATATTGATGCAGGGCTGAATCTTAATATTTTGAGGGAGTTTTCCAAGTTGGACTAATAAAGTTACTAAAACTATATAGCGAGACTATTACCGAAATTGACAACTTAAATTTAGGTAACAAAATAAAATAATTTATTTGTACACAAGGAAAACTTACATAATTACACAGTGCATAAATGTTGCACCGTAAATACTTATTAATCTTTTGAACGCCATTATCGCATTTAGGTACATACGTGACAAGGAAGCGCGTGCCCTGTACGCCAAACGACACTTTGTGACATAATGGTAGGTGAAATTGTGGCTTGGCGTGGAGGGTACGCGCGTGCGTTTTAGCTCTGATGTTCAAAAGGTTAAAAGGCGAACGTCTGCCTCCTGAACTAGGCGAGCCTGTGTTTTAGGAAAAAACAATGAAAAATTCCGAGAAAATCCCTCTCAAAGTTTAGTTGATTCACTCCATTTTTTTTTTTTGGGAAATCATCAAATGACTCCTCCCGCTCTGGGCGGAGCGGAAGAGAGTGTCAGACTTTTACTGACTAAAACCCATCCATGTTCCTTCTTTTGCCCTTTGTGTTCCAGGGCCGCGGTATCTCTTTCGAACAGTCCCGCAGCCCTGGAGTTGATTTACCCATGCGTCCATAAAAAAAAAAGTTTCTATGGTTCATACAATTATTCTACAGCACAAATTTGAGGCAGCCCCGGTAATTTATATGGATACTTGTGATGGGGTTACCTCGCAACTTCCCGTGTGTTACACAATCTAGGTACAATGTTGAGACATAATTAAAAAAAAAAAAAGTTTTGTTTCTAGGATAATAACAGAATTATTGTAGCATGTTCAAGTATGTGTAGTGTTTGTGTGGGGGCGGGGAATGTGCGGGGTGTGTGAGTATTTGTGTGTGTGTGTGAGTAGGTGAGTGTGTGTGAGTAGGTGTGTGTGTTGTTAATGATTGATTGATTCATTTATGTTATGATTTGGTACAGGTTCTTCTTTAGCATATTCTGGCTAATAAAAGTTCAATTTAATCATAAGTTTGTGTTACAGTATTTTTACATTAATAACGCAACATGGGGTAGATGTTCAATTTCATATTCAATTTGAGGTTCAGTTTATTATAAACGTAAGTTGATTGAGTATTATACTGACTCCTGGCAAAAACCGTACGGGCCCGAGGGAAATAAGTCACACTGTCTTTACGTCTTTTATCGACATTAGATGGATCAAATGAGAGGGTCTTGTGCAGATGTACTTATAGAATAAGCATAACATAATCAGCCTATAATGTTCCCACTGCTGGGACACACGGCCTCATCTCAAGAGAGGGAATCCACCACGCGGGCCCAGTGCGGGTTGGTAGATGTCACATGTCTTCGAATTTTTGGTTCTAGGACATGCTGGTTTCCTCACGATGTTTTCCTTCACCGGTTTTGAGACCAGTGGTGATGAAATAAATTTCACAAAGTAATGCGCCTGCCTGGGTTCGAACCCACAACTTACTGTTCGTAAGTCAGGGCCGCCACCACTGGGTCACCGCTGCTCTTACTGCAGATATATGGTTATGTTCAATATATGTATGTTGCAGTCAAAACTGCCTCCGTGGTCGAGTGGTTTAGGCGTTTGCCTTGTGACCCGGTGGTCGTGGGTTCGATTCCTACGGGAAGCATACTTTGTGAAGTTGTTTCCAGTTTGGTTAGGACATTGCAGGCTTGAATCACCTGATTGTCTGATAAAAAGATGATTCCGTGCCTCGGAAAGCACGTTAAGCCGTTGGCCCCGGCTGTCATTGGTTGATCTTTGGCAGTCGTTACGGATAGTCAGAAGCCAGTAAATCTGACTCCAGTCTTGCCATGAAATACCGTGTTACTCAGTTAATGGGTTGTGGAGGTCTGGTAGGCAGCCGCTCTGCGTAAAATACTGGTATTCAGCTAAATCCGGCATGACTGGAAGCCGACCCCAATACAGTTGGGAAAAGGCTAGGCAGATGATGATGTTGCAGTCAAAACTCTTAACCAGTCAAAAGTACTTTTAACTAGCAAAATCAGTCAAAAATAGTTTTAACCGTATGCTTTCGACAATACTACTTTTAACTGAAATAACAGTTAAAAGTATTTTTGCCCAATGGAGCTGGTTAAAAGTAGTTTTGACCAACTGAATCCGTCAAAAGTGGTTTTGACGGTGACCAGTCAGTTCACCAAACATTAATTAAAAAATTTGCAAAATGCAGACAGAAATAGGAGCCCCGCGCAGTGGGGATCGGTTGACCTGCTGGAAACGCTAACCCTAGACGGTCGACATCAGGGGCACCCCGAGGTTCGGTTAGTTGCCCTGCAGACAGAAATAGGAGCCCCAACCGAATCCAAATAGGAGATTCCAACTAGTAATAGTGCTTTTGACTGATGCTTTAGCAGTTAAAACTAGTTTTGACTAAGAGCGTCAGTTAGAACAACTTTTAACCGCAAATTTGCAGTCAAAAGCACTATTAAAATTAACCAATGGTTTTAAGTCAAAACCACTTTTAACCAACTTGTTCAGTCAAAATTACTGTTGCCTATTTCATTCAGTTAAAAGTACTTTTGACTGGTTAAGAGTTTTGACTGCAACATATATAATTTTCTAACAGTGAGCAGATTACTAACCTTGTAAAGGTTGTTTGTAGAATATCGAAAGGGTTTAAAATATATACAATTCATTGAACAGTTTTGAAAAATAAATGTGCCCAGAAAGCTAGAAAGCATTATAAACACTCCCCGGGATTGTTTGTGGTAATAAAAGTTATGGAAATACATACAGCGATCTGCAAGCCAGCAATGTATCCGGTGTCGTCGAAAAACAGACAGAAGTTGTAGCTATTCTCAGGACACAATAGGACGAGCGAGGAGAACTCTTCGTGGGAACCAGGTCCGGTTACCTCTACCCAGTCTTTTTTCAACGCTGAAGTTTTCGTCAATGGTTGATCCATAAACGCTGTATTAAAAAGCGCGTTCGCGAAAATATTGGTGTCAAATCTCACTAAAATTAAAAAAAAAAAAAAAGTTATTTATGTAATGGAAGATTAAAGAGTAAACACTGGAGGGAGGCCCTTGTCCAGTGGGACAGAGCAGAATAGGAAAACAAAATCACATAAAAGTACAGTGTAGATGTTAGCAGACGTTTTGTCACTTACCTCTAAGGTTCTTAGTAAATTCCATATCTGTAACAAACACAATAATAATTCATTAGTTAGCTAGTTTTCACATTAAATGACGAAAAAAAGAGTAAGTTTCTTAAGTCGACGCGTATTTTTTATTTCCGACCTTGGCCATGTATAGCTTTTTATAGAGTAATAAATGGGACACTTTGAGGCAGGACCTCCAACGCTTTTAAAAGCGATTATCAGTTCTTAAGTTGGAAGCGCCAGGGTAACCCGAGTCTTACGTTTTTTTTTTGCAATTTGCAGGTCAACGTTAGGTTGTATCTTGATGAAAAATAAGTACACACTGTTAGGCACTGGCGCGACTTATTTTTCATCAACATACAACTTGAAACTGACCTGCAAATTGCAAAAAAAACGCTTCCAAAAAGGCGAAACAAAATGTTGTAAATAAATACTTACTTTTCTCGTTTGAAAATAAACCAAAGGCGCTTGTGGCGAGGCACAGGAAACTAAGTATCCGGATCATGGCGGCAGCTAGATTCGACACCTTCCACAGTTAATATGTGCTGAAAATTGCGAATACATGCGTATTTATACTCGCACTCCGCGTAATTTTCCCTTTTTAGCAGCTGTACAAACAAAACGCGCGCAACACGTTGGGTTCCGAAACTTTTTTTTTTTCATATAACTCCAAGTTGGGGTTTTTGGTGCTGTGACAGCACCAACAAGGCATCTTTGGGTCGAATTTCTCCGCTGTAAATTGGAGTAACCGATCCCAATTCCCTTAAGATATTGAATATTAATTCATTCAAAAGAGAACTAAAAAAATGCTTATTAGTAAGGGATACTATAAAGTTACTGAGTTTTTGAATGACAAATTTTGAATTTAGATAATTTAATAAGTTCCTAAGTGATTTTATTTTTATTAATATTATTGTTTTAATTACTCTTTTTTGACCATATTGTATTGACTGTAAAAATGTATTTGAATTTATTGAATTTTGACTACCTATATGAAATGTATTTTTTGCTTAATTTGTAATTTCCAATTCAGTATTAAAAACTATTTTGTACGCCGAATATGGCAAAATATCACCACGAGAACCAGTAATTTAAACTCGTTTCCATCCATATGTGCATGCATATCTATGTATCATGTCACACATATTTATACAAATAAATGCATCTTTATCTTTTAAACATTTTACCCAATTGATAGCAATTCGTGCACAACCTTTTACATTTGACATAACATAATATGATTTTTTTATTATTACAACTAAGCTTTAAGTCCGAGATGTTATTCAACCACAACATATCTATTGTTTTTATCGGCAACTATACGGTTCCGAAGGTCGACAAGCTATTATGCATTATTGTTGCAGCTGCCATATTGGCAGAGGAGGCCTTGTCCCCTCTTCAGGCGGCCAGGTTACCAGGTAGCATCGCGTCCGGCCCTGGTTCAAGCCATGGAATGGGAAGCCGTCACCTCCTTCTGCGAAACAGTCATGCTAGCGAAGGAGGTGGCGGAACGTGAGAGGGAGAGAACCTCACGTCCCAGCCGCCGCGGAAGCGGGCGTCGGGGGTCACGTGGTGGCTCTCGGCCACCGTAGGCGCGGGCCTGTGGACGGTGAGTAATGGGCTAGCTCGCCGTCCGTCCGCCTTATGACGACAGGCCGTGTCGACGGCGCGTTCGTGTTCCACGCGCGCCTCAAAGAGATGGCAGCAAACAGGAGGGGCAAGGGCCGACGCCTGCCAGGGCTGCGGGACTGTTCGGAAAAGATACCGCGGCCCTGGAACACAAAGGGCAAAAGAAGGAACATGGATGGGTTTTAGTCAGTAAAAGTCTGACACTCCTTTCCGCTCCGCCCAGAGCTGGAGGAGTCATGTGATGATTTCAAAAAGAAAAAGGTTACCAGGTAGCAAGCACTGGAGACGATTTCTGAAAGCTTTGCTATGAGCTTTTAACAATGACTCAGTAATTGGTTGGCAACCATTTTATTAAAAATTGAAGGTTATAATTTGTCCCCAAGGTCAAGTAGCTAGGTATGTAGACATTAGTGAAATTAATGGCGAATGTACCAAAAGTAAATATTGAATACATTATATTGAACAATAAGTTTCCAGTACTTTTCCATCCAGCTGAAACGTGTGTTTGTTCTTTCGAACACTTTCAGCACTTGCGTAAACACATAATAAGGTATTTAAATACATATTATAATAAGGTGTTCCTAAATTGCAATTTAAATTACGGGTGCCAGGGTGTGAGCCCGAGTTCTCCTTTCACGTAAAGTACCTATCACAAAGATTTCAACAAAAAACTTTACTTCTGGGGTTATGTAGTATTTCATATTTGGTATCTGAAATCCGAAATAAGTACAATCATTTATGTTAAGGCCGGGAAAGCAGTAGGAGGAACACTGTCCCAAAATACCGACGCCATCTGCCATGTTGTCTTCGAGTCTCTAACCGTGCGACACGATTCTTCATTGTTGGTAGATAGGTAGGGCATTAGGTGGGTAGTTGTAATCACACACAACACTTGACTCAAACTCCAAGCGTTTATTTCTTATACATGATTTTCAGGCACTTATAAACTTTCTAGAGTTGAGCCGTCCGTTCGCAAACATGGTTAGTTTTATGTGACGAGATGAACGGGACTGAAGAAACTCGTTACACACTCTTTTAAATCGTATTACAGTTCTCATTTACACAACTTCATATTGTTCACTGCAAAAACCACTTCTAATTACTTAATACTTCAATTATTTTTTAATCGCGAAGTAACGAGACTTCTCGTTGCTCCCACGCCTCTTCAGAGTCGGGCGGAAGTCGAATTCCACTCAGTACAGCAATTGATAGTATGTTCATTAAAACTTGCAAACAATACTAGAATACTTCACAGTTAATATGGTTTTATTTCAAAGATAATAAATTATTTACAAACTACAAAACTATACATAATGTACTGTACATAATGTAATGGTTTTCTGTGGATATTTCTATATCCCTGAAAAGCCATTGTGTGCTCTCTCTTTATACCAGTACACAGTAAGAAAGATAATTAAAATCCTTTCTACAGCCAGCATAATGCTATAAGCTGGTACATAAGACTTGGTTACCCCACTGTACAGTAAATAACTTTTCAAAAGAATTTATGGAGAGTTTGGGCTGGTTAACAAATGGACGCCATTTTAGAATTACATAAACGATTTGTTATTAAATATCCAAATGTTTTTAATAATGGATTTCAAGGATATTTGGTAACTTTTAATTCAAACAATATATTTTCCACTTATTTCCTAATATAATAGAATAAGTTAGAAAGCAATAATTTGAGTATATCTGTAAGTATTCGTACACCATTAATCTTGTGAAATATTTTTGTTAAATCGATATTAGTCTGATGGCGCGTGAAATATTTGATGTAATTACCTATACACATTCTCAGTAAAATGGTACTCGCAACTCAATATACATTCAAGGACACTCAAAACCAACGTGAAATAGTAGGTACATTATGATATAAGTGCACTAAGTTGAAAATTACAGCCGAGGCGATATAGTCCGATAGCGCTGGGCTATTTTGATGCCGTAAGTTACAAAAATTCTAAAGTTGCTTATTTCTTGCCTGTGGATACAGTCGTACCTATGAAGCTTATTATTACGTTTTGTGTCACATCTGTCACTTGCATTTTCAGTAATTCGATGATTTGTGCTTGATTATTTTTATTCAAATCAAAACTGGCAAAATTAATTTAAAGTTTAAAATAATTATGGTATCATATCTAGGATAGCCTGCGGAGTGTGCAAACCCAGTTTGTGTCATCTTCGTCCAGTGCAAACTGACGTAGAGTCAGTATGTAAGAACAGTGCAAAAAAAAATACAATTGATGAAATAACTATTTTCTTGCTCAGATCACTTACAGCCTATTATATAAATTTGTGCCAAATTAAGCCACGCAATTTTAAGATTTTTAATTATTTTGTTTTTCCAAGCTACAAACGCTTCAAAAAAATATTACAATCATTAGAGTTCACATATTCCATATCATAAATGCACGAAAAATCGACATTATAAATTTGTGTCGTTTTCATGCACGATGTTTAGCATAGCAATGCAAAAACACAAAAACAATGGTTAGTGTCGAAGCGGGAGGACGCGGGCAGGCGGCGGCGGCGGGCGGGTGGCATACTTTTCCGTTATACCGCTTCTCGATGTCCTGCGCCCTGCTTCGAGCAGGTATAAGTTCTTTCGATGTAGGAAGGTACAGGTGACATTAGGCGCGGTTAATACAAAAGAGTCGGAAAGAGATTTGCGCCCGCGCTTCCGGGTGACGTGCGACGGGACGTCACAGCCACCAGGTTACTTGTCCGACAAAAACGACGCTATGCGACATACCTATTAGGTTCATTTTAGGTTTCTTTGATTACCCGCGCCCTCGCCACCTCTCTTCTGTATAAACCGCGCCTTAGAGGTACCGTTCCTGTTCAATCGTCTAATGTCGTCTAATGTCACCAAATGTCACCTGCATTTTGCTACAGCGAAAATAGTGTAGTGTACAGTTAGCAAAACAAAATATACACAAGGTAAAAAAATGTAATCGAAATTTTTGTTATTATTTTTTTGTATTTAGTTCTTTTACTTGTTTTCAAACATTTTACATTTTTAAATATTCCATTATAAATCAATATTAAAAACATTTAAAAATTAACAAAAAATAGTAGCCCACCAGCATCGGAGCTCTTGAGATAGGATCCTCCTAAAAATACGCGCGTAATAGTTTTAGTTGTAGTTTTCTGAATCAAGCCCTTGATCCAAAGCCTCCCCAGATGTTAGTCGAGGCTATTGGCTATTAAGCCATTGGCCGACAAGACTATTGACACAATGGCTGTTGTACTCACATCCCACATGTCGTCAACCTCGCGAGCCAGAGTTAGATATTTGATTTTTTTATCTTTCTATGCTTTCACGAGATTTTTGTCATGCGGTACCGTTATATCAACAATCATTGCGCGACGCTCCAATTGATCTATCACCACAATGTCAGGCTTATTGGCAACAATAGTCCTGTTAGTGACGATAGGTCGATCTAGTATGGCACTTCTGATTCCACAAGGTTGTACTTCAAAGCAAGTTGCTGGTGGATAATCCTTTTTTTTTTTTTTTTTTTTTGGGGGGTGAGAAATCATCAAATGACTCCTCCCGCTCTGGGCGGAGCGGAAGGGAGTGTCAGACTCTTACTGACTAAAAAACACCCATGTTCCTTCATTGGCCCTTTATGTTCCAGGGCCGCGGTATCTCTTTCGAACAGTCCCGCAGCCCTGGCAGGCACCGGCCCTTGCGGGCCCCTCCCGTTTGCTGACATCTCTTTGAGGCGCGCGTGGAACACGAACGCGCCGTCGACACGGCCTGCCCGTCGTCATACGACGGACGGACGGCGAGCTAGCCCATTACTCGCCGTCCACAGGCCCGCGCCTACGGTGGCCGAGAGCCATCACGGCGTGGCCCCCGACGCCCGGTGCTTCTCTCGCGGCGGCTGGGACGTGAGGAGGTTCTCTCCCTCTCACGTTCCGCCGCCTCCTTCGCTAGCATGACTGCTTCGCAGAAGGAGGCGACGGCTTCCCATTCCCTCTCGCCCCGGACCATGGCTTGAACCAGGGCCGGACGCGAGAGGTCGCCGCCGCCAATCGCCGCTACGAGGACACGGCGGTGCTCCGCCCAAGCAGAGCAGACCTCCACGGTGTGCTCCACCGTGTCTTCCGGTCGATCCTCGCAATAGTAGCACCCGGGCGTTTCCTCCCGCCCGATTCGGTGCAGGTACCTCCCGAAACAACCGTGTCCGGTGAGGACCTGCGTCAGGCGGAAGGTGAGGGCGCCGTGGCGCCTCTCAAGCCACTCCTCAAAGAGGGGACTTATCGCCACTATCGTGGCGTGCCCTGAACGGGGTTGCGATAGTCGCTCCCTCCATGTCGCCATGAGATCACGGCGGAGGTCTGTCCGCCGCGCGACAATATGCCGCGGCAGCGGAGCTACCCCCCGGCTCTGTACCTCCGCGCGCCACTCGTGCAGGCGCGCGAGGACTATGGCCTCCAGATCCCATGGCGGCAATCCGGCAAGGAGGCTCGCCGCCTCGCGGGAGATCGTGCGGTATCCACGGATGAGCCTTACGGCTACCACCTTTTGGGGCGCGTTCAGGTACTGCTTGGCACGCAACCTCAGCGAACGCGCCCACACCGGGGCCCCGTAAAGGGCCATGGACCGCAAGATCCCCGCATAGAGCCTCCGGCAGGAGACGTTTGGCCCCCTCAGGTTGGGCAGGAGCCGCTTGAAGGCAGCCCCGGCCTTTTCCAGTCTGGGAGCCAAACGTCGGAAATGCTCCACGAAGTTCCATCGGCTGTCGAGGACGAGTCCGAGGTACCTCAACGTCGACTCGACGCCGACAGGAACCCCTCCTACCGTGAGTATGGATCCCGACGGTGGCGCGCTCCGAGGCCCATGAAAGCACATGGCCTCGGACTTGTGCAATGCCACCTCGAGACCCAATTGCCGGATCCTCTCAACGACTATCGCAACCCCGCGTGTCATCAGTTCGGCCGCCGCCTCGTGCGACCTCCCCTGCGCCAGCACCAGCGTGTCGTCAGCGTAGCAAACTACGCTGACGCCGCTAGGGAGGTCGGCACGCAGCACCCAGTCGTAGCCGATGTTCCACAAGGGCAGCCCTAGAACCGATCCCTGTGGAACACCGCACGACATCTCTCGCCGGTTCCATTCTCCGTTGTGACCGGGATATATGACATACCTGTCCGTCAGGTAGTCCCCGACCACACGACGAAGGTAGGTCGGCACCCGGTGATACCGGAGTGCCTCCCTAATGCAGCTCCAGGGCATGGAGTTGAAGGCGTTGGCGATGTCGAGAGACACCGCCAAGACCACCCCACCCCTGGACACCGCAGCCCCCGTCGTGAGGGCTCTCACGCGCATGATGGCGTCCACCGTCGAGCGCCCCTTGCGGAAACCAAACTGGTTGTCCGCAAGATCCGGCCCAATCCCCGCAAGGTGCCCGGCGAGGCGGTTTGCAATTACTCTTTCAAAGAGCTTGCCCACCTCGTCGAGCAACACAATGGGCCGGTATGCGGACGGAGAGTCCGCAGGGCGCCCCGGCTTCCGGATGAGGACCAGTTTCCCTGTCTTCCAACGAAGCGGGAACTGGCCTCTCTCCAAGCATGCGCTTAGGAGCCCCTCCAGTCGGGGCCCGAGAGCCTCCAAGGCCAGGACCCAGGCTTTGCCAGGTAAGCCATCGGGTCCCGGGGCGGTATTCCTGGCTTTAAGCCGGTTTACCGCCACTCTCAGGTCTACCCCGGTCACCTCCGGAGTGTCGTCATCGTCATCGTGGTCCGCTTCCGGCACCGCAAGCGGCGGAGCCATAGGCGGGGGAGGATGTTCCCCTCGCGAAGGGAACAGAGCGCTCACCACCTCCTCCACAAGCTGAGGCCGGAGACTGCGTCAGCGGGGGGGCCCAGGTGCGGAGTTTGTCCCGCACCATCTTGTAAGGGCGCCCCCACGGATCGCCGTCGAGAGTCTCCAGCATCTCCTCGCGGGCCGCATCTTTGGCCCGCTGGACAGCCTCTCGGAGGGCGGTCTTCGCCGCTCTGTATCCCTCGTACAGCTCCGCCTCAATGGCTGCCGCATCCGGAGGTCGGATGCGGAGCCTGCGATGCCTGGCGTACAGGTGCCGCGCGGCGACGCACGCCTCGCGCAGAGACGTCAGCTCTCGCGACCACCAGTACACCTGACGCCGGGCGCTTCCTGGCCGAACTCGGGGCATTGCCACATCACAGATCTCGGACATGGCCTCCTGGAACCAACCCGCCTCGCTGTTGACATCGGCAGGCCTGCCCGGTGGCGTGACCCAGGCCTGCACGATCGAGGCTTCCAGGAGGAGCTCCCGGTCCAGCTGCTTCAGCGCCCATCGCGGACCACTCGGGGCCTGTCGGACCGGCGCGCTTGAGGGGGCAGAGACATCAAACCGGATATACCGGTGGTCGGAATAGGTCTCCACCTCCTCCATTACGCGCCAGTCAAGGACACGCGGTGACAGAGCGGGGCTGGCGAACGATATGTCCACCACCGACTCGCCCCGCATCCGCACACACGTGGGGACAGAACCCCGATTTAGGACGACCAGGCCTGACTCCAGAGCCCAGTCCTCCACCATCCTTCCCCGCACGTCTGTGTAACGGGAACCCCAAGCCAAGTTCTTGGCATTGAAGTCCCCGAGCACAAGCACGGGGAGGGAATGGCCTCCGATGACGACACTCAACTCCGCGAGGGAGTTGTGGAACTCGGCGAGAGTTCGGCTCGGGGAGAAGTAGACTCCCGCTACGACTATCTCCCCGAACCGTGCTGCTACGCACCCCTGACCCTTCCTGACACTCTCAAGGGTCGGGGTACCGGCGGCGGCCGACGAAATGATGGCCACTGAGCCGCTAAGGTCCTCCACCCAGTCTTCCCTGGGAGGGACAAAGTACGGCTCAGCGACCACGGCGACGTTAATCGACCACTGCGCCATGCTCTGGAGCAACAGACTCTGAGCACAGGCGCAGTGGTTGATGTTCGCCTGGAGGAGGCGTAATGGGGCCATTATTGGCACTCCATTTCAGCCCCCTCCCGGGCCCCCTGTGAGGGCCCCGCTGCAGGAGTTGCAGCAGTGGCGGCAGTGGCGGCGGCAGCGGCGACGGCGGCGACGGTGGCGGCGGCTGCGGCGGTGGCGACGGTGGGGGTGGTGGCGGCGGCGGAGGGCCTCCGCCTTCCCCTGCCCCTGGCCTTGGTGGGTTGGGCGCAGGCCTTGCTCCCAGCCCGGTGATCGGCGGGCTTGCCAGCTGCCGCACATGCAGCGCAGTGCGGCGCGGCGGAGCAAGCCGCGGCCATGTGACCGGGCTGACTGCAGCGGAAGCAGAGCCCGCTGCGGTCCACCTCCGAGGTGTATTGCACCGACACGTGGTGCCCCACGTGGCAGCGGAAGCACCTCAGAGGTTTGGGCTCCAGCAGCTTTTGGGCTCCAGCAGCTTGGTGAATAATCCTGGCAACGAGGTTGTGTACTCTCCGTTAACTAAACGAGAAGACCCAGAAATAATGTGTCGAATCGATTCTCATGGACGGTGGCATGCCCGACATATGTCAACCGTGCCATCCTTCACAATGTATTTCCGGTAGTTATTTGTCATCATAACTTCGTCCATTATTGCACAGACAAAACCTTCGGTTTCCCCGAAGAGGTCACCGATACGGACGCTAAGAAGTCTACATCGAGCCCATGTAGGATCCGGTAAAAGCGCCCGTGCAGTTCCTTGCTCTGCCATACCTCCATTCGGTCATTAGTGTCTAATACTGTAGGCTTGCGCCAATTCTCTGTAGCCAGGGAGAGCAGGGTAAGGCGGGTAAGGCCTAACTAACTGAGACCAAATCTCGGTGTATCCCCACGTCGGCCTCTAGGAATTATTCCCTGAGACTGCATACCTCACGGTCTTAGCATTTAAGTACCACGACCCCGTGCGGGGGTCGTGGTTCTTAAATGCTAAGACCGTGGGTGATGCGTCCGATTTGCGGTCAGCAGTGCGCGGAGTCGCGGGCCCTCCCATCTAGGGCGTCGAGTTCCGCCTGAGTCCACTTGAGTATGCCGAAAGAATACATCAAATCCGGCATGACCCAACCTTTGAAGGCGCGCACCTTGTTTCCGCCTGACAGAAGACTGCCAAGCACCTTATTCAGGCGGCCAAAGAAGCACTCCCTCAACGATTGTTTCATGTCGGCAGTATTTATACTTAATGCTTCCGACATACCCAAATACTTCTAGGTTTCTGTTGAGGAGAGGGATCTAAGGTGTATAGAATCCGAGAGTTGAGTTCCCATGGATTCCATAATCTCCCCTCGCTTCACATGCATGACTGTACATATTTCGTCCACACCAAATTCCACTCTGATAGCGCTACTGAAGGTTTCTGTTACTTTCAGTAGCTTCATCAGTTGCAAGTTGTTGGGGTCAAAGAGTTTCAGATCATCCATGTAAAGAAGGTGAGATATGACCTGAGCACCTCAAAGCTAGGTGTTCAAGGCTAGACAAAACGACAATGGACTCAGACTATCACCCTGGAATATGCTGCGCTCGATCCTTATCGGTTCGTTGTTCCCCTGAATATGTTGACATCCTGGATTGCGAGGTACCGTTCTCCAGTGCCCCATACATGACATCAGGAAGGTACGCAGAGTTGCATCTACTTTATACAACTCCAGCACCCTCATGAGCCATGTATGAGGCATCGTTTCATAGGCCTTCTTATCCCTTCGGAAGCGGCGAACCTGTTGTCTAATGGCCATATCAATGAGTGGCAGCTCCTTAGCACACATCCTACATCCATTCTGAGAGGCAAACATGATAGAATTACTCTCAATATGTTGGTTAAGTTTAGCTATCAAAATGGATGTAAGAACTTTATAGACCGTTGGTAGACAAGTGATTGGTCTATAATTTTTGGGCTTCGCAGAACTACCTGATTAATGGAGCAGGTGGGTAATTCCTGTCGTGAAGAACTGGGCCAGCGACCCTGACTCTAAGGCTGATTGAAACTGGGACGCCAAGCAAGTGTGCGATCTTTGGAATCACTTGATCCAGAAGTTGTGCAGTCCATTCGGCCCTGGAGATTTCCAGTTAGGCAATGGACGGACTGCACGAGCTACCTTTTGGCGGCTGATAATGATTGCGCCCATTTCTGGGATTGGATTACACGCTTGTTCAACCTCTAGTGTCCAATCGCCCTCAGTTTGACTGACAGGCACCGACCAGCTGCGCCAGAACGAACATCATCCGGCAGACGTGTGTCTGTCACACCTTGGTCCGGTCGTTCCCAAGCCCTATATACCCACCTTTCATCGCTTTGGAATGTGCGATTCTGAGTGTATCGTTCCACTTGCCGCTTGTACCGACGAATACGGCTTGCTCATGCACAGATCTTCTGCTCAGGAAGTCGATACGCTATGTGACGCGGGCCAATTAATCTCGAGAACTAATATCAGTTCCCGAGAACGCCCGCCTCACAAAACGCATCACTCTAGGACGAGTATTGCCCTCCCTGAAGCAGATTAACTTGCCGATGAGTGCTCTAGCCTAACCGATACGCCGCTCAATCCTGCACTGCCAAGCTTTAACAGCTAATTTTGGTATTGTAGCTCTGTCGTTGTTGGGAAATTTGACGTGAGCTACACGACATGCCACTACAGCTCCACAGTACAATATTGAGTGGGTATCGGCGAGGTATTCGCTGCTGTTAAAGCAGTTTGACAGCTGCGAATCTAGAGCACACACCAGCGCCTCGTTTTTCTTGTGCATAGGCAAACGATATTGCACTGGGTAATCACGGATATAACTTCGTCATCATCCTCTTCACCACCGCGGTCGGATCGCGGCGGAGCACTGGATACATTTTGCAGCTGCACCGCGATCATAGGCGAAGCAGGCGTAACGGTTACTCCTTGATTCGGAGTGTAGTCGATCAAGTACAGTGTCATCCAACATATGGTTACGCTGGATGACCCGCACCTGATCCGACAGTCGTCGCGCCAACACACTGACACCTGGCTCAAGCACCTGAAACAGAGAGAGCATCCAAACACGGTAGGCAGTCAAGTTGCTTCTCCCCTCAGTAGTCCCTTAATATGCGCGCACGCGTGTCGTATGCGCGACACATTTCCACCGGCAGTGGGGACCTGTTGGCCTCGAGGTCCTAAGCCCGCTGGTGGCCGTCCTCTTCCTCATCGTCGTGGTGGTGGCGGAGTCGATGGCGGGGAAAAAAACTCGTCGTTCGAGCTCGACGCAACTGCGCAACTATCTATCTATTGTAATGTATTGTCAAAATTAATTATATTTAAGAATGAAATGTTTATTTATTATATTTTATCTCCCAAAGTTAATTTTAATCATAAAATGTTAACCACAAGATTTAAAAAAGTACCGTTCGTTTTAGACGGAGCATCTTGATAAACCGTGTGTTTTACCTTATTAAAAAAAGAAACTCGTGCGTTTCACATTACAATAACGCACAAGTACGTTATGAGATACAAAACGAAATTGGTATTACATACAATATTGAAATTGGTGAAATAAGAGACTCTTTACGAGCAAATGTATTATTAAAAATATCTTAACTTAATATGTCCACCCGCGCACTTTAACAAATATTAAATGTCGTCTCACACAAAAGAAATATTTATTCTTTAAGTTTTTTTTGGTTATTTAAACTAATAAAAGCAGTTGCCAAGCCTCAAAACATCTAAAATCTGTTGAAAAGAATTAAAATAGCTGAATCTTACGCTGCAATGACTATTGTATAGCTGTATAAGCCATTGTACAGGCTTTGTACAGCTGTCAGCGCAGAGCCAACGCTGCAGGAACCATACGGATATGACACGCGGATGATACGCGGACGCTACGGCCACTAAACCCGTTAAGCACGTGTATGATACGCTGTTAATACGTTCTAGTAATTGAGGACTGCGCATAATATGGAAGTTTAAGCCTTTGACTAGGGAAAGATGCCTTGTGGCATTAAGTCCGCCTATGTACCACTATTGTACATGAAGGTCAAATAAATAAAAGACCAAGCTCATTGAATAATAAATAATAAAAAAACAGCTGTTCCATACATTTTGACTGTGTAGGTATTGCACTTTTATAGGAAATAGCAGATTTAAAAAAAAATAACCGTTGAAAAATGTCTATGTTGGGGGGCTAGAAACGGGATATTTACCATGTTTGCTGTTTGTGCATCGGGAACTCAACAAACAGTAAACATGGTAAATATCCCGTTTCTAGTGTCAATGATAATGGTAATGACCATGGCAGTTTAAAAACTTATATTGATACTAGCTGTGCCCGCGGCTTCGCTCACGTGACCGCATATTCTTTTGTCACTGTCAAAGTTTATGAACGAAAAACATAGATGCAACTCGTGATCCTGGGTCCCAGCGGTTAATAGCATTAAAAACTAAAAAAAAAAAACAAGTTTGGTTTTTCAACGCATTGTAGTTCAATTCATTGCGCACATCCCTACACCTACGTTTTTGAGGGCTTACTGTCAAAAACGCTACTGAGACGCGATTAACGTAGCCATCTGACGTAAAAATGTTCTGTTTTAAGGTACGGAGTACACCCAAAGCATTTAATGCGTGCACGCACCGATTGTATTGTATGCATCTGTAAGAATGATATCAGACTAGCAACCGGTCTCGATATATTCCACAGACATTTTTTTATTGATAGAACATAACTGGGTACCCACCCTAACTTAAAAATGAAACATGACGTGGCATTGAAATAAAGTAATAAACATATTGAACTTGGTACTGTACAAATTCATCTCTGTTTAATTTAATGAATGTTTGTTGTCTGCTGGTGGTGACATCATTTTGCCATTATCGTGTTAATTTTTTTAAAGTATAAGTGTAACTTAATTCCATATGGTTTTGGCACTGAAAAAGTTCCCATAATGCCGTATTTCATAACCTTTCTAATAAAAAGTTATTTTTGTAAAAAGGTACTCTTACACGGGCAAGTTTTTGAGCAATAATTGCTTGGCAACACTAATGGATCAATCTGGATCAATTAAGTGGAGCAATCTGGACAAACAAAAACTTTATTGTTAACAACAATAAAATGCGGCAATTGTTTTGGGTATATTGCTTCTAGTTGCTCCATATATTTCACATTTTTCAATGTGAGTTGCCGAATATCCAATCGGTTTGGAAATTTTTAGTCAATTTTCTTTCTATCTTGTTTGTACGTATATTGACCCCCCTTGACTCCGAAATTAAAGGGCCGAAAATGTTGAAAAAAATTGTTCTTTACCTCTAGATTACAGGAAAACCTATAAGAAATCTTGGATTAAAACAACTTACGAAAGAAGGCTGGCGAGGCTGCACGTATTTTGGGAGCTAGGGGTAGCATTCATTATGGCAACTTACTTATAGTTGTAAAACGACTAAAGACTAACAGAAACGTAAATGGAAAGTAAGACGAAAAAGTTGGGAGAAAAGAGATACCTACGTCTATATACGAGATAACCTATACATCTTACGATTAAGGGTTAATTGTGGAATGTCTGCTAATTTAATATGAATCAAAAAATAATAATATTTAAGATGAATCATATAGGAAGATTCGAATAAACTACTGTATTTCCCTCGCAGTTTTAGTTTTTCAATTCAATTCAATTCAAAACATTTATTACAGACTCTTCGGTCCATAGACTAGTACATCAAGATGACTTAAAAATATGTTAGTAATTCACAAATATGACAAATAGCAGAAAAAAGCGCCAGTCAGCCTACAATATGTGCAGCCCAATCCAATGCCTCCAAATAGGACTATGGATGTAGTCTGCAATTACACTCAGGTACTTAGCTGTTGGGACCGCCCCTCACCCTTCGCATCAGCGATGCTGCTCTCTTACGTATAATGGCGTGAAAGCCGTCCACTTGAACTTCAGCAAAAATCGCTGACGCACTGCAGTAGCGAGGCAATCCCATCAGCAACCTGAAAGCATTGATGGACCCGCAGGGCACTGACGGTTCGCTGCGCGTAGCTAGTCCACAAACCACACGTATAAAAAGATTGGCAGTATGCCCTAAATATAATTTCTCAAGGCACGGATCGATGGGCTCAACAGCACCATGTCATCAGCGTAACTAATGTTATTAACTATTTTACCATCTATTGAGCAGCCTACTCCGGTGCTGTTGAGCTCACGGATCAGCCCATTTACATAAATGTTAAAAAGTGTACACTTTCAAATCAAATCAAATCAAATCAAATCATTTATTTTTGCAGAAAACACTGTTACAATGGTGGTATAAAAATGTATAAGTATGTTTCAAGTGATTCTACCGTAAGGCATGCAAAATGTATACAATCATGGTTTATCAAAATCAAAAATGGCATTGAAGTAAATATATATAATTAGATCAAAATATTTCAAGATATTAAATTAATGGAATGTCCTTCATAGAATTATACAAATTAATTATTTATTTAATAATAATAATATTTATGTTATTTCAATGTCATTCGTCAATTATTACAAATTAGTTATTTATTTAATAATAATAATATTTAAATTATTTATTTTTACTTTTCACTCCACATTTCAATTGGTAGGGGTCAGAAAGTGAACCCGACCATTTCACTTAATTGGTTTGATGGCTATACCAATCTATACATATAATAAATCTGTAGACGTAGCGTTTCTGTACATTGAAAATATTTTGAAAAAAAGTAGTAGGGGTGTTAAAAGAGCACTAACAGAACCCATTTCTACCATTTTTAGAATTTTTGTCTGTTTGTCGGTTTGTCTGTATGTTTGTGCGCGCATCACGTAAAAACCCCTCATTATATTCAAAATCGAAATATTTAAACATAAGAAGCATTGTTCCGAGTAACATTTAGTGTTTGTTTCATCAAAATCGACCAACAGACGCAAAAGATATTAATGTTTAAAATTTAGTTAGTAACCTCATACGCGATTTCTATGATAAATTTAATTATTTATGTAAATAGGTTTTAGTCGAAGTGTAGTCGGAATGGCTGATAATGAATTTGATTTTATTTTTCCTTTTGTGTTTACTCTTTCCATGGAAGTAATAAGTACTACGTACAACCCGTTACGAAAAAAATCTCTAAAAATTAAAAAAATTAAAACAAAATTAAAAGAGAATGCTCATGGAAGTATGGAATCCCGTACCATGCTGCATCAAAATCAAACCTTGTTTTTTATAGACTACACTGATCGTATTAACTCCTACAAAAATTATTTTTGAAAAAAAAACCCGCGTTTCAGAGTTATTTTATAAAATCGAAACTAACCTAAAAAGTAGGTCTATTTTTTCGACGCTACCAACGACGTATTTTAACACACATACATTACATTATTGCTCTAAAAACAGCGTAATACACTAATATTAGTAAGAATTACGAGTTAAAGTAACATCCACAGTATGCTTGACTGAAACTCGATTTTATTTTAGACCTTTACATTGCCAATAGTCAGTCAGTACAGTACAAATGTCAGATGCCACAGATAACTATAAACCATAGAGTATAGTAAGTGCTATAAACTAGTCGGGATTTAGGGATGTAATCGATAAATCAAAATCTTTAGGCTGAGAAAATCTATTTTGTTGCAAATAGCAATAAACCAAACTAAATCGATTTGGTGTACTGATCTTACTTAATTGTAATTAATTTTAGAGTCCGCTCGACAGACAAGGGTTTGTTCAATTGAAACGGAACGTCATTTATATTCAGTTGAAACGGAACGTCATATAAAGGGAGTAAAACAATATTCGTACTTTTAAACTCGAAAAGTATATTTCCAGTTCAAAAATCAAATCCCCGACGCGTAATGCCGTAAAAAAATATGAAACTAATTACTATAATATTTTGGTTTTGAGGCGCGAGACTTTTTGGTACCAACTTTGGTCATTGTCCTTTGATAAAATCCACGACGTTGTGTGTGTGCAGCGCCACAGTCAATTGCTCAGCCACTGCGCAAACCGTGCCGTCACATAACTGTGGTTGTGACTTCGTCGGGCATTGATGTAACTTTGCTTAAGGGTGGCCGGACTGCACATTCAATTTTCAAATTGCCGCTGAATCTTGCGAGCAAAGATACCCCAACATGCAAAATCACCAAAAACAGGGGAGTGCTTTTGCAGCAGTGGAAGGTAAGCCCATGGGACAAGTAAACAATGTCACAGAAGCATGCATTAAATGCGTTGAACCGCAGCTTGCAGGACATCCACGGCAACCAGGCGCTGATGGGTGGCGTCGTTCGGCCACTTTAGACCCTGTGGACGGTGAGTAATGGGCTAGCTCGCCATCCGACCGTCTTATGACGACAGAAAACTGACGCACTAGACACTGTGATGGCTAATGACGATAGTACTGCCTACCCCGTTGAATTTCTCAACTCCGTGGAGTTAAAAGTCGAGGCGTCCCATCAGATGGAGCTTAAAGTTGGCGTTCCAGTTCTGGTGATGCGAAACCTTGATGCAACCAGACTGTGCAACGGCACCAGGCTTCGTATCACAGAGCTGGGCAGTAACATTATAAAAACGGAGCTGCTAAAGGACAGAGCGTTTTAATTCCCCGCATTTCACATAACTTGCCATTTCAATTTAAGAGGTTACAATTTCCCTTAAAATTGGCTTTTACAATGATGATCAACAGATCCCAGGGCCAAACCATAAAAGTGACCGGCATTCAATTGTGCACTCCATGCTTTTCAGACGGTCAATTAGGTGTTGGTTGTTCAGTGCCCAATATTTGCACGTGCTTGCGAAACATAATAAGTCATGTGTTGATGTGATGGTTCACTTTGAAAATAAAATAAACGGTATTTAAGCCATGTCATCGCCATTTAATTTTGTTTGGGACTTCTTTTTGTAGTCATCAGTCATCACCCACATTATCACATTTTGATCAGCCAGTTAGTTCTCACACATCACGCCATGTAATCCCCAAAGGTTTAGGCAGAAGTGTACCTAATCGTACACCCACATTTTGCCAGTTATGTTGAACTCCCATGTGATAGGGGCCGAGCCTATTTCCACCAACTGGGTACAAATCCAGATTCCGAGGCTGCTATCGAGAAATTCCTGACGGAATAACCCAATAACACTATTATTTATAGTATTAGTATTTTTTCAATTGCACACATTGTTTAATGTTAAGTGGAAGAGCGGAGTCACACAAGCATCGCCTTGCTCAAAAGGTGATCTCTAAATAATGTGCGTTATAGCTTTATGTAATTAAATAAACATTTTTTTTAACACAGGACCTCATGCTTAGTAGTCGCACTTGAGACCACTCGACCAACGAGGCAGTCTCTCACATACATGTATGTGAGAGACTGCCTCGTTGGAAATTTTGGTATGTATACCAAAATTTCCACGCGAACGAAGTCGCGGGCAACAGCTAGTATTTAAATATATTTATGATTCCAGTACTCCATTAATCCGCAGCTTAACCCATAGTCTCTCATATTCTACCCGGTCGGTACCCGGTAAATGCCTTTGAGAGGTCCAGAAAAGCAGCATACACCGGCGTTTTGCGATCGGTATAGTATCTGTCGGTGTGTTTCAGGACCAATATCGCACTCTTAGTCGAAAGACCGGGTCGAAACCCAAATTGAGCATCTTCAAGGTTAGCTGATTGTGCAAGATAGCCATTCAACAAACCGTCCAACACCTTGGCGGTTACAGTAGCCAACGTAATAGGTCTGTAGGTACTTATTTCACTGATATCCCCTGTTATGTTTTTACAATCGGTACTACAACCACCCGGGCAAGATCATCCGGCAGGTAAGTAGGCCTTTTACAGAAGGTGAAAAACGTCGCCAAGACACACAGGTGTGGACCCCCATGCATTAGATGCTCCACGCTCAACCCATCGTGACCATGAGACTTACCCACGCATATACTTTAGAATCTGTGACACCTCTTTAGTGGTTACTCTGACTGGTTTTTCCGACAAAGGAGTCGTCACCTGTCGCATGTCCTATCAATTGATCCCCGTGGTTCTGTCGTGAAGTGCTCCTTAAATGTATTGGCGATGTCCACAGCCTCCGTTTTACCCCCCACGGCCCACACTGACTGGAAGACTGGGCGTCAGATTGAGTTTACTGGTTTGTTTCCAGAATTGGCTGAAAGACTTATTCTCGTGGTGAGTAGCAAGAAAATCCATACACTCTGTTCACGATTGTTCTGAAGGAACTTAAGGTTTTTCTTAAAACCCAAGTCGGGCCTGCCAGTGTGTGTCGGTGGCGTAAACGAACCTAAGGGTATTGCCAATTTATTTATGGCTTCGTTTAGGACAGAGTCACCACTCGGTCCATCGACGGGTGGGTCGGATATTAGGGACGGGTCCGAGGATACGCCTGTCATGTTCACTGCTAGGGAGGTTGGGTCTGTCTTAAAGGACCTTAAACGGGGCAAGTCTCTTGGACATGACGGCTTAAGTGTCGAACACCTACGATATGCAGGTAAGCACTTACCACGTGTCTTAGCTTATTGTTTAATTTATGTATGAGTCACTCGCATTTTCCAGAGGATCTCATGAAAACGATTGTCGTTCTTATAATAAAGAACACGACTGGAGACACGAGTGACAAGAACAACTACAGGCCTACCTGGCCTCTTTGGCGACCATTGTTGTGAAGGTGTTGGACAGTCTAATTGACAGGCAGTTGGATAAATATAGCACCCTAAATGACGCCTAATTTGGGTTTAGGCCACATTTGTCGACTGAAACAGCGATCCTCTGTCTCAAGCATACTGTCCATTACTATGCAGCAAGGAAAACACCTGTTTGTGCGTGTTTTTTGGACCTTTCCAAGGCATTCGACCTAGTGTCCTATGACTGCCTCTAGAGGAAACTCTTCCATGACCCTAACCCTCCTGGGGGGCTGATTACTGTACTGAAGTACTGGTACAGCAACCAGTCCAACTACGTTAGGTGGTCACGTGCCATGTCTGATGCGTACCGGTTGGAGTGCGGCGTGAGGCAGGGGGGGCTTAGCTCACCCAGGCTCTTCAACCTGTATGTCAACAGGCTGATATGTGAGCTCAGAAACACCCAAATCGGTTGCTCCATTGACGGACAGTGTCTCAATAATATTACACCTACCGCTGCTTAAATACCTGGGGCACTGGGTCACCGATGGGCCGTCGGATGACGCCGATTTAGAGAGGGAACGTAGAGCGCTGGCTGTCAGGTGTAACATGCTGCCCCGCAGGTTCGCACGATGTACGCGAGAGGTTTAAATAACACTGTTCAGGCTCTGTGGGTCAGTTATACACAGGGCTCGTACAGTGCTCTACGAGTCCAATATAATAACGCGTTCCGGGTATTGCTGGGGTAGCCGCGCTTCTGTAGCACGTCGGGGATGTTCGCGGACGCACGCGTTCCGGATTTTCGCTCGCTGCTGCGTCTGCGAATCGCATCACTGATGCGTTGGATGCGCGACAGCCCCAACAGCCTCGTGGCTACTGTAGCAGGCAGGGTGAATGGCAAAATAATGTGTCACTGGATGGCTTCACACAGGCCGTCATTCGAATATGTGCTATAGTTAGTTTGTTTAAAGTGTTATAATTAGTTAGTGCCAAATTCTTTTATTTATTATGGATCTCTGGTCCGGAAATAAAGATTTTTATTGTATTGTTATTATGTCGTTTATTTATTATCCTTACATACTAATTACATTTCTAAATATTTTTATTAACACAAAATTATATCAAAAAACGTTTAAAAATATAAAAAATAGTAGTCCGCCGGTGTCGGGAGCAGGGTCCAAGCTACCGGTGGTTAGGGCTCCAGATACAGGAACCTCCTCACAATGCGAGCCGTATCGAGGAGTACTGCCTTCTGAATCAGGCCCTTGATCCAACCGCCTAAGGAGAGCCTCGATAGATGGTCATCGAGGCTCTTGGCCATAAGGCCATTGGCCGTCACGACAATCGGCACAATGTTAGCCGAGTTCAGTTCACAGTAAATAAAAAATACCAGTTAAATTCGCATAAATTTATTGCAAAAATAGTTCTGCCAGTGCAACTAAAAAGTAACATTAATAACAAGTGTTTATGTGCTGTGTAAATATTAAAAAAACTGTAAAAACGTTATAGTGAACCCCAGCAAATACATAAGTACCCGAAACCCACAGTTTATAATCGTTAATATTTGGGAAACGGAAAACTAACTTGTGACCTAACGTCAGTTTGTGTGGTCCTATACTCCGTTGCTTTGCTCAACCTATGGTGTTAGTTTAAGCCATTCACACCGTAGAAAACTGCCATATACGTGTTTCTGCAGATAGCGCCATCTGTTGTCTGATCGGTGTACTACCTGGGCAGATCAATTCTGCTGCGTTTGGTAAACAAACATTAAAACCATGGCTAAGTGCGGCGCTTGTGGAAAGTTTCTGTCGTCGGCGGAGGCGGTTAATTGCAGCAAATGCCGCCACTGGTACCATCGAGGGTGCGTAGCCATTCCGAGTACAGGTCCTGTACCGACCCCCTGGCACTGCCCTGAGTGCGAGAAGAACCGGGTGAGGGATGACCGGGCTGAAACACCTGTACGGTCGCGGGCACCAACACCTGCTCCTCACGAGGAGAGCCTAGTCAACCTGATGGACACCAGTCCCATAAATAGCACAGCCCTTGATGCCACACAGGAGCTCAACCTGGATATCCTCAGGGCAGAGCTGGGCAATTTTAAAGAGGAATTCCTGAAGATCGTGCGAAACGAGTTCCAGCAGCTACGTGGTGATCTGTCGGAGCTAAGATCCTCTCTAAAGCTAACTAATGATAGGATGAGTAACCTAGAGGAAAGGGTTGCTGTAATGGAGACCAAACTGGCTCAGCCCCAAATGTCGCAATCGTCGGATGTGGACGATCTAATAAACCAGTTAAAGAGCGACATAAACGACCGTGACCAGGACTTGCTCGCCAATGATCTCCAAGTGTCAAACATACCAGAGATTAGTGGAGAAAACCCTACCCACACTGCCATGTTGCTGGCCGCTAAGATTGGCGTCAAACTCAAAGCGCGCGATATAGTGAGCGCCGAGCGTGTCGGGGGCAGGCGCATCAACGCTACGCAAGCGACGGCGGCGGTGGAGACTCGCCCACGCTTCCTCGTTGTGCGCCTCGCGCGCCGCGATCTACGGGACGAGCTGCTGGAGGGAGCGCGAGTGCGTCGCGGCTTGACCACGGCGGATCTCGATCTGCCGGGCCCTGCGACGCGCTTCTACGTCAACGAGCGCCTCACTAAGCTGAACCGGGAGTTGTTTCGGAGCGCGCGTGAGGCGGGCAGTCGCTTCGGTTGGCAGTTCGTGTGGTCAAAGCGTGGCCGTATCCTCGCCCGGTACAAACCCGGGGATGCCACTTGCCACATTCGCTGTGAGGCTGACATACTGCGCACCTTCGGCCCGCCCGCACCAGCGGGAAACAGTGCGGATAGGGTACTTTAGAGAAGCTGTTGTGTTTGTTTTTGTTTATCCAATTATTTGTGGTTTTTGTCTAGTTAAGGTATTTAATTATATACGAGTATTTGCAGTCATGCGGACTTTAAAAGCAAGTTTATTAACAGTAAGTGTTAGTCTGTTAAAAGTAATATTTATATCTTTGTTTTCATACTATGAGTTATGTGTTGTATCAGCAGGTGTGTGTCTCGCGGCGCACCGCTTTAAACTACGTGTAAACCAGTTTTATAACACTACACATATTTACCTACACCTACTCATCACAAAACTTCTATTCCATTGTACAAACCTATTAGTTACATACCGCAGTTTAAAACATATGTCCCATTTAATAATATACACTATCTACATATTTACAATTCCACTTAAACTACTACTTTATCAAATTACGATTGAATGTGCACTGATCATAATTATTAAATTATTCATTTTGCTAAACAACGGAATTAATTTTAAACTATTATAATGACGACTAAAGGAGAAAAGTTTTTTAAAGTTGGGTTTCTTAATGTTGGGTCATTGGGCACAGGTCATGATGACTTTATCGGTGCACTTGATAGGTATCGCTTTGATATTATGGCCATTAATGAAACTTGGCTCCGACCGGGCGAGGAGGGGCGTGCTCCGGTAGTGCCCGGCTATCGCCTACGCCACACGCCGCGACCAACGAGTGTTCGTGCTGGCCGTGGTGGGGGCGTCGGGTTTTATGTGCGGCGGGGACTGAGCGTGCGTACTTGGACTAGCGCGGTCGATCCCAGGTTCGAATCGGTCGAACAAATGTGGTTAACTCTCTCATTGAACGGCAAAAAAATTGCTATAGGAACAGCTTACCGACCGCCATGGTCAAATCTTGTCCTCTTCCTCGATGCCATAACGGAGTCTATTAGTTCTTTAGGAAATTGCGATCACTACATACTACTTGGCGACTTCAATGTTAATATGCAGGATACGAATGGGATAAAAACGAAAAATTTCAATGAATTTCTCAATTGTATTAATCTTACACAGCTGGTCGCAAGCCCTACTCACTTCACAGCAACCAGTGAAACTCTGATCGATCTCCTGTGTACTGACTTAAGAGCAAAATATACAGCGGTAGAATCTTTCGGTTCACACAACGGCCATTCCATTATAGTAAGTGAATTTAATATTAAGCGCGATAAATTCAAACCGTTCATGGTAAAGTCTCGGCCTCTTCAAAATGTATGCACAGAAACATTTAATATAGACTTATTGTCATTAAACGTTGGTATTATTTCAACGCTCGATACCGTTAATGATATGGTACATGTATTTAACACCCTTATAACTTCTTTGTTTGATGCTCACGCTCCTATCAAATCATATACAGTAAAAGAAAAATCGTACCCGTGGATTACCGACACAATCAAAGTTATGATGCGTCTACGTGACGAAGCACTAAATAGTTATAGGAAAACGAAGTCAGATTCAAAAAAAAAATACTACAAAGACCTAAAGCATTTAGTGACTAGTTCTCTATACAATGAAAAGACTGCGTATTTCAAACACAACATTAATACTAAAATAAAAAACCCCAAATTGCTCTGGAAAAATCTGAAATCCACCTTATTACCTTTTAAAACTAGACAAGACCTTCCGTCGCACTTTACAGATCCTGACTTAATTAATAGAAACTTTTTGACTGTTCCCGGCAACCCCGTAGCAAGCGCATCGCTTATAAACTACTATGACGATCATAGCCACGGTGAGGCAATTTTTACAATTACTCCAGTGGACCAAAACAATGTCTCACGCACCATCGCTAGTCTCAAAAGCAACGCCGAAGGCTACGACAACATTAACCTGGACATGATTAATATGACTTTGCCGCACACGTTAAATGTTTTAACGGACATAATAAACCGCTCCATCGTGACGTCAACATTCCCTGACCAATGGAAAATTGCCTCCATTAGGCCATTGCCCAAAAATTCCAACCCATCAGACTTAAAAGATTTACGCCCTATTAGTATATTACCATGTTTATCCAAAGTATTAGAGAAAATCGTCAGCCGACAACTTACGCTGTTTCTGGAACAAAATAACATTTTACCTGATTTACAATCAGGGTTTAGGAAGCAGCGCAGTACATCCACTGCTTTACTGGATGTTACTGACAATATACTATCTGCCCAAGATAAGGGAATGTGCACAATACTGGTTTTACTAGATTTTTCCAGGGCATTTGACGCTATAAATATTTCATTATTACTGTCAAAGTTGAAACATTACGGTTTCGACCCAGAGGCTGTACAATGGTTCCGTAGCTATTTAAGCAATAGGGAACAATTAGTTGACCTGCGTTTGAGTGATGGCACTACCCTCAGGTCGGCACCTGTTCCCGTGGAGAGGGGAGTCCCTCAGGGTTCTATTTTGGGTCCCATTCTCTTTATTTTGTACTGCGCAGATATAATAAGATGCCTCCAGAGATGCAAATACCATATATATGCCGACGATGTACAACTGTATATTTCCTTCAGACCAGACGACTATGATGGCGCCATTAAAGATCTTAACGAAGATCTTCAACGAATCGCCATTTGGTCTGAGGAGAATTGCCTGTCGCTGAACCCTACCAAAACTAAATATATGGTATTTGGTACAAAACAGCAGCTGGCCCGACTACCTCTGACTTTTGACTTGGAACTAATGGGCGAACAGATTGACCGAGTGAGTGAGGCGCGAAATCTAGGTCTTGCGATGGATAAAGCCCTCCGTTTTGAGAACCACATAGCAGACTCTGTCAGAAACTGCTTTTATCGCCTGAAGGTTTTATACAAGATGAGGCCTTATTTATCGGAACCACTACGGGAACAGCTGGTGGAAACCTTGGTACTATCTAGGTTAAACTACGCCGACACAGTGTATGGCCCGCGCCTATTAGCTCGTACAGATCGACTCATTCAAAGAGTACAAAACGCTTGCGCGCGGTTTTGCTACAATGTTCCTAGGCGAAGTCACGTAACACCGTTTCTAAACAAGCATTGCTCACTAAAAATGAAGTCCAGACGGAAACTACACTTGGCGTGCCTCTTGTTCGGTGTGGTTAAATACAAAAAACCCGACTACTTATACAACAAACTCAGTTGGTTAACTAGTAGACGCGAATGTGGGAGAAGGCAATGCGCGCAACAACTCTCGACACAGTCCCATAACACAGCAGCTTTCAGGGGTAGCTTTCGTTATGCGGCTTCCAAAATATGGAATAACCTGCCACCACCAATCAGAATGATCAGCACAATAGACACATTTAGAAGACGTTTACGGCAGTATTTAATGGAATCGCAACGGAAGTTGGATATGGTCACACTTAATGCCTCAATTATATGATGAATAAACTGTCCTACCTGCCTATCTGTCTAGCTTGATCACGGTACAATGTTTTATCTTTGTCGACCAATGATGCACAAAAATATACTAGCTAATGTAGGTATTCAATTATTCTGCTCTCGCTCGCGTTCTGCTCGCAAAGGATTATGCCTCTTGTGCCCTCAGCTGGACGGTGGTGTCGTGATACCCGCGGCGCCGCAGCGACATATCGCGTTTTGTGAGACCTGCGATATATAAAATAGCACAATAAAATAACCGACACAAGTAAACATTGCAGCAACGCGGCAACGCATGCGCACGTTCTTACCCAATGTGCCTGGCCCACTTGCATGCGACTGGAACAAACGGCGTCGGGATGATTCCTTGCACCCATTCTCTTCACTCATACCTGGCAGTGGCTGATCCTGAGTGTGATCTGTGTCTCTTCCTGGCCTTGAGTCTTAGCATCTGTAAATGCAAAAGCCAATTAAATAACGACAAAGGTGTCTTTTCTATTTACATTTAGCACTATATTATAATAACTTTAAACTAGCTTACCTTTTTATATTTTATGCTCCCCCTTTAACTACGTGTGTGTTACGTTGCTCCATTGCCATCGGAAATGTATTATCTTGATGCATTTATGTACCCACACAATTGCTATCATAATTATCTGCAAATTTTTCCGTTTACTTTTCACTAATTTTTAGTATTAGTCCATCGCGCTCGGCTGCTTGCAGCGTATTGAGTTACGAAGTGCACGGATTAATTAAATATTATGCGTTCACAAGTTAGGAACGTGCGAAACAGGTTTATGTTACTATTGCATCCATTTCATCTAGCTAGGTACCTACCTTGGGTTTTTTTGTTTTGTTTTGCACTTTTCTCGACCTTTTTCTTGAATATGTAGCTTTATTTGTTATTATTGTGCACAAAATTCTATTTAAGTACCTTTTCATACACACACATGTATACCTTATTAGTAACACATACACAATACACCTTTTTGTACACAAACTTATTCTATTTAAGTACCTATTCACACACATACACACCCTAATAGTAAACAAAGTACAAAACTGTTTTATGTCCGTCACATCACCATCTCAGGTCCAGTTGAAAACCAGCGTCGGGCACCAGCTGCTCGGCAGTTTGCTGAACTGGGCCTATTTGGCGCAGCCGTGAGACACACAACTTCTCCCTTTTTTTTCTTTTTTTTTCCTGTTTAGATTTAAGTTTTTATTGTGGAGATTTAAGTTTTATTTTATTTTTTATTTTATTTTATGTTGTGTGCATTTGTGGCATGTGCCAAATAAATGTGTTTTCTTTCTTTCTTTCTTTAGTTCACATTCCACATGTCGACAACCTCGTGTGCCAAGTCGAGATATTTAATTTAATTTATTTATTTAACAGTTTATGTATACATTAACATACAGAAAAGAAGAAAGGAACAGAAAAAATAGGTACAAAGGTGATGCTTATTTCTAAAGAAATCTCTTCCAGCATACCTGCGAAAGGAGAGTAGAAAAAAAGAGATGTAGACATAGTGTGTAAAAGAAGAAGAGAAAATAGAATACATAAAAACAAATCAAATAACGAATTTAAATATAACATACAGTACAGGAATATACTTACATACTAGCTGTTGCCCGCGACTTCGTTCGCGTGGAAATTTTGGTATGTATGTGAGAGACTGCCTCGTTAGTCGAGTGGTCGTAAGTGCGAATACTAAGCATGTCCTGGGATCGATGCATCGGTCGGGCAAGATTAAAAAAAATGTTTATTTTAATTACATAAAGCTATAACGCACATGATTTAGAGATCACCTTTTGAGCAAGGCGATGCTTATGTGACTCCGCTCTTCCACTTAACATTAAACAATGTATGCAATTGAAAAAAATACTATAAATAATAGTGTTATTGGGTTATTCCATCAGGAATTTACCATTAGCAGCCACAGAATCTGGATTTGTACCCAGTTGGTGGAAATAGGCTCGGCCCCTATCACATGGGAGTTCAACATAACTGGCGAAGTGTGGGTGTACTATTAGGTACACTTCTGCCTAAACATTTGGGGATTAGATGGCGTGATGTGTGAGAACTGACTGGCTGATCAAAATGTGATAATGTGGGTGATGACTACAAAAAGAAGTCTCAAACAAAATTAAATGCGACGATATGGCTTAAAAACCGTTTATTTTAGTGCTATACAACTTTATTTTCAAAGTGAACCATCACACACCTTGTTGGGCACTATTTATTTTAATACCGTTTTGTATACAACATTAAATGACTTATTATTTTCCGCAAGCACTGCAAGTTTTGGGCACTGAACCACCAACATACAATTGACCGTCTGAAAAGGATGGAGTGTACAATTGAATGCCTGACATCCTCATCCATCCTGTATCCTTTAGCAGCTCCGTTTTTATAATGTTACTGCCCAGCTCTGTGATACGAAGCCTGGTGCCGTTGCACAGTCTGGTTGCATCAAGGTTTCGCATCACCAGAACTGGAACGCCAACTTTAAGCTCTTGCTGATGGGACGCCTCGCCTTTTAACTCCACGGAGTTGAGAAATTCAATGGGGTAGGCAGTACTATCATCATTAGCCATCACAGTGTCTATGGATGTGTATACTTTTGAATCTTCGACGACAATGTAATTTTTTTGTTTGTTTATTTTACTGATTCAAAAAACTGCCTCCGTGGTCGAGTGGTTTAGGCGTTTGCCTTGTGACCCGGTGGTCGTGGGTTCGATTCCTACGGGAAGCATACTTTGTGAAGTTGTTTCCAGTTTGGTTAGGACATTGCAGGCTTGAATCACCTGATTGTCTGATAAAAAGATGATTCCGTGCCTCGGAAAGCACGTTAAGCCGTTGGTCCCGGCTGTCATTGGTTGATCTTTGGCAGTCTTTACGGATAGTCAGAAGCCAGTAAATCTGACTCCAGTCTTGCCATGAAATACCGTGTTACCCAGTTAATGGGTTGTGGAGGTCTGGTAGGCAGCCGCTCTGCGTAAAATACTGGTATTCAGCTAAATCCGGCATGACTGGAAGCCGACCCCAGTACAGTTGGGAAAAGGCTAGGCAGATGATGATGATTTTACTGATCCACTTGTTATGTGGCGACAGGACTGCCAACTAACACAACCACTCTTTATTTTTTATGTTTACCTATAAATTGAGAAAAACGTGCATGTCATGTTCCTTCTTAGTCCTTTGTGATCCAGGGCCGTGGTACCTCTTCCGAACAGTCTCGCAGCCCCGGCAGGCATCGGCTCTTGCTACAACCACAGTTATGTGACGGCACGGTTTGCGCAGTGACTGAACAATTGACTGCGGCGCTGCTTATACACAACGTCGTGGATTTTATCAAATTTTAATTTGTTTTCATTTTTAAACTTTTTATAAATTTTATTTCGTAATGGGTTGTACGTAGTACTTATTACTTCCATGCAAAGAGTAAACACAAAAGGAAAAATAAAACCAAATTCATTTTCAGCCATTCCGACTACACTTCGACTAAAACCTATTTACGTAATAAATAATTAAATTTATCATAGAAATGGCGTGTGAGGTTACTAACTAAATTTTAAACATTAATATCTTTTGCGTTTATTGGTCGATTTTGATGAAATAAACGCTAAATGTTACTCGAAACAATGCTTCTTATGTTTCAATATTTCGATTTTGAATATAATGAGGGGTTTTTACGTGATGCGCGCACAAACATACAGACAAACCGACAAACCAACAAACCAACAAACAGACAAAAATTCTAAAAATGGTAGAAATGGGTTCTGTTTGTGATCCTTTAAAAATAAAAAAAATAAAATATCTTTATTTCAGACCTACATCAGTCCATAAGTTGTTATTGGTTAGTAACAGATTGAGCTTATATGCTATGTTAGTGTTATTAGTGCTTAGTTCAATTAAAACACCCCTACTAAATTTTTTCTAAATATTTTCAATGTACAGAAACGCTACGTCTACAGATTTATTATATGTATAGATTTACTAGTAAAAAGACAAAATATATGTATAACACAAATATAAGCTACAATATAATACATATCATATACTATATAATAATAAATAAATACCTATGCAACTATGACGAATTGGAAAGATAATGTTCTTTCACCCTTCCTTCTTTTAATGTTCTTTTTATTTGTTTCTCTTTCTCAGCTTTCACGAGGTTCTCGTCATGCGGGATGGTAACATCGACTATCATTACGCGGCGCGCTGATCGGTCTATTATCACTATGTCAGGCTTATTGGCGACAATAGTCCTGTCAGTAATGATAGACTGATCCCAGTACAGCGTGACATGGTCTTTCTCGAGAACTGGGTCGGGCACATACTTGTAGTACGGTACCTCTTATTCCACATGTTTATATTTCAAGGCAAGTTGCTGGTGAATAATCCTGGCTACTTGGTTGTGCCTGTGCAAGTACTCGCCGTTAGCTAGACGAGAACAACCAAAAATAATATGTCTGATGGACTCACCCGGACAGTGGCATGCCCGACACACGTCAACCGTCCCGTCCCTCATAATATGTTTCCGGTAGTTATTCGTTAACATAACTTCATCCATAATCGCACAGACAAAACCCTAAGTTTCCCCAAAGAGGTCGCCGAAACGTAGCCAGGACACGGACGCTAGGAAATCTACATCCGGCCCATGAAGAGCCCGGTAGAAGCGCCCGTGAAGCTCCTTGCCTTGCCATACTTCCTTGCGGTCATCATTAGTAAGTACCACAGGTTTGCGCCAGTTCTCTTTAGCCATGGACAGCGGGGTGAGTCCCTTGTCCGCTACGACCACATCTCGGTGCATACCCACTTCGACTTTAAAAAAATATTCGCTGAGACTTAATACCTTCTTCAGGCGTCCAAAGAAGCGCTCCCTCAACGATTGCTTCATGTCAGTTACGTTAATGCCTAACGCTTCCGACATACCCAAATACTTATAACTTTCGGATGAGGAGAGGGATCTGAGGTGTATAGAATCCGAGAGCTGAATTCCTTCGGATTCCATAATCTCCCCTTGCTTTACATACATGACAATACATTTGTCCACACCAAATTCCATACTGATGGCGCTACTAAAAGTTTCAGTTACTTTCAGTAGCTCCATCAGTTGCAATTTGTTGGGGGCAAAGAGTTTCAGATCATCCATGTAAAGAAGGTGAGATATGACCTGACCACCTCTCCTCAACCGGTAGCCTAGACCTGAATCCTCCAGCAATGTGCTTAGAGGATTCAGGGCCAGACAGAACCAAAGTGCACTCAAACTGTCGCTATTCCCCGTTTAATCCATACAGGCTCATCGTTCCCCTGGATCTGTCGATATCCTTGATATCGAAGGACCGTCCTCCATTGCCCCATACACGACTCAAGAAAGGCGCGTAGAGTTGCATATTTCTTGCACAACTCCAGTACCCTCTTGAGCCATGTATGTGGCACCTAGTCGTAGGCCTTCTTATAATCTATCCAACATGTCGACAGATCCTTGCGGGATCGACGAACCGGTTGGCTAATGGCCATGTCAATGAGGAGTAGCTCCTTAGTACCGCGGGACCCGTTCCTACATCCATTTTGAGAGGCAGACAGAATGGAGTTATTGTCAATGTGTGTATTAATTTTCGTTCTCAAAATGGATGTAAGAAGTTTATAGACTGTTGACAAACATGTTATCGGTCTTATAATTCTTGGGTTCCGCGGGACTACCTGACTTATGGAGCAGGTGGGTAATACCTGTTGTTAGAAATTGCGGTAGCGACCCAGACTCTAAGGATGACTGGAATTGGGATGTCAAGCAAGTGTGTGAACTACTAAGCCATTTGAGCCAGAAGTTATGCAGTCCGTCCGGTCCCGGTGACTTCATAATCGGTAACGGACGAAGTAATAATAATATCTTGGGACAACCAACACACCGCCATCTGATACCAAACTAGGCAGAGCCTGTACTATGGCAACCAGACAACTGATAGACATACTTATATATTATTTCTAAATACATACATATTATATATTTCTAAATACATACACACCCAGATACAGAACAAATAATTGTACTCATCGCACAAAGATTTGTCCTGTGTGGGAATCGAACCCACGACCTCCGTCCTAGCAGTCAGAGTCACTAACCACTAGACGAACAGGCCAATCAATGCTCTGGCTGAATCTATTGCTATTATTAAAATTGGCTCCATTTCTGGGATAGGTTCACACACTCGCTCGACATCACGCATCTAGTCAGCCTCAGTATGGTAGACGGGCCCTGACCAGATGCTGCGCCAAAAAGAACTCGTAACGGTATCATCTGGGCGGCACACGTCTTTCATATTTTGCTCGGGTCGCTCCCATACTCTGTATACCCACCTCTCATCGCTCTGGAACATGCATCATCGGGGATTACATGGCGTAATGTGTTAGAACTGACTGTCTGATCAAAATGTGATAATGTGGGTGATGACTACAAAAAGAAGTCCCAAACAAAATTTAATGGCGACGATATGGCTTAAAACCGTTTATTTTGGCGCTATCCAACTTTTTTTTTCAAAGTGAACCATCACACGCCTTGATGGGCATTATTTATTCTAATACCGTTATGTATACAAAATTAAAGGACTTATTATTTTCCGCAAGCACGCCTAAGTTTTGGGCACTGAACAACCAAAATATAATTGATTGTGTGAAAAGCATGGAGTGCACAATTGAATGCCTGTCACTTTTATGGTTTGGCCCTGGCATCTGTTGATCGTCATTGTAAAATCCAATGTTAAGGGAAATAGTAACCTTCTAAATTGAAATGGCAAGTTATTTGAAATAGTGAGAATCACTCAACGAAACCTACAAAAAAAATTGCGCTTCACCTTGGATATTTGGTAGGTTTTGTTTGTCTAGTGGTCGCAAGCATGACTGCTGAGCATGAGGTCATGGGTTCGATGCCCGTGTCGGGAATGCGTTATTAGGTTTTCCCATCAAAAGTTCTCAGTAGTAGTCACGGAGCCTGAATTTGCGCCCGGTTGATGGTAATAAGCTCGCCCCCTATTATATGGGGCTTACTGGCGAAATGTGGATGTACTATTAGATACACCTCTGCCTAACCCTTCGGGGATTACAGGCGTGATGTTACGTTATGTTGTTTGTCCATTATACAATTTTGGGTGACGATTTGTTCGAAGACAGCTCTGCTTACCTATAATGCGGTTTGCTTTAGATGTGTGCATAATATCGACATGTAGTCGCCTGTAGTTGTGGTGTAGATCAGTGTTCCTCAAACTTTTTGTATTCAAGGTACAGACGCCAGCAGGGCAACCTACCCGAACTGTCAGAATTTCCCACCCAAACTTGAAACTAATGCTTTAGTAATAACGTTGAAAATCTAATCGCGTCTATGCATCTTATCTACAAAATCGGCAAATTTTGGAGGTACACCTTGAATGAAAAACCAATTTTTACATATTAATCAACATTTTAAATAGTATTAATTAAAGTTTTGGGGTTTTTTTTTCTCTTCTGATTGTCTGTTTAACTTCAGGAGATAACCTTATTTTTCCGAGGCACACCAACTAATGACCACACGGTACACCAGTGTGCCGCGGTACTCACTTTGCATAAAAGTACTCTGTGCACTTTACGGAACACTGGTGTAGATAACTACCAGGGAGCGCTGGCCACGCTGGACACACGAAGATTGTAGATGGCGTCACTGGTCTATAGGAATTATAGGAGAGCGGTACTGCACCCACTCACGGTGGTCGTCAGTGGCGTGCAGTGGTTCTCCACGGAAGGTAGGCCACGCATACGGATACCCAAAAAAAAACTTCGCGCAACATCACAACGTCGCTCTACTTATGATGATGACCCTAAAGTAGTCACATTTATTGATTTATAATATTTAAAAAAAAAAATTGAAAAGAAAGCCTGTAAAAACAACAGTATGGTGGGGGTGTAGGCTATCCAGTGAAAGAAACAATAGTTTTATAGCACAAACGAAATCAGTTTATTATGAACACACAACTTGTAGAAGCTAAGGATGTAAGTACATTCACGAGATTATTGCCGAAAACGCGTGTTATAAAAGTTATAAATACAAGAACTCACCACATTATTCAAGGTTCAAATCACGATTTTCTGAAGATTCAAACTCAGTCACAGTCACTCAAACTCGTCTCGTATCTTTATAAATAACTTAAAATCATCAAAATCAAATCAAGTTGAATCTTAACATTAAACGATAATGCGAAAACTTACTACTTTGAACTTCTAACAAACACACATTATCAGCGCAAACTTCACAACAGAACACCATTTTTAAGTAGATAAACAAACAATAAACAACAAATTACTTTTAATTGAGTACGTTAAAAAAAGCAAAACATTCAAGATCGCGGATACACAAATATGGCTTCTTAAGAAACCAAATAATAATTGCATCATTTTGCCGGATTGCCACAGTTATTTTCCTAACTTCCCAAAAATCAAAGCGAAATTTCACAAAATTTTGGGAAAAAATAAAATTCATGTATTTTTTACTATTTTAATAGGGCTTTTGCTATTCCTTATAATTTATATTTTTTTGGAAGGTTTATATTCGACAATACCACCCTGTTTTTTTAAAGTAGCAAGTCATTATGGAAACGATCGTTTCAGTGTGTAGTCTGTTTCTCGAATTCCCCGCGATCCGGGGAAATCTCCACAAATTGGTAACCCTGCACTGCATTTCATTCATCTTGACTGGCACTTCTGATTGGCTGGCCTTCAAGGCCAGCCAATCAGAACTGCGCTGGCGGTCTCCTTACGGCGGAGTTCCCGCCCATAATCTATACATGTGTGCCGTTCATACACACGAAAATATGCACCAGTGTGCGTAAATTCATCAATGAGTCGATGAGAAATGAAGGCAGTTCGTTTGGTGGCCTAAGGAGTAGTAGCGTGTGCCCGTGTGACGTCACACGGGCGCGACAAGTTGCTATAAGTGTTATAACAGGAGTTTTAACTTTCTTTTTATATTTTGTATTTTTTATTAAGTACATGATTGTTGATTTGTTGTAATAAATGAATTTGGCTAAGGTAGGCTAAGCCTATTTGCCTGTATGGACGGCACGCCCCTGGTGGTCGTCTCTGCTTGCCGATGACTTGTTGATCACATCTCTTGAAGTCACAACATTTTCTTCGTCTCTGAGACCGACTACCGAAAGCACCGTACCGAAACCTCAGGTTTTACCGATAGTATGGCGGTAAAAGTTCGAAGTGAACGATGATCACATAATAGTTGAAAAATTTTACCATTAGCCTAGGATTAACCGTAGTTTTTGCAGTAACATATAAGTGTCGCCGCAGAGTGTTTATCTGCTAAGATTATTAGTTAATCTAATTAATAACCCGCTTATAATTTTCATCCATCATAATATTGATGTGAACCTGCCATCTTTGGGATGGCAGCACATTATTATTATAAAGATCGGTATCGATTAACAGGAGAGACTAGTGCCATCTATTGGCTTGTGTGTTAACTACTACTGAAATAGCTCGTGATTCGAGTGGCAACTCGAAAAGTAATTTAATTAAACAAAAGATTACTGATTTTTAACCGACTTCATTAACAGTGACGGTTAACATTCAAAAAGAAAATTTATTGCGATTTTTATATTTTAAAATTGGTATTTCTGGAGTACTACCCGATTTATGGAGCAGGGTGCCTACAGAAAGATGTTACATTAAATAGGGTCCGAGCTGTGTCCCGCCAAAAGGCATACAAAACATCAATGGTCCATTCATCCGTAACTTCCGAGAAACTACCTACATCAGAGCCGCATAATCCTTGATCAATGAAATCACAATCAACCAAGCGAGTACTCAGTCCGAAATCCGAGAAAAACGTACCAATAAAGGGCCAAAGCACAGATTAGGCCAAAGTATTTCTACAATCGTTATAAACGCTGAAACAACGCGACGCCCGTCTCCCGGCAACGGTTGCCGGAGCTTCGCAAAATGCCAGCGCGGTCGGCGCGGCGGCGGCGCGGCGCCCCAGGCCCGGCAGCGCGACTGCGCGCATCACCGGTCAGTGCAATTGACAATTTTTTTTATGTGTTTTCTTTGATTGTGTTTTATACTTTATTTTAGTTATTATACGTGTGATAGTTGGTAAGTTAGTTATTTTATGTCCAACGCCGGCTGTAGCGACGCCGGAATAATTAGTGCCAGTCAACCTGTCACATCACTGGATGTACAACTGGTAAGATGCTCTCACTGCTCCCAGGCTCGTTTTTTTAAAGGTGAACGGGAGCTCAAGATACACTATGGCAAGGTCCACAAACCTCATAGTGTACCTTTGTGCTCCAACCACATCCCCGACATCAACCCCTTTTGAACCAACTTTATGGAAAACATTGTCCAAATTCAAAAATTTCACCCCTGTCCTAAAAAGAGTTCCCCGTGGCGCAAGACACTCTGTTGCGCTGAGTTTAGCGTACTGTGTCCGTCCCGCGACCCAGGAGAACTCGCTACGTGCCTGGGAGCAGTTACTCACCTTCCCTTACAGGATTCTGCATGTCCAAAAAAATTTGGCAACTCAAAAATCTTTAACAAACCAAATTAAAGAAAACTACAACAATTAAAATTAAATTAAAATTTTTGAAAAAAGTTCCCTGCACCTTCTAGGTTTCCCTATTTTAGAAGAAAGTTTTTCATCTTTCATCGATGACAAAATCAAATATTTTAATGATATTTCGGATAGACTCTTCAAAATTAATTTACATTCGGCATTCACCCTGATCAGATATTGCTGTTTTGGTCCAAATTTTATGTATTTTCTCCGTTGTTCTCCTCTTAGGAAGAAACCACAACTTTTGGACAAAATTGACCAAATTATTCGCAACACATTAACATTCATTCTTAATGTGGCCCTGGACGACCGAGCGTGGCTGCAAGCCACCCTACCAATTCGTTTTGGTGGCCTCGGCATCCGCAAAATTTCTAGTGTAAGCTTACGCGTTCCTGTCCTCTGTCCACAGCGCTTAAAAGCTAACCAGGAAAATTTTAGCTCTCTCCCTGTTTGACTCGGAAGTGCCGTGCTTGACCGACGCAGAGGTCGCCTGGAAAGTGGCTTGACCGGATACGGATCGGCCCGAGAACCCGTTTTCCCAGAGACAGTGGGATGAGCCGCTCTGCAGGTTGGTACGGAATAAACTTATTAATACGTCTACCAATGCTGCTGAGCGTACCCGCCTACTGTCTGTGGGTGAGTGGGAGTCAGGCCTCTGGCTTCAGGCACTACCGTCACCTAATATAGGCACTATGTTAGGTGACACAACCTTCCGGCTCGCTACGTGTTTGCGATTTGGTGCTCCATGTGTGGGGCTCCACATCGCTGTCAATGTGGTGAAGCAGTCGACTGAATTGGACACCATGGCCTTTCTTGCAGTAAGAGTGCAGGTTGGATTGCGCGGCACGCTAGCATTAATGATCTCATCCGTCGTGCTCTTGCCACTGCCGGGGTGCCAGCTGTCTTAGAACCCAATGGCTTGGCACGCGTCGATGGGAAGAGACCAGATGGTATGACCATAATGCCATGGAAGTTGGGTAGGCCTTTGGTGTGGGACGCAACTTGCGTCGACACCCTTGCGCCATCCCATGTTCCTAGCACAGTGGGCTGCGCTGGGGCGGCTGCTGCAGGTGCTGAAAACCTCAAACGGCGCAAATACAATAATTTAATTGGTAGTTATGTGTTTGAGCCGTTTGTGGTTGAAACTCTAGGGCCATGGGGTCCGAGTGCCCACCTAGTATTTTGGGAAATCGCCAAGCGGTTGGTCGACTCTTCACGTGACCAGAGGGCGGGCCTATTTTTTAGCCAAAGAATCAGCATTGCCATCCAACGTGGTAATGCTGCCAGCCTTCTGGGCACTTTTCCTGTTGACAGCGATGCGGACGAATTTTTGGACGCCCTGTAACCCTTTTCTAGTTGTACATATTTATTACTATTATAGTTTTGTAGTTTGTAAATAATTTAATTATTTTTAAAATAAAATGAACAAAAATCTTTAGCTAGAACTATATTAAAAATAAGATAAGCAAATATTTTATGATAGTTGGGATTGTAACAATTGCTCATTTGACAATAAGATCTGTTTATGACATGTCATTCTACAATGTTTTGTAAGATGGCGCCGAATACGATTTTAATGATCAATATCTCAATTTCTAATTTGAAACTACATCTAAATCAGTTTCTGTAACTAATTAGCAAACGAAAAAGTTACAAGATTATTTTACAGAGCAATTTATTAGTGGAAGACCTGTTCTTTGAATTAAATCCTTTGATCTGCTGGAAATGGTTTTAAGCAAGAAGTAACATTGTTGTAAAAAGTAATGAAGTAACTAATTACCTATGCATTTGTGAATTTTGGTATTGATTAATTGTTAGTATAATTAATTGTGAAGTATTCTAGTACCGTTTGTAAGTTTTACCGAACTTGAACTATGTAATGAATTACTGTACTGAGTGTGTGGTACTTCCGCCCACTGAGAACTTGCGTATGTGCAATGTGAAGTCTCGTTAGTTCGCGATTAGAAAACAATTGAAGTATTAAGTAAGTAACTAAAAGTGGTTTTTGAAGTGAACAATAATAAGGTGTGTAAATGAGAACTATAGGTAACAAGATTTAAAAGAGTGTGTAAGGTCTTTCATTGCCAATTCTTCTCTTTAAAACCAACCATGTTTGCGAATGGCTGGCTCAACTCTAGAAAGTTTATAAGTGCCTGTAAATGGTTTATTAGAAATAAACGGTTGGAGTTTCAGTCAAGTGTTGTGTGTGATTTCAGCTCCCCACCTAATACCCTACCTATCTACTTACCAACAATGAAGAATCATTTCGCACGGTTAGAGACTCGAAGACAATATGGCGGATGGCGTCGGTATTTGGGTTCCTACTGATTTCCCTGCCTTAACATATACATAATATTAACGACCCACACCGGCTTCAATTTATTAATTAAGAAATAAGATTTTCATATAAAAGCATCATCCTAATTTCCGGCTTTTCAGATAATCAAATCTGAGGCGCCAGCGCCAGACCGCGGCTCTTCCTTTGGGGCATAGTCATAACTCGATCTCTCTGTATGAACGGACAAGTGAACACTATCCTTATCTAGGCGGGTTATCTTCCAAAAAGTCTAAAAAGAAGAGATCATCCTTGAGCTGCGGCTGTTCTACTCTTTTATTCCTCGTCTAAAGTTACCTCTTCCGTATATACAGGATTTGTCTCTTCTCTGGATGGATCTGCTTAGGATTCCGTAATTTTTCAAGGGGTGTGAATGGCCAAGTCCGAAACTATGAGGAATAGCGAAAAATACTCAAAGAGTCTCAAGCCCGATTTTGATGAAAAGTAAAACTGCATCATTCGATTTTTGAAGAATCAATATTACTAGCCAGGAATCGAACCCATTGATTTCGGAAAAAAATACACACTGTATTATTACACTATTTGATAGTGTCGCTAATATGAATCAAATTCTGGGAAATAATGACATTTGGCACGTACCGACGCGACGGTACCTACGGTTAAAATAAAGCAGTACCAACCATAATTACCTTTTGAATTTGTTTTCTTTTCGTTTATAAATAACTTGATTTGTGTGCATCGATGAAATGCCAATTCGGTCTTTTTATTCGTTCATTGTTTTCGATGAAATGCATAGTTCGAGTATTTTTTAAGTTTCCTTTTTTTCTTAAATTATTTCTAAAATACCGAATTTCTTTTGTCACGTTACCTGATATTTTTTCATAAGAATGTTAAAGAAAATCACATAGCTTAAAGTGACAAAAAATTCATTCGCAAATATCAGGAAATCGTTGTTTTATTTTAGTTTTTTAACTTTCTTTTCTACACCTCTAGAACTCAATTAAAGAAATCCTATGAAAATCTGACCACTATAAACTTCCTTCAACTAATAGAGTGCTAATTGCAGTCAGCTAGTGGGTCTGTTTTGGTCTAGAACTAGAAATAGTGCTGCATGGTCATTATGGTTTGTGGCCATGGTCAGAACTGTCGCCGCAGTGTTGATTTTATCGCAGACTTCCACGCGTTCGTTACTACTAACAGTTGACCGGTCGCGTCGTCTTGTTAGGCGAGCAGCTCCTCTATAAAGTACGGTACAGGTCCTATTTCTGATGGGGTAATAGTCTTCGTTACTGCTTTTCGACTTAGCTCTTGGCGGTCAATCAAAGCGGAGATTATCCATTGGCGCGAGAGATTTTATCCTGCACAATTGTGTGTGCAGACACAGGTATACCCTGCCATCCCTCATTCTCATAGTCCGATGGGATGGCAATCCGACAGGAACGGAGAGAGACCAGGCTTCCGTTATACCGTCAACTTCCGAACTCCAGACTGCTACTGAGAAATTCCTAATGGAAAACCCACTAACACTTTGTCCGACCCGGGGATGGAAACCAGAACCCCACGCTCTGCAGTCGCGCTTGCCACCACGGGACCAACGAGGCAGTCTATGGAGGGGGTTGATAACATAGTGGACAGAGAAGCATTAGATGCTTAGATACTGAACATCTGATCTGTTATATATATTATTATCTAGCATTTGTTTTACCAATACAGGCCTAAAGACAGATGCCAGTTTCCGTATGCTACTAAAGAGCCTTTGAAAAATAAAGATATATGGGACTTTTTAAGGACTTTACTGAAAACAATCGTACTACGTTATGCCAAAATAAAATACAAAAGAATATATATTAATATTTATGTATGTAACACAAAACATTTTTTCAGACAAGTTTATATCTAAGTACTTTATACAGGGTGTAAACGGATCCTTCACGAAGCCGTCCACCAAGCATTATATACATCAAACTAAGTAACTACGGAAAAACTATTGCTGAGAAACAACTTTTTTTTAGGGTGAAAAATCACGTTTTACAGTAGGACTCAAAACATTGTGCTGGTGGGATTGAACAGTTCGGGGGTCGTGAAGGTGTTTAAAGTAAAAATCTTGCATTAAAAATATCTATATTTAAAAAAAACTTGTGAAAAGGTTGGAACTTTGACCCCCAATATCTCTGTAACTAGAAGGTTCCCAGGTATGTTCAAGAACAAAAACATAATCGCAATGACTGGGAGAACATGTGCCTTTCGGCTTCGTTAAGGGTCTTGTTACACCCTGTATTTTATGTTAGTTTATAGAGTCTATGGGCCATTGTAGCCTGAAATAAGGATGTGATGTTATGTTTTGTTGATATTCTTGTATAGGTCGGTGGCGCATGGTAATGCTGAATTTAATGTTATTGTTATTTAATGATGTTTCATGCATCTTATGTTAAATGGTGTACTGGTAAAGAATATCGTCATGGAGATCGCGCCATATTGGGATATATGAGTGAACATACAGTCGGGTCCCGTGGGCACGTCGTGCTGCAACAAAAAAGTATTTTTAGCGATGATATAAGTAAATAATAAGCTCAAAACTAAAACCCGACCACTGAAAAATCATGCTCTAAAAAGTAACAGTAACAAGAAAATGTTCTCATCAAAAATTGTTATGTAACTACAAAACATTCAATATTTATCGTCTATTAAATGACACACACACACACACACAAACAACACACGTATAACATAATTATTAAACAACTAACACGTTATTATAATTATGTTTGAATGTATTTATTTAATAAATATTCATAGTGATGTTCAGAGTATAGCCGTGGGTCGTATCAGTATTGCCACCTACCAATATTTTTATCGCTAACAATATTTTTGAAATTTGCTTCGTAAGGCTGAGTCACGACAGTTTTAAGACAGACTTTCCTCATATAGACAAGTACTGTCTTAAAACTAAAACAAAACTGTTTTGCCTACGACACGTCGCGCACCTAAAACGAAACTGTTTTGTCAACTACGACGTTCAATTCTTTCTCAGTATTAAAATGGATTTCATCGATACTGTTCTAATAAGCATCCTAGTTACGCGCGCACTTGCAAAACGACGCAGACGTAAATATTGGGTGCATCCCCTAAATAGTGAAAGACTGATAAAAGGAAAAGACTACAAAAGAGGGACGTCGTCGCCAGACTGTTTTTTCGTTGATGTGCGCGCCCGCATACATACAAAAGGGAAGCCGACAATCGTTAGTCAGACTTGTCGCTGTGCAGTTCTTGTAGGTATTAAACAATTTTGTCTATGAGACGTTTTGTTTGAAGTTTGCGCGGCTTCATATTTTTTGTGAAGCAATAGTCTATCTTAAAACTATCGTGACTCAGGTCTGCGCTCAGCCTAAGCCCTTCACCAACCATCATCAACCTTTTTCTTTTTCTCTAGAGGGCGCAATAACCAATTTATTGTGACGTCACACCACCACCACCATCAGCCCGTCGCCAGCGGACGATCAAGACGCTTCTAACGATACCTCATTTGTCAAACTATGATAAGGAGTTCAGAACAGTTATGAGGCAACAGATGAACATACATGCATACATACCGGTCAAAATCATAACCCTCCTTTTCGCTTCACCGTAGTCGGGTAAAAAGAGGTAGATATGTAATTTAAAGAAACAGCTCACTAACGCGAATATTATTATCGTAAAATTCTAATGTACTAATAATTTCTTTTAAATATTAGATGACATGTGAAATAAGGATAACATGTCTTATTAGTGACATGTGGAAGTAAGACAGCATGTCGTAATTATTGGGAGCGAAAAAGAGACAAAGCTTATGTTGCACAGAAGACATGCCTCTCACCCCAAGTAAATTGTAGGATAATGGCTGGAGAATGTTGATGATTGATGTTACTTCTAGCACGGTGATCATGCCAAATGATCACCGTAGACACAAAAGACAAAATGACAGATTTTTAAAAATTTCAAATACAAGGTGATTGGTATGCAATCCCTGAAATGGGTGATACTAGACCTAATTTGCAACAATTTTGACCCTGGTAACTTGGGGTCCAAACAGGGTTGTTTGAAATAGAACTTTGAAAGCTTTTTGTAAATTTTCCACCTGTCAACCATAAACTGCTGATTATGAGTAATCTACGCCGTTCAGGATGCTAAACTGATACTTTTTTGATAGCTCATGCACGAATAAATCCACCAAAAAGCAATTTGTCAAAAGCTTTGGAAATTAAGCGCCGTAAAGTCTCTATCTGGTGTATTTCAAGCAATCAGACAGTCAAAGCTGTAATTTTCTTTTGTGAACGTCGTAGCTGAAGCAGAATTAAGACGTTGATTGAGTAGTTGAGCATTTTTATGTTTAGCAATAACAAAAACTTAACTGGCGTGCATACAAGTTAGGCCAACCTTAAAAGATAATTTAATTTATGAATACGGATGTTTTGTTTTGATTTGTCATTTATTTATAAACATAAAAAAAATCATAAATGATATTTCCATTTTTGAATTTTTTCGCCTGATTTTTATGCACGACAGTAAACGGTACTCGATTTGATACGAGATAAGACTAAAGTTGCTGCTGCACTAGTGACTGTCAAGGCGAGCAGCGAGTAGCTCAGGGGACAGGTTGCGAGGCAGAAGACCCCTTGACCTCCCTGCCAGAACTTTAGTTTTTCTCGCATCAGAAACAATTTGTTTTTTTTGCAGTTCCAACCAATCCAAAAACATTGAGTATACTTTTGGATTGGTTCGAACTGCAAATCACCCTGCTGGAGCTGATCCCGCTTAAATGGCGATTAAACAGAAGAAAATTACTGCTTTGACTGTCTAATAAGATAGGGTAGGTCAAAACACCAGAAAGAGATAGATCTTGCCTGATCTGATCGATCAAGACCTTCTGCCGCATTAGGCTGATTCGCGTAAAATGAGTCATTCGGTTTCATGTCGATAAATTTCGCGACTCATTTTTACGCTAGTTTGGCCTCAGCCTTAGGTCAAACCGCTAACATTACATAGTGGTAACAAGAAAATCTGCAGTAAGAAAGACGTGCATCGAAAAAACTGTACTACCCAGTTTTATTAAAATACTACCTTCTCAGGAACAACCGTTGTTTTCTAGTCACACACTTGCTAAAAGTGAGCATTGTGGTACCCTTTTTGAAAGCTAATTAGACAAGGAAGTCCTGTAGTTTATACTACAAGTCTCATTCATTTATTTTGGTAAAAAAAATTGGTTGTCTTTAAAGTGGGTTTACGGACGATAGTTTAACGTGACAACGTCATAACAAAACATTGATGAAATGATTGCATACTTGTATGCGGCGCAAGCGTACAATGAGCGTAACGGGACTATGAGTCATCCTTTTTCGTGCATGCAGCCGGCGTTCATCGATTTATTAGACGTTGTCACGTCAAAAACCTCGAGAAACAAGGGAAGTTTTAAGAAAATTTATGAACATAAATACACCCTTCAATAACTAATTCGGTAATTAGAAGATATTCAGGATAGAAGGGACACCAGGTTGTAACTATTCTACTTATTTACCCAATGCTAAACTTTAATCTGTATACTGTGCAATATTCTGACAAACATTGAGTAACATCAATCCCCCCCCCCCACAAATTTTCCATAAGTAATTTTTAAAAAAGCAGCTGTTTCTTAAACAAGTGCAATAGGCCTGCACGGTAAAAATGTATGTAACAGCTGTTTTTTTTTAAAATTATCAATGAAAAATTTATATGTTTGGCAATCGCACGTCCTCAAAAAAAACTGTCGCATATATATAACCTGTATACCGTATAACCCTGACCCTGTGTATTTTTGTTAACTTTCTTTTTAATAAAATATTTAAAAAAATAGCAGTTAATTGGGATATTCGCATTTTTAGTGTGTTTATCGATACTTTCTGAAAAAAGTTGTCGCTTGTTCCATTCGAAGACTTATTCTTACAGTAAACTTGTTACGGTTTTTAGGCTTCCGTGGCCAATTGGCGAGAAACGAAACACTTATAGATTCGTCCTGTCCGTCTTTTAACGTCGCGTTTTTACTCCAGGACTGTGGGAACCACACTGTTGAAATAATCAACGAAAATTGGTTTGAATAAAGTTTGATCTTTAGTTTTTGAGATATTTTTGTGTTATGACAGTTTTTTAGAGGACAAGCGAAGTGTTGTATAAATTCTGAAAGTAGACCGTACGTTGTCTGTTGAGCATTTTTCACAACATTTCGTGTCGGCTTCCAGTTTAACCGGATGCAGCTTTTGTATAATTTCTTTGTAAAATGTCAGTTCCGACACCATATGAGATCACAAGATCTAATAATTTTAGATATATAAATAAATAGATGTATAATTTATTACCTTGGCACCAACGGCGTTCACATCTTCAAAATGTTTGGGGTACTTGCTGTGTTTCTTAAAATGGCCGAAAGCAGTAATCTTGACAGCGACCAGTATGTCCCTGTAGACACTTACGGAGAACGGCGACAGTGTAGAGGCACTGCATTCCAGGTCTTCAGTCATATTGTGGTAGTACCCGAAACCTGTAAAGTGTAAGCAAGATGTTGTTAAGGTTTCTAGGTTCAGCAAGGCGCGGACAAACAGGTTAATCGACATTTTAGTGATTGACGCCAGCCACTAAAATCGTTTTTAAAAATTGTTTGCATGGAATTACGCTTGAAGTAGACCAGGGGTTCTCAAAGTATGTGCCATAAAGAATAAAGAGGGGCGCCATGAGGCTCTCCTCTTTACCTTACTCCAAAAACTAAACCTAAGATTAGCAGCTACAAATCTAATGAACCCATTGTTTCATGAATCTTGATATCTCTTTTGACGAAAGCACTGAATGGTTTTCAAACAAATACAAACAATTAACATCAAGTCAGTCTCCTCGAAGGGCTAAAGTGTGTGGCTAAAGTGTTGGACATCCACATTTTGCCAGTTATGTTTACGCCCCATGTAAAGGAGAGAGCCTAGTGCCATCAACCGACCACAAACCTGGGCTGCTATTGAGAAATTCTTGATAGGAAAACCCAATAACACTGCCCGACCTGGGAACCCAACCCACGACCTTATGCTCTGCAGTAGCGCTTGCAACTACTAGACCAATGAAAGAGACCTTGCGCTAGGTTTAAGCCAATAGGTCGACTATAATAGTGGGAAAGTGAAACCTAAAAAAAAATATGTTTTACTCACCCTGGAATGTTACACATTCCTGTTTGACGTACTCGTAACTGCTGTCGAGTTGGCTCGTGTTGGTGGTCACGCTGGCCAGATAGCCCCCGAAGCCACTGTAATACACCTTATCATCTCGCAGGACGACGGTGACATTTTTAGACTCGAGGCGTTTTTGAGAATCTTCAAAAAAAAATTTCATGAGGTGTTCTTGTCGTCTTTTACAATCAAGCTGTGCTTACTTATCTTAAACTGGAAGTGCCAGTGTAGCCCACGAAATTAAAATTTTCTTTGGTTTTTTTGCAAATTGTAGGTCAGGATCATGTTGTATGATGATGAAAATTTAGTCGCGCTAGTAGCAAGTATGTAGTTACAGAATTATAATCATTAAAATTATGAACTCTACTCTAAGCTCATTTAACCCCATTCAATAATTATTTCATGAAAAGAAAGTCAATGGGGTTAAATGAACGTAGAGGATTGTATTGATGATTCTAATCATTATAATTCTGTAACCACATACGTTTTACCAGTGCGATTCATTGTTCATCAACATACAACCTGACACTGACTTGCAAATTGCAAAAAACATAAGAAAATTTAAATTTCGCGGGCTACCCTGGCGCTTCTAGCTTAAGAAAACTTACCAGGTGGCACAAAGAACACAAAAAAGGAATAAAATCTAACAATTTGATTGTCCAAGCTGGTAGTCCATATCGTGAAGCCTTGTTCTCTCATGTCGAATCTTGGTTTAAAGTCACTGCAAGGGATCTGCAACAGGGAGTTAAACTCTATGAGGATTATTTTAAAATAGTGGGAATGTACAGACGCCAGCACATCAAGCTACTACAATATGTCAAATTTCTTTAATAGATTTTCAACTTTATCTCTGAAGCATTAAGTTCAAGGTTGGTTGGGAAAATCTAACAGTTTCGGGTAGGTTGACCTGCTGGTGTCTGTACAGTCAGTGACGTGACTTTCCCTTTTTCTTCGTTATAAGAAGTTTTTATAAGAAGGCTCAGTAAAAACAAGCTGCTGAATGTACAATAAAAAGAAATCACGCAAGATATTACGCACCCTGTGATAGTATCACATAGAATGCCTTCCATTTTATTTTCGCGGAAACTGTTGAATTTTGGATGACTTTCACACGACGTGGTGATGGCAGATGGAGTTCTTACAGAATTGTTGCCTTTTTCGGTTAGAGGCGGTAGAAAAAGTAATGACATATCGACAGCCACATGGATTCATGACATTCAGACGATTGCGGGTAAGATCTGGTTGTGATCAGGGAACCATGGTACTACAGGCAGGAAGCCTATACTCACCATTGGATGAAAAAGGCGGCCAGTGGTGATGATGATGTCTACTTACATTGATTTGCACGCCAGCTACATCTCCAGTTTCATCGGTTAGAATGCAGACTCTGTAGTTTTCGTCTCTGCGACACCATAGTTGCAAAGCGCAGTAACCACCCGGTAGACGGGGTCTGTTCATCTGGTAGTACCCCCTAACCGAGGCGGATATATTGGATAGCGGCAGGTTGAGAATGCTGTCCGATCCGGGCCGACCTAACTTATCTGCAAAATGAGCAATGGCAATTTAGATGAATGTATTTATTGAAAATTGTTTGTATTAGTAGAAAACACATTTACACGTCCGACTTAAAACGAGATGGGGTCGTTGCTTCTAATCAGACTACTCTGAGAGGAGACATGTCTCTTTTATCTCTTTTATAGTCAAGACATCGCATGTCCTCTAAAAAATTGCCATAAAACAACAAAAAAAAGTTAAACATTTAAAAATATATAAGCTTCTATTGAATCATGTTTAACTATCAAATTAAACGCGTAGGTATACAAAGTTTCGTGTCCCTGCTATTAACTGTTGAGGAGTTCTGTCGTGAGGGGACGATCTCGGCTGCAGCATCAAGTCATGTCTATCATAAAAAGGTATTGTCACTAGAACCAAAGATGAATGAAAAATTTCAGCTCAATCGGTTGTGGGAAACTGGTCTAAAATTCAGTTACAAGATTTGACCAATACATACTAACCAACTAACAAGGCAAGTTAGGTAAATAAAAGCTTGTTAAATATTAGGTTTCTAGATAATACCCCATTCAACTTCAATTATCGAAAATAAGTCACCGAATGGCACAAGTGTCAGTTTTTTGCGGTAAGCAGTAAGTAAATAAACTTTAAATGCGTATTTCCCAAAACTGTTATTTCTGTGTTACGACTGTATTTTTGAAGACGTAGGATTTATTCTTGGCCAAGAAAAAAGAAAAGAAAAAAACCCATACGTACAGTCTTCACATTCACAGCGAATACAATAGCAATAAAATATTCATCTCAAGAATATTAATTATAAGAAAAAAAAGAATAATTCATTAATAAAATGAAATCAAACAAAATGAATTGGAGCAGTTCAATTCAAAGCCTTTAAAAATATATTTTGTTGGCGGAGAGGTCTGGTGGAGTTGCGGTGGATGGTATACCTATGTCGGTGCCAAGTGTGCCCGCATTGAAACTCCGACGCCATTTTGTCATTTCGTTTCGTGTTTAGCTACGTATAGAAAAACGAAGGAAGCATAGCCGCCCGCACCTCAACTCTACTTAGAGACGACGACGGCCGTTAGTTACTCTGCCACCTCAACTTACCAATGAGCTGCGCACTATTTGGACCATCATTATCTGCCTAGCCTTTTCCCAACTATGTTAGGGTCGGCTTCCAGTCTAACCGGATGCAGCTGAATACCAGTATTTTACATGGAGCGACGGCCTATCTGACCTCCACAAACCAATTACTGCATGAGTGCAAGGTAATACGAAACCCCTTGATAAGACTGGTTGTCAGACTTTCGGGCCACTGACTACCTGTAACGACTGTCAAAGATCTACAAATGACAGCCGGGACCAACGGCTTAGCGTGCTTTCCGAGGCACGGAGGAAACTCGGTATATAATGGGTGGTCACCCATCCACGGATCAACCTAGGTAAGCACGGCTTAAACTAAAGATCGACCCGAGCGGCTGTTCTTATTTAGCCACGAGCTCCTCCACTATTTGGACCACTACTTCATTTTTATTTTTTGGAGATAGTGGGAAATTGTGTGAAACGATTTTCGGATACCCGAAAATTGTGGCCCCATGACCAAGGGCCTGAGGAATTACTTTATTATGACGTCATTATAAATACCACCCAGTATGTACAACCGAAGTGACGTAGTCACCCCATCGCCAAAGTTCTCACATCAATATCATATCACATACATCTCAAATCTTTGCCCCAAATAACTCAACGTATCACTTTTGGGCACTGTATCTCAGAAAAAGGTGATGGGGCGGCAATGCCACCTTCCATCGCAAAAGTGCAATAAATTTGTGGGTAGTTGCTCCGGAGGAAAAACTCGTTGACCTGATGGACACCAGCCCTAACAAAAAACAGCCCTGGCCGCCACACAGGGGCTCAACCTCGTTATCCTCAAGGCAGAACTAATACTGATATCAGACACGTCTCGAGTGAGTGGTTAATTCGCGTCTGTGTGTGTGTGAGTGAGTGTGAGTGTGTGTGAGTGAGTGTGTGTGAGTAAGTGTGAGTGTGTGTGAGTAGTGAGTGTTAATTTTAGTTTTAGTGAAAACTAAAATAAACACTCACTCGTTTTCTTTATATTCCGTTTGTGTTCAGAGTTTTCACTTGGAGTGAAAGATTACGAATGAAAGAAAAAAATTAACAATGAAGTGAGACGTATGATTTCAGCTTCCACGTTCAAAGACAATTCTCTAATTAGACTTTATGGTTTGAGGATTTTGTCAGTCTGAACATTTTGCGTATTTTTGAGATGAGAAGTACTTACATTTGAGACCGGGCACCAATGGTCCTGAAAATAAAACAAAGAAAAATCATTAAGAATTGTTATCAAAAAAGGCCGCAGAAAGCAATTTTGATACTGGGATTACTAGATTCATTTACTTTACTACATGTCAGCAAGTAATAAGAAGAATACAATTTTATATGACCGTCCTAATCCAAACTTCAGTACTTACATTTCCGTAACTAGATACAGTTTATTTTAACAAGTATAGGAAACACTATGTTTTTCCGGGGTCTGCGCTAAAAGTTAAGTACAAATGAGTGCACCACTCGGTTTCGCTTCACCAGTTAATACTGATCGAAAATTATTATAATTATTTGTAATACATTTATTTTTGTACACTTTGGGGCACAGTTTGTCCATCTCCTTTAACGATTTTTCTTTGAGGTCACACACTTAAAACATTGTGCTGAAAAAGTATTGAAGATCCATCCAATCTTCAATATCAACGTAACTAGCAGATTCTCAGGAATGGTCCAGGACAAAAAAAGCACAATGACGGGAGGAACCTTTCGGCTTCGGGGTCTTCTTACAACCATTATACTCACCATCAAGAAATAATCCGAAGGCCGGAGCGACAAGGCACAGGAGAGCAAGTATACGGAACATGACTTTAGTGAGATGCAGATGCACTGAACAAAGACTACACCACCAACCGTATTTATAAGCACCTGTGTAAAATGTGCTGTGTATCTCAAGTCAATAAGACGTAACACACTATCTTACGTCTTAAGTTGTAATGGGTTCTTCATAACTTTTATTTTGTAAATAAATAAATTAAATCGTATGTCCTTTAAAATACTGTCATAACAACAAACATTTGGTTTTAGATAATACCTCATTTAACTTTTTACAATACATTTATTTTCCTTTATTCATCTGTTAACAAATTTATTACATTTTTAAATATTGATTAAAAAAAATACATAAAAAACATTTAAAAATATAAAAAATTGTACCCCACCGGTATCGGGAACAGGGTCCAAGCTACCGGCGGTCAGGGCTCCAGAGAGAGGAACCTCCTAACTATACGAGCCGTGTCCAGAAGTACCGCTTTCTGAATCAAGCCCTTGATCCAGCTGCCTAACGAGAGCCTCCTTAGATATTGGTCGAGGCTCTTGGCAATTAAGCCATGGGCTGACACGACTATCGGCACAATGATCGCTGAGTCCACATCCCACATGTCGACAACCTCGCGAGCCAAATCAAGATACTTGATTTGCTTATCTTTCTCAGCTTTCACGAGGTTCTCGTCATGCGGGACGGTTATGTCAACAATCATTGCGCGCCGCTCTGATCGATCCACCACCACTATATCAGGCTTATTGGCCACAATAGTCCTGTCAGTGATGATGGATTGATCCCAGTACAGTGTGATATTGCCATTTTCGAGAACTGGGTCGGGCACATACCTATAGTACGGAACTTCCGATTCCACAAGGTTGTATTTTAGAGCAAGTTGCTGATGGATAATCCTGGCTACAAGGTTGTGTCTATGCAAGTACTCTCCGTTAGCCAGACGAGAACACCCGGAGATAATGTGACGGATTGATTCGCCTGGACGGTGGCATGCCCGACATATGTCAACCGTGCCGTCCTTCACAATAAATCTCCGGTAGTTATTCGTCATCATAACTTCATCCATAATTGCACAGACAAAACCTTCAGTTTCTCCGAAGAGGTCTCCGGAGCGTAGCCAGGCTACGGACGCTGATAGGTCTACATCGGGCCCATGCAGGGCCCGGAAAAAGCGTCCGTGAAGCTCCTTACTCTGCCATACCTCCCTGCGGTCGTTGGTATCAAGTACTACAGGTTTGCGCCAGTTCTCTTTAGCCAAGGAGAGCGGGGTGAGGCCCTTGTCCACCGCGACCACATCTCGATGCATCCCCACGTCGGTTTCTAGGAAATATTCCCTGAGACTGCATATCTCGCGATTGTGGAGAGTCTTGGCGTTTAAAAAGCCTCGACCCCCACACCTCCGCGGGATATACAGTCTCATAACCGAAGAACGCGGGTGATGCATTCGATATACCGTCAACAGTGTACGGACCTTCCTATCCAGGGCGTCTAGTTCAGTTTGAGTCCATTTGAGTATGCCGAAAGAGTACATCAAAACCGGCATGACCCAACCGTTGAAGGCACGCACCTTATTTCCGCCTGATAAAAGACTATTAAATACTTTTTTCAGGCGGCCAAAGAAGCGCTCCTTCAACGATTGCTTCATGTCAGTAACATTGATACCCAGCGCTTCCGACATACCCAAATACTTATAGGTTTCGGTTGCTGAGAGAGATCTAAGATTTATGGAATCCGAGAGCTGGGTTCCCACAGACTCCACAATCTCCCCTCGCTTTACATGCATGACCGCACATTTGTCCACACCGAATTCCATCCTGATGGCGCTACTGAAAGTCTCAGTTACCTTCAGTAGCTCCATCAATTGCAAATCGTTGGGGGCAAAGAGTTTCAGGTCATCCAATACATTTATTATTATTAAATTAATTAAATTATCCTTGCTCTATGATTTAAAAAAAACCGCCATATACACTTCTCATCAAAAAAATCGAAACACTTTCGTTTTTATTGTTTTTGTCCTAATTTTTTACAAAAGAGAATTAATTCCATGAAAAAAAAAACATTATTGTGTAGCTGGCAGTTTGGTCATTACAGTAAGAAGAAAAAAATCAAAATTCGAAATTAGAATTTCATTTGTTTATCCTATAAATGAAATTAATCACTGTTTTGAGACAAATGTGTATTTAGGGTTGGAGTACGTTTCTCGTTTAAAAACTAAAAATTAGCGCTTGTCTTTAAACTTTTTGTTTCTTATTTCATTTACTGTGACTTTGGGACGTCTGAAAAAACTTTTTTTTCTAAAACATATGGATACTTCGCCCGCAGAAGCCGCCCAAGTGGTGGCATTGCTGGATTCTGGACTTAGTCAGCGTGTTGTGGCTGCAAGATTGCATCTAAGCTTATCATCTGTTCATAGAGTCTACAAACGCTATCGGGAGACTGGTTCGTTCACGCGCCGTTCAGGATCTGGCAGGAATCGGGACACTTCTGAGCGAGATGATCGATTTATTGTAACAACTTCTTTACGAAATCGACGCCTTAACGCTTTTCAACTGCAGCAGCAGCTTCGCGTTGTACGAAGAGTAGCTGTAAGTGACTCTACAATAAGAAGAAGGTTGAAGGAACGCGGATTGGCACCGCATAAGCCAGCGAATGGGCCGAAATTAACTGCAGACCATCGAAGAGCGCGCCTTAACTTTGCACGTGAGCACCTAACTTGGTCATACCTTCAGTGGAGCAAAGTACTGTTTTCTGATGAGTGTAAAATTATGCTGTATGGTAACGACGGAAGGAACAAGGTCTACAGAAGAGATGGAGAACGCTTTGCACAATGCTGCATTGAGGAAAAGGTCAGCTATGGTGGCGGTTCGTGGACGGTTTGGGGAGGAATCAGCGCCGACGGTAAGACAGAACTTGCCTTTGTGTCTGGGCCACGGCTGCCTGCACTAAACTCTCATCGGTACATCGAACAGTGTCTTGAACCTCATGTGATGCCCTATGCACATTTTATTGGCAACGACTTCATATTCATGCACGACAATGCTAGAGCTCACACCACGGGCGTCGTACGAGATTATCTTACCGAAGTCGGTATCTCCATTATGGTATGGCCAGCAAGAAGCCCGGACATGAATCCCATTGAACATCTATGGGATGAATTAAAGAGACGAATTCGAGCAAAAGATCCAGCCCCAGAAACACTTAGCCAGCTGCAAAATGCAATCCAAGAGGAATGGGATAATATACCACAACATGTGATCGTGACTCTCATCCGATCGATGAAGAACCGTATGGAAGCAGTAATAAGAGCTCGCGGAGGGAATACAAGTTATTAAATAAACGTTTCTTACATTTTTTTTTCATTTACGCGTGTTGTTTTACCCATTTCCTTCATATTCCATACAGGGTAAAAATTACTCATTATACAAAATACGAAACCTATGAAGACTTAATTTGAATTTAGAACAATAACATTAGGATTTAAAAACCTCATACTACTCACTATTAAATGACATTTTACATTTATTCCTAAATATACACATTTTTCTGATAATCCTTATCAAATCATAAACTGCGAGGTGTTTCGATTTTTTTGATGAGAAGTGTATAAGCAACCCCTTTAATTCTTTAATCAGAATATTAATTATTTACAAACTACAAAACTATAATAGAAATAAATATTATGTACAAGTATAAAAGGGTTACAGGGCGTCCAAAAATTCGTCCGCATCGCTGTCAACAGGAAAAGTGCCCAGAAGGCTGGCAGCATTACCACGTTGGATGGCAATGCTGATTCTTTGGCCAAAAAATAGACCCGCCCTCTGGTCACGTGAAGAGTCGACCAACCGCTTGGCGATTTCCCGAAAAACTAGGTGGGCACTCGGACCCCAAACGGCTCAAACACATAACTACCAATTAAATTATTGTATTTGCGCCGTTTGAGGTTTTCAGCACCTGCAGCAGCCGCCCCAGCGCAGCCCACTGTGCTAGGAAGATGGGATGGCGCAAGGGTGTCGACGCAAGTTGCGTCCCACACCAAAGGCCTACCCAACTTCCATGGCATTATGGTCATACCATCTGGTCTCTTCCCATCGACGCGTGCCTAGCCATTGGGTTCTAAGACAGCTGGCATCCCGGCGGTGGCAAGAGCACGACGGATGAGATCATTAATGCTAGCGTGCCGCGCAATCCGACCTGCACTCTTACTGCATGAAAGGCCATGGTCGGCGCGCCCGGTCTTTTTGCTTGTGGACCGTACGACGGGACAGTCATCTATAATCATTCAATTGTCTAAAAGGTTTTGTTTTAATATAATATAAATGTTTGCTGAAAGTTAACCTATTAGCTTGGTTTATTTGCTGAATAACAGCTAAAGTGTGTAACTTTTAAAATACCCACATCTTCTACGCATTATGAAATTGATTATTGTGTATTAATATTGTCCAATTTTTAACATATTTCCCAAAATTAATATTTCTGTGTTACGACAGTTTTTTTGAGGACGTGCGAAATGTTGGTGGACCCGGAACGAGGTATTCAGGTAGAAAACCAAAATTGTCAGCATAGATTACAGGAATGAGCAAGCTGAAGTGGCAACGAACCGCCATATTATTTTAAGCCGCAAGAAGCTCATCTGCCTCCACATAACTACATGGCCAAGTAGGTAAGTAAAGTACCTAAGTACTTTTGATAATAAAATTAACTAATAATACCATCCCAATCCACTAACAAATATTAGTTCTTCATCTACGTTTTCCGAACGTCATCTATTTTGCAAATTATTGCCTTCGATAAGAGGCGGCATAACACTTGAGTAAATACATATTATACGTACATTAATTAACAGTTTATTTTTTTGTTAAGATGTAAGAACCTATCTTCCTTGCATAACGTACCTAAGAAGTCAATTGGTCTAAACGGTTGGGCTCATGTCTCCTCTGTTTGACAGGGAGGGGGACTGTGCCTACTGGCGTGGTGACCTCATAGTATTTTTTTTTTCAAAGTTACATAAGTGATTATTACATAAATCTTCTGCCAAACTGCAGGTCAGTTTGTCGGTATCTTTCTGCACTTAGTAAGTACTAACATATCATCAATTCATCATACATAACATCACGCCTGTAATCCTCGAAGGGTTAGGCATAGGTGTACCTCATAGTACAAAGTTACACACTACACCCACATTTCACCAGTTATGTTGTAGTCCCATGTAAAAGAGGGCGAGCCTATTGCCTCAACTGGGCGCAATTCCAGACTCAGTGGCTGCTACTGAGAAATTCCTGATGGAAAAACCTAATATTACTATGCCCAACCTCGGAATCGAACCCAGGGCCTCCTACCACCAGGGACCTCTAGACCAAGGAGGCTGTCGTACTACTCGCCTTTATTTATGCGTGTTGGTAGCGATGTCACTCTTCTTCGTATTACTTCTAAGCAATTATTGAATTACTAAGATAATACTCATATGGAACATGGTGTGAACAATTATTACGTGACATTGAAATAAAATAACAAAGAAAATTAATGTCAGTAATTTATCATCGCCACCAACTGGCTAAATATTTTTTAAAGTTTTTTTGAAAAACTCTTTCGTCGTGTTCCAATAGTTAGCTATATTTCATTATTTTTCGATCAGAAACAAATAGACTGACGTTAAGGCCTGAAACTGCGTAAAGCGGACGCCCGCGCGGTTTCCTACAAAAGTGCGCGCGCATCCGTCGCGGGGAAGCGTGGCCCACGCCCGCGCAACGTAGCCCGCCTCCGTGCTACCGACGCGGACACCCGCGCGGGGTCACGCGCTGTGACTCCTGGATATTATCCGGGATCGTTGCGTACCCACGGAGCGCATACGCGTGACCACGCGCATAGACACTCGATGGGTGCCAGTCGCGGGCGCCCGCTTAACGCAGTTTTAGGCCTTACTAAAGACGTGGTTCCAAATAATTACTCTAACATTATGTGCCACTCTCTGGAGCATTCAAAAGAATATCAATATCGCAGATAGCTGTCAAATATTTTGTTGCTTTAATTATTTTGAAATGCAATACTATCATTAAATTATGTGTTGTAAAGCTGTCCATATACGATAGGTTACGCATATGCAGTTTGGCCTGTACGGTTGAACTGTCTCGGGTTTCTATGCACATTTAAAACTGAGAGCTGTCATACCTTAACATTTTTGGGGGTTAAAAAAGTATAAATTGCAACTTTGCCCACTTTCATTTGTGGGCCATTTTCTACCAAAGCGTTAAGAAAGATGAGTGGCATAGCGGGCAGAGAGTTTCCACCAATGCGGAGCGGAGATTTGAGCTGTGTGTTGCGGCAAGAGACAGTTCAGAAGCGTAAGCTAGGTTGCGGGGAGGGACTGCCAGGGCTGCGGGACTGTTCGAAAGAGATACCGCGGCCCTGGAACATAAGGGGCAAAAGAAGGAACATGGATAGTTTTTAGTCAGTAAAAGTCTGACACTCCCTTCCGCTCCGCCCAGAGCGGGAGGAGGCATTTGACGATTTCCCATCCCAAAAAAAATTGCAGGGAGGAAAGCGCAGGAGCCTCCGCACACATTTTGCATTACCACTGCAAGCCGCACACGCTCCCCAACTAAAATAAGACATCTCTCTTCTCCGCATAAATTGTCAACGTTATGGGGAGAAGCGATGTAGAAATTATAGTATTTAATTGTTTATTTAAAACACATCTCCTCTCCACTTTTATGGAAATCGATCCTAAGTGCGTCACCGCCAAACGTATGTAGTTTAATGAATGGTGTGTTTGACAAAATTGGGTAAAGAAAAAAAAAATATAGACTCGATTATGGTTCGATTTTTGACAATTGGCACGTGAGATCGAATACAAACAAAATCGAGTTTAAATATACGGTATGTAACTTGTGATATGTTAATAGGTAGACTGCAAAAGCGTCAGAGAGATACTTTCCATAATTAAGCGAAACTTATTGCAATTACGCAGAAAGTATTCGTTATAAACATGTAAATACACAGTACCTATATACCGAACTTTATTTAATGTTTAAGTAGCTGACAATTAATGTTTAAAACAGCTGTTCAATTTTACACTTTAAATAATTAGTGTGCTGGCGCGTAAATAAAAGGAACTTTTTAGTTATAATTGAAAGAATCGAACGTCGTTCTTGTGCTCAAGTCCGACTGCCTCGTTGCAGTTGGTCCAGCAGTTGCACCCGTATCTATAAATAATTCAAAGTGATTAGTCGAGTTAAAGTAATAACTTACTGAAGTTTTGTAATTGCTTGAAATTAGAAGTGTCACAAGTTAGAATTCTTATACCCATATCATTTAAGTGAAAGTAATAACTTAAGAGGGAATGTGCGATAGAGACAGCTGCACCTCAGACCGACTACGAGTACATCACAAAAAAAATTACGAGATCAACGTTTCGTATTTCCCTTTTTTCTCCTCGAAAACTGAGCCGATCTTATCCGAATTTGTCTGGTGGTCTTCTAATGACGGCCGTAAAACTGGGGCATTTTTTTGGAATTTTTGGAGGGTCCTATTCTCTTAACTTATTAGTTGCTGAAAAAAATTAAATGACCTTGATTTTATGAAAAAAACAACCGACCAATTGCGTGTCAGGCCACACACAATGTAGGGTTCCGTATTTGCCCGTCAAAATATGGGGACGCTTTATACGGTCGGACGATGATTTTTATTGTTATAATAAAAAACAAACTAAATTTGAAGCTGAAAAACCTGTGCTCCCATACATTATGTTTAGGAAAATATGTATGGTATCCAAGTACATTTTTTATTACTCGTACACTTGTAAGGCCTACTATGCTGTTCTGCTTTTCACGGGCGGGCGGTTTGGGGGCACTTGAGTCTAACAAAAATTTGCACTTTAAATCTTAATATTTCACAAACGAATCTCTTAATCGAAAAATTATTTCAACAAAATCGCAATATTTTCTAAAGACCTATCCAACGACATTCCACACTATGGGGTAAGAGAGAAAAAAAAAACCCCTCTTTACGTGTGTAGGAGATATCCTAAAAAATATATTTTACTACTCTGTATTCAAGCCATATTACAGCTTTCTAGTACTAAGAGTCTTTGAGCCAAGCTGCGCGGACAGACAGACAGACGGACATGGCGAAACTATAAGGGTTCCTTGTTGACTACGGAACCTTAAAAAATATTGCTCTAAAGGCGTTATTCAGGAAAAAAAAGGGAATACATTTGTATGGAGTATCGCAACCCCTGTTCCCTCGTAATTATGAATTTCTCCGTAGAGCGCGGCCCGCAACCAGCATTGGTTCTGTGTGGTGGATGGTGTGAAGATACAGCCCACTCCCTCTCACAGAGAGGCCTGTGTCCAGCAGTGGGAACGTTATACGTTCATCTAAGTACCATATACTGTTGGGTCGAATTCAGTATATCATACTAAGATGACCGGTACAAGAAATTATTTCAGGAACGTTATGGGAATCCAATAATTTCCTCACACGTAATGTATCTTTACCGTGGCAAAACGCATGTAGCGAACGGCAAGCGCGACGACAAGTTCGATGAACTCTGTAGCTAGGCAGGAAGTGAACAGTATTAAAACACCCACTCTTGGTTTTTTTTTATTTTAGCCGTATTATTTACATAAATGGAGCGCTGCGTACAGGTAATGTAATTTTACGTTGAATTAAAGGAATAGTAACTGAAAAAACGATTAAAAAACGTAAATTTTCCAGAGAAAAATTCCAGTGGAATATAATTCAAAAAAAGGAGCTGAATGCATCCTGCCAGTTTGCGGAGGGCTGCCCCTTACACCCTGTATACCTACCAATGCTTATGATAAATACAGCTGAGATATTTTAAATAAAATTAAATGCCCAAGGCATTAACTCCGCCTTTGTACATTATATGCATAAAGTTTGAATAAATAAATAAATAATGATTATCCTTACAAAGATTCTGTTTTGGTTTTTGCTTAGTTACAAACAAGTTACGCCGATTTAGGTTGTAACTGTTGACTTCGAACGAGTTTGCGATAAGAACTGTTACCTTCACCAAGTTTAAATCATTGAACTATGAGCAATGGTTTTGACGTAGGTCAATGACATTTGATTTAGTCACAAACTAGCTTCCCGCGGCTAGGTCGAAAAGTATCACACGTTAACGTATTATTGCTAAGAAAAATATTTTAGGATAGGCGGAGGTGCAGGTATAATCATTTTAGATGTGCCTTTGTGACCCTTTCACAATTATATGTATCTCATGTATCTTAAGAGTTATCAAAAAAACCTATGTGCCATATTCTGCATCGAAGACGTTTTTTATATGTAGATATAGTAACATTAGCTTCTTCGTCTTAGATTTCGTGGGCTCGCCGCCCAGTCCACCATTACTGGTTATTTACGCAAGAAAATCCTCCTGGTGGAGAATACGCCCTAGAAGGACATACACTGACACTGGCTTTACCGGTTCTATTTGTCAGAAAGGTCAGGTTATCGTTAGTTATCGCAACCGACGCGGGCGTGTGTGTTTTGTATATGTTTGGCCTGTCCACATACTTTTATTTCTTTTGTAGAATTTATTATATTTCAGTGGTTTTATATTATAACCCAAGTACTGCTTATTTAATTTTTTTATTCATGTAAAAAAATTTATTTATGCTGTCTTGGCTTGCGTACATGTATTTATGCTGTCTTTTGTCACGGGTGACCACTGACAACCAGCACTGTGCTGTGCCCCCCCCCCCCCATAGCACAGAATCATACTGACTGGTAATCTGCTTGTCGCAGTCACGACGTGCAAGCTGTTAAGTTTTTTTGTTCCGTCCTGTTGTAATTATAGTCATTTTTTCGGTCAGTCAGTCTTTCTTTCTTCTTTCTATGATCAGAGCCTCAGAGGGGTTATGAGAGCTATACAGGTCGTCTAGCGCCATCTGTTTCCCACACTGGAATTACTCCTGCTTTAAGACGTTATGGTAGGCCACCTGATGTATGAACCTATGAACGTGACGAACCAACAGGAGCATATAGGATCGTAACAGTTAGCGTGGTTACTACCTGCACCCTGAAAAATCTTATCTTACTAATATTATAATCTTACTAATATTATAAATGCGAAAGTTTGTGAGGATGGATGGATGTTTGTTACTCTTTCACGCAGAAACTACTGAACGGGTTTTGATGAAATTTAGCACACAGATAGTTTATAACCTGGTTTAACAAATAGAATACTTTTTATCCCGAGAGTATGATCCCGTGGGACAATTATCGAATTCCACGCATGCGAAGCCGCGGGCATAAGCTAGTTCCTGATATAAAAACCAAGTAACATAAACTCATCTAGAATGTTTTTATCAGATTAAGGACAATTGTCAAAGGATTGTGTTTCATCTTGTTGTGTAGTTTAAACATTGTGTTTTAACGCGACGGAAGTCGCCGGCAATCATTCTGGAGCCAATTCAAACTACGCAGTGAGTCAACTGCAAACAACATTTGAATTCGAAGAGATAGAAAATTTCTGAGAAGTTTATTTCATAACAACAAAACTGTCTGTTGTGTACAAAAACTAGAAAACATGTTTATTTTAGGCATCGATTTAGGTGTCACCAAATGTTATTCAAGTTTGTGAAGGACAAACTTCTAGATTATATTTATTTTCTAAGCATATGTACTGCATTCGAAAATAATACTACATTCAGTAAGTACGTCATTCTGAACCCCCCACATCGGATTTTTTTATCGGTAATTTAAAAAAAAACAGCTATTCTATACAAATGTTGACCGTGTGATTATTGCTAAAAATTTATTTGAGGTTGGTCAGGCTGATGGCGTCGGTGTCCTTTCCACCTTGTATATCATATTTTTTAGCTGGTAATACCAAAGTATTGCATTATTATGAGTTTATGGAATTGTTATTAAACTGAGTGAAAAACAAAGACTAATGTCCTATGTAGAAAAATACCTATATTTCCAAACTTTTGAAGTTAATAAGTCTAGTCAGTATGAATATTTGCAGCTAGATTTGACCGAATCAAGGCGAATCCCAAGCGGGACGCGAATATGCATTGTGCATTCCACACAAATTGGTACAGACGCCAGCACATCAAGCTACTACAATCTGGGTTGCGGGACTGTTCGAAAGAGATACCGCGGCCCTGGAACATAAAGGGCAAAAGAAAGAACATGGATGGTTTTTAGTCAGTAAAAGTCTGACACTCCCTTCCGCTTCGCCAAGAGCGGGAGGAGTCATTTGATGATTTGCCATCCGAAAAAAAAAGCTACTACAATCTGTCAAATTTCTTTATTAGATTTTCAACTTTATAGCTAGGGAAAATTTGACGGTTTCGGGCAGCTTGATGTGCTAGTCTGTACAACCGAATTTCGTGCAGTATCTTGCGGATTTACTGCCATTTGGGAACCTGTTTGGTAGATTTTGAAGATTTTCACTTGAAATATAGCTTATGACTGGTTCAACATAACATAACATCACGCCTGTAATCTCCGTAGGCTGATGCAGAGGTGTACTTAATAGTACAACCACATTTCACCAGTTATGTTTAAGACCCATGTAATAGGGGCGAGCCTATTGCCATCAACCGGGTACAAATCCATTGGCTGCTACTGAGAAATTCCAGATGGAAAAACCAAACAGCACTTTACCCATCCTGGGAATCGAACCCAGGACTACATACTCAGCAGTCGCGATTGCGATCACTAGACCAACGAGGCTGTTAACTAAGATTGGTATGCACGAAGCCCAATCATGCTAAACAAAACCAAATTAGCTGATCTCTCATTCTAGGGGAAACTCATACAAAGCGAGGTTAGGTTATACTGGATGGTCATGCTGTAACAAGACCCTTAACGACGGACGCCCTCAACCAAGCATTCTGTACATCAAACTTAACGCAAAAATTAATGCTGGGAAACGTCTTTTTTTGGGTGAAAAGTTACGTTTTTATGGTAGTGTAAGGCACTCAAAACATTGTGATGATGGATGGATTGAATATACGGGGGTCGTGAAGGTATTTACAAGTAAAAATCTTACATTTAAAAACATGTATTTAAAAAAAAAACCTTGTGCAAATGTTGGATCTTTATCCTTCAATATCTCCGTAACTAGAAGATTCACAGGCATGGTCTAGAACAAAAAAATAAACGCAATGACGGGGAGAACAAGTGTCTTTCGACTTCGTTAAGAGTCTTGTTACACCCTTTATAATGCTCGATGTACAAGTTAAAGTAAACAATACCACCAAGCGAAGCCGGGATGGGTTGCAAATCTTACAATATAAAACAAAGTCGCTTCCGCTGTTTGTACGCTTAGATCTTTCTATACAACGGATTTTAATGCAGTTTTCAGCAATAGAAAGGAAGGTTTATAATGTATTTGCGTACACATTGCTTTGCATTGGGTCGCTAGTATATTAATAAACTTGACCAACAAAACGGTCACGGCACAAGACAACAAACTTAGGTATATATTTTTCTTAATGTTTTTTCCTTATAAAAACCTGTATCGGATCTAACGTTATGTCGTATTGACCTACTGTTTACGGTTTTTCTGTAGGTACTAATCTTTTATATCACATCCCATTGAATCCAGCGACGTATCAGTAACATATCGTTTGCGGTCGCGTTCAGACGGAACGCTCGTAAATTTCTCTAGTATTACCTTTACAAACGATAGAAAATGGAAAAAATTATTGTGTTTCTGTCGCTTGCCGCAGCTGTTTCCTGTAAGTATATTGTGGAAAATACATTTGAAACTAGTTAATGTCCGCAGCTTCGCCCGCCTTGAGTTCGGTGATCGTCCCACGGGATTGTAAATTGTCCTGTTAAATAATGTTTATAATATTCTTTATCTGTATTGATGACAAATGATGGTAAATAGTTTTTACATTTAGTAATTCACTTTTTTGTACCTATCATTTACTTATGACATTAAATATATTCAAGACATTGTTAGATTTATGCATTTTATAGAATAGATTTATAATAATTTGATACGATAATATTTTCAATAATTTATAAAATACGTATTTAAATTCTACTGACATAATTTATTTGTCATAATTATGTTATTTTAAGTGAAATTTACTGTTTGATATTCATAATCTATTATTTTTAGCTGTAATAAATTAATTAATATATTACATTATTTATTTATTTATTGCATTGCACAATGTACACACCATTACAAGCTAGACTTAAAAAAATGAATACATTACCCTGTTAAGGCGCAGCAAACTAACTTAAGACTAGAATATATAAACAACAGTAAGGTAAAGGGCCCAGTAACCGTGAAGTTTTGAACTTCACTGACTTTGCAGGTCTGCTATGCTAAAACTAGAAGACTTACAAAAAAAATAATTACATGACTAGAGAGATAATTTAAACTAGTTTTAGTGTATTACTCTTTTTTTTTATTAGTCTATATTTTCTTTAACAATAATACAAAAAAATAAAACAAAGGGCTAATTGCACCAGTACCCGGTAGATTTGTACTAGTAAACGTTAAATTGTCCCTGAATCCGGTAATTTTCACCGCGAATTTGAACTCTAGTGCTTTACGTTAAAGTTCACAGAAATGCTATTTTTGCATTTCTGTGAACGGTGTAAAATAAATAAAAAACGGCTTATCCAAAGTAGAGACATTTTTAGTTCTCCTAAGCGCATGCTTGGAGAGAGGCCAGTTCTCGCTTCGTTGGAAGACTGGGAAGCTGGTCCTCATTGGGAAGCCGGGGCACCCTGCGGACTCTCCGTCCGCATACTGGCCCATTGTGTACCTCGACGAGGTGAGCAAGCTCTTTGAAATAGTTATTGCAAACCGCCTCGCCGGCACCTTGCGGGGATGGGGCTGGATCTTGCGGACCACCAGTTTGGTTTCCGCAAGGGGCGCTCGACGCTGGACGCCATCATGCGCGTGAGAGCCCTCACGACGCCGACGGGGGATGCGGTGTCCCGGGGTGGGGTCGTCTTGGCGGTGTCTCTTGACACTGCCAACGCCTTCAACACCATGCCCTGGAGCTGCATTAGGGAGGCACTCCTGACGAAACGCTGGTGCTGGCACAAGGGAGGTTGCACGAGGTGGCGGCCGAAATTATGACACGCGGGGTTGCGATAGTCATAAATAGGATCCGGCAATTGGGTCTCGAGGTGGCATTGCACAAGTCTGCGGCCATGTGCTTACATGGACCTTGGAATGCGCCACCGTCATGATCCATGCTGACGGTAGGAGGGGTTCCCATCGGCGTCGAGTCGACGTTGAAGTACCTTGGACTCGTCCTCGACAGCCGGTGGAACTTCGTGGAGCATTTCCGACGTTTGGCTCCCAAAGTGGAACGGGCCGGGGTTGCCTTCAAGCGGCTCTTGCCCAACCTGAGGGGTCCAAACGCCTCCTGCCGGAGGCTCTACGCGGGTGTCGTGCGGTCCATGGCCCTTTACGGGGCCCCGGTGCGGGCGCGATCCTTGAGGCGGCGGGCCGCCCACTACCTGAACGCGCCCCAAAAGGTGGTAGCCGTAAGGCTGTACGATCTCCAACGAGGCGGCGAGCCTCCTTGCTGGATTGCCACCATGAGATCTGGAGGCGATAGTCCTCGCGCGCCTGCACGAGGGGCGCGCGGAGGCACTACGTCGCGGGGAAACTCAGCTGCCGCGGCAAATTGTCGCTCAGCGGACAGACCCTCACATTCCGCCTGACGCAGGTCTTCACCGGACACGGTTGTTTCGGGAGGTACCGGCACCGAATCGGGCGGGAGGAAACGCCCGGGTGTTATTATTGTGAGGATCGCCCGGAGAACACGGTGGAGCACACCGTGAAGGTCTGCTCCGCTTGGGCGGAGCACCGCCGTGTCCTCGTAGCGGCGATTGGCGGCTCGCGTCCGGCCCTGGTTCAAGCCATGGTCCCGGGCGAGAGGGAATGGGAAGCCGTCACCTCCTTCTGCTAAGCAGTCATGCTAACGAAGGAGGTAGCAGAACGTGAAAGGTAGATAACCTTACGTCCCAGTCGCCGCGGGAGACGCCCCGGGCGTCGGGGGACACGTGGTGGCTCTCGACCACCGTAGGGGCAGGCCTGTGGGCGGTGAGTAATGGGCTAGCTCGCCGTCCGTCCGTCTTATGACGACAGGCCGTGTCGTCGGCGCGTTCGTGTTCCACGCGCGCCTCAAAGAGATGTTAGCAAACAGGAGGGGCCCGCAAGGACTGATGCCTGCCAGGGCTGCGGGACTGTTCGAAAGAGATACCGCGACCCCGGAACACAAAGGGCAAAAGAAGGAACATGGATGGGTTTTAGTCAGTAAAAGTCTGACACTCCCTTCCGCTCCGCCCAGAGCGGGAGGAGTCATTTGATGATTTCCCATCCCAAAAAAAAGAACAATGAAACAATTACTCGGGTATTCACAGATCGAGTCATGTAAGTTTACCGGTCTGAAGTTTGCTTAAAAAATTACTGCGTGGTTATCAATATCCATACTAAAAAAGCAGCGCGCCACACGATGCGCATCGAAAAACCTGGTTTCAGAACAGCAGAGCAGTAACGCGAAACGTGCAAAAATTTGAAAACCATAAAAAAACTAAAGAGGCAATCGAATCCAAGTGATTACAACACAAACAAGGAGCATAGAAACTACATTCTATTGATTCGAAATAAAAGAGGACTTAACACAAGGCAATAAGGACGCTGTCGGGTTTAAATGCAACTGTTATTTGAATTCCCAATATCAGGCAGAAATGTATTCTACAGTTTTAAAGGAAAATGAGACCTATTTCAAGGCAATAAGTATACAATAACGGGTTTCGGTACAACGTGTATTACCGGGTTGATCGTGTCCCAATATCCGGTAAAAAAAAATACGATTTTAACGGGTACTAGGTCAAGTAGGGGTTTGTAAGTACCAATAGATGTGAACGGCAAAAATATTTATTTCCCAATTAGATTCACCTCGATTTATAAGTTATATCGCAAAATAATATACTTAAATATCTTAGAAAATTAACACTCTTACTTTAATGTTATCCGTCGCAGTATGGCTAGCTCATCAATGCGACGTGGTGGTTTCGTAGTTCACTGACAGAACTTTGAACTTTCATAATATTCAGTTACAGCAAACTTTTGTTATCGCATGGTTTTGACGCCATTGAACTTTTTGGACAATGATGACATTACAATTGTACAAAATATTACCGAGAAGGTATTGCCCTTCACAAACTTTAATTTATTATTGGTAGAAAATTGCAATAATAAAAAAACTGACTTGTTAACGGGTACTGGTACACTAACGGGAATACGTACTTTTACCTTATCAATCATCAGTAATTCAAACACAATGCGAATTGTTATATGAGTAAATAAATAAATAAATGTACTATCTGGGTAAAAGTAATATATTATGTGTTAATCCAGGTTATAAACTATATGTGTGCCAAATTTCATCCAAATAAGTTCAGTAGTTTTTGCGTGAAACAGTAAGAAACATCCATAAACCTCACAAACTGTTGCATATAATAATTAGTAGCAAAGTAAAATAGTAGTGGGTGATTGTTAATTCCCAGCACCCTAATTGTGTAACACGCTTTCAATGACAATCTGAATGATTTTGAAGGAAATTCTTATTCCATTGCTTCATATGTTTGAAAATTCGGTCGCTCGACAACGTGAAAAACGCAATGAATGTACTTGAATTGTCAATACAAAAGGCATTGCGATTTTAAGTGTGGTACTCAATAACCCCGCAGTGTGTGGTACTCGTAGCATTGTCTCTCTCCCGTTTTTGGCAATTGGGTGGGTAGTTGACGTTTTTAACCAACAATTACAAGACACAACAGGTTTTATCAAGGGATACGTATTACCCAGTACTAACTGGTTTGTGGAGGTCAGATAGGCAGTCGCTCCATGTAAAATACTAGTATTCAGCTGCATCCGGTTAGACTGGAAGCCGTCCTCAACATAATTGGGAAAAGGCTAGGCAGATGATGATGAATTCCAAGTCACAACCTCCCTTTAATTCTCTTTGTATTAGGAATGACAACCCGATTAGATTCCTATTCTGAAAATGTACAAGTTTGATATCATCATTCTCTTGCCCTTGTCCATTCATTTGGGGTCGGCGCAGCAAGTCTTCTTCTTCCATACTTCTCTATTACTCGTCATCTTATCAGACACCTCCTTTCGTGCCATACCATTCTTCACACAGTCCATCCATAGTTTCTTTGGTCTTCCTCTACTCTTATACCCATCAACAGTCATATATATCGATGCAAATTTTCTTGACAAGCAAAGAGATTAAAAGGACTAATATTTGAATGTCTTTGTTGACAAGCAACGTCACCTTGAACTGCACGCTTAAAGTGGTCATACTATAGCTCGACACTCGATCCCCATGACATGGCACTTAAGAGGACTTCTGGAATGTACCAAAGTACAAGTAGTTCGATCCCTGATTCCCCAGATGCAGCTATTGTAGACACCAGCACATCAGGCTATTACAATATGTCAAATTTCTTTAATGGATTTTCAACTTTTTCGCTAAAGCATTTGGTTCAAGGTTGATTGAGAAAATTTTACAGTTTCGGGTAGCTTGATGTGCTGCCGTCTGTACAAGTGCTAGGAGTCTAGTTTTGGCTCGGCATGACAGTGCATCGCCTGTTATGACTATGGGACTCTCTCTGCCATACCCTCGGCGATAACAGGCGTGATGCTATTTTATGTCATTTCATTATGATCAAAATTAAAGAAAATCATTTCACGTTTATAATTTTGTTTCAGGTATCCAATATGACGGGCTCAGAGGTATGTTTAATACGTTTTTTTAATTATGATGAGTATGTAGCCAGGGTTTTAAGCTTGTATAAAGGTAACGCCACTGACGAGGATAACAGTGCCTTCGTCTTGGAGGGGTTAAACCCCTCGCTTGACTCAGGATTCTAGTCTTAACTACTCGCTTCGCTCAGGAGTTGACTCCGAGCAAGGATAAGCTAGGATCCCTTGTTACGTTCGGAGTTTTAAAAACACTTATCACTGCATAATCTACTATTCAATAATACCTTCGTTTAACGTTAAACGCATTTCGTAATTTTGAAGTCTTATACTAACTAACTCTATGGTATATTTTATCTCCAGTCAAATTCGGCTGGTCGGATGCCCTAGCTGATATGGAGTACTTCTACTCGATTCCTCGCACCATCAGCGACGTGGAGAACGAAGGCTGGCTGCGGACGGAGAGGCCTCCAGGTCCTCTGCCGGAGCTGAGGATGTACTGTCCTCCAGGAAGGATCGTCTGCCCACTATACGATACTGCTGGATTCGTGGCAGGACTTATGGTTTCTGTAAGTAGATGTTTTATATAAGGATGACAGTTCTACGAGGTTGCTCATTTAGAAATAACCACTAACTCGTCAGGACTGTGTCAAAAGTTACAGCTTATCATGAAGTCGGGTTCGATTTCAAACTGAAGAACTCAAGCTCCAAATGGTTCAAGAATTTCTCAGTAGTGGCCCCGGGTCTGAATTCGTGCAAACTTGATAGACTCGCCTCCTATATTATATTTGCATGGGACTTATAACATACACAAGTACATGTCAGCCAAGTTTTCAGGGATTACAAGCGATGACGTGATGATGTTCTTCAAAAATTTGTATTATCCTCATGTGTGTCTCAGAAAAGTCGTTTTACTCTTTAAAATCAGCACGGTTGTTTGCAATATCTGTTTTGCTGAAGGAAAACGAAATGTATAATCTATAATACTGTAAATAAGCCATCCAATATCACATTAGACATAGTGACAATAGATTAAAGAGGAATGCATCCTCGGCCGGCACAACACAATCCAAAGGATTCGTAAGGAAATTTCCTATTTACCTTTGCTTGAAATGTTTGACCAATTCGTCTGGCCGACAACAACACTTAGCATAATGTCTTCCCGAGAAACGTTGTAGTTTGTCGGGAATTCCAGACATGACGCTAAGTGATGTGTTTATGTTGAATTGTCAAAATGCAAGGCATTTCCTGCAGCTAAGTAGGGAATCATGATATGAGCTATCTCATCTCCCGTCAGTCTGCCACTCACACTGAGAACTAGTATATGTGGGCTATAGAAGACCTCATAAGCACAACAATGCAGTACCTATTAACCTAATTAGAAATCAATCCACAGACCAATCGAACTATGACATTGCACGAACACCCAGAATAAACTTAAACGTAAATTAGAACAAGTTTAAGATATAATACTCTTTCCACGTTTTAAGACTGCTTATTTAGTACCAGAGTCAAGTTAGTACCTGTCGCAAAAAAAGGGACACCAAGACGATATAGGGTTTTGCCATTCAAATACCGTTAAAATTAACATTGCACTATCGTGGCCCGTTTTTGTTAGGACCTGTGGCCTCAACCGATTCAACTTAGCGTGTCGATGGAAAATTTTCATTAAATAATTTGGCCCAAAATCCAGCTACCCGAACTCCACTCGCCGATGTCATAAGATCTTCAAGTTCGGAGGTGTCATGGCATGATGGAAAAAGGAGCATTGTTACACTGCACGTTGTCAGAAACTCGACAATCACCATAAAAACACATTCTATCAAACCAAAACACACACAGTAGCTATTGGTGCATGACCCCGCAAATATCTTCCTCATTGCTTTGACAATGCGCAGTCAATTCAGTCTGGTGGTTCGAGTGATGTGTCATTCGCGGCGTTTATCTAATTTATTTGAATGAACAAGATCAATCGTGGAGGGTTACGAGTTACGCGTGTAACTATAATGGAACGTAATGCATGTAAAGTTCTGGAAAGATAGAAGGGACGGAAAGATACCGTCGTATCTTTTAAATTAAGTGCACGACCAGAGTGATAATGAGATTGATTAAGATGATCGTCTGTATGGCCTCTTCCCAACTATGTTCTACCTCTTCCTAACTGCTAATTGGGATTGTCTTAAAGTCTAACCGGATGCAGCTGAATACCAGTATTTTACATGAAGCGACTGCCTGTCTAACCGCCACAACCCAGTCAATACGGTACTCTTTGGTAAGACGGTACCTACGCTTTGCTAAGACGGTGCTCTTTGGTAAGACTGGTTGCCAGACTTTCGGGTCCCTGACTACCTGTAACGACTGTCAAAGATCTACAAATGACAGCCGGCACCAACGGCTTAACGTGTTTTGCAGGTACGGAGGAAACTCCGCAATATTTGATGGTCAACCATCCACAGACCGACCAACCCGTGCGGCTGTTATTATTTAGCCATGAGCTCCTCCGTGAGGTTTATTAAGATATTAAAACTTATATAGATGGCGACTCTGATTGCCCCCTGTTACTGTTTTCAGTAACGAAGAAAGCAGTCGTATCATTGAGGTCTGTGAAAGCGATTCGGAAGCTGTGCCTTCGAAAGTGAATCTTTCGCGTCTTTCACACACCGGTCTACACAGTTTTGTGATGCGAGCAAAAAATAATTTACATTTAGTCCCAAAGTGATTTTATTTATTTATTTTATTTATTTATTTATTGGTTCACCAACAATTGTTTACACTGGTTGTATGCTAAAAGTAACATGCAAAAATGTAAATGCAATAGTGCAACAATCACTTACAGGTAAACTCCGCATGCGTAAAGAAGTTGTACAGTTATAATATTAATCTAGTTTAAAATAATTACTTATCTATAAGTCTAAAGGTCTAAATAATTAATTTAAATAACAACATAAGGTACTTATTATATGTATATAGACTCATTTCCTCTCAAGCGGGACAATAAAAAGTCAATTTAATTAGCAAGATGCTTAAAAAAATTGGCCCTTAATTTGCCCAAACTTTCAAAGTGCAAATCGATTTGATCACTGCATCCATTTATAACCTTGCATAATCTTGCATAGGGGGAATTGGCGCCTAGAACCGTTCTTCTCTGCGGCGGGCAGAGTGGCGTAATTGCACTGCGAGGAATTCTTGAAGGGGCACGGAAATTAAAGATGTGTAATATTTGTGGGCAGTAAATTTTGTGGTGCATTACTTTGCACACAAACATTGCGTCATTAATTCGTCGGCGATTGTCTAGCGAAACCATTTTAAAGTATTTAAGCCTGTTACTGTACGAACGTACTTTTTTAGTTATTCCGCTAGAAAACGCCAGGTGCCATAGGAAACGCTTTTGGACGCGTTCTAGACGCAACGAGTGTGTGGCATAGTGTGGACGCCAGATCACGCTACAATATTCCAACATGCTTCGTATAAGGCAATTGAAAAGTATAATTTTAGTTTTACAGCACCTAAACTGTTTGGAATTCCTTATAACGAATCCCAGCATCTTAGAGGATTTTTTAATTATATTGTCTATCTGTGGAATAAAAGTTAACTTCCGATCAAACATAACACCAAGGTCTCTTATTGTTTCAAGTTCAGCAATCTTTACTCCTTCGATATAATAGTCTTGTTCTATTAGATAATGTTTTCGCGAGTATTTAACATGATAGCATTTACTTGGATTGAGATGCATCTTGTTGACTTGACACCATTGCACAAGCTTTTCTAGATCGCTCTGTAGTGCAGCGGCATCATCTTTAGATTTAACAATTCTAACAAATTTTAAGTCGTCTGCATACATAAAGATAACAGAGTAATGAAAACAATGGGGAATATCGTTAATAAAGAAATTAAATAAAATGGGCCCTAGGTGAGATCCCTGTGGCACGCCAGACGAGATGCATCGTAGGGCAGACTGAAAACCGTTGATAACCACATAGAAAGATCTACCCACGAGATATGAACTTAACCATGACAGTAACGACCCGGTGATACCGTATGCTCTTAATTTGTGAATCAATATTCCATGTGATACCTTATCGAAAGCTTTACTGAAGTCTGTATAAATAACATTAGCTTGAAAACCCGAGTCTATTGCCTGCGTTAATAATTCAGTAAACAGTATTAGATTGGTGGTTGTGGATCTAGACTCCACGAAGCCATGTTGCTCCTCGCTAAGGTACAGATTTAAGTGATTCTGAATGTGGGGGCAGATCAGAGACTCGAAAATTTTCGCAAAGGTAGATAAGATTGATATGGGTCTATAATTAGAAACCAAGTCGTCAGTATTAGACTTGTGTATGGGAACTACCTTCGCTATCTTCCATTTTGAAGGAAAAACTCCAGAAGCTAACGATTTATTGAAAATAAGTGATAATGGTGTAACCAACTCAGCCGCACACTCGTGAATAAAAATAGGTGGTATTCCATCTGGTCCTGCGCCCTTATTGCAGTCCAGGTTTTTCAACTTTTTGTATAAAGCCTCAGAATCAATAAATAGATTTGATAAACATATGCTATAATTTTTAAGGTTATGTAAGTACGTATTATTATGGAGATTGTCACCGTCCTTAGCAGAGCTATAAACAGAGGAGAAGTAAGATGCAAAAAACTCGCATATTTCTGTTCCGTCAGATGACGTAGTAGTACCATCTGTCATCGACATAGGGTATACGCTAGTTCCCCCCCGTTTAGCTTTTATGTACGTCCAGAACAATTTAGGATTTTTTGTGAGTTCTTCTTCCAAGTTCTTTAAGTACTTATTGTAGCAAACAGTTGCGAGTTCATCACAACGTTTACTGATTATTTTTAATTCAATTTTATCTAACGGGTTCTTATATACATTGTAGCGTTTTCTGATCTTGTTTTTTGAATTTAGCATTTTAATTAGACTCCAGTTAAACCATGGTGGGTACTTTCCATTCTTGGGTACTTTAGTAGAAATAAACCTGTCTATAACTGTATTAATAATGTCGTAAAATACCTGCACCATCCCATTGACGTCATGCAGTCCCTTAAATAATTCCTCCCAGTTAAGTTCTTTTAGGTATTTACGAATCGGTACGTAATTTGATTTACGAAAGTTAGGCATTCCTTTGACAATATTATATGGAAGTTTGGCTTCCTTACTTGCAGAGATGATAATATCTAGTGGTGGATGGTGCTGATCAACATTACACAATGAACAAATACTTTGGCTTACGTTACACGATGGATTATTACTCAATACGAGGTCAAGTATCCGACCTGAGGTGTTATTTATGTTGTTACATTGGTTGAGCTTGTTAACATGCGCAAAATCTAATAAAGCTTCGCAAGTATTAGTAAGCTTGAGGCTGCTATTTGAATTACTGACTTTTGTCCAGTCGATACTACCCAAATTGAAATCACCTATGATGCACACGCATGAATCGTTAAGTTGTTCAAAAGCCGCATTACATTTGTCCAAAAAGTTTTCCAAGTAGGATATGCGCACAGGTGGTGGTAGGTATACTGCACAGAGAGCCATTCGACGAAAAGACTTAGCAACATGAAGATCAAGGGTAACCCAAAGGTCCTCACAACTACTTTCCAAATGATAAGTGATCAAAAATATTTAAATCCAGGTATCATTGTCAGTACGACAATGATACCTGGATTTAAATATTTTGGGCTGGGCCAGGGCTGCAAGACTAGGCGAAAGAGATACCGCGGCCCTGGAATACAAAGGGCAAAAGAAGGAACATGGATTGTTTTTAGTCAGTAAGAGTCTGACACTTCCTTCCGCTCCGCCCAGAGCGGGAGGAGTCATTTGATGATTTCCCATCCCAAAATATGAAAAAAAAGGTATCATTGTCGTGATTCCTTTACTTGATACCTACCAAGTCGATTTTTCTGTTTTTGGAATCAAAACAAGAAAAACAAACACAATGTTCATTTACTCTATTTTATTTATTTCAATAAAACAGCTGTTGATAGTTAAATATGTTCTTCTTCCAAAAACACTTCCAACAGAACAGGTTTGTCTATTTAATGCACAACGGACTTTGTACATACTCGGGTCTCCTACCAGATATTAATTTAGGTACCTAACTATAAACAGCCACATTGTACGAAAAGCGCCAAATACGGAAAGAGAGACCTAAGGCCACCCATAACTCTACCGGTCAACTCTACTGCTTTAGCTGTGACCAGGTATTTAAGAGCAGATTCAAATGAGGGCACACTAAAGGAAATAGTATTAAAGTGGCCCGAAAGTCTGACAACCAGTCTAACCAAGACTTATCGTATTAGTCAGTACTAACTGGGTTGTGCTGGTCAGATAGGCAGTCGCTACATGTAAAGTACATGTATTCAGCTGTATCCAGTTAGACTGGAAGCTAATCCCAATTTAGTTGAGAAAATGCGCAGATGATGAAACAGCCAATTTATTACGTTGTCACTGATGGAGCACGGGCCTCCTATCTGTGAGAAGGGGCGGCCTGTAATCCGCCATGCCGGGTCAGAGGGGCTGTCACATGTCTGCGAAAGTTTGGTACTTGGACATGCAGGTAGGTAGGTCACCGTTTTGACAGCACTTTAAGTACATGAAACAAAAAAAAGCTTAAAATTTTTCAGTATCTGCAAGACTTTTATCCTAAAATTCAATAGTTAAAATTTGTTCTATACCCAAAACTTTTTTTTTTATTATTAAATGGGTCTACTCTTGACCTTAATCTTGTCCTGAAAACAGAGATGAGGTCGACGATGAAGTACAAGTTTCCTCCAAATTGTTGAACTGAAACCAAAAGGGCAACCACGAAACCATAAAATAATGTTATGGATCATGCGATGCGTCTTTTCCGGCTTCTCTTGTCGGCTAGGCTTGATGAAGATAAATGAATAGTTTGAACGTCATGTAGTGAAACATTCAAAACTACGCATGCGTAGTAAAACTAATATGCATGAAGTTACGTTCGTATGGATTACTAACAAATGTATCTAAAATACTTGTTAATACTTCCGTTTACCCAAGGGCAAGCTTTTACCTTGACCAGAGGCTAACGCAAAAGCCAGTCTCATGGAAACATTACCTGTTGATAGCGTTGAGGAGGTGTTTGACGCTATTTTAGGGTTTCGTACCCAAAGGGTAAAACGGGACCCTATTACTAAGACTTCGCTGTCTGTCTGTCTGTCTGTCTCCAGGCTGTATCTCATAAACCGTGATAGCTAGAAAGCTGAAATTTTCACAAATGATGTATTACTATTGCCGCTATAACAACAAATACCAAAAATTAAAAAAAAAAAATTAAGGGGGGCTCCCATACAACAGATATGATTTTTTTGCCGTTTTTATAGATAATGGTACGGAACCCTTCGTGCGCGAGTCCGACTCGCACTTGGCCGGTTTTTTAGTTTTTGGCTTAGTTAGTTACTTTATGTTATTATCAATTTATCTAAACTAATATTTTAAAGAGATCGTAAGTTTGTATGTAGGGTATAATCTTCGGAACTACTGATTGGATTCCGAAATCTCTTTCACGTTGCGCGAGCTACACTTAAAACGTTCCCGTGAGTTGTTTTCCGTACATACTTAACGGGTACAAAAGCTATGTTATAATGTATTGTTAAGAAACAAATATGGTTGAAAGACTTGTTTGCAATATTACATTAAGGGGTCGTATATGAACACTCCACAAGGAGACGGGGCCCGGGGCTTTAACACAAAGGGCTTAAAAGCTTGTTATTATCAAAACGAGTGAAGGCTTAATGGGGATCCAAGCACGGACTGCGGATGTGCCCGACATGAGACGATGTTACTTTAATTGGCAAAGGACAAAGCTGTCTGCTAAATGGAGAATAATCTTATGAATTAACTGTAGTAATAACGTTACTTTATGCCGTATTTTCCGAAGAAGCAGGTACAGGTACACCTCTCATCCTCCCTCTCTAGGATTAACAGACGTGCTTTTTGTAATTAAACGGACACATCCAGACTTCGTCCGGGCTGTTAATCAGAAATTCCAAGTTTATAAGTTTTGACGTGACAACGTCTAATACGCAGTCTGCACTAAAAGTATCGGGAATGGAATATTTCCACTGTTCCTGTCATATTAAAATCTTTTTAATTGAAAATTCCTTGGTTTTATAAATCGAATACCATTTAGTTATTTAAAAAAAGATTCTCAGTCTTGTCACAAGGTTTTGTCAAACTTGTTTAGTCGTTAAGAAAATGGAATTGGCTCGAGAAAATTCAAGAGCGATGATTTATTATGACTTTCGAAGTGGTTTAACACAAAAACAGTGTGTTGACCGGATGATTTCTGCATTTGGTGATGAAGCCCCATCCAAAACCACAATTTATCGCTGGTTTGCTGAATTTCAACGTGGACGTGTCAAGCTCAGTGATGATCCCCGTCAAGGTCGTCCAAAAACTGCAGTCACCCAAGAAAACGTTGATGCTGTGCGTAAGCTGATAGAGGAAGATCGACATGTGACATACCACGAAATTCAGGCAACTTTAGACATTGGCATGAGTCAAATACAAATAACCTTGCATGAACAATTAGGTGTAAAAAAGTTGTTTTCCCGATGGATACCGCATTCGCTCTGTGAAGAGCAAAAAGCGGCTCGCGTTATTTGGTGCGTCAGAACTCTCGAAAGATTCCACGCAGGATCCTCAAATGCTGTATACAACATCGTACCAGGTGACGAATCCTGGATATACGCGTGCGAACCCGAAACAAAAAACCAGTCACGAGTTTGGGTGTTCGAAAATGAGTTAAAGCCAACAAAAATTGTTCGTTCACGGAGTGTTGCAAAAAAAATGGTGGCCACGTTTGTCTCCAAAACCGGCCATGTTGCGACTATTCTTCTTGAGGGACAAAGAACGGTTAATGCAGAATGGTATGCTAGCATTTGTTTGCCACAGGTCGTTTCTGAACTCCGTAAAGAGAACTGCAACCGCCGCATCATCCTCCATCACGACAATGCGAGTTCTCACACCGCGCACAGAACAAAAGAGTTTTTAGAGCAAGAAAACATAGAATTATTAGACCATCCACCGTACAGCCCCGACCTAAGCCCTAATGATTTCTATACTTTCCCTAAAATAAAGAATAAATTGCGTGGTCAGAGATTTTCATCACCTGAAGAAGCTGTGGACGCCTACAAAACGGCCATTTTGGAGACCCCAACTTCCGAATGGAATGGTTGCTTCAGTGATTGGTTCCATCGTATGGAAAAATGTGTCAAATTTCGCGGAGAATACTTCGCAAGGAAATAAATACATTTCTAAATAGTAATGTTGTGTCACTTCCTTGATTCCCGAAATTTTCTGTGCCGCCCTCGTAAATCGATTATCGCCGCCGGCTGCATGCACGAAAAAGGATGACTCATTGTACATTGTACGCTTCCGCCACATCTATCTCTCAAGTCTCAATGTTTTGTTATGACGTTGTCACGTTAAACTATCGTCCGTAAACCAACTTTACAGACAACCAATTTTTTTAAAGAATTTATGATGAAGAACAGGGTGTACACTAGGGCATGTAATATCGGATGATTTTCGATTCCGGAACTGAGTTACGATACTACTGGTTCGATTCCGGAATTCCGGAACTGGTTCCGGAATTAGAAAAAAGTATAGGAAATAAAAAAAAACAATATATAGGCATTTAAGTGTTTTGTTAAATCAAATCTTTACTAAAAAATTAAATAAATCGACAAAACTCTTGTCTGACAGGGGCGTGCCGTCCATACAGGCAAATAGGCTTAGCCTACCTTAGCCAAATTCATTTATTACAACAAATCAACAATCATGTACTTAATAAAAAATACAAAATATAAAAAGAAAGTTAAAACTCCTGTTATAACACTTATAGCAACTTGTCGCGCCCGTGTGACGTCACACGGGCACACGCTACTACTCCTTAGGCCACCAAACGAACTGCCTTCATTTCTCATCGACTCATTGATGAATTTACGCACACTGGTGCATATTTTCGTGTGTATGAACGGCACACATGTATAGATTATGGGCGGGAACTCCGCCGTAAGGAGACCGCCAGCGCAGTTCTGATTGGCTGGCCTTGAAGGCCAGCCAATCAGAAGTGCCAGTCAAGATGAATGAAATGCAGTGCAGGGTTACCAATTTGTGGAGATTTCCCCGGATCGCGGGGAATTCGAGAAACAGACTACACACTGAAACGATCGTTTCCATAATGACTTGCTACTTTAAAAAAACAGGGTGGTATTGTCGAATATAAACCTTCCAAAAAAATATAAATTATAAGGAATAGCAAAAGCCCTATTAAAATAGTAAAAAATACATGAATTTTATTTTTTCCCAAAATTTTGTGAAATTTCGCTTTGATTTTTGGGAAGTTAGGAAAATAACTGTGGCAATCCGGCAAAATGATGCAATTATTATTTGGTTTCTTAAGAAGCCATATTTGTGTATCCGCGACAGGGGCGTGCCGTCCATACAGGCAAATAGGCTTAGCCTACCTTAGCCAAATTCATTTATTACAACAAATCAACAATCATGTACTTAATAAAAAATACAAAATATAAAAAGAAAGTTAAAACTCCTGTTATAACACTTATAGCAACTTGTCGCGCCCGTGTGACGTCACACGGGCACACGCTACTACTCCTTAGGCCACCAAACTAACTGCCTTCATTTCTCATCGACTCATTGATGAATTTACGCACACTGGTGCATATTTTCGTGTGTATGAACGGCACACATGTATAGATTATGGGCGGGAACTCCGCCGTAAGGAGACCGCCAGCGCAGTTCTGATTGGCTGGCCTTGAAGGCCAGCCAATCAGAAGTGCCAGTCAAGATGAATGAAATGCAGTGCAGGGTTACCAATTTGTGGAGATTTCCCCGGATCGCGGGGAATTCGAGAAACAGACTACACACTGAAACGATCGTTTCCATAATGACTTGCTACTTTAAAAAAACAGGGTGGTATTGTCGAATATAAACCTTCCAAAAAAATATAAATTATAAGGAATAGCAAAAGCCCTATTAAAATAGTAAAAAATACATGAATTTTATTTTTTCCCAAAATTTTGTGAAATTTCGCTTTGATTTTTGGGAAGTTAGGAAAATAACTGTGGCAATCCGGCAAAATGATGCAATTATTATTTGGTTTCTTAAGAAGCCATATTTGTGTATCCGCGATCTTGAATGTTTTGCTTTTTTTAACGTACTCAATTAAAAGTAATTTGTTGTTTATTGTTTGTTTATCTACTTAAAAATGGTGTTCTGTTGTGAAGTTTACGCTGATAATGTGTGTTTGTTAGAAGTTCAAAGTAGTAAGTTTTCGCATTATCGTTTAATGTTAAGATTCAACTTGATTTGATTTTGATGATTTTAAGTTATTTATAAAGATACGAGACGAGTTTGAGTGACTGTGACTGAGTTTGAATCTTCAGAAAATCGTGATTTGAACCTTGAATAATGTGGTGAGTTCTTGTATTTATAACTTTTATAACACGCGTTTTCGGCAATAATCTCGTGAATGTACTTACATCCTTAGCTTCTACAAGTTGTGTGTTCATAATAAACTGATTTCGTTTGTGCTATAAAACTATTGTTTCTTTCACTGGATAGCCTACACCCCCACCATACTGTTGTTTTTACAGGCTTTCTTTTCAATTTTTTTTTTTTAAATATTATAAATCAATAAATGTGACTACTTTAGGGTCATCATCATAAATAAGTAGAGCGACGTTGTGATGTTGCGCGAAGTTTTTTTTTTGGGTATCCGTATGCGTGGCCTACCTTCCGTGGAGAACCACTGCACGCCACTGATCCGCGATCTTGAATTTTTTGCTTTTTTTAACGTACTCAATTAAAAGTAATTTGTTGTTTATTGTTTGTTTATCTACTTAAAAATGGTGTTCTGTTGTGAAGTTTACGCTGATAATGTGTGTTTGTTAGAAGTTCAAAGTAGTAAGTTTTCGCATTATCGTTTAATGTTAAGATTCAACTTGATTTGATTTTGATGATTTTAAGTTATTTATAAAGATACGAGACGAGTTTGAGTGACTGTGACTGAGTTTGAATCTTCAGAAAATCGTGATTTGAACCTTGAATAATGTGGTGAGTTCTTGTATTTATAACTTTTATAACACGCGTTTTCGGCAATAATCTCGTGAATGTACTTACATCCATAGCTTCTACAAGTGGTGTGTTCATAATAAACTGATTTCGTTTGTGCTATAAAACTATTGTTTCTTTCACTGGATAGCCTACACCCCCACCATACTGTTGTTTTTACAGGCTTTCTTTTCAATTTTTTTTTTTAAATATTATAAATCAATAAATGTGACTACTTTAGGGTCATCATCATAAGTAGAGCGACGTTGTGATGTTGCGCGAAGTTTTTTTTTTGGGTATCCGTATGCGTGGCCTACCTTCCGTGGAGAACCACTGCACGCCACTGTTGTCTGAGATCAATTAAACAGCCTTCTTTTAGGTTTTTTAAAAATAATCAACTTTGCAATAGTATACATTATAGCAAAATCAACGTGTGCTAGCTAATTTGCAATTGCAATGTAGCTTATTAAATAACTATCTAATAAAATTATGATGTATATAAGATTCAACAACTCACAGTGAACAAAATCAACAAGTTCTCCTCTTCCGAGATCATGAAAATAGGTTTAAAGAACAAAACTTAAAAATAATTAAAAAACTCGAAACTTATTTACGGTGTCGTATTTTTTGGAAATTGAGATCTTTAAATCAACTTATACTAAAAAGAAATATAAAGTAAATAAGACAAGAATCACTTTTTCAAAAAAGATCGCTCTTCTTGATAATGTGTTCTCAAGAGTATCAGAGCATCTAACATTTTATCTGAGAGCCAGCTTCGTAGGCGGTTACAAAAGTACCCGACACACGAAAATACTCTTTCACTCTCAACACTTGTAGGAAGAACACCTAAAATATAATTGTATGCCTGTGTCAAATAAATACCACGTTCTCCACCATTATCGTACATGGCTTTCTCAACTTTTACGAATCCAGCAAGATCAAAATGTCGTTTTTGATTCGTGCGAGGTTCTTTGCATTTACTGAGTTCCTTATCCAGCTGTTCTTGCAGTGTTGATTCATTCACTTCAGCTTCGTCAACACCTATATCACAGACTTCGGCATCACCTTCATCGTTGATCTCACTTGAAACGGCATTATCTTTGTACTAGTTTGTAGTAATAATCGTCTCTTCAATCTCCTCGATGGCGGCGATTTGAATTTAAACTTCGCGCGCGGTACGGTACATTTCGCAAGAGAGTACAAATATGCAAATTTTATTATTGTGGTAACTTATCTTACAAATAATTATATGAGTATCGGATTGCGATATTTACTTCAGTTCCGGAATTGTAATATTGTAAAAAATCATCCGAAATTCCGGAGTTACGAAATCTCGGAATTCCGGGATCCATGCCCGTACAGTTCTTCATCCCCCTTAGAAAAGACAGGATCCTCCAACCAGCCGGGTGTTATATTTAGTGTAGTCGCCAATAACTTTAATAGCGCAATGTAGGAAATTACGATGTTAGTTCATCATCTGCGTCATAGATGACGCTGTAGTACTTTTTGTTCTATGTTACTGTAGTACTTTTTATAGTGCCGATACAAGTATGAGTACTTAATAGGGCAAAAAGTTTTTTATCCTTCGCAGAAAAATGAGGATCTTTCCACCATACGTTTGTTTTGCCTGGTGGGCTTCTGCCCAATGGCTGTTGACGGGTTGTTGTCATAAGTTCTACACTCGTGGAAAACTTGCTTACGCGATGTAGGATTTAAGTGACGTCAGACGTACATAGTTCTCACGTGGTAGTATAGATGTCGCCAAAGCTTTAGTTATTAAATTACATAATGGGTATAAAAGTACCGTTACCCTTAACGAAGCCGAAAGGCATTTAAATTTTTTGCTATTGTGATAATTTTTTTTCAATACATTTCCTCGAAAACTTTTTCTTTTCGCACTACGATTAGGTTCAACGTGCAAAGTATTTCACACTCGTGATTTTTAGGGTTCCGTACCCAAAGGGTAAAACGGGACCCTATTACTAAGACTTCGCTGTCTGTCTGTCTGTCTGTCTCCAGGCTGTATCTCATAAACCGTGATAGCTAGAAAGCTGAAATTTTCACAAATGATTTATTACTATTGCCGCAATAACAACAAATACTAAAAATTAAAAAAAAAAATATTAAGGGGGGCTCCCATACAACAGATATGTTTTTTTTTGCCGTTTTTATAGATAATGGTACGGAACCCTTCGTGCGCGAGTCCGACTCGCACTTGGCCGGTTTTTTTTTTACATTTATCACAACGTGTGCGAAAATAAAAATTTCCACTGATAGCTATCAGTGGAATTTTTTATTTTCGCACACTTACTTTATGTATAGTTATCTGTGGAAATTTTTAGTCCAAATTCGTTCAATGTCTATAGTCGCCATTTACTTTTTTTATTAACTCGGCAAAAAAAAAATAGAAATATTCGTCTTTACCTACGGCGTAAATATTTTTAGAATATTTAAATTGTGTTTATAAATAGAATATTATCTGCCCAAACTTATGGAATAAAAATTTCTACACATAAATATACTTCGTATTTAAACTATAGTTATTTGTGGAAAAGTTTTAGTCCAAATTCGTTCAATGCCTATAGTCGGCGTCAATCGGAGAGCAGCGGTGCCGGTGGCCCGAGAGCAGCGGTTAGCCCAGTGGTGCCGGCCCCGACTTACGAACAGTAAGTCGTGGGTTCGTACCCAGATAGGCTCATTACTTTGTGTAATTTATTTCATCAGCACTGCTCTCAAAAACGGTGAAGGAAAACATCGTGAGGAAACCGGCATATCCCAGAACCAAACATTCGAAGACATGTGATATCCACCAAACCGCACTGTGCCCGTGTGGTGGATTATAGCCCATTCCCTCTCTAGAGAAGAGACCGTGTGTCCCAGCAGTGGGAACAATATAGGCTGATTATGCTATGGTCGGGGGTTATTGTTTTGTTTTTTAACCGGCAAAGAGATATGCGTCTTTACGGCGTAAATATTTTTAGAATATTTAAATTGTGTTTATAAATAGAATAGATAGATAAACATGAGTATTTAAAACTAATTTTAATAGTTACACGAACAAATTAACATTTATTTGTGTTCTGAATTCAAAAAATTTTGAATTTTCTGTTTTTCATTAAGGTGTTTAGGGGCTTCATACCTTTGCTTCTCCTTCAACCCGGCGATAGCAAAGCGCGGAAGAAAAGCCAATTAAATCATAGTTTCCTAGTAAATAATTCAAGAGTAAATTACTTTTCGTTCTACTTAATATTTTATTTCTTCGAAAGTGTGTTGAATAACGTCGTTTGTACATGTGGTCATTTATTACTGCAGTTCTCGACTAAACAACCTCGCCTGCGAGCTGCGGCTCGGGTGTGAATTCCGCCTCAAATGCAATAACAAACTTTCCCCACTATCAAAATGTACTATTGTTCTAGATCATACCTGGGAACCTTCTAGTTACGGAGATATTGGGGGTCAAAGTTCCAACTTTTCCACATTTTTTTTTTTATTATAAATAGAAGTTTTTAATATTATGACTTTACTTTAAATACCTTCATGATTCCCGCTTCCTTCAGCATAATGTTTTGAGTGTGTTACATTACCTTGACTTCTTCAGTAAAACGTGATTTCTCACCCCAAAAGAAAGTCGTTTCTCACAGCAATAATTTTAGTAACTTGATTTGATTAACAGAATGCTTGGTTGAAAACTTAGTGAAAGGTCCGTTTACACCTTGTATATTAAAAGAATACTAAAGGCCCTCTATTTTTAGCTTCCAGTGGAAGAGTTCCACTTCCCGATGGGCAAGCCTGAGAAGAAGTTCATCAAATGGTCGGCGCCGGCGGCAGAGGGTGAGGTTGCGAGGGACTACTGGACTGCTACTCAGTACTTCGTGTCTGCAGGTAGATATTCAGCTGACATATCATTCCTGGATTTTATAGGGAGGTAGTATCCACGTGTTACTTTCCGATCTCTGATCATCACTGACGTTCAGCTTTTTTCCATATTCTGCCTTTAATCTAATATTATGGTCTATATACAGGGTGGAAGGAAATATTTCGTCGGTTATTAAAAAAAAAATAGCTGGTTGGTTCCTACTAAAAGTGCAATACCTACACGGTCAAAATATATGGAACAGCTGATTTTATTTTAAACTATAGCTTATGCCCGCGGCTTCGCCCGCGTGGAGTGTGGGAATTGCCCATGGGATCTTACTTCTGGGATAATACGTAATCTGTGTGATATATCAGACTATAATCTATCTCTGTACCAAGTTTCGTCCAGATCTGTTCTGCCGTTCTGGCGTGATTGAGTAACAAACATCTATCCACCCAAACCAACCAAAAAAAAATCAGCTGTTCCCTACATTTTGACGAGTTAATCGATCATAAATGTAGGGAACAGCTAATTTTTTCTTCGCGATTTCAGGTTTGGTCCCATAGTAAAAGTTGTTCATAATGATGAGTACAATGACCTCTTAAGAGGTTGCTGGTGTTTTACAAATAACCCTGTATATAGGTAGATAAAAGTTTCCTCCTCAATCGCGGACCCCTTAGTCACCAAACCAAAGACGTATAGACTTTGTACATATCAATGTTCAATGATATGTACTCGTCCTCGCGTATGGTGGTCGCTGAAATGTAACCGATATGTGGACATTGTAAGCGAGAGCCATTCCACTTTGAGCAGTAAAGGGGAGTTTGAAAGCATGTAATAGGACACTTTCTAAAATATACTTTTAAGGCCAACACTAAACCAGACTCAGTTTCCGCACTAGGGGACTACCAGCGAGCTAATAGAGCGCAGTATCTTAGGAGTTAAACCTGATCGCATAAGGAACTTGATACTGCGTTCCAAAATTCGAATCACTGATGTAGGTCACACAAGGCTGCCAAGCTTAAATGGTGCTGGACTGGCCACATCTGACGCAGGCTGGAGGAGCTGTGGGCTAAAATAACCGCACAGTGGGGCCCAAACAGCAGTAAATAGCAACGCGGCAGGCCTAGACGTAGATGGCGGGACAAACTCAACTTTTTTCTAAAAGATTGGCTAATAACAGCTGTAGACAGGGACAAGTGGAAGGAGGGAAGTGAGGTATTGTCCTGCAGAGGGACACAAATGGCAGATAACAATAATAAGGCCGAAAGTTCAGACCGATTTGAATGTGAATCCCAGTGTAATACATTATGGACTATTTGGAGTGAAATAAAGCCAAACAAGATACATTAGGTATTTGAGTAGATTTTTTAATTTTTGATCAAAACAACTTATTCATATAATTCATTTCACTTTGGCACTAGAATGCGGTGTTCTACTAACTGTCCTATTCTCTGTTTCAATAATTAATAGGACTTTTTGAAAAACAGTGCCTATTGACTCGCTGTATCTTCTGCCTGCCTTTTCCCATCTATGTTGGGGTCGGTTTCCAGTATAACCGGATGATGCAGCTGAATATCAGTATTTCACATGGAGTGATTGCATATCTGATCTCCACAACCCAGTTAGTTCTAGGTAATGCGATACCCCTTGGTAAGACTCGTTGCCAGACTTTGGGCCACTACGTGTAACGACTACTTCTAAAGATCTACAAATGTCAGCCGGGACCAAGTAACGGCTTAACGTGGTTGCCGAGGCACGGAGGAAACTCAGTATGTAAAGAGTGGTCAACTGGTCATCCATCCACGGACCAACCTAGTCAAGCACGGCTTAACGTAAAGATCGAGCCGAGTGGCTGTTATTATTAAGACACGAGCTCCTCATTAATGTATTCTAGTTAGCCAGTGAACAATCCGCATATAACACTGTATCCTTTGTTAGCTAGTAGTAGTACTGTACACATTATTCCTCTTACTGAATAATTCTCTGAACTGCATATTGGATTGAGTATGTGAAACAAATTCTGGGAAGCGTTGAAGCAAGATCCTATGTTGTATTAATGACCGGGTATCATACTCACAATACTTATTTAGCTTTACTGGGAAATATAATCCATATGATCGACGTGTTCAATATTATAGTTGCGATGGACATTCATTCGTTTTCGGTGAAGGGGTTGAGAAAAAATCAGGTACCTACGTGATAATAAATGCTAAAATTAATAAATCGTGGATCGATATGAATCGTGGGATAAGAAAATGGTTCAGAGAGTTTTAAAAAATCGTTGAAATTAGGTTTGGAGGGTTCTGCTTTTAAAAGCAAAAAAAGTTGCCTTTTAAAGTAACGGCAACTCCTTACGGTGTTTGCTGTAAACGCCTGATAAAAAGGTACCACTTTCCAACTACCCGCTTGGCTACCCGATTTGGGTTCGTTTTCTCGGTATAAAGAGTTTAATATTAAATAGTACACTTCAATATTATTTTCATGATAAAGCAAAAACTCCCAGATAATAAATAATAATATTTCGTGTTTTTCATATAGAGTCCCTAAAGGCAGGCGCAGGCCCACAAGTGGAGAACGGTGCCACATTGCAAGATGGCGGCGTGTGGGTGGCTGGGCACGACAAACGTCTGATGCGCATACCCAGCACCGAAGCCGAGCTCAACAGCACTGCCTTCAAGAAACAGAACTGTATTCCGAATATGGGTAAGGAATTAACTGAAAAGATGCAATACAAATAGTCTGTATTTGCAGTTAAATATGTGTATTTTTTTTCTATAAAGTGCCGTTCAACATGATTATAAAAAGGTTGGGCTTAGAATGGTGCCTTGAGCACTCCTTTTTACGTAATCGACTGCTCGCATGTTCTCACCAATGAGTGTTCAACTGACGTGCATAATGACATGAGTTTGAATTAATAAGCGGTTCAGTATTTAATGTGACGATAGTATGTTCAAAATCGTCTAAAAATAAACCTTAGGATATACTTAGAGATAGTTTCAAATGCCTTAGCAAGTTCTAAAAATCCTAAGACACAAGGAAAATTCCTTGAGATTCAAAGATTCAAACTATTCTGTTTCTAGGTACTCACTACTACTACAATATGACCAGGGACCTAAATTGTGAGGAGTTGCTACCGTGGTTCGCGCTGGTCACAGGAGGTGACTTGGTCGGCACCGGTTTCCAGGTGATCGGCAGACTGCCCAAGCAGAAGACTAGGGACTGGTTCGAAGCTATACCCAACCCCAAGCAAGGCATACAGGTGAGAAACACAGAGTTGGTCAATTGGAATTAGCACTTTTTGTTGAAACCTTAAACGTATTTACTCTTCAATACTTCTGAACGTTAAAGCTAGGAACCGGAATTTGCTCAACAAACTCTCTAGAATTGTTTACGTTGGAAATTTCAAGGGCCTAAATTAAAAATAGGCCGCTTAAGTGAAAATTTCATTCATCAGCAGAAATAAGGATGATGTGCAACTGCATAACATAGGAGAAAGTACAGCACAAGTTGTAAACCTTTTATGTTGATAATGTTGGACTCATTTATAGAAGGTTCAATAATCATTGTCATCCTCATCGTTCAACGACATCACCAACCTGTTCTGTGCTTCCCGTTTTCTTGGGAACGAATAAGTCGTATAATTAACTACATAAGTCTTAAGATGAGGGTAGTAAGAGGCAATTTAACAGTATCTACAACCCATATTCAAATCAAATCAATTAAAGCATTTATTTCAAGTAGGCCAGTTACAAGCACTTTTGAATTGTCGAAACAAAGACAACAATGAAATGTAGCTACAGTCCCAGTCACAAGGCATAAACACTGTGAAAGTACTGTAGTTGCCCATTCCATACCGTAGATCTCTATGGAGAAGAACGGACAAGAAACTCCATGGACACTCTTTTAAATCAGAATATTTTTACAAAACCTTGGTTACATCATTCATATTGAGTTGGTACATTATGTGAGAGCTACGAAGCAAGATGTGCACGTTAAAAATATCCATAGTAAAAGAACAATTCAAAAATAAAATAATTAATTCAAATAAGCCGTGGCAACCAAGATCACAACTGACAGCGCCCGTTCACGAACATGACGCATGTATTAGCACCTTTCATCTCAACCATTTTGAAGGGAACATAATATTGAAAGGGATCCGACGCGCGCGCCACCATCAGCGAGACTTTTGAGTGAGCATGACCTACTCTTAACCGCCAGGGCACATTCAAGTCAAGAAAAGACTTAGGTTTCCAGCGAATGATAGCTTTCTAGTACTCACACAATATGGGCTATGCGGTTATATGAATAATACCAAAAAAAAATGAATCTATACAATGCAAAGATAGAACTTGTACAATTTTTAGCAGCTAAAACAATACTTTTTAATGCTATCCATTTATGCGCCCCTGTCCATGTGGAGCAGGACCGGCATTAAGCCAAGCATTTTTATCAGAGATATAATCGTCCAACTTGTAATATGCTTGCTTACATAGTGTGCGTTTAATGCATGTTTCGTCTCATTCAGTTCAAGAATACTTTGTTGAATTGAAAGATGAGTCTACTTTAGCGAGTCTGAAGCCTGGCTGAACTAATTGATCTCTATTGCTAGTACTGTAATTGTGTCTGTCACCTCTTTTATTAAAAAGATGTAGATTTTTTATTATTATTTAAAATCCTATCCAAACAAATGCTTTATTTCAGGTGGCGATACCATTTTCTCCAGAGTGTCTGGGAGATTGGGCTGAGAAGTACGGGATAGTGTCCATGCACATCTACTTCGTCAATGAACCTTGGAACATTCAGTGCAAGTAAGTTAAACACAGACGAACAAGAAAATGACCTTATAAAATTTCGAACCGTAAAATATTTATCAAGCCACAGTCATGTTGCTAGATGTCGTTGCCCAATACTGGTCTCATGGGAGATTCTATTATTATATACTATTAAGCTGCTGTCCTGTTGGTTCCGTGGTCCCAATAGCGTCTGCCCAACTTGAGGTCCCTGGGAGATTCGAACCCTTAAAAACTTCTTAACACTGGCTAGTGTTAGGAAGTTTTTAAGGGTTCAAATTTGTACTTGGCTGTTAGCACCCACCCTATTTTGTGGTACTCATAATTTAAGTGTGTAATACTAATTGTTATGTGGGGCGTGCAAGATTTTGTAGACTTGTACCTACTTGTGTTCGGATACATAGGTACGTAACACTAATAACTAACGAAATATGGGTAGACTGACTCGTCTCTGCCCACCCCTTCAGGGAATTCATTCGTAATGATTATCATCGTCATCTACTTAGCCTTCTCCCATCTATATTAGGGTTGGCTTCCAGTCTAACCGGATGCAGCTAAATACCGGTATTTTACATGGACCGAATGCCTATCTGACCTCCACAGCCCAGTTAGTCCTGGGTAATACGATAGCTCTTGGTAAGACTGGTTGTCAAACTTTCGGGCCACTAGCTACCTGTAATGGCTGTCAAAGATCTCATCCGTAATGATATGATAATGTTACAATTTCTAGGAATGGTGATTCCATCAAGCCTGCGCCAGCACTGGACCGAATCATTCTCAACGGATACAGATATGCTACTAAGGTGTCAGACGAGTTCACCAAGATGTTTGGCGGATAAATTAAGTTTAATTATTTTAAAGAGATATCTAATTATTAATGTTACAATAAGAAAGTTAAAGATGAGATTAATACATTAAAATTAGAAATGGAAAAAGCGCTGTTAGTTTTAACAAAATAAATGTCTCAAATACGTAATTTTGCTGCAAGAGAAACCTTGACGGTACGGTAATAAAAAAGCTCTTAGTATAGAAATTAAAAAATATAAGAAATTAAAAACGGAAGATTTTTATTTTTCTCTACCAACCAAGGGATTATTTCGGCAATTGGATTGAATTGTTAACCATCAATTGAATGATTGACGCTTTCAATTTTGAGTGAGGATACGAAATGCAGGCGTTCCCTCGGGAATCAGTACCGCTACAATCTGCACTAGCTAGACCAGCTAAACTACCCTTTTCCAAAGCATGAGCTCCAAACAAGATACATTTGAAGATGATTGATGTCGCAGCGTAGTAAGTAGGACATTGACAATGATATAGAATATTTGTAAGTAAATGTCCTTAACATAACCAGCTTCTAATGTCCCCATTGCTGGTATACAGGCCTCCTCTCTTATGTCAGGGAATGGGCTACATATAGACCACCACGCTTGCGCAGTGAGGGTTGGTAGATGACACATGCCTTCGATTTTTTATTCTAGGACATAACGGTTTCCTCACGAGATTTTCTTTTTAACTGTTTTGAAAATGAAGAATGAACAGTATAAAACAAAAGATTTCACTATTCAAAATAAAATCCTTTAAGGGGAATGCTCCAACCCAGCTCGCGAAATTCAAAATTTCTTGGGTTTTTTGCAATTTGCAGGCCAGTGCTAGGTTGTATGTTGATTAAAATATTATTCGCGGCTGTAAGACATATGTAGTTACAGAATTATAATCATCAAAATCACCAATACAACCCTCCAAGTTCATAAAGCTGTAGGAATGACTTTTTTCTGTTTTTTTTTGGTCCTACGCCTTTATGTAGTTGGAGGGTTGTATTGGTGATTTTGATGATTATAATTCTGTAACTACATACGTCTTACAGCCGCGAATAATATTTTAATCAACATACAACCTAGCACTGGCCTACAAATTGCAAAAAACGCAAGAAATTTTGAATTTCGCGGGCTGGTTGGAGCATTCACCTTAACAAAAGAGATTCAAACTCGAACAAAAAGTTGAAACGTAAAGTCATTTGACAAAATAAAATTATTTCCAGATTCTGTAAAGGTTTTACAGCTGCCATTAAAAGTTACGCGAGCAATATAAAACGAAATACTTTGTAAATGTCAAAGTTAAATTATAGTACCTTTGTATCTAGAACTTGATGTTTTTGGGACGCTCCTTTCGAGAAGGTTCGGTAGTAACCGTAACTTTTACGATTTAGCTTCAGTCCTGTAGGAGTCTATTATGTAAATAACTTATATTAGAGTTGGAAATAACACTAGACTACTTCTCTAGTGTTGCCGACTTCATAGTCATATCTTGCAGATCAATTAACATTTTAAAGTGAGCATTTCTGGCTCCAAAATACTGCGTTGCGAAAAACAGGGTAAATTGACACTAGTTAGAAATTTCCTTTATATTTTATTGAATTCTAGACAACTTTTCAATCAGCTACAACCAGAATATTAAATATTTAAATGTTTAGGTATATATTTTAATAAGTCGACTGGAATTCAAAGCGCCTACTCAAAAGACATTGGCAACGCATAAATCGTCGAATAAAATCTTCGGCGCCGGTCAGGCGTTTTCATTTTAACGGCGAAATGTTGGCACACGGCCCACTGGGCACTGATAAAACTCTAATGCCGCTATCTAATTGTTTTGTTGTAATTTGTGATGGTAAAATTAAATTATATTATTAGCAAGGAAATAAATGTAGGCTCTTAATTTTCTGCTACATCTTTTGGTGCGTCAGGGCCGCGCACCAAAAGTGTCTTCGCCGACTTCGTTCGTCGTGTCGAGGAGTTCTGGTCGAAGCTTATTTGACTGTAATATAGAGATTATTATAGTCAAATAAGCTTCGACCAGAACTCTGCAACTACGATGGCGTTGGTGGTGGCTTCGGACAGGTCCCTCAAAGTGCAGGTGCTCATAGACGGTGAGCCTTAGTTAGTGTCTGTTGAGGCATCCCAGTCGCACCATGTTTCATCGGAATACTCTGACCAGAACAAGTTGTTTCTCTAACGGCCTACCAAAATATTGAAACTAACTATTAATTCCATAAATGTTTAAAGACCAAGAACGAAAAGACTAAGATTTAAAGAAAAATCAAAAGATTAGCTTTGCCTTGAGGTGTGACTGACTGCCCAGTGTGTGGTGAATGTAGGCGTATTTAAGTCACTTGAATCCTGCAGGGTCCAATCAAATGTGAGTAAACTTAGATAATATTTAGAAAGCCAATAAGGCATCATAGTAAATTAGTAACGCTTGGGACTTGCGTTAGGTACATCTGGTTTATGAGCGACAAGGTTGTTTGTTTACATTGCAGACCGTTGGTCTAGTCTTTGGTTCGATCCCCTGGTCGGGCAGAGTTACCTATGGCTTTTTTCATTTCTCAGTAGCAGCCACGGAGTCTAGCTTTGTGCCCGGTTGATGGCAATAGGCTCGCCCCCTATTACTTATGAGACTTAAACATAACTGGCAAAATGTGGGTGTACTAATAGGTACACCTCTGCCTAACCCTTCGGGGCTTACAGGTGTAATGTTAAGTTATTCTGTTTTCTATTAAAAAAAAAAAACTTGGGAAACGAGTTGGTAAGCAATAAAAGTAGCATATTATAATATATTTGTGTGTTCAGACTGATATAGTTTCTATACTTGATCACAATTACATGACGATTTCTCAAATTATCCAGGTCTATCTTACCTAATACCCGTTATTTACGGATTTACAACGCAATCCTACAGTCCGGAACAAATACTCGTTCTAATTAGATTCATAAGAATTGAGAATGCCATCAACTATGCTCACCCAACCATGACGTACTTATGTATGACTAGTGACCCGCCCTGCTTTGCACGGATTTTCAAGTTGATAAAACATCTAGGTAAGTTTAAAACTTACAGGGTGTAAACGGACCCGAAGCCGTCAACCAAGCATTCTGTGTACATCAAGCTAAGAAGCTCTACACAAAAAATATTGCTGGAAAACAACTTTTTTGTAGTGTAAAATCTCGTTTACTCGTGAAACTCATAACATTGTGCTGACAGATGCATTGATTAGTATACTAGGGGTCACGAAGGTCTGCGGGACTGTTCGAAAGAGATACCGCGGCCCTGGAACATAAAGGGCAAAAGAAGGAACATGGATGGTTTTTAGTACGTAAAAGTCTAACACTCCCTTCCGATCCCAAAAAAAGGGGTCACGAAGGTATATAAAGTTAAAAGAACAATAAAAAATTGCAAAATAAAACCTGTGAAAAAGTTGGAACTTTAACCCCCAATATCTCCGTAAGTAGAAGGGTTCAGTTATGGTCTAGAACAATAAAATGATCGGAATTACGGGGAGAATAAGTGCCTTTCCGCTTTGTTTAGTGTTTTTGTTTTTACACCCATTATAATACACATGAACCTTCCGGAACACATTCTCTCAATAAAAATAAAATTTTTACAAAAAAAATAACTCTAGTTTGAGAAGTCGGTGACAAAATAACTGAATCAAACAAACAAAAGTCACCGACTTCTGAAGCTGCAGTTATTTTTCACTTTTTTGTGTTTTTGAAGTCGGTTATATTTTTTGTAAAAAAATATTTTTATTTTTCCTTTTTAGTGGTATTATTCTATACAAATATTTGCTATGCATTTATTTTACATTTTTAACAATACAACATGTCATGGTAATAACGCTTATCCCCAATAAAAAGGAACTTAACATACCTAACTGTCGAAAAGTGGGTGTACTGTACACATCTGCGTACCTCCTCAGACCAACAGGCGTGATGTTATGTTATGGTGTTGTGTAAACAATAAACATCCAAGCGATTGCAGAAATCACGACAGATTTGCTATCTATTATTGAAGAGTTCCATTCCATATCTCCGAAGTCAATGATCAGGTCATGAACTTGGGAGTATACTCTTTCAAAATTTTTTTTAAATCTATCCACAACTAACCAAGATATCGGTCAACATACATAAAAAAATACATACAGCCGAACATAGAACCTCCTGCGTTTAGAACTACTCTCAAACTCAAACTCAAAGCATTTATTTCAATTAGACCATTACGGCACTTTTGAATGTCAAAACTCTGTCACACAGACTGAAACTGAAAACATGTATAGTAGATATGTATATGATAAGTTGATAAGTTCTGTATTACATAAGAAGAGTTTTATGTTGCAAGAACTTCGGTACCGTGAGTCAATATAAATGTTTATGCAATGTAAGAAACGTAGGTAGTTTTGCAAACTTATTTGTGCGTTCCAAAATTCTAATTTGCGACTTTAGTACTTGGTAGTAAGTCTAAATTGTTGTATTTCGTTTTTGGTAAAACTACAACTATTGCAATAGATACTATTATTGTGTACGGTTGGGTACACCATATCCGGTGTCTGCCTTTGGGAATTATTCCTCAGTCGTGTTACGGTTATGAAATGTATTGGCATTATTGTTTGTATGAGTTATTGTGCTTTCGATACGTTTGGTCTGTTGCAGTTGCAGGATGTTTCGTCGTATTTGTTTGTCAAAGTTTAGTGAAATGGTATTGCGAATTTGAATTGGTTGTGAGATCTTATTTACTTAGTTTCAGTACATAATAGTCTGATTCTAAAAATTTTTAATTTGGAAAGAAAAATCTACGGGTACTTCTTTTGAAAGTATAGATTACACTTTGCTTTTTGTGACTACTTCGTTGGTCGGGTGATCGCAAGCGCGACCGCTGAGCCAGAGATCCTTGGTTTCGATTCCCGGGACGGGCTAAGTGTATTTGGGTTTTTCCATCAGCGATTTCTCAGTAGCGGCCACGGAGCCTCGATTTTGTGCCCGGTTGATGGCAATGCGCTTTCCCCCTATTATATGGGAGTTAAAACATAACTGGTGAAATGAAGTGTGTACTATTAGGTACACCTCTGCCTAACTCTGCGGGCATAACAGGTGTGATGTTATGTTATGTTTTGATTTTTCTCCTGTCTCTTGGATCCTCTTGCAAAACTCTTAGGGAGAGCAGCAATATCGATCTCTACCGTCACCAAAACCGAATTGTCCAATTTCTTGAAGAAACTCAATTAAATACCACCACCAAAATAATGTTGGAAACACAAATGCGGTCATGCACGAATTAAGCAACAAGGAAAATACTTCTAGCAATCGAACATTAGGCAATCCAGACGTCACAGTAGCACCCCGAAGGTTGCCAAACGGATACATTCCTACCATGACACTTCATTGAATCACCAGGTACTTTGGAATGCCTGCGACACCACCGTTAGATCCTACAAGTGACATTTGACTTCGTTAAGTATCTTTTACAGAAATTGTAGTAAAAAGAGCACTAAAATAACTACGTCCACACAAATGTGCTATAAGGTGTGTTAATATTGGGAGTGATATGAAAATTCGAATGACGTATTAGATAACTACCCCACGACCTTCGTCTGCGTAAAATTATTATAAAAATATTACTTCCCTACATAAATCGGATTTTGGGGTTTTAATTTTTTTGCACGGAACACTAATCCCTTTTTTAAAAAAAAACACTGATTTACCCCTTATAACATAAGCTATCTGCCAGTAAAAGTCCAGTCAAAATCGGTGCAGCCGTTTCGGAGATTAGCCACAAGCCACAACAAACAGACAGACAGTCATTTTTTTTCAAATGTCCCTATTTGTAATTTACTTATTGATTAGGTGTTACTAATAATAGTTAAATGAGTATATTCATGTCAATACCAACACTATGGACTTCAAGGTCTGGAAATAAAATATTGTTTAAATAAATAACAATAAATTTATTTCTCAAAAAACTTAGTAATATTAAAAAAAAAAATTGGCAGTATTCATTTCTAATAAGTGGATTTATTTCGGTTATCAGTGCGGATTATTTATTTATTTTATTTAATAAAAAGCTGATATTTTAAAATTACAAAAAGACACTTCAATTTTATTTACTGAAAACACAGTATCATCTAGCAATCGAACATTAGGCAATCCAGACGTCAAACTGCCGATCCCCGAAGGTTGCCAGACGGATACATTCCTAACACTTCCATTGAATCACTAGGTGCTTGGGAATGCCCGAGCCATCATTCGGCACAAAGCTTGCATAGTAAGTCGTGACACCGATTGGTATCCGCCGTGGTTGCCCGATGTTGCTCAAGTGACTATTATAGTTTAAATTCTTTTGTTCAGTGATCTTTAACTGTTTGAAAGTGAATGCTATTATGTCTGGTATTCCCGTAGATGTAGACGACGTATTATGTTCTTGTTGTAACACTTTTGGGCTAATCCTGCTGGTGAGCAGTAGTTTGGGAGATTCAACTTCCTCCATTGTTAACTTATCTGGTTCTAGTCATTGTCGACCTAGAAAAAAAAGATCGAAATGATAGGTACATATATATAATGACAAGTAATTGTTCAAAAATAACGGGTGACTAAGAACGATGAAGGAAGACACCGAGAGTTTTTTTTTATTACAAAATGGGCCTGCTCTTGACCTCGATCACGCCTGTTGGAAAGCGATGGATAAGGTCTATGATGAAACGAGCGTGCCCAGAAGATGCCTGTTCACTCTTGCTATGAAGGCAGACGGGTTATATGTGGGAGGGAACACAGATGCCGCAGAGAGTTCCACACTTTGGCTGTGCGCATAATAAAGGAGTACTAGTAAAGCTGCATATTCTAGGTGCAAATTTAGAAAACAAAGTTTATGGCCCTTTTCCACTTGCAGAGAGGAGACAATATGTGTCCCAGCAGTGCGAGCGTTATAGGTTATACTTAGACGCTTAAGGTGGAAGCGACAGGATAACCCGCAATATTCACGTTTTTTGCAATTTGCAGGTCAGTGTCAGGTTGTATGTTAAAGAAAAATGAGTCGCGCCAGTAACACGTATGTAGTTACAGAATTATAATCATTAAAATTATTATTACAACCCTCTAAGTTCATTTAACCCCATTGAATGACTTTTTCATGAAATTGTTACAGAATAGGGTTTGATTTTCGCAGGCTACCCTGACGCTACCACCTAAATTAGGCAAGCTTCGAAATAAGGAGTAACTATACGGTTCAAGCAAAACGGCATTTTCGTAACAGCGACAGCAAATACAATGCAGTGTGCTAATCACCCAAATGTTCGAAAGAAACAATAATCATGGAACTATTAGTAATTGAGCCATTCAAACTGATTGTGTAATTGAGCCATTCAAACTGATTGTGTACAGGAACTTTCAATGTTCTAAGTTGTTTCAGCATTACAAAACAATTTCGCGTTTTCCTCATAGGAAATACCTTACATTATCAAATGGGTAAAGTTTCTTTCCCTTTTAAATTCATGACTTTAAAAAGTATCTTTCCGCTAGTCAAATTAGTTTAAATATGGAGTGGTTCTAGATGGTATGGTAAGTTGTTTTTAGTCTCAAGTGAAGTACTTGGCATGTTAAACACCCTGTTCAGGTTAACAGCATTGAAAAAGAACGTTTAACGCTAGATGCATGATTGAACATTGTTTTTCAGTTAAATGATCATCTGCCTCCAGTCTTTTGCCAACTATGTTGGAGTCTGCTTTCATTCTAACCGGATGCAGCTGGATACCAGTATTATACATAAAGCGACTGTCCATCTGCCCTCCACAACCCAGTTATAACGGAGTTACGATTACTTACGATACACCCTGGTAAGACTGGTTGTCAGACTTTGAGTTTCAGTTAAATAACCATGAAAAATGTGTTATGAACTCATGCCACTTCATGATTGTTATTCTGAATACAAAATGGTTTTTCTACGTTCACAAGTAATACATTTTGATTATTCATGAACCATGGGCTAACATGGCTCACTTGTTCACACAATCGCCCATGCCCATGCCTATTTAACTAACATAATCAGTGTGTTCAGCTGCTCAATACCGATGATACGGGTCTAAAGAAGGTTTGTATGCTTTCCGCTAAAATCATTAAGGTGGAAATGCCAGGTTAGCCCGCGAAATTCTAATTTTCTTTGTTTTTTTTTTTTGCAATTTGTAGGTCAGTGTCAGGTTGTATGTTGATAAAAATTGAGTCGCGCCAGTAACAAGTACGTAGTTACAGAATTATATTCATTAAAGGTCAGTGTCAGTTTGTATGTTGATGAAAAATGAGTCGCGCTAGTAAAAAGTACAGAATTATATTCATTAACATCATGAACTCAACCCTCTAAGCTCATTGAACCCCATTCAATAACTATTTCATGAAAAAGTCAGTCAATGGGGTTAAATGAACTTAAGAGGGTTGTATTGATGATTTTAATCATTATTATTCCGTAGTTTTTACTAGCCCGACTCATTTTTCATCAACATACAACCTGACACTGTATGTTGATGAAAAATGAGTCGCGCTAGTAAAAAGTACTGACCTGCAAATTTATAAAAAACGTCAGAAAATTAGAATTTCACGGGCTACCCTAGCGCCTCCACCTTAAGCGGTTATATTTACCTATTAACCCGTAAAGGCCGTTTAAACAGTTGTTTTTGTAAAGGACGAGCATTATTGTATTTTATTGTCTGAGGTTTGGTGTTCAAACAGCCTCGTGGACCTTTATAAATCGCTGTATTGTTCGCTTCTCTTGTTTGGTTACTGAAAGGGAAAATGAGAAAATGTGGTGTTAGTGATGTCGTGATTTTTATCGTTAATTGAACAGATTTGTATGTGCCTACTGTTTCGATATTAATATCTGTTGACAGGCAGTTGATGGTGCTGAAATCTATGCTAATATTATAAAGAGGTATTTGTTTGTATGTTTTTATGTAAGGGGAAATCTTCGGAATTACTGATCCGATTCCGAAAATTCTTTCACTAACGGGAAGCTTCATTATCCCCAAATGTCATAGGCTATATTTGAAACGTGCCCGTGGGTTATTTTCTGTACATAAAGGGAGCGAAGCCACAAACAAAAGCAAGTCCAATTTAAGTTCAAATGGCACTAGTACATAGTGGTACTGGGATCAGTCAAGGAAGTTCATGGTTTTCTTACTTCAATTAAAAATATTGTCACAGGGTTGGGGCATGTGTTCAGCAGTAGCGGTCTCTCAGTCTCTGCCTAGTTTCATTTCGATAATGTTGAACATCTTTACACAATACGTCATGTTATTAAAATCGCTTAAAAATAACGAGCTTCCATGCAAAGTATCCGCTTCTTTTTGAACCCTCTAGAAGAACACATTCCAATAATCCTATCTTCATCATCATTTCAACCGAAAGACGTCCACTGCTGGACATAAGCCTCTCCCAAGTATCGCCACATTGACTGGTCCCGTGCGAGTCGCATCCAGCGGATCCCCGCAACCTTCACCAGGTCTTCGGTCTAACTAGTGGAAGGCCTTCCAACGCAACGTGTTCTGGTCGCCACCCCAGAAGCCCCGTCAGCCATCCGTTCTGCGAGCAATATGCAATACTTACCCACTTCTACTTAAGTTTGGCAATTCTTCGGGCTACGTCGGTAAAATTGGTTAAAATAAATAAAGATTTATGATTGTTTACTTAGTATATAGAGCACCTACCTATATTCAACTAACACCATAATAGCGAGAACGAGAACAGAAACCAGCACTAACCTGGTAAAATCAATAGAGTAATCAACATCCTAAGGTCTATAAAGTCCAACACCAACACGTACCAACACGTACGTAGTTAATGTTTAAATCACCACACAGTTCCTCCTAAATCCTGATTATAAAGGTACCACGGTTCAACTAAGTAGTTACGCAACTCAGGGGACTATAAATAGGTAAATGGGTTAGGTAATTACCTGTACGCTCAATAGGGGATGAGTCGACACTAAGGGGTTGAGTCGTGAGTCTGACCTTACGCAAACATGGTTTATTTAGGGCTGGCAGGGACGAGATGAAATGTAACGAAATGACAAGGAAATTGGGTGCAGTTGTTGAGTAGTAAAACAATTATGTATTCCAAGAGGTGTGGCAGTACTGTGCTCATTAGCAAGTATGAAAGATCTTCATTTTCAGATCAACCATAAAACACAGGACATATCTTTTGCTTGCTCTGCCATCAGTCTGTTTATACAGGGTAGAAGGGACACCGACGCTAACACGGTTACCTCGTATTTAGTACATCATTCTGAACCCCCACATTTTTCATGGATAATTAAAACAAAATCAACTATTCTATGGATTCATTTTGACCGTAAGTATAGGTACTTATTGCAGTTTTGTAGGAAACAGCTGTATTGTAAGTGAGTGTCACTTCTCTTCGTATAATATGTACCGTTACTCTGCCAGAAGACAAAAACATGTATTCTCAATTCAAATCTTCTTTGAAATAGAATTTAGTTTAGTAAAAAAAAAAGAAGTAGATAACAGGCCAGATATAGCAGATCAGAAAATATCTACTTACAATACAAAATATATAAACTTTGCAGTTTAATAAATAATCTAGCAAATTGCAATTGCTTATCAGGTAAAATGTAATTGTAGAGCTCTAATAGATGCTTGATGTTATTTACAGCAAATTGAAGGAAAGCTCGAGTTAGACTTAACTTGGCCCACGTTGGGCGCCATCCTTAACATTTAATGATTACAGGCATGCGCCACACGTCACCATATTATAATATCGCACCCTACTTTATACTGCTGAAATATTAAATATGTTCCCGGCACAAGTTTGCTAAGCTATTAAACAGTGAGGTGTTAAGTGGAAGTAGTCATGAGCACAAATACGTAATACGAGTAGTAAAAGTAATTTATTTCTCTCAAAATGGTACAATTTTGGAACAGTTTATAAATGACAGGCAGATTGAAACCTTTGTGAGAGCTGGTGTCTATGCTGGCCAATCCCAACATAGTTGGGAAAAGGCTAGGCAGGTGATGATGACTGATTGTGCTTGGGAACAAACACAATCGGTATATGCTGTAGGATAATTGTATTTTTTATTTAAAAATTGACGTATTTACGTTACGAAAAACGTCAAAACTCATGCTAGGGCCTCTGATGCAGCTGAATGCCAGTATTTTACATGAAGTGAGTGCACGATGCGCATAATTCTAAAGCGATTTTCGATAACGATTGCAATTTAGAACAAAGAGCCCCAAAAGAGAGAGAGAAGATCTGTTTCTGTTTCTGTACACACACAAAATACTTAAACGAAATATTACATTCAATGTGTGTGTGTTTCATTCAGTCAGAAAATAGTTTTGAAGTTTGTCTAAGCGGAAGTACATAAATGATTGGTGTTGTACCTTACTTAGGTAGGTACAGCACCACTAATTTATGTACCCAGTATTTTGGTTCCCCTCGAAGGCCGGTCAGCCGCTCCATCACGCTCGTCGGCATGACACTCCGATCCAAGATAAGATTGAACTACTTCCGATACACTTACTAATTCTACGGCCTTCAGTTCATATTAGCATTTCACTACAGTATCTTTTGTTTTCACTGTGTTGAGTTCAGGGAGCCAAGTACCCATGCTATTTTCGGAAAACTAAAATGATGTCATTAAATTAATAACATCACAATAACACAACCAAATTTTGCCAGTTATGGTTAAGTCTCATGTAATAGGGGGCGAGCCTATTGCTATCAACCGGGTATAAATCCAGACTCCGTGGCTGCTACTGAGAAATTCCTGATGGAAAAACCCAATAACAATTTTCCCGACCCGGGAATCGAACCCAACACTTTTGGTGCTCATGCTGGACAATTTTGGCTCGAGTACTTTCTGCCCCAGGGTTCAGGAGAAGAATCGCATTGGAACGGTAAAATATTCCATTTTCACTCTTTTCTACAGATGCAACTGAAAACCAGTATTGAACTTGGACCAACTGCTTGAGGACCTCCGCAGTCGAATAACTGTCAGGCAGGGCGTTCGGGCGTCTGATTACCCATAGATTGACATCGATCTACAAATAAAAGAGGGATTAACATTTAGACTAACGGAAAAAATACGATTTAGTTCATAGACATGTTATTCTGATAGTTTCGTTAATCCTAAGAAGCTCCGATTGTAGAGGTTACCTATCTTGAGCAGTTTTCAACATGACAATGAATGATTGACAGCTTTTACGTATTTGCTAAACATACATAGATATGGTTTAGAAACGGATGTATGTATTTATTTGAATAATGGTACACCCCACAGGCTACCTACAGTTTTGTCTCTACTCCTCCCAAAATTTTTTTTTGATGTGAAAACTTGTTTAGCGGCGTTGTGCACTTTTTTGTGTGGGGTAATAAATGTTAAACTCGCGTCAGGACACGTGACCTGATCGAAAATTCGTAAGACGGAGGGAGTTCTGAAGTCAGTTAAATTTTTAATTTAATACTAGCTGACCCGCGCAACTTCGTCTGCGTCACATAAGAAAGAGAACATAATATAAACTACCCTACCTACCTACCCTACCTACCTACCCTACCTACCTACCCTACCTACCTACCCTACCTACCTACCCTACCTACCTACCCTACCTACCTACCCTACCTACCTACCCTACCTACCTACCCTACCTACCTACCCTACCTACCTACCCTACCTACCTACCCTACCTACCTACCCTACCTACCTACCCTACCTACCTACCCTACCTACCTACCCTACCTACCTACCCTACCTACCTACCCTACCTACCTACCCTACCTACCCTACCTACCTACCCTACCTACCTACCCTACCTACCTACCCTACCTACCTACCCTACCTACCTACCCTACCTACCTACCCTACCTACCTACCCTACCTACCTACCCTACCTACCTACCCTACCTACCTACCCTACCTACCTACCCTACCTACCTACCCTACCTACCTACCCTACCTACCTACCCTACCTACCTACCCTACCTACCTACCCTACCTACCTACCCTACCTACCTACCCTACCTACCTACCCTACCTACCTACCCTACCTACCTACCCTACCTACCTACCCTACCTACCTACCCTACCTACCTACCCTACCTACCTACCCTACCTACCTACCCTACCTACCTACCCTACCTACCTACCCTACCTACCTACCCTACCTACCTACCCTACCTACCTACCCTACCTACCTACCCTACCTACCTACCCTACCTACCTACCCTACCTACCTACCCTACCTACCTACCCTACCTACCTACCCTACCTACCTACCCTACCTACCTACCCTACCTACCTACCCTACCTACCTACCCTACCTACCTACCCTACCTACCTACCCTACCTACCTACCCTACCTACCTACCCTACCTACCTACCCTACCTACCTACCCTACCTACCTACCCTACCTACCTACCCTACCTACCTACCCTACCTACCTACCCTACCTACCTACCCTACCTACCTACCCTACCTACCTACCCTACCTACCTACCCTACCTACCTACCCTACCTACCTACCTACCCTACCTACCTACCCTACCTACCTACCCTACCTACCTACCCTACCTACCTACCCTACCTACCTACCCTACCTACCTACCCTACCTACCTACCCTACCTACCTACCCTACCTACCTACCCTACCTACCTACCCTACCTACCTACCCTACCTACCTACCCTACCTACCTACCCTACCTACCTACCCTACCTACCTACCCTACCTACCTACCCTACCTACCTACCCTACCTACCTACCCTACCTACCTACCCTACCTACCTACCCTACCTACCTACCCTACCTACCTACCCTACCTACCTACCCTACCTACCTACCCTACCTACCTACCCTACCTACCTACCCTACCTACCTACCCTACCTACCTACCCTACCTACCTACCCTACCTACCTACCCTACCTACCTACCCTACCTACCTACCCTACCTACCTACCCTACCTACCTACCCTACCTACCTACCCTACCTACCTACCCTACCTACCTACCCTACCTACCTACCCTACCTACCTACCCTACCTACCTACCCTACCTACCTACCCTACCTACCTACCCTACCTACCTACCCTACCTACCTACCCTACCTACCTACCCTACCTACCTACCCTACCTACCTACCCTACCTACCTACCCTACCTACCTACCCTACCTACCTACCCTACCTACCTACCCTACCTACCTACCCTACCTACCTACCCTACCTACCTACCCTACCTACCTACCCTACCTACCTACCCTACCTACCTACCCTACCTACCTACCCTACCTACCTACCCTACCTACCTACCCTACCTACCTACCCTACCTACCTACCCTACCTACCTACCCTACCTACCTACCCTACCTACCTACCCTACCTACCTACCCTACCTACCTACCCTACCTACCTACCCTACCTACCTACCCTACCTACCTACCCTACCTACCTACCCTACCTACCTACCCTACCTACCTACCCTACCTACCTACCCTACCTACCTACCCTACCTACCTACCCTACCTACCTACCCTACCTACCTACCCTACCTACCTACCCTACCTACCTACCCTACCTACCTACCCTACCTACCCTACCTACCTACCCTACCTACCTACCTACCCTACCTACCTACCCTACCTACCTACCCTACCTACCTACCCTACCTACCTACCCTACCTACCTACCCTACCTACCTACCCTACCTACCTACCCTACCTACCTACCCTACCTACCTACCCTACCTACCTACCCTACCTACCTACCCTACCTACCTACCCTACCTACCTACCCTACCTACCTACCCTACCTACCTACCCTACCTACCTACCCTACCTACCTACCCTACCTACCTACCCTACCTACCTACCCTACCTACCTACCCTACCTACCTACCCTACCTACCTACCCTACCTACCTACCCTACCTACCCTACCTAGCTTTTAAGACACTTTCGTAGATTTACCATAGCAGCGCCATCTATTGATTACTTACTCAACCCAGTCGAAAGGTATCGACATCTGTTAGAATCATTTGGAGTTAACAGATAATTGTGACTGTCAAATAATAACAGACAAATAATTAGCAATAAATTAAAATTGCGACTAAAATTTGAGATTTAAACTATCCTATCTCTCAAGTTGGATCGAACTGCACATGGTGTGCGAATTTTATTATAATCGGTTACTTAAGTGGTTTAGGAGTCCATTGAGGACAAACATTGTGATACGAGATTTATATATATTAAGATAAATTGTCATGTTTGTGTACGATAGCGCAATAAAAATGAATATTGTATTTTACCACATAAATGATAGTACTTTTTTACTGATAATTAAAGCAATTCATGCAAAATTATTCCCTAACCATTCCAAAATATCAAAAATGCACAACGTTTTATATTCAAGTTTTCACTTCTGCCAGCACTCCCGGAGTGCATTTTCATATTTTTTTTTTTTTTGGAATGAAAAAATATCATTAGTGAAGCGGTATCATGTTCGATAAAATTATCCATCCGACGGTTGTCTTGATAAATCGCTTGTAGCGATAAGAATGCCCATAAATTGTTGTGCCTATTTATATGTTCTGAATTGTAATTGACACCTATAATTTGTATTGTGTACATAATAAGGGTTATATGTATATCTATTCAAGATTCAAGTTTCAAGATTCTTTATTTGCATGAAATACCTATGGTAATTACATGTTCTTACAAATAAAAAGGTATCTATTTGGTCATCAGAATAAAGAAGGCTAATAGTAGGATGAACAAAATGCAGTGAGGACTGAAATACATTTTTGTAAGCTTACATTTTTTCACAAAGAAACTCGAAATTCTGTCTGCAAAAAATAAACGATACTTTACAGTAGGACAGTTCGCTACAATCCGTAAATCCCCGGTTTGTGGTTAAGTTCGCGAACTGAAGGAAACTGGACGGAAACTAAAGCTTGTGTAAGGTTTCACATAAAACTTTAATTTTATAATCAGCCTATAACAGTGATTCCCAAAGTCTTCCAGGTGGACCCCAGGGGTCTACAAGAGACTTGAGAGTAGACCCCCGTCGAGTCGTAAATTTGGCACTCAGATAGTTTAAAACTGAATTAACACATAGGACACTTTTTAAACCCGTATTATGATCCTGTGGGACAATTATCGAAGTCCTGGCGGGCGAAGCTGCGGGCACAAGCTAGTACGAAATAAATTACTCGATATAAATAACAGATTTCACAATTTTTTCTTTTCCCGGGTCGGTAAAGCAATTTTTTCAAACCCAACAATATACCAGGTCCCTATCTAACAAGCGTTCGCAAAAAAGTTGTCACCACAATGGTTAGGAGATACCCCGACAGAGGGCGCGGACGACGTTGAGTGATCGCGAGGTCCTCCGCGACGCTACACGATTACTCGCGTCCTCCATCAATCTCCCGCCTGGAGACGAGTAATCGGTTACAATGAGGATTTACTACGAGGGAAACTCGATAAGTAAGTACTATTGTTTGTTCAAAGACTTACTTCAAAAAATTGGTTGGGTTGAAACTATGAAAATGGATGTTACAATTTTAATAAACTATACACGTTTACTTGGTTTCGCTTTGTATGAGTATGTAGCAGGCAGGATCGTCCACAGATATTATAGTCGTCTTGACCGTTTCCGGCTCACTGCGGCTAAGCTTAGCGGAAATAGCCATCGGCGAGGGAGATATTACAGTGCACACGTGTGTGCGCAGACACAGGTGCACTCTCTGTTCCATTACTCCCAAAGTCCCATGGGACGACCATCGGACACAACTGGAGAGAGATCGCGCAGAACCAACGGCTTAACGTGCTTTCTGTAGCATGGGGATATTATACCGCGAACCTACAAACTCCGGGCTACTACTGAGAAAATTATGAAAAAAAACCCAACAGCAGTTTTTACCCGACCCGGGGATTGAACCCCTAGAACCCTAAGTTCAGCAATCGCGCTTGGGACCACGAGACCAACGGGGCCGTCGCACAAATGCGTATATATAAAATGCATAATCCGTGCATGGTTGACAAACAAATGAACCACGAAGCTATTCTGAGTAACTTCTCTGTGCACATTCTGCATTACACTTTGCACGACTTTGCAATGACATGCAGGGGGTTAAGAAGTTAGAGATTAGCATATAATTTGGATGACAACAACCAGCAAGACACGGTCGACATAATACGAGAACAGATATGTGAATAAAAGATGATACGAATGAATGCTAATCTAAAAACTATAATTAAAGGAATGAAAATTACTGGAAATATTTAAAATCCACTTCAAATCCACCTAAAGATTGATGACCCCTGATTTATTGAATTTCGTAATCCTGTCTAGCGGTAAAAATAAATAAATAATTGTTTCTAACAATCTCTTAGTGGATCGATTAGTTCATCAAAATCAACATTGATTATTCTTTATTATATATGTTAATTTTACGACTTAACACCTTTAATAGCTTCTTTATCTTGCCAATCATTATAAACAATTATTTTGTTGTTATTTCCATGTCCTCTCTCTCTTGGACTATGTAAATTGAAAGGTTTTAAGGAAAAACGCGTTAATCGCTATTCTTGGAAGGCTCTCCAGTTGCGAAATCTAAATGAAGTGGACGAACAAAACGTTGCAGACTGCTTTATGGACCCATTAAAATATATGGACAAATTTTCACAACGCGTTCAGTAAAAAAAAAAACACAGCGTTTTTTTTTGCTTGGATATTAGTTTTTCTTTGGTTAGACGTACTGAACGCGTTGTGAAAATTTGTCCATATATTTTAATGGGTCCATAAAGCAGTCTGCAACGTAATGGGACCTTATAATTATATTTTGTTTACCACGGGCCGAGCTTTTCTCAAGGTGTTCTTCCAAAGATATAATCGCAAACTGCAGACCATAGCGGTGCAGCGTTACGGTTTTAATTCCAAATCTGATGGCAGCTTCATTTCTGTTTTTCAGTTTCGTGATAGCATATTGTCAAATGTTTCTATGTATACAAACATTGTTGCATTCGCGAGTAGAACCTAGATAAGGCTGGCACGGGAGCGTGGAGATTCGCAAAAACTAAGACAAAGGCATTGAAAAGAAGGGGACAACGGTAACACAGCAGTGGGAATATTATTGGCTTATAATACCATAGTCCATAGAGACCAGCATTCAGTGGATTAATGGGATGTGGGGATGATGATATCATCATCTGCCTAGCCGTTTCCCAACTCTGTTGGGGTCGGTTTCCAGTCTTACCGGATGCAGCTGAATACCGGTATTTCAAATGGATCATAGAGCGACTGCCTATCTGACCTCCACAACCAAACTAAACTAAGACTGGTTGTCAGACTTTCGGATCGGGCCCCTGTAACAACTGCCAAAGATCTACAAAAGACAGCTGTCTTTACCACAGACCAACCATGGCAAGCGCGGCATGTACTTGAAAATCGACCTGCGCGGCTGGTAATATTTGGCCAAGTCCTGTGCGAGTGGAGAAGATCATAATGACGAGGAAATAAGCAAAGGTGACGTTAGGGCTGACTAGAACATTTCATAATCTCTTCTAACAAAGCCTTGAGTTACATATTTATCGTGATAAAAATACCCACGACTTAAATGCATATTTAAAAAAATGTTAAACATAAAATTGTTTTGATAATGACATGACTACTTATGCCAGACATGTGGGTTGAGGTTAAAATAATAAAACATAATATTAGTTAGCACATAATGTAGTTATCTTGCAACAACTGGGGTTTTCTAATGGCGGATGCAAACTATATTATACACTAGTTGACGCCTGCGACGTTCGTCCGTGTGTAATTATTACAAAAATATTACTAATATGTATCATCAATTTTTTTTCACGAAACCTTTTTTTATATAAAAGTAGCCTAAGTAACTGCTTATAACATCACTTATCTGCCAGTAAAAGTCCCATTCAAAATCGGTCTTGTCGTTTCGGAGATTAGCCGGAACAAACAGACAGAGACATACCGTACATACGTACATTTCATGTGCATCAGCAGTAAAAATATTTTATTTTGAAATTACAAACACTTAAATTTTTATTTATATGTTTACGGGGTGGAAGGGACACCGACGCGAAAACGGTTACCACGTATTCAGTAGGTACATCATTCTATATAGAAATGTTTCAACGGATATTAAAAAAAAAAACTAAACTAAAATTAACAAGAACCTAACTCTGTACCTACCTAAAAGTTAACAGATGTATCTGTTAACTTTTTCACGCCAAAACGGCTCAACTGATTGGGCAAAGGTAGACCGTGACCAAGGTTAGGATACAGGATAGTTTTATCGCTGTAACTACGTTCCCGTGGGATAATTTTCGACTTTCAGAGCTACTAAAGAAATAAAACATGAAGAAACAAAGAAGTAAATACCTACAAAAGAAGAATTAACGATTCATTTCAGATTTTTCTCAAACACTGATTTTCTAGGAAGATGTGGTACCGTTACGAAATAACTGTGATTAATTGATAAAGATGTATCAGATTAATAAACCATAATATCTACTGAAGTAGAAGCACGTAATGGTCGACATGATTATTCAAATATTCCGCTGGTAGATAATTAAAAAGATAAAAGAGACGCCATCGCCATTTGCATAAAACACGTAGGAAACATTGTTTTAGTACAGAAATTATAGTATACTGAAATATTGACCACCTACAGAGAATTTACGTGGAAGATCTGGGCTCACTGGAATGGGCATGTGATGCGGAGGAATGAGGAAAGTTTTGAGTATGAATGTGGATGGGTATAAAAGTAAGAAGACCAAAGAAACGATGGATGGACTGTGTGAAGGATGATTTTGCAAGAAAGGAGGTGTCTGATGAGAAGGCGAGTAATAGAGAAGTATGGAAGAAGACATGCTGCGCAGACACCAAATAAATTGGGATAAGGGCAGGAGAATGAATAAATCTGAGAATCATACAGACCAGGAAAGCATGTCACAAAAGGTAGCCTATACCTACATTTATTTATATAACTGTTACTTGCAGCTCTTACAGTTTGCAACAACGCAGCAAGCCAACAACATGACGTTAACTAAAAAACTTCATGCAATAATAACCATAGCTTTACTCCTACTCATAAACATATTATTATCAAGTTCCGGTTCCTAAGCAATCAGAGCGTTATGCAGATTCATCGCCTTGGTTGTAGGCGCAGTTCGGAGCCGTGTACATGGATGGGGACATGGTAGCTCGAACAAGCCTGCCAAACTAGGCGGTATTTTCAAAAAAACGTTCTGAAAATGTAGGTGTTTTAGTCCAGCAAGTTTGTCCTCTAACTTCGTATATATTTTTTACTCGTGTTCAATTTAAATGCTGTTACTTTCTGTACCTCAAGATTCTACAAATAAAAAGCGATTTACTTTCGAATTCCGAACGAGAAAAAGCTATGAGGTTGGGGAAAAATAAGGTTGTAGTTTAGTTGTAGTATACCAATCTTGTTACCTCTATATCTGAGCAAGATAAATGAGTTCCGATAGGATTTCAGAGGGATCTCCTTGCGTACTCTTGTGTTACTTAAATTGAGTTTTATTACAAACCTTTGGGGTCTTCTTAGACAGTCTGTTTAGAGATTTGAAGAAGTTTCGTACTTACTGCTCACTTTTCGGGATTTGGTTTTTGGTCTTGATTTTTGACTTGAGATATTCTCTAAGGATATCCTAGATCAGTGTTAGTAACGATTGAGGATTATTGAGATGAGCTGTATGATATATAGAATGCAGGTATTGACCTAAATACAAAAGCTGAATATACTACTACATGTGTTCGCAACTTCGCACACATGTGTAAAAAACTGTTATTTTTAAATTACATTCCAACCAATTCCATTCAATTCCATTTTATTTATTTTTATAGATTAGCTTTTGTGCTACAAAAAGCCACTCATTACGAACAAGTGTAGATATGTTAGAACAACTGTTTGTATTCCAAAGCTAGTTAATGCTAGTTAGACGGATGCATTTGTTTCCGTTTTAAGGCAAGTGCTAGATGAAAAGCATTGTTATCGACGATGTTTTTATTGCTGTGTGGTTTCTCACGCGTGCCCCGCTCAGCTTATATTAGATTCGAATGCGATGGTCTCATTTATAAGCGAACGCGATTCTTGAATAATAACATCTACCTACTGGTGTTTTCGGTTTGCAGTTGTCTAAGCAAGTTAAAGTGCTTTTTGGGCCTGACCTGACCATATCTTATAGACGCAGAATTGGCTTTAGCGGATCGGAAAGCACTATTTGTCCGTGCAATAAAAGCGAATATCGTCGTGCGACGAGTCGCGACTTGACGGGATGTCCTCACTTGAACAAACGTCAGGACCATGACAGTTTCGACGAAATCTACAGATGATCTTGTGTGGTAATCTGCTACACTATACATTCAAATCGCGACATCTCCAACCTCGCACCGCTCTCGACACTGACCTCATTCTGCGCCGGACACAACAAAACAAAAATTCACAACCGGATTTTAAACATTCTCTCAAGCACTCTGACCTCCGCATTTTCACCAATAAACATTGTCATACGCACTGCTGTACCATTACTCATTCAGTTTCTAAATGACGTCAAAAACTGAGATAAATCTTGCGTAAACGGACCTGGACCAGCTGTCTACTAACATTTCCAAAATTGTGACGGAATCGGTTTATCCGGTTCCTGATTTCAGCACCTTTGGTGAAGTGCCATCCGACCAAGACTGTCTGTAAAACCAGGGCATTTCTTGTATACTTAATATTTTTAAAGTTATCAGTCACCAAAAGTTTTATTTGAGGCACCAAAAAATTATCATTTTACTATGCAGTAACTCTTTTTCTTCTCTCGAGTAAAGATTTGCCAGAGTACGCTGGACATACTCCTAAATTGTAACCTGTCTGGTACGGCTGTATTTCACATAAAAATCAAGTTTTCGTTAAGCAGTACAGGAATGTAGAGAATTATTAAATCAGTTAATCAACGCCACTTTGTAACAAAGATAAATACTTCATTGCCGTGAAGTATGATTTAGGTATTACTTATGTGTGATTATGAAATACCCAAGTGAGTACATTTTGAAGAACAATCATTTTGTTGTATAAACAGAATGTTTAACGTAACGCAGCGATTTGAAAGAGAAACCAGGTTCCAGAATATGAAAAGGGGGATTGAACCTTATTTGTACAGTCCCCTCATCGCCGTTTTGATTTGTCTGCAAAGTTGCAGCTCACTACGGAACTGAGGTTTTATACAAGGTGCTGACGGACCCTTCACAAAGCCTTCAACCAAGCATTCTGTACATCAAACTAAGTCACTCTACGTAAAAATTATTGCTGGGAAACGACTTTTTATTTTGGGATAGAAATTCAGGAATTTACGGTAAAACCCAGTGTAACGCACTCAAAACAATGTGCTTAGAGACCCATTGAATAGAACGGGGGTCGTGCAGGTATTTAATGTAAAGTTATAACAGCATTAAAAATTTGTATTAAAAAAAAAACTTTTGAAAAAGTTGGTATTTTGACCCCCAATCCCTTTGTAACTAGAAGTTTCCCAGGTATGGTCTAGAACAGGAATTCCTAAACTATTTTGGGCAAGAGACCCTTTTTCCAAAATGAACTGATACGTCAGACCCCCATAGCCAAATTACTTTAAAAATTCTTTATGTAGTTTTTTTTTATATTAATACAAAATATTTACCAATTTAAAAACTTTGCGGTTTACGAGTAACTAACCGCAAAGTTCATCTTTTAACAAAGTATAAAGACATCAAATTCAGTAAGTATCAAGTGTAATTAATAATTATTAATACAAATTACGTAAAATAACTAAAGTACGAGTAAGTAATTATATTTTGAAAAAATATTAAAATCACAACTTGTACAGTATCTTGAAAAGTTTCAAATAAGAACTTGTGTTAATTAATAGGGATCGATTTTTAGACCTTTTCGACCCCCTAAATCCCCCAATTGGCCCCTGGAAAACCGGTTTCGACCCCAAGGAGTCGATATCGACAACTTTCGGAATCCCTGGTCTAGAAAAAAAAAATGATCGCAATGACGGGGAGAACAACAGCTGCCATTTCGGCTTCGTTAAGGGTACTTTTACACCCATTAAGTTATAAATGATTGGGAGTTGGAAATCGATTAGCATAGCACCCCTCTGCTAAAATACCTAGGAAAACACGGAAAGCCATTGGTTCTGCGACTTTTAGATTTCTGCATCAGAAGGATTTTCAATATTATGGTATAGCTCACCACAATAGCGCAAGAAGCGCAATTTTACAAGATATATTGTGCACACAGAAAAATACACCAGAATAAAACCTATGGCTATGACTAGACTAAAGTCTCTAATCCCTACTAATATTATAAATGCGAAAGTAACTCTGTCTGTCTGTGTGTCTGTTACGCTTTCACGTCTAAACCACTGAACTGATTTTAATGAAATTTGGTACAGAGATAGAGTTGACCTTGAGAAAGAACATAGGATAGTTTTTATCCCGGACTTTTGAAGAGTTCTCTTGGAAACGCGATATAACCGAACTCGACGCGGGCGAAGCCGCGGGCGGAAAACTAGTTTAATCATAAATAATGCATTAATAGCGTTCTCATCGCACGAAGAACACCTATTTTATTATGCATAATGATCCATCCTATACAATTATTCAAAATCGTCGTAGATCTTGGACAGATAACGATGGTATGGTTCTTTATATGCATGCATCTTGACACGCGCCATTTAAATGCGTCGATTTCATAAAGGTGATCGCTGACTTGGAGCGGAGATATGCTATCATTCAGCGTCATTCTCCTGCGCTTTTCCCAATTCTGGCATCGACGCAGCATGTCTTCTTCTTCCAGATATATCTTACTCATTATCTGATCAGTCACCCCCTTTCTAGCTATATCATCCTTCACACAGTCCATCCATTGTTTCTTTGGTCTTCTTCTACTCTTATAGCCATTACATTCATACTCTAAACTTTCCTCATGACATACAAGTATAGAATAGATGTAAGTTTGAATTATAAACGTAAGAAGAGCCAAGAGATTGAGGGTGGATATTGAATTAGTCAGAACCATCTTTCTATAAATAGAAAAGAAGGTGAATATTAAGATGCCACGACTGATAAAGATGTACGGAAGATAAAGACACGATGCATAAGATCCTGAGGTCAAATAATTATGAAATGGGTGATGGCTCGATTTGGCCATTACGTCAGAGAGTGTCGAAAAATCGGAGATTGAGAATAATTACACGCACGACATAAAAGAAGGTGTCATTATGACGCGCTTGAAACCGTGCGCGTCATTTGCCAATTTTGAAATCCTTTTCGAAACCGCTCCTTTTGGTCAGCACGGAACAGAGAAACCGCATTTGTTTCACTTAGTTCCGGCTACATACTATTCAGTCACCAACTCAACAAAAGTCCGTTAGTGTACTTCGTTAGTCACTCAGTGTATTTATTGTATCTAGTCAATCCAAGTCACTGTAGCTTCTGCGCTGGTCTAATGTTCGCAAGCGCTATTGCTGAGTATGAGGTCGTGAGTTTGACTTCTAAAAAGGAGCAGGTTATCGTAGGTGTTCGGCCGTCTTTTTAGGGTTCCGTACCCAAAGGGTAAAACGGGACACTATTACTAAGCCTCCGCTGTCTGTCTGTCTGTCTCCAGGCTGTATTTCATAAACCGTGATAGCTAGAAAGCTGAAATTTTCTTCAAATTCACTTCTCTCCGGGCTACTAGCACGGAGTTCTATAACTCGGACCTAAACATAGATACTGATGAAATGTGGGTGAAACTATAAGTACACCTCTGTCTAACCTACAAACATACACAGGCGTGATGTTATGTTCAGTCTCAACCTTCCTATTATAAGACAATGCTCGTAGTCTTAACGATTGTTCCACAAACTAACGCTTCCAGCCAGTCAATACCCACCTTAAATATCACGTAATGGTTGAAACATTCTCGCGTGTGTAGCTAATGCGGTTATGGTATTTACTGCACGAAAACCTACACTCAACAAGTTTCAAATAAGAAAACGTAAAAGTGAACTTTCTTCGGTGTTAAGGTTAACGTAAATAGCAGTAGTTACAAGATTGGACTTAGGGAAACTCGTTTTAAACAAGGATTTTAATATTACCATTAACATAACATCACGACTGTGATCTGCGAAGAGATAGGCAGAAGTGTACTTACTTGCCAATCATTTTGAATTCTATTGTAATAATAGAGGAAGACTCTATTGCCATCAACCGGCCACAAAAGGGCTACTACTGAGAAATTCCTCATGGGAAAACCCAATGACACTTTCCCCGACCTGAAAATCGATCCCAGGATCTCATGCTCAGCAGTAGCACTTGGAACCTCCAGAGCAACGAAACAGCCAATCATTCTAAATATCATTTACTTAGTACCGTCTTTAACTTTCACGGTTTAAAACTAAACGTATACCTACTGTCACTTACGGGATATCTTCCGTACGTGTTCCGTTCGTTTTTCTGTTTTCTTCCGTTTTGTATCAGAAAATATAAAAATTTCAATCGAGAGGATGGCTTCAAATTGTCAAGTAGGTACGTGGAATCCAGTTTTGAGTATGCTCAAAAGTAGCAGCCAGCATCGTAATAAGGTATCCACAAAATCTGGTGATATTGTGAGTGTGTTTTGCCGTGACTTAGTGTCGAGTTCCAATAGTGCGCGTAGCAAAAGACAAAGAAAGAGGGTAGACAGATTTGTCTGCTCCTAACAATTTATTTTCTATCCATCCGCATTCTCCAGTCAACCCGCGATCATGGCGCTTGCAACAGTGTCGAAATATCGGGACCTCAAAATCATGAACAATCACGGAAGATATCCCGTAAGTGACAGTATACGTTTAGTATCGTCTTTGCTGATTGTGGGTCTTGTCAACTACATAAAAGCTGCTCTATATACATATGTGTTGCTTGTTACTCATAATTGGAGGTGTTCCACTGTGGTAAACATGCCTGTGCTGTGCTTGGACGTCAATTAGTGAAGCAGGGTTAGTGGTAAGGGCTTCATACTGTCGTGTAGTTGTATGTAATGTGTATTTAAATGACTAGATGTGCCCCGGGGTTTCTCTCGCTGTTTCTCTTTGTGCTCATCTCCTAAGGGTCGTAGCGGGGTGTTAAATAGCTTTCCTCAAGCTTCTCAAGAAACATATCATCACGACTGTAACCTCAGTAGTACGCACAGGTGTACCTACTGCTGAAATACGGGTTTACTACTACACCCACATTTCGCCAGTTATGTTACTCGCCCCCTATTTCGTGGGACTTAGGTCCCATGAAATAGGGGTCGAGTCTATTGCCATCAACCGGGCACAAATCCAGGCTCCGTGGCTGAAAAATTGTTTATTTATGGTCCGAGACACCACACGAGGGGTTGTGCGTTTATTATATTACATTGTAAATATAGAGACAAGTAACTTGGAAAAGGACCATGAACCTATTAATCCCGGTAAGAAATTCAACAATTGAAAAATTACTTAAAAATCAAATGCTCCTCCCGGGTCCCGTATTTTAGCATTTGAAGTTATGTATATGTAAAAAATATATTGTGGTATGTTCAAGAATTTGTAATATGTCAAATATGTCTTTTTAGTTCTCACGATTAACATAATTACACATTGTAGGTAATTTACGGAACGGATGTTGTTTACCGGGTCGTTCCCATTTTTTGTGTCGAATGTTTTGAGTCAAAAGAGTCACTGTAAAGGTGACCTAACTATGTCTTCATGTTTATTTATCAAGAAGTTGCGCAGGTTAGGCTCGACTCCGATTTCCTCCGCTACCCCATTAATTAGATACACTAAATCTATGCTCCCTATCATCTGCCTTTCCCTAATTAGATTGGTTTCGGCTTTCTACCTTGAAGCTGAATTGTTTAACCATTCTTGCATCGTCTTTGGGAATCATGTAATTTCGGCGAGAATGTCTTTGATATAAGTGCAAAAAGGACATGAGACTAGTTAGGAACAATCAATCATTTATTTATTGACACACCAACGACTTATTCACTAAGACATTACATTAAATATATTCTATTTTTACAGCTTTGTGGTGAATTCGTCACTTATAGGTGTGCACAGCACTTGTATAATCAATTATAAAAATTAAAATGGAAATATATGATAATATTGATAATAACAAAATAAAAATTAAAAATTTACAAAGGTTACATTGAATTTAAAATGTCAGGTAGGTAGTTAAATTAAATTACAGTATACTCGAAAATTTTAAAATCATTGTAACCATAATATCCATTCTTTTCGTTCATTATCTGACAAATAATTCATTTTTCTTAGACTTACAGCTATTGTCTTTGGGAATCATGTAATTTCGGTGAGAATATCATTTATATAAGTGCAAAAAGGACAGGAGACTAATTAGGAACAATCAATCACTATAACCATAATATCCATTCATTTCGCTCATTTTCCTACAAATAATTCATTTTTCTTAGACTTACAGGTATCATCGCAGATCTTGACCTAACTTGACAATCTGACTCAACTATCATGAATAATACATGTTTCTTACAAATTAATCTACAAGTAAAACAAAACATTAACAAAAACAAAAAACTATTCTCCATGAAATAGGTCTCTATTCAATTAACTTTTCCAACAAGCTCGGTTTCAAATTACATTTTTTTCTGTTTACAGGATAACTTGGTAACAATTATGTAACGTCCAATTCGGAGGGATCGAATTAAAATTGATCAAAATAAATGGTTTTGTCCACATCTCGGTGGTGGAGTGTCCCCAGGCCCGCCGTAAGCGGGCGTGCAAGGCGTGCACCGCACGCGGGCGGCACGACCTAGGGGGCGGCAAATCGAGCGACTTATCACGTAATATTTAAAAAAAAAACAACAAAAAAACCGACTGGCGCGTGGCGCAATCTTTACGTTAACATCGCCATCTATTGGCAACCGTTAAGACTAAGATACAATAGCCAATACTTAACGTCGTCTCTTAGAAGATGCAACCGCCCATCGCCGCTTAGTGGCGCCCCAAATTCGATAGAAGTATCCATTCATAGTGACTAGTGTCACTTAACTCTATGAAAGACAGGACTGGTAAAGTTAGGGGAATCCCCTGAAAACTTGTTTCTCAGTTGGTTGAGATATGTGAAAATTTTGTTGGTTTCTGTCCGATCACCAGCTCTACAGGTGAAGATCTATTAAATTTTGTTTTAGATTTATTTTCACAATTAAATCTCAACATTCAAAACTGACGCGGTCAAGGTTATGATAACGGTTCTAATATGCGTGGAAAACACAATGGACTACAAAAAAAAAATTTGGACATCAATAACCGCGCATTTTACGTTCCATGCTCGGCTCATAGTCTTAATTTGGTAGTGAACGATGCAGCAAATATTACGCACGAAACTGTAAATTTCTTTAATATAATTCAAGAAATTTAAGTTTTCTTTTCATCATCCACAAAAAGGTGGTCTATAATTTGCAAACATTTGCCAGATTTAAAATTAAAAGCTTTAAGTGCTACGCGGTGGTCTAGCAGAATCGATGCAGTTAAGCCTATCGATATCACCTCGAAAAAATATTTGACGCTTTGCTGGAAATATCTGGTAATTCGTCGGAATGGGATTGTACTACATCTCACAAAGCTCATTCGCTTGCTTTGAATATTCAAAATTTTAGATTTATTTGCTCGGTAGAAATTTGGTTCGATATTTTAAACGAAATTAATGCTTTGAGCAAAATGATGCAGAGCCCCACGATGAATACTAAATTGATCGAAAAGTTCACAGAATATCGCACGGATGAACACTTTGAAATTGTGACAGCAGAAGCTTCCATAGTGGCTCACGAAGTCAATGTTGAAACAAATTTCCCACCAATAAATACCATTCGTCCAAGAAAAAAACCAACTCAATTTCAATATGAACACCATGATGAAGTTTTAGTAGACCCCAAAATCAAATATAGAGTAGAGTTTTATTTTAGAATTTTAGATCAGACAATAACTTCTTTAAAGGATAGATTCGAAGAGTTACAAACATTTACCGACGTATTTGGCTTTTTTAGCGATAATTTATTTAATTACTCTAATGATGAGTTAATGAAACACTGTAAAGATTTAAATCTGAAGCTTAAAGATTATTCAAGTAGTTAAGTGATTCAGACATTGACGGTATTGATTTGTTTAATGAAATCATTGCATTAAAGTTGCATTTTTCAGAAAACCAGTGTAATGATTCACGAACCATATTACAATATCTTTTTACCAATGACTTAATTTCAACATTTCCGAACACAGCAATAATTATAGCGCTAAGAATATCATTTTCAAAATTAAAAATTGTTAAAAACTATTTAAGATCAACAATGCTCCAGCAGAGACTAAGTAATTTAGCTATAGTTTCAATTGAACATGAAATTTTAGACAGCTTGGATACAAGAAAGTTGATAGAAGATTTCGCAAATATAAAGGCAAGAAGAGTTAAGTTTTTATAATGATTGTATGGCTTAGTTTTACACTTCAGTAAACAAATATAATTAATGTACCTAATTAAAATAAATATTTTATAATCATTAAGAATTTTTCTTTTACTTTCCATGATGAAAAAGCCTTTTTTTGACAAAACCCAGCATAATATGTAGTCGTAGGGCGGCATAATCGGTTTTGCACGCGGGCGAACAAACAGCTAGCGGCGGGCCTGAGTGTCCCTCGTCCCTCTCATCGAGTCTCGTTTGCAAAGGGTCAATGTCCTAAACACAACTATTGTCCTGTCAGTATGGACGTCGTAACATAAGAAGTTTAGGACATAAGCAACTGAATAAAACGTTTTCTATATGCTCGCATTGTGGTAACTCAATTTTCGTATTTCACGTTTCTTATTTTTGTAAAAGGGTGTTTGTTGAAACGCAGAGGAAACGAAAAGTGTAAGAGATTAGTTGAAACAAAAGCTGCTTTGTTAAAGGTTTATTTTAGTAGACTACCTCGTTAGTCCAGTGGTCGCAAGTGCGACTGCGAAACATGAGGTCCTAGGTTCGATTCCCCTCTAGCTCAACAGTCGCGCTTGCGGTGACTAGACCAACGAGAAAGTCTTACCAATTTGATAAGTAGATTACTATCTTTTCATGTATTTTTTTGTTCTTTTTAATTTGTATGCCTGTTTTGTTTAACACCACACAATATGCCATTTTATTGTTAGCGCAAGTTTTTATATTATGTGGAAAATGCCGTTGGTTATCAGTTAATCACACCCCATCTATAATTATGTGTAATACTGTAATGTGTAACCGTTCGTTTTTCCAAATAAATAAAATAAAATAACATTCTAAAATAATTTTGGCTTCACCTATGCCATTCATCCGGCTATATCCATTTGGCAGCACCACGACCCCTGAGGGCCTGTTGGCAGCCAACACGGCCCAACGTGTCGATTTCCCGCGACAATTACGGACATTGTCGACGCCATTACTACGGAGCACCTATTACTTAATACCTATTGCAATGACCCACAAAGGAAATTACGCTCAAAGGGCTTTGAGATTCGGATGCCTAATAATGCCTAATGGCCGGACTAGGAGATTGGGTATCACCTGTTCTGTGATATATATGCATTTAATTATTGTTGCTGATGTTAGGTAGAACCTATGTATACGCTGGTAAGTAATTAATTGGATCACTTAGTTACTATTGTTTACTACAAAAGTCAGCCTAATTATGTTGGGGTCAGTTTCCAGTCTAACTGGATGCAGATGAATACCAGAATTTTATATGGAGCTGGACTGTCTATCCGAACGCCACAACGCAATTAGTACCCTAACTTAATACCCCTTGGTAATAAGTCTAGTTCACAAGTGCCTTTTTGTTAAATTCCGGTCCCGGATCACTGAAAATTATGATTTTGTTGTTATTCGATTCGAAATGGAGTCTAGAAAAAATGTTCAACTGGAATAGTGGGGCCGGTAAAAATTGAAAAGTTATAAACAAAATAATTATGTAAAAAAATAAGGAGTTGGGTTTTTTCAAATGTTCAACTGAAGTTGAACATTTTTTCGAATCAAATGACACCAAAATCATATTTTTTATCCGGCAGTGAACTCGATAAAACATACATCAAATCGGTACCAATTTTATAAATGCGCTAAAAGCTTTGTCTGTCTGTTTATTACCCTTCGATATTTGGCGTATTGAACATGACTTGGCTTTGAACATTGGATACTTTTTAGCCCTTCAGAGGGCACGTTTCCGTGGGATAATTTTCAATTTCAACGCCATTGAAGCTGAACTAAAAGCTAAATCTATACTAATTTTATAATGAGGTAATTTTTTTTTGTAAGTATGTATGTAGGGAGTAATCTTCGAATGAAAAAAAAAAACAAAATATTTTATTTCACATAGGCCTACATGGCCACGTCGACAAAAAGGTGCACGGTTCGGGTTGGTCGTTTCCTATGGAGAAGAGCCGGCAAGAAACTCCATGGTTACTCTTTTATAATGATTCGATTTTACAATATTATCATGTTACAGCATTAGTACTCAAGTATGGGGGGACAGCATAGGCCCGACAATAAGTCGTTGCTTACTACACAAAAAGACGGAAAGCAAGATAAGAGGTTAACAAAAGTTAACACACCTCTAGGAATCTACAAGGCCTACACTGTTCACACATTCACAAACAATCGTTACTTCGGAACTACTGATCCGATCCCGAAAACTCTTTCAGTAACGGGAAGCTACATTATCCCCGTGTGTCACGAGTCATATCGGCTACATTTAAAACGACCCCCTGGGTTAATTTCCGTTTATAGCGGGAGCGAGCGAGCAAAAGCTAGTATCTAATAAATTGTAGATCTACATTCGGCGGATAAATCAAATGATAGACAAATGGCTAACAGAACAAAAGGCATCACATTCCTTGAAAATTAATCAGAGCACTGAATTCGGCAAGGTATTGGGGAAAAGCGGATTTATTAATCATTTACATTTCCCTGGTTTCTGACATGTAATTCAAGAGCTTACGTCAACGTAATTACGGTTTTTGTTATGTCTGCAATCTACTGATCCAATATTTGACAGGAGCATAACATGGCAGGTCCTGTAATCCTCGATGGGTTAGGTAGATGAGGACCTCTCATCTCATTTCGCCAGTTATGTTTAAGCCTTGTATTGGGGAGCGTGCCCTCATCATCTGTGTAGCCTTTCCTCAACTATGTTGGGGTCGGCTTCCAGTCTAACCGGATGCAGCTGAATAGCAGTGTTTTACATGGAGCGACTGCCTATCTGACCTTCATAACCCAGTTCGTACTGGGTAATACTGATTAAGACTGGTTGTCAGTCTTTCGGGCTACTGACTGCTTAGCGACTGTTACTGGAGCGAACCCTCAGCAAGGTTAATATCCTGACTTTAGGCTGCGACCGAGAAATTCCTGATGGAAAGCCCTCGCACTTAGGCCAGCCTTCACAGGACCTGAATCGGGAGATCCAAATCTACTGTAGGTATATTTATGCAAATATTTATTTCTCAGGATTGCTTGACTGCAGCTTAGAGAAAGCCGTAATTCGTTAAATGTATTATGAATTTGTACAATGGTAAGTAGCAAACTGGCATATTAAGCATTCCTTTTATGGCGCAATACTTAATCGCAATACCGTAGGCTTTGACGTTCAAATGACATTAGCAAATGCTTTCAAATGTCAAATGATAGAGATCGCTTGCCATAATGACACGGAATTAGTACGATTGTATTTCTTAATAGAAGTGTATTGAAAAGTGTGAATATAAATGGGGTAACTGCAGATAACATACAGTTGATTAATATGTTTTCTATCAAATGAGGCAGAACGCTTGTGCCATAATGGGATAAGATATCATTCTTTATTAGTTTGTGTAACGCTCGGTGTAGCAAACAATTGCTAATTGCAATAATATTGTTAAAACTACTTGGAATATTATTAATAATGAAACGGGAAAGTCTAGTAAACGTAATAGTGACTACAGCTTAACAATTAATGACAGAGTAATTACATCAGATTCGGATGTCGCCGCGGCTTTCGAAAGTTTCTTTTCTGACATTCCCGTTTCAACGACGAAATCCCTAAACTCGTCACCTACTGTTGCCGAATCTTTGCTAAAAGAAAATGTTAAAGCTTGCGACTCAGAATTTCATTTTGAACATGTCACATGTAGAGATATATTAAAAACATTTCACACCTTAAATGTTAAGAAGACTGCGGATCTGTGGGGTAACTCTGTAGAAGTTGCCAAGTGTATTATTGATATTGTAGCACCTACCTTAGCTTCTATTTTTAATAATTGTATTGATTGTGGGGAGTTTCCTGACCTTATGAAAAATAGTAAAATTATTCCTTTATTTAAGGCAGGTAGTACATCAGACCCCACAAATTATAGACCTATTTCAGTACTGCCAACTTTCAGTAAAGTTTTTGAGAAATTAATTTTAGACCAATTACAAACATTTTTTAATAAACACAAATTATTACATAATAAACAGTTCGGTTTTACGAAGGGTCGCTCAACTACTGATGCCGGTGTCGAACTTTTAGGACATATTTATAATGCATGGGAAGATAAATGTGATGCTTTGGGCATTTTTTGCGATTTATCCAAGGCATTTGATTGCGTCCTTCATGAAACCTTAATCAGGAAGCTCCGCCACTACGGAATACGAAACAGTGCTCTGGATCTTCTTATCTCATACCTGAGTGATAGGATCCAGAGCGTTGACGTGAACGGAAAAAGATCACCCGGATCTATTATAATAATGGGAGTCCCACAGGGCTCGATTCTTGGCCCTTTCTTGTTTCTTATTTATATTAATGATTTGCCTCACCTCATAAAGGATAATCACGATATAGTACTATTTGCGGATGACACTTCGCTTTTATTTAAACTTAAACGACAACAGCTAGTTGTTGACGATGTAAATACCGCTATTTCAAAAGTGGTGCATTGGTTTAATGCTAATAATTTGCTTCTTAATGGAAAAAAAACCAAATGCATTAAGTTTACACTGCCTCACGTTAGGCAGGTGAAAACTTGTGTGTTGGTAAAGGGCGAAGAGTTGAACCCTGAAGATAGCACGGTGTTCTTGGGCTTAACTTTAGACGCTAAGCTTCAGTGGGGGCCTCATATAGATAAATTGTCGAAAAAGCTGAGCTCTGCAGCATACGCAGTTAGAAAAATTCGTAATTTAACCGATGTAGAGACAGCCCGATTAGTTTACTTCAGTTATTTTCATAGCATAATGTCGTACGGCATTCTATTGTGGGGGAATGCCGCTGATATACAGACCATTTTTGTTTTGCAAAAACGGGCGGTTAGATCAATTTATAAATTGAGTCCAAGACACTCTCTCAGAGAAAAATTTAAGGAAATTAATGTAATGACTGTTCCTTCTCAGTATATTTATGAAAATCTTGTGTATGCTCACAAAAATATAAAGCTGTTCAAGAAGTATAGTGATATTCACAATATAAATACAAGAAATAGACATAAATATATTGTACCCACAACAAGGCTCAAGAAAATAGGTGGATCTTTCAGATGCCAATGTATTCGCTTTTATAATAAACTACCAAGCCACATTCAAAATTTAAGCCTTAATAAATTCAAATCCTTTATAAAACGTAAGCTTTGCCAGAAAGGATTTTATACTATTAAAGATTATATAGAGGACAAAAAAGCTTGGGATTGAACTGCTCCAATTTGAATTGACTTTACTTATACCTATTTTTATTTTACTTTTTTACAATTTGACATTTTATGAATTTTCTTTATACACATGACATTGTTTACTTTTTCAAGTATGATATTATTTTTTTTTTGACGAATATTTACATGTTAAATATTTTATTTTATTTTTTATTTAGTTTTCTGTATATTGACATTTAATGAATTGACATGATTATTTAATATGACAAATATTTTATTATTTTTATATTCTGAATGTGAGGACCATGTGGGTCTTTTTCTGATTTTGACTATTGTCTGGCAAACTAAATGACAATGGTTAAAATTAGAAAAACAGTGCTATAAGCGACCCACCCAGATGTCCTTTCTTTGGTATTGTTTGTCGTGATGTTGAGCTCCTTGAGTTATAAGTCGAGCTCCACGATAACTGGCAAGTGCTTGCATTGACTGAACGTTTGTGAATGTGTGAACAGTGTAGGCCTTGTAGATTCCTAGAGGTGTGATAACTTTTGTTAACCTCTTATCTTGTTTTCAGTTTTTTTGTGTAGTAAGCAACGACTTATTGTCGGGCCTATGCTGTCCCCCCATACTTGAGTACTAATGCTGTAACATGAAAATATTGTAAAATCTAATCATTTTAAAAGAGTAACCATGGAGTTTCTTGCCGGTTCTTCTCCATAGGAAACGACCAACCCGAACCGTGCACCTTTTTGTCGACATTTCATAAGTGCCCATGCAGGCCTATGTGAAATAAAAATATTTTGATTTTGATTTTTTTTTGCTAGTTTTCTAAACGACTCGGAGATGCAATCTTCTAGTCTGCTACAATAATAACAGAAATGCGTATATTTCCCACAGGCGTTTTGCAATTGCGAAAACAGAAATGATTGGTTGTTGATATAACATATCATCACGCCTGTAATCCCCGAAGAGATTGACAGAAGTGTGGGTAATACACCCACCCACCCACATTTGGCCAGTTATGTTTAAGTCCGATGTAATATGGGGCGAGCCTATTACCGTCAACCGAGCACAGATCCAGATTCCGGCCTCTTAGAAATTCCTGATGGAAAGACCCAATAACTTTTTGCCTGACCTGGGAATCCAACCCAGGGTCTCATGCTCAGCAGTCGCGCTTGCGACCACTATACTAACGTTGTTAGAATATGGTTAGTAAAAAGGGTATCCTCTCTAAAATCATCAAAGCTAGTAACCGCTTATAATATTATGATTTCCTTGCTTTGAAACCGTACAATACTTGAGCTAAGTGAACCCCTCAAATTCTTGGGTTGACATCCCTCCCCCACTTTTATTGTCTATGTCCGACAAGGATGGTAGTATCATAGACGACATCCTTTCTTTTTTTCTTCTTTATTACTAGATAAAGTTAAAGTTAGGATTCAATATACTTCAAGTTAAAGAGAAACAAGTAACGACTGCGCGTGTTTATCTTTCAAACAGTCATTACTGTGGAACTCCTACTGAACCAAGAATACCTATTAGTTTTAAATTACAAAAGTTGACAGCAATAAAGCCATAGATAGTTTCTTTTTTATATTGCCTTGCTTAGATCTGCCAGAGCCCTACATATAACGGGTCGTGATTCTTACCGACCGTAGTATTTGCTTTACCAGTTTTTGGTTCATAATCAGTAAAAAGTATAATTTAAAGTTCTTCTGCATCAGGTTGTTCTTTTGACCAGTCTGTTCATCGTCTCATGTATCGTTAAGGTATTGTTGGATCTTACTACTATCAGAAACGCGATCGTTTGGGAGGATGGATGGATGTTTGTTGCTCTTTCACGCAAAAACGGCTGTACGGATTTAGATGCACACAGATAGTAGTCATAGGATACTTTTCGACTTCCACGCAGGCGTTCTTGCATGGGGCTCTTATAAAACGGAGAATAACTTCAGGCGATTTATGATTTGTATTAAATTTCATAGGTTGTATAAAATTATACCTAATTGTATACCTCTACCAATTTTAATAAAACGAATAACTGCTTAACAATTGATTTAGCATCTTTCAAAACAACTGAACGCAGCAGAACAATGTTTTGTTATAATTTGTTCGCTAAACATTTTATTAATGAACAGTTAATTAGTCGAGAAAACATTCGCTATTTACCTTCAAAATATAATGAAATGGCTGTAATATGTTTATTCAAAACGCTATGCAGCAGGCACTTTGTTCTAAAATAGTCTTTAAGGATAATAAAGCGTGTAAGTAGACCCTTAACGAAGCCGAAAGGCACTAGTTCTTCCCGTTATCGAGATCATTTTTTTGTTCTGGACCATAACCTTCTAGTTACGGAGATATTGGAGGTCAAAGTTAAATTTTTTAAATACTATTTTTAAGGATAAACCGTTACTTTAAATATCTCTATGACCCGTTTACTATGCAATTCTTTCATCAGCACAATGTTTTGAGTGCGTGTCATTGAGTTTTACCGTAAAACGTGATATTTTACCCCAAAAAAAAGTCGTTTCCCAGCAAAATTTTTTGAGGTTACTTAGTTTGATGTACAGAATGCTTGGTTGACGTCTTCGTGAATGGTCCGTTTACACCATCATTAACCTAAAAGGGTTACATAAAGGTCCATAGCAGGGACACAGACCTTTGTGGACGGTGACTAATGGGCTAGCTCACCGTCCGTCCGTCTTATGACGACAGGCCGTGTCGACGGCGCGTTCGTGTTCCACGCGCGCCTCAAAGAGATGTCAGCAAACAGGAGGGGCCTTCAAGGGCCGATGCCTGCCAGGGCTGCGGGACTGTTCGAAAGAGATACCGCGGCCCTGAAATACAAAGGGCAAAAGAAGGAACATGGATGGTTTTTAGTCAGTAAGTCTGACACTCCATTCCGCTCCGTCCAGAGCGGAAGGAGTCATTTGATGATTTCCCATCCCAAAAAAAAAAACTAGAGAGGTGTCAAGGGACACCCGGATGGAACGAAGTTCCTTTCGATTAAGTAGTGAAGGAATTGTAAAAAAAAAATTTGCTTGTTTGTTTGGTTTGAAGTTAGCTTAGAACTGTCAAAAGTTAGAATTCTTAGCTTTGCCTTCTTTGACGGTTCTTACTTCGTTTAAATTCTTGTCAAAGTAATTATTACTTATGCAAACATTTTTATGCAATATAAAAATGTTTGCATAAGTAATTACTTTAACTTTGACAAGAATTTCGTTCGTACATTTTAACTTGACTATAGATGCGGGTGTAAAACTTTTTGACATTTACGACTGAGGCAGGTCAGTTTCTGTTCCAAAAAGACATTCTTCCTATATCCAGAGTTTTAAAAGAAATTTTAAATCACTAATGGCACTTTGAAGCGTCTAATGCAATTTCAAGAGAACTTCATTTCAACAGCTTTGAGAGAAATTACACTTCATGCAACTCGGCTTATGTGGCATGAAAACGTCGGTCCCTACTCACCCGTTTGAAAATATTATTAGCAGAATACTATTATAGAGATAATAACTCATTCGGCACTGAATAACATAATTTCAAACTCTTCGTGGAAGTTGGTTAAACTATAATTCATGTTTAGTTTGCATTAACAAAATGTCCCTCGCCTAAGTGAAACCCAAGTCCAAGTAAAATTCTCACTTAACTTAAAAATCAAGATTCTCCATCCGATATAATATTCATTGATAGTGTTCTAGCAAATCCAAGAAATCGCTTTCATTGTGATGAAATTCTTCTCATGCATTCAAATGCAAAACTGTTCTCTTTAAGTACGGCTACTCTAGGATCAAGTTTGATTGCACATACTCCCGTTTCCATTCCATTCTCAGTAACTGTCTTTGTTTATTTGGCCAACGTTCATTTATCTAATGGAGCTACCCTATCTTGTGCTTCGTGAATTGAATTAATTAACTTATATAACTTGAGTAACATAAGCAAGATGGAACGAACTTGTCAAAACTATTCCGGTGCAGTGGCCATGTTTATGAGTGGCTGCCAACTTTTAATTTACAGCTTTGTATAATTTATGAAGCACTCCGCTGGCACGCTGCGTTTTTTCGTCTTGTTCCAGTAACTTAAATAATAAATGTTTTATGAAAGATGAATTGGGATCCGCAATAAACTTAGAGATATCAAGTAAGTTTTAATATCAAGCCCTTTGAAGACTTTTAAACATTTTTTTCCCGGTATCTCTTTATTTACCCTTCCATATTTTAATCGCACGGATTTCAAAGTTGCTTCAACCTCGTCATCTTGAGGCGCGTTGCTTTGAACTTTTTCTTTTTCAATAACAGATTTGGCGCCTCCAAAACCGGTTGTTTCACTTTCCATGGCAGCATGTCCATCGAGCGATGCAGACAAGCGAATCATCTCAACGAATGAGTCAGAACGATCAATTTTTTGGGTGCTTTCTCCCACACCTGCCCGAAAGGGGCACGGATCACGGATACGAACACTTTCCACTGGGGGGAAATGGGAGCAGCGTTTTGCATGGCCTTGATTCGAGAAGGCGAGCGGCGGTGCCGCTTCGCGCCGCCTGCACGCGATCAGTCTTTGTCGAGCGTTCGAACACAGTAACCGCGTCGCGCGAAACTTAGTTCGGCGAGAGCGATCGGCGCGAGTGTCACACAGTGCTACAAGTGACCAAACAAAGTGAACGCAGTGATTTTACCATTCAGAGGATACCCACGAGCAAATCTGGAGCGATACGTTAACTTGAGGAGGTGTGTTTCATTCAGTTTTACTGTTTATTAGTTTCGTACGCGCGATTCGATTGTTTATGTTTGTTTTGTGAATGAGCGTCGCGTCCATTGAGTTATTGGACGATATTTTATGACCCCACAGGGTTTCTCGTTCTGTGGCCATTTCTTGGTTACGATAGTGGCTCACGAGAATCGCAAAAATGTGAAAGTAATTTGAAGTGTGGCTGTAGCCGCGTAAGATAGTGTGCGTCTTAATCGTGATGTTGTCACGGTTGTCTGCTACTCGCTTATTTATTGTTTCGTACAACAAATAACTTAAAATGAAAATTAATTTTCAACTTTTCTAATTTTAGTTTTTGCAAGTACTTTATACAGTCAGTGGAGGCAAAAAAGATTTAATGAATAGTTTTCTTTTGTTCGCGTTCCCGTTTTATATTAGTTTAATGCCGAAATTTCATACAAAGTCCAATACCTTAGCTTGATAAAGATATTAACTTGAATTATTCATAACATTAATCATTTAGGGAAATTCGTGAACACGAAAGACCTCCGAAGGGGAAATTCTCAGCTGTTATGAATATTAGAGAGTTAATTAAGTAGGTGCGATTAAACCAGTCTTAACGTCTTAGAGACTGATCGATCTTAAGAACTCGCTAAAGAAGATTGCACATGGGAATTGAGATTCAAAGAATGCGCAACTTTGAATTTAGAGCCTCAAAAGTCTTCGTTACAGTAGCAACGCGAACGATAGTAAAGACATAGGTAGGTATAATATCCTCTAATTAATAGCCGTAACGGAAAAGAAGGCTAATTGTTCCACACAATAGGTGCTAATGCTGTGTAACAGGCAGGATTTAAGTAGTTTACACATACCTACAGAAGCACATAAAATAGCTTGACATACCAAAATATTTATACTTACTCAAAACTTTTGTAACCCATAACAAGCAAAGGCAAGGGTAATCGTAATATCTAAGTCTTGGGTTCTGGGGGTCAGATAGGCAGTCGCTCCATGTTAAATACTGGTATTCATCTGCATGCGGTTAGACTCCAACATACTTGAGAAAAGGCTAGGCAGATGATGATGAAGAACCATAGTTATTTACTTGGTACACCAAAATTTTGTTATCTGTACTATTACATAGTACAGATAACAAAATATTATTGCCTTTTCAAAACTAAATAGTACTTATACCAACCCAACAGAAAACTTGACAGTATGGATAAAATCCCACAAAAGGGTAAAAAAATCTTCGACAAGAAAAATGTCAATCGAAAGGAAATTGATAAAGAAGCCACGGAAGGTTCTTACGCTCCCTCGGATAAATAATCGTTTGAACTTTAATAAGATACCTTTCACATTTCCAGTTATCAAATATCTTATTACAATAAATAAAGCACCGAAAAAGAGACCATGACCTTTTAGTTTCCTTCGGCATTTCTTTTTAGAGATCAGTCAGATAGGTCGAATGGTACTTCTAGTTTCTCAATATTTACCAAAAAATTTACGTATAAAGGTGACTTGGAAGAATATCTACTTACAGAAATAAACATAACCATAAGCATAATCAGCCCATAATGTTCCCACTGCTGGGACACACGGCCTCTTCTCTATGAGAGGGAATGGGCTATATACATATAATCCACCACGCGGGCCAGTGGGTTGGTAGAATGTTACATGTCTTCAAATTTTTGCTTCTAGGACATGCCGGTCTCAAAAACGGTGAAGGAAAACATGGCGAGAAATAAACATAATTTCATTTAATTCCACAGATAAGTTTTCATAGTCTCTCTCGAATATCTGTAGCCCAATTCTTCGCTTGTTTGCGGCCATTCTATGAACTTAAATGAGTACAAAACACTAACGCATTTAAAAATAGCCAGAATTTACGCAAATGTTTATTTTCAAACAAAAATATTATTCAAACTTACCTATCTACTGACATTTTTCCGACCGATGACGCATTAGCTCGGACTGAATGAATGTAGAATTCAGACAGACATTTGAATGTAATGACCTTCAATTTTAAACAACAGCATAATTATTATTTTTAACACTAAAACAGACTTGATAGATCAATACACAATACATTTACCTTATAAATAATAAGAAAACGTAAATGAATCTGTAACAGCGACAGAGAAGAAAGTATCAGACGTAATTGTATAAGAACAAATCATATTATGAATCCCTTTGTTTTGGCGCAGTCTACGCACGAGTAATATATGTTTGTCATTACATTACACAATATGAGGGCCAAACAATACAGCCCTGGCTAATAGAGTTTACGTAATTGCATTTTGTCAAAAGCCTTTGATAGGGTGATAAAGTTTATGGTGTTATTACTTACATATTTCCTTTGTTGTCATCGAACTCTATGGGTACACTCTATGGGTTATGGATTGTACTACGTCTTCTCAATTATTACCGTTAATAACGGTAATGATAATTGAGAAGACGACAACAGATTCATCATCACATTCGGCCACTGTTATACACAGGCTTCCTCAAGCATCACCACTTTGCCCGGTTCTACGTATGCTGAATCCAGGGCAACTTATTAACATTAAAATATAAAAGAAAACTAATTGTATAGATAATAACATAAGATAAAGAAAACCATCATACCATGCCGAAGGCAGTGAATTAACAATTACAAGAAAACACAACAAACCAATTTTCCAAACTACACTTGCATGAATTGATCATTTCAAATATATTAGAGAACATTTCAGCAAAGTTGGAAGTGTAGGTAGAACGGAGTCCAATAGCAGCCGCTCATACTATCGCAATAGCTAATTACTCTATATCGAACACTACACCGGTTCGAGAATATTGTAAACACGGCCAACTACCGCTAATTGCCTAGCCTTAATTGGCAGAAGCCATTTTGGCGGAGAATTCGTACTGAAAACGGCTATCTCATTCTTTTTACATCGACAATCTGAGTTTAAGTGTTGGTGAATGGCCTGGTGGCTGTGGTAATGCCGAATTTAATTAAAGAAACCAATTTACTTTCTGAAAACGGTCTTTTGTAGATTTTGAAAACAGGTCAAGTTATATTTTTAATTGATACCTCTAGCTTTGCTGTGATTGGGGGATAAAAGAAGATAAGTCCATCAATTTCTTAATTTGATGTAGATTTTCTACACCTAATAATTTTTGAAGCACTTTAAAAGAACCATGAAGAACACACACTAACATTACCTGTAACGATTGAAAACTGATAAAGGTATATTCTGATAAGACTGCAGTTGTAAAACATTACTCATAACGCCACACAAAGCTAAAGAATCCATACAAGCAATGTTACCACCTTAAGGTGATATCGAAACCAGGAAACCAGACTAAGGTTGTAAACTAACCTATATAACGACTCAAACAAAGCGTGTTGTCGTACACTGTGACCCCATGTGCGTGAGTCCTGTAGTAAACATTCGTACAATTTGCCCTAATAACGCGAAATTAACTGTGACAGTTGGCAAACAACACAACAATAGTTATGCTAATGTGAAAGTTAATCCACACGATGATAAAAAAGTAATTCTAAAGCGTAAAATTTTAAAGATTTAATTTTTTTCGACTTATTATAAAAGAAAATAGCTGCCGTGCCATTTGAAGACTTACTAAAAATGAAACAATTCTCCTCTTATCTCTTCTCTCTCAGTCTATCTTTTGCTTTGAAATGAAAAATGTTTTGGTATTACAGATACTTTTAAACACCAGCTATTGAATTGAAACTCGTGGAAATAAATGACTACTGTGAGAAGTTTAGATCAATAGTGTCTGTGACAATTCCGATGACTTCCCTTTTTAAATCGTATTTTGTTAAGGGTTTTATTTTTTTCACACATAACCTTAATTCTTATTTTAGAACTAGCTTCTGCCCGCGACTTCGTACGCGGATCCCGTTGCTTATGCCAGCGACAACGGGGTCGTCAAAATCGAAAATTTGAAACGTCTGATGTAGAATTCTAAGGCCCGGGGACGGGAAAAGAACGGGATGAGCGAGACGATTGGAGTCGTTCCAGATCATTCATTTTTGTATGTCAACTGGAAATGCCCATCAGACTAAATAACTTTTGCTAAGACGTCATTCCTTAATTTGTTATAGCGCTGCCACGGGCTTTGGAGTTCCACAGCAGGTGTTCCAGATCTTCAAATTTATTCTCACAGCAGAAAATGCTCTTCACATGGAATATTTTTAGCTATGGCACCATTTTTATATCTCTTAGACTGTAGCTGGTCTGTTGCGGTTCTGCATCAGGTATTAATTTTCCAAAATAAATTATAGCCTTTATGTTGCCCAGACTATACAACAAAAAACTTTTCTTCCCGTTACTCCGCAGCAGATCCCAAGGGTACACTGAATTAACTTCTGTCTCTTCATGACGTACTCCAGCAATCCTTTCTCTCTCACTTTCTAACTGATTATGAATATTTTGTTGTGTGCGTGTTCGGGACAATGTATGATAATCTCGATCAGCAGTTAGTCGCGCATCACGTTCATCACTCGATTCAAAAGACCTGTTAGTAGATGTGCGAATTCGCTGAGAACTCATGCGTGATTCTGTATCGGTAAACGTTTCTGACTCGCGAGACAATGCATGTCGCTCACGATCAGCAGACAGTCGCGCATCACGTACTGCACTTGTCTCTAGAGACCTAGCAGCAGATGCGTAGATACGCTGAGAACTCAAGCGCAATTCTCTATCCGTGAACGTCTCCGACTCGCGAGACAATGCGTGACGTTCACGATCAGCGGACAGTCGCGCATCATGTTCCTCACTTGTCTCTAGAGACCTTGAAGCAGATGCGTAGATACGCTGAGAACTCAAGCGCAATACTCTATCCGTGAACGTCTCCGACTCGCGAGACAATGCGTGACGTTCACGATCAGCGGACAGTCGCGCATCACGTACTGCACTTGTCTCAGAGACCTAGCAGCAGATGCGTAGATACGCTGAGAACTCAAGCGCAATTCTCTATCCGTGAACGTCTCCGACTTGCGAGACAATGCGTGACGTCCACGATCAGCGGACAGTCGCGCATCATGTTCCTCACTTGTCTCTAGAGACCTTGAAGCAGATGCGTAGATACGCTGAGAACTCAAGCGCAATTCTCTATCCGTGAACGTCTCCGACTCGCGAGACAATGCATGACGTTCACGATCAGCGGAGAGTCGCGCATCATATTCTTCACTGGTCTCTAGAGACCTGGATGTAGATGCATAAATACGCTGAGAACGCAAGCGAGCTTCGCGATCCGAAGAGGTTTCTACAGAGCGAGTTACAGCCTGATGTTCTCGAACAGCATCAAGTCTGTCCTGACGCTCTTCGTTAGATTCTTGGGATCTTATGATCCTCAATCTTTTAGCTCCTTTGGAACGTTGGGAAAGATTTGACCTCTTTCTAGGCATGGTTATAGTTTTATTCTGAAAATACCTGATCAATGAAAATCTAAGGGAATGCTCCCCTGCGTTACCGGGTAGGCTACCGTGTCACGAAGATAAATGGAAAAGGAAATAAATGGAATTTTTAGCCAGTAAAGTCAAATTTTCAATGATTCACAGAATTTTCATCGAAAATGAGTCCTAAACTGTTACCGCCTTCACCGCGTGGAGGTACTCCCAGCTTATGTTATTTTATTATAATTATACAGTGAACTCTTGGAGTTCCACAACAGGTGTTCCAGATCTACAATCTTTATACGTCAACAGAGAGTGCTCATCAGGCTGAACAACTCTTGCTAAGACGTCATTCCTATATAGGTTATAGTGTAGCTGGGCTCTTGAAGTTCCATATTAGCTGTTCCAGATCTTCAAATTTTATACGACAACAGAGAGTGTTCATCAGGCTAAGCAACTCTTGCTAAGACGTCATTCCTATATATGTTATAGTGTAGCTAGGCTCTTGGAGTTCCACATCAGGTGTTCCAGATCTTCAAATTTATTCTCTTAGCAGAAAATGCTCATCACGTGAAACAATTTTTGCTATGGTACCATTTTTGTATCTCTTATAGTTTAGCTGGTCTGTTGCGGTTCTGCATCAGGTGTTCAAGTTTCCAAGATAAATTATAGCCTATGTGTTGCTCAGACTTTATACCTATACAACAAAACAAAAATCATTCAAATCCGTCAAGTAGTTCCGAAGATTAGCGTGTACAAACAAACAGACAAACAGACATACAGACAAACAGACAGAATTTTTTTTTTGGTTTCGCGCTCTATTACTGTTTCTAAACCCCCCTCAATTATTATTTTTTTACTCAATGTACAGACACAGTTTTATTACTGTTTTATTATATGTATATAGATAAGAACTAAGGTGGCTTTAGTTACTCCTTATGACAACAGCCACCAGTCACCAGTAAAAGTTCCTTCAAAATCGGTCTAGCCGTTTCGGAGATTAGCCGTTTGAATCGGATTTTGTCAAATTTCAAGGGTTTTAATTTTTTGCACGGAACCCTAATTATTTGTCTAAATTATTTGTCTAAAATAAAATTAGCCTAAGTTAGACCTTATAACATCAATTATCCGCCAGTAAAAGTCCCGTCAAACGCGGTCCAGCGGTTTCGGAGATTAGCCGGAACAAACAGACACAAAGACAGACAAACAAATATTTAAAAAAAATGTGTTTTGATAAGTAAGTATACCTATGCATTTAGTAAAAAATTGTTATTTTGATATTACAAACAGACACTTCAATTTTATTTATTTGTATAGAAGATGTTCTATAAAGGTGCAGAAAATAATCCGATCTTTTTTCCAAAATTTGCCAATATAAGACTAACGTGTAAGACTTACAAAAACATACAAAAAAAAACAAGCTATAGACATTCCATTAAGGTTTCCGAAGATGAAACTGATATCATATCATGTAAAAACAGCATATATCCTAGGATCCCAACATTAAGCCATCCTGAACGTATCGAACTTAAAATTCCAGCTCTAGTGAGAATAATATAGGAAAGGAAACCATTAACAGCTCATCAATTACCAAGCCGACAGTTTTCTTTCCTGACAGTTTCTCTTTTACAACACCACACCGTATAAACTTTCCCCATACCTTCAAAATAGCTTAATAATTTATCATTATCTCTTCTATTTGCAATGATAGTCCTATTACTTGGACTTTATCTGCCTGTACACTCTTGTTTATATCCTGTTCTATTGTAATAGCCATTTTTTGCGGGCGAATGCTAGCCAGCATCTAACAAAGCATTTTTAAAATAGAGATCCGGATCTCTGACGGATAAACATGACACGTCACCAATATAACTTGAAATGTTGTAGTGACGCTGCTTGCAAAGGTAAACGTCAACTGTTTGTCAAATTCTATACATTTAAATACAGTTCCATATTTCGCCATGGGTCAAGTTACACTGGGATTCCTGACAAAGGCATTGTTGACTTTGTTTTTCGTCTGAATCTGTGTTTTTCTTTCATCTGTGTGAAAAGTTGAAAGGGTGTAACAATGCTGCCGCGAGCGCACATAGCTCCCTTTTTTAGCTCATAGGTCTTGACTTGGAAATTGTAAGATTGTTTTTTCTTCTGCTGCTGTTTTAAGATGTCCTTGTTAGGGTTATTCTTTGTCTAGTCGGAAAAAATACGAAATGTGTTTGTTGAGAGTATGAATGAGTTATAAATGTGTATAAAACAAAAATTATAATAATCATTTTTGGTTTATAGCCCGCTCTTAACTTGTTACTCATATTATAAATTGTTCAATAAAGTCTATCTATTCACTTTACCATCCTTTTCAACAGAATGTAAGTAAATAAGTTTCCGATATTTCTGAAACTCAATCAAACAAAAGTCCGAAATATTACAGACCATTTATTCGAGATAGCCGAGTTTATTTCCGATATGAAATATCTGTTATGTATTAAAGAGAAAATCGCAGCTCAAAATATCGTACAACCCGAATAATCCGGACAAGGGCTGTTCACAAATGAGTGTATGTTCTGAATGGGGTGAAAAGTGCTTCGTCAGGGCTCTGAGGTATGCCCATTGTGGGAGGTAGGAATAACGTCCCTGATATGTAACGTGAACCTTTTTCTGTAAGATGTATTGAGTCGTACGTATGTAGGACTGTCTCCGGTTTTTTCTTTGATATGAAACAGCGAGGTTTCGTAGGAGTAAGGGTAAGCCTTTGCTTAGCAGTGGGTAATACCTAATGTTGGTTAGCAAATATAAATGCTAAATTGGCTTCGTGGTTCCTCTAAAAGAAAATTATGATCCAAATCAACTGCAGATGCAGTTTATTAAATAATGCTCAACGATCGTCGGGTCCATTCCATTATCTTTAGCAGAGTTTCTATAAAAAACAATACTAATTAAAATTAATAAACAAACATTTCCGCCCCAACTAATTAACCACTGCAGTTCTAACCGCCTGTTAATTAATTTAATATTTTCAAAAACAATTTTCCTCTTTCACGCTTTTTTCACAAAGGTATCAAACCTCTTTTGTTAATGAAAAAAAAGCAAGCAAATATTTAGAGCACACCGCATTGTTTATGATTCGAGAATGTAAACACTGTTCATTAAACTGATATTTACTGAATACAAATATTATGTTTATTTGAAGTATTGCGATCATAATAATTGGAAACATTCGACCGGAATTTGGCTTCGAATTCGGGATTGAATCATAACAACAACCAGTACGTGTATTGAATATCATTGTTTATGTATTTTAGTATCAGTTTCTGTCAATTTTTTAGTTTGAATCAATGATGTTATATAGTACTAGATCAGCAGTGCTCGCCGCCAAAGCGTTGCCGGGTCGTAGATGGCCACAGCCTTATCTGACTTCAGTTGTCAAGTTGACGTCAAGCGAGCAATTGCTTAAAACTAAAAAAAATACAAAATGGGGAAATGTGCGTTTAAAATTTGTATGTCACGGTCTCAAAAGATGAATAAAACACGTGGTGTTACATTTCACAGGTAAGTTAGCTAAATTTTCTTCAGATTAACCAAAAAAACATGACGAAACGAAGTCAAATTTTTAAACATTTTTATTGTCATCAGTGTTACCAGTAAAAACGATTTTTATTTTGCCAGAGACTTGGGAGTTTAGGGAATGACGAAAGTATGTTCCTGTAAGTCTTAATTATTATTATAGTCTGTTTGGATTAAACAAAGGTATTTTAATATAATTATTCTTATTAATATTTTAATATAATAATTCGTTACAGATGCATGAACTGGTCACTAGAAAGGCATTCCGCGTTGTCAGTTCCTAACAAAATCCTGCTCTACAAAACAGTCCTTATCTATTTATATGGACACAAGAACAAAGTGACAAGTAAACGCAATGGACGTGCTCTTAGATATAATTTTACTTTTAGCAAATTAAGTTCGATTAAAATTGCTTATTAGCCTTATTAGGCTAGATTGTAGTATAATAAAAAAGATAAAAAATACCATTTTGAACAATAGTTATTTTACACAATCTTAATAGTCTTGAAATAAAATATTTACGTTTACGCATTTTTTTCTTCCTTTGAGTACATAATCCATCCATTCATCCATTTCTTTAATTCTCAATTGAAAGATACATAATACCTTTCATAGTAATTGATTCAATAAATACCTTCATTCATTCTGGGGAAATTATGTAGATCATTGGCAACTCTGACCGTTCGTCCGATAACAATGTCTTGGCTCTTTCCAATGTCATTAGTTTGCCGGTAGAAGAAATGAGACAAACATATTATTTTGACAGATGACATAATTTATGTATCCGTTTCAAAGCTACGAATTTAAATTCGTAAGTGGCTACGTTTTTCTAAGAGTTGTTAGTAGGACACTGCTCCTCTAGTATTATATAACCTCATTGGTTTGAATATGCAGTAGATACTGACGGTGATACAGTGAGTGCAGAAAATAGAATCTCTTCTTTGTTTAAAAAGAGAAGAAAGAGAAGTTCGAAGGACTAACATTAACAGATTCCTGGGAATCAAGTCTATATAAGAACATAGAGCATTATATCTCCTCCGTAATAAAAACCTTGAACACATTCACTGACAGACAACGCATATACAAAGTGTAAACGGACTCTTCTCGAAGCTGTCAAGCCAAACATTCTGTACATCATTAAGTAAGAGTCCAAGTAATCCACTCAAAACATTGTGCTGATGGATGCATTGAATAGTGCGGGGCCGTGGAGGTATTTAAAGTAGAGTTATAACTTTAAAAACTTGTGAAAAAGTTGAAAATTCGACCTCCAATAGGTATATCCGTAACTAGAAGCTTCCCTGGTATGGTCTAGACTAGACCAAAAAAATCTTCGGCTTCGTTAAAGGTATTTTACATCCATTATAACGAAGATGAGTACTAAGGAGGATTTTAAACCTGCAGGGTTAATAATAGGGCATGGAAGTTCGTAGTTTTTGCGGATTGGAATCGTATCGGGTAAGGCTTGTAGGTGAATCGTAAGACTGAGTGATGAATCAAGGGAGAAGTAAGAATAATCTAAACCTTAAATTTTGATTTAGGCAAGGGAGCCTTACAATTTACAAGACTGACTCCCCACAACAATCGATCGATCGTCGATCGAGGCCATCGATCGATGGTAGAATGGATTAGTCGAAAGAGAGAAACTATCGATCGACGTCGACTAATCGCTTGCTTCTACCATCGATCGATGGCATCCGCGGTCGACGATCGGTCGATTGGTTTGGTAACACCCTAACAATATCCAAAACATACTTTGTTTTAAAGAAGACACACAGTCATGGCGATACTAATTCGAAACAAAGGCGACTGCACCTACTTATCTCCGTACGTGGTTACTTATTAAATCATGGTTAAAAAACAGGCGATCAGCATAACAATGATAAGCTCCATTTAGGGATGCACGATACTTGCATTTTTATCGATACTTCGGATTGAACATTGGAATACAATTCTAGCATCGCATCGAATGGCTTCGATCCAATTCATGTATCCATTTATTATTCTTCATTGTCATTCAGAATTATTTTGAAATGCTTGTGTATTCTTTTGAATTGCCTGATCATGTAATTTAAAACAATCTGGTACAAACACTATTTATATATTTATTAGGTACTATTATTACACATTCCGATACTGGCACTGTTGTATCGATTCAAACATCGGAGTATCAAATTCTCTCGCATCGTATCGTCATTATTCGATACTAATTATCGGATCGGGCCGTGCATCACTAGTCCCATTGTAGTCCCAATTTGGTCGCGTAGGTTGGCCGCCATTTTGAAGCCCTGCCAGAATCTTATACGATGATTGTATTAGTCAATGATTAATATGTTGACTCTTGTGGTGTAAGCAAAGAAGTATATACTTTATGCGATGAGAAGAAATGATTTCAACTAATTTTACTTCGCAGTTGAAGTATCTGGAGCTTAATCTGGCAGTTTTTGATAGATAGCAGTATTAAAAAAATCTAAAAAGAAGTAAGTAGGTAATTTGTGGCATATACGAGTAGGTAGGTACACCAAAATATTTACATTAAAAGTGCTTTCTTCTCAATTCGGAAGACTTACGGTTACTATTTCAGTGGCAAATGTGAGGTATTCCTCGTAGCGCTCCCGTTTTGAAACGCTCCCATCTAAGCGCTCCCGTTTTGTTCCTCCAAGCGCTCCCAAAAGGAGCGCTTAGAGGAACGATTAAAAATATTAAAATTTATTTCCTCGAAGCGCTCCCACGTTTAAAAATAGGGAAAAGCATGAAGTAATGAATTTTATCGATAATTTTTAAAAACTCATGTGTGCATCATCGACATCGAAGTTGCTTAACCAAATTACGAAATTGAGAGAATAATATCTTTTTGCTTTCGGCACTCTTATGTGTATACAAGGACCAATGTTATTGTGTAGGTATTCAAAGAGGATGTTATAAATAAAACGCATAGATATACTTAATATAAATTATATACGTATAATAATCACATTGCAGTAGACCTACATAATAATTACATTAGTACTTTGTGTGTACCACTGGCGACGGGGTGTGGACGAACGGGAATAACCCCTGGCGACTAGCTCCACGCCACGGTACTGTGACGTCAGGCGCTCAACAGCCTAGAAACTACATCCATAAATACTCAGTTTAGTAGTACTGCAACAGATCCAAGTCCAGTCATAGATTCTCCTAGTACTAGTTCTACAGCGGCTCCAAGTACAACTAACCGTGTGCCTAGGACAAATATCATTTGGAAAACGAAGAGTCTGAACATAAATGATGACCAACTACGTTTTCATGGATCAGACACGTTACCTCCAGAAATACTTCGTTTACTGAAGATATTATCAACCTTTTATGAGACCAGACTAATTTATACTCTGTCCAGAAAGATGCCAATAAACCCGTAAATGTAACTAGTCAAGAAATACGCCAATTTATTGGTATTGTATATTACATGTCAAGTGTAAAAGTGATATTGAATGTCTCATTCAAGATAAAAAGAAGACAACATGTTCCTCCGAAAGATGTGAGGTTGGACCATTACGGGCACTGGCCAGTTTGGGTGGATAAAAGAATGAGGTGCAAATTTCCAGGCTGCACAGGGTATATATACGCAAACAGTTTGCGAAAAATGCGGGGTTAGTTTGTGCTACAACAAACAAAACAACTGTTTTAAAAAATTGCATATTTCTTAACTTTATTTAGTTATTTTAGCATTGATGAAGCAATGTTGTATTTCTGCAACACATAGTTTTTTTGGAATAATAAATACTTTTTTTGTAATGAGATTTTTTTTAATTATTCTTCCCATTAATAAATACCCATTTACCACCTTGTTTCTGTACAATTAATATAAATAATGACCTTGCGCCATAAAGGGTTAACCATTTTATCAATCGCATAGGTAGCATCACCGTTGAGCGCAATACGTTACTGGATCCCGGCTCAGAGCAGGTGATTTTAGTCAGTAAGAGTCTGACACTCTCTCGCCCCGCCTAGGACAAGGAAAGTCATTTCTACCATTGACGTAAACGATAGACACCTCATTGCCTTATTTCTACGAAAAACTTCCGAAAAAAAACATTGAGGTGTGCGGGGAAGGGGGTAGTAATGGGAAACATAATGGAGGTAAAACATAAGCTTTCTAAACAATAAAAAAATATGAATAGGTACATATGTCGGTAGATTATATTCATCTATTTGGTGGACTAAAGGATTTAAAATAAAACAAAAAAAAAAAAAATACCAAACCCGTGCGAAGCCGGGACGGGCCGCTAGTTGTATATTATAACAATGTGTTCTACTTATTATCGATAATTTCAGTTAGTATAGTCCCATCTCTATCCGAAAGTTAATCATGGGAGCGCTTCGAGGAAATAAATTTTAATATTTTTAATGGTTCCTCTAAGCGCTCCTTTTGGGAGCGCTTGGAGGAACAAAACGGGAGCGCTTAGATGGGAGCGTTTCAAAACGGGAGCGCTACGAGGAATACCTCGCAAATGTAATTTATCTTTTCGCGACTGAACTCTTCGTTTATTAACAGCCGATTACTAACTTAAGAAGAATTGTTTTCTTTAATTCTTACAGGTTTGGTATGATTTTTACGTAGAACCCTTTGCTTCGCTGGAAGCACCTGCACCTCTTGAGGTACAAAAGCTCGCCTGAGTACACTGAGTTGTCAGACACGACAGAGGACACACGAGATTGTTTCCCGCATGTGTGAAGCCTTTGCAGATGACATAGCGTGTCACTTTACCCTGTGTGTTCCGAGGACAGAGGCCCTCGGAAAACTATGAGAAATGTAGGATCTTTTTTTTATTTCCAATAGTTTTTAAAGACTTTGGTTTTCTCTCTTTTGAAGGCAGGGTAAAAGTAAGATAAAACAGTTTCGTTTTATTTGAGATCACTGGAAAGAAATGTTTCTAAATCTGCTTTTATTATGTTACAGATAAGAGCATTAAAATTTTGAAGTTTATTACAAATTCTATAAATTCTAGCTGTCAGTTTCAAAGGCTATGAAACAAATTAAAGTTATAGGTTTTAATATATTTTTGTGTTCGGTGTTTTTAACATGGGGTTGTAATAAACGTCTCATAAAGTTATATTCGTATAACAGTTTTTATTACATTCCACTAAATTTAGTGAAAGGACCTTTGAGTATTAATAAATAATTAATTCTCAAAGGAATTAACTGGAAACCAGAATGGGTAAATATGATTCTTATCGAACAAAACAAAATTTACCTTTATTGAAACAAAGGACGAAAAGTTTGCACATTTATTTAATACTTCTGTAACAATAGAGTATTTTCAGTAGCTTTCTCTTAAACAAATATTTGTGGGATTGGAAAGTAATTTTCTTCTGTTAAAAAAGAGCTTATAAATAAAACTCTTAATACGGGCCCTTTTTATGGGAGATTCAAAAATGTCATCGTTTAAAGTTTGACAACTTTTATTATCTGAAGGAATTTGAAATTTAAAAATACCTTAAATACAAATAACACTAAAATAAATGCAAATTATATAGCCAAACCACATCGAGTCATTCGTATAGATTGTCGAGGGGAAAGTCTTGTAGCCACCTACCTACTTATAATGCCAAAGGCTCGATACTGAGCCTCGATTGCAATAGGACGCAGAGAAAGCTTTGCGTATGTATGAATGCAGTTTTTGAGTACATGCTAATTATTATCTTGAACGAATTTTGTAGAATGGCGTCAAAAATACAGGATGTAACAGTCTAAAATAAAGATCTCGTTTCTTGAAAAGAGATAAGGCATGTTCAGGGGCCCATCGTAAACCTAGTGTGGGAAAGAGAGGGCGCTAGACTACCTGTATAGCTCTGTCTCTTTCCCACACTGGAATGACTGGAATGATTATCCCCCAGGAAAACAGCCGGGATTCTGTGTAGAGGTAAGCCCTACGGTAGAAAGATAGTCCTATTTTCTACACCATGAATAGATGGATTTACCTATTATCTGGGGCTTGCTTATTTCAATTAAATTTTAAACTTGCCTCGTTAGTCCAGTAGGCGCAAGCGCGACTGTTGAGCATGAGGTCCTAGGTTCGATTTCTAGGACGGGCAAAATGTTATTAGGGTTTTCCATCAGGAATTTCTCAGTAGCAGCCACGGAGTCTGGATTTGTGCACGGTTTATGGCAATAGACTCGCTTCCATATTTGATTTAGGTACCTACACATAATGTGGGTGTACTAGGTATGTATTTATACCTCTGCCTTACCCTTCTGGGATTACAGGCGTGATGTTATGTTTATGTTCAAGTTATAACTATTCGGAGCTCAAAAATTACGAGGGTTTTAAGAATTACGACTCGTCTCGTCTGGACAAAGGTTCGTAAGCTTTTAAGGAATTCGCTGACTAAAGCTCGCTTGCTCACGAGGGCACAACCTTAGGGCCGTAATGTCCTCGGTTCAGGACATTGTCTTGGGGCTAATCTCTTTTTATACGCCGACAAGGGGCCTTTAGAGATCCCACTTTGATAATCTGGTAAAACCTGTTGTGTAGGTAGCTAGGTAGGTATAATAGGTAGAAACTTGTGTTTAGGTAAAATCTATACAAATAAATAAAATTAAAGTGTCCGTTTGTTATTCCAAAATAACAGCTTTTTACTGAATGCATATTATGAAAACATTATTACCTATACGGCACTTAACAAAAACATTTTTGTTTCTTTAATTTTTGTCTGTCTGTTTGTTCTGGCTTATCTCCGAAACGGCTGGACCGATTTTGATGGGACTTTTACTGGCAGATAGCTGATGTTATAAGGAGTAGCTGAAGTTTTTATTTGAGAAAACGGGTTAGGGTTTCGTGCAAAAAAATTAAAACCCTTGAAATTGGGAACAAAATTCGATACAAATAGGGAAGTAACATTTTTATAATAATTTCACGCAGACGGAGGTCGCGATAAACCGAAAGTCAATGTCAGTCTGCGTTTTGTTCTGTAACTTCTTGAAATATCAATTACTGAAAAAATATGGAGCTTAAACATGCCTCTGAGAAGGACACGATAAGTCTTATTTTTATCGGACAAATAAAATTTTTCCCAAACAGACAGTATTTTTAAATGACAGCTTTGATTGAAAATTCTCGCCAACTTTAAGTCGACTTGATGTTTTAATCTTTATAACCAACACTTCAAAGTTCAGTTCTGAATGTTCACGTACTTAATTATAATTGAATTGAAAACAAATTGTTTGAGTTTAGTATTACCCATAACTGGAAGTTCGTTGCTTTCAAAGTCGAAGTTAAACAATTATGCTTCGGCGTCACTTGGGAAAGCTAATTGTAAAATTATAAACAATTTACTTTGTTTTGATTTATGGAACTTATGTAGAGTACATTACACTAAAGGAAGTGTACACTTACTACTTCTTTACTTATCTTCGAAACAAAACATGCATTAATCGAAAAAAAAAAGCTCTTAGTAACCTGTTTGAGGCTGGATCTATGGACTTGAAGCAGAAACATCACGTGCTAAGATTCTTACATAATATGTATAAGTTTCCCCCAAAAGAAAACGACGTGTGTGTATGTATATGGCTAACATTGTACGGACACATACTATTACAAGTGACTGTACACACACAACGCTAAGCTACACTACTTTATTACAGTCGGAAATGGAAATATCAGAAATATTTCGTACAATTCCTTATCGGAATTACAATTCTGACATGTTCTATATTCTGGAATGTATGTCAGATTACTGAGAAGAAATAATACAATTCTATGTGAGTCCAATCTGTATAATAATATAGGAAATCTGTCAGAGTCTCGCAAGAAAAGACTCGGTGGTATTGGCATTAGTAAAGTGATATATAGCTTGTGTGAGGAATTATATATGAAAGAAAAAGGAGTAGATATAAATGATAGCAAGATGGCTGACAGGTGAGTATGGAAAACAAAACGTGCTGCACCGGCCGAAAATAACAGGACAAGGGCAACAAGATGATGATGACGATGACAGTAATATAGAAATGATACATTATTGATGGAACGCTGTACCTGTGTATCAAAAATAAACAAAGAGTGACTCGAAAGATCCCATTGACTGGTTGTAAAGAATATTGGACGAACAGATAGAACAAAATGGCAATAGTGGAATGTTGATTCTTATCTTCTGTTTATGTCCTAGCAGTGGGAAAAATACAAGCTGATAATAATATTATCTAAGAAAGTAACCGAGAAGACAAACAATACTGTAGCGTGACTTAATAACGACATTTGAAGGTCAGCAGTCAGCACCCAATCTAAAACTCATAAAATCAACTGCAACAAAACACGAAGCTTTTACATCAACTGTAAAAACTTAAAATTACTTAACACGTGACTGTTAGAATAAAACTCATTAAAGACGGTCGATACAGGCGAAAAGTCGAAATTCGCGTGTCACTGGCACATCAAGCCGCTTTAACGCTGCAGTCGCTTGATGTCCATGATTTACAGCGATTGACGAAGATTTCTCAAGCTGTTACGACGGTTAAGGTAAAGCGTGAATTCCTAACAAAAGGTTGTAAAAAATAAAAAACGATTGGTTAATACGATGAAAGTGGAGCCGAATGAACGAGCGCGCGGAATGAAATGCTTCTTTTCTCCGCATACTTGAAAGTTACAGACAGGGAATTGAAATGATATTTGTTATTGTATCCGTTCTTACTCTATAGAGACGTGTTAAGAATAGAGAAAAGCTGACTTCGAAATGTGTGTTCGTGCACACGAAGGCGTTAAACAAAGTTCAAAGTTAATGTTCACCCATTGTTATGAAAATGTGCGTAACCCTAAAATGCCAAGTTTTACCAACACGAAATCGCTGAAGCAGATACATTAATTTTCATGGCCATACTAAAGAACATAAAAAACAATCGTATCTTCGGAAAAAATAAAAGGTTTTTTTTCCTGAGAATTTGGTAAAAGAAATTGGTAACCTAATGGCGTTCGCAGGTGACCTGACAGAACGTTATTTGTCTGAGCCTCTCTTGTCACCGTAAATTGGCAAAGTTCCTGTATGATTGTGTGTGGATGAATGTCTGACCATGACCTTTAAACTGTAGTACTTTCGCACGTGTCTCATTTTATTACAAGCTTGCTTGCTAGCTTTATAGTAATTTAATGGTTTAATAGTTACTTTGTTGAGCTTTATATCCGTAATTGAAATTGTATGGCGGTCTGCCAATTTGACGTTCATTACTTTAGAGTTCTTTGTCTTGATAGTATGAATCCCTAACAAAATATTCGCATGTTTTCATCCTGGAAACAGCGAAAGCGCTTATCTTGTATTCCTATAACGACTGTCAATAGAATTGACAGATGTTGGTTTTGACTCTTCTTTCAAAGTTATCGCTTAATTTCACTTTGAGCTTGGCAAAACATTCTTCATTCCTTTTCATTTAAATGTAGTTAGTTTCATAGACACACATTCCTTTGCATTTACTTTCACATGTTTCCAACATAAGTCTGGCTTGTAACTGTGTCACCACACAGCTTTAATCTCTGCAATTATCATCCGTGTTGGGACGCCACCTTTGACTGGAGTTTTTCCCCTTTTCTCTCTTAGTGCTGCATTTTCTCGCATACTTAATATTATAACGTGTACTTCTAAGAGTTCATCGCGTGACTGCTCATTGTAAGTCACCCCATCGGGTACCGTTACTTGTGGAAACTTACATGCTCCTACTTTGTCGCTTAACTTTTAAGTAGAACGAATAGGACGCATCCGTTCACGATTTTTTTAATGGCGTGTAGATAATTTATTTATTTTCTAATAGAGTTTGTTAAGTTATATAGTAAATCCATAACAGTCCCCATTTCAAAGTTACTGCGGCAGGAACGGACCTCACGCAGTAACTTTGAAATGGGGACTGTCGAACTGTAAGAAGGGATGAGGGACGATATTTCCAAAAAGATGGAAATGAAAGGACTCAATGAGGCTTAAACTCAAACCCCAGATGGGAATCTATTTCCAGCAAATGCTCAAATAGCCATGAAACTGCTCGCTCATCTAGAAATGGGTAGTGTTATATTCGAATGTAATATTCATTTCAAAATATCAAACAGTTTATAAGATAATTTTTTATTAAAATGCTACCTACTGGCTTTTCAATCAGCAAAAGCCTTCAGAGAATTTCAAAATGAAAATACGAAAGCATTTCCGAGCAATCATACTCAGTTGCAAATTACTTAGCATATCGTTTATTACCGTTTGGAGAGTACTATTCCGTTAAATTGAGTAGGGTTTTTGATTTCTACGTTTAATTTAACCCTCACTTAACCTACGTTTCTAGACACAAAAGCGTTATATTACATAGTGTAGCGTGGGGGAATAGACAATAGTTGCTAGAAGATTATTAATTGCCATAGAGTATTATAGACTCGTGTGTTGGTGTGCTCACAATAGGTATTCTGTGTATCGCTTTACACTACATTAAGCGGACTGAAAACGGCTTTGTATCTTTGTATCACAAACGTGTATGGATTGGCTCTCTTTCTTATGGGCATTGTTTGAGAATATTTTTTTTAGAAATGTTTAGTACAGAGGTTTTGATACGAGTCATGTGCTTCAGATTTTTTGCGAAGGAAGAAATTGAAATAAGATTAGACATTGAACTGAAATAAGTTTATAATGATTTGAACATTGCTAAATTAAATGTTAAATATCTGTTATTCAAAGAAATTCTGTAAAAGTAAAAAAAATGTTCTATTTTTGTGTAAGTAAATTAAACGGACGCTAGATCTGACATAGTCTCGACTTTAAAACCACTTTGACATGGAAATGTGTTTACACGAAACGGAATGGGGAATGTACACAAACATAAAATAACTTTTAATGAATACCATTAATTAGTAACGGGTGTTCTTGATGTAGAGGGACTATTCGCGGCCCTTCCGTATCAGGAGAATTACTAAACGGGATGCTAGGTTTACACTAAAACCGGTTTTAGCAACTAAATGGGTTCAAATTAACAATGGCCCAGGCTATAAATTGTCTAAGACAGAGTTAAGGACTTAAACATAACTGGCGAAGTGTGGGTACACCTCTGCCCAACCCTTTGGGAGTTATGTTAGAGATGTCTGGTGATTATTGAAGGAGAATGGTCAGAACAATCGGCATAGTACTTAGATCATGAAAATATCATAAGAAATTCGAGTTTTTACTTTGATTGAAGGAAATACATGTTAGGCTGATCGGAACTAATGGGCTAGCTCGCCGTCCGTCCGTCGTATGACGACGGGCAGGCCGTGTCGACGGCGCGTTCGTGTTCCACGCGCACCTCAAAGAGTTGTCAGCAAATGGGAGGGGCTCGCAAGGGCCGGTGCCTGCCAGGGCTGCGGGACTGTTCGAAAGAGATACCGCGGCCCTGGAACATAAAGGGCCAATGAAGGAACATTGGTGGTTTTTAGTCAGTAAGAGTCTGACACTCCCTTCCGCTCCGCCCAGAGCGGGAGGAGGCATTTGATGATTTCCCACCCCCGCAAAAAAAAAAAAAAAAAAGGCTGATCGGAACGGATATTGACTAGAATAATTCGTCTAAACACAATGCGGCTTGTACCTAACTAATCTTTGGGTGTTATTGTGGAAAAAATACCCAATATCCGACAGTATTAGAAATATTCACAATCTTTCACATAACATTCTGTTCCAAGAAAAACGACGTAAATATTTTTACGAGAATTCTCCTCACAACTTGAGAAAATATTCTTCAGCTCATAATCTGTTTTGTCAGAACATTTCCTCTCAAAATACCACCTTTGTCTTGTGTAACATCTTTAGATACGGCAGCAATGTGTAGGTGTCATTCTGAAAAGTAATAATTCCGAAATAAAGTGATTAACTTTCCTTCGAGTCTTTTCTCGGAATTACGAAACGAAATACTTTACGTACACCTAACTCTCAATGGTAGGATGACATTCGCAGGGTATTCCGAATTCTGAACTGGAAAAAAGTAATTAAGTTGGGTCTTTAATTTTTTTTTTTAAATTTTTGTGGCAATACCGGGCCTCTAAGTTCAAGTATTGCTAACGAGTTTCTTGTTTGTAGGAATTTAAGTTGGACAGCAGAAAAAACTATGAGTCCGTATGTCTATGTAGGTGCTTAAACTTTGTCATAAGCAGGCGCACTTGACTTAATGTTGTAGGGACGTATAACGATTTATTTAATAATACATTCCTACGATTCCTTAAAAGATATTTTAATAAAACACTCATAAAGAAAGTAAATAAAATGTGGATTCAATTTTATTGCAATTGGAACGTATTGTCGCAGAACATTCTAACAGAACTGAATAAAAATTTACGACATTCGCACCAGTTTATTGAGACAAACTTTTATACTAAATAAATTCTACTTATAAAAACGACAGTGCGGAGCTTTTTAATCTGAATTTTACTCACTTTTTCTCACCTAATTAATTACTGTACCCTTGTGCCAACTCCAGGTAAAATAATTAACAGAAACAAAAACTCTCCGCAGCCACTGGGAATACCAAGCTAATTTTTTTCAAAACATACAAACTTTTACGACACGTGCCGCTGAAAACTGTTGTCTCTGTAACTCGTACGTTTATTTAATCAGCATGTTGGCGAATCATGGAACACATCAAATGGGTCCCGGATGAATTCGGAGCGAAGCGCTGTTCCAGAATTATTCTGAACTTGTTGGTCCATTTAACATAGGGTTGCCAATAGTTGCCATACGTCCGGAATTTTAGCTCATTGTCCGGAATGCGGGGGGAATTCTAAAACGTCCGGAAATGCAACTAAGAGAAATTAACAACAAGCTGATACTAAAATAAATTATTTAAAAAAAAAAACAAAATTAATAAATTCAGTTTTTTACTGAACAATTTATAACAAAAAAGACCGGAATTTTCCTCTGATATCCGGAATTATTCGAAAAAAAAAACGTAGTTAGAGGAACCGTAATTTAACAGGAGTATTTCGGCTGTTAACCTTAGGCTGCCAAATACCTGACTAGTTAGGTATGTGATGGAATCGTTATGGGGGGGAAATTAAATGAGGTTTGATTTTCCACCATCAAGAAGTGGCTAGCTGTCACTTTCAAGACATTCCGTATTTCCTCAATGATTTTCAACAGCAATGACAGAAGCTTTTGGTAGTTCTTATCAATCATTTGTGTTTTTTATAAGCTTTTACTGAACTTGCCCTGTTAGATAGTATGTATTGGTCAAATCTTGCAACTGAATTTCAAACCAGTTCCCCCCAACCGAGTGAGCTGAAATTTTGCACACACCTTTGCTTCTGGTGACAATACACTTTAATGATAGCTATGACTTGATCCTGCAGCCAGGATCATCTCCTCACGAGAGAACTCTTCAACGGTTAGTAGCGTGGACACGAAACAGCGTAAACACGTTGAAATTTTATAGATAAACCAGATTTTCATATTATTAAGAGCTTGTTTTCTTTAAAAAAGTAGTTTAATTTATTTTTGCTTTACCTGTATCGTTATTGCTGATAAAATGTCACTTTGACCTTCAAGTTGTTATGACTTTTGGAGATTTATTTAGTAGCTACCTGTTATATAAAGAAGGACTCATAAATTGAGTTACCTACACTTCGTTAACGTTTTTATTTTACAAATATAATAATAGGTAAAGTTACGCTCGTTAACTCGTTTGCAAAACAAAATGAGTTTAGACATGTTTTTTTAGATGGAACGGAAAACACATAACATAACATCACGATTATTATCCCCAAAGGGTAAGCAGTGGTGTGCCTAATGGTACACCCACATTTCGCAATTCTTTTTTTTTATTTAACAGTTTATGTACACACTTAACTACAGAAAAGAAGAAAGGAACAGAAAAATACGTATAAAAGGTGATGCTTATGTAATAGGGGGCGAGCCTATAACCATCAATCGGGCACAAATCCAGACTCCGTGGCTACTGAGAACTTCTTGATGTAAAAACCAAATAACACTGCCCAACCTGGGAATCGAACCCTGGACCTCATGCTCATCAGTAGCGACGGAAAAAGTTTATCTATTTATTCTCTCTATTCAAATTAGACGTCGAAATAAGAGAAATTTTCCTTTAAACAGTGGAAACAAACAATCGTACTGTAAGAGCTGTGTAAAAAGTTTTAATCTACTTTTTTTTATACATATATATCTTTTTAACTCTCATTGTAATTATGGTTCTCACTTCTATTTACATGATAGAGAATCATAAAAAGAGAAAGTAGCCGTCTATATTATAATACCTAGGTACTTATTTCATGCGTGTTGTGAAAAATTATCTTTTTCCGCGAAGTTACAGCGTATCGAGTAGTAACATAAACTTAGTTAAACAATTGCGATTGTATGCGGAAATAGTTATGTGGACTAATATTTTTTTTATTTAATTTAGGTCCGTGACTAGTCCTGTGGACGGTGAGTAATGGGTTAGCTCGCCGTCCGTCCGTCTTATGACGACAGGCCGTGTCGACGGCGCGTTCGTATTCCACGCGCGCCTCAAAGAGATGTCAACAAACAGGAGGGGCCCGCAAGGGCCGATGCCTGCCGGGACTGCGGGACTGTTCGAAAGAAATACCGCGGCCCTGGAACATAAAGGGCAAAAGAAGGAACATGGGTGGTTTTTAGTCAGTAAAAGTCTGACACTCCGGCTCCGCCCAGAGCGGGAGTCATTTGACGATTTCCCACCGGAAAAAAAAAAAAGGTCCGTGACTAGCAGTAACATATTACTTACCAAGCAATCACTGATTTCATAGCAAGAGCATTTTAAATAGGAAAAATTAGAATTCTATTCCGTGTTCACACATACAAAGACGTCTGATGAGTTGACGAGTAATAGTAGGTGGCATATGACCACGGTTATCCTCTGAACATCACTATGAATATTTATTAAATTACACTAGAATATATGGAGCTCGTGAGTAAATAGAGGAGCTCGTGGCTACATAAGAACAGCCGCTCGGGTCGATCTTTAGGTGAAGTCGTGGTTACCTAGGTTGGTCCGTGGATGGGTGACCATCCATTACATACCGAGTTTCCTCCGTGCCTCGGAAAGCACGTTAAGCCGTTGGTCCCGGCTGTCATTTGTAGATCTTTGACAGTCGTTAGTAGTAGTCAGTGGCCCGAAAGTCTGACAACCAGTCTTACCAAGGGGTACCGTATTACCTAGCGGGGTTGTGGAGGTCAGATAGGCAGTCGCTCCATGTAAAATACTGGTACTCAGCTGCATCCGGTTAGACTGGCAGCCGACCCCAACATAGTTGGGAAAAGGTTAGGCAGATGATGATGATGACACTAAAATATCGTGTGAGTTGTTTATTGAATAAACGATTAATATTGAATGGTTTGTAGGTACATAACGATTTCAGACGAGGATATTTTATTGTTTCATACTTTTTAAAGTGTGATTTTTCAGGGTTTTAGTTTTGGAACTTATTTTTTCTATCAATCAACATATTTAGTTTATATACTTTTCGGATAGTAGGTACCTACTTAAGTTAACCCGTTTTAAGGAAACTACTCAATAGTGTGTACTGGCTTTTGAAACAATCCTTCAGGCAACAACGAATTGTTTTGTTAGTTTCTGTAATAGCGTTATTTCCAGGCTCTGTTTGAAGCATTCATAAACAGGTACTTTAGCGGATTTTAACTGTTTTTATTATGCTTCTAAAAAGGGTTATAACTTTTTATAGAAGCATAGTATTATAGCGGGGCGAACATGACCAGAGATCGTAGAGGATAAAGAGGTTTGGAAGGAGAAATGGAAGGCCTTTGCCCAGCAGTGGGACACTCAAAGAGACACAAAAGAAAAAAAAGATAGTGTTTAATAAAAAAAAGATCACGTTTCCGTTTGGATGACAATGGTATTCGAATAGTATTTTCCCGCAAAACTTTTTAATGTGCTAAAACGTGACTCACAATATAACAAAGCATAAAAAATAATGATAAATACTGAAAATCTGGATTTATCGTTGCGGGATTTGCCAGCTCATTCCCAAGGTACTTAAACGCATTGAAACTATTAGAGCAGAATTCACTGAACGAGTGTTTCACAAATGCAGCGTGGACCTATTCTAGCTTCCACGTCACTTGCCTACACGTTCATGTTACTCGTTGGTCTAGTGGTCACAAGCTCTACTGCTGAGCATGAGGTCCTGGATTCGGTTCTCAGGTAAGCCAAAGTTTTTTTTGGGATTTTTCATCTGGAATTTCTCAGTTTAAGCCACGTAGTCTGGATTTGTGCCCGGTTGATGGCAATAGGCTCGCCTCTTATTACATGGGACTTTAAAATAGTTGGTGTTCTATTAGGTACACCTCTGCCTGACCCCAGGTATAACAGTCGTGTTTTTATGTTATGTTAACTATTATAGCGGAATTCTTTAAAAAGGATTTTAGAAATGCATTTTAACAGAATTCTACCGTCCATGTCACATGTGTTATAGTGGAAATCTTCACTTCTCGGCCCCTCTAAAATGGCCAGGCAGCATTAGGTACTCCCGATTCACAGAATCCTATTTGCATTTGAGATAAGTAGGTAATTAAGCTGTCATGTGTTGTGGAATTCTGAGAAAGTTATCATGGCAACAGTATATTAACTGACTAAGACTTGGTGAGGTTCATAGGCGTTGGCGTGGCATGTCTTTCTCTTCCATACTTCTTTATTACTCGTCTTCTCAGCAGCCAAGAAGACCGAAGATCGAAGAAGCAATTGTAGATGGCGCCACTATAGCTAGGTCTCAATCTGACCAATAAGGTCAAGCTATTTTGAAATTTTAACATTACCAGATTCTCAATCAGTGACGATGCTTGGAACCAGCTATGCTAGCGCCATTAGCTTCACAGTTGCCATCCCCATTGACCACCATCATCATTCTCTTGCCCTAATCCCAATCCATTTGGGGTCGGCGCAGCATGTTTTCTTCTTCCATACTCCTCTATTACTCGTCATCGCAGCAGTCACCTCCTTTCTAGCCATATCAGCTTTCACACAGTCCATCCATCGTTTCTTTGGTCGTCCTCTACTCTTATAGCTACATTCATACTCAACATTTTCCTCATTAAACTTATACTGTCACTTTCGGGATATCTTCCGTGATTTTTCAAGTTTTTCAGCTCACATACTTCGACGTTGTTGCAAGCGCCATGATCGCGGGTTGTCTGGAGAATGCGGGTGGATGATAAATAAATTGTTTAGAAGTGTTTATGCTCCTTCCTCCGCATCACATGTCCATAACCCCATTGACCACCAGCATACAATATCGCAGGCGACCCAGACGGCCACATAGCCCAACTCAAAAACAAAAACTCCTAAACAATAAATCCACATTCTCATTAAGATGCAGGCACACTCGCTAATCAAACCAGCGGTATTGTTACGTCGTCAGCAGAGTGTAAACGGGTCAGATGTGCGCCCCACTGCCTTCACGTATTTAAGCTTGTTTAGAATAATGTGGGTTAGTTGGAATAGAACTGTGTGTTATGTGTTACCTGTGTGTGTGCCGGGTTTCATTGTTCCTTTTCATGACGATTTTCATATGTTTTCTGTATAGTATAGTATCATTAGTATAGTATAATCTATACAAATAAATAAAATTTAAGTGTCTGTTTGTAATGTCAAATTGAATGAATGCTTAAGAAAATATTTATTATAAAAAAAACATTTTGTTTATTTTTTGTCTCTGTCTGTTTGTTCCGGCTATCTCCAAAACCGCTGGACCGATTTGACGGGAATTTTACTGGCAGTTGATGTTATGTGGAGTTACTTAGGCTACTTTTATTATTTTTAGAAACAGGATTAAGGTTTCGTGCAAAAAAAAATAAACCCATGAAATTGTTAACAAAATCCGATTCACAAATTCCGCTATAACAAATACTAAAACAGAATAAAAAAATATTTAAGTAGGGCTCCCATACAACAGACATGATTTTTTTGCCGTTTTTATAGATAATGGTACGGAACCCTTCGTGCGCAAGTCCGACTCGCACTTGGCCGGTTTTTTTTGAGTATCTAGAGAAGTAATTGACATTGAAAATGCAGTATAGGTATAGTTTTCTTTAGCTTCAGAGTTCAGACCCGTAATTAATTACCTTGACACAAGGAAGCTTCATAGCTCTACATTTATTAGATAAAATTGAATTTTGACTGCATATTTTCTTTTGCAGAATTTCTAACGCTGTTTCATAGTTATTTATTTATTTACCTTCTTGCTACGTAAGTATATTATTCTGGAGGCCAGTTTTCCATTTAATAGCTAGGGCTTTTGGTGTATAAAAAAAACAATCTTGTAAGTAAAAAGTCCCTGAAAAAAGTGAAAGGTTTTATTAAAAAAAGGGTTGTTTGTTTAGGAGGTTATGTAAAAAAGGTCGCCACAATTGAGATGATTCTGTTTGGTCTTAACCTTTTTGGAGTGGTACTGTGTGTTTTACTGGCTGTTAAACACGATAATTAGCATCGTATGGGAAAACCAGGCCCTTCAACTCTTAAATATATGTAATACCTGGGGGTATATATTAATTACTATTAAATAAAAAACACTAGGGCCATGGGGTCCGAGTGCCCACCTAGTATTTCGGGAAATCGGCAAGCGATTGGTCGACTTTTCACGTGACCAGAGGGCGGGCCTATTTTTTGGCCATAGTATCAATATATTCAACGTTAAAATCTCATTCAAAGTTTTGTCACTATTCATCCGGGCAGTGTCTCCCTCTAGTCACCCGAAACTTTGCACGAAACTATCGCAAATTAAATTTACGAGTTATAAACTAATTTTTTACTGTTACAACGAGAACTGGTGTATAATATTCCTTGACTTACAAATTTACTTTGAATTAAAAATTGAAATATAATTTCTCTTCTGTCTGGAGGGTTCGGCCGGCTAATTACTCACAATACGCTACAACTTTTTATAATGGGACCTATTTATTTTTACACTTAGTACCTATGTATTATGCAATCATGGACTTATTCACATTTAAATTTGTCATCATTAGAACTCACAACACTATAAGAAATGAAGTCAGCATAAAGCCAAAGTTATAGCTAGTTTGCACTGGATAGGCAATATGAATTTATGATGGTTTTAAATTTTACTATGATGCCCAAGCCTTAGCAAATTAAATAGTTGAAGGATAAATATTAGGACGTGGACGTTACTTACATCCACGCTTACTAAAACACAAACTAAATTGTGTATGTATGCCACACAATAGAAAGTAAATAAACTCTTTATGTACACTGAAATGAAGGTAGAGTTTCAATAAAAATATCACGCCCCCGCCGGCCGCAAACAATGAGTGAATGTGAATTGAAATCATTTATTGACAAGTGTTGTGGGTTAAACAATTGAGTAACGGCTGAGATATTGTTTCACGATAAGCTAGTGCAGCAACTGAGCTTATGTTAGTTTTCACTAACATTACGCATCATTTAAATGGATGTCTAATTACAGGGTGTTAGATATATCGAAACGCCAACTATGACATAAGTACGCAAAATGTAAAAAAAAAAATCCTGTCCCATACATTTTGTTCGTGTTTTTTTTTCACTTTTGTATAAAACAGTCAATTACATTTTTACAGTTAATAATTTAAAAACGTGGCTGTATCTTATTGTAACTGTATACAGGCATTAGTGGAGCATCTCGAGAATGCAACCAAAAAACGCGGCAGAAATTCGATCGTGAAAGTCCTATATTGGCTCTATGCAAAAATTCCCAAGTCCATATGACCCCAATCTACTTAAGTCGCGAGTTAATAGGCTTCTTTGGGTTAGCTCGTTCCATCGTCGACCTCATCTCTGTCCTTAGGACTAGATTGAGGTCAAAAGTAGGCCCATATAGTATAAAAAAAACCTAATCGGATCGACAATAGCCACACATAATCATCATCATCTGCGTAGCCTTTTCCCAACTATGTTGAGTTCGGCTTCCAGTCTAACCGGATATTTTACATGGAGCGACTGCCTATCTGACCTCCACAACCCAGTTAGTACTGGGTAACACGATACCCTTCGGTAAGACTGGTTTTTCGAGCCACTGACTACCTTATCTACTGTGAAAGATCTACAAATGACAGCCGGGACCAACGGTTTAACGTGCTTTCCGAGGCACGGAGGAAACTCGGTATGTAATAGGTCACCCATCCACGGACCAACATAGGCAAGCGCGGCTTAACCTGAAGGAAGATCGACCCGAGCGGCTGCTATTATTTAGCTACGAGCTGCTCATAATAGCCGCACATAAGCAGAACATTTATTTTTATTAACAAAGGTATTTAGTCAAAGGAAGTAAACAATGCAGTCTTTACGTAATACAGTTTAGTTGTGAACTGTGACAGACATAAGAAATTTTAGACGGTGTCTCCGAAATCTTCTTCTTTTACTATAATATAAAAATGAATCGCTGAATGTGTTGCTAAGCGCAAATCTCGAGAGCAGCCGAACCGATTTCGCTAATCCTTTTTACCCGACTGCGCGACGCAAAGGAGGGTAATGTGTTTATTTTAGAATATTCCTTGAAGTACGAGGATGTTTCTTACGGATATATAAAAAAAAAGAATCGACTGCCAGGCGGTACGAAATTCGCCGGGTCAGCTAGTATATTATAATTAAGTATTCTAATAAATCAGTAGTTTCGTCACTACTGTCATCAAATACAAATTATGTTTTTTTTTGTCAAGACATCTCTTTCAGAATACTTAATTACAGGCATCTTGATTTCCATCTTGGTCGGCCAACAATAAATAAAAAATGTTAATGTTGATGAGTCACAGCCCATTAACTTCAGCGAGACAGTTCATTGGTATTAAAATCTCGTTTTCTCATATAAATATAAACGTGCAATCGCCAACCAGTATTCGAGTGATATTCAGTAACTGGTTCTTGCTTCCGCCTGCCCTACTGACCGTGGCCGGTTATTAAATTATCTCCTACCTGTTTTAAACGCACTTAATTCACTGGATTAGCCCGCTCTGTGCTTTGTAGAGATTATATGAAATCTGTCCACGATATGTTGCTAATTTGCAGTTAATTACAGGTCTGTGGTTAATTCTATGAGAAATGAAGTCAATTACTAAATTTTAATCTACCCTAAACCCTAATACATTTTTTCTCTTTCTATTGGAATAAATAAAAGAATAAAATTCTTTATGCAGTCAAAGTATTAATTTATGAAAGTGTTACTGTTGTATTTATAATTATTATTTGTCATGCGTTGTATGTTTAGTGTTTATTGTTTTTTCACGTCATGTCCCTGGGAGAAATAAATATTTTTTCTTTAATTTTTTACTTGGAAATAAGAACAAAAGTTGTGTCAAGTAAGACATACAGTTGGAACTAGTAGGCTACTAATATTATAAAGAGGTATTTGTTGGCAAGTTTGTATGTAGGGGGTAATCTTCAGAACTAATAAAATTCTAAAAATTATTTCACTGGCAGAAAGCTACATAACTCGTGGGTGCTATACATATATATGTATACATTTTTATATCATGCATTTATGTATAAGCCGAGTTATCACAATTTTTGCGGACGAAGTCGCGGTCGAAGTGCTATCTCTTATAAATAAATAAGACTTCTTGTGCAAACACATGCTACCAGACGAAGCCTTAAATGCTAATTTTCTTCCATCACAAAAAAAAAACGTAACAATCCAAGTCTTGTATGGATTGTATTATTCTCAATTTGTGTAAAAGATTTCCCCGAAGACTTTCCTTTCCGACGGAGTAAAAGATATCGTTGAATGCGAATATTTCAATGGAAAGTTAGGTTTGTATATCGATAATGTATTCATTGGCGGTCATCCAAAGCGTTCTCGGCCATTGTCCTTCCATATGTGTATGTACATATGTTTCACATTTCACAGGGCTTGCGTCCAAAATAAGGCTTTATATGGCTTCTTTGTGGCGTGAGCCAAAGAACGATATTTTCTTCCAATGTTTATTTAAAGCTCATAAATCATGCAATGGATTTAAACACCGCTACCTTTAGAGACTTATAGGTCGGCTTACGTATCGTAGTCTACCTCTATTATGAGAATACGCTACGAGTTTCTCCTAGAAAGAAAGAAAGGATAGGTCTTAACACTAGAAAGACCAAGGCGGTCAATTTGACCGCACGGCGATTTCATTCTTAATTATTTTACAAACTACATTTTTTTTCTTTTCATATTTTATGACTTTTTCTAATTTGCTATTGTAAGGCTAAACCTATATAAAAAAAAAATAGACTATATGTCGTATATGAGATTCCTTTACAAATACCTACTAAGACCGCACACGGTCAATGTGACGGCATATAAAGGCAACGATAAGAATAGTAAACAACGATTTCTTCAAACTAATGAAGGTACTTTTGTTTATATTTTTGATGAATTCTGAGTTGTTGTTGTTGTTGTTGTTGTAAGACGAGAACCGTTCAAACGATATTTCATTACCCGAATATGTGGTTTTGAAACTGGTAAAACCCTATTTGAAAAAGGGCCGAAACGTTACCACTGACAACTTTTTCACGTCTCTAAATTTGGCTAAAAAACTAATGGTCGAAAAGACTAGCATTGTTGGAACAATGCGGCGTGCAAGACGAGAAGTACCGCCGATTTGTAGAGGTATTCGTACTACAAGGTATGAAACTTTTAAGTATAATGAAAACTGAGACCGATACAACCCTTACTGTCTATCAAGGAAAACCAGGAAAAAATGTTATTATTTTGAGTACTCTGCACCCCAACGTGAGAATAGGTACTGATAAAAAAAAACTACCTGAGACAATTGAATTTTATAATGAAACAAAATTTGGTGTAGACATTATCGATCAAATGGCACGCAAGTACACTGTGAGAGCTGGAAGTCGGAGATGGCCTGTTCACGTTTTTTACAACATACTTGATTTAGCAGCTATAAACTCGTGGATTCTATACCAAAAAGTCACAGGGATAAAAATTTCTCGGCATGATTTTATCCTTCAACTAGTGAGCGATCTACGTGCAGAGTATGTGAAAAAGAAAACTACTCAAAGACAAGAAACTAATTCTGAAACAAGTGAACGATGTACTGCAAACAATAAGAGGCGGCAATGTCAAGTAAATCATAACTGTAAACAAAATAAAACGTGTGAAAACTGCACAATCTGTAAAAAAGCTGTTTGTGGAAAATGTATAAAAGATTTTAAAAAAACTATTACTTGCTACAAATGTTACTCAGTTTAAGTGCTAAAATTGTTTATTATTAATAAAAAATAAATTGATATTACTTTTATTTTATTTTAATGCAATATATGACTGAATTTCTAGTACCGTCAAATTGACCGCTGCGGTCTTTGAAGGTATAGTATGATGCCCGACCCTTCTAGTGTTAAAGGACAAAACAATAAAACAAAATTAATTACAAACGAGAACAACAAAAAAATATTTTAAAATGTACCACATTAAACTAAATTGGTCCTGTACACGGCCAAAAGGCCCCCTATCTCAGCATCCTATGTTATTATAGATATATTCGAGACATCACATCTAGTTTCTGGTCCGCTATATTTTCGATATTTTTTATTTTATTGCTCTATTTTCAAGCCCCCGATATCTCCATTAAACCTGTACTTCATTTTTCTTTATTAAACAGTAAATTATTATGTCTCATAAAAATAAAACACGACGCATTAGGTCGTAAAAGCTTAGGTTGCCAGTCTCTAAACCATAGATTATAAAATTCAATTTAAACGCGTTCGTTAAACCTGGCCGGTTTAATATGATTAGAAGAATAAAAACTAAAAACATGGCTGCCAACCAGCCAACCTTGTAACCAAGTATTACCAAGTTAATTGTACAAAATAAACAAAAGTAGAATGTGTAGTCACTTAGTCAGTCGAAATACACAATGAAATATTACGGTCATCCTTTATGCCGAGGTTGACTACGCGAAAATGTTTTATTTTAACAACAATTTGATACCAATCACGTGATCAATATGGCTTAGGATAGGAGGCAAAAAAACGCCAGGCGAGAGGTTCATCAAATATTGATACAAAATGTTTAAAAATACATTAATTTGTTCCAAAAATATATCTTAAAAATTCAAGGCTCCCGTCTGATCCTTCAAACGAATAATTGATCCCTTTTCGCTGGTGTTTTTAATCTAACTCAGAGCACAAAAACTGCGTAATGGTTTTCAGCAAATAAACCCTACTGAAAACCATATCACTTTTTGTCCGTGGGTTAAAAATGCAGCGCATTGCCCCGGGAGCGTTGACATAGTAAAAATTTATCCCTCGACCCGATTGTTAAAATGCTCTGGAGCAGTCTTTTATCCGCTCACCCCGCGTGTCCTGCATATTTTATATTTTTAGTGCTATTTTCATGTTTTCGTGTCGGACGCACATTGCATCCAACTAACAGCGCATAAATATTACGCGACTAGCTTCTGCCTAACTCTTTGCCTGCGTTGAGGTCGTGGAATTTATTCCACGAGAGTGTAGTACTTGGATTAAAATTATCCTAAGTCTTAACCCAGGTGCTACTTGTATGACAAGCTTCGACGAAATCTGTACAGCCGTTAAAAAGTGAGAAGGTAGCAAACAGACAGACCGACAGACAGAGTTAGTTTCGAATTTCAAATTTTAACATTATGCTAAACACACAGTCATCTAATCTAATCTATTAAAACTTTCCGCACATCATCTTTCATTTAGGGATGAAAGAAAATCGGCTTATGTTTATTCAGTGAGTAAATAGTTCATCCCAACTAAATACATTAAATAGGATTGACTGCTGAACTGGGCATGCTAAAAGCCTATTATGCGCTCAAGACGGATGGCAACATACCATAGAGTGAGAAACTAAACAGTTCTGCAGTTACTGTTTTTGTAAACATTCGTATGTCAAAGGATTACTGACGGCCGTTGAATCAAAGATGTCCTTGAGACCAACGACCTCAACAAGAAAGATGCATGACTCAAGCTTGAAGACTCATAATTATCATGGTATAATTTGTAAGTTTTACTAAGAGACTAATTACCCAGTAACAGGGAAGCCAGATAGGCAGTCGCTCCATGTAAAATCCTGGTATTCAACTTCATCCGATGAGATTGAAAACCGAACCCAACATGATGAGAAATGGTGGCGGAGAGTGCGCTAGGTAGAAAAAGAGCGTAAAAAGAACAATATCAGATTTGTAGATTGTCTTGTCAAAATAGGGACGAAAAACGTAAAAGAGGAAGAATGTTTTAACAAAGCTGCAGATGCTGACTGTAAGAAACGCAGTTGATATAGAAACTACTATATTTAAACTCACGAAACAGAAACCTTTATCGTATAAAACTCCACACGGTGGCGTGAAGACTGAAGACATCTGAATATTCATAGTGAAGACTTTTACAGCCCGCCTTTAGCGAACACGTCTACATTATTCTAGCTTCAAGAGTTCTCAAGTGCACTCATCTTCCCAGCTCTATATGAAGAAAGCTCCAGACTGTTGCCATAAACTCCGATTCTAGTCTTAATTTTAATAAAACGGTTGCATTTGAAATAAGAAGAAAATTGGACGTAAAAGATAACGGTAAAGATGAAGCCAAGATGCTTTTCTCTCTTTTTATAATGTTTTCTTGCAATATAGTAATGTTGCTTCTACTGCACATTTAACATTATCGTTTCACGAAGCGAGTTGTGAGTCAATATTGCACAAGTTTCTCTCAGCCAATTCTTGCAATTTGTTGACGATAACAATCATAAACATAATATTTTTACTACATTTTGTGTCCCAGATGTTCACTGAAACTAAAATATAGGTAGATATTCATCATTAATGTAGTTAATTTGTTTTAAAGAGGCCCGTTTAGTAGTGCAGTGTTCCTCTATTTTATTAATTTATCTCCCGTGCAATATCAAAGCTTCCAATTTCAATAGCTTTAATTAAAACCTTCACAACCAATCAGAGTGTAGTTCAATAAAAGGCTCCATGGATGTCAGAAAATAAAACAAATGAACGAATCAATTGCCTATTTGCTCTTTCTGTTTCTGAGAGAATTGAACAAAAAGACGATAAAAAGAAATATGATTGATTGAGTGACGTTTTCTCAGGTTGTGTTTGACGTTTTATCTGTCAAACTAATGACTAATGTCAGTTATATCGCAAGTTGATTGAAATACTCTGCCATAGCAATCTAAAGTTAGTACCTACTTAGGTAATAGTGAGTTCTTATTTAGATCTTAAATTAAAGCTTATGCACATGGGTGTTTCATAAATAACATGGGTGATGTGCCATCGTAAAAGTCAATGGATTCGCATAGTATGTAACTACCCAGAGGATTGGGATGTAGGTACCTATTTGATTATATTTTCGCCAGTCGAATAGGCGTGAAATTTTAACAATGATCGTAACAATTCACACTGTACAGAAAGCAGGAAATAATAAATCATTCAAATAACTGCAATGCAGTATTATTTCACACCCAGTTTTATAAGGTGTCTGCGTACCTACTACAGCATTTAGTTTTACGAACTTTGGCGGCTATAGTTTGGTAAATAACCCTTTAGTTTTTAACGTTTATTCGGCTGCATGCCAGAAATAATATTTATTTTTGTTTCATATTAAGTTCCGCGAACGCGTCCGACGTCTGTCCCAAACAATTATTACAAAATAATAAGTCGGTTTCACTGTTGTAAGTGTGTTGAAAAACATCGTTAGATACGCGTGAATATTTAGCCCTCGGTAGCAAATGTACTACTTATTTTTCGGATTCATCTGCGAATTCTATAATTTATTATCACTTGCTTCGGCTCAAGAAAACATAGTGAGGAAACCTGCATGCCTGAAAGATATTTCTCGACGGGTATGTAAAACCATGTCAGAGGCCCATGGGCGGCATAAGAACTCTGACACCAGGTCAGGCTCTAACCACACGAAAATAAGAAAGAAACCTCTGATTTGAAATTTATAATTAATTGTTATGTAAATCGACGATGCAGCATAAAAGTTTTTCTCCAAACAATTCAAGTAACTTTTTGAGACTGAACTGTAAAACTGAAACGCAAAAATAAACCAAATTATGCTTGCAGCAGTGTCTGTCTGTACCACCTACTATGACGGGGGCGGGACATAAGCGGCTTTACTTTAATACCCGCGGTGGGAGGTTGCCTTTAAACTGATTTTTAATAACAATTTCATATTTTCAACAAAAGATTTCAAACGGAATCTCCTTAGTACCCCCGGGGGAGATGGAGGAAGAAGCAGTATCGTTTCTTGGCAAAAAGGTTAATAAAAACAAACTGATCTTTCTCTATTGTTGTGCAAATAATTAAGTAGGCTTATGGAATTCGTAAAATTATACGAGGAGAATTTTTCTTCTCTTATTGTAGGAAAATTGCCTATTGTAGTTCACTCTGGAAGCAGTGAATCTTCACTTAAATCTGTAATATAGTAACTTAGAAATAATATTACGAATAATATTACGTATATGATGTCCCTAAGTATCGACTCACGATAATAAGAATGATAAATTGACATTTGGTTTTAGTAAAATACGGAATTTTGTATACGTATAAAGATGATTCAAAGCCAATTCTTGGCATTCACAGTCAGACAGTAAATTATTATCTACATCGGGACATAACATTAAGATGAGCAGTATTTACCAAATACATAATGACATAATGCCAAACAAAAGCCTTACCGTTACAGTATCAAAACATACTATAACATAAAGATACGTAGGTAGTTACATTCTCTGAACTCACCTTATCTATCTCTGTGGTAGAGCCATAAGCTCGTACGCTGCACTTTTGTCTTTATCAGCCAGACATGATGGAATGTGCAAGCGCCAGCGACCACCACCTTAGTTTTAAGTTCTATGTATGTATTAGGCTAGGTAGAATAAGCAGTCTTGCATCAAACTCTGTAAGCTCGGGTCGTTTCTAATAAAACTCTTAGTATAACGGGCCCTAACGTTTTATTTCTGCCGTCGCATCGCTCCCGAAATCTAACTGGCGCAGCCGGTAGGATTGCCGTAAACCGTTGCTTTCGCGGAAAGTCAAGTGTTACACGGAAAAGTGGAAAGAACACTAAAGAACTTATTCGCGAGTGATAACGTAGAGTCGTCGTAACTTAAATTCAGTGAGACGTTCTTGGCAATCCTCGAACCAAATAAATACGTTAGATAAGCGTAACGATAACGTGGGTGAGCAGAGATGTTGAAAGTTTATAAGGCGGTTGGACTGTGAGTAACCTTCTACTTCCTTCCTAATTCCCCATAATAGTAATGTTAATAATATTAAATATATTTTTGTAGGTACCGATTATTTCATTAAATCTGGAAAATCGAGTGAAAAACCTTTTATGGTGGAAATTAATTCTTAATAATTAGTGAATAATTATAAATCAAGTGAATATTATTTTCACGTTATTATAACGATAAGGTTTTTCATTCTTTTATTGTTTCATTTTCTTTTCTTTTAATTTTAATTAAGTTTGATAATTATAGAACTAGAATTTTACTTTTAATTATTTTTGTTTTAAATTGTTGCTTATCTTTTGTTCGTTTTTTTTTACGATTTCATTTAAAATGAATCAAGGTCAGATTCCTGTAACCGCGGCAACCGGTGCAGCCCCGTCGGCTCGTACCGAAACACCCTTTTCTATGCAACTCGCTGAATCGTTGATCCCTCGGGATGTTTTAAATTTAATTCCAGAATTCAGTGGTGAAACTAATTTGCTTAGTTTATTTTTAAGAAAGTGCGAATATGTTATTGAAAAGTATCAAGGGACTACGGACCGAAATGAATTTTTAATGCAGACTATTACGAGTAAATTAAAAAGTAAAGCGGCAGCCTTAATTAGTGAAAGAGGTGATTTTGAGACGTATAGTGAATTAAAATCTTTATTGATCCAACATTTTGGGGATCCCAGGAGCGAGGAATGCGTTGCTATTGAACTGGAGACCCTAAAAATCAAACAAGGCGAGTCATACTTACAGTTTTGTAGCCGAATACAAGACATTCGTGCTATATTAATTTCAAAAGTGAATCAGAACAGCTCTACAACATTAAAAGAAGCTAAAAAAATAATTTATAACAATACTTCTCTTAATGTTTTCCTGTATAATTTACCAGAACACATGGTGCGGATTATTCGAATCAAAAACCCTACTACGTTGGAAGAAGCTTTAAAATATGTCCTTGAAGAAGTTAACTTTCAGGAACAATATAATTTACGTAGTAAAATGTTGCAACACCGACCGCAAAGTCATATGTTACCATCACGTGATGGAGGAATTGTTTTTAATTCACCCAATATGAAGCCCTTGCAAAATAATCATTTCAGACCTTTTACAAACCCAACTCAATTCAAATTTGGTATACCTAATCAAAATTTCGTACGCCCGAATTTACCGAATCAACAAATTGGTCGACCGCAAATGGCTCAATTTGGACCAGTCGTTGATAAGAAAAACCCCCAGCAATTAGGTTTTCGACCTCAAGTAGGAACATTTGCCTACAGACCCCCAACAGCGCAACCTGGTTATAGACCCCAAGTAGGACAATTTGGCTACAGACCCGTCCAAGCTTCGGCCTATCGTCCGACTAATAATTTCCACAATAGTGACGTGACAATGAGAACTGCTCCAGCAGCGGTTAAACCACAACAAGGTTTTCCTATAAATGAACTTTATACGGATGACGAACAATACTACTACGACGTCACTCATGACGATTATATGCAGAATATGACGACAAACTGTGACTACGACTACAAAAATATGAATACTGAAGATGGTTGCGTAGATGAAAGGCCTAATGTAGAATTTACCAAAACTGCTGAAAATTTAAACTCAACTGAAAATAACAGTGATCCGGAAGTTGTCCAAAATTTTCAAATACATTCAATACAAACCCGCCGGAAATGATAGAACTTAATTTTAACGCCAATCTAAAACATCCATACATATACATCCCTGAGATAAACGGTAAATTTATGTTGGACACAGGAAGCACGCGGTCTTTTATAAGTCCCAGAAAAGCTGATGAGTATTTTCCTCAATTAAAATTCTATGAACCATTTACAGTTACAAGCATACATGCGACTAGTAAACATCATGAAGTAGCTGAAATTCCCCTATTTTCCATTTTTAATAACGAAGGGTATCAAAAATTTTATGTTTATGATGTGGACACCAGATATGACGGGTTAATTGGAATGGATCTTATAACTCGACTTAATGCTGATTTATCGTTTAAGGAAAAGATGTTAAAGACAAACGGCGTCAAAATTCCTATAATTTACTCTACCGACCCTGAAATTAGACTAGAACCCCGGACCGAACATCGAGTGAAATTACCTGTTAATCAAAAGGATGGCTATGGTATTTTAGATTACAAGGAGTTTCATGAAGGCATTCGAATGCCAGCTGCAATCGTGAAATGTGAAAATTATTTAGCTTCTACTGTTATACAGAACGCAACTAGCCTTGAAATGAATTTAATTATAACTTCTCCGTTCGAGGTTACTTCTTTTTCTAACGAGTGTATAGTAAATAATTTGACTGATTTAACGGACGTAGAGATAGATTCATTACTGACAGACAATTTAAAGAAATTGCGACTTGACCACCTTAATCAAGAAGAAAGTGACCTTATTAGTGAATTATGTCACGAGTACAAAGATATATTTTACTGTGAAGAGCTGCCTTTAACCTTTACAAATAAAGTTAAACATCATATAAGAACCACTAATGAAGATCCCATTTATATCAAACCTTATCGACAGGGTCCAGCGCAAGCCGAAGAAATCAAAAGACAGGTTGAAAAACTTCTCAAAGACAATGTGATCCGCGAGTCACACTCACCCTGGAGTGCACCTGTGCATTTGGTTCCCAAAAAGGCAGATGCTTCCGGTCAATTAAAATATAGAATGGTTGTAGATTATCGCCGACTCAATGACATAACAATCGACGACAAATATCCACTTCCCAACATAATTGACTTACTTGACAAACTTGGCAAAAGCAATTATTTTACAACCCTAGATTTAGCTTCCGGCTATCACCAAATAGAGATTTCCGACACTGAGAAAACAGCTTTTTCAACACAAAATGGGCATTACGAATTCCTTCGTATGCCATTTGGCCTCAAAACCGCTCCAGCGACCTTTCAAAGGACAATGGACAATGTCTTAAGAGGGTTGCAGGGTATACATTGCATGGTCTATTTAGATGATATTTTAATTTACTCTAGTGGTATTTTAGAACATATTAAAAGATTACGATCTGTATTTGATAGATTACGTCAGACCAATCTTAAAATCCAATTAGATAAGTCTGAATTTTTACGCAAAGAAGTGCAATACTTAGGACATACACTGACTAAAGACGGACTTCGACCAAACAACGACAAAATTCAGGCAGTTCTTAACTACCCATTACCACGGACACAGACTGAAATCAAACGATTCCTAGGGTTTGTGGGATATTACAGACGGTTTATTAAAGACTTTTCTAAAATTACACAACCTTTGACAGCTTGCTTAAAAAAGGGTAAGAAAGTTTTGACTGATCAAAAATATATTGAGGCTTTCGAAAAATGCAAGGAACTTTTAATTAATGCACCAGTGTTGCAATATCCCGACATGAATAAACCATTTGTATTAACCACTGACGCTTCAGAAGTCGCCATTGGTGCTGTTTTATCACAGGGCCCTATAGGCGGCGACAAGCCCATAGCTTATGCTAGTCGAACGTTGTCAGACACTGAAACGAGATATAGTACCATTGAACGTGAGTTGTTGGCAATTGTCTGGGCCACAAAACATTTCAGGCCCTATTTGTACGGACACAAATTCGACATCTACACTGACCACAGGCCCCTAGTTTGGTTATATCAACTTAAAGAACCAAATAGCAAATTAACACGTTGGCGTTTGCGTTTACAAGAATACGATTTTAACGTTATATATAAAAATGGTAAGCAAAACGTAAACGCAGATGCGCTTTCCCGCATCCGCTTAAATGCCCTTAAAGGCGACGATTTAGACAACAGTTCAATGATTGTTAATATAGACGAACAGAAAGACATGATTAGACAAAGTACGGACGGTTCTACAACAATTTCTATATCTGACTCTGAAAGAACCGCTACAGCTAGTCCAATAAGTATACCAGAAACTGAGGCAGTTCTTGACGAATCGCCTCATTATCCCATACCGTCTGAGTCGTCCTCCATACAGACAGTTCATTCGGCCAAAGATCTCGAATCCAATGGAATACCGATCTTGAACGAAGCAATAGATACCAAGCCCAATCAAATACTTGTCTTTAGCTGGTTTCGTAATGAGATTCAAGTAAAAGATTTATCTAGAAATAAACAAAAGGTGTTAGAAGTATTTCTGCCTCTTCATAACTATAATCTCATCACAGGATTTTTGAAAGACTACATAAAACCAAAAATTAAGTATTTCATTTATTTCGAAAATCAAGAACTTAGAAAAGACTTCAGTAATATCATAATTTCTCTGTTCAAGAAAGATGTGGTTAAGTTTTATGAATGTACCGAGCGTGTTGTTTACGTCGAAGACGAGCAGGAACAAAGAGCTATAGTAATTAAATTACACGAAGGTAAGACATGTCATCGTGGAATCAGTGAAACCATTAAACGGATTCGTCGTAATTATTATTGGCCAAATTTGATTGAAACCGTTTCCGCCATTATTAACTCATGTGAGCGTTGTAAAACTTCTAAATATGATAGGAAACCCATTACACCCTTATTGCAACTAACTCAAACTCAACATGCACCTTTTCAAGAGATATTTATAGACCTATTTAGCATAGAATCGAAATACTATTTAACTTTAATTGATGCCTTTAGTAAATTAGGTCAAGCCATAGAAATTCCATCTCGCTCGTCACCTGAAGTGGTTCGAGCGTTGATGAAATATTTTTCATTTTACGGCGTTCCACAGAAAATAAGTTCTGACCCTGGAACTGAATTCAACAGTGAATTACTAAGAGAACTAACAGATTTACATAAAATAAAATTACACATAGGGACCCCAAACAATCCAAACTCTATGGGCCTCATAGAACGTTTTCATTCCACAATTATAGAAATTTACAGATTAGCAAAATATGAAAAGAAGTTTACGGATGCAGCCTCTGTAATGACTTATGCCGTTATGGCCTATAATAGCACTATTCATAGCACCACAGATTTAACACCGTTTGAAGCTGCGTTTGGTCATACCGAATTAAACTCTACATTTAACTCTGAATTTGATAAAGCTTACAAACAACAATTGATTAGAGATCATAAGAAGAGAACTCAGGCACTCTATAAGTATATTTCGGAAAAAGTAAAAGGTCACAAAGAAAGAATTTTAACGAAACGAGGAGGGGAATTAGAACCAGCTTTAGAAATAGGTAATCCTGTTTTCGCTAAGGCCGTTAATAAGAGACAAGCAAAAGATAAGCCTAGGTACCAAAAAGCCGTTGTCACAGGTCAGATAGAACGCAATATCATACCAATTAAATTAAACAATAGGGATACCAAAGTACCTCTCAAAAACATAAAACGTCCTCCACAGGTGGAGTTTGATCCTGGTGATATGGACAACAACCAATTGGACTCTCCCAAGCCAGGCCCTTCAAGCAGTAAAGATTAGTCAAAACCCTGGTATTCTTCCGGTGAAGATAGGCCAAGCGTTTATTCAATATGATAAGTGGTCTATTGTTAAAATAATCAATCTTCAGGGCATAAGCACTGACCTTTCCTTTAATATTAAAAAATATTCGGAATTCAGCCAAATATTACACCTAAACAAATTCCACACAGATGAGTTTATGGCACATAAAACACAAGTCGAGTATATTCAAACTCAGACCGTAGAGAAATTACAGCAATTAATTCCATCCAAAAGATTTAAACGTGGTATTGTAAACCCTTTAGGCTCTTTCATCAAAATTATAACTGGTAACCTTGATCATGAAGATGCGGTTAGATATGATAACTTAATTTATAATATTCAGACTAAAGAACAGGCAATAGCCAATAAATTCACCTTGGTTTCTGAAATGTTGGATCACTTTCTGAACACTACTGAAATAATTAATGAAAATACAAATAGAATAAACAAGCGCATTAAATTGCTTGAAGGCCTTGTAGCTAATCTTAACACAAAAGATAAGCATTCAATTTATATGACTCATGTATTTGGATTACTCAACCAATTTATTGTAAACTTTAGTACTATTAATGCCGAACTCAGCGAACTAGAAACTGCTGTTGCATTTTGTAAGGTATCTGTTTTACACAAAGCCGTAATAAATTCTGATGAATTGTTAAATTTACTAAAACATATTAATGAACATGATAACTTAATGTATCCTGTAAATGATAGAAATTTAATTAATATAGAAGAGTCATTGTCTGTAAAAGCTTACCTTAAAAATGAAGAAATAACCTTTATTATTGAAGTTCCGTTAACTTTAAATGTTACTTATAATTATTATAAATTGTATTCCCTTCCTATGGATTCCATGAACCAAACCTTTGTTGTTTTTCCTGAATTCCCTTACCTTTTAGTAGAAGGGTCAAAATATCGTCCGATTGATCAACCATGCCAAGAGATAACAGTCAAAGAATACCTCTGCTCTGAAAATAACCTCATTCAATATGTGGAAGAAACCTGTATCGAACAACTAATGAAATATCAACATAATCTGTCGCGATGTATTCCCCGTCAGATAAAGTCTGAACATCTGAAACTACAGAAGATTAGTCCAAATAGTTGGATAGTGTATACCAAACACAAACAAATTATATCGCAAACTTGTGGTAATGACGACACCAAGGAACGCATACAAGGAACATACATTATAACCATAGAACCGCAATGTGATGTTTCCATAGAAAATATCCAACTTCATGGACAGCGTTCTTACCTTCTGCAAACAGAGTATAAGCCTGTTCCTGTGATAAACTTACCTAATCTACGAGAACTCTCTACCGCCGTGAAAATGGAAACTGTAAACCTGAAAGGAGTTAACCTGGATGATATACGCCAACTAAATTATCTTCTGAAGAACAGTGCGAATAGTGAAATAAGGGCAATCAGTGAAATTAACGGTGATAGTGTCAGTGCCGCTCTTTACTCTTTGTACGCGATCGTCTTTTTATTGTTAATAGCTGTAGTTATGTATAAGTATAATATAAGGAAAATGTGTAAAAGGCAGGATCGTCGTTCTAATGGTGTTGAAGACAATCCTACTCAACAGGAGGAAAATAGAGTCATTCAGAGACCTGTATTATTAGTGTCTTAACTCTATGATGATTACTCCTCTTAAATTAGTTATAAAATATGTGAATGTTATCTTCACGTTATCTTATAATCGTTTTAACTAGGTACTTAAGTTTTGTCATTTTATAGTTTATTGTTTTTGCGAAGTTCTTGGAAAATCTCTGTTTTTCCGATAACTTCGGTCCAAGGGGGGAGGAGTTACATTCTCTGAACTCACCTTATCTATCTCTGTGGTAGAGCCATAAGCTCGTACGCTGCACTTTTGTCTTTATCAGCCAGACATGATGGAATGTGCAAGCGCCAGCGACCACCACCTTAGTTTTAAGTTCTATGTATGTATTAGGCTAGGTAGAATAAGCAGTCTTGCATCAAACTCTGTAAGCTCGGGTCGTTTCTAATAAAACTCTTAGTATAACGGGCCCTAACGTTTTATTTCTGCCGTCGCATCGCTCCCGAAATCTAACTAGGTACCTATACATAAACATGAGACACATTATTGTAATAGGTTATGCATGATACAAAATACCACGGCTTTGAGAACAGTTAAATTCCGTAGGACCCCGAGAAAATGCTTTGTGGTCGTTTCTCGGAACTTAGGAAATTCTTGACAGAGTTTAAAATATTGTAACAGGAATTTATTTTACTTTCCGGAATTCGTTTGGAAAGATATGCTGGTTGGTATAAATAAAGTTCCTTTTTTAAACTTTCTGAACCAACGATAGACTTTTTTTCCAATGCTCTGATTTCTTCCGATGAACGCGATACGCAACCAAGAAATTGCCAATTTTACGTGTTACGTCTTACCATAAAATAAATAAAGTATACCTAATAATAATAAAAACAAATTAGACCATTATCTCCTAGGCCAAATACCGCATCCGCGTGACGAAACTGTATAAGTCAAAAATTGCAATTTTTCTAAATTAGTTTAGCGAATCGCGTGCGCTCGACGAGGCGTTAAGTTAACCCTGTTACTCACCAGTTCCGACTGTACCGAGGCACCGTGGTAACGGGGCGGTCCACTGTACCACTCCTCAAACACTGTGGTACAAACAACAAAGTAAAAGAGCATAATTTTGCTTTTCATTTGTTTTTATAGTTCTTTGTCAATCTTCTAATATCTGGATAAAATGTCAACGTGGGAGTTCATTACGAAAATATCGAAATTCACTAGTTTTCAGCTTACCTACCTATTTCTAGTCCTCAAAAATTGTGGTACCTATACCTAGTATTTTTATTACTGTTAATTATTTTATCGCTCTGAATGCTTTTGTTGCAAAACTATGTAAAAAATTGCACCATGAAATGAAATATTGTTAAGTACCTGTAACAAGTAAGTATCTTAATTATGTCGATATGTTAAGGAAAAAATACTATTTCTGTTTATAGCCTACGTCTGATAACCTTATTTTTACCTTATCTAGTAGGTATGTACATCTACACTAATATTATAAAGAGGAAAAATTTATATTTTTGTGTGTGTGTATCCATCGCCTTTCGTGTCTGTCTGATCGCGATGTTTTACTAAACCACGTAGCGGGTTTTGATGCAGTTTTCATAATACGTGTATAATGCAATAATATTAAACTAACTCGTAATAACTCCATCAGAATAGCAGCTCTTCGACATCTATTTTTTAAATTTCGCAGCACCAAGCTGAGATACGAGATGCTTTTGGCCTCTTTTGGCCTCTTTTGGCCTCATAAAGGATCTATTAATTAGGTTAATTTATGTTTCAGTTTTTTTGTTCATTTTTAGTTAGTTTTTGTTTTAGGTTTTTCTTTAAAAAAAAACTTGCAATGTATAGTAGCACTTCTGGTTTAAACAAATAAGTGAACAATTTTGTTTTAAATAAATTGTTTCTTTTTATTAAATTAACTAATAAACGCCGTAAGTTTAAAACTCGCACCATCCGATAACGGGATGTCTCGATGCAGTTGGCAATAACCACACGAAATAGTGCTAGCGATGTGCGGACGATGCGCGAAGCAAACAGCAGTCAATGCATTTACATCTAAACCCGTTATTTGTCAATAAAGCTGTAGTCGTTTGTGAAGGATTTTCAGTACTTTGATAAGTTTTGTGATTAGTGACTATCTCCGTGTCCGTTAGTTTATGTTCGTTGGCTTGTTACAGTTTTCATTGTTTACGGTTTTATTCGCAGAAAATACTATAAAATGAATCTGACTTTCCCACACTAGTTGAACTTTTGCACCTAACTTGATATACAATGTAAATAGGCCCCATAAAGCAACAATACCAAAAACGTTTGTTTGCGGAAGAAGAAACAAATTCCAAACTAGTTTACAAAACATTAATTCCGCAATCTAATTACAAATTCATTATAAAATTCTGTACATACAGGACAAACAAGCCCATTAGCACATTACAACCGTTATACAACGAAGCCAGTGGTATATCACTCATTCACAATGCACTCTCTAATAACTGTGAATGACATATAAAACCCACAATTAACAAAACAGATAGATAACGACATAACGTTTTCCTTCACAAAAGTTACAAAAATTATTTTAATAGAATAACGGTTTTTGAAACTGTTGATAAGGGAAATAATGTCCCTTATCAACAGTTTCAAAAACCGTTATTCTATTAAAATAATTACAAAAACGGAAATACCACGCTATTAGCTAAAAGCACAATGATTAATTACTGTAATCAAGTCTATTATACTGCAACGTTAAAACCAGTGACAGGCACCTGTAATAATGAAACAATGGTTTGCAAGCATCGAAATTCGAAAGTAGGTTGCTAAATCCGCTATGAGTCCCGCAAATGTACTAAAACCGTTTTAAGGCTTGCACAAAACGAGAAAATTTTGTCGGTGGAAAATAAAATCACTGAAACATAACTGGTGAAATGTTTGGCGTACTATAGACACACCTGACACACACATGACTTCCTGGTGTTCCAATCCAGGGCTAATGTGGACCACTGGTTGTTGGTTTTGCTACGAGGTCTGCCGTGACATTTTCTGGCTGTGTTTGGTAACAGTTCGTAAGGCATACAACAGTCTGGAAGTCATGGGGAGAACCCTTCGCCCAACAGTGGAATGACGCAGCCTAAGAATAAATAACGCAAGACCGACAAAAGTCCCTCATTTGCGCAGGCCTTTAGTACCAAACAGAGAGCATTAAAACACGGTTTTCATTTGTTTCTGCTTTTGTATAGTAGGGTATGATGTCATCAAGTTTCACATTTTGTAGTCCTTTCTGTTTTGGGCAGCGAGTCTTTGGTCTGATTGCAATCCTTTTTGGGTTGAAGTTTCGAATAAATGAGCAAATGCTGCAAATGATTTGGATACAAATACAATGCAAACTGTAAAGATTTTAGGTAGGATATACGAAGCAGCTTTTCTGAGTTAATTTTGTGTTTAGTAAAGCATTGTTAAGCCCGAATTAGAACCTGCATCTCGCTCATAACTACCCTGTTATAATTACAAAATTGAACTAATTGTTCACATTTCAGAGCTCATTACCACCACCAACCAAATGAAGACAGGCGTCAGTTACTTATCTCATTCGTCATTCTCCTGCCCTTATCCCAATTTATTTGGGGTCGGCACAACATGTGTCTTCTTATCCATACTTCTCTTTGTGTCCTCATCTCTTGAGTCACCCCCTTTCTATCGAAAACATCTTTCATACAGTCCATCTACTTACTTAACTCATACAAGCAAATCAAACGGCATTTTATCTGCAGTTACTCACAGCCCCACAAAATCGCAAATCGCAACACAATTCGTCAGCAGCACGCACAACTGTTCGACTTCCATAGAAAACATGAGCCCACGAGGTGAAATCAGTTTTTGCGTCGCGATTAACAAGCGAATTTCCCATCAAATAGATCCGCCTGTAGGTCAGTGAACGCATCGCAGTAACGGATCCATGCTAACCGCACTTCGGTGCAATTGCACTGAGCCGGCTAAGGGCAAATGGCGAACGAACTTGCTCAATAAAACTTAATCTGTATCGCTGTATTGGTCTCGTTTTCATGTACTTTGTGGTGTTACATTGTGTGGACAGGATTTTGCGGTTTAGTGTACTTTCGGGTCACGGTGAGTTAGTGGATTTTTAATTCTAGTTGTCACAAATCATACGAAAATTGGACCTGATTAATTCTTGGTTTTAACAATATCAGGAAAGTATATCGTAATGGAACATATTATAATAAATAAAACATAACCCAGTACATGATTCTAGACCCACCAGCATAGAAATAAAAAATAAATAATCAGTGCTTGCATACTTAATTTTTTTTAATAATCGACCATGCATACTTAATCTGTGGTATCTAGAATTAAAAATGATTGATGAGGAATAATTTCGTTACAAATTTCAAAAAATTCATAAATCAATCCCGAATGTTAAGACATCAATTCAAACATACTTATATATCAGAGGCTTAGAAATTTTCTACCAACCAACCTTTGGGTGATGCAGAGATAAACGGTAGTACTTAGTTGGAATTTCTCAAAATAAAGGACAAATTTTCAAACTCTCAAAAGCCTTTGATCCCCAAATTCCCTAATCCGGATCACCTAACATTTTTTATTCATAAAAAACGGCACGTAATTCCGAAAGTCCGTAACGGCCAACTATATAAAGTGAGGAGGAAGTTATGTGTATTCATAAAATCCCTGGGGCAGAGTGCTGCCGTGAATACCTTCGAGTTTGTGTTTATGACGACATACACACACACACACACACGTCACACGGTCTCTTCTCTACGAATTACTCCGCATATGCTTGTATGTTTGTTTTTCATAGTGCTGAGCATGCAGTCTTGGGTTTGATACTCAGGTCGGGCTGTGTTATTAGATTTTTCTCAATAGCAGCCACTGGGTTTGTATTTGTGTCCGTTTGATGGGACCAGGCTCGCATTCTATTAGGTACTTAGGACAGCAGCGGCGTGTGGTTGTGGAGCTGTGTCGCTAACTATGTTCCACCTCCCATGTTCCCTCTAAGCCCAAAACCATGCAGCCGAAGTGACCTCTGCGCTTCCACCGACGCGACGATGCGGTCGAAATGGCGAAGTTCTGGGCTAACAAAATATAAAATTGTCGTGCCATCGATACGAAGAAGACAAAAACATAACTGGCGAAATATTGGCATACTACAAGATACACCTCTGCATAAACTTTCGGGGACACACGTCACACGGTCGGATGTCTACGAAATACTCCGGATATGTTAGTATGTTTGTACATACTGCTCAAAGTATTTGTAAACAGAATTATTGAATGATACTAGTCTGTGACCTTAAAGTCTAGAATCTAGGCCAAATCCTAGAGTGATAGCTACAAATCTTCGCCGGTTGAATGTTAGAAAAGTTCCAAGTCCTACCTACTTTGGAGGTTTCGGTTTCCTTTTTCGCAATACTTACTCATACTCCTTACTGCATGTAATGTGATGCATATAGAGAACTCTGAATATTTTTACTTGCTGTGCGTGGTGAATGTTAACATAGTCGTGCTTTACCTTGTGATTCTGAGACTATACGAAGTTCTAAATCTCACGATAAACTAGAACAGAAAAACAAAACACTCACGAACCAATTAAATATAACAGTTTACTAAATTGTTTGTAGAACACGATACAACACTGTCTCTATTTATGCAGTAATGCGCTATTTAAGCCAACGCGTTATTTTCGTACGTGACTGCTGGCAACACCGGTGCTTCGCGTTTATTGGCCGGAGGCGCTAGGACTAACGATATTGGATACATAATAATTATAAAACGGATCTTCAATGTTGTTATAAAAAGAAAGCTCTTCCATTTTCCTTCTGATAAATTGATGCTTATGGCTGTTGTAAGACTGAGCCCAGTAAATGAAAACCGGCCAAGTGCGAGTCGGACTCGCGCACGAAGGGTTCCGTACCATTATCTATAAAAAATCATATCTGTTGTATGGGAGCCTGAAAAACAAAACAGTAAAACATTCAAAAATATAAATATTTTCATAAAATAAATTTCGGAATGAAAACGTGTAGTTTCATACTTGTGCCACTTTCCGTGTTTGACGGAAAACGGATATCCTATTTGGGCTTTCAGTTGCCTATTCTTGCACAATGTACGTCGTGTAGGTATCTACCTATAATATGCCCACGTCTTATTGATTCACCTCGTGTTACCCTTAATGTATCAATACCATAATGTTTCTCATCAACCATCAGTCATGGATTTGTGTGTCAAACATGGAGACTTATCAGTATCACTCCCAACCAAAATTCATTCCTACCTTGCATAGACGTTACGTAACGTTTTATAATAGTAACTAGCGACCCGCCCCGTCTTCGCACGGGTGCAATATACATATAAACCTTCCTCTTGAATCACTCTATCTATCGCTGAAAACTGCATAAAATCCGTTGTACAAATAGCGAGAACGACTTTGTTTTATACTATGTAAAGATTTATTTTATTTATTTATGTACTCTTATATATAATGTATATATAACAGGACAATATATTTACATAGAAGAGCACAAAGGTACAGCTTATTTCTAGCATTTGCATTTGTTCTTTTTTTAAGTTTCTGATATTTCGGCGCTGTTGCAAGCACCATGATCGATCACGGTTAGGTTTGCACGCTGTACTGCACAGGTTCATCAGCCTATAGCAGTCCACTGCTGGACATAGGCCTCCTCAATCGCACGCCATTCAACTCGATTCTCAGCAACTCTCATCCAGTTGCTACCAGCCACCCCGCGAAGATCGTACTCGATTGCACAGGTTAAAATAACTTTATTCAACGCGTACTGTCAGTCTTTTTATACGCGCAGCCTATGGGTGAAGCATACGCAGAAGACTTACAGTGCCCTGCGTGTCCAATATGACGCTTTCAGGATGTTGATGGGGTTGCCACGCTTTTGTAGCGCATCAGGAATGTTTGCAGACGCTCTAGTGGATGGCTTTCAAGCGATGCATCAAAATGCAGCCCCAACAGTTTCCTGCAGCTCATTGGTGGGAGAATGAACATGGAGTGCTCCTTCATGGAGCATTGGACAAAACTCCATGTCCAAGTAGTGCGGTCCTAATCCAATGTTTCCATTTGTTGTGTAACTGTGTATTTATTTGTTGTCATTGTTGTATTGTTTGTTTGTTCGTATAATATTATTTAAAAACAATTATGTATGGATGATTATAATGTAATTAATCTGAAATAAAAATGACTTGAATTTAATAAAGTCAATAAAATACTTATTTTCTTTTTGTGTCTTGTTACAGGTAATCCTGATCACTTATACTTACATCTACAAGGATCTGGCGCTGATCGGCTGAATGAAGTTGATAAAAGGGCGATATTGGTAAAATGTTGTGTAATAATTTGTCTAAAATAACAAGATGGCTGCTATAGTTCCGATTCCGACCACGCGCTATGATATCACACTTTCACTTAAGGGATATCTTCCGTGATTTTCAAGTATTGTGCATCGCAGGATGACTGGAAAATGCGGGTGGATGGTAAATATATTATTGGGTGCAGACAAACCCCCAACCCTCTTTCCGTAAGTGACAGTGTAAGTTTAGTTTCAGTAGTATACTTATTTATCTAAATAAGTTTTATTCCCTGGCGAAATGTGGGTGTACAGTGAGTTATAGTAATTAGCTGACCCACCTTTACATAAATGGTTGAGATTTTTTAGAATACGAATTTTATATTTTTTATATTTCATTTATATATGCAAACTAAATAAAATATAAAATAACTAGCTTTTGCCCGCGGCTTCGCTCGCGTTAATGTAGAATTTGACAATGAATTCGTGTTGTAGGTACATGTATAATTCAATCATGATTCGAAAAATACGTGGCGCTATCTATTATCATAAGAACGTTATTGTTGTTTTCCTCGGGAACACTACTTTTTTGGGGATGAAAGGTACCCCATGTTCGTTTCTGTACACCTGACAATGTATATGCAAAATTTCAGGATGATCGGTTCAGTGGTTTAGGCGTGAAAAGGTAACAAACAAACAAACGAACTTACTTTCTGTTTCTCATTTATAATATTAATTATTAACAAGGAAGTAAGGATGTACTTGTTAAGTACACCTCTGCCTAACCCTTCTGGGATAACCGGCGCGGCGTGATGTTATGTTATGTGTAAGTTATAATCATCTCAGCGACGATCAATGACATCACTTTAGTAGGTACTGTGATTAAGTTGCCAATAGCCTGATGACATCAGACGGTTTATTTGCTCAAATACGGTAAGCTGTCACGCAAAAAATTATGACAACCTTTTTTGTCCAAAATTGAAGCTTTGTACGTTGTTTGTTAGATAAATATTTACCTGTATGATTAATAACGTGTCACTTGTAAATAAGGGGATTAAACCGTTGATAATTCTTTATGTAAATATTTATTTTAAAGTTCACTGACGTTTTACAAATGGTTTAATCAATGTTTGTCTGAAAAAAAGGCAACCGAATGACATTGTAGGTATACTAGATTCTTTAGATACTCATCATCTGCCTAGCCTTTTCCCAACTATCTTGGGGTCGGCTCCTAGTCTAGCCGGATGCAGCTGAATACCAGTATTTGACTGCCTATCTGACCTCCACAACCCAGTTAGTACTGGGTAATACGATATCCTTGGTAAGACTGGTTGTCAAACTTTCGGGCCACTGACTACCTGTAACGACTGTCAAAGATATACAAATTTTTTAGGTACCATGGATTGTAAAGATGATAATTTTGTATATTATTCCTGTCGTAGGTATCCAACCAGTTATAGGTATCTACGGTTATAATAATAAACGAAATTTATCATTAACTTTCGAGTTCAATGAACCATTATAAAAACTGTGTTTATTCCGAAAAACAATCATAACATAAACGAATGTCATAGCATGTTTTACTACATAATATATATTTTCATTACTTACTTTAGTTTATTTCAAATACTTAAACTCGTTCCTACACATTAAGCGACTCTTAAATTAATACCTAAATAAAAAACATAATAAGTTGAATTTTCAACGTTAGGTTCAACGCCGAAAATTGATATTCCAACAGAGCAATAATTTACCTACCAATCGCTTAATGTTAGTGAAAACGAGCATTACAATCACGTTGTTCTCAATACCACACAATCTAAAACCTTTGTAACAGCTATGATATTGTAGCACAAGTGTAAAGTAACACGAACTTATTAAACCTTAAGTTATTTAAGTCTTTAGAAAGGTTATTGTGTACTGTAACATTAATTATAATTAGCTAAACCATACAAAACGGGGTTGAAAGCAGCAGAAAACGGAGACTCACCTCCTTAATGTTGCTTCCTATTGTAAAGCCTGGTTTTTGAATTCTTTTATACAAAAAAACGGTAATAATTTCGACTGGTTCCAAATATTTCAGCCCAAAACTCAGATATATCTGCTTTATTTATTCCTGTTAGCGTGGCTAACTGGGTTGTGGAGGACAAATAGACAGTCGCTCTGTGTAAAGTGGTAGTATTCAGCTGCATCCAGTTAGACAGGAGGTTGAACCAAGCAAAGAACAGGGAAAAGGCTAGGTAGACGATGATGATCCTGGGTAACATAACTTATTCAACATCGTTTAAAAAATCACAAAAAATAATGTAAGCTAAATTCAGTTTGTATTAGAAGAGTAACATTCAAAGTTACGTCATAATTTCACATTACACTTTTGCCCCCAATTCCTTATTGGTCACCGTGCAAATTCTTCTAAAAAAACGTTACCACTTACTACAAGATTGGCCACTGCCGCTGGCTGCGCAGTCGTTGGTAATTGCGAACTCTCTCTAACCAAACCGCGGTTTCACTCCGGCGCATGTCGCATGCGGTATGAGTCAAAGTGAAAGTGACGCTCGGACATTACAATTAGTATGGATTACATGTCATTTATCATCGTTAATTAATATCAGAGCGCTGATAGGTGGTTGAAGAAGCTTCCTGGGTTTTGTCGTGGTAATTATGGGTGACTTAAATCTGAAGAGGCGATAAGATGTGGAGTCGTGATTGGTGTCGTTTATAAATACTCAAGACTAAAAGACAGGACGTAATAATTTCACAAAAAGTGAGGCTTATGAATAAAAATGTCTTCCTTTTTGCAAAACAGTCAGTACACAATCCGGCGTTACTAGTGCCCATACAAAAAAAAATTTTCAAGTATTTATAAAAGAATCCGATGAAATTAATAGCAATCCAATAAATTAACACTAGAATCGGGATATTTATCATGTTTACTGTTTGTTTTGAGTTCCTGAACAAACAGACAGTAAACATGGTAACAATCCCGTTTTCTAGTGTTATAATAATAGTAATGTTAGTGACCATGACAGTTTCAAAACTTATTATCCAAAAAATGCTTACACTTATCCTTTTCTCAATTTATTATATAACATTCATTAAGTAATACTTACTCATTAAAAGTTACGACGAAAATTTTTAAAAATAATGATGTCATCAAGATAAATAATTATTGTGAGTGTATTTCCGTGTGTCCCTCATTTCTAAACAGTGCATAATGAGCACATTAACATAATATTTAACTTCGGAATGCAGAACTAGACAAAGAATATAGTCAACACACACAAGTAAAATTGTCGAGAGAAAAGTTTTGAGCATTGATGTGGATTTGGTCATATGAATAAAGGAACACCATTCAAGGTAACGATGAATGGATAACTTCAATGGCTGGACGTGGGGTGAATAAGTACTGAGGTAAATTTGCTGAAGGTATATTGAAAAGGAAGACAAGATGATGATGAGTTGGTGACACAAGTACCGTAACGTAGATAAATAAATACATCCTAAATTCCTAAATTTCTCTACCCCGTTAAAAAAGTACAAGTAAGTAGGTAGATATATAAGTAACTGTTGCAGTATCAAGTTGATAAATAATTTGCGTTGCTAATACTTCGAGACCGTGAAAGTAAGCCGCATTTAAGTAACTTTGCTGCAGTATACAACAACCTATTATAACTACTTTGGGTTGTGCCCCATGGTAGCGCAAGGTACGGTGCCAAAATATGGCAGGGGTGAAATATGAAACACTTTCGTTTTGTGAATCATGATCAATTTGGTAGGGCTGCCAAATTGTCAGATTATGGTTAAAAAAATAAGTATATTTTTATGAAGAAAAATCCGTTGCGTAGTTTAGTTTAGTAAAAAATTCGGTCACACAGAGATACACGAAAAGAAAAATTAACTTTGATTTAAACTGTTTCTTTTATATACATAGCTATATAAAAACGTATACATCTGTATCTATATTGCTAATGGCAATATTTACTTATACAAAACGCGGTCTATCCACAGGAATAGTCTGGAGTACCAACGTGCAACGTAATAAAATTGTGTTAGAACAGGAGTTAGGGGCTGTCTCCACGAGCGAGAGAATCGCGACGATATTACGTATTTGTATGGGATAATATCGCCGCGATTCTCTCGCTCGTGAAGATGGCCTCTAAGAGAGTGTATAGAAATACGTGGCAATGACGATAATACAATCTAGTTCAATACAATTGGATTAGATTCGATTGGAATGTACTACTGCGGCCGTAATGAGGCAATTTGCTGCTATGCTACTTCCCGAAATGAATACCTAAAGGGTGTAACAAGACCCTTAAAGAAGCCGAAAGGCACTTGTTCTCCCTTGTTCTGTTATTTTTGTTGTTCTGGGCCATACCTGGCAACCTTTTAGTTACAAAGATATTGGGGGTCAAAGTTCCAACTTTTATAAACAAAAAAATTGTGTACATGTTTTTAATGAAAGATTTTTTCTTTAAACACCTCCACGACCCCGTACGATTCAATCCATCCAACAGCACAATGTTTTGAGTGCGTTACAATGAGTTCTACCGTAAAACATGATTTTTCACCCCAAAAAAAAATCGTTTCCTAGCAATAATTTTTGCGTAAAGTTACTTAGTTTTATGTACATAATTTTTGGTTGACAGCTTCGTGAAGGTCAGTTTACAGTCTGTATAGTCGGATCCAGCATTCTGGTGATTTATTTTTTTCTTGTTAGCTTAATTATTCTCTAGTACCTACTTATGGTGTCTTTTTCATATAAGATATAAGTCTAGTTGCTGAAAAAAATTAAATAACATCAGCTATGAAACTGTCAAACCATCACAAACAACTAAATATAAAACTCTAAAGATAAGTTCCTTGAAGCGGGGACTCTATTCAATGCAGCTCCTCTTTTCACGAAATACTTCGCCGCGCTTTCTCGATTCGAAGCTTCAAATCCGATCGTTTAGGCGAAAGGATTCGTCGACTCTACCATTAATGTAAATAAGGCACTTCTTCATGGAATGGATGGTAACTCGCGACTGTTATCTGTAGCTATGGGTTGTTAAAGATCTCGGGATACCGGCAGGAAAACGTTGAGGTAGATTCAGAAATTATGAACGTATAGAGAGTGGATTGGACCGTTAGTGACATCTAAGTTTGGGATTTGGTGTTCTTGTGAAGTTACCTATGAAAAATAAAAACAAATTCTTCCTTCTTACGTAGATTGTTAGAGCAGTGGCTTAAAAACAATTTGCGATCGTCTCATTGCTAACACAAGTTAGTTTAAATTTTATCCAAGACAAAACCATGTTAACTATACATATTGAATAGTTTTAAGAAGTTATAAAATATTCTAATGCTTATCATTTTCATCTTCACATAAATATTTTTTATCGGATAAATTATTTATGTCTATTAAAATCGTTTTATCTTCATTATCCTTTACACCTAAATGTCAAAACCGACTCTGAACCCAAAATTACATTTAAAACCAGCACCGAATTACTTAATTACAAACGTAACGTTTGTTTTACGTAGGTAGGTATCCAAAATCTACCGTGCTCCAAAACCCTTAATTTCTACATTAACATGTTAATGAACTTCCGCGTTCAGCCATATTTACGGCATCACTTCCTGTTCCATCAATATTCAAAATAATCAAAATGAAAACGGATTTGATCATAGCTTGATTAATCTGTGGATTTGCCCTTTAATGTTTAATTGGGTATTTGGTTTGATAATTTAGTTAAATAAGTATAATTCATTCAAATTACCTCGAGAGATAAATAGCTCTTCGTCCTCCTCTAATGAACAACCAGCCCGTACTGCCCACTGGAGGATAAAAGCATCTCCCTTTTTCGCACAATTCTGTTATTTGCTAGTGCAGTCCTGTCGGCAGGTCCACACCTTTTCTATAAAATTAGAAGCCTGCAACGACCCTGAAACGTTGTCTGTGAACCAATTACGGACTTAAGGTTGAGTGAATGCCTGGAAATAATCGAAAAGTTTCCTGTTGGTAAGGTCGATGCCCTACTATACAGAATCCTTCAAATTACCTTCAGATACTCATAGCTTTTCGTAATAACATTGGACATTAATCATAGACAGTAGAAGTTAGTTGGAAAATGCACCAACTTCCGTGACGTGAGACACATTGGGATGTAACATGTACACCACGCATTTCCTTCCGACGTGTTTTTAGTTGTTTGTCGTTTATATTAACAACTTTATTAGTTTCATAACATACGGGAAGCGATGGTTCTGACTGGAGAAACTTTCCTTTTTTGTCTATGGTTTATTATGATAGTCTATGATTGATTTGTTGTGTGCAAAAAGTCATGATGGCAATACTATCGACGACTAGGTATATTAAAGCATAATAGTCTTGTCGTTTATGATCTTATACAGGCAACGTATGAAAACTTTACACGCTTAGAGAAAATCTTTATCTAATATATCTCAAGCTTTTATTAAATTTTTTAGAACTAAGTCCCTATTTTCTTAATTTACTTTCTCACTTTTTTGTTAATCATAAAACACATGAAATTCTCGCCTCTTTAAACAAAAAAGATTAAGTAAGATCTTAAATCTCAACGCTGTCACCGAACAAATCCCTGAAAATAATTTCTTCAGAGAATTTCCACGACATTTCTAAAGCACTTTGGGGCGACATTCAGAAGTTTTTTATAGTTAGTTCACCGTTCCAAAGTTTAGTGAGCATTTAAATTGATAGATTGCTTGAAACTCGCGTATCAATTGCCGTGAATATCGCTAAAAGCCTTAAGTCAGCACATTTAACTGAAGACATTACTTGGCGAAAGCTTACCGACATTAAGAGGGATTTCAAAGATTATCTAAATCTTTTATGAGCTGGAATGGCACTTAGGAACATAATTTTATAAGCACTTTTTACAATATTGTGTCAAAAGGGCACTGGTTGGCTAAGTATCACCAACATCACCGAACATCAATAACTAATCCGTAGCGTCAATTAAGTCTTGTTACGGATCTGCCATTATTACTATCAATTGATCTACATTGCCGTTGCTGGTAGATCCATATTAATCCATCGTCATTTATAGACAATAATGATGATTTATCTTTTGATTTTATCATCAATAACAATAAATCCAGAAACTCGTCAACACAAATAAAGCCATTAATTATGACATTACTGACAGCTCCATCGTAATGAAGTCACTGCTCAGTGAAATCGAGAAAGCGCGGGCATCAATGACCTCAGGCTTGTTTGTTTGTCTGTCACGCGCTGCTTTCCCGTTCGTGCGAACATAGCCCTTGATCGCTCTATGAAATATCAATGCTTTGAATTGTATTATGATGTAAAATTGTCGTGATAAAAGCTTTTGTAGAATGAAGTTTAGAATTTGAATCGATCTGTATTATGCGATAAATAATAGTCTCACAACACTCACTTGTAATAAAACTGTATCCAATTGTTATCGTAAGCGTTGTTACAACATCAGAGTTTAAACATTTGGGATTTACAATAATAAAACAACACAATTTGTGAGTCTTCTTCTTCGTTTCAAATTACATCCATCAATTTTATAAAATTTGAGCCAAGTAAGCGGCCACATTTATTGCCACGCTAGAGGCGTTTAGATTGCCAGGGCTGCGGGACTGTTCGAAAGACATACCGCGGCCCTGGAACATAAAGGGCCAATGAAGGAACATGGGTGGTTTTTAGTCAGTAAGAGTCTGACACTCCCTTCCGCTCCGCCCAGAGCGGGAGGAGTCATTTGATGATTTCCCACTCTGGGAAGGAGAACGGACACTACTGCGTCGTATTCCAAACACCCAGCGGACACTGGACCTCTAGCACTCTGTAACGCAGAGTCTAGCTGACCAATTCTTTCACCACGATGGTACATCCAAATTATATGTAAGAAAATTATAAAAACACAATATCCAGTTTCTCTTTAATGTAAACCTAAAAGCCCTTAAGAGGAAAAAATGCGACAAGACATGATTGACAGGCAGATACCGAATTGATTCCATTCAGCCAAGTTTGAAACGACAGCGACATAAAAAAATGTCCGTCAAGAAAATTCTGAACAAAAAAGAAAAAAAACTGCTGTCAACGTCTAAATCATTGACAGAATAAAGAAATAGGCGCACTATTTGAAAAAAGAACTCGGCGTCACAAAGTAAAAGTCTTTTAAGACCTGTCTAATCTAGTAGTCTTTTGTCAATGTAAGATTGGCAATTTGGATTAGTACATGATTAGCATTACAAAAGTTTAAATTAAATGG